>OX638359.1:41304180-42793225 GCA_951812935.1 Hermaeophaga mercurialis | reverse complement strand
TCATGAAATTTATGATTAGAAAATTTTCTAATCATAAATTTCATGACAGAGTTAAAAAACCTTACTGATGTTTTCTTTGACAAAAATGAACTGCACTTTTTATCCTTAGGTCTTAAATTTTCAATTAATCCTAACATAAATAAAAAATTGTTAGAAGAATTTTCCATCGATATAGACTTCATCATTAACCATTTTTCTAATGACCCTGACTTAGTTAATTCTTTCAAATCCCAATGCTTAAATATTCTTAATAAACATCTCTCTTCAAGACACACAATTAACAACAATTCCCTCGCTTTGAAACACTTAACCTTAATCAAGAGTATCAAACAAAAAATAACTATTTCCAACTTAATTCTAACCAAAGCTGATAAAGGTAATTGTTTAGTTATCATGTATAAGGATGAATATATTTTAAAAACTGAAAATTTCTTAGAAAATAATGACTTCAAATTACTTGCCTCTAACCCCTTCAATAAATACAATAAAGATCTGAAATCTTCCATTCTTAATTCAAAAATTTCTTCACCAACCTCAATCTTAATCCTAACTCTTTTCTTTTAAAAAACCCTTTCATCCCTCGCCTTTATGGCTTACCAAAAATTCATAAACCCAACTCCCCTATGAGACCAGTCGTCAGTTTCTTCAATTCCCCTGCTTCATCCCTCGCAAAATTCTTAAACAATTTTTTAAACCAACTACTTAATTACAAACCAAAATTCACGGTCGTTAACTCTTTAGACCTCATTAACAAGACTAAAAATTTAGTTCTTCCCCATGATATAAAATTAATTTCCTTTGACGTTTGTAACCTTTACACTAACGTTCCAAAAAATGAAACTCTCCCTATAGTTAAAAATCTTTTATTAAAAAACAATATCAATCCAGATACAATAACATTCACCCTTGAACTCTTAAAAATCTGTCTGGACCAAGATTTCTTCCTTTTTAATAATAAATTTTACCAGCAACCTCATGGCTTAAGTATGGGTAATCCTCTGAGTTGCCTGATGGCTGATCTCTTCCTAGATCATCTTGAAAATGAAAAAAATTCTTATTCCTACTAATAACCAATTTATTCTTAATTGGCATAGATATGTTGACGACATTTTTGTTATCTTCAAAGGTAACTCTTCAGATATTAATAACTTTCTTCTTTTTTTGAACAATCTCCACCCTAACATTTCCTTCACAGTTGAAATTGAAGTGAATTCCTCGATTAATTTTCTTGATCTGTCCATTACCCTTTCGAATAACCAACTTTCTTTTGACATATATAGGAAACCTACTCAAACTGATCATCTTATCAATTTCCATTCCAATCACTCTTTCCAACATAAAATGTCCGCTATTTACTGCTATGTTCACCGCTTACTCAATGTTCCTTTATCCCCAGACAATTTTTCCAAAGAAGTTAATATCTTAAAACAATTAGCTGTTAACAACAGTTTCCAGCCAAATATTATCGATAAAGTCCTCCATAAATTAAAACTAAAACGTAACATACAACAAGCATATAATGTAAGTCCTGTCCCTTCGACTAATTTAAAATATTTCTCATTACCTTACCTAGGAAAAATTTCCCATGACATTTCCAAAATCTTCCGAAATTTAGACAATATCAAGATATCCTTCAAAAACAACCTTTCCATTAAATCGTTACTTAGTCACACAAAAGATTCTCTTCCCATCCTTGACAAAAGCGGTATTTACAAACTTTCTTGTTTAGATTGTAATTCAACTTACATTGGAAAAACTGTTCGAAAACTGGACATTCGAATCAAAGAACACATCAGATACCCTGATAAGTCCACCTTTGGACACCATTTAAAATTTAACAAACACAATTTCAACCCCCCTGAAAACGTTAAAATTTTACACAACATCTTCAATTGTAACTTTAAACTTGATCTTCTCGAAGATCTTGAAATCCTTCGTGAACTAAATAAACCTTCCTCCTCCTGTTTAAACACCCAAATTCACCTAAATATTAACAAATTTAACCCATTATTCAAAAGTTTGTAAGTGTGTGGTAAGTAATCACTTCTTTTATTTTTAAAACCTATTTAAATTAACCACTAGTCAACATATTCTTCTCTCCTACATCCACCTTCATATTTGAACGCCTCTCAGATCTATTCTTCCTTTTTATTGTCCTGGCCTTTTACCTTTCCCTTTACTTAAAAATAACCTTACTCTTTTTCTAACTTTGTCAAAAACCGCATGTTCATAATTTTCTCACGCAAAACATCTTAATTTTTTATTTATTTTACATGTTTTTTAAAAAAACACTTGTTGTCTTTTATTGGGACAACTTTCAGGCCTGGGCCTTTAAAAACCAAAATTTTTTTAAAAATGTTACTGTTTTCTACTATATTAATGTCGTTTTTTAAAAAGTTAATTTAAGATGTATTGTTACTGCGTTGATGTTCTCTACTTTTGTTTTATAACCAACCTTCTCTACTTTTTTGCACTTTTGTAAGTATCATGTTTGCTTTATGTATGATCTTCTATCATCAATTATTTTTTCAGTTTGTCCTGATGATGGCATTGTTTTGCCGAAAGCGCTTGACACTCTTTTGACTTTGAGAAATATATATATTTCTTTTACACATATCTTTAAATAAAGAATCTTACACACTTTAAAATACAACTTATTCAGCCTTTCTTTCATTCTTTTTATTATTTGTCTAGACGTGGTAAGAAAAAATACTATGTATTTGTATTATTTCCAAAAATTCTGGTCTCTTTACTATGAAGGATATATAAGTTTATATAACAATTAATTTTTTTTTAAAGATGTCGATGAAGTCAAATATTTTATAGCAATAGACTCGGGAAATGTCTTAAAAAAACGAAATTTGCCTCCAAAATCTGTCTGGTTTGCATCTCAAAAATTCGAAGTGATTAAAACCAACAATCCACCACCAAAACACTCTAAATTTCTACATTATTTCGAAGGCATCTGCTAGTGTTTTAATATTTATACTCATTTATAAAATAATTAAGGACACCGAGTCAGAGGCAGTAATCGAGTACAAGAGGGGCACATTTCATAAAACTTAGACATAGTTCTTATCTGTGAGTACAATCTAATCTAATACCATATACTGGATGATTCAAAATCGAAATACTCTCTGTAAACTCAGAATAAAAGTCATTCTATTACTTGATCAGTAAGTTAGTAATCATTCAAAATTTGAATTAGGCAATAATAATTTATGTATATTTATTTACAACTCTTTTTCTTTTTTTATTGGTACGAATTCGCTATGTATTTATATATTTTAATTTTGAATCATGCTAGATTCTGTGGTTTAGTTTTTATATTTGTGGCCTTTTGTGAATACACTTTTATTGGCCTGTAAAACTAATTCAGCATGCCGCAATAAATGTTTTATTTTTACTTAGGTTTAGTCAAAATTATAGTGAGAATGATTTTGGTTAATTGATTTAAATTTATCCAAAATGACAAATACTGCTGAACCTAATTAATAAAAGAGTAATCTAAAGGAAGGATTTGGTTTTAAAGTTTTCATAATAAGGAGGAAATTTTTGGAATTATTGGGTCATGAAAAAAATTATAATAAAACTAGATTGAGAGAGGAATTGCTTCAAAAATAAAATACGAGGAAAGAAAATAATTTGTAAAAATTATACAGTTGTAGTTAAAATTCTAGTTACACTGAGAGAGGTTTCTTGCATAATCCTTCAACAATATACAAATAAGCCTATAACTGCATACGCTACTGTTAATAAAAAATTATAATTATAAAGGTCTCTCATTTATTTTTAGGAATAATCTTCTTGAGTTTGTTTATTAATAAAGCTGATCAATTAAATTTTATTGATATCTTCAAAATATTTACTACACCGTAACAATTAATTCACTATTTTGCCAAGCAAGAGTTTTTCTATTTTCTATATTACGAATAGCATAGTTAGTTAAAAAAATTCAAGTTCTAGTTTTCAAATAACAAAATGTAGCCTTAGTAGTGACCAACGCAATTCTTATTAAACATTATAACTGGCCTCTTTTGTATTTAGTTTCGAATACTGCCTCTGAAGTATATATAATAGGGTGTCCCAAATTTTTTTTAACATCTCATTAGGTTTAAATAATTCTTTGTATGCTTCGTCGTTATGGTCATTAATATCATAAAAATATTGTAGGTATCCCTTTAAATTTCAAACTTCGATATTTTTGACGAATTTACATGTGGCTGTGGAATAATATTTGGGACACCCATGTTTATTTTTATTTTATTTACTCCATTTTTTTTATCTTACGCAATATTTTGTATACATTCTTTATAATTATGTAATTAATAAATATTTTTTTTATTTCATTGTTGTTATTTATAAATATTTTACATATGAAGACTTCTAGTCGACTAACTTATCAGATTATTAATATTCAAGGCACGTCAACAGTATCTGAAACCCCATACTTTATACATGGTGCTTCCAAATTCGCACCCCACGGAGCACATTCCTATTCTTTATTAGAAATTATAGATACGGGGTAGTCCTTATATCCTTTCAGAAAAAAAATGGGATTTTAAATCGATTTTTATAAAAATTTCTCTAAAAAAACCTATTCTTGACTTTTTTTTATATTCTATTCCTTTTCATCAGATCTTAGCATTTTATGATTTGGTGTACTAATTTTTGTGTCGCATTTGAATAAAATTGAACTTCATTTTTCTAAAAGTTATTTTTTTATTTTTATTTTTCATCCTATTTTACGTAATTTCTGTTTTATAAAATTTTAGAGAAATGAAGTTTCAACTTTATTCAAATGCTACACAAAAATGAATACGCCAAATCATAAATTGCTAAATTCTGATTAAAAGGAATGGAAAGTAAAAAAAAATAAAAAGTAGCTTTTTTTAGAGAAAGGACAAAATCATTTTTATGAAAATCGGTTCAAAAAACCAGTGGCATACCATTTTATTTTCTGAAAGTATGTAATGCCTACCCCGTATCTTCACCACTGCAAAATTAATTAGAACTACTTTTTCATCAGATTTATTGCCCTTAACTAAAAAATGGTATATACCAAATTTGATTAAAAAATGTTAATCAATTTAAAAGTTATTGAGTAAAAACCTGATTTTTGAAGAATATTTAACACCCTGTATTTTACTTTTAAATCAAAAAGTGGTATATAGCAAGTCGCCATAATTTATCATAAAGAATAAGCATGTGCTATGTGGGGCGACAATTTGGGAACACCCTGTATAAGGGAAAAGTAGGGCAAAAACAATACCGATCATTTTAGACCACAGAAGAAATCTAGAAGTTGTAATAAACTGCTCAACAATTGAAATGATCCAAGTGACTAAACTTGTATTAAAAGGAAACGACAGATATAATTATTTTATGTGTTTACTGAATTGTAGTGTATTCCTTTGTGTATAAAATTTATCGGACAAAATCTTTTTCTTGACCTGTAGGACACAAAAACAAATAATTTACAATGTTAAAAAAAAAGGCATACAAGTAGTAGACGTATCATTATCATTATTTCAATTGTGACTAAGAGTTTGATGTATAAGTTGTATTTTTGAAGATGAAAATCAATCCGACGATGGTGTACAGAAGACTAAACAATAGGAAATTACAACATGCAGTTCGTTTAGTACCACAAGGTCGATCACATAGAGAAGTCGCAAGATTGTTTAAAGTGGCTCATAGCGTGATCAGGGCCATAGTAAGTTATAATGGAACCGATGAGGTAGGCTTTCGACATGGTGGAGGTCGTCCAAGAGCTTTAACAGTACATCAGATCCAGTATCTCAGACTTACATCTCGTCGACGTCCTACAATAAATGTATCTCAACTTAATAATGTCTTGCGGAAAACTACTGGTGTGTTGTAATATCGACTCAGACAGTAAGAAGAAAAGAAGAAACATGAGTACGATCTAAGATCAAAAAAGCGTGCAAATGCATGCGCCTAACGGTGGCTCACAAAGTTGCTCGAAGACAATGGGCACAACAACATTTGTATGGGGGTGAGTACGATTGGCGTCGAGTTATGTTTGCGAACGAGACGAGAATGAAATTTTTTCGCTTAGATAGCCAAATTCGAGTATGGCGGAGGAGAACGGAACGATATAATGCAGCACTTATGGAACCTCAGGTAGCTTTTGGTGGAGGTGGAATTACCATCTGGGTAGGCATTATTTGGAACGGACGCACAGACTTGATCAGCTTCCACTGAGATAATATGACTGCAGCTTGTTATCGAGACAGATGTATTCTACCTGTTGTAGTCTCATTTGCTGAAAATTTTGTGCCAATCTGGTATTCACAGCACTGAGGACCCACAACATTCAACGAATGGACTGTTCCGCAAATTCTCCTGACCTGAACCCAATCGATCACGTTTGGTCACATCTCAAACTACAGCTATCCCAACGAAATGATGATTTGGAGAACGTCGGAGCTCTTACAAATGAAGTTTTAGAAGAATAGAGGAGGATTCCTCAAGATTTCATAAATACTCTGATAAGAATTATGCCAGATAGATGTAGAACTGTCCTTAGACTTCGTAGGGGTACAACAAACTACTAATGTTACATAATGCATATTTTTCACAAATTCTTTCGCGACGGTTTGGTTGGTTTTGTGTTTTTTACATTTCTGCAAAAATTCTGGAACGTTCGAACACAATTGTTTCATTTTCTGTGTTTAGTCTCGCATAAGTAAATTTTTTTTGGTCCCTTTTTTTATTTACATTAGTTTACGCGCCACCACTCAAAATTAAGGGTGCATAATTTCAATTGTTGAGCAGTTGAGAAACAAGTCAAAGAGTAACCTTATAATAAATGACTTCTAATTGACATTTAATATAGACAGTTTCTATTTTTGTCATAGTAATAAAGACAGATGTAATAAATTTTGTTTTGTATGTGACCCAATATATCAGTTTTTTTTCAAACAAATCCTTTATGTAAGTAAAGTTCTGTGAAAGTACCCCTGAGGAAACAAAATTTTTGACTTTATGGCTTTTTTGGGTAGTTTAAAAAGTTTCGTATGTTATAAAAACCATGCAAACACATAACACTTTAAAAAATGGAAGCCCTAGGGTAATAATCCTAGATAGAGGAAACTATACCACATGCACAATATTTCTAAAAGGTGCCTGCATCACTTCCTGGAAAATCGACAACGAAGAACAAATTTTTATAAGCCGTATTTCTAAACTAGACGATTACAATAGATTTCGCGGCGGTGTATCGCTGGTTTTTCCTCACTTTGGTGAATGGAGTTTTGGTAGGCAGCATGGATTTGCTCGGGACATAATGTGGCAATTGAAAGATGGTCCTCGTTTTTTATCAAGTGGTGACGTTTATGCAGAATTAAGTTTATCCTCCGATTCGTTTACCAGGTCCAACTGGAACTACGAATTTGAACTTCATTTCAGGTACAAATACATTTAAATAATTTTTGTTTGCTTTGTTTCCCAATACAGATTAACCTGAGTTAATTTGCTATTATTGATCATTATTTTCCATTGTATCCTAATATACTGCATTATACAACTGTAAGTATAAACCACTTTTAATTTTTTAGCGTCACTTTGGGAGAATCTAATCTGAAAACTAAAGTGGTAGTTACAAACACCAGTTTGTTCAGTTCTATTGAATTTAATATTGCTCTACATTGGTTTATTAAAATAAAAGATATTAGAAAGTGTGCCCTTAGAGGACTTAAGGTAATACTTTTTCCCATTTTTTACTATTAACCTTAGGGAGTTAATAAAAAAGTACAAATGAAGCTTAAGGTTTATGTGGTTCCACGTTTTTTTTTTTTGCACGCTACCCCTAACCGGAAATTTTGCCGAATCCTCAGGTATTCCAACCCGAGGTAGGGATCTTTAACGAGCCCAACATCCATGGACTCGGGACCGAAGCTTAACGTCTCCTCCGAAAGACGGCATATCTACACTATACCTCGTGCTCATTGGTATAGAGCTGTGATATGCTACTATTCCCTGCAGGCTGTACGGGAATACGGTGTTCGCTGGAGGTCACCCATCCAACTACTAACCGCGCTGGGCACTGCTTAACTATAGTTATCGCATCACTGTTAAATCTTTAATATTTTTTATTCTCCTTTAGTTAGTTTAGTTTTGTATTTGTATAAATTACAGTTAATTATGTTTGAAAAATGCCTTTTAAAAGAATTTTAAATGGTAAATACTAGTTTTTTGAATGGTTGTTTATTATTACAAGAAAACCATGAAAAAAATTGGTTTCTAGTCAATTTCATGAATCTAATTTTAATTAAAGCAAAAAAAATGGCATTTAATTTTATATAAATAAATAAATGTTTTAATGAGTAATCCTGGTAATATGTGATTATTGAAAAATTCATTAAATTTGAACGTTCAAATTGTTTTATTTTCCCCAAAACAGCACCATGAATCTTGTTTATAATTCATAAAATTACTGCTTATAGTGATTTGCAACTACATATTTTTTCAAAGTTTCTGTACGTCCACTGAAATATTTTCTTACAAATACAAATGTAATTTTACAAAACAAAACGCTTATTCTTAGTTTATAAAAAAGGAATTGGTTCAAAGATTATGTGAATTAAATTCTATATATTCATTATTTTAGGATTGCAAATATGTCCGAATATGTGATCTCTATGACGATCCCAGTCAAATCAGTCTTCAAGAAACCTCCCGCGATTTCAGAACGACCGTGCCTATGCACACAATTTTTTATAAAACACCCGTTGAATTTAGTCTATACGATGAAGAGCAAAAAAAACTGATTAATATCCATAAGTGTAACCAACCTGATCTAATGGCCTGGAATCCAGGAATAAAAGAAATGACCGATTTAGGTAAAAAAATATTAAATTAGCGGCAAAAATAATTTATTACAAAAAAGCAAAGAAACTTTTGAAATGTGTACTTTAGTAGAATTCAGGAGCCTACCCTAAACACGTTTTGTTTTTAATAGAACACTCTGTATATAATAATATCTTCATTTCATTTCTTATTGTAAGTTTAGTGTTCAAAAATTTTCATACAACAAATCTGGAGGTCTAAATCTTGTTTTTTTTTAAGAAGACGTCTAATTTGTCAATTGTCAGATATTCTGGTTTTCTTGGCTTTTTTAAAAAAATAATCGGTATTGTTTAAATATCAAAATGATTTTGATTTTTCTAGAAGATGGTGAGTATCAATATTTCCTGCTGCTAGACACCGGAAACCTTTTCTCGAAGGTAGTAATGGATCCAAATTCAAGCTGTATTACTTCCACAGCTATCGAGGTTATCGATTGTACCCACGACGATCTAAATAAATATGGAGACCTCATCGACCACATTGGAAATTTCTGTTAAAAATGGCTGTCAATCAAATTGTTTGACTTAATTTGGTGGAGTTTTGCTTGTAATTTAGAGGATAAGAATTATAAATTTGAAATGTACGTCTTTCTGATCATCTGTATAAAATGTCTAGTAAATAACGATTGAGTATTTTTTTGTATAATACGCTAGATTTATTTTTCCTCATCCTCAGGTTGCACGATTTATTTGAGAAGACCCTGTAAATCATTATATAGAATGGACCAAAAGTCTGGAAACGGAAAATGTCAAATTTGGAATATCTGTATCCCAAAATAGGCTTATCCCAAATTTTGTAGACTTTTGGTCCACTCTGTATAGTTGAAACTTTTTTAATATTATGATTATATGTATTTATAGCTTTGAGTAATTAAAATTCATTTGAATTCCTAACGGTTTAATCAATTATTAGGACAATATAAAAAATAGCTTTATAATTGAACACCCGGCTATTCAACTTCGGCATTGAAAGTTTATTATTTTTTATTAAAATTAGAAGAATTGAACAATCACCAGAAAAAAAATAGACCCTTTGATAATTGAATCATAGAAAAGAGATGTACATGTTATTGTAAATTAATAGTGTTAATGAAAAATTTAGTATATTGTTGGTTATTAGTTAAGTTATAGTTAATTGTATATAATAATATATTTTCACAATTTAAACACATTTTTTTGTGAAAATACAACTAAATTTATTATTAGTGTTAAATAACAATAACATATTAAATTATATAAATTTAAAGGTTATTTTCAAAATAAAATGTATTTATAATTAAGATCAAAAATATGACCTTAAAATTACTTTTTCTTATTTCATAAAAAATGTCTTTTTTAAACTTTTTATTATTTAGTTATATTATTATAAAATTATTCTATTAATTGTCATTTATAATTCCAACTTCTTCAATGTAAGGTTAGAGTAAATCACATAAATATAACAAATTATCTTCTTATTATTTGAAATTATTATATTTATTGAACATTTTTTCCACTTTTTATGTCCATATATTTTCTTTGCTAATCAACAATTAACAATTTTCTTCATCCTTTAGCTGATTTTATTAATAAATTTTCCGTTTTGTAGTATCATTTTTCCGTTTTTGATTTGGTTTCATTTCTTTTAATTTTGTATAAAATTTCTTATTGAATTTTGGTGATATGTATTAGAAACTTACGCTTAAAGTTTTTATACATATATTTTTTTTTTTTTACTAAAATATCACAATATTTAGCTCTATATGACTATTTGGCATTATTTCCCTAAGTTTTTCTTAGTCGTCCTCTTCTTTTTCTTCCCTGCTATTGATCCTTTCATACTTTCCTTATAACTCTCCTCTGTCTTTCAATATGCCCTAACTGTCTTATTCTGCATGGTCTCATCTGTACTGTTGTTAAATATTTTTAGTATAGATCCATTTGTTTTTCTGATCTATCCCTTTTACTTTCTCTTCCTTTCATAAATCTGTTCCAACAGTTTTCTTTCTCTGTTTCAAGTTTCGTACTTTCTCTTTCGTTTAGGTTCCACATTTCGCTTTTATGCAACTTAACCCAGCTCTGCTATTTCCTTTGTTTAGTCCTTTTTTATTCTTCCATTGATTTCAAATATTTCCTCATTTCTGTTATTTACTCCTAGATAAATAAATTTGTCGCACATCTGAAGATCGCCCTCTTTGTCTCTTGAGCAGTTTTTTGATTATTAAATCGAAATCAGTTTTTTCATTACCTTTACCTTTTTTTTTCATTTCTTTATTCACCTACTAGTATATGAAGCAAAAATAACCAGAGAATTTACTTGCATCCATTAACTGTTATTAAACCAATTTAGATATATATAGCATTTAACCGACCCTGTAAATTGCTTACACATTAGGATTTCTATGAGCAATTCATTAAATGCGATAAAATTAAGTTTAATTCAGCGAATGTCACAATAATTTAGATGACCAGAGAACACTATAAATAAACATTGCAGTTCCGAGCATCTCGTGATTAAACTTATATTTAGTCATTCTTTTATTGTATTTCCTACAAAACAAACAATAAATGCAAACACAATGGGAACTATAAAAATTAAAATGGATTACGTGGGCAGTCAAAAGAACCGCAAGCCTGAATGAAAGAATTATCACTAGTGAGTAATCAAAAACTACTTTGAAGCGGTAAATTTTAGTGAAGAGTTTGTAAATATGGTGAGGTAATGGTTTTTTGGGATTTAATTAGGCGAACAGTAATTTTATTAGCCATTGTTACGTCATTTTTACTGGTATAGAACGTGTTAAACGAAGATAGGATGGCCGGCGTTGATGGAATTAATAAAGTCAATATTGAATCAACTATTAGTTGCTTTTGTGTACATTAAAATCCTTCAAGAAAAATATTCTACTTATATAACAACTTCTAAGCAAGCTCAAGGCAAAAGGCAATAGTTGTAGTTTTTTATATACAATATGTCCCCCTAAGTTGGAATCATATGGAAAACTTTTTTATTATTAATTTTAGGAAAAAAAGTTATTCTTCATAAAAAGTTCTGCATTATCTAAAACCTAGAATACAATCGTCAAATATCAAATTTTTTCAGTGGTATACGAGGTTTGTCAAAAAATATGAGTTTTACTCAAGAGTAAAGTACCTTTAAATTTGACAATATCGAAAAATATTACTAAAAAAAGTTGATCAGAATTAAAAATTACGTTTAAATATGCAAGTACATCCATTTACATTAATAAAATTATTTTTAAAACGTATGTCTACAATAATGCAAATTTAACTGTAGTGCATTTATTACGCATTTTAAATGCAAAATTATTAGAAAACATCGAAAAACTAAAATCCTAAAAACATTGATTGATATAAATCAAATATACAGTGTGTCCACTTAAGTTCGCACCATATGGAAAACTTTTTTATTATTAGTTTTACGAAAAAAAATTATTCCTTATAAAAAGTTCTGCATGATCCAAAACCAAAAATGCAATCATCATATATCAAATTTTTTCAGTCGTATACGAGGTATATCAGAAAATATGAATTTTGCCCAAGAGTAAAGTACCTTTATTTTTGACAATATCGAAAAATGTTACTAAAAAAAGTTGATCAGAATTAAAAATTACGTTTAAATATGCAAGTACATCCATTTACATTTATTTGCAAAATAAATGAATATGCACTTATTACGCGTTTTAATTGCAAAATGATTAGAGAAAACATCAAAAACTAAAAGGTTATCATGTGTTTCGTAATCACAAGAGATAAATGTTCATTCAAAATAGAAATAATAAAATAATCTGAAGTTTTAATTTAAATGGATGTACTTGCATATTTAAACGTAATTTTTAATTCTGATCAACTTTTTTTAGTAACATTTTTCGATATTGTCTAATTTAAAGGTACTTTACTCTTGAGTAAAACTCATATTTTTTGACAAACCTCGTATACCACTGAAATAATTTGATGTTTGATAACTGTATTCTAGGTCTTAGATAATGCAGAACTTTTTATGAAGAATAACTTTTTTTCCTAAAATTAATAATAAAAAGGTTTTCCATATGATTCCAACTTAGGGGGACATATTGTATAAGCAAACTCGAAAAATTCATTTCTTGTGATAGATTCACTATTTTCCTCCATTTTTGGTTAAACTCGTACATTTTCGTTTGTTTCAAGTCGTTTTCTACTCGGTCTCGCTTATTTCTGGTTCGCCTTTTGGTTTTCCCCACAAGAAAAATTGTGCTAGATGAAAAATATAAAATTTGACATCTACCTCTATGACTATTGATTTTTTAAAACGTGAAATTTTTTCTGAATTTTATGGAACAAGTCTATTATGTCTGGCAACATAAAACAGCTCTTTGACAGACGTAGCACCAATATAGATTTATTTTCATTCGGGAAATTGTGTTGGCGTAAATTGTATTGACACGCTTCAGATTTGAAACATTTGTTGAATATGATAGTCTTGATCCAGATAATAGATGATTTGTAAATTTTTACGATTCAGTTGTTATGTACAGTGTGTTTGCTAGAATCGAAAATGAACGCTATTATGTACTTAACTGGCAGTGGCCATTACCATTAGATTATTTTTTGAGAGAAATTTAAATTTAGAACAAATTAACAAAAACAACAAAATTTGTATTGGATTTTTCATTGATCTGAGATTCTAAACGAAACCGTTATATTCGAAAAATTCTAAAGTTTGGGAGCCAGATGTGGGACCATAGAACTGTACTTAACGTTGTTGAAGCAATATTAAATAATGGTATAATCGATATAGTGGTATACAAAATTTGGTATTGAGATATATAAAAAAATAGTTATTATGAACGTATAAATATCTTCATAATTAACAGATAAAATTTCCAGCTTTGTTTTTATCTTCAACCAAGTCCATGATGGAATTAGATTGTAAATTGTAAATTACCTCACAATTTTCAACCTTTCAATAAAAAATAAAGTGGAAGATCAAAATACATTTTATTTAATTAAACTTCATAATGAATAAACAATTATTTTACAGTAACTAGGAAAAATTGTTAAAAAAATTAGGATGATTTTTTAGAAAGAAATAGATTATAGTCTGATTGAAAAAGAAAACGGTAGAAAAAAATTTAAAAAATAAAAAGATAAGAATTGAGAAATATTTATATTTATATAACGGGCTGAGGATATAAGAAGGTATAAGAAATTGAAATCAGCTGGTTGTAAGGGTTTTCTGACCAGAGAAAGTGAAGAAAAAAGGGTTGAAATTTGTAAAATAATTTAACCATTGAGACTCTAACTTCTCCGTGGTCTTGATTGAAGTTCAAAAGTTGTAAGCACAAGGTTGGAAATTTTATTGATTAATTATAAAGATTTTTTTATTATATGCCTCAATAACAATTTCTGTATTACACTATTTCAATTATATTGTACCATAAAAAATATTTATTAATTAAAAAAATAAAAATACCGATAAAATTGAACCTTCAACAATAGCAAACTATTGACATTTATATTAAATCTACTGTACAGGGTTTCCCAAAAGTCCCGGGACGGAGCCATAAGTTTCTAACGAGAATTAAGTTTTTCTTCTTTCACTTTAAGTTTTCAAAAAAGTTTTTATTTCAAATAAAACGAACAATTATCAATTACAATATGTAGTATACACCACGACTTCAGCAAAGACAATGTTGCCGGCGTAGGTCGGGGTGTCCTTTTGTATAAGAGTTTATCTATCAATTAACAGTTTAGATATCTTAATGGCTTTTACTTAAAAATAACATTAGTAAAGAATTTTGGGGTTCCTTTTATATAAGAATTTATCTATCAAATAACAATTTAGATATCTTAATGCTTTTACTTAAAAATAACATTAGTCAAGAATTTTGATGACATAACTCCTCCATTCTCAGAGTAGAAAATAGGGGTTCTTCTATTTTCTGGGTGGCGTCATTCTTTTCTTCTTTCTTTTGTTGTTGGCATTTCTGGTGTCGGTATTTTTTCAGGTAGAGGTAAACTATGAGTACTGAAATAATAGCAAGAATCATTAGTGAACATGTTGCGTTGATCCATGTGTAGCTTGAAGGGGTAGTTTCTAGTTCGTTCGTCTTTAGAAGTTTGGTCAAGGTTTTGATTTCGTTAATTTCTTTGATGTCGATTCGTCTCAGGTGGAATGTTTCTTGTTTTCTGTCTTCTTCTGGTTGGTCTATCTCTATTGGTGGTAATTCGAACACAAATTGTTCGTGAGTGGTCTGCTCGGCTTGGAAGGTTTCTCCGTGTATGTAAATTTTGCATTTTTCTACGGATATAATGCAAGGCTTGGTTACTTCATATATTCCTTCGGTTTCGCAAGAAGTTCTGATGCTCGTCTTATTGGCTGGTATTATAAGGACACTGTTAGAGTTTATTTGTGACGTCGTTATTTCTGAATAATAGATCTTCGTCTGTGGGCATAGGTTTCTTCCCGTAGTTATTAGTTTTGCAAGGCACGGTTGGTATTTGTGCAGATTAATTTTGAGGCAGAAATACCAGTTCTCGATTTCTGGGCATGTCTCTGATGTGGTCCAGAAGTCTTCGGTATTGAGTAGCATATAGGGTTGTTCGGGAAAGATTTTGTGGTTTAAGATAGGTATTGGGAATAAGTGAAATAATTTATATTGGGATATGATCAAAGGAACGTGAATCTTAAATAAGATTATTTTATTTTTGATTGTTACTTGTGTGGAGAATAATGAATAGTAATTCAGTAGTTGTTTGAATTTCGGTATTCGGGTATTTTCGTATATTTGTTCTAATTTTTCGATCATTGTTTTAATATGACCGGGTTCTATTATTGAACTATGTAAAACGTTAATCCTTGCAAAGGATATCGCGGTTTCTAGATTGTTAAGTATGTGGTTAATTGATTGTAGCTGCATTAATAAATTATCTATAATATTCGAAAATGAAAAGGCTTGTTCTAAACTAATAAATGCTTTGATTTCTTTTGATAGGTTTGTAACTTGGATTTCTAGCGTGAATTGATTTCCGTTTAGTTTTTCGAAGTTATTACTATATGTGTTCGAAAGTTGTTTTATGAGACTTTGCTGGGTTTTTAAGTCATTATGAAGGGTCTGTTCGTTTGAATGTAATTTTGTCAGGTATGATTCGATATATTTTTCATCGTCTGAGTCTAGTGTGCCAAATAGCCATTTTTGGATTTTGCCAGCGATATTAATTAGTCCTCTTTTAGTTCTCTGGTTTTCAGAAAATGAATTGATTTTATTAGAAATAATATCGGTAGTTGTTTTGGCATTATAAAGTTTATGTTTTAAAAAGGTTGAAAAGTGATTTGTCGTCGGTAGGTTGTTAAGGGCATTTTCTAATTTTGTTAATGAGTTTTTGATTTGGGAGAGTGAATTTTCTGGAAGGGTCAGGTTAATGTGAAACAGAAAGGTGTGTCTGGAGTCAATTACATGCGATTGTCCTATGTGTACAGGTAAAATCGGGTTTTCAAGTTCCTTTACGTCCAGTGTTTGTATTACTCTTATTACGAAGAGAATAACGAGGTATCGGTTCATTTCTTCTACCTGGAACATGACGTTGGGGTTTTAATAATTTCTTGTGGTAAGTTTTAAGTTTTGATTTGATTTTTATATCGTTAACAATTGTGGGGTTTTCTAGTTTTTCATAGCGGTTTGTCGTTTTCTTTTGTAAAGCGTTTCGGTTTTTTGTTTTATACAGATTTTGTTTAATGTCTATATCTATTTTCGGTTGTCTATTTTCGTTAATTTTGTCGAGAGTTTTTTGTTGTTTTATTTCTAGTTGTTGTTTTATTATATCGTTTAAAGTTCGTAGGTTTCGAGTGTGGTCTTGTATGTATTGCGTAAGCTTTGTTTTATTGTCGATTTCAAAGGGGTTTCTGTAGTCAAGTCTTCCACGGATTATTTGAAAAGGTGTGTAACCAGTGGCGGAGTGTATGGAATTGTTATAGGATAATAACGCTAGATTCATAAGGGATTCAATGGGTTCTTGCGTCTTAGAGTTTTTTAGTGTAAGGATCGTTTCACACAGGGTCGAATGAAGACGTTCTATAGGGCTGTTACTATTAGAATTATAAGGGGTTGTGTAATGTATCTCGATATGATGGGTTTTGCATAAACCTTGGATTACCTCATTTTTCCATTCGGTACCGTTGTCTGTTGTTATGCGCCTCGGAAGTCCGAAGTGACTGAAGAATTGTATAAGTTTGTTTGCTACTTCGACAGAATTTGGGGTTCTTAAAGGGTAAGCTTGGCCAAATTTGGAAAAGCTGTCTATAATTGTAACGAAGTATTGTCCGTGTGTTTTGTATGTGTCTGTGTAGATATGGTCGAAGGATTCGCATCCTATAGGTGTCGGTTTAAATATTAGCTTCGTGGGGTGTCTCTCATATTTAGTCGTTTGGCATATCTCGCATGAATTTACGTAGTCTCTAACGTCTTGGTCTAGTTTAGGCCAATAAAATATTCTTTTAATTGCGTTTATGTTTTCTTGTATACCTCGATGACTTGTTTTTGTTTCGTGGTATAGTTGTAGTTTTTGTTTTCGTTCGTCTTCGTCGGTAACGTCAGTAAGAATTGTGTCTGATTTAATTAGTGTAAACGCGTTATTTTTAAAGTAATTTTGAAATACTCTAATGAATATCGGTTCTAACGATTCGTCTTTGAAGAGGAAACAGTACGTTTGTTTCGGGATCATATATTCTTTTATAAAGTCCATGATTATAAGTTCGTTATCGGTGTTTGGGATTGAAAGTTGTATTCTGTTTTTCTCGAAGATTTTTTCTCTTATTACTTTGCGGTGGTCATTGTCGGGGGTTTCATGGCTAGATATAATGATTTGATTTTTAAATGTATTAATAGATTTTTCCGTATAGTGAATGCCTAATATCGGATTTTCGTGATTAGAGTGTATGGTTTCATTATCCGTGTTTAAGGAGTTATTA
This sequence comes from Hermaeophaga mercurialis, assembly GCA_951812935.1. Classification (NCBI taxonomy): domain Eukaryota; kingdom Metazoa; phylum Arthropoda; class Insecta; order Coleoptera; family Chrysomelidae; genus Hermaeophaga; species Hermaeophaga mercurialis. Next base: position 42,775,405 of record OX638359.1, on the reverse strand, counting down.
TTCGTTTGAGTTTCGTCAGGGTTAGTTTTTTCTTCGATGTGTGATGTGGGGTTTGGTTTTGCGAGTTTGCTGCTATGCCTTATTATTTTGGGGGGTATTTGTTTGTTTGCTGTCTCTTGTTTTGTTGGGGAGTTGTCAGAGGTTATTGGTATCGGATTTAGCAGAGATTCGATTTCGTCGTAATCAAGGTCAGGTATTTCGTCTAGTTCTGCAGGGTTTGCGATCATTGATAAATTGTCGATGTCGTTATCTTCGAATTCGATCGGGTTGATTTCTACTCGTGAAAGTGCGTCAGCGTTCGTGTTTGCCTTACCTTTTTTGTATATAATTTCGTAATCAAATTCCTCTAATTTTAATCTCCAGCGCACTAGTTTGGGCTCTTTTAGTGAGAATAGCCATTGTAATGGTTTGTGGTCACTTACTATTTTAAATTTCACTCCGAAGAGATAAGGTCTAAAATATTTAGTTGCCCAGACTATTGCCAATAGTTCCTTTTCGATCGTACTATAATTAATTTCGGCTGGGTTTAGGGTTCTCGACGCGTACGCGATTGGAAGGTCAGATCCGATAGGTCCTTGTGACAAAATGGCACCTATTGCATAATTTGATGCATCTGTGGTTAGATTAAAAGGTTTAGAAAAATCGGGGTATTGCAGAATAGGGTCATTCATCAGAATTTTCCTACATGTGCTAAAAGCATTTACGAATTCTGGGGTATGTTCAACTTTGCGATTTTTCTTTAAACAGTTCGTTAATGGTTTGGTTAGGTTCGCAAAGTTTTTAATGAATTTTCGGTAGTAACCTACTAATCCGAGGAAGGATTTTATTTCTTTGGGGTTATTAGGAATAGGGAAATTTTCTATTGCTGTTAATTTATTGGGATTTGGCTTAATGCCTTCTGGCGTTATGACATGTCCTAAAAATTCGACAGTGTCTTTCAAAAATTCGGATTTATCTAATTGGATTTTGAGTCTTGATTCTTTTAATCTTTGAAATACTAATTTTAGATTGTTAATGTGTTCTTGAAGGGAGGTTGAAAAAATAATTATATCATCCATGTATACTAAACATATTTTACCGTTTAGATCTCGGAGGACGTTGTCCATGACTCTGGAAAAGGTAGAGGGAGCATTTTTTAAACCAAACGGCATCCTTACATATTCAAAATGTCCGTTTTCAACATTAAACGCGGTTTTTGGGATTGAGTCTGGGTGCATTTCGATTTGATGAAATCCGGAAGCTAGATCGAGTGTCGTAAAGTATTGACACCTTCCTAGTTTGTCTAATATGTCCGTAATATTAGGTAACGGGTACCTGTCGTCTATGGTTTTCTCGTTAATTTTCCTATAGTCTACAACAATTCGCCATTTCTTTTTTCCGCTAGCGTCTAGTTTTTTTGGCACTATCCATATAGGGGAACTCCAGGGGGATTGCGAAGGTCGGATGATTCCGTCTTTTAGCATTTTTGTAATTTGTTTTTGTACTTCTGCTTTATGTACAAAGGGGTATCTGTATGACTTCGTATGTACGGGTATTTCGTCAGTAGTCTCGATGTTATGTTTTACTTGGTTTGTAAATGTTAATTTTTGGTTTGGCTGGTGTAAGATTTCTTTGTATTTAACAAGGAGATTTTTTATGGATGTTTTTTCTTCGGAATTCATATGGTCGGTTCTAATGAGGGAAAAGTCAAAATCGTCGATGTCGTTTGCATGGTTTGGCAATACGTCTTCAACGTGAAAACATTCGAATTTGTCGTTGTCGTATTTGTCGAAAAAGGGGGTCAAAAGGTTTCTGTCAATTTGTAAAAGTACTGTTTGAGAAGTTGGGTTAGATAATTCGATTACTGTAGATTCGTCTTTAATTTGTAGAATAGAACTAGGTATTTTTATAACGTCATTAGTGATTTCGGGAATGATAATTTCGCCGTCGGGTAGATTTGTTTTAATTCTTTTTAATATTGATGTATGCGGAGGGATTTCGATTTTTTGTAAATTGAATTGTTTTCGATAATATAAGGGTATTTTTAATTGATTATTGTAAAGGGTTTTATTCTGTAAGTCTATATTTAGTTTTAATTTTCGTAAATCACGTATGCCAATTATACCATCAAAATAATCGTGAAAATTATATAGAACAAATTCTAAATTATCTGTCAAGGGTTTAAATTCTTCAAAAATAGGAATATCGGCTTTTGAATTTGCATTACTATTGCCGTTGCAAGTGACAATAGGTGTATTACTATGGAAAATTTTGTCCGGGAAGTATTTTTCGGCTATATATGGGCGAAGCAATGAAGGGTGGTAACCCGTGTCGATTAACAGTTTAAGGGGTGGATTAGCGATTTTTATAAAGGGTAAAGAATTGGGTATTAAATTGTTGAGATCTATTTTTTGTTTGGTGGGGGCTCTGTTAAATGAAAATTTGGTGTCTGATCGGTTTCTTTTTCTAAGTCGTTGGGATTTTCCTCGTAGTCATTAATATTATAATGATCGTTGGTATGCTGGTCGTCGTTAATGTAATAATTATTGTCGTCATCTTCTGAGAGAAAGTCATTATTTTGATAATCGGAAAGGTTTTGGAATGTAGTGTCATTATAGCCGATTTCTAAATTAGTTAGTTCTTCGTACGTGAAGGTAGTTTTCCGTTGTTTGGGTAGCGGTTTTGAAAATGATTTTGGGGTCTGTAATTTTGCGTGAAATTTCTCGTTGATGGTAGTCTACTTGACGTAGACATTGGTTCTGGGTTACCTGTTGGTTTGTGCGAATTTTTTGGGGCAAATACATTTGTGGTTTTGCCAAATACTTGCTCGTTTGTGAAGAACTTTTGTTGAATTGGTCGGGGTTGAATATTTATAGGTTGACTTGGAAATGGGGTTCTTTGCAGATTTTGTGATTTATAATAAGTATTGGGGGTATTATTTGATATTTGGTTGTTATAATTATTTGGGGAATATATAGGTTGGCGTTGCATCGTTTGGTAATGCGGGGTTCTAGGGAAATAATTATTTTGTTGGGGCTTTGGGAAATGGTTAGATTGAAACGATTTGTTATTCTGGTGATTATGTTTTTGTGGAATTTTGTGGTAATTAGGATGTCTTATGTTTACTTGTTGTTCTAGCAGGGAGTGATTTATTACTAAGGATGTTGCTTCTTCTATGGTTTTGGGGTTTTTTAATAAAAGTAGGGTTCGTAATTCCGCGTTAGAATTGGATATTAATACCGTAACGGCAGTAACTTCGTTTTGATTAATTAGGGCTAATTTTGTCGCCGGATTAATTCCTGTGTCTGAATTTATTTTTAAATTTAATCTCATTTTAGTTAGTTTGAGTCTTTCTAAAAAGTCTATAACTGTTTCGTTTCTATCTCTGCTTAAAAATATAAATTGCTGTTGCAATACGTGTCTGTCTACCTTGTCACCGAATTTTTCGCGAAGGGCGTTTCTGACTTGTGGCCACGTATCTAGATCTGGGCGACATAGTAAAAAGTCGCCAGCCTCATCAACAATTTTTGAACAGATAGCCGCGTATACAAATTCGCTTAAGCTATTATCTGTAGTAGTTCCGTATCTATCAAAAAATTTATCTACAGCATTTATGAAAGATTCTAAGTGATCACTACGTCCGGAAAAGTTACGGAGAGTGTGAGAGATTTCTTTAGCAGCTTGAATAGTTGCCATTCTAGATGCGATATTCAAGTTATTTAAAGGATCTGTAATTTCGTCTACGCTCATGTAAGGAGTTCACTTTTGAATATTTAGTCAAAAGAATCTGCTTACGTTGCTTGAAATTATTTTCTTTGTGCAGTAAAAATATAAATAAAAAAAAATTAAAAATATAAAAGTTTAATGACAATATATCAGTAATGATTTTTAGGGAAATTCACTTTCGAAAGAAAGATTTTACCTTTATACCAAAATAAAATATGGAATATAACTTTTATCAGCAAGGAAAATAACTTATTTTCAAATTTAAAATTCACTTGTAAAAGGGAAATTGAGGGATAGTTACGAAGGAAATATGAGCTCAACACTTACTTGTTCAGAGTTTTATTTTCTTCGTTCTGCTCGGTCCAGGTCAATGGTTGAAACCAACGGTGAAAACAGGTGAAACTGGGTTTCCTTCTAAGTTTTCACTTCCTGGATCCTACTGACTGCGCCAATTAAGTTTTTCTTCTTTCACTTTAAGTTTTTAAAAAGTTTTTATTTCAAATAAAACGAACAATTATCAATTACAATATGTAGTATACACCACGACTTCAGCAAAGACAATGTTGCCGGCGTAGGTCGGGGTGTCCTTTTGTATAAGAGTTTATCTATCAATTAACAGTTTAGATATCTTAATGGCTTTTACTTAAAAATAACATTAGTAAAGAATTTTGGGGTTCCTTTTATATAAGAATTTATCTATCAAATAACAATTTAGATATCTTAATGCTTTTACTTAAAAATAACATTAGTCAAGAATTTTGATGACATAACTCGAGTGAAGAAAAAGTCTGAAAATTTGGAGATCACTAAAGGGTAATATAAACTTTATTTTTACATGGTTTAAAATTTTCATACACTGGGGAGTTTTTTTAGGGGGTGACAACCTCAAAATTTTTAAATTGCGACCCCTATCGAGTTTCACCTTATTTTAAAGGTAATGAAAAAAGAAACAAAACAAAACCAAAATCCGGTATTTTGACACGTTGACTGCCATGTGTATCAAAACTGATACACACTTGTTGGGTCCAGTATGTCGCCCTGTATCATTTTGTAACACATATAATTTCGTTCTGGCCGTAGTATGCTATCAGTTAAGTTTAGCTTGCAATAAAAACAAAAATGAAGATAAGTAGGTGTAAATTAAATAAACAGTTTGTGACAGTGACAATTTATTGATTGTGTTAATTTTAAGCCTATCTATTTCCTTTTTTTAAATAAGTCAAAATAATCCGTTAAAAATGGTCCAAAAACTGACCGAAAAAGAAAGAATTACTCTTTTAATGATTCGTGTCTTTGAGGATAGAACAAGATCTTACGATGAATTGGGGCGAGTCTTTTTTTTTATGAACGACCACCGATTTCCAAATCAACAGTCGAAAGAACTGTTCGAAAATTTCAAGAAGAGGGAACTGTGAAACATCTTCCGAGAACTAGAAGACCGAAATCTGCAACTCCAGAAAAAACCGAAGAAGTGTTACTGTTTTTTGTTAATTAATTAACTATTTAAAAGCCTTTTTCAAACTGTGACATTTTCACTTTTTTGTCGGCGTTAATATTTAAAACTAACAGAGCAGTTAAAGCTATATCAGATTTTTTAAATGGTTCAGTATCCTACTTTTGCATTTTTTATTTCAACATGATTAGATATTACTACACCTTTTCACATTTTAATAGCATGTAAGTGGTGAAAAATACACATTACTTATTTAGTAATTTCATGAAATAACATATTTTTGCGCCGTTTTCTCCCAAAGTGTCGAGGATCTTGATTAAAGTCGCTCGTTTTGATTATTCCGCACACGCAATAGTTTGCTTCGGAGCGGTTGGACATTTTACAAGAACAGAATGAAAAAAGAATGGAAGATTTAAAGACCGGCTTAATTTACTTCTTGAAGCTCAAGGACAGGTTAACGCATCCCATATGAACTCAACTAACTTTACAAAGTAATTCACGAGATAAGAGTTAGGTAACTTGAGTGCACTTTATGGTATGTCTCAGGAATCGGTCGTTCGAGGTTTTAACTTTTATTTCTACTAGTTATGGCACAAATGAGATTTTTTTCAGTATAAAAAAAAACAGTGCTAGTAGATATGTTACATATTAAATAAACGAATCTCTTACCGTTTCTAAAAAATATAACAAATAATTTACCACTTATAATCAGATAAGAAACATTTGGAGACTATGTTTTTTAGGAGAAAAAGTTAATTGAGAGTTCAATTGAAATTTGTTTTACTTATTTGCAAATAATGAACTTAAGAATCACAAAATTATATGTAACAACTTACACGGACAATATTTTATAAATAATGAAAAACAAAAAATGAAAAAATTTAAAAATTTTAAGAAGGAAAAAAATGGTTTGTTGTTTTTAAGTTTGTATACTTTTTATTAAAAATATGTCGAGTGATTTCGGCTTACAAATCCAACATCAGGACATTTTTGAAATTAGTTAACATAGTTAAAAATTATTAATACTATGAATTAATAATAACTTAACGATTCTAAAAAAAATGTTTTTAAAATAATATACATATATAAATCAAAGGACCAATATTTGAAAAATAATTTAAAAAAAATTGTTATCTCTCTCTTTGACGTTTAATTCCTCAAGACTAGTGTATATTTTATATAATGTTAATAGTGTATACAAAACCTGTTGTTGTTAAATTTTATGTTAATATAAATCAATTTTTTGTGTTGAACATTAGAAAATTTAAATTTAAAAAATATAAATGTCAATGAAAATTAGTGCAGAAGGCCAATTTCTACTGGTTTTCCAAAATATTTGAACAGTGGTTTCAACTTGCAATTTGGGATATATTGAACGTTTTTGTAGTAATCAGGGTTGCGTTTCATTTCTCTTAAAATTTTCAGATGTAATATTTCCATCTTGGTGAAATTCTTAGGTATTTAGTATTTTTGTTTTCTTTAGATGAAAAATTATGACTTAAATTTTATTGGTTGATATAGATGTTCACTAACTCTAGTATTATTCGTTCTAATTGTTCTCTATATAGGCAATCAGTTAATCTTATATGTATATTCCGCTTTTATTGATTTTTTCGGTTTGTCTTTATTATGATAAAATACATTTTTAAGTGTTTGTTGACTTTTAAAATACATTTTTTTTGACATACATATATTTAACAAGAATAGATTTTGTATACCCTACTAAAATTATACAAAATATACACTACTATAGAGAAATTAAAAATCAAGGGACCGGATAGCACAAAAATTAAAAACAACATTAATTTGTCAAATATTGGTCCTTTCATTCTATATATATTCATTTAAAAACAATTCTTTTGGAAGGTACCTTTAAAAGTAAGTTTTATACATTTTTTTAATATTCTATTTATAATGAAATTAAAAAAAAAATTAACTAACTATGTTAACCAATTTTAGAAATGTTCTGATGACGATGTCTTTGTAAGCCGAAAATGCTCAAAAAAAATATACACACTTTAAAAAGTAAAAAAAAAATTTTTTTTCGTTCTTACTTAGTAAGAAAGTATGTACAAATGCAAGGTCTCAATTTTAAAAATTCTAATTTTTGAGTAATACCACGAACTGGTTTAATCCAAGAAAATAAATAAAGAAATCCTACAAAAAAATTTTCTCTTCTAGCTTTCATTCTTTCCGGCATGCTGTGGACCAAATGAACAACATCATTTTGAGCCACTTGTTTCCTCTCGTTGAGCAATGCTTGTTCCAGCTCATCCACTGTTTGGATTTCACCATAATTTTGCCCAATACTTTTTTCTAACTTGTTCCGCATATTCTCTATTAGATTCAATTCAGTACACCGGAGTGGCCATCTTAATTCCATGAACACCAACTTAATTTAAGTACTAACCAAACAAAACCTTCTACATTCAGTATCAGATGAAACGGTTCCATGAGCATCTGCCAACCTTCTAGCTAAAGTTCTAGTGTGTACTGTTAGTTCTCGAAGAACTTGCAGACGAATATATCGATCTTCTACTGTATCTGTGGCGCTTGGTCTACCTTGTCCGGATCTTCTTAATTTAATCTAAACCTCCGTTTTGCATCAAATACTGAAAATTGTGATATAGCTGAAGCTAGGACCATTTTGTAGAAGAGTAACTTGAGCAGCTTTTGCTAGATCCGTTTTCTTGGTAAAACATGAGGAAATAATCAAAAAAATACAAAGAACTCAAACTTAAGAATGATGATTATAAAAAGAATTTTCAAAAAGAAACCATATTCATAGGTAGCCTTATCAGTGTGGTTTTTCTAAGCTAAGATTGAGGTAAACTAACGAAGAAAACACGAGTTGGTCATTAGTCTCAAAAATTCAAGTATCCGGTCTTTTGCTTACAAATTATAAGTTAATTGTTTGCAAGAAAAAAAATATTAAACTGATAACCATAACTCCATATCATCCAGCAAGAAATGAGTTAGCTGAGAGGGTTAACATTGGTATAAGGACTTTTTGAGTTAAGAGTTTTATAAAAAATTTCCTGGTGCTTGGAAAAAAGCTCAGATCAACATCATAATTCTTCACATAGTAAATATTTGTGATGTACGTCGTATTTTGAATTCACGGGAAGATTAGAGTTTTACCAGCAGATAAAGAGTAAGGATTAGGAAATTCAAATATCAGAACCTTTAGTAGAACAGATAATTTACAAATAAAAAGTTCAGGAATAAGCTAACAAGAGAAGTAAAGAAAGCAAATTAAGTACAGAAGAGTGGATTTTGATGCAAATTCAGAAGATTGGTAAAGAATTTTAACTAGAGGATCTTTCAATATTATCAATGTTAAAAAATCACGGAATCTAAAGTTATGCCTAATTCAAAAATGATGATTGGGAGGAATCTGCCTATATTATAAAATATACGTAAATTTTACTAGAGGAGTGCTAGTTCATTAGAAGATATGTTTGTATAGTAAATAATACTACATTACTGTAGTTACTTGGTAATGACCTATATCGAGATATTAATAAAAAAAGAATCATGTTATTGATTCTCATCTTGACTTGTTTATTGATATAACGGTATTTTATTATAAAACATACTTTGATTAATATCTCGGAAAATAGGCCTAGACGAAACAAAAATACACAAAAAACTAATATCTAAAATAAACCATTGTGCCCTAGATAAATGGCACAATGTATCGGTGTTCCACAAATAAGTTCAGGATAAACAAAACTGAAATATTGAAATACATGAACTGAAACTGCGAGTTAGGTCGATGACTTGTTTCGTTTGGGTTGAGTTTTTAATTTTGTATGATTCAGGAAATTGAAGTCGTTTGGAATAATTTTACTATTTGCCAAACATTTCAATTCAAGTACTCACAGGAATACTAAGATAACGAACAGTGTACATAAATAATACAATGGCAATTTATTCAGAATAACTTGGCGTTCAGTTTAACGAGTTATTGTGAAATTTTGATTCATACGGGTCTGTCGATAATACCATAATACCTATTTGGTGCATTCAAGAAATAAGAGAAGGGCAATAAACAATATTAATAGATAAAGAGAAGGATACAAAAAATGAGATGAATATGAAGAAGGAAGAGACTAAAATGAATATTCTGTAGTAGAAATGAGTTGAAACTAATGCGGCATTTTTGGATGACCATGGGATATTGTTGTGGGCGTTTCGACCAAAAGAAATAGATACATCATAAGTATCTAATACATATATTAGTAGGTTTTGGTTGTTCCACAGAATGCTCGCTGCACCAATACTTGGAGAATGGTAACTTTTAAATTTGAAGTATCCTTATAAGAAATCTGTCAATTTTATGTCACTCTTTGAAAATGCGATTTAGCGAAACCTGGTTAGAGAAAGAATTTTGAAAAAATAGCTTTGAAATACTGTGGGAATTCATGACAAGTATCATTTATCTTTTATATTTATTATAGATAAATTCCACAAACTAAAAGTAGAACCAGTTAATTCAATTTTAAACTTATTTATTTAACTAGAAAGTGATATTAATATATAACTATTAGATAAAATAAAACTAAGACCAAACTAAAAGAATCAACAAAATATCAAAATACATTAGAAAAGATCGTTCTAGTTGGATGTGGAACATTTAATGAATCCCAAAAATGTTTTGGGTTAAAATTTCAGTTCTCTTAGCTAAACCACTTGAGGTTATCTTTCTGAAAAACTTGAAGATATGTATTTGGTTTATTATGGAAACATTCGCAGGAAGTCTAAATAATAAATTATTTTATTTATTGAAGGGTTTTTGGATATTTAGGACATACTTCTGTCTTCAAATTTCACTATTTAAAAAATATAGGTACATTACAGTTTTTTGAAGAGATTTTTGATCCTGGATCGATTCGATATATTTTATACATATACATTACACTTGCAGTTAATACATAATTTTTTAATTTTATTGTTGCAGAAATTGGAATCGGTTCATAAAAATGAGGTTTTTGGAAGAATTCTTCTGTCCATCTACATTTTAATAGCAAAAAAATGATATTGATTTAAGTAATTGTTGTATTAGTTAAATGCTTCTTATATTTAGTTCGAAGCGGTCGAAGGACCATTACATTAGACAGGTAGATGTAAAAATGAATAAATAACTCTCGATTAACGAATATTCTGACCATATGTGTATAACGAGAAAGTTGTTAAACCTACACGCTTCTAAAACGTATTTTAATGAATTAAATTAAATTCCTGAATAAGTATTTAGACTCATATGAATAAGTTCATATTTATGTAACAAAACTTAATGGTCTGTAAAGTGAGCATCCGCAGTTACATTTTAGTAAAAATAGACATTGTTTGTTGAAAAAATTAATAAAAATGTAATTTTACGTTTTATAACACGTCATACCCTCGATCTATTTTTATTTTCAGGCTTTTTGACCCATAAAATTTTTAAATATATTTATGTATCAAGGTGAATACGAAAAAACGCGGAATATAAGAATTCCGTTAATTAATGAATACAGGTGTTTTTTTACCCTATATTATTTTGGATGTTATCCAATCGTTGTTAAAACAGATAATTAACATAAATTAACAATTTATATTCGAATGAGTTTAATAAATTTGCTAAAAATTAAGTCATATTTTTTCAATAATAATTTGAAATTCTGCCGAGTGTTATGGAAAAAAAGTATGTTATTTTGAGGCATTATTTTGAAACAATCTCTAATATATGATCGATTTTTTTATAATTAAAAAATAAATAGATTGTGATAGATTTAAAAACTTTTGTTATAAATCGGTTGTTGCGACCATTTTTCTCAATCCCGGCTTTTGGTTTTTTAAAACGGTTGATTTTTAATATTACTTGTATTATTTGAAGAAATTTTGCAGGCAAAAGTTATTAAGATTATTAATTTTGAACCACAGTGGCGTAGAAAATGTTAGGGCTAAAGTTGCTCTGATCTATAGGTATGCCTTATAGAAAAAAATTATTACATCATTTTTTTAATTAGAATGTCTTTATTTCATAAAGTAAATCGTGTTGCAATTTAAGAAAAAATATCTGTTTTTGACAGAACATTTTTTTAAGATGAATTTATGGAAAAATGTATATTGTCGGATATGGGTCTCTTGCCTTATTTTTTTGAACTAGGCAATTTCTGTGGGCCCGTTCCCAAGCAACTTTTGGAATACTATTATGTATTTATTTTACAATTACATTATAATCACACCTTTTGTGTAGCTAGATTAAATCGAACGATATTAAAAGTGTACTTACTAGAATAATCCACTTTGCCTACCATCTTGTATCAATTACGAGAACGCTTAAAAACTTAAATTAAAAATCACAGTAAGGCTCCAACGAAAGAAAAAAAAAATAAATCAAATAGTCATAACACCGATCATCCCGTGACTAAACTTCTGTCACGGCGATTATTTTCTTTTTCTTTCAACCATCGCGCGTTTCATCTGAACCAAGTAAACAAACAACACACTGTAGACAGACCCTTCTTTGACTTCTCGATGTCGTTTTTTGACAATCCGGTTCGCCCACGATGGCCACGGAAAACCAACCGTCTTCTGTTTTTCGCGTTCACTGCGATCGTTTGTGCTTGAATTTCGTTAATTCGATTGTTTAAATTTCCATATGATACACACGGCGCTTATCTATTGTTTAACGCTGCTAAGTGAAAACACCAACTAAGTTTAGGTATTAAATTTATGGTTTGTATGGCAGTAATGTGGATGGTGTGGGTATGTTAGCCCAGGAATATTAAGTAAGGCGTGCCATTTTGAAAAACGGTAGCCTTTTGGGGAAAACGTATATGTGTATATTTTTAACGTAATTTATATTTTATCATCAGTCGAACATTGTTGTTAAACGCTTTTAAAAGAAATTATAAATTTTGGTTATGAATACACAAAATAAATTCAATATTAAAGAACTGAATTTCTTACTCTCCATTTCATATGAATTGGTAATAGTTATTATAATCCAACATCAGTACTTGAAAAAATCCAAATAGTGATGACTAGTGGTTTCATAAAACTTATTTAACAGTTTTAATTTAACGAAAAATCTTAAAATTATGAATTTTCATTCTGGCTTTTAATAAATATTGGTTATTTCGTAGAATTAACAAAAAAACTTCTTTTAATTCTGGATATCATAAGCTTGGATTTAACACTCATAAATTCTTGTTTTCCTTAAATTGTTGAAAGGATTTTTTCTTAATTTCAACACAATTTACACAATTTTTTGCATAAATATAAGTTGAAAATAATCTCTATTGATTAAAAGTCAATCTTATTCTATCTTATCCTAATAAATTCTGGTAACTATTTTCAGTGTTTTTGGAGCACTTACCAATTACCAATTACCAGCTCTCCTGGTGCATTATCGGTTCTAATACATTTTTGACATTTTAACTTCAGCCACCTGTTTTCTAATACTATGCCGACTTTTGTGCTCCATTTCTTATCCACTCAATGCATTATCGAATCTTTTCTTAACATGTTGTCTGATCTTATTGTAAAATGTGGGATTTCTTTGTATATTTTCAAATCTTATTATCCATCCTCCGAACATTGTCTTCTCCAATAATGTTTTCTCCAAAAGAGCATTGTAGTTCTTTTTCCTCACCTTCGCTAATGTTTAGCAATTTTTATTTATAATAATTTATTTTTAGTTTTACGACACTGATCTCAATGGTAATTTTTTGCCAAGATTTCGATTCTATCACAATAATAATTTTCATTAAACTGTTTGCCCTCATGCCTACACATTATCGCGCAGTGTATGGCTCGAATAAAAATTGATATCTCACGAAGTGTGAGAGATATTGAATCGAATAAATGAAAAAACTTATATTATTATAATACGGAGTATTTCTTTCTATGTTTTTAAATCGTATTATCCATCCCCCTAATATTATCTACTTCAATAATGTTTTCTCCAAAAGAGTACTGTAGTCCTCTTTCCTAACCACCACTGTTGATTAGAAATTTTTATCTATCATAAATTATTTTTAATTTTACGACAGTGTTATCAATGGAAATTTTTTGCCAAGATTTCGATTTTATATAAATAAACAAAAATAATTTTTATTTAACTCTTGGCACTCATGCCTACACATTATCGCGCGGCACATGGCTCGAATCAAAAATTTAGATTTCACAAACAAATAAGAGAGATATAAAATCGATTAAACAGGAAAAACTTTTATAAATAATTTCTCATTTATCTAATAATTGTCGACTTTCATAATACATTATCCACTAATCTGATACATTTTCGAATTGTCTAGTACATTATCGATCTTTCTAAGAAATCATCAAATATAATGCTGACACTTTGTGAATAATAATAATTGTAATAATTTAATATTTATTTTCTGATGTTAATATTTTTATTAATTTGAAGTATCACAATATTCGTTTAGATGTCGTTTGACTGGTCTATAATTTATTTGTTATGCACCCAAGTATATCAAATGAGATGATGTCATTGTATCTAATAATTAAAAATATTATTCCACCCGCATTTGAATCAATTCGAACAACCATAATTTAATTTACGTTAATAGTTCAAAATCTTGCAAGTAAACTTAGATATGAGTACTCAAAACACCCAGTAAAGCTGATAATAATCATTAATTTTGTTTGAATAGCAAACAGTTTATCACTAAAATTATGCGTTATGAAATTTTTAATACAGGTAAATTTAAAAGTATAAAGATATTTTAAATATCTAGCATGTTTTCGTCAAAAAATTATTTAAAACATACAAAAAAGTAGCAGTCCCATATAACTAAATATGGATTTTAATAATAGAACTAACTACATTCATGACGTAATTCAATACTGGGTGTTGGTTACTGAATTCAAAACGTTATTGTAATTGTTATTATTTAACAGAATCGGAAAAAAACAGTAATGGCAGAATTTCAAAAAAAATAATTAGAGTTAACTGTAATTATCTTAATGGTTTTTAAACAGATAATTACACTTATACATCCTATGAAATAGTCTCGATCAATAAATCTAATCACATATATCAACGGGTCAATGAATATCGAATTGCAGGCTGAAGAGTCATCGGGGACGAAAAATGTTATTTTCATAGTGGGTGTTCCAGTTTCCTGTTACAAAGATGGAGTTGAATTGCATAAAAATTGTCACAAAGTAGTTTCGAATATCAAATTTAGATTTGTGGATCAATGCTACATTCGAGTCAATACAATGCGTAATATATATAAATAAATAGCTTGAAGTACAAGAAAACAAAAAATGGTTCGATAATGAGTGTAGAAAATAATTGGAATTATGAGGAAAACTGGAAAATAGAGAATAAAGATGTTAAATGAGAAGACTGAAGCAAAAACAAAATATGAAAAGCAAAGAAGGAAAGCAAAAAAAGTTTATAAGAAATAGAGGGGAATTATTATAATAATAATTAAGTAATAAATATATATAATGAATAAAAAGAGAACGAAAAGGTTTTTAAGCAAACATAATTGTTTACAAGAATAGAAACGGACAACTAATTACAGATCAGATGCTTTAGGGTGGATCGGTCCCTATTCGCATTTCACATTTTTATATTGTCATGCTTAGTATTTTCTATTCTTTTCTATCTTCTGTTTTTCATTCAACATCTTTAATTCCTGCTTTATTCAGATATATCTTTACTTTCGTTAACCACTTATTTCAACTTCTTTTTCATCTTCTGCTTGCTGGTTCCCATTTGTATAAAATACTTATTGTAGACATTTCTCAATATAACCATACATGTTCTATCCATTTTGCTCTTTGTCTTTTTATTTTTTTGACAAATTATTTATGGTAATTTAAAATAATTGTCTATAATACATGAAAGAATGACATTGACAAATGGAAAGATAATAGAAGAAAGAGAAAGTAGAGAAGTTGTAAAGGTAGATAGTGGAGCGATATCAGTAGAAAAAGGATTAAGAGTTAGAGTAACTGATATTAGAGTGATACATTTATTGCAAGATGTACAGGTTAGAGAAGATGGAGTAATGAATGTTGGATCAGAATTTACAAACATATGTCATAGAAACGGCCACCACGTGGAGGAGGAGGAAGAGGAGAAATCTCAAAGATAATGCCAATTAGTCTCTTTCTAGTAAAAAAAATAAATAAACAAGTACTTAAAAACTGCGAATTTTAATAATATAATTGGAAAAATTAGAATACCATTTAAATTTAATATGGTCTAAATCTGAGACGGTTTAATAATGCAAAAACTAGAGCGTAGACCCTAATCCTGCGGGTTGCTGTATTTTCACTACATTCAGCCTGCAAAAAACTAATGTATTAAATTAGCAATTTAGTTTTAATTATACCCTCTGACCAAGAATGTAAACATGGTTTGCCTTTTATTTACTTTTTAGCAATCCCATCGTTCTACTCCAATTTTTAAACTTAAACTATTTTCATTGTTATTTTATTTAGGTTTTCCATGTTTCCATCCTTCATTTAAAATAAATTCATTACGCTTAATTGCGGTCTTCTTTCAAGGGTACACCGCCTATTAAAAAAGTTGACATCAATCTTTTACGACCTATTACCTAGCGTGTACTCAAACGGGGTAATAAAATTCAAACAATATGTCCGTTAGCTGTTCTCTCCCATATAATGACATCATCGATGATATTTGCTGCAAAATTAGAACATTTGTTATGAACAAACATTCTGCAAGACCAGCTTTACCCACGTGAATAATCCTTCTTAGTAAATACGCAATTAAATTAAATTTTTACTTTTCTCGCTGAGGTAAATAAGATAGTCAACAAAAAGATATATTTTCAGCTCAATGTTAAATTTAGCAAAATCAAATAATACAGTGTTTACTAAAAATGGCAATTTTCGACTAAAATGTTTTATCATCAATAATCGGTAATTTTGGCGAAAGCTATGTTATTAACTTATTATCATATAATTATTACCTCTAAGACCAGTGATTGTTATTATGGTCCTTAATTTTTTCTTTATCATTCCAGGCAAAAAGTTTATTCACTTTAGGATACATTAAGTTATAATCAGAAGCGTACACCAGGGAAAGATAGTTCCCTGGTTCTAAATTCTACGCCACTGGTGAAATGCTCATTTTCGTATACAGGGTCAACTTATACTCCGATATCTTGAGAAATAGGAAAGAATGTTTTAAATTGAAGTTATAGATAGAGTCAAACTTCCCATTTTAAAATTATTTTGTAATGTACATTATTGAATTTAGATGTATGTAGCAGATAAACCGTTGAAAATCAATAAAAACAGTTTACATATCCCTATCCTAACTTTCCAAGACCTATGCTATGGCATTAAAAAATCTTTGATGCAGAGTGATCAAAAATTTGAAATCCCATCTGATTTTTAATCACTCTGTATTAATTTTTTTTATGTCATAGTATAGATCTTGAAAAGTTAATATAAGGATATGTAAACCGTTTTTATTAATTTTCAACGGTTTGGTTGCTACACATATTTAAATTAAAAAAAAAATGTAATTTTACTAAACATAATAGGCATGAAGTATGATACATCGTTGAAATTAGCTCGGCAAGAGGTTTATAAAAATGTAAAAATATATGGGGTATTCCATTAAAAAAACGTAACATTGACTCTATCTATAACTTTTATTTAAAACATTCTTTCCTATTTCTCAAGATAACGGAGAAATCAAACTTCGGAGTATAAGTTGATCACCCTGTATATATATATATAATGTAATAAAATTTTTGGACATCACTGGCGGATTCTTTAAGTACCTACACCAACATATATTTTTCTAAATTTTTTTTACTTTATAAATAGGTACATATTATTTTATTCGTTTTCATACTAAATATTTAAATTTTCTCAACAATTAAAAGTGATTCATTAATTACACTCGATGTCAAACTAGGTAGGTAAATATAAAATGTTAAATATTTACAATGCCTTGACTTTATTGTTGAAACTTCATTATCATTAAGTAATCCAATTTATTTTGTAAAATATGAGCAAACATAAGAAATAAATTTTTTTATGCATATTTCAAAATTATACTAAAAAAAATATATGTCTTCATTTACAATTTATTAAAAAGTTCTGAAAAAAGAATTCTCTTGAGTATAAAATATTTGCAACTTTCAACTCAAGTAATTCCCCTGTTTGTTACTTACAGGTAATTATGAATATCTTTTTTTCAGTTATGAAAAGTTACAAAGAACGATTTTTTGTATCAGTATGTCAATTATATCCGTAAATTTGTAAAACTTTAAAAAAAATTATTATAATTATCCGAGGCTGTTGGATCATGCCAATTCATGAAGGCTAGTTAATGTAATTAGGACATACGACTATGTATTTTTCCACATTTTATAAAACTTATGAGTATATATTTGGCGAATGTGTATAAGAGTAACGAAGAACAACTGTTCCTGATGTTCCCATTTTGAGGTTAAATTAAAAATTCTTTAATTAGTTTTTAAATGTGTGTTTACGCTTACTTTTGTTACTAGAAATTACAACATTACTGAATCCTCCTGTGCAATAGAACAAGTATTAGAATTGAAATCAGTTACTCTTTAAGTAGTTGGAGAATTTTTCTTCTAATCTAAAGACACTATTTACAAATATTAATTTTATGTGAAAATGTTTATTAAAATATATTTTTAATTCCAAAATACTTGTATGAACTCCAAGGAAGTGAATCGAGCGAACCGGTATTAAAACACACAAACAAACTAACCTACACCCTCTACAAAAATAAAAGTATCTTATTTCAAGACAAACAAGACGTCGTTAGGGTGCCAAGCAGTCTGATCGGTTTCAGCAAAATTGACTTCTTGATGGATTGAAGGGAAGTTATCCCTATCGTAACACCATTCTGTGACCTAATATGACTTATCTACGCGGCACGCCCTTTCCTTTTTAGTTATTTAGGTTAAGGAGGCATCTTTATCTATAAGTAGAATATATCCATTCTGGTCAAATTTGTCCGATATTTAATTAACAGAATTCATTCATCTACTAATTTTTATAAAATAGTTATAACATTAAAAAATTGTTTTCGTGTTTACTTTGTGTTATGTAGTTAAATGGCTTCTAATAAGAATACGGTGGAAATTCTGATAAGTGTAATTTACCTTTTCATATTTATTATTGATAATATTCATAAAGTAAGGGTTGAAACAATTAATTCAAATTTAGCTACCTCTTCCGAGGATTTGGCCCATTTGTTCAAGAAGCTACAGATGAAACGCAATCTAGCATCTGAAAATATATGGCTTAGTATGCAGTTTCAGAAGCGGAATATCAAGCTCAAATACATACATTTAAAAAATAGTACAAAAACACCACAAGCTGAAAAAGCAATTAAAAAGCTTTGTAATACAGTGGAAATTAAAATAAGTACAATTTATCTTTTCATATTTATTATGGATAATTTCCACAAAGGAAGGTCGAAACCATTAACTCATTTTTAAAACATCAAAAAATGTTTTTTTGTAATATCTGAAAAAAAAAACAACTCTTGATGTACATTTTAATTTGTATTTGAATTCAATAAAAGTAATAATCAGTTTCATAATCCATACTAATTTATCGGTAGATGTCAAGAGTGAGTTGAACGTTTTCAATCTTCGCTTCTGTTTCTTCATTTATTTCTGTCTTTCGCAAGATCTGGGATATATGTTCAAACCAAATTAATATATTTTCCACTCATTCTTTTTTGTACTGATTTAACTATTTTTTGCTCATTTCTTTGTTAATAGATTTAATGGTACAGTAATTCATCCCTTGAGAGCAAAACTAATCTATGTCCATATTTATTGATTTTCAGATTTTCAATGGTATGTTGTTGTTTCATGTTACTTTATTCTATGTAGAAGTTTTTGCAATTAAAACTAGTTAAAAATAAAGGGCTTTTTGTGTTGTTTTTCCATGTCGGAATTATTTCAACAAGTATTTAAAAATTAAAATTGTACGTCCTGTAAAATTTGTATTTTGTGACTTAGTATACTTCTGCTCTCAAAAAACGAATTTATTATTTACCCTCTGTATATATCATATATTCTTGATTATTCATTTCTAACTGATGCAAATCTTTTTTTAAAGAATATTTATTATACTAGATACAATTTAATTTTTACCATTATTAGTGACGTAATACAAATTTCATTTGGTTCACTATTTTTTAAGTGTCTGACATATTACCCCACTTTCCCCTTCGTCTTCAGTTGGTAGCTGCCTAAATAGCGGAATAATAATACAAAATAAAAAATGCCAAATACACCAAGATTTACGACTTATTTATTTAGTTACATTGCATACGCCTCCACAACATTTTCCGATGAAAAATTCTGATGACTTTAGCAGATGTATCATTTTGTGAGAATGCAAAGAGACTTATTAGGTGCGATAAATTTAAATTATTTAATTTAATAAAAAAAGCTTTAAATGTCACGTCCAAATTTATGAATCAGAATTTTAAGAAGTGTTTATTCACATGCCAACAATTTGTGATTAAAAGAATAAACATTGTTTAACAATATATGTAAATAGGTAATTTTTACTAAGGTTTTTTCTAATTGATATTCAAAAATGTAATTGTTTTGTAACTCATTCTTAAAAATGTTTACATCAACATTACATCTAAAAACTATACTTAATAGATCTCTACTTTAATGTAGTGAGATCTCCATTAACAAAATTATATTTTATTGCAGGAAATGGTAAGCGTTTCCAATATTTAATGTTTTCCTCTATTTCCATTTTTTGTTTAATATCTCGATAATGGGGTAAACTATCAGGAGGAAGAAGGCAGTTCTTACGATCCAACAACGACTGTTATCTAGGTCAAGCTAATTTTGTTTTATGTATTTACACACCCTAGCAAGCGTAGCTAACATGCACTTTATGGGCGATACTGCAGGAAGACTGTTCGTAAACATCAAGATCCGAATGTTAAGCAATTTCATTAAAAAACCCTTGAATTTTCTTTTTCATTTCAGCGCTGATTTGCTATCTGAAGTTATGATACTAGAAATCCAAGTCTAGTTGCATAGTTTTAAAATGAATGAAAATATTTCTGTACATTACATACAATATAATATGTGCGATATTTTTCGGTCAATTCTAAATTTAAAAGTTCAATTTGAGGTATGTTCTAAGACTCTGATTTTATCATTAAATAATTTGGAAATTCAGTATGCCAAAATAATATTTTGTATGGTTCATGTAATTAAAGATATAGTTAGAAATTTTGTAAAATCTTTCAAAAAATGACAAGTTGTAAAATATTAGTTTTTTTAGTGTGATATGGGTACGAAAACATATAAATTAACTGTCACCTAAATCTACCAAATAATTTGTTAAGAAGCCTGTAGAGTCCAAATTTCTAAAAATATTATTGCTAATAAAACTACGTGTTCTACAAAGCAACGGAATATTATCAAAAAATTGAAGCTGATAAAGGACTTTACATTTAATAAGAGTGAATAAAATAAAACAGTTGATAATTTAATAGAATTTGGTCCTTATAAAAAGTTAGGAAAAAACTCTCTGGCAAAGATGGTCATTAAAGTTAAAAGCACTTAAAAAAATTTACAATTTCGTTTCCAATTTTTTGAAATTTACGTCCTTTCAAAAAGGTTTCAAGAAGATGAAATTTTAGTTTCGTTTGATGTAAATTCATAATTCCCAAGTGTTTCAATTCCACAGACCGTGGAATTACTTGTAAAGAATAATTTGGGTGATCTATTCATAAAAGAGTTAGCTAATGCCACGAATTTTTGGGAAGATACTGAAAATTACCTATTTTTGGAAAAAAACCAAAAAACATTGTAAAGTCCATCAATTAGTAAATCAAGATCGGCAAGATTTTTTATTTTTTTAAGACCAATTATAAATCACGTTGGTTGGGAAATTTTTTGAATGTTTTATTAGTATTATCACATAAATACAATTTGTAATATGTATATTACACTTTCCATGATGTCAATTGTTAAATATTGACAATAAACAAGTAAAATATTTTTTTTTAAAGTTAAAGTATGTGAATCATTGTTGACACTTCTTAATTTGACTGCCGTTGTAAATCAGTTAAACTACATAATCAAACCTAATGCAGGCAATAAATTAACACATTTTTCTAATGAACAGCATGATGACTAAACCAAACCATCGGTTTTCAGAGAGAATAAATTATTTCAGAGATTTAATTGTAGCAAGCTTTATAGTTAGTTAATAAAACCAGGCTTTATTACATGAACAACTACAAAAGTTTAATTGGTCACATTGTTCGAACTATAACTGGGCTATATCCAAATCCCAAACATAAGTAAAAATAATATTTTATTTTTTGTTTAGTTTGGTAGTTAAATGTAATAATAAATCTAATTTGCAGTGTGTTCCGTAAAATAAGGCAGTACAGGGGAATAATTAAAAATTAAAATAAATTTTTCTAAAGTTATTATTGTTCTTTTTATATAAACCAGAAATTATGATTTTCTATACAACAATCCAGTGACGTAGAATCATGGGTTCACAAATTAAAATGTCGTAAAGAATGGCCACTTCGTCAGGATTTTTAGATGTGTTATATTTCTATAAGGATTTTTTATGATAATGGAAAAACGTTTTACACACCTCAAAAATCCCTGACGAAGTTGTACCGATCTTTGGGACATTTTGTCACCCAATTCAGATTCGCATTTAAACGAAGTTATACATTTTTTTTGTATTTAGATAAGTAAACTAGGGTCATAATCACTAAAAACTAAATATTCATTCCTCTCAACATGCTTTACAACGGAAATGCACCTCCTTACTGCTATTATTACACGGACCACAGATCCATTTTTTGCAATCAAAGCACTGAATCGAGTCGGTACCACGATAATCATGAAAATTGTATTTGCAAAGACTATATTTGTTTTCATCGTAAGTTGATTTTTTGCCTGAAGGGCTTGGTTTCTCGGCTACAGCCTCTTGAGGAACTTGTGTTGCACAACCAGTAGTGACTGTTTAGCCTCTCTTCCTTTTCTGAGTAGAAATTATGTGGTTTCTTTGTTACTTTAAAAAGTCTTTTATGCTGGAATTAAAAGCATGACCAGTCCTGCTTCTGTTTTCTTAAGGACCACCGGGTATTAGCTTTAATGCTTCGTCTGTGCTAAAGGGACACAATCCAGTCTTTTTAAACCCTCTCTTTACATTGTCAGTACCTTTGACAGCAAGTTTGTCGTACCCTTGGCAGTAAAGTTGGGAACTGTTCTTTTCTTTCCTCCCAGTGTCCAAAATATTTCCCCACTGAGTGTTAAGGGTCTAAAAAATGCCACATCTAATGGCTGCATCTAAAGGGTGGAGTTGCGAGAGTCAAACCAACCTGATTTTGACACGTCATATCTTATCTGGGGAGGTCCTCTATTACACCAATTCTCATACAAGTTCTCTGCTTTATGGAAACAACAAATGTTTGACGGTGCCATACTCTTAAACAAGATGACCCATAAAGATCCGACAAACTTACAGAACCATTATGGGAAACCAAATAAAACGTTTTTGTTTAATAAACATATGTTTGAAAATTGTTTTTTATATATACATAGATCAGCTCAACCTAATTGTCCAAAGCTTCATTTATTGTTTTGCATTTATTCCTATCTCCACCTAGTCATTTCCAGTCCTGGATATGTAGTTCCATTAGATCTTGCTTCCCTGCATCCATACATCCTTTTTTGGTCAGCCCTTTTTTGTTTTCGTGTCTGCTTCACTTTCTAGTGCTAGTTTTTCTTTGGATAGTCTAACTATCCATAAATTCTCTATTTATTTATTTTCTCTATATATCTCCATATTTATACCTCCATATGTCCTTCTTAGTATCTTTCTCTCCCATATTTCCAACATCCTCTCAATAATTTGATTATTTTCTTCGGAGATTTAAAATATTTTAAACCCTCGTAGAGTTTGTGTCTATTTTAGCGTGCCATTTTTTGTTTAATGATAAAAATTTGATCTATCACTGATCCATTTGGCCTAAAACCAACTTGGTATTCCTCTAGAATATGGTCAACTTTGTTATTAATTCTTTCTCTTAATAATATTGCTAATACTAACTACACTGTGTCCTCTTTAGTTCTTATATTCCGTGTTATCTTCTATTTTACGTAAATGGGATATAAAATTGTTTCCAACCATGTCTTAGATATTTAGTATTTCTCCAAACACTTTTTATGAATTCTGTTATCCTACATTGTAGAGTCTTTTTCACTTCTCTCAACAATTTCTGCCATTATACCATTTTAATCAGATAATTTGTTATTATTCAAACATTTATTATATCCGCGATTTCATTGTAGCTTGGTTCCCTATCGTCATAAACATATGTTTCTTCTTTTTGTGCATTTTGATATTGTTGTGCGGAACCCATTTGATTCTTGTTAGGTATTTAGAGCCCCTTTAAAGTATTTGGACAGTATTGTAACTTTTTTCTTAACAAAATGTGCCTGTATTCTCTTCATTTTGTTTTGCAAATATAGTCTCTTTCTCTGTCCACGTATGTATTTCCTCTTCTTCATTTCTTTGCTCATTGAATATATTTCTATTTTGCATCATTTCAATTCTAACTTTGCTATACTCTTTTACTTTCATCATCGTACTAATCATTTTATTCGTTTTTTTGACAGGTGTTAATATTTGGTCAGCAACTTCTTGAATTACCGATTCAACTCAAATCGGTAGTTTTTTATTAATATCCAAAAAATGCATTTATGGATCACTTTATTTGTCATTCCTGTCTCATAAACCGTAACACATTATTTATTATCATATCATTGAACTAGAATTTTAGTATACATAAATCTTTAAAATATACTATAGTTAAAATGACCTAATATATGCTTTTGTTGAAAACAGCCCTTGACATTTTATTCCACCTTTCTGGGAACAATAATATTTTACTGATTGCTTGACACTTTTAATGTAGACATAAAATCTATTTTAGGTCATTTGAAAGGTGGCCTTATCCTTTTATCTTTTGTCCTTTTGGCAAAAGCCGCAATTCCCTGATTGCGGTTAAAAATACTACCAGGGTTAAACAGATAGAAATAGGAGTAACTAATTTGAAAAACCTCATTATTTAGCGGTTTTTGTATATGCTTTCCAATTTTTTGAATTTAATATTTGCG
This sequence comes from Hermaeophaga mercurialis, assembly GCA_951812935.1. Taxonomy (NCBI): domain Eukaryota; kingdom Metazoa; phylum Arthropoda; class Insecta; order Coleoptera; family Chrysomelidae; genus Hermaeophaga; species Hermaeophaga mercurialis. The sequence continues at coordinate 42,751,051 of OX638359.1, read as the reverse complement.
AAAATAATGCATATTTTTTAATTGTATATAGAATGTGTTATTTGCAACAAAATATTCTAATAAAAATGTTTTCTAACATCATTAGTTTACTCAAAAAATCACTTTAAACATTTATTTGATAATTTATACGTGGCAACATCTTTAGCTTTTAATAAAAATATGTGTCATGTAATATCTAGCTGATGCATTATAAATCTGTGTTATTTTGCAGATGATTCGTATCGTTTAATCGTGTAAGTTTATCGTTTGGTAAAATAATTGCAATAATTCAGTAAAAATTGGCATTTTATTCAAATCAAGAATATCACCAAATGTTCATTAATCTAATCCGCGATGTTTTGTATCAGTGTCCCAAAGACTGTTGAAAACGTGTTACTTATTACCCAAAAAAAAATAGTGAAAGAAATCGTTCGGATTGTGTAATAATTACCTAGAATACATTTTTTACTCTTCTACATCCCCTGTAATCGACCATTCTAAATATCTAGGTGTACTAAAATAAAAACTTATTTTTAGAATGTTTAAAAAACCATTGTTTTTTAATTTATGTTTATTATCAGTTATCTGTTAACTATTTTGGGGTGATTGTTACACTCGCTTGGAGGTTTTTATTTATTTAATCGTGTCTGAACTACAAATATATATAGCTATAAATGATCATATATCACTCCAGTGTCTGGCGCATATCACAGCATTTTCATTGCACATCCATAGGTCCCGGAGGGTACATGGGGCTTGTAGGGATTGGCACGATAGGAGGTGTTCCATTGACTGGGCTTCTCCGCATTCACAGGCTGCCTCATCCACATATCCCCACTTCACGAGGTTGGTCTTCGATCTCCCCATTTGACATCGGAGTCGGTTGAGGGTCTTCCAGGTATCCCAGTCTAGGTCCGAACCTGCAAGAAGTTTTTCTTTTGGATTCCAGGTTGGAGTGTCGTGGTCTATTAGGCACTGTTCCCATCTTACCTCCTTGGTGGCAATTTTAGAGGCAGTGAGGGGCTGTGTAGATTGTATAAAGTTTCGCCTAGATTTTAGTCTGGCCGCTACTGGTATATGTTGATACAGAGGATGTCTGGTGTCGTCGCATTGTCTTTTTCGTTCGGCCATGGCTAGGGTTTCCCTCCGTATTTGTGGGGGTGCGATTCCGGCTAGCATGTAAAGTTGGTCAAGGTTGGTGGGTTTTAGGCATCCCGTTATTAATCTACACGTGTCGTTCAGGACAGGGTCCAGCCTATGGGCGTGTGCTGATCTCTGCCATACGGGAGATGCATATTCGGCCGCGGAGTAGCACAATGCAAGTGCCGAGGAGCGCAGGACGTTAGGGTTCGCCCCCCAACGAGCGTTAGTCAGTTTACGGAGAATGCCGTTTCTGGTGTTGACTTTGGCCTTGGTTTTATCGATATACTTCTTATAGGTAAGGGAGCGGTCCAATGTAACCCCTAGATAGACTGGATTTGGGCAGTGTTGCAGTCTAACTGAATTCCACTCTATTTGCAGTTCCCTTCTCGCCTGTCGGTTATTGAGATGGAATAGGCATGTCTGCGTCTTTGCTGGATTCGGGCGGAGTTGGTTAGATCTATAATAGCCGCTCAGCCTTGATAAAGATTCTGTTAAGTGCTCCTCTATCTCTGCGATGTTTTTTGACTGGCAGGTGATAGCTACGTCATCGGCGTAGATAAAGCTTCTTGTTGTTGGGCCGGTTGGTTGGTCGTTGGTATACACATTGAAGAGCATGGGTGCGAGCACGCTACCTTGGGGAAGGCCATTCTTCTGGTTCCTCCAGCGGCTTCTTGATCCTTGGAACTCTACATAAAACCTTCTATTCGATAGCATTGTTTTTAGCACTTTCGTCAACTGTAAATCACCTGTCATTTCAAAGATTTTTCCCAGTAATATTTTATGGTTTATAGTGTCATATGCCGCCGATAAATCTATAAAGACGGCCCCCGTTTTTGCCTTTCTTTCAAAGCCATCCTCAATGTGTTGTGTGAGGCTTAAAACCTGACCAGTACAGGATTTCCCAGGTCTAAACCCTGCTTGCTGGGAGATTAGGTGGTTTTCTATTTGGAATCCATACTTGTTCAGAATGAGGCGTTCGTAGAGTTTGAACGGAGAGCATAACAGTGACACCGGGCGGTAGCTTTTGGCATCTTCCCGTGGTTTCCCTGGTTTGTGGATTGCTACGACCTTAGCTTTTAGCCACAATTTTGGGATTTTATTGTCCAGCATGAGTTATACATTTGAAGAAGCCAGTTCAGGGCTGATGGGCCTAGGTTTATCAGGAACTCATTCAAGATGTCATCAGGGCCTGGGGCCTTCCTGGCCTTCAGAGACTCGATTGCAGTTTCCATTTCTGTAATGGTAAAGTAATCCTTATTAACTTGTCTAGGCTGTTGTGCCATCCTGAAAGTGCGGGTCACTTTCACTTTTTGATCAGGCTTACCATTTAGAAGAAGCTGATGTGCGATTTTGTTGGCGGTAACGTTTACTTGGTCTTTAGGGGATGTTGGGTCGCCTGATAGCTTTTTAATGAGGCTCCAGGCCTTTCTACTGCTGTGTTTCATATCTAGGCTTTCTATTGTGTCTTTCCATGCCCCTTGTCTCTCCTTACTTATGGAATCGATCAGCTGGTCACCTAGCTGTATGGTTTCCGGAGAGAAGGGATTCCGACTGTAGTGTTCTAAATATTCCTCGTATGTATCTTTACTTTCATTGGTAAGACCGGGTATATAATAAGTTCTGCAGCCGCGAGGAATGCAGCGCCTCGCTGTCTTCTTGATTGCAGAGATGAAATTATCGTAGTTTATTGGGGTCGGTGGTAAGTCTCTAATTTCTTCGTCGATCTCTTCTGTGAATTTATTCCAGTCTGCCTTTCTTAGATTAAATCGCCTTTTAAATGGGACCTTCTGCGACATTATCACTGGTCTAAAATTCAGCATAATTGGCCGATGTTGGGAGTGTGGGATTGGGTCCATGACTGTCTTATTGCACGTTGCAGCTAGAGAGTTGTTGGTGAAGATAAGATCCGGGTTATAGCCTCTCATCCATTTGCCACTATTAAAGGAAGCGGGCTGTTTCTGATCATGAATGAGGGTCATGTCATTGTCCTCGGCCCATCTCTCCAAGAGTTCTCCATCCTCGTTCATGTCACGATATCCCCAAGTTGTGCTGTGGCTATTGAAGTCTCCTATTACCACATGTGGTTGGTTAAGATGTTGGGGGAATAAGAATCTCTCGTTCGGTGGTTTGTATATTGAGGATATCCTTATATTTCCAAGGTTAATCGTGATCAGCTCTATGTTATTAAGTGTTGTGGCTTGTAAATTATTTACTTTGATTCCTGGTTTTACAAATATTGCACTTCCATATTGGTCATGGGGGCATTCCTTCACTAGTACCATTCCTGGTATGTTTGGACGTCTTTGTGATGACCCCCTGTGTGTTTCCTGGAGGCATAGGACGTCACATGAATTCTTTTTGCATAAGTTGGAGATTAAGTCTTGCTTAGTATTTGAAATGCCTTCAACATTGAGTGATATGATTGGAGGTGTAAGCAGCGAAGTCGAAAATACCGGAAAAAAGTGTCCCCCTTTGATCAAAAATCGATGGGACTCTTTTTTTAAAACGTTGACGCAGTTCCTGATAATGGCTCTGTATCGTTTTCGTTTGGCCACCCTGCATATGTTTTTCTATACCTATATAGAAATAAAGAATATTATATTTTATTTTAATTTATTTTTACATTTGTTTAACTACTCCATCTTTTATATTACTTAAATCTCAAGTTAGGATGTACATAACATTGGATTCAACACGGAAAAACATGTGTGTGTATTTGTTTTAATATATTTTTAAATTTTATTTTAAGCAATCAGGAATTAATAAAAACAACATCCCTCATTTTTATATTGAAGTGTCCTGATGATGGCAAAATAAATGCCGAAACGTCGACTATCAAAAAATAGTAATTTTCTTCAAGTGACTTTGTCCCAAAAACGAATATTTTAAGTATTCATCTCTACGAATATTATAATGTATCAATGAAGGATTTTTTGAATTATCATAAAATACTTTGTACATTAGTAAGAAAAATATTTTTTCATTAATTTCAATCCATCATAATTAAGACGTTTACACTACTTGTCGTAACCAACGGGTAAATATGTTATAAAATTATTAGTATGTCTCATGACATGATAAGTGTTTATTTCGAGCAAACTTTTTAGACTCTAAATGCAGTTATTTTTTTCTCAGTTCTTGAACACGGAACTAGAAAAGAAATATATTTGTTCAGTTCATTTCGAAGCATCGAGGTAAAATGCGCGTGTCGAAAAATAAGTGAAAGAAGTTTAAAAAAATGTCTTTAACACCTTCAGCTATCAATTCTATGCTAGGAAGTCATAGTAATGTTTTTAAACAAACCTTACCTTTTACGCCCACTCCAAAAATTGTAAGAAAACATTACAGTGATCATGATTCCCATTATGACCACCACGAAGAGTAAGTATACATTTTTAATGTTTTATTCGTATTTATTCAATAAGAAAGACAAAAGGAAATTAAATAATTATCTAAATCGATCGATAAAGGGGTAGCGAAATTTTTCAATTTTTTTAGAATACTATGTTTAAAGTTTATCCTTAAAATTTAAATGGTTTTAATTTCCTGAAAACTAAAATTAATTCTCGCCCAGTATAAGATAATACCAGTCACCTCTAGTTTATGCTTTTGCTTCTCTACCAAATTACAATTTTTATAAATATAAAAAAAATATACTAATCTTAAATTTCCACAGTATTTCAAAGCTATTTTTAAATATCTTTCTCAGGCCCAGGCTTCGCAAAATTGCATTATCAAAAAGTGACAGAAGATTGACAAATTTCTTATATGCGTACTTCATACTATAAACATTTCAACCAATAATTATCAAGCAATAATATTTCTTGCTATAACATTTTAAATATAATAAATATTCTTCTTTTCCTAAAATTCAAGAGTTAAACCTGGGTAGTTCAATTATTTTAGATTATCTTTTGGGTTAATACCCAGATAATATTAATCAAATTGTTTAGGAAAAGAAGAATATTATATTTAAAATTTTATAGCAAAAAATCATAGTGTAGGTACATATTGCTTGAAATGTTTATGACATGAAATTAGGTACGCTTATAAGAAATCTGTCAATCTTCTGTCGCTCTTTGAAAATGCGATTTAGCGAAACCTGGTTAGAAAAAGATATTGAAAAAATATCTTTGGAATACTGTGGAAATCTAAGATAAGTATAATTTATTATCGATAAATGCCAGGGTTGAAACAATTAATTTACAATCTTTATCTTAAAAAAAAACACTGAAAAACAAAACGGGACCCAAACTAAAGATTTGAATAAACATTAAATTAATAAAATCAAATAATGTTTACTTCAATTTTGTATGTTTACAATTTCAGACACTACTATAGCAAAAAAGGGGGCAAAAGAAGCATTGCTATGACAGCCCTCACCCTCCTTTCCTTTCTTTTCTTCCTCCACATCCTTCAGCAGTGTCTACATGACCAAGTTGAAATGTCTACTACTACTGCTGCTACTATAGTTATGCAAGCGAATATTCAAGCAAAAGAAGACGCTCAAGTTTTGCCAAAAGAAGTAGAAAATAGGGTCGGTGAAGCCCCTAGCATAGAACCCGAAGTAACCACACCGTTTTCTTATGCAACTGAAGAAAGAAAGATGGTAACGAGGGGGGTTACAGTAGGGGGAAATTTCTATCAGTATGATAAAATTCATATTCCAGTTAAGATGAAAATTATTGAGAAAACTACTAAAGTAAAAAAGCTATAATTGTTGATAAAGGACCAATTATTTATAATGATGATCGTTTTTCTTTAAAATTGCTTTATGGCGATTCATAATTTTTACTAAATTTTGGCACTAAACTGTAAACATGAAACATTTATATTTACACATTAAATGTATTTAGATGTATGGTTCCAAAATTCTGTATTTATTTTAACAAATACTAATTTTATAAAAAAAAATCAATATCTAGATAGTGATTAGCGAGTAATTTAAACTGCCTGATATTATAACATCACATTTTAATAATTTTACAATCTAATAATATTGTATTAAGTATTTAAGGACGATATTAATAAAAGGGATATTACACGCGATTGATAATAATACGAACAATAGAAAGAGTAACATTTGCTTTATATCCGAATCGAATAATATAATATATTTACAACCATGCACTGAATTTCGTTTCCACTGTTATCAGTCTTTAGAATCTATTTTAGAAATTAAATTCAACTTTAAATAACCTTCAAGTTAACTTGTTTATTTAAATTTGTCACCAGTATTAAATTATCAAAACAAAAAAAGATTGAGGTGGAAATAATTTCAAAACTTTTTTTTTTACTTTTTGGCGTGAAAATATATATTTTTTTGTGTTTATTTACATGAAATTGTATTTACATTATAGCCCCGTACTGACATCAATGAAATACTGATATCTTTATAAAAAACACATGTAGTTGTATATGAAAATATTTTATCTATTTAATAGTTATTTAATAGATAATAGAAAAGTAATTACGAATATTTAAATTACGCATCTTTTAGTAAATTATGACTTTAGAGCAGTAGAGTGTGGAGTAAAATAACGGACAAAGTCCTATTGGTTATTTATAATTCACTTATTTACGATAAATTTTCATTCGTTTATTTATTAACATTCGGTGTATTATTAAAGATTATCTATTATTAATAATAATTATTTCTATTATCCAAAAAAGTTGGGACCTCGTGGATAGAATTAAATTTTTCTAATAAACTATAAAACTTTTTATTCAATAAAGTTATTTTAACGATAAAATATATTTTGTTACTTTACTCATTCGATAATATGTGAAAAAGTTATACTTTACAAACTTGTATAACCATGAAGGTCAATTGCATAAATTAGGGAACAGCTATGAAAAAAGTTTATATGCAAAGTAAAATAGTCACTAGGTGCCAAATAAAGAATTTAGAATGGGTGGGTCATTAATTCAACGTTTCTACTTTTAGTATAATCGATTGTAACGCGTAAGGTATGAGATGTTAAATTATCATGATGCAAAGTATTCCACGTTGACGGTTTGTTTTTCACCACTATTCAACTAGGTACTTCCTGCAAGCAAAAACTATTGTATACTACTAATAGTAAATTTTATTTGTTTTCTTCGAAGTGCTTCTTGACCAATGTTGTCAATTCATGCTTTGATTCTGATTTCGTTATGGTAATAATATCATAGACGTGTTAGAAAATTCCCTTGTTGAATTTTTTCAGCATTGCTTTGCACCAGTTGGCACGTTCTTGTTTTTGAGTTATGGATAGAGAACAAAGTTTCCTCGCAACTAAATAAGTATGCAAAATGGAATATAGCGGGATTCAAAAAATGTGCAAATAGGCCCGAATCTCATTATGTCAGATGATTGTCTTCTTCAATCATTCGATGCATAGCATTAATAATTTTAGCAATGTTTTATATATTGTTGATTGTTTAATCATAACGAAAATCAATCATAATAAATCATAGCACGTACATTTTCTCGCGTTAATTCAATTTTTAATACAGTTTGTAAACTTTATGGCTCTAAAGTGTACAAACAGACTAAGATCGGAAAAAACTAGAGATTCTACACAGGCGTCGCTGATTCACACAACTGGTGCCAAATTTTCGAATTCATCCGACTGTCCCTCATATTAGTCCTTAAATTGATTTTGTTTAAGGGAATAATCTGTATGGTTTGTAGTGTGTCTCTAAAACGAGTAACTGCTGATTAATTTTCATACAACGGGCATTTAAAGTATGGGAGTTTTAACTATTGTCTACAGTACCATCGAAATTATTCATTTCATATTTCAAATGCACCATATTTTTGAAATCAGCTATTTAAGTAAACTTTAAAAAGATAGGGTATAACATTTTAAATGAGCCGTATTTACTGAAAGATCACTACTACAAAATAAATATAAATATAAATATTCAAAAAAATAATGCTTTCAAAATATTTTGAAAAATTGTACCGTTCAGACTGACCTGTTACTTACGAAATTTCCTGTACACGAAGACATTATTAAGCAAACTCAAATTAGATTTTAACGGGAGAATTAAAAACAACATTGCTACATTTGAAACTTAAACAAATGTATTTTGTGTAAGATTTATTTCATCAAATCCGAAAATCTTTAGTATATAGGTTATGTAAACCCACCAGCATAGCGGCGTGATATTTTTTCTTGAAATCGGTTCCAAATGACGCTATTTAGATTTAATTGATTAATTAGTTCAAAGGAGCCGCCTTCCAAACATCTTCTATAATTATTATTTACTAGATAAATTGGGGCAACTGTATGTAATGATCTCATAATACTGGCTGGTTTACTGAAGGGTGAAACTTATTAGTGATACATTGCCAAGGGCTGTATCACCCTTGGAGGCGCCACGATGCAAAAAAATAGGTCAAAATTTATTGCTCTGACCTTAAAATGAAGAAAAAGATGTTTAGGAAACTTGTAGTTGAGTAGATCAATCTAAACGTCAAAATATAACAAATTTTTGAATGTTTTTGATCTTATATTAAATTAATGGTTTATGTCATTCACGTAATTGGCAGAATTTCTTAATTGAGTATTATTTTTGAATCGAAAAAATTAATTTTGTATTAACACGTTTTTGTATACATGGTTGGGATAAAGTATGGAACCAAGTAAATATCTTTAAAACGAATCGGACGATATTTATGACATTTTACAAGTAAGTGCAATGGGGTCAAATACAGCTGATGTAAAGTAAATAAATGTACTAATTCTACAACTAAAAGTGAGTTATTTCTCGTTTTTACAAAGTATTTTCACTAAACCCAGTATGTACAAATGTACAAAAATGTACATCAGATGCATTTTGCCCCACTTTGAACTTCAGTATTTCATTTAATTTGTTTCCTATATATGCAACTTTTTCCCATTTAATCGAATTTATAATTTCTATTATTTGTGAGGTATCGCATTAATGTCAAGTGATCACGGTTTATGTACTTAAAAAAAATTTGAAACTTATTTTCTTCTAAATAGGACTAGTTAACATTTTATTCATTTTTACATACCTTAAGACAATTTAAGCTCGGAGCTATTCACTATTCACTCACTACTTGGGAGGTTCAGAATCTACTCTAAAGTTCGACAGAGTTCACATATGCAAATATTAATAAAAATCGACAAAAGTTGATATTCCAGTTTAGATTCAAAAGATTCATTGATAAAAAGGATAAAACATTATACAGGGTGAGTCACCGTAGACGAGAAGGTCCATAACTCCAAAACGATTAATTTTATGTGTATATTAAAAAAAGTCACAATTTGAAACTAGTTCTCCTTATACAGGTTGTCACAAAAAAGATACGTATCAAAGTTATGTTTCTTAAATGGAACACCCTGTATGTTTTTACATTTTTATAAACCTTTTGCCGAGCTGATTTCAATGATGTATCATACTTGATAAAATCGATAAAAACAACTTACATGTTTCTATCCTAACTTTGCAAGTTCTATGTTATGGCATTAAAAAATATTTAATACAGAGTGATCAAAAATTTGAAAAATTTGAAATCCCATCTGATTTTGATCACACTGTATCAAATATTTTTTAATGCCATAGCATAGATCTTGAAAAGTTAGAATAGAGAAGTGTAAACTGTTTTTATTGAATTTCAACGGTTTGTCTACTACATACATCTAAATTCAAAAAAATGTGATTTTCAGGTGGCTGTAGATCCTTTATTAAACATAATAGACATCAAGTGCGATACAATGTTGAAATCAGCTCTGCAAAAATTAAAAAACCAACTTTGATATATATATTTTTATGGAACAACCTGTACAAGGGGAACTAACTTCAAATTTTGACTTTTTGGAATATACACATAAACAATTTTCATAAAAATTCACCGTTCTGGAGTTATGGACCGTCGCGTCTACGGTGACTCACCCTATAGAGTTCAAATCTAAAGACACTATATATCTAATGATATAAACAATTTTTTCTTTAAATTTCGTTTTATTGATTTAAGGTATCCATTTATTAATTCAACTATCCAGCGTGTTTTTGTAATGTTTCGTGAATGATTTGCTTCTTCTGTGTAAATTGATCATCACACGAAAGAAATTATGGATAGTATTCTCTATTGTACGACAAAAATATCATCATTATGAGACCATTGTAGATTTGCTATTTCGTTTACTTAAATGAAGCGTCGTTATTGCAAGAAAGAAATTTGCAAACAAAAATGGAACAAAATAAATTAATAAAGGATGCAAAAGTTTCACCACAACATAGATTAGTAGTAACATTATTTAATGTATAAAAGAAGAAAAAATCAAGTACGAGAAAATCAAATTGAACCACGATTACCAGAAAAATAAATATCAAGAAGAAATTTATGAATAACTTACAGAAGCAAACCAGAATAAACAAAGCTGGACGTTAGAAGAAAATTGGAAGACATTTAGAAATATAATTCACAAAAAGCAAAACAAGTATCTGGAATACGAAATTATGACAACAAGAACAAGATGGTGAGACAAAAGTGTAAAGATAGCGGTGACAGAAAAGAAAGTAGCCTGGAATCTATATCAGGAAACAAAAAATGAAAAAGTTGAAGAAATATATCATATGGAAAGGCACAAAGTCAAAATGGAAGTTAGAAGAATAAAACAAGAAAGTTGGGAAAATAGGAAAAGCACTAGGGTCAGACAAATTGAACCAGAGTACTGTAAGAAGAAACAATATCAGTTCAGTAGCAAGATAAAGCTTTTTTAACAACATAATAGAAAGAAGATTATGTTGACTGTAATTGTTATAGAGTGAATAATTGTTATAGAGTGAAGTGGAAGAAACAGAAGCTAAAGAAATGGAAGTCTACATAAATAAGAGTCAGTTAATCATAATAAACGGTAAAAAACAGAAAAACTACATAAAAGGACAATAATTACAAAGAATAACATATGTATATTTAGGAAGCATGATAACCTAAGATGGATTAATAAACTCAGAAATAACGAATATAATAAAGAAAACAAAAAGGCTCTATTACGCCTTAAGTAAAACAATTATGAGTAAGGAAGAGATAAACAAAGAAATAAATTAAAAGTGTACAATACAATAGTTCAACCCGTGGTTAATACACATTTGCGAATCTTGGGTAACTCGGAAAAAGCATGACAACAAACTAACAACAACAGAAATAAAAAATTTTAGAAGAATTCTTGGAAAAACTAGGCGGTACAGAGAAGGCAACGTAACAATAACATAACTAATTAATCAAAAAGAGAGTATATTAAGAGTAACAGAAAAGAAACAGCTTAATTGGTATAGGTACATTATTAGAATGAGTCAAAATAACAATGTTAAAAAAGTAATAAAATCAGGAACAATAGGCAAAAGAGGAAAAACTGGTAGGATAAAATTGCAGAAATCAGAAAAAGAAGAGATAGAGAGATGAAAGCCAATGGATTGGAAGGAGTGGAAACGATGGTTTAAGGAATAAAAAGAGGAAGTCCGACACCTTTTTATGGAATTACAGATGTGAGAAGAAGAAGAGGAGTCGTTGAATTTGGAAATGAGAACTTTTTGTGTTTTAAAGTATGTACATTCCTCGTATATGATGGCTCTTGGTTAATGATTATACAGAATATTTGAAATTGGTGTTATGTTATTTTAGATAAATATCTCTCTCTTTCTCTCTCTCTCTCTCTCTCTCTCTCTCACTCTTTCTCTGTCTATAACTTCAGCTAAATTAAATCCAAAAGGTTTTCTCTTGCTATGATTATGACCAAACTAACATTGTGTCTGGATGAAATTCAAGAGAAAAGCTATCATCTACTATTTCGTGGCATATAACCAGACCACAATAATCATATAACTCAAGAAATTGCGCTTTAGTAAGAGATATTAATTTTTTTCTGATAAATTTGATGCCACTTATTTCAGTTTAAAAGACAATTCTTGAATTTTTTGGTCATGCATTTTAGTAACCAATAAAAAGGCCTTTGCTTTGACATAAAAATTGATGCTTGCATACAAGTTTATTTTCTGTTTCACGCAATTATTGGCATTCTCTGCATGTAAAACACTTGTTCATCAATTGCACAACTGCTTCTATTGGAATAGCAGCTGGATAAGCCTTCATCTTTAATTACTTCACTAATTCGACTCCCACAGTTCAAACAAATCCTTACTCCTTCGTTAATATCTTAATCAATTAATTCAAATCTACTCCGATGAAGTACAATACCGCGATTTTTCTTTCATCCACAATACCGTTAATCAATTTTGCTAGAAAATGGGGCAAAAATATATAAAAGTAACTGGATTTTGTATCTTCTTGTTATTCAAATAACTATGGGAAACGTTTTTCTACTTTTATTTCTTAGACCTATAAAAACATACAAAGTACTCAACCTCCTGGCTAGATCCCATAGTAGAGCCTCTTTTGTGTAATATTTGACAATCTTGTACTGCCTATGTCTCATTATTATTATTTTATATAAAAACAGGCCAAAGAATTAAAGAAAATTGGTACATTTAGAAATACTATAAATAAATATATTTTTTTAATAACACCCAGTAGATCTACCATAAAATGTTTATAATTAGAAATTATTACGTGTGTAACAAATTAATAATTAAATTAATATAAGAAAATATTTCAAAAACCTACTGATATTTAAAAATGCATGTATTGTGTATGCGGTGATTTACACTAGATTTTTATTCGGGTCTACTTGTGATGATGATGATGATGATGATGTGTAATGTAAACATTAAACAGAAGATGTAGCAATGTACATTATGAATAAAAAACATAACTAAATATATCTCCGACTATATTTTTTTAATAAAAATCCACATCCAATAAATGTAGTAAATGTGGTATTTGCTTAAAAGTTTTTAAAACAACAGAACTTACCCTCTAATAAAAACAAAAAATAAACCAAAACCAATAAGAAATAATAAATCTTGATATTTATTAACACCCATCTGTACTGAAAATTCTACTGAACTTCCATCCCTCGACCAATAACAGATTACCCTATTTTTAACACCACCCACAGGTTTACTTTAAGATATCCCATTGGTTGACAGGATTTGTGTCAAATGTTAATGAGGTGTCTTTTAAAATCAACACGACACATCTCCGCTTAATTATTTTACCAACTCAGTCAAAGGAAAAGATTCAAATCTTAAAATCTCAATTTCGTTAGTTACTTTGTTAATTTGCATCTGTATAGCACTTACCATAGTGCGAAAGAAAAATAGAAAGAAGTCAGTTTTTCGGCAGTAATTGTTATTTGTGATTTTATAGAGTTGCTGGGATTCTGTGTTTGTTAGTTTTTGTTATTGCCAAAGTATTCAAGGTAAGTGTTTAACTCCTTATCAATTTAAATCATCAACAAAATTCATTAATTCCAAAGGATGCCTATAATTTAAAAATATGAAAAGAAAAAATATAAATCAAATACTAACAAAATATGTATCTCGAATAATATTTTAAACGTACATGGTTGAGATAAAGTATGGAACCAAGTAAATATATTTAAAACGAAACGGACGATATTTATGCAATGGGGCAAATGCAGTTGATGTATGTTTTTTTGTTAATAATATACCTCCGGTTTAACCGGAAAAACCCTCAACTTTTTTAATTTAAATGGGACACACTGTATATTTTTGCAGATTTTGAAAAATTGTAATTTACGGAAATAAATTCTACGATTAAGAATAGTTCATTTAAGTGAAAAAGTTCGTATTGAAATATTAATGATGATCGGTTATGGTGATCGATTCATAGAGTGGCCTGCTCGTTCTCCGGATCTAAGCCCATTAGATTTTTTTCTTTGGGGTTACCTAAAATCACGTGTTTACGTTAAACGAGCAACATGCTTGCAGGAATTGAGACAAATAATTATTGATGAATGTGAACTAATACGTGGAGAAGTCTTGGAAAGAGTGACTCAAGAATTTGTTAATAGGCTGGTATATTGTCTGGAGTTGAACGAAGAGCATTTTGAACAACATTTGAATTCATTTTGTTTAAATTATTATATATTAGTCTAAAGTAAATACATTTACTTATTCTACAACTAAAAGTGAGTTATTTCTCGTTTTTACAAATTATTTCCACTAAACCCAGTATGTAAAAATTCGAGAAATAACAAGCACTTTTAAAATCTGCAAGAATATACATGGTGTACCATTTAATTTAAAAAAGTTGAGGGTATTTCCAGTTAAACCGGAAGTATATTATTAACAAAAAAATGTACATCAGCTGCATTTTGCCCCATTGCATTTACCTACAAAATTTCATAAATATCGTCCATTTCGTTTTAAAGATATTTACTTGGTTCCATACTTTATCCTAACCCAACAATAATTTATAATTGTACATGTATTTATATATAGTTTTATAAAACTACATAAGGACCCTTTCACCCTCTATACAGTTTTCGTAAGTTGCATTGTGTTGTATCTTGCATATAAAGGGTGTAATGTGTTTCTAAGTGATGTTTAAAGAGGGTTAAAAAAGTGAATGCTTTTTAATTATTGTCATGAATTCATGAATATTTTTTTTCATTCGAAAAATACAAACATATACCTGAACATCATGAAACTCAACACTAAACTATATTCCTTCAATTAGTCTAAACCAGTCTTGGAATACAGAGCTTATAATTAAGTTTAATAAGTTGCTAAATTTTTCGAATTAGTTTTATTCTTTTGTTTTGTTAATTTGGCTGTGGCATGTAACCAAAAGTAAAAAGATCTAGTTTTAGAAGTTAAATTTATGTTATGCTTTTAAACAAAATTTATTCGACTACGGCTCGTGTGGTAAATTTCACAAGCGTAAATAATAGCCACAATTATATGCTTGTTGAATAATTTACTATTTTAATAACACAATGATAGTTGATACAAAATATTATTAGCTGTAATTTTTAACTGTTTACTTTTTAAACTCGATTCTAGTAAACTGGCAAATTCTTAAACATACCGTTTAAAGAAACATCTTTATTTTTATAAACTATTTGTAATCGAAGCATGTTTAAATATAAAATAAAAAATTATTTGTACATATCGCATTCAACTCACGTTTGGATGACTCTGTATAGTTTCGAAAATCGAAAACAATTTTATATTTTATATTAACTCGGGTTTTAGAAAAAAATTAAAAACTCAATTGTTATTCGTACTATTGGGAGTGAATTCTCTTTAGGGGTTTTTGATATAATAGAGCCCTAATAAATTTTAACGAGGAACCTCCTAGTGAATTTTTTCGCATTAACTTAAAAACACTATATAAATCCAATTATTGCTTAAAATTGTATCGTCTTATAGACTTAACTTTGAGTTAAATGTTTCAATGATTAAAATTTAGTAATTAATCCACTTTAAATATGTGAATTTAATTCGAATGACACAATACAAACTTTTCTATTTTCTAGATGATATTCTAAAATGGAACCATCTTGCATATACGAAGAAATACAAACAATGAACAATTCTTTACTAACCAACCCATTGTTTTTTAACTATTATTATTCAACAAATCAAATAAAAACGTCCCCGAGCTACGATTATCCTGAACAATATTCAGAAATTCAAAATCCAGAGACATCCTGTATTAGTGCACCACATGTACAACCTTATAATCAAGAATATTTGTATTACATATCACGAAATTATGAATGGGAGGGTAAATGCTTTAGGGAAAATGGAGGTTTTAGTAATTATGTTTCTCAATTTAGCCAAAATGACGAAGATCATTATCAGTTTGTAGACAGAAGTACTGATGAAGGAAAATATTTAGATGAAACACTGGAGTGCCAATCCAATTCAGATGATTCTAGAGGTAAGGTTTTAATATATTTCTATACATAAATTCAATTAATAATTTTTGTTTCAATTATTTTATAAATATATTTTTGATTATTTCACAGTTTTTACCTTTCCAAAATTAATAAAAAGTTCGATTTGAACAAGGATATTTTATGGACTTAATTTTCAAGATCCGGCAGCTATTAACTATGAATTACGATCCCTTTCTCGGTATGAGTCAAAAACCCATAATATTTCTCACAAAAATCTTAAATTTGTATAAGAAATATATTTCTCAGTTTTTTTCGGATCCGGGTATATTTATTTCATCTTTATTTCGATTCACCACTGACTGTAAATCAATCATTTTAATATACTTTGATTTCTTATTTCTTCAAATAAGGGAAAGCTTTATACAATCTAATATATTATAATGTTTGCAGTAAGAGAGAACAACATTTATTACACGGAGATTTTTGGCGAAAATAATAAAAATTTAACCAAACAAAATCTTTTTTAGGTCCGATATTAATTTGGTGAAATGAATATTAAATCAATTAGTTTACCTTATACTAAATTCATATTTTATATTTGGTTAAAGTTGATCTTTCTGATTTTTTTTATGGACCACCCAATGCATTATTGATAGTGGTAAATATCTTCGAATGTATTTTTAATCTTCTTGTCAAACGATTCATTAATAACGTTAGTTGCGCTCTCTTTGGCAAAATGAACAGATGGCCTTTCGGATATTTTTTCTAGTTTCTTCCAAATATGTGTCTTTACTAAGTGATTTATTTGACAGAGTTTTGTTTACATAGGACTTAAAAGAAGAATTCGGTTGCACTGGGAAGAGAAACACAATTTCTTATTTTTTAAATAGAAAGTACTACATTCATTTTAAATTTTACATACCGAAATACTTAGTGGCTTAATTCTATATAATCTAGAATAATAAAAAACAATTATACCTACTTACGTTTTTCCTTAGAAATATTAATCTGTACGAGCTCACTGTAAATACTAAAATATTTTCAATTTTTATTGGAATTATTAATTTTTCCATTTTAATTATAAAAACTGAATTAAATGAGACATAAATTTGATGATGCAATATTGTTAAAATAATTTAAAAATACATTTTCAATTTATGTCAGTTTGTAATATATTGGAAATATATTTCAATAAATAATAAAACGCGTCAATACCGTATATTTGAAGAGAGATACAATAATTTTCTTTAAAAAAATAATGTTGGCTTGGCCCGAAACAATGAAGTATCCTATATTCATAAATATTTTCAAATCTTAGCCTAAGTTCAGATACAAAAATTAATTTGACCTCAAGAACTCTATTGGCAAAAACAATATTGTTTAATACAAAGATTAGTTATTTAACATTATAAAAAACGTAAAAATTAAGGTCAAAGTAGAATATAAATATGGAAAGATAAATAATACTTATCTTGAATTTCCATTTTCAAATACCGAAACCTAGGTAGACCTTAATATATATTAAAACGCTTTGGAAGACTGAAAATTCCAGATAAATATTATTTATCTTTCCATATTTATTATGAATAATTTTCATAAAGTATGAGTTGAAACAATTAATTCAAAGTAGGATATGTTGGAAACAAAATATTTTTTAAGTTTGTCATTTATAATATTCATACTTCTTTTAGATAATAAAGATGGTGAGTGTTTTATTAAACCCAGGAAAGAAAGAACAGCATTTACAAAAGTACAAATAAAAGAATTAGAAAAAGAATTCACGCATTCTAATTATTTAACCAGATTAAGACGATATGAAATAGCAGTGGCTTTGGACTTAACTGAAAGACAGGTCAGATTTCGATGTTACTACATGATTTGATCTAGAAATAATATAATAAACAATCAACATTTTATGTTAGAACATTCGACTTTCCTAGAAAGTTCTCTTTTAAAAAACGAATTGTTTTCATCGTTGTTAGTTTTTGAAACTTTTGAATTCGTGTATCATTTTATTCAAAACATATTTAAATGTTGCAATATTTTTTAGGTAAAGGTATGGTTTCAAAATAGAAGAATGAAATGGAAGAGGAACAAATCCAGCGAAAGACAACCTAAAGGACGGTATTCGAAAACTAATACTTTACATTTTTAAAATTGTTATTTTGTATGCTTAACCTAATATCTTAGATTCTTTGTAAATAAATCTAAAATTAGTCCTTTGTTTAATTTATTGAAATATCGACATATTTATCTTTATATAATTATAACCAATCACAATAAAAAGATTATGAAAATGTGAAGACATGATTCACAATTAACTTTTATTTTACCATTAACACCAATGCACTTATTGTATGTATACAATTTCAGCAACAAGCTCTAAAAAACATTTTTCAATTCATCTTCAAAATCGGCAAAAATTACAGTCTTCGTGTGTTTGTCGACAGTTCGTCAAGCAAATAATGCCCGCAAAGTTCCTTTTTCAAATTCCCAGACAACTAGTTACTGAGCACAATATCTGAACTACATAAGGATGATCAATTTTTCGAAACCGCAATGACAAAATCTATGTGGCACCGGCCACGGATGTACCTATCGTCGTGATGAAGGAAACGCACACTTCTTCTTCTTTTCATTTGAATATTTAGTCGGAATTTGCGCAAAATTCTGCTGTCCATTAATCCATAAGAAAAAGCCCTAAAAGAGCGTAGCCTTAACTTAAACTTTCTTGGCGGTACTTCCCACTTTACTTTCGTTCCATCGTTTCCCTTTTGCTTAATCAGAATAGTTTCCCGACTTATGATAAATATTTTTAACAAGCCATCAGAGTTTTTCCTACAGATCATCTAAAAAGATCAAGAGTATGCAATGGGAACTATAGCTGAATGGCTAAGATCCACTTTGATCTAACTTTATTTTAAAATCTCATCTTCCAAAGGTTCCTTCATTGTGCATAGCGTTTCAACCTCTCTTCTACCTCAGAATAACACTGTAAATTTTTCCTGTATATCTCAATCAGCTCATCTTGAGACGACTTACCGGTGATTGATATTATTTATGTTACAAGTGAGGAATATCAGAAAACCTAACATTGTCTACATATTAGTCAACTGTGATTGAAACCTGAATAACGTATCTACATAAAAATATTCATGCAAATCAAAGAAGATTAAATTGTTCAGTATAGCATTCTAAATAAAGAACGTTTGAAAGGCTTTAGAAATAATTACCAACCATAAAAGAACTAAGCAATCGAGCCAAGATACACATAGAAAAAATGTAAGAAATACTGATTGGTTGTTCCAATTGGTATTATTTTTTTTTAAGAATGTAGATTACAGGAATAAATATGTTCAGTATTCTTAAGTTCTAGATATAATATTCAGCACAAACCAACACAACTAGGTATTATTAAATCTGCAAAAAAAACTCTGTAACAAGACATATTTAAGTATCAAAACTATATTTCCTTTTTATAGCAACTAGCAAACAATTATTACTATTAACACTTAAAATATTTTTTTCCTCAAAAAACTACAATTTTATTTAGTTTATTAAAAATATCTCACAAAAAAAATGTTTAACAATTTATTTCTTTGGTGACTTTTTCTTAGTTTTAGTCACAGGATATGTCAATAAAGTATCTCCACGTTTTTTAATAAACTCCTTAGCTATTTTCTTGATAGTCTCACTTTTTAAAGGTAATGCAGGTTTCTTACTCTTTTTTGTCACGCCTTTATTAGTTAATTTTCCTTTATTTTTAGAATTTTTCTTTAAGGCAACTGATGAAGTTTCAACCACTATTTTTTTAACATATTGTCCCTTCTCCAAATTTTTATTTGAGGATTTTAGAGAAGGCAAAGACTTTGGTTTTGAAACTGTCTTTAGTTTTTTAGTTGAAGTTGTTTCTGGTAAAGATTTTGTAGATTTCGGTGATTTAAGAGGTCCAGATGACTTTCTAGAAGAAACATGTATCACTTTGTTAGAGTTTTTGGTCTGTTTTACAGATGGCTTATCCTCTAGTTTAGTAATTACTAAATTTTCAGGTGTGTACGTTGTTTTCACTCCTAATTTTTTAAGTCTTCCTAATCTGTTATTCAACCTTGCAAGACGGGATTTAGTTCTTTTCAAAAGAGTCTCTTCATCCAATTTTGCATTAGCTTGACGCTGCTTCTGCCGTCTAATTTTGGATGAAAACCTCTCCAAAGTGGTTGCCTTACCAATAAAAAGACCTTTTGGACGATTTTCATATGGAACAAACTCAGCTAAAATATAGTTAATGTAAAATATTTAACAAAAACAAATATTAATATAATATATACAAAGCGACCCAAGTTTTATTAATGGATATTTCCCTTTATTGAATAGATACAGTGATAAATCAGAGACTGATTTCAATGGGATTTAAAGTTCCTAATGATTTGACATTATTAGAAAAAGATATTAATGGAAATAAAACAGTATCTAATTTTTCTTTGTAACTTTTCCAACAAGGGACATTATTGCTTGCGTAGACCGCGGCTCTTAATTGATTTTTAGGGAAGTAAGAAAAAAATCGGATGCTTAAAGATTAAGATGAAAATAGACGGATTCAAGATACCTCAATCTAAAAGTACTCTTTTATGCAATCTATTAATAAGATTATTTGTCTAATTTGCAATGCTACGGCTGTTCCAAAAAAATTTATCATAAGAAGCTATTATGAAAGGATGCATTCGAATTTTACAAAATTACCTCAAGAATTACATAGACAAAAAACTATCATGTTTATATATATTATTATTATTATTATTATATATATATATAATTACTCCTTTAATTTCAAAAAGGTGTCAACCATTTATTAATGGTGATTTTGTTAAAGATTGGTTGTCAATAGCTGTTAAAAAATTTGTACAAAATCAATCGCAAAATTTTGAAGAAATTCGGTTTAATAGGATGACTATAGAAATAAAAATAATTGCAATGTCTGCAAATATAAAGGAGCAACTAAAGAGTTCATCAAATAAGTGTATTTACTTTTCATTAGCCATTGATGAATCAACAAATATTGCTTCTACAGCTCAGTTGTTAATATTTATATGAGGATTAATAGAAGACTTATAGTTAGCGAGTAATTAATTGAATTGGAATGGAGGTGGTTGAGTCGCAGACAAACACTTGGGTGATTTTTAAATTTAATTGATGAAATTGAAATACTTTTGATTGAACAAAATTAGCAATTCTTGAAATAAAAAAAAATCGGATTCGGAAATTTGACAGATATAACTAATCATTTAAAAATGTTAAGTACTCGACTACAGGGAAAAATCAGATGGATACCCAACTATATGGTCATATTTCATATTTTCACAGCAAATTAAAAGTTCAATTAAAATCGAGGAATTACATCCATTTACCTAAATACAAAAAAAATCTCAGACGCTTCAGCGATAGATGGCTTTTGAAAATTTTCTGAATTTGGAAGGGTCCCAAAGTTGTCGACAATTTTTGTCTAGTTGATTTGTTTCAGTTTAAAACCCCTCTTTGAAAAATCATAGCAAAATCAAAAACCATTTTTAAGTCTGTGTATCCATGTTGTAAATGAAAACTTGGGACACCTCTCATAGTACAAATACTTTACCAAACATAGCCTTTACCTGTAATACGTTTTTTAAACATTAAATAATTATTCATAGTTTCTGCAGCAATTTTGGCCACTTCAGGATGTGTAAATTCTAAGTAAGCGTAACCTTTACTTCTCCCTGTCCTGCTAGATCTGCATACCTTTACATTTGTCACCTTTCCAAACTGTTTAAAGAAATTTTTAAGTTCTTCTTCATAAAAGCCGTGCGGTAAGTGGGCTGTATAAATTAAACCTCTACTTTGCTCTGCAGTTATTTTTTGGGATTTTCTAACTTCTCTTACTGAAATTGTTCCTTCCTTAAAATTATATATTTTAGGTTAGAAATAATTTTACAAATCCTTTTACTCCTACCTTAATTTTTTTCTTTAACTGTTTTGTTTCTTTAACAACTTCTTTCTGTTTGGTTGTATCCAAAGATAAAACTTCGGCAATTTTAGGTTTACCCATTTTTAAATTTTGAAAACTACAATATTCAAAATCCCACGTGTATTTTCACCTATTGACACAAACGAAATGAAAAATTATTGTACTTACAAAACATAGGCAACTCCCATAACTCGAACATGAGGAATAGGTTGCCTACCTATAATAATTTCGATTGACATATATTTTGGGTCATGACTTTAGAGTCTTGTATCTACTATTAAATAGTTTTAAATATTACATGCTAAAATAAAATATCTCAAAATAATTCGCCACCTGCAAGCGATTGCTATTCTTCTTATTTAAAAGGTTTAAGTATACAATTTTGGTAGGACTGGAGTTGTTATTTGTCAATCCAAGTCAAGTACTGTCAATAATTTTAAAAGCAGTTACCAGAGTCATTGTCATTATTTATTGTTTTATAAGATTTTTATGATTTTACAATGTGTGGAGGTTTTACTTGCTCAAAAAATGCTCTCGTCGCTCTCAATGTCTTGTACATTGTAAGAAATATGTTGTATCATTCATTTATCTATCTACAATTATTTTTTTTTTGTTCCAGGTGGTATCATTTATACTGATAGGGGTTGCTGTTTATGGGAGCGCAGCAACACTAGTGACAAATTTACCGATAGTTGGGGGTATTTTAGCATGTGGAATAATTTTAATGTTAATCTCCGTATTGGGGCTTATGGGAGCAGTAAAACATCATCAGGTTATGCTTTTTTTCGTATCCTTTTGTAAACAGGAAGTATACAGTTTATCTTAATTAACACACGAGTTTCTCAAGTTTATTTAATACTTCTATAATTATGTAGATAAATAGCAATTTTTTATTTTAGAATACTATTAATTT
This sequence comes from Hermaeophaga mercurialis, assembly GCA_951812935.1. Taxonomy (NCBI): domain Eukaryota; kingdom Metazoa; phylum Arthropoda; class Insecta; order Coleoptera; family Chrysomelidae; genus Hermaeophaga; species Hermaeophaga mercurialis. Next base: position 42,728,232 of record OX638359.1, on the reverse strand, counting down.
TATCTCTTACTTTATCATTACAATTACACAATATTATTAAGCAACAATATCAACAAACAACTGCCAATTATTTTTTTAACTAATGCAACTCATATTTCATTGATTAGTTTTAATATATTATAATATAAATATAATGATGGATTTTTTACTTACAACTATAGAAAAATATTTGATCGTAAAAAATGTATACACCAATAATAATAATGGATATTTATATGACATCTTATTAATTTTACATCTACCGTATTACCTTAACTCTTCAAAAGTACATGGTAATTCTTTTCCTTCTGTTCCTTATACAATTCTCTGTTGCTTGCGCTTGTCTTGGAGTAAACAGTGAACAACAAACCCAAATAGCTGAAGAAGGGTGGAGAAGAGTAGATAATGTTACAAGAGAACAAGTACAAGATGTATTCAGTTGTTGTGGATTTGATCCCAAGGTTGATCTCAATTTTAGTCCACCAGACTATAAATCTATTGAGGTATGACTTAGCCTTAGGTGCAAAAATATTTACTTAATTTATGTTTTAAAGAAAGGTCTAGAATTAACCATAAACTCCCTCCATTTATTTTTCCTATTACTTCATTTTTCTTATGAAAATGGACAAATGAATATAAAAAAATAAAGAAAACCCACCAGTGTTACTGTAGTCAGAAATTTCATCCATAATTGTTTTTAATTAATGTTTTTACGTGAAATCTATAAAAGTAATAAAAACGCATGAATACAAATGAAAAATTCGTCTATTTTGGATAACAACTTTAAAAAATATAATTCCTTGTGCTTCTAGCAAATGTGATATTCGAACAAAAATGATCTGTGTAGCATGTTTGCGATTTTTTAGCAAAAATATTTTTTTCACTATCATAAAGAGAAATAAATTTCTAAAAATTGAAATGAAGTTATTTTTTATAACACAGAAATAATTGTTTAAAGGAAAACTATTCTCTCGCTATTGGAGGGTCATGTTCAGACAGAAATTGTTATGGATGACGTTAGCCATTTTTGCCAAAAATATTTTTTTTTACTGTGGTAAAGAGTAATAAATTTCTCATAATATTCATAAAAACTGAAATGAAGTTATTTTTCATTGCTTGAAAAAAATATTTGGACCAAGGAATATTTTCACTTTGGTAGGATAACGTTGGAGAAGTAAAAAAGGGCAAGCATGGCATCCATAGACGATTTTTATCCCAAATATTGCCTTTGCTAGAGCTCGAGGAAATATTCCATGTTTTTAAAGTTGTTATTCAAAATAGGCAAATTTTTCATTTAAGGGTTCTTATGATTATATTTATGGCTAAAGTAACGCTGGTGAAAAACTCTTGTAGTTAAATCAGAAATGTTTTGATTAAAACTGGCTAATACATTCATGAGATACTTTCTTTTTGGAAATTATTTTCCAAGTTTAATTTTCTCAAATATAAAAAATGTATTTTGCTTTTAACTGATTATGAAATATTTTTGATTAAAAATGGAAAAAGCTTCTTCCATAAACCATTTGTGTTCTAACCACATATTACAAAATCAAGAAGAAACACTCCTTTTAGAAATTACTTTAAGGATTTGGAAAAAAATAACGTCTTTTTGGTTTTCGCAAATGTCTGACTTTCTAATGGTGCTGATATTTTTTTGATAAAAAATGGCAAACAACCCTTTAAACAGAATATATTTATATTTGGTACAGTGCCCACAATTAAATAAGGGATGCAAATACATGATTCTTTTATTTTTGTTAAATTATAGAGTTTTTCTCCCAGTTTTCTTTCTCTACCTTTTTGTCGATTTTGACAAAAAATAGGTCTAAAATTATCAATCAGAAATTAAAAATGCTTTCAATTTCTAGGAACGAATTTGTGGAGGTCGTACAGACTGTCATTGTCCAAATTGTAACGATAAATTGCAAAATACAATTAACTACGCCTTTAAATTGTGTGGTTGGATAGGGTTATTCTTCAGTTTTTCTGAGGTAAGTAAACTTTTCAACTAATTAATTTAATATAATCTGTGAGTGAACATTTTGGGAACATATATATATAAATGATTAACATTATTTTCTATATATTGCATTTAATTCAATATCATTTTTAACGAAAATTTAAAAAAAAATTGGTTTTGCACATTTTAGGACAATGAACAAATTGCTTTTTTATGAATAGCTACAGTACAGTATATAATAAAATCAGTCTGAATTTTAATTACAATTTATTACATAATTGGTATGAGGTTGCAGGATCATCAAATGTGGTGAATTGTGTACTTGCATTAACTGTGGTTGCATGTTTCAGTTTATGGGAGTTCTACTAACTGTTCGTTATCGTAACCAGAAAGATCCCCGAGCTAACCCAAGTGCTTTTCTCTAGTGCAACATGGCTATTCCATTGGGTGGGTGTATTTTTATTAACATTTTGTACACGCTAGCATTAGCGAGTGTGTTAAAAAAAACCTTTGTTGCGTTTTGTCAAGTATCACATTTAAATTACGCTATTTCAATGGAACTTAAATGTCTGTAGGTCCACGGTTTTTAAACATGTGCTTATGTTTTTTTGATAAACATTTTATTCATTAATATGTGAAGAATTAGAGATCCAAAAATACTTGAAACGGAATCATGTCATTTGATTAACTTATCAAATCTTTTGTTGTGCTTATTTAATTAATAATATATATATTACGAATATTAATTACAAATGAGACCCCATTAACTTTAAAATATATTTGCCCAAATTAAAATTCAATTTTTTTGAATTTTGCAATAAAAAAACCATGAACAAAATAATTTAATAACAAGATTGTATATAATTTTGCTATTGCATGCATGATTGCTAAGGATGGTTAAAGAATAATTTTTATAATGTTTACTGCACTTTTGGTTATTGATATTATAACGGATCTTTTTTATATTTTTATAGACGTCAGGTATTGAGGTAAGTTTCAGTTACTATAAATTTATAAATTATGCACATTACTAAGCATGTAGTAGATATTGCATACTTTTTCAAAAGTTATGGTTTTGGTTATTGACATTTAAAAATAGACTGTTTCATCACTCTTGCGGGTAATGTGTTGCATTTCGCATTTTAACAACGATTGTATCCAGTATTGACGTAGAAAGCATTCTAGAGTTGGAGACAGTGTAAATACTTGTATGGACTATATTTTAATAAATTTTTATTTTGTAATATTTTGGTACATTTACAAATCAAATATCAATTGAATGATGTAGGACAACAAATAACAATTAATTGCAAAAATTAGCATATTAATTTAAATATTTTTATAGATAATAGGTTTATTCCTGACTAGACGCTACCGCAACGTACACGACCCAGACGATCTGAGGGCCACTGCTGTTTTTCCTCGACACAATTTCACATATTGATATCTAGTCATTTTTTTCCACAACTTTAGTCCTCGTTTATAGGCCATATTTTTAATTTACCAAAGATTATTATTGTATATTTTTTACCTTGTCTTTAATTTGTGTTCTTGTTGTATATGTATGTAATATATATTTATATATCATTTTGTAAATTTTCAAAGCGGTAGTGAATATTAAAATACGTCATTTTCTGGTTTAGTTTAATATCATTTTTCTACCACTGCATAATTAAGCTTATTGGTGTGTAAGATACTTATGAAAATGACGTTTATTGAACATCACAACTTATTTTATTTAAAAAATATAGTAACAGTGCAAAGTAGGTAAATGTTTCAAAAAATATATAATCAGTATTCTAAATAACATCCATGTGAAAAAAATCTCTCACCTTCTTTGTTTTGTTTGTGATTACAAACAGCCTGTTTAGGGTTTTAAGATTTAACTATATGTAAAAATTTTTATAAAGACAGTGGGAAATATTTCGGATATCTTAAATAAGAGACTTTGGTAAAGGTTTCCTTTATGATTCTATTAAAAAAAAGACATTTTTATTTTATTTATTTAATTTTGAAAGACAGTTTTATATATATTAATGACTACCAAAATGTGACATATATCACATATCATTATTTTGGAAGCCATTCACTGGAATTCAATAATTTATTGCATTTTAGATGGACTCATTGAATAGTTCTAATTTTACTGGAAATAATAAAAGGATTTTTCAAAACTACTTCATCGGGGAGTACTTTATTACATTATCTAAAAATGTTTTGTAACTCGCACATATTTTGTTATCTTTTGCAAGACTTTCAGATCATATTTAATCATTTTTGTCATTTTTTATTTATTACTAATTTATGTCTTAAATTATTTATTGTTATCTAAATGAATTTATCTTAAAATTACTGAAGTGTGTAATGTTAATTACGTAATATTTTCATTTATTTGTCTCAAGACATCCGCAGATACTTTGTCTTAAGAAAAACATGTATGCTCACTACTATTTTAATTTTTAATTGTTATTCATATTGTACTGTTTGCTCATATTGGTGACAAAACCTGTGATTTTTTATTCCATTTTATTAATTCATATAAGATTTTTCAGTTAATATTATTTTTTTATGGAATATTGAAATGATCAACTAATAATTTAAGTAATGGAAAATAAGTACACATTTGTTTAGTGTATATTGGCATTCGTGTATTTCAATTGAATATGCATAAAATCTCGACAATTTGATTGTGCTTCCACTAAAACCAATAAGTATTTAACAAAATTGTTTCATAATTTGAAAAATTAATATTATTATCGTTCAATATTGGCTTTTTCAGTTTCCGCCAGTTAAAATATAAATCTGTTCATGTGGTATGATATACATATAATTATTATTAATTTTCAACCATTACGATGAATGTAAAGAAATAAAATATTTCAATATATCCGTGAGGATAAGGCTGTTAAATGAACAAAATATATACATATGTATTTTCTCTAATTGATCCTTTGCAAAAAATACTACAAATAATATTCACAGAGATATTCAATAACCTTACTTAACCTTAAGTAATGTAGTGAAATATGTTTTTTAAGTTTCCCAGAAAGCATGTCTTATATAGTTTACTTTGCATCCCATTCCCTTTATAAAATTGTATCTGTTTATTGTGTGAAATTAAGAACTCAAATCTTTCATAAGTTTTGTTTGCCTTATATATCTGGTGTTTTCCAAACATTTATAATATTCATATTTAATCTTGGTTTACTGACTGCGCTATGTTCTTGCCTTGGGAACATTTACTACTGTAATTAAATCGATAATGGACACCAGATTTGCACGACTTGACTTGTGGCATATTAACTATTAAAAATGCTTTATCACGAATTAAAATTTTGTTTGTAGGAATTGTTTGCTAAGGATAATTATTATATTTGTGTATGATTATGTGTAATATAATTCAAAGAATGTATAGATGTGTATTGTCTAAGCTAAGAACGTATTTTCAGAATTTTTTTTTGTTTCACTATGTAGTTGTGTAATAAATATGTTGCTTTAAATGGAGGAATTTTGATATCTATTTTTATCCTCATATGGGGAATGCGTGTTTCTATTCAAATTGTATGGTGAGAGAGAACATGGCCGAGTTTTATTTTGGGCTGTGTGAACTGAATTTAATTGAATTATGTTCATGGAGAGTGGACGCTTATTATAGTCGCCAGGTTGTTCGAATGAGCCAGATACTTAGTGCAAACGACTAACGCGGCCGGCTCTAAGAACAACCACGAAATAAAAGATTATTAAATGTAATACATTTATAATTGCTAGAGGTATGGTAAAAAAGAATAAAAGAAAAAACCACTGTTTAAGCTAATTTTAAAGTTTTTGGAAAATAAAACGATACTTTATCTTGCATTAATTTTTATTTGCAAAGAATGAACCAAAATCGTTGCCAGTCGCCATCAAATAAGTCAAAAGTATGTAAAAACAATTACCTAAAAGGTAGTTTTGGTAAACTAAGTATTGCACTAAATTATTACATTAATGAATACCTTTTACACAAACTTAGTAGTGACCTTAACTAATAATAACTAAAGATAGAGTAAATATTTCCTTTTTTAAATTCGTCGAAAGTACACTGTTACCGATAGATCTAATGAATTGAAATGTTATGATGACTTGCGGACATTGTCATTATTTTTTGTACCAAAATGAGTCTAATTGAGCCTTGGTTTATTTTTAAGTTGAAAATATTTTTTTTAAACTTACATGTACACAACCAATTTCATTATTATATGACTGTACCGGATAATATTTGCAATATTAAAGACAAAATTATACCAAAAGTATTTTTAAATTTGCTTAAAAAAATTAAATTGTTCCTTAAGGAAATATTTACGACATTCATATTTGGTGTCCTAAAGCCGTTAAAAAAAAATATTCCATTTTTATTGTTTAATTTATTATTAATTTTTAGTGATGGCGACTACGAAAGTATCAAATATCCTTAAATTTCGAGAAATCCAGACATACTTTTTTAGGGTAATAGGTACTGGAATTTAAAATACGATTTCAGGAATACTTTTTCGGATTAGTTATTTAAATTTTATTTCAACTACATCAAGGACACCAGATATTTCTAAGCTATAATATAAATAAAATTAAAACGATACGAACTACAATATTTTTTGTAATTTACAGAATGGTTTAGTAGTGCCAACAGTTTAATACATATTTATAGAATTATAGGTTGGATCCTAAAATTATGTTGTTTTAGTTATCTGAATGAAATTGAATATCAATCTAAAAGTATCACTGGGACAACTATCGAATCGTTAACTTTATCGGACCACGCTGCAACTTACAAAATGACTTATAAATATTACGTAAATGTGTTTTAATAAATTCTATTTTTTATGAACATCAAACATCTCTATGGCTTTATTCTATTTTACAAATATAAATCTGGAGGAAGTAATGACTTAAATTATTTATTGCAATGTTAGTAATTCCATATACTGAATTGAGGACGCCTAGTTTTTAAATTTTCAAGATTCTGCTCTTTTAACAAAAAAATCTAAAATGGTCAAATTCGTATAAAATATTAAGGATTTATAAGAATATAGTGAGTGATGCGTATTTTTTGTAGTTATTGATTACTCAAGGCTGATAGTTACAAATGATCACAAATGCGACTTGTGTATATTGATTGCTGTATACATATATACAGTGGGAGTAGGTAGATAAGTGGCCAAAAATCATAAAAACTATACAAATTTGTAATAATAGTTGTCATGTTAAATATGTGAATCCTTTTTATAGTCTTTTCCTGACTGAATAACCAAAACTTTTTAATAAATATCTTAACGAGTAAATATTGATTTAATCAAATTAATAGCGGAAGAATAAACAGCAAGTAAAAGATTATCTATTATATATGTCCCATATAAATAAATTGTAGTGCATTTCGTCCTTATCACAGAGTGTAAATGATTATTTTTTATCAGTAAAAAAATACCTTGGGTAAAGATAATAATAAACTTATATTATTGATGCTTACATACTAAACATTTTTTACCTCTATTCCACAGAACTGTCGTTTTCTCTGTTTCTTCTACAGCTCAAATTAGTAATAATATTTATAGAATGGATGATGTTTGAAGAATTTACTGTTCTGATAGTGGCCAGCCATATTATTGACACCCGCACCATTATTTAATCCATACATGGACCCGCTAGTGCCGAATTTCGATTCCCCGTACCTAATGCAAACATAATATCAAAAATGGAGCAACAATAAATAAAATTACTGTTTGAGTACTTTCATTGATATATAAATAGGTTATTTAAAAAACTGAAGAAATATCTTCTTTCTACATACCTTCCTTGATTGGCATTCGCATTATCAGCTATAAATTCTTTATTGAAATGCCCCTCTTTCTTAGCTTCACCAGTATTGAATTTAGCATCTTCTTTTCCTCCCTTGTAAGATGATCCAGCATTTTCTCCATAGTTTCCAGCTTGGTTGTTGAACATGTAGTTACCGCCTTCATCGTGATCTTCGTCGTAGAATTCTTCTGTTTTGCCTGTTTCTTGCTTTTGATGGGAGTTCTTGAAACCTTTTATTTTATGGCCTTTCTTATGTCCTTTCATCATGTTAGAAGCAGCTTCGTTTTTGCCTATAGGGAAAATTAAAAAAGGCTTTCTTTTATGATATGAAAGTTTGTGATATATTAAGTAGGTTGTTTGGGAGAAAGTTAAACGTACCTCCTTGGTCATATTTTTGGGCTCCTTGGTACATTTTACCATCTTCATAGACATTTTTACCTCCATTCGCCCCATTGTAGTATCCAGCATTGCCCTGCATGTCTTTACCTGCTACCTCACCTTTACTGTAGCCAGCTTGGCCGTTATCAAATCCTCCGCCCCCTTTGCCGTAACCTTGTTGGTACCTAAACAAAAAATATAAATCAACTTAATTTTACAGACTCCTTTTTTGAATTAATTTTTGTTACCTAATATCATTCAAATTATTTTTTCCATTGCTGTATGCCCCTCCGTCCATTTCTGCACCGCCATATCCATGGTGCATACCTCCCATCATACCACCTCCTCCCATCATACCGCCTCCTCCCATCATACCGCCACCTCCCATCATACCGCCGCCCATCATACCAGCACCTGCACCCATCATTCCCGCTCCCATCATTTCGGCGCCACCACCCATCATTCCGGCTCCACCGCCCATCATTCCTATATTCGTGTGGAGACCAGCGCCACCCATCCCTAAAATAAAAAATATTTCTCAATTGGATATAACTCTCAATTTAAAAAAAGATAAGTTTTATTTATAAATGAAAGTCTTAACATGAAGTAAAAGGAAATAAATACCAATGTTCCAATATCTAATTTAAAGGTTTGTAATAAATTACTTATTTTTTTATACTTGGTTGTGTTTATGTCACAAATGTGATTAAAAAAAAGCTTTAAATAAAAGTCTAAATCTTTAATTTATAAATATAATTCTCCGTTGGTTGTTGGGTGTTTGATCTTTTCAAGTTTTATTCTACTTTAAAATTTTATACTCATTTAGGTATTCTAAGCTCTTTATTTTTTGCTTCGTTGTCCCTTATTCTTATGGTCCCAAACTTTCGTTTTTGATTTGTTAATTCTTTTTAATCAATAGCCAATTTAATAACAATACTTGTGTGCATTCACGTCATGTCACTATTTATAAAAATTTTGTCATGTTAGTCTTGCAGTAGCCAAAAGAAAGGCAGACAATAACAATGATAAGAGGTAAGAATAGGAGCCGTCGTAAGAGATCTCACTGTTTAAAACATAGATACGTAGGTACATAATTTCTGTTAATTGTATACTTACCCATTCCGGCACCTCCCATCATACCCACTCCGCCACCTTTCATCATTCCAGCACCACCACCCATCATTCCAGCGCCACCACCCATCATTCCAGCACCACCAGTCATCATTCCTGCTCCTCCTCCTCCTTCCATCATTCCCATCTCAGCGCCCATCATACCAGCACCCATTCCGGCCATTTTGGATCCCATCATTCCTGCTCCACCGCCGCCCATCATTCCTGCACCGCCGCCCATCATTCCTGCACCGCCGCCCATCATTCCTGCACCGCCGCCGCCCATCATTCCCGCGCCTCCTGCCATCATTCCCGCACCGCCACCAACCATGTTGGCACCACCGCCCATTCCCATGCCCACTGGCATGTACCCGCACTGCACATTTTTCGAAAATAGTATTAAAAATGGTGTTAGCGTGCTAAATTTCATTTTCTACAAACGACTGATGGAACTGAACTGATTTGTATCGGTGTTGGTAAAAGGTTTTATAGTAGGTATCTTTTTATGGTTAAATTTGATCAACAATAAACTGTACGGTTCTTATAAGACCTTTGGAAAGGTTGTTTTTACGCTTAATTTCTTCGTGCATTGTGAGACGGTTTAAAGACAATTGAAAGGTCATTTTGCGTCTGAAGGAACTATGGCTTTGGATAAAATTAGGTTATTAGAATTTATTTTAAAATGTATTGTTCTTGATACAGTGTTAAGATTGCAGAGGGAAATACGTCCTTGAGCTAAATTTTTGGAATACATAGATAGTATTTTTTATGATCTTCCTATTATCTGTAACGAATTTCACTTACACGGGGTTTTTTTTATAGAACCATTCATGAAGAAGCATGTTGACAACAAAAATCTACAGATTAAGTAGCTAATAAAATACTGTTTTCCAAGCAGAGAAAAGTTATATCATACATTTTAATTGTATAAAAAAAAGTAAAGAGAACCAAAAGCAGAAACAAATGCCAAACATTGAAACGACACTAAAGATAGGTTTACATTTATTCTAATTAGCTAGTCAGTCATTTGTAGAAAATTTTTTAGATATGATTTTGGGATATTCCATTCTAAGTTTACGAATGAGGTTCTTTGAGGCGCTTTGGGCCCCCTTCATCTAATCCATTCTGTAACCCAAATACTTCTTATCCTTTATTTTTTCTCCGTATAGGTTCTAATTATCCATTAACCAAAATTAAAACTGCTTGAAGAACAGCTTTGTATAATATTGCTTATAAAAATTACTGTTTCCATAAAATGTACGCAAAATTCTTTTCAAAGGAACTGGGCAAGAAGAACTGGGAATAATAGGAATAATACATGACTCATTTTGCACAAGTAAATTAGCTGCTGCAACTGTATGGATTGTATATTATAGAAACTTATACACAGAGTTGTTTAAAAGCTTAATAAAAATGTACCCTTTTTAACAGTTTAGCCAGTAGAACAAAGTTCAAAGAATTCAGTAGGAATGGTAGAAAACACCTTACAAAAACTACTAGTTTGTTTCGTCCTAAATATTCTTTCTTTGGTAAATCAGATGAAGTTAATATAACTTTTCTCTTTTGAAATTATAAAGGAAAGATACATTTTTGTTTCCAAATTCTTTTCTGTAGTAAAAAATATATTTTTATCTAGTTCATTTCGTTTCGATTGGAAAATTCTAGTCTTTCATTAAAAACACGAAACCCTTAGATATAAAGGGTGTTGGCACTTCTTGCTTTACTTACATAATGGCCTCTTGAATCATTCCTTGACCTCGCAATTAATTTTGAGTGATAATTATTCTTTAATTGTGATATTTTCTAATTATTGATGAGACCCTATATTCAGTACTTAATTTCTAAATAATACAAATGACAAACATACCATAACATTACAAACATATTAAATTCCTATAGTTAGAATTACATGGTAAGGTCAATGTTTCTAAACTATCCTGTTTTTCGTAAATCAATAATTTTGCTTTAAACGTGACCTAGTTATACGGTCTATACTTTATATTTTCTAAATTTGATAGTTTTTTATTTCAATGGTTGTCTTTATGCAATTTACGGCTTAAGTAAAAATACTTTGAGGAAATGACTTCTTCTAAAGTAAGTATCTCTGTTATAAATTTATTCCCAGAAGAAATACACGTGCCTATACTGGATTGAACTTTTTTAATGTATCTATACTAAAATTTCATTACTAATTAAGTGACTATCCACTTTTCTATTTATTTCATTCATTTCACTACTTTAATACAAAGATTGATTAAAACACCAAATAACAATAACCATATATTAACATTTATTTAACATAAACATTAAATATTTAAATCTTATAATGTTTATACATTTTATTGGCTCCATGGTGTCCAGAATTACCAAAAACATCCCCACCGTTTTGAACAGCCTGAGAAGCTCCTTCAACTCCAAATTTACTGCCTCCATAATTTTCACCTCCAGCACTCTGCTTCCCAGCCAATATCGCATTATCGAATTGGCCCTCTTTTTTGCCTTGACTTACTTCGAATTTTTCATCTGCCTTTTCTCCTTTGTAAACTTTTTCTTTGTTTTCACCGAAGTTTCCTTAAAAAATACAAATAATTACTAAATATATTTAATTTTACGAATAGCATTTATTTAATTAATATACTACCTTCTTCTCCTGTAACAACTTTTTTATCAGCTTCATCGTGTTCTTCGTCGTAGACTTCTTCAGTGTTACTGGCTTCATTGGACTCATGTGCGGTATGGAATCCTTTCACTGTTCGACCATTTTTATGGCCCTTTTTGGCGTTTGCTTCTCCCATTTTATTTCCTAAAACAAATTGGTATTAAAAAACTGCTTTCTTCTTTCCACATCTCTTTATCCTAGCATATTCACTTTTTTGGGAATCCTTCTTCTTTTTTATTTATTTTTAACAATATTCTTGTTGTAATAGTGTAACATAAAGTTGGACATTTCAATTTCGTTACAATCCTTTTCATTCTTTATAAATACTTATCTACTCACCTTCATTTCCAAAGAACTGTCCTCCATAAAACCCTTTTTTGTCGGCGAAAAGATTTTTGCCTCCTAGGGCGTCGCTGTAAAACCCCAAGTTTCCCTGCCTGTTTTTTATCATTCCCTGGCCATTGGCGAACCCCGAGTTTCCCATTCCAAATTGCATTCCCTGCGAGCCAAATCCTTTCTTAAAGAAAATGTCATCGAACATTTTCTTGCCTTCACCGAAGGAACCTCCGTTCTCTTGACTTCCTCCAAGCATTTTCATACTACCCATTCCTCCTGAAATCGGAAAATATAAATCCAAATAAAATTATTTGAAAAGTGATTAATAAAACAGTAGTAGAAATAAGATAAAGGAATGAATGTAACTAAAAAAAAATATCAATACTAGTACGAGTATAATATATAATCAAATACATTTATTACCTGAAGAAAATTGTTTTTATCCTAATAATTCAAAAACTAGTAAATATTGGGAAATTATGATGAATGAAATATTCTAATTCTATTCTAAAGTGTGCAATACTTACCCCCAAGTCCTAGTCCTCCACCCATAAATTTCCCTCCAAATCCTCCCATTCCCATCATTGGCATAATGGCGTGTACGTATTTGCAGTAAATTAAATACAAAGCGAGTAAAAATCTCACATCTCCAATTCCTAGCATTTTGGAGCCGAAAATAGGAAAAATGGCTGATGGAATTCAAAGTCTTTATTTATAAAGGATTATTTTATGGTTGATTAGTCTTAAACAATGATGGAACGAATTCGTTTTCCTTACATTTTATGGGGAATTAGTAAAAATGTATCAATCTAATGGGACCTTCATGGGTGTGAATAGTTTATTGACTTAAGCAGTTAAGAAACTTCCATCCTGCAACATTGTAGACAGGAAGCGGAAGATTTCTGTTAATTACTAAAGTTACGTCACATCCGATCTCCAACTAAAAATAATAATAATTACTTTAGAACAAATGCCAGAAGAGTGAAACATAAATGATTATATTTGTCCACAAAAGGAGGTTAAAACAGATTGCATTTATTATAGAGGAATATTTTTGTGGGATGTGATGTATAAGATGTTGGCAGACATAATACAAAAGAAAAATATTTTAAGGTAATACGAAAGAGGAGTCCTAAAACCGATGATAAACTTTGTAGATGTCGTGTAGACAGTTTTTAAAATTTTGCCAAATATTTTAGCCACCCTCAATAAAGGGTTTCCCAAAAGTCCCGGGACGGAGCCATAAGTTTCTACCGAGTGAAGAAAAAAATCTGAAAATTTGGAGATCACTAAAGGGCCATAAATACTACTTTTTTAGATGGTTTAAAAGTTTCATACACTAGGGAGTTTTTTTAGGGGGTAATAACCCCAACATTTTTAAATTGCAACCTCTGTCGAGTTTCACCTTATTTTAAAGGCAATGAAAAAAAAACACATCCCCAATACCAAAACCCGGTATCTTTATTATTTTAAGAGTTATACACCAAATGAGAAAGTAACATGTTTATTACGATATTACTCCATCTCCCATAATTCCAGGCCACATATTAATTTTCTGCAGTGTCTGAGTATGATCTAATTTTATTAAATGTTGATTTCCGTCAGCTGAATAACGACAATTATGTCTATTAACTTTACCATTTAAGTAAAAAGTAGCTTCATGAGAGAAAACAATAGTGAGAAAAATATTTCTGTTACCATCACATTTTTCACGCATTATTTCGCAGAATTCCAACCTTCTATCACTCATCTTCATTCAATTTCTGAACTAGGTGAAATTTATAATAACTTGTCAAAATATCGGGTTTTGGTTTTGGAGATGTGTTTCTTTTTTCATTACCTTTAAAATAAGATTAAACTCGATAGTGGTTGCAATTTAAAAATTTTCGGGTTATCACCCCCTAAAATAACTACCCAGTGTATAAAACTTTTAAACTATCTAAAAATGTTGTTTTTATGGCCCTTTAGTGATCTCCAAACTTTTAGATTTTTTTCTTCACTCGTTAGAAACTTATAGGTTCGGCCCTGTATATTTCACGATACACTCATAGATGTAAGAAAACCATAAATAAAACTACACCATTTTGAGTAAGTAATAAATATTGTTTATTACTGTACAATTTAGGTAACGAATACATAATTATAACTTCACAACATAAAAAATGAAATGTACTGTAAAGACATTTATTTAATAATTAATATATTTATGTAAAAATTCAAATCGAGCAAGTTACAATTTGTATATTGAAATAGGAATAGGTACTAATGAATGAGATGGGTATGATAAACTAAAGTGAAAATACATACGTATTCTTGAAATAAAAAATACTAAAAACTAAGTTGAAAAATGAAAGGTTTTCATTGATGAAATAATTAATACACATGGTTTTATGGCACACATGAGAATGCTACGATTACAAATAAATGTATTTATTACCTATGATAGAAATAAAATAATAAAAATTATTAATAGTTAAAATTTCTGTTTATATAATCTAGATATATTTTTTTCATATTCTAAAAGTTAATACTCGGATGATGTTTTTCAAAATTACTATTGTCAGTAAACTTACTCAATATACCTTCCCCAATCCCTTTTTCACCTCCAATCAACACCCCCTTTTCTCCAAACTTGGTCTCCCCAAAATGCCCTTCATCTTCCTGTACCTTCTTCACATTTTCTCCTTTGTCAAAGGTTACTTCTTTTTTGACTTCTCCAATTTTGAATCCACCATCTTCATGACCGCCTTTAAAAGACGACGATGAATTTTCGCCAAAAGCGCCAGATTTTCCAGTAAATTCTTCATCGTCTGCTTCGTCATGTTCTTCATCATAAAATTCTTCGCTTTTACCAGATTCATCGTTGTGATGGGATGTGGAAAAACCTTTGATTTTATGACCCTTGCGGTGCCCCTGCTTCTCTTCCTTTTTGCCTCCTGATTTTTCTAAAATGACAAAAAATAGAAGAATAAATTTATTTTTCAAATAAATGTAACAGAAAATTTTTAATAGTCTGTAACCTATTCAAAATTTTACTATGTTAAGGACTCTACTAGGAATAGTCCCATGAATGCCTTGCCGATTATTTTTTATTATATTTCCCAAGTAACTTAGTATATTGATTATTATCACTTTTTCTTCATTTCAATCTAGGAAATAAGCAAATTGCAAAGAGTATATTATATTTAGATGAATTATATGTACCTTCAGTTCCAAAATAATCCTTTCCATAGTACTCCTTCCCATCCACACTTTCTTTTTTTCCGCCATCACTATCAAAAAAATATCCATATTCTCCATTAGCGCCTTTACTGCCTTCTTCTCCCTTAAATCCTCCTGATTTTTTATGTTCAACATCTTCTTTGGAAATATCATGTTTGGCAAAAAAATCGTCTGCATTTGTTTCTTTTCGACTGTCACCAAAACTTCCAAAAGTTTCAAAACCTTTAGAGTTTGGATGGAAAAGACCCAATCCTTTAAAATGATAGTCTGAATTTAAAAATCTGGGGTCTGAGTAGCTCTTTAGGTCAAAATGTCCAAAATGGCCGAACGAAGAAACATTCTTTTGGACAATTAAAAGAAAGAAAATTGTTATTAGCAAGTTAAACATCTTAAGATAAATGGGGTAAGGTGACAGGATGAACTAACTATTTATATTTAAATAATGGTCATGATTTGGTCGAATAAATATAGATTTATTAATAATTGATTATTGTGCTAGTTTTTATTTGTGGCTTGGAACGTAAGACCTTCAAAATTGTTAAGGTTGAGGTTAAGGGAAAGGTTTGCAATGGTATTTTAAAATTTGTAAACAAAGAAGGTGTTTGTCTCAATATTACATAATAGTTAGATTTTTTAATTGACATTTCAGATTTTTATAAAAATAATTTTTGTACCTAATCATTTCCACTATTTGAATCTTTAATTAAAAATCGAAAAGCAATTTACAGCAAAATTACTAATTAATTGATTAATTAAAATGCCAGTCACACTTTGACCTTCTTTATTAAATATTAAAAGTAATAATTTAAACCTTAACGCACATAAAATTGTAAGTTAGGACAGGACTAAAAATTATGAATGCGCGTTACAATTTTAGTGGAAGTGTGCAATACAATGCTTATAATTCACATTTATTTTATACAGCTAGGACCAAAATTAACAATGTTATTTGAATAGTAAGAATGTGAGGATTATGTATACACCATTTTGGATCTAGCCTTAGAAGGGATGGAAATAAACGTTATTTTATTGTCAAAATTGAATATTTAGTTCCAAGCTAGTTTAGAATAAATCCAGTTAGTGCTTTATAACTTAAGAGCAGTCTAATGTGTTTTTTAGTAAGAGCAAGATTGGTCCAACTCTCTTGTTGATATTTCGAGGACAAACATTTCCGCCTGAAATACTATAGTAAAAGGGTTAGGATTTACTAAAATTTGAACCAGGATGTTTGCCATACACTCCGATTCTTACTCCATGAATACTTTTGGAGCCATACAGAATGCTAAAAACTTGATCATGTTCTGAGAAAAGGATGACACCCCGTTTCTAATTCTTTTCCAGAGAGAAGGGCGTAAATCACTAAATAAAGGGTCTTTTAAGTCCTCAAGTTATTGCTGTACAGCGTTAAAATAGAACACATTATTCACATTTAATATATGTATATTTAATAAATGTTATTTTTATAAAATATTATTAAGGGCTACTTTAAAAAATACAATAAAATTGCTGCTTCCATTTATTCGAAGTATAAATACAAGTTTAAAAACTAGAAGTAATAGAAAATCTAATTCATCTTAAGTATATCACAAGGATAAAATATTTAAATCTTAATATTAATAATATCCTCCGTATCCCACAGGATAATTTCTGTAGACGTTGCTGTTCTCATGGTGACCAGAAAGCCCGTGCTCTCCAAATCCCTTATTTAGTCCAAAGGCTTCCTCATTTTGGGCAAACTTATTTCCTCCAAATTTTCCACTTCCTCCATGTGCTTTATCCAAGAAGGATTCGTTGTCATAGTGGCCTTGTTTTGTTGCTTCTCCTAAAATAATGTTCCTCATTTAGTAAAACATAAATATTACTTTATACATAATTCTTTAGACTTGTACCTGTTTTAAATCTTCCATCGTTAAATCCGCCCTTGTAAAAATTGCCTCCTTGTTCTCCGAATTTTCCAAAACGACCATCGTAGGCGTAATTGTCACCAGCATTATGATCTTGATCAAAGAACTCCTCAGTTTTTCCTGTTTCGTCTAAATGGTGAGATTTTTTAAAACCTTTGATATTGTGTCCTTTGTTGTGATTGGCGTTTAGAATCTTTTCATTACCTTGTTTGCCTAAACAGAATAATCATAACATAAAACTATAAATATCAGCTACATTGGCCTAATTTTATTTTTCTAGAACTGATCTAATCGTATTTACTTACCATCGGTGTTAAAATGTTCACCACCAGAATAAGATTTTCCTTCGTTGTGACCTCTATTAACCCCATCGGAATCTATAAAATGCACAGAATCGCCCTTGATATCTTTATAAGTAGTCTCTCCTTTATTGAACCCAACGTCTCCATGATTAATTGATTCTCCGTTGAGACCATGAACGTTATTATAATGTTCTCCAACGAGGTTTTGTTTTCCATCGCTGTATATACTCTTATCTATTAGAGACGTACCATATGGGCCATGGTGGCCATAGAAATCTAGTCGCCCATGAGGATAGATGGAACCCAGACCATGAGGGTGAATTGACGAGTAACCCGAAGCTGGACCCGGTCCATAGCTATAAGAATGTTACTTATTTTATTAAATTTATCACAAAATAAATGCAATAAAAGATATACTATTTTACTTATTTATTTATCTTTTTAATATCATTGACTTACCCATATTCTAAACTTTTACCGTTTCTATAAGGATATTGTTTGAACCCAGCGGCAGCGCCGTAGTACCCACCGCCATACCCATCGCCATACCCACCGCCATACCCACCGCCATACCTACCGCCATATCCAAATTTTCCGGGATATTCTAAGCCTGCAGGATGACCGTACTTCAGTCCTATTGGACCAGGAATGGGTTCTTCGTATTCAACGGCTCTAGAAACATCGGTTTCGTAAGGATATTTCTTGTAGCTTAATCCGTATGGGTAACCAACATCCGGATCGTATTCATTGGTGCTATAACTGGTATAGCGACCTCCATACCCATGAGGGCCTATGTCGGTTTGGTAAAATTTTGAGTGTACTGTTATCAATTGAAACAGGAATACTAGAAACGCTGTTTTAAACATGGTTAAGTTATTGTTGTGGTCAAAACACAAGAGTGACTGGCGAATTTTTGATTATATTGTATTTATATAAAATATATTGTTCTAGTTGACTAGCTTTTGTTTAAAAAAGTCATTTCTTTAGCGGTCTACAAATATGTGACCTTTAATATTATAAGAAAAATGTAAAAAATTGATGATTAGGTGTTATACGTTCCGAAGTTGCACAATATTTGCTTAAAAAATAACTAATTTTACGGTTTATTAAGATCGATTATTGTTTGAACAAATACATTTTGTTTGTTTTTACTTCAGTCTCCAAATAATATCGTTATTGAAACATATTTTAATTTAATCTAACAAGACAACAATTTAAATATGCACAAAAGAACAAAAGGTTTCTTGCCATAGTTCATATACATATATAAAATTAGTTATGTCCAAAGTTTTTGCATTTCGCTATTCTATGCCTAATTTCTTCTTTGCTTCCTCCTTTACTAGAAATATTTGTTCCTAAGTATTGATATGTGGTGCAGCACTTTACAAAATTTCCGTCTTCCATGTTTAAATCTCTTCCTGTGCCTTCGACTACCACATACATGGTTTTATCAAAATTTATTTGTAAGCCCCATTTCACATATTCCTCATTCAATGTTCTTAGCATGTGGTATACGAGAGCCTCATTCAAATATATTTTAAAAAGCGTAGGTGCTATAGAGCACCCTGTCTCAGTCCTATATTTACATGGAATTCTGATGACAGTAGGTCCCCAACTTTGACACTGTTTATTATCAAAATGAAATATATATTAAAAAAACTTAAGTTCAATTTTTTCCTTCTTTATTATTATTGACAATCCTCTTCGAAATCTTGTATTCACCAAATCCGAATGCAAGTAATTATAAAAATATTTACAATTTTTCCCTTATTTGAATTTTCTAAAAAATGTTATCCTACTATTTAAAATGTTAAACATTTAAAGTATCTTGTCTATATTATTTATAAAAATGTGTTAACCGTCCTTCGAGCTCCATATTGCAAAATGGTATATTTCTTTTTTGGTTACATCAAATTGTCCTTATACTTGGTAATAACAAATAGATGTTCCTTTTTTTTCCAAATTATCATCTTCTTTTTCTTTTTTTTTAGTTTCAGCAGAATTCGTATAATTAATAGATGCTAGACATTTTCTTGTAATAACGCCATCTTCTCCAACAAAACCGTCGAAACTCGCTTCCAAAAAGCTACTTTTTTCTTCGAGTTCTATTTTACTTGCAAAATTTTGTTTTGAATTTTGAACAACAAAGACTTTATTGTATATTTGGAAGAAGATGTATTCCTAAGCTTACAAGTTTTCCCAAAATAAGACGTTGTAATCTACCTTTTCCTCATCCCAATTGACGTTGCATTTTGTATTCTCGACCTTTCTTCTAATGCAACAATTTATTCATTTGTTTATTTCAAATTTACCAATATTTTTTTTCGTTTTCTTTATATTCTTCAGGCTTTAGATCAGGTTGTTCCAAAAGACCATAATCAGTTTAAACATTTTTCTTTTATGTCGTAATTCTTGTCGACGTTATTTTCTGTTACAATAATTAGCATATCTTAATTTTCTTTCTGATAATTTTTTCACATTTTTATAATGTGCTAACTTATTTTATTTCCACAAATGGTACCAAAGTACCCAGGACTAGCATCATAAGAAAGTATAATTTATAGTATTTCCTTCAATAAATTTAACTATTGAATTTTCTACCAAATTATAATCCGTATTCAAAAGTAAACTTTAATATTAAACAATAAACGTCTTAAACAAATTTCGATCTCTCTATAAAGGCTGAGTGTGAAGGAAACGAAGGAATGTCAAGGAAATGGTTTTTCAAATTTTCATTTTTGTTATTAGGATGTATCTCTTGAATTATTTTATATTTTAATGAAGAGGTAATTGGTATTCTCACGCGTAATATTTTTCATTAATAATGTGGCAAATTTTAGTTTCCAGAGATGTTTCTTACTTTCTCTGAAAAAATTATGATTTCTCTCATTTTCCCATTTTTACACTATAGAATTGTATAAAACTATACAGGATATTTAAAAAGTTATGATAATTTTTATACCAAAATAAGTATTAAATAGATAAATAATTATTTATTTGTCCTATAGTGTTTTGGCCATCAGGAGAGAGTAATAAAACTTAATTATATATGCAAATTACAGCAGGCTTAAGTGGCTTAAAAAATTTCAGTGTATTTCAATACCTTTTACCATAAAGCATTAATCACATTTATTTTAGTTTTACAGTGCTATCTGGTATACCCGCCAAATAAAAATACCAGACCTTTTTCTAATTCCTGTTTAAGTGACCAGTATACCTACATAGCATTACCGTGCTTGTGGGAAGTTTAAGGGATTACTAAAATATGTTAAAAATTTATAATATAATAATTATAAATAAAAGAAAAGAACATTTATTTTAATAATAATTTGTAGATTTGGAGGTTCTACCGTTTCTTCTGTAATTTTCTGTACTTCTTTAAGAATATGATTCATGCATTTATCCCCATTGTTTCCTACTCCAACAAATAATTTTGTCTATATCACTAAGCATAGATTTCCTATTTTTTTTGACCACGTAAAATTTAATTCTTTAAGAGTTTGGCCAAAGTGTTGTTTGTCTTATGTCAGGCAAATGAGGATCTTCTTTTATGAAATTCAAAATTTTTGCTAACGTTGCTTTTTCTTTTTTAAAATAAAATTAATGTATCTTCCATCTGGTCGATCTTTTAACTTCTTCTGGAAGTTCTTGCTTTTGTTTACCCCCACTATGTTGTTTTGGTGTATTCACAATTTCTAATTTTTGCTCTCTAAGCTGTCTATATATAATTTTTTGGTTTACCGATAAAGAACTACATTCCGAACTCTTTGCCATTTTCACTCTCTATACTGAAACTTTTTAATCCAATTCATCTATTACAGCAGGTACAATATACCAAATACTAACTCATTTTCGACGTTACTTATAAATGTTGCCGCGTTACTGTTAATAATTCCAAGGATTAGTTGTTTGTTAATTAAGGGTGTATTAACTACTTAAGTACCTAGGGAGTGAAGAGCATTACAAAATGAATGCTGTGAATGAATGGTAACCAAATACATTGAAGTCAATTAAACTAACATGTTAAATGAAATATTAAGAAAAAAACTGTCAACAAGCTATTCAATTTTTCTTGGAACATAAATCGTAAATTTTAAAATATTTTTATATTCCATTATCAAATAGGTAATATAAAAGGGAGTTCTTATCTTAATTAAATTTTATTTTAGATTTATGTGCACACCCATGGTTTACTGATCAAAACCCATTTTATTACTCTCTTCTGATGGCGAAAATACTATAATAAGCTAAACAATATTTTCGTCTAGTTTTTAAACTAACTGTATCATAAATCATCGTCGAATATCGGGATACAGGGTGAGCTCAAATAGAAAATTACGATTTTGTCACATTTTGTAATTGTATCTCTTTATATTTTTTATCAAAAGATTATATTTTTTATTTGTTTATTTATTCGCCAAACAGGTCACTAAGACCTAAATACAGAAGTAATTATTAAATACAGAGAGTTCATAACTTAGTAAGTAATTTATAGATACACGGTTTCTAGGTATATTACACACAGAAATAAACATATCACAGAGAGAATCTACCAGTTTTATTTGCCACATTATATCGAAATGTACCAAGCGTACAATTAAAATCTAAATCTATAAATGTGTAAAGTGTTGGCAAAATGCAACATGGTTTTCCAAAATTATGGTTATGCCCCCCAAAAAAATATATTTGGTGGTTCGCTTATTACAACTAAAGCTTCCTACAAAGCAAATACACATTTACAAAGAAGAGTTAGATTAGAAAACAGTTACATAATATTTACTCAAGATAATATAAAAAACAATGAGAATAATAGTAAAAGCATAAAAAACTTATATATTTCAATTAGAAAAAAATGCTCAATGTTATATAGGCTATTGAAAAGCAAACCTCCAGGAGGAAGAAGAAAAGACGAACAAAACAATAGTAGAAAAATTATTTAATAACATTAAAAATAGTTTTCAGTGAAACAGTAGATACACCAATACGCCATATTTGAACGATTTTAGGGCCAATTTAGCGTAGTCGATTATAGCATTTTTTTAGCACTTGTGAAGATATTCAAAACATTCGAATAAAATTTTAACCCCACTAAAGCGATCCACATAATTTCAGTCCCACTTCACCCAGTAGACAAATCAAAATTTAAGTTCTCACAACTGAACAAATTTCTAGTGGCAAAAAAAGTCCAATGCGAATATGCAACCAAATCCTTTAAAAGGATTTTTATGATGACAATCATTTTTCAGCTATGTTTTTGAAACATCCATTTTACTTTAATACATACTTTTTAAAGTTAAAACCAATCGTTCCTAAATTTATATTTCTGCATTTTATTTGCCCAAACCAACGAGTTATGTATATTCAATGAAAATTTTCATGTATGAATATTTTTGTACCTCATGTTATGTAAAATACTATTAACAGCTCAATATTTGAGAATAAAATCCAAAGAAAACTATAAGTAACAGCCAAAGCTTCTTTTTCATTAGGGAAACCAGTAAACAGTAAAATATTACATAAAATGGAATTTCTAAATTCTTTGAAATGTAGTTTTAAAAAAATCAATTTTAATGTTAAAAAAAAACAAAAATTCATGACAATATTATTTATTGCGTAAAAAATTGTAAATAACGAGAAGAACATACCTGGTCCATGCAAAAATCGTCAGTGTATAATAAAACTGCACTCTAAGAACTAAGAGTTAACGTAACCTACGTACTCACAACAAACAATAAATTAATTTAATAATAATAACGAATTACATAACAAATGGCAAAAATTGAAAAATTAGTTAGTTTATATAACATAACATAGAGTCACTGAAAAAAACATAGGGCTAGATCTACTACCAACAATAAAAACCATTAACTTAAAAGTAACTTTTCAGTAGGAAAACCTGCGGGAGTCTGTTTGTAATTTCAAGTAATCTGGGGAGACATTTTATTATAACCATGGGTCCATGGGTAAATATTCCGTAATAAAAAAAAAGAAACATTGTAACACAGAAGAACTTAGAGTTTAGTGAAGTTTGAAGGAGTGAAATTAAGAGGAGGCATTAGCACTTAGTTTTTTCCAGTGTTGGAATTAAATATACTCATTTTTAGGGTTGGTAGAAAGGTATAACGAAAGGATGGGATTTGACGAATTTGCTAGACTCATGGTGGCCCAAAAGACTCTGCTCGTCTGCTCCATTTTTGTAGCCAACCACGGCTTGGTTTCCTGCATATTTATTTTCACCATATTTTCCTTGATCTCCTTCGGCTTTATCTACAGAGTGTTCGGTTTTGAAGTGTCCTTCTTTTTTGGCTTCTGCGGTATTGTATTTTGCATCTTCTTTGCCACCTATTACAAAAAAAATCAATAAAGGTCTATTCAAGCAAAAAATACTGATTGGATTTTCACAGTTGTAGTTTACCTTTGAAAGAAGCAGCTCCATTTTCTCCAAAACTACCCGTTTGGCCGTTAAAAGCTAAGTTTCCACCTTCATCATGTGCTTCATCATAATATTCTTCAGACTTTCCTGATTCATCTTTATGGTGAGATGTCTTAAAACTTTTTACCTTGTGGCCTTTTTTATGACCCTTATTTGCTGTTTGTTCTTCTCCGCTCTTACCTAAACAAATGAATATGCTCAGATCCAAATTTTGATCAATATCTTGTTATTCTTACCTTCTTTGTTATAATGTTGTCCTCCATGATACTCTTTTCCATCTTCTTCGATTTTTTTCTCACCGTCAACGTTGCTGTAATATCCCGAATCACCTTTAATATCTTTAGCTGCTACCTCTCCTTTTGAGTAGCCTGACTTTCCTTGGTTTACTTCCTCTCCTTTTTTATCTTCACTCTTCTCGTACTTCTCATCATTAAGATTTTTTTTTCCTCCGCTATATTCTTCCTTGGATATTTCTTCACCCCCAATATGGTGGGGATAGTGGTGGTGGACGCCCCCAAAACCTACACCGGCGCCTCCTAGACCTAGGCCGGCACCTCCTCCTCCTAAAAAATGGCCTGTTGTATATTTTGGAATTATTTGGCCTGTGAATTGGGGTCCTATGCCACCGTGTGGGCCTATGGCGCCGAGATTTCCGCCTACGAAGGCTAGATTTGGACTTAAAAATTGGCCACTAAAACACATAAAATATTTCATTTTAATGTAATTATCTCAAATGTATGAAGTAAGGTTAACGTGTTAATATTTGTATCAGTAAAATAACACTTTTTTATCTAGGCTTTGTATACTGGTTCGGATCTTCCTATGGAGTGATCAAAAAATAAATGTGTTTTACTTACTTATATCCTGTAGGAGCCCCAACAAAATCACCGCCCCCAAAATGCCCTCCATCCGCTTCCGGTGGATAATACCCTCCTTCAATGACATGGTATCCTCTTACAGGTAAATTAGAAGCCGCCGATTTCATTACATCTTCTGTTTCGTATCTGTATTTGTACATCGGTCTCCTTAGGAAGTCCTCGCAAAGGACCAATGAAAAGAAAAGCAAGAGGCATGAGGAAATCTGTCGGATCATTATTTGTTTAATGAGTTACAGTAAACTAAGGACTATTTAACGTTAATTAGATATTTATAGTTAACAATTTGTAAAGTAATGTTTTGGTTCAGTGGATACATCAAAGAAATGAATGAGTCCGTGTAGGTTTGTCATTGTCACAGGCGCCCAAGGAAAATTTTCCAAGAAGGCGAAAAAATATTTATGTCAATAGTAAAAAAGTGAAAAGAAGAAAATTGTAGATCCAGTTTGAAAGACAAGTCAATCAACTGATTTCATTTCTAAAATCAGCGGTTTTATAAGAATGCATTTATTCCGTCAAATTCATATCTTTTTTACTAGACTCTTTCGTCGTTTTCAGGACAATCCTCTTCTTCTTTTTTTGTTTGTAACACCCTTCTTTTTAGTACCGTTTTTGTTCACTTTTCATTTCCTAGTCTAAAAATACATCCTATTCATCTTAGCTTTTGTTCTTTAGTAACTACTATAACATATGCGTTTTTACAATTCAATATTTACTATCTTTCCCTATAAATCATTTTCTTTCACGCCACCAATCAATATGCTTTCCCATATTTTTATTTTCCTTACTAAACTGTTGTTTAGTATCCATGTTTCGCTGGTTTTTACTACATATGATCTTATAATAATCTGCTACAACCTTAGTTTTACTTTTCTAGCAACCTTCTTAGCTTTAAAAAGTGTTGTCAGTCTTCCAAGTTTTTGCCTTGCTCTTTTTCTACACTCTTGTTCGTTATTTTAACCCCTTAATTTATAGAGACTTCAAGTTCTGCAAAGAATTACTGTCGTATCCTGGATACGAGTAATTTTTCTTTTTCTCTTTTCTACAGTCAGATACTTCTTTATTTATTTTTGATAAAGCAGCTAAAAATTTTAATGAAAATTTTACACCTCTATTTTATAACCAATCAAATGCTTTTATTTTAAATGGTTTCTATGGCAACTACCAAAATTTCCGGAAATTTTTCTCTTGGTGGGTACCCTAGACGAAATTTCACTGGAAATTTTTTTGACCTATAGAAGCGCTTATATGCGCATGACATAACGACTTGACGGTGTTATTTTTAATTCATGTCTGTCAAGTTTTGAAATTTTATGATGTAAAATTTTCTTACCGAATACCACACGTGCCTAAATTATTATCAGGAAATTTTTTAGGCACTAGTGGTATTATAAGTGAAAATATCAATTCTAAAATAATCCTTTATTAAAAATTATTGATTCATCTTTAATATCTCTTCCTACACCTGCTATCTCTTACATATGAAATTTTGAATTTTTATTAGGTTCATGCTTAACTATTCATTTTTAGAATGTTTCATATAAAAAATTATTAATACAATAATTTTCCGAAAGGGGGATCTTATATTAACAAAAATTTACAAGAGGTAATTACAGTAAGCAAGGAAAATCAGGTTAGAGAAGTTAGAGTGGACATTAAAACATCTAATAAATTATTTCAAAGAAAACATGTTTGCATATACATAGAAGATATCTTTGTGGCTTTGATTCTATAAGAGTAGCTTTCAGAATTACATTTTGGGCTATTTGATTACGTAGACGTACATGGGCTCCAACTCTAAAAACGTAGTGTTTAGTTAAGACTGAATTTACGTTGGAATTACTTTCTGTACCAAATGACAACGACTTCTGCAGATCTATTGTAGACCTCCGAACTTACAATTCGCTATCTAGCTTTCAGGACATGTTTCTGAGATTTGCTAATGGTACTTAATGTAGCCCTCTTTCATCAAGTTTCCTTTTCCGATTAAATAAACATGCACCCTTGCTAGATCTTCCCAATTATTTTGACTAAGCCCAGTGTTGTTTGTCTAAAGTGATCTTTAAGAATTTATCTTATTTCTGACCTCTGTCTTTTAAAGATGGGTGATCTGCTAATTAGGCATTTGACAACCCCCAAGGAATTATCGGGTCCTTTTAGGCCTTTCATTGCCCCCTACTGAGCTGGTTCGTCAGAATATTCGTTACCTTTGTACCATTAAAACAAATAAACTCTCATTGTATAATACGATAGTGAGCTATTAGGTCTATGTGGGTTTACTGATAAGAGGAAATAATAGAATATTCATTATTAAACATGATTTAATTATTCTTTGTTCTATTAATTTAACTTACTTTTTGCTGTAATAAGTTTAGTCTATAAAAAAAGCTTCACTTTTTTCATTGATACGCCTATGTTGGGCAGTTCAAGTGCGATTGGATTACTTTCTGTTTTTTATTGGGATAAACGAAGTGTGACCGTTGATTCAAATTTTCGAAAATAATGTTTTTCATAACGCGTAAATGTGACCTTGCTAGGACATTTAAGTGTGAGAATACTTTCTTGGCTGTACGCTAAGTAAAATATGAAATCTATTATTTTTTTAATGAGTCATAGCGTGGGTAGTATTAAAACATTACAATCACTTCTAGACTGATTTTAAAGATAAAAAATTGTTGTAATTATTATCATTTACTAGCATTCATGATGAACGGTCTTAAGAGGTACGGAACTTCATTATCATGATGGTATTTTTCTTAGCTTAGATAATATAATTTTTGAAAAGACAATGAAACCTATCTTTGTATGAATGAGTGAATGAGACTTTCGTCTAGCCTTAGGTGTCTCAATATGGTGAGGGTCAATGTTTCTATATCTGGCCTTTGCTGATTAAAGAATATAAACCAGTAACCTTTTTTGCTATATTAGAATGCGAATCTAGCAAAAAAATATATAAACTAAAGGAAAAATACTAAAATTGCTATTCCCAGTCGCGCCAGTTATTTTATTGAATTTTAAAGGGTCTGAAATAACAAACTCCCTAGCTAAAGAAAATATGAAGAGATTAATTTAATTATGAATTTAGTAGGCGATTGCACAGCAATATATGAAAGTAACATAAAGATCTGGATTACTGTCAATGAAAGACAGAGGAAACAATCGTTTATTACATGGGCAGTGTTTCAATAGTGCATGTAACTTATGGGGGTTTTGCTTCTTTGTCTGGATGCCAGCGTCCTCTTATACACGTTTTAGTAGTAAGCTCTCCAAGCTTCGATGTCTAAAAATCCTAGAGGTGGGATAATAGTTCTGTGACGATGAGAGCTGCTTGGCTGCTGCTGAAATGTGCAGCAAATTCTAGGGACCTGTGTTCCTTTGACTCAAGACTAGTAGAACAGGCCGGACCCCACGCAGATTATGTTTTTAGCCAGATTGACTTGGATGGCATGGGCCTCTGGTGCTGTTCAATCTGAGGTCACCGTCGTCACTTACAATTGACTCGACCACATAAAAAAATAATAAATTTGGAAGGAGACGAATCAAGTGACAAAAAACCAGTGCAAGCTAAAATACACTTTTCACTTTCACCTAAAAAATATCTGGAGACTTAGACGCCAAGTTAGAATATTTTGTCTTATTAATTGAGAAGTAAATTTAATCATCTAAAGATAAAGGAAAGTTAAAATACAAAACAAATTGAGATAGTTAAAGATAAATTGTTCATTACTTACAAAATACCGCCAACCACGGACGCCCTTAACCCTTTCAAAAGCCAGAAGGCAAGAGAGTGAACCATTCAAAATTCTTCCATAGGACAAATTTTTCTATCCCCTTTCTTCATCTGGTTAAAAATAAAAAATTGAACTCCTAGCTTTACTTCATTTGGAAATTCCCTAAAGTATCAATAATTATTTATAAAAGCACATTAATTCACTATTTTATAAGTGTTCAATAGTTGGAGTTTGTACATAAAAGCTTATATACTTGAAAGAGCATGATATAGATGACCAATTTGACTGGTGGTGAGTAACAAAAAATCTTGCCAAAGACAACTAACGAATCTGGTCTGGAGGCATATAGTTTTTAATTAAAGACTTACTAGGGCTATTTTTTTAAGGTCCGACAGGTCGCACCACTTGCACTTATCAGTTCTGAGTGCACAGTGAGCACGTAAACACGGCTACAATAATAGAGTCTCCCGCCGAGAGTGAAGTGGGCTCGAAATGTAATTCAGAACTAGTGAAGAGAAATGTTGTCGTCAGCCATTATCCTTCTTTATGACAATGTTCGGCTGTAACAAAGACTTTCCAGCAGTGTTTTCGATGGGGATTGTTTGATAACCATCATACATCCTGGATTTTTATCCCATTGCTCACAAGAAAACCGGGCTACAAGGAGAGATTTTGGCTCAGACCAGTGTAGAGAATTGGCTAAAAGCCCAGGGAGCTCTTTTTTATGACAAAAATATTGGAAAGATGGCACCACGCTACTGCAAATATTTAAGTAGAGTGACGACTATATAGAGAAGTAGTTGGAAGGTGCAGCTAAATGGTGCAAAGAAACCATTTATGATTTTAATTGCACTGCCGATGGGACCTAGAAAAAAATAACATCTTATTGTATTTTAGATTTCTAAGTCATTAGCCTTTGTCTCTTTACTCTTTAATTCAATGAAATCCTCTCCTATTTTTTTCCGTATCTGTATCATTAAGATAAACAAATAAAGCTATTCTAATACGTACAATACTATTAAGAAATACACAATTCCTTGTGTGTAACATCATTTCCCCATCCGTCCCATTCAAAGATTTCATAGTTCATTGACAATTAAATGGCTAATCAACGGTTTATTCAAACGGACACACGCCATCAAATATTTCTTTTTGTACCACTGGTTCCAAGTTTCCGGAATTACAAAATATTCAGAAATATGCATGAAGGCTGCATGCTACCAGAAAAAATCAGTTCCACTCTATATTTTCTTCAGCATGATTTTGAAGGTCAAATGTAATTTAATATTTGTGTAATTTCTTTATTATAATTTGCATGAAAGTGTAGCCCAAAATAAAATTAACTATTACTTAAGGGTTAATTTATATTTTGTATTGTTTGCTTTGGTTTTATATATTAAAAAAATCATGGAAACTAATTTTATCGATATAATATAAGAAAGAAGAGTATTAAATTGTAATAATTACTTTTAAATTTATAACAAACACATTGGGCCTATTATCACAAAGTTAAGAATCAATTTCTCATTTTTCATCATGTGTTACGAAATATTTCGTGCCAAAGGTTGTCAAGTTAGAACACCTTGTACATATTTAAAAAATGAGTAAATGTTACCATTAAACACATTGAATAAGTTAACATTTCTCTAAGTTTTACGGTTGTCCCATTAAAGAAAGCATCCACTAATTATTAAATCGATACCATATCGAATTATCAAAAGGGACACCTATTTAGTCTCACTATAAATCTAACAAATCAGCTTAATTTTTCCATTCTCTTAAAAAATTCACCCACTAATTAATTAAAAGTACTATTATAAATAATCAAAGTACCCATTGTTTTATAATTGTTTTTAAATAATATTTTCCTAAAAAGACTTAGTTCCTTAAGCACCAGAAAAATGAATATACCGTTTCTTATAGTGCTATTTTATGTCAATTTTTTGAATGGAGTTAAAACACAAATGGGATACATGAATCCAGGAGGTATGCGTAATCCTGGCGCTATGGGGATGATCCCAGGAACCATGGGAATGAATCCTAGCATGGGAATGAATCCTGGCATGGGAATGAATCATGGAGCAATGGGGATGAATCCAGGAGCTATGGGGATGTATCCTGGTGGAATGGGAATGAATCCTGAAGCCATGGGAATGAATTCTGGAGCTATGGGGATGAATCCTGGAGCTATGGGGATGAATCCTGGTGGTATGGGAATGAATCCAGGCGGCATGGGAATGAAACCTGGTGGTATGGGAATGAATCCTGGCGGAATGGGAATGAATTCCGGTCAAATGTTAAATAACGGTAGAATGCCCGGAGCAATTCCTGGAATGATGGGTTTGGGAGGAATGATGGGTGGAGGAATAATGGGTGGAGGAATGATGGGTGGAGGAATGAGAGGTACACGAGGAAGCGAGGGAAGTATGCAGGCGGTAGAACCAGTGGAGAATAAATGATAGAAGAAAGCTCAACCCTAAGTAAAATTATGTTTAATTAATATTTAATTTTTGATAAATTATTATTTATTTGCCAATTAAAAAACAAAAAAATATGTTTAGAATGCAAGGAATCGCAGTTGACTAGAAACTGGTTTTTGTATATTTTCTAACGTTTAAATATTTTATCAGTAAAATCAAATAAAACATATGTTAACGAAAAAATAATAAATAATATTTATTATCTTTATTTTTAGGATGTTAGACGTGTTATTAGGAATTACCGAAAATATGACCTAATTCACCTGTTGTTTATTCTGAAGATAATGTTGAGTGTATTGTAAAATGTTAATAAATATTAAATAATTTTAATAACATCGGGTTTCCCTTTAATCATTATTTCAATAGAACAATTACAATAAAATCACCAATCTAAAACAAATTAAATATTAATTAAGAACAAAAGGGAAAAATTATTTTTTTTGACAGCATTTACGCGAGGGTAATTAAAATTTGTTTGCAGTTTGTATAGCTTAATGAATTTTTATTTATGTAGCTTATAACTGAAAAACAAAGAAATCAAAATCAGTTTATCCTTAAAAATTGAACACTAAACAAATTAAATGAGTTTTGAATTTCATATATACCTATCAATATTAGACTTAATTTTACTTGATACTGTAAACAAAACATTTAAAAAAAAATTGATTATTGTAGGCAACAATTTATTTTGGGCATTATTTAAAACACAAATTTAACTAAGTTAATTTTTGGGAATTTAGCTTTCAACTTAGCGAACATATTTTGAAATACACATTATGGGCTACTTAAACCCTGTATATTTAAAGTGTTTTATTAATAATTTTGCAACAATATTTGCTTTACGATATTTCTACCAAATATTTAATGAATATTGTTTATATGCTTGAAAACTAATTGTACGTGTATCAAAATGTGAAATTTTAAAATCACTCAATTATTTGTTTTTGGATTTCAAAAAGTCGAGATATATGAAACAAAAAGATTTTTTTAAATTTCTGATATAAAATCCAGATTTATAGAAGAATTAACTTTAAAGGCGAGATTTTGAAGCAAATCACGAGACGAAATTTCATGTAAAATAGAACGTTTTTTTTTAAATATCTAATTTAAAATTGAAAACTATTTTAAATCTCAACTTCAACATCGAGATTAAAATATCGACTTTAAAAACGAGATTTTGAAAAAGAATATGCGATTTTAAAAATTCTGCTTCAAAATCGAAATTTATGAAAATAAAAATTTTAATAATTGATATTTTGAAGCGCAACACAAAAGATTAATATGACTTTAAAATCGGATTAAAATTAAACAAAAGCTTTAATCCTTTAATAAAAAAGTCTAGATTTTGAAGAAAAATATTCCATTCAAAAAATCTAGGAGAACTATTTTATTTCTCAACTTCAACATCGAAATTCTTGAAATTAATACGATATTTTAAAAATTACGCTGTGAAATTGAGATTTATTGAATCATGAACTTTAAAGTCGAGATTTTGAAGCAAAACACAAGAATTTAATGTCGAGATTTATTGAAATAAAATTGGATATTTTTATGTTTCCGTTTTAAAATTGGGATTGACTTTATTATTCTCTAATGATAAGCATTCAAGCTGAAATATCATATATATAAAGTGTGAAATTTTTAAACGTAATACAATGTTAACAATCAATTAATTTTGGTAATATGAATGGAATAGAAAATATTAATATATTGACCTAATATTAAACCAATACTTATTAATAGAAAATATTTAACGAGTTTTACAAGTCTGTTGCAATAATTATTTAACACACATTTTTTTTAAATATTTAATTAATATTTCTTGCTATCTGAATACTCCATGAATTTTATGATAATTCAGCGTTTTAATACAGAAATTTTCTAAAAATTTTGTTAGTGCGTTATATTAAATATTTTAAATTATTTACAGCTCAGTTGAGTATGCAAAAATAGATAAAAATTAGATTTGGTCTCTAAATATTTAAATTTTCATATTTACTGGCACACACTCTAGGGACTCAGTGTGTTAACAAGTGATGTTATAATTAAGAGCGTTCTTGGAATCAGTTTGCATATTTTATATTAAAAGGTCCTAAGGTAACCGGATAAGAATAACAAACTCGACTAAAGTGTTTCCGATCCCAAACCAGGATCACTCAAATTTGAGGAAAATCGGGATAGGGTCGTGAAATGCCGTCTATTATCCCCAGTAAATTGACTAACACAGCGATTACGTTACTAGGAGAAAATTAACGGATATTCTCATATTAATGAAAATATCGTCACATTCAAAAATAGTTATCACTAACTAACAATACATTAGAAAAAGTAGAAAATAATAAATCAAAAATCAAAAGAAAGCACCAAGCTATGATCTGATAACAGGAGAAATCCAGAAAAATTTACCCAGAAAACAAAATGCTTCCAATGCAATACGTAGACTTCTTATATCATAAGAGGATCAAACAGGAAGACGAATATTCCAAGCTACAAAAGATCATAGCCGGAGTACCCCAAGGAAGTGTTCTCGGGCCTATTCTCTATCTCTTATACACCTGTGATGTATCAAAAATAGAACAAATCACTCTGGCTACTTTTGCAGATGATACAGCGATTCTTGCAACGGCGCAAGATCAAGTAACATCTACGAAAATAATGCAAACAGCTTGCAATGAAATTAATGATTGGACAAAGAAATGGAAAATTAGGTTGAATGAGCTTAAATCTATTCAAATAAATTTCCCTAACAAAAAAATAGTAGAGTACTTACCGATAGAAATAAATGGTGCAAGTGTTGCATACAGCAACAATGCAAAATACTTTGATATGCCTCTAGATGCAAAATTAAGATGGAAAGTGCATGTTAAAAGGAAAAAAATAGAATTGGATCTAAAATACAGACAGTGTAGATGGATTATTGGTAGAAACTCCAATCTATCTTTACATAAATAAATCCTACTATGCAATAAGGTATTTAAACCTGTTTGGTTAAATGATATACAATTATGAGAATGTACCCAGGAAAGCAAATCAAAATTATACAGACTTTCCAGAATAAACTCTTACTTGCCATGGTAATGTAGATATTCATATAGATCTCGGTATACCAACAATAAAAGAAGAGATTAAAAGGTTTGCTAAGAAGCACGAGGGAAGGCTTCACCTCCATGATAATTCAGAAGCACTTCAGCTGCTGGATAATCAACACCATAGCCGAAGACAGTAGAGGACGAAACCATACGAGCTTGTCTAATGTTGTGCAAGCAGAACATAGTATACAGGTGAATTGTCTATATTCTATACTAAGTAACCAGAACAACTGAAGACATTACTGAATGATTGATAAGTAATTAGTTTATGAGAAAAAAATAATGGTTGATCTTAAGATCAGTTTTAGTAAGATAACATTATCTTAGTGTTCAAAAATATAAAAAAATTAAAGATGTATAGTAGATCTTATTTTTTTCTGTACTAAATTACTAATTATACTTGCACAGAGTTATAAAAATACATCAAAATTATAGGACAATTATTCTGGGGATGCTCAAACATTAACAAAATAGTAAAGTTAGTATTTAAATTCAAATGAGAGCAGTGGAAAAATGATTTAAATTCCAATTTTATTAAAACGCCTAACTTTGAACTAAATTTATTCAAAACTAACTGCATTTTTGAAGGTATAATAAAAATGTCTTTGATATCACATTTTTTTGAGTTTAGATGTCTGCAGCAGGCAAACCGTTAAAAATCAATAAAAAGGGCTTGCATGTCCATTACCCAACTTTGAGATGGGATTTCAAATTTTTTGACCACTCTGTATAAATTATTTTGTAATACCATAACACAGAACTTGAAAAGTTAGGATTGGGACATGTAAGCCGTTTTTATTTAATAATATTTAGATAGAGAAATCTATCGAAAATATCCAAAAAGACTTCAATAAATAATATAATTTATGATTAACACTTCCTGGAAATGGTTCCCTAAAAATTCAAACACTAATCTTTCTCAGAAAGATAATCGTGATGTAGCTACAATTTTAAATCAAAAGATTTTTGGGATTAATTAAGATTTGAGCATCCAACTAGAACGGTCATTTATTCTCTTTTTCATATTTCGTTCTTCCTTCTATTTTGGGCTAATAGTAAGATGTAAACATCTAACTAAAAGGGTATTTTTCTTCTATATTTTAATATTTTATTCATTTTTCTAGTTTGGTTGAATAATTACGAGTTCTGCTTCCAACTAAAACGGTCCTTTCTGTTAGTTTTTAATAAATTGTTTATATTTCTAGTTTGGTCTAGCACCTGTATCTAAACTGAGAGATGGAATAACAGCTTCCAGATTATTTGTTAATTTTAATTGGCTGTTAAATTCTATTGCATAGTGTGAGTCCAAGTTGACCAGTTTCCTTATTTGGAGAATTCTGGGGTTGTATTAAGTACAAATTGTTTGTTTCCGATATAATTTCATTGTGAAACGTGACAAATTATATGTGAGCACAACTTATAAGTTTTTCGTTTATTTTGCTTTTATAGAAAGTATAGGGTATATCGTATCTATTTCATGTCCGACTCTGAGCCAATCGATCTGGCACGCGATCTGTTAATCTAACCGCAAAAATGAAACGTTACAAATTAATTCTATCTAAAACTATAATATATGTATAAAATTTTAACATAATTATTCGAGTTAAATAAATAAGTATATAATATTAAGTGAGTCAAATATTATTACTATTCTGCCAGTATCTAAGAATCTCAACTCGTTCCAAAGTTATGTTTATAAAATCGCCCTATAATTTTGAAACACCTTATGTAACGGCCTCAGCAACTCCCTTCTTGCCAGTTGACTGACGTTCGTCATAGTCTGGTAGGCAAAGCCACATTTTTATTTTATTTATATACCTTTAAGTATTGTTAATTATGGGTAACTCAAAATTCCAAGGTAAAATTGAATTAATATATATATAAGCAAATTTCACTTTAACAATTTTTAATACAAAGATAAATTTTCCTAATATTAAATCTATCACAATAATAAAAAAAATAATGAGTCCGAATTTATCACGAACCCTGTATAATTTCGATCTAATAAAATGGGGACACATTTATGAATTTAAATTCTATTGGGTATAACAAGCACTAAAATCCAACTAACAAAAAGAGAGATTATATCTTTTGTGATTTATGCCATACCGGCATATGATTTAATAAATAATAATAGTCAGCTTGTGCGCTGCCGTGGGGCCTTCTGAACCTGATCCTGCGTTATCCTGCGACACCAGGAGTAGAACAAAACCATTCCAATCAGGACGCGAAGCGCCCTCGATGTTAGAGGTGACCAAATTTTATTATTTGGAACTATTACATGATTACGAATCGCTGATTTTGTTTATTCTCTAAAAGAGTAATTAATTTATATTTTTTTTAATTAGTAAAAACCAGCCAAAGTATAATATAAACCTATTTGTTTTATAAGTTTTATAAAAATGAGCTAATATAGATATACATATGGTATTTAAAAAATGTTGTATAAGAAATGACGCATATTATTTTATGTTTTATTTTATATCATTCGAAGAACAAATATATATTTTTTAAACAAGCGATATGACATACATAATCTGCTGTGTTGAATCTGCAAAAATTTAATCATTGATAAACAAGGCCACTTGTTATTTGATTTAATGGACTTATAGTGTGTTCTATAGATAATTCAATGACTCACCTGTTTATATAACTGTGATAGAGGTCTACTTTAAACTGATTAACATAATAAATATCGAAAACTGATTTTTTATACAGTACGTCACAAATTAGTTTCCAAACCTCCAAACCAAACCAAAAAAATTCCAGTACTCGTCTTATATTTTATTGTTTGTTTATTCACTCCTTAATACAATAATTCATCCAGAAATTAAAAATCTTATCGTTTTTGGTCTGTACAGGTTAGAATAAAAACTAGGTTTTAAGACACTTTATAAAGTCTTTGATTGAAGTGGAAATTTCGAATTGATTGGGATATGTTACACATTAAGTAACCATTATTTTATGCCTTATGACAAAGATTTTCACATCATAAAAAACATTAAATAAATATGACAGGCTGGATGAGGACATAAATGTTAAAACATTTACTGTAATGTAAAGAACCCATACTAGTGTGATTTTACTGGGTGGTATTCTACTAATTACAAGAAAACATGTATGAACGATGCTTCTTATGGCAAAAATGTTCCACAACAACTTAAGCTGATGTTTAAAATGTCCATGTTTTTTCATTGTTCACCAATTCTGCATTCCGAGTGCTAGTTAGAAAAACCTACATTCATGGGATTACGAAGCACAAATTACGTTTAAGAAACCGAAAAAAGTTGAGTTTGTCTACAGATCCAATGACAACAATTATGGCAAACAAAATGAATGAAATCGCCGGAAAAAGATACATACATATCCACAAGGATGTTCAAGTTATCCTCAAGTAGAGAACTAAAAGTTATCTTTACCACTTTAATAATAAATACTTTAATAGAAGTTAATATTTATTTGTTTAGAAGAAAATTCAACTAGAAAAGTCGAACAAAATGAAACAAAATTCAAAAACGGAACATTTCGATTAGAAAAATGAATCGTGAGTAATGATAATAATACTAATAATAATAATAAATATTGTAATTATTACTCACTTTTGTATAATTATTTGATTGACTAATAATAATAATAATAATAATTATTATTATTATATTTATTATTTACTTTCGTAATTTGAGTGTTACTTTAAAATAAATAACTTTTTAATTTTATTTGATTTTATTTGAGCTTTTCTTCTTTTCTTCCAAACAAATAAATGTTATTTTTTTCCTGAAACTCTCAAATATGAATAATATATGAAAATTGAATAGTTTTTTATTTATTTTTATCATTCATCAATTTTGCTGTCTTTTTAGACCCTTTAGTTTTTTTCCTCTTCCTGCAAAATTTAAAAAATGTCAAAGTCCCATTTTATACTTATGTTATTTTCGGGTTATAATTCATTTGTATTTTATTCTAGTGTTTAGGAAAAAATGATTTCGATTTCGATCGAAGAAGGGAACAGTCTGTATACATGTATTGTTACAAAAATAACAGTTCAGTTATGTGTGTGGTTCTCAAATCTCTCCCCGCATCTCTACTCTATGTTCAGTGTGGTCGATCGTGGTGGAAGGAGACGCACCCTTCTAGTTTATCATTAGTTTAATAAAAAATGAACAGTACATTTTGTTGAAAAACTTTCCTGTTTTTTTGCCTTTTGTAGTGTCTATCTTCTAAGTGTTAAGTTTTTCTTTCAAGATGTCCTTTTCCGAAGAAGAACGGGACGAGTAAGTATATCAATCCAAATGCAGATTTTCTATAAATTTCAACGACCTTAAGGAAATACAATTTATTGTTTTATCCAAATTTATAGAATGGTAATAAAACAGGTAAAAACTCACAGTTTAGAATCATATTTAAAATGTCACCACTTGTTTCGATTAAATCGATGTTATCATCAAGCCATATCGACTTAGTAGCAAATAAATATACAAAACAAATATTGAGGTTTAAAAATAAAATAAATTATTGAAAGTCGTGCAAATAATAATCAATTAATATTATTTTTCTCTTTTTAATAATAAGAGATAATTTAATGAACAATATATTAATTTTTAAACATACATTCATTTTTGTCCTTTTATATATCATTTAAAAAAATAATAATTTTACGCACGTTTTAAAATAATGACTTTGGAGGTTGTGTCACCAACAATAAGTATAAATAATTCATAACTTCTTTACAGAAATATTGTAGAAACCTAAGTAAATAATGATATGAATGTGGAGCGGAACATTATATATTTCTTACCTTTCAAAGAAAGAAATTTAACAGCTTAATTACAAATATTTTGTATATATTATACAAAAATAACTAATTAAAGCCTGTTATTAGTCTGAATATGGTCGAAATCAAAAAATGTATTGTAACAATTGCAGTAAGTTCGATATCGAACCAATTCGAGAATCAAAATATAAGAACGTTTTTTAAAATTAGGAGTGTGATCGGTAAACGGTTAATACAGAGATTTAAAAATTTTGTAATGAAAAAAAAAAACAATTTAGTAAATAAAAAAATTAATATTGTTTTACTTACTATCTTGTCCATCTTTACTTTCATTCTATAGTGTTTAACAAGATAAAAATTTTTTTAGTTATATAAAATATCTTCATCTCAATTTTCACAAATGTTATGAGAAATTTATTACTCTATACGACAGTGAAAATATATTTTTACGAAAAAATAACAAACAAATTATACTTAGACAATATTTGTCTGAACATAGTGTTAAAAAAGTAAAAGCAAATTCCTCTTTTCAAAAAAATTTTTACCAATTATAAAAAAAAAATAATCTTAAATTTAGCAAATGTGGGAAATTCATTACTCTTTATGACAGTGATAAAATATTTCTTCTAAAACATGGTAAACATGCCATCCTTAAACAATTTTTGTATTAATGTTGAGCTCTAAGAATTAGAGAATATTGTTTTTTTCAAAAAATTTTTCCGAGTTATAAAAAATAACTTCATTTTAATTTTTATAAATGTTGCAAGAAATGTATTACTCTTTACAATAGTGGAAAAATTTTTTTGCAAAAAAATGGCAAACGTCTTATCCATAAACAATTTTTGCCCGGACGTTGTCCAATATATATATATATATATATATCTAGCTCTGCAGACCTAAAAGGCCCATGGCTTGGTTTGTCATTTCTTTCCATTTCTTCCTATATTTGCATTTGTTTTTCCAGTTATGTACCCCTAATGTTTCCAAATCCAATTCTACTTCTCTCTTCCATCTTTCTTTTGGTCTCCCTCTCCTCTTTTTTCCTCCTATGCTCCTACTAATGATCATCTTTGGGATTCTATTTGGCTCCATTCTTTCTAAGTGCCCTAGCCATCTTAATCTTTGTGCTCTCGCAAACCCTGTAATACTTGGTTCTTTATACATATATATCCCTAAGCTCTTGGTTAGTTCTTCTTTCCCAAATTTCATTGTTTCGTTTTCCTCCAAAAATTTTTCTTAACACCTTTCTTTCCCATACTTCTAAGGTATTGATGTCTGCTTTCCTCAAAATCCATGTTTCACAGGCAAATGTAACTATAGGCCTTATTACTGTTTTGTACAGTCTAATTTTTAGTGACCTTGTTATTAACTTACTTTTTAGGAGGTGGTTTAGGCTATATAAACATTTATTTCCCTTCCCCAGTCTTGTTTTTATTTCTTCTTTCATATCCGGCTTCCTTGTGAATGTTGCTCCCAAATAGACAAAATGCTCGACCTCTTCAAATTTATATACCTTCCCACTTTTAGTTTTTAGTTTAAGATTCGCTCCCTTCGTAAAACCATCATCTGTCCATCTCATATATTTAGTTTTTTCTTCATTCACTTCTAGACCTTTTTCCTTAGCTTTCTCCTCAAGTACTCTAATAACTTGTACTAATTCGCTTTTGCTTCTACTTACAATAGCAATGTCATCTGCGAACGCCAAACATTGATGCTTTCTATTGTATATTAAACCATCCCTATTCAGGTTTGCTTCTCGGATTATATTTTCTAATACAAAGTTAAATAGAACTGTTGACAAGGGATCACCCTGCCGCAACCCCACTTTCACCTCGAACTTTTCAGAATTTTTATTTTTCATTTTTACTCTATTTTCCGTTTTCTGAAGCGTCATCTTTACTAGCCTTATGAGTTTTTCGCTAACTTCTAATTCTCTTAGTGCTTGGTATACTCCCGATCTTCGGATTGTATCATATGCTTTCTTAAAATCTATAAATACTATATACGTTTCTTTCTGATGCTGATAACTCTCAGCCTGAATCTCTCTTAGTGTAAAAATTTGATCCACTACTCCTCTTCCAACTCTAAACCCACACTGGTATTCGCCAATTCTTCTTTCCATTGTCGCTGCTAGCCTACTCTTTATGCAGGTCGTTAGCACTTTATATCCAACATTCAGAAGGGCTATCCCTCTATAGTTTTCACAATTCTTTTTATCCCCTTTTTTAAAGATTGGACTTATTAGTGCTTCACTCCAGTCACGTGGCATCCTTTCTTTCTCCCAAATTTCTGCAATCAGACTGCGCATTCTTTCATTCAATTTTTCCCCTCCAAACTTTAGCATTTCTCCTGTGACTTCATCTATACCAGCACTTTTATTTAATTTTAAGCTGCCTAGGATGTCCAATATACCAAATTGAAAATATTTCTTTGTTCAAAAAAAATTTTTTTTGTTATAAAAGACTAATTCATCTCAATTTTCTAAATCTTATGAGAAATCTATTACCTTTTATGACAGTGAAAACATTATTTGCGAAAAAATGGCAAACGTGCCACCTTTAAACTTTTTTTGTCTGAACATAGTGCTAAAAAAATAAGAGAATATTCATCTTTTCAACATTTTTTCTGAGTTATAAAAAACAACTTCAACTTAATTTTTAGAAACGTTCTGAGACATTTATTACTTTTTACGATGGTGAAAAAATATTTTTCTTAAAAAATGGCAAACATCGAATATGCTAGAGCGCGAGGAAATATGCCATTTTTTTAAAGTTGTTATTCAAAATAGACAAATTTTCCATTTAAGCTTTCTTTACGTTTTTATTGCTTTTATAGATTTTCATGTAAAAATTATGGATGAAATTTATGGCACCAAACTCCCTAATTTTTTTTTCAATTTTGCTCACTGTTGTCTGAATTGTAGGTTGTTCTGGATTGTATTATGGTTGTATTATTTTGTTATTTTGATTTAATTAAAGGTCTTCAAAAATACATATTTTAAAATTATTGTATCTTCAATTATTACTATTATTCCATACTTTATGTACACACTGTATTAAAAAACCACTAAATTTAATAAATTGGTTTATTTGGTAAGAAAATAATTGGACCTACATTCATTGATGGATTACCTTAAACATATTTAATAAGGGAAATTTTAGTTGAAATGCCGCCACTGAATTACTTATATCAGAATCGAGGAGAGGCTCAGTGAGCCTATTCAAGTCCAAATTTACAGAAGGTTCAGGACCATCTTATTACGTAGTCCACACACAACATATTGATCCGAGAGTTTGAAGTGAAACATCTTATTGTAGGAGGGAATCACAATAAGAAAAATGTTACAATAAATGGATTATGGATACATTGGTCTGAAAAGTCTAAAAGTAAAATCTAATATGTAGTGATTTTTCTCTGTCACGTAAGTCAAAAATGGTTTTTCTTATTAGCGATCATATTTGGCTTATGTGTAATTATCTCCAAAAGGGAGCTACAAATAACGTAATTGATTACAATATGTTTTAAAGGAAAACCAACCAAGAATCTGCAGTGTACAGGTCTTTAAATTAAAGAAATTCGGTGTGAGTATTTTTAGTTCAAATAAGAAAAAATATTGTCAAATAAATTAAAGAATATTATTATAATCAAAATTAGAATAAGAACCATTCTGAGTATACAGGTTTGACGGTAGAAAGTTGAAGAGAAGAGTTAAAAATGGAAAGAAAATGATTCAAGAAATTAAAATTAGATGGGGCTAACATTTTCTTTGACTAGTGAATGTGCAAAAGAGATGTAGATTAAAAACGTTTAAATAACAAATAATAACAATATATCACAATTATAATAATGTGATAATTTATTATTTTGGCTCATGCATCGTGAGGCAAAATCAATTATATAATTTACCACATATATTTATAATTAATACACAATAATAAATTCTATTGATTGGATTTATCTGTTTAAATAAGTTTTCAAATACTAACTAAAGAAATTGAAAAGAATATGGAAGACAAAATGGAAAAAAAATACGGAAATTGAGAATAAAAAACAAAAATTGATTATTACTAAAGAACTAGAGCAAAATGTTAATGCAATAAAAGGAGGTATAATATAAGATTTGAAGAAATGAACAAAGAAATTAAGAGACTAGTTTCCAATGAGAATAAGAATCATAAAATGTGTGAAATAATATTAGTAGATATTAATAAAAACTATAAACGAATAAGGACTGTAAATTATGACAAATGAATTAAATAAACAATATAATTACGGTATCTTAGAAGAAATGTATATAAAAATAATTTCGACGAAATATTTAAAGAAAGAGACAAAAAATGTAAGGAATATA
Organism: Hermaeophaga mercurialis; assembly: GCA_951812935.1. NCBI lineage: Eukaryota > Metazoa > Arthropoda > Insecta > Coleoptera > Chrysomelidae > Hermaeophaga > Hermaeophaga mercurialis. The sequence continues at coordinate 42,684,823 of OX638359.1, read as the reverse complement.
ACAAATGACAAGAATAGAGAAAATAATATAATGTTAAGAATGAATGAAAAAATAGAAAATTATAAAAATGAATTAGAACATGAAATAAGTCCAAAAATAAGTACCTAAATTACGTACAAATGTAAGATTGCCGAAAATTACAAGGGATTCAATTATGAATTTTTTAACTTACAATCGTTTAAGTACCTGTAGCTCTTGAATTAATCACTTTAGACCCCAAGTGTGCTAGTTTGTTGGAATTGTTTTATCGGGAGGAATACAGAAAGGCACAAATATACAGGTTGTCCCATTAATAATTTTGAATGCGACGTCACGTGACCAAAAACAAATACCTCATTGGGTAACACAATAACAAGAAAAGATGCAACATTTGCTCTAATTTACACCCCCAAAATTATAATTCTCTACTACTGCCCAATTCTGATATATTACTTGTCTTAATCGTCGTGGGACACCCTGTATATATATATATATTTATTTATTTATTTATATATTAATAAATATTTATAAAAACATAAAAACAAACTGGATATTCCATTTAAAAAAACTTAACTTTGGTATGGCCCTGCGTTCCTGAACTATTTGGAACTAATTTTAAAATGTGAATATAAAGACTGCCTACACTTTTTGTAAATACTTTTTTTCGTACCTTCAATAATAGCGGATTAATCGAGCTGTGTCACACTAATGCGTCGCCCTGTATATATTTATATGTGATTTTCAGGTGGCTGAAGATCCTATATTAAACATAATAGACATGAAGTTTGATATATCGTTGAAATTAGCTCGGCAAGAGGTTTATAAAAATGTAAAAATACGAGTATACGGGGATTTCCATTAAAAAAAACTACTTTGATATGCTGTGACCCTGTATATTACGAAATAATTTTAAAATGTGAAGCTTGACTCTATCTATAACTTTTTTTAAAACATTCTTTCCTATTTTTCAAGATAACGGAGATATCAAACTTCGGAGTATAGTTTAATTTCGAATAAAAATATATGATTAGATAAATCTATGACCGACCAAGTCTACCAAAAATCTTCCAATCAAAATATCTAGTTTTTATTATATAACTCTTTGAGAGTTTCAACCATTAGTGATGCCTTGTCATTTATTTACTGCAGGTAATTTAATATTTTCGAAACAATAGTTTTTTTTTCTATAAAATAATGACTGCATGTCTTTGTATATTTACATAAAAATGATAAATATAACCTTCGGTAACCACAAAAATCAAAAGGCGTGATCTCGTTTGTATAAACTTTCATTAAAACATTTTCCTTTGTCAGTTCTTGTTCAGTTCAATAATTCCGTTTTCTATCTTGATATATTTTATGTGGTCGATTAAGGAAATAATAGCAACGACCTTGACAGTATTCTGATACGAATTAGAAAATAATATTTAAGGTATTGATGTATCACATTTGGGGGAATGGGTAGTTCAGTGGTACAATCAGGAACTGGTGATCGAGAGATCGCTGGTTCGAATCCCGGTGAGCGATAATGAAATTCATTCTAATTTGAGAAGAGAATTTACGAGATGGGAATGTTTTTGATTTGACTGCATATCAGTAATAGATTTTTTAATTTGATTACCAATTAGAAAAAGTCATTCCTTATTCGAACATTGATTTTTGGCTTCAAATTAATAGTGATGTTTTTAAAGTGGCCCCACAAAACAGTAACAAAGCCCACACTGACCACGAAACTAATGACAGTAGTAGTTGAAGCGGTTGATATCGAACTAAAAAAAGAGGCACATTATTAATTTTTTTACCAGAATTAGTTGAAGTGGAAGTAATGAACATCCATTTTGACATTCACGTTCAAAATAGTTTGCTAAGTCTATTACCATTTGCTGGTACTTAAATGCTTTTAATCAAAGAAGGAATGTGAAAATATCGATAAATGATAAGTATTTTGGCAAGATCCATTTGGCAACGTTATAAAATATTGCCAACTTTAAAAATTTAATTTCTCCTGTTCGTTAAGTGTAAATCGTTTTTATTCTTAGTTCTTTTTTTGCTATTCTGTTGACTATAAATATAACTAAAAATGACGTCAATTTAAGTTTATCGTGAAAGCCCTATAGTCTAGATTTTTGTGTTGTATTTAACTCAAATGACGATAAAATAAAAAAGAATGGGTGTGAATTACTACGAATCTTCAGGACTAACTATGCCACAAAAATTTATGAAAATCCCTCAACGTAATAATAATAATAATGTTCAACTACGTTACAAATTAGCAATTTTTATTATCTAATTACAATTAAATCTCTAGTTTTTTCAAACTTAAAGTACTGCCTTTACGTTGAACCTTAATATTTTATTTATTTTCCGGAATATCAGGTGCATTTCGAATACTTATTCAATTCGTCTTTGTCTTCTCTGGTAAACCAAACATTTCTGGTGAAAATTCTGAAAAGTGGGAAATGACTACAGTAGCTTTTTGCCTTATTGGGTGCGTCGTTGGCAAATCTGGATTTGGAATCATCACTACTTTCATTCCAGCATTTAACGCAGCTTGGACTCCATTAGGAGAATCCTCGAAAACCAAACACTAAAAAATATCTTTTTATTGATTTTTAATTCCACTTTTTAATTTAATTCGGTACAAAAATGCCAGTTACGGGTCTAATCTATTTTGGGTGAAGTTACAAATATTTTCAGTATAATAATTGCAAATATATTAATCTTGCAAAATTTTTTGCTAAAATATATTCAAACTGATATGCCTCTCACGTCTCTTATCTGGTTTAGAAAACAAATACGTGTAAACTTTTTGAATTGTTATACAAACAAACAATAGTACTTGAAACGCAAGTACTCGTTAATTAATCAAAAAATCAATCATTCAATATTTTTATCTATTAAAAAAGTGCTTACGTTACATGGATTGGGCTCGTCGGGAAACCTTGAAGCACAAATTAAAAATATATCTGGAGCTGGTTTTCCATGTTTAACTTCTGGGTCAGAGCTACCGCAAATGACGTGATGAAAGAGTTTCATTAAATCTTTGTACTTCGCAGTCTTCAATAACATTAAATCTTCTCTAGAAGAAGTGGCAATAGCCATGGGAATACCCGCGGAATGAAGATGTTTTATGACATCTTCAACTCCAGGAAGTAAATCAGGACTTTGAAGATATTTTATGACCTAAAATAATCGATTTTAGTATTTATTGAGACGATGCTTTAATATGTGTCAATGAGTATATACTGATGCAATGTTTAAAGTAGATAAAGTTAAAATTTAGGACACTAGTAGATATAAACTAATTGCGAACTAAAAAACACATAGCGCCAAGATTTTTTAAATATTTTCTTTATATAAAAGAAATAATATGTTTTTAAATATTTGTTATCCAAACTAAATGTTTATTAAATATTTGCTTTAGAATATTTATATCAAATATTTAATGAATGTTTTTTATATCTTTGAAAAGTAATATTTGGTACATAATATAAAGTCAATATTCGTTTCTTTATATATGCAAAATATTCAAGAACTTATAGCATACAAATATTCAAAAATATTTTCAAAAGAATAAAAAATGAAAATTATAATCGTTTCAATGTATAACATTACTCAATTTTTTGTTTTTGAAATTTTTTTTGGTTTAAAATCGTGGTTTATTGAAATTTCGCTTTAAAATCAAGATTAATTAAAATTTCGATTAAAAAGACGAAATTTGAGATTTTTAAAACTGAGATTCGTAAACTTCGGCCTTAAACTCGAAATTCATTAAAAACTCCACTTCAAAAGTCGAGATATTTAAGTAGAACAAATCATGTTTAAAGATATTTGCTTTAAAATAAAAATTGATTTAAATATTGAACTTAAAGCCTAGATTTAAAGTAAAATAGAAGACTTTTCAAATATTTTTCTATAAAATCAAAATTTATCAAAATCTATTCGAGATCTTAAAGAAAAAGCCTGATTTTTTAAGAATCCTGCTTTAAAATTGAAATTAATTCAAATCTGGACTTTAAAAAGATTAAACCTTCGACTTTAAAATCGAGATTACGGAAAAGAACAAAGTTTTTTTACATTAACTTTTAAGTAAAGATTTTGAAGTAAAGCACGAGAATTTAGTCGAGATATTTTTAAAAATTTTTGATTTAAAATGAGATTCAATAAATTCTAGACTTCAAAATTCTCGGTAATAAAATCGAGACCTTGAAGAAAAACATGAAATATTTTACGATTTCTATTTCGAGGTTCTTTAAAATGTAATAAAATGCGTTAAAATCTAGATTTAAAGTATAAGAGAAGATTTTTTAATACTTTTGTCGAAATATCGAATTCAAAAATGAGATATTGAAGTGAAACACTATAATTTTTAGACTTCTACTGAAATCTGAAATCTGAAATCGAGATTCGACAAAGGAAAAGTTGAGAGTTTGAAGGAAAGCGTGAGTTTTTAAAAAAAATAATTAAAAATTGAGAACTATTCAAAATATCAAATTCAACATCGAGATTCATTAAAATATCGGCTTTAAAAACGAGATTTTGAAGCAAAATACAAGAATTTGATGTCGAGATTTAGAAGTAAAATTCGATTATTTAAATATTCGCTTTAAAATTTAAAATTAAAATTCGCTACTGAGTATTACAGCCAGTTGGGATATCTTTTTACTATTATAAAACATGAAATTTTTAAATGTGTTTTAATAATCAATTAATTTTAGTGATATTAAAAGAAAACAAAATATAATAGTAATTTTTAACGAATTTAAAAATCTGTCGCGACAAATATTTTTTAAACATATTTCATTAATATTTTTTGCTATCTGCTATTCTCATCATTAAAATTTATAATTTTGTAATTTGAATAACGGCAATTTATCTGTAAATTTGCATTTTTCGAAAAAGATAATTTTTACATACTTATTGATTGTCAAAACAAGGCTTTTATATACAGGATGTAAAAAACATTTACATCCACCTACAAAAAAATGATCAAACAAAATAAATGTAAATCTCAAAATTTTTTCTTCGCATTTTTAGTAATTTTGGATACAATTTTCGAGTGCATATTCGAATGCAAAAGTGACATTTCACAATCTAGCATCAAAAATAACTATTTTCGTTAATTAAATTGTCATATTTTTCCACTGAATGTACAATAAAATATAAATTATTTTATTAATATTTGTGTTTTATGTGCTATCTAATTACCTTTTCTTCGTATTTTTTTAAAAACTGCTCTGTATTTAATGGCAACTTTAATTCCGTACAAATAATTCTGGCAGTCTCAGGTTCGGGAGTGCCCATAACTTTTTGCTTTAATTCTTTTGAGTATATTTTTCCATATTCTTGAGCTATCTCGTCAGCTATTTTCTCATAAACCGATTCGGATTCTACAAAATAAATTGCAAGTGCATCAATACTCTGTATGTGCAAAATATCTTTAATAATTAAAATGCGCTCGATTTGTTAACCGGCTGAATAATTAATAATCGATCCTGGTTAACTTCAATAAGTCGGTATTATTCCCAGCAAGATACAAGAAATAAAATTTAAAAGATTTATTAGAATGATGTCTCTAAAGTACTAATAAGTTTTTATGTAAAAATGATTAGTTACGTAGGACTCACCCCAGGGAAATGCTCGACCTGATCATAATAAGATAATTCAGTGCAATCTTTTTTATAACTGTTTTTAAAGAGAGTATCTTAAATATCTTGCAGGGTTTAACTCCCATTATTGAGCAATGCTTTGATGAATGACCACAGAAACAGAAACATAATGGCGTTAAATAAATAAACAAATAATAAAAATACACGTTTATTAAAGGATATAGATACTGTTAGTGTAGTTCACTCTAAAAACATAATAAAACGACAAAATTGGCTTTTAAAACAAAGCAACGTTTTTCAATTAAAAATGAACACGCCAAAATATTTTATGAAAGATCGAAAATGTACTTTTATTGTTTATTGCATACAAATCCTACTGGTTCCAATAAAATAAGTAAATAAATAATTCAGCATTCCGCAAATTAGTCTTGATCCCGAAATTCCGCATTTTGGTTCAGTCCCATTTCCCTCATGATACATTACAGCCGAGAGTGTCTATTTTGATTTAAACGTATTTACTAGAACTACGAATAAATCATGTATTGGTTATTGGATAATACAATCAAGATGTAACTAATGAAGGAAAATTCAGTAAAATAATATAACAAATTATATATTAGCTGGTTTTAAAAGATGTTTATATAATTTTCCAAATCTGAACCTGAAGAATATCACCACTTCATTGCATTCAGATTTGTAGGATGAACCAATTCCTGTATTTCATTATATGTTGTTTTATATTTTCTGCCAATCTTTAGATTTTTTCACAGTATTTTTAATTTCTGCCTTGTTTTCTTTCATTCACTTGGTTCAGGATCTTTTTAATCTTCAGATTTTGGTTGGTTTCCATTTCTTTAGATGTTGCTATATCCCACTTTATGCTATTCTGTGTGTTTTTATCTTTAACTTTTTTCACAATATTTTTAATGTTTGCCTTGTTCCCCCTCACACTTTGATCAGGCCCACAGGAACCTAAAGGAAGCGTCTAAACCTGCTTCTCCAAAAAAATGTGTTGGGTCGTTAGTATAGAAGGATTCCGAAGTTGTTATGAGCTAGTGGCTAAAATAAAAAATCAACTTTGTTGTAGTCGACCTTTGAAGTAGAACAAGACCAGAATTGAGCCATTTTTAAAGAAAAATTGAAAACTTATATGGCAACACTGCATAACTAGAATAATTCATCACACAGTAAAATTATTTATTTATTTATTTAAATTGTATGGGTGTATTTCTTGATTTAAATTCTATTAACTAGATTAATTTAAAACCACAATTTAAAAATTTATCCAGCAATCTATTTCCTTTATGTTTATTTTTAACTGTATTTCTTTAACCTGTATATATTTAAAAATGTACGAACATACCTATAATAACTCCATCCAAATCAAATAAAACGTGTGTTATTCCTTTAGAGGAACAACTACTTAGTTTTTCTTCTGTCATATCAAGACTATAAAATTTATAGTATGAAGAAAACAGATTTTTCTTCCACTTGACTTCTATTTATCATTTTGACGTAATATTTGATTACACAAATTTATTGCCACATGTGGTTTATTTAATAGGAAGTGTTGCCATATTGTTGTTTTGAATACTGCAAAATACGGTTTCAAATGAATTTTATTAAAAACGAAAATAAGTATATTCCTTAAAACTGGGATGGCATCCGGGTTTTAAACCGCGTCGATGATTGTTTGTTGAATCTGACGTTTCGACATTCATGTTGATATCTTCTTCAGTTCTCTGAAAACCCGGAAGCCATCATCCCAGTTTTAAAGATAATGGCCGCGGAACCCTTTAACACAAAAGTATATTCTTTATTTATTATATCCATCTTCCTTAAAAAACTTTTTTTAATTTTACTAGCTGGTATGAAATTTTTGTCTGTGTATTTTGTAAAAATGAAGGAATGTATTCATTTATTTTTCCGTTGAACTTTACGATTTCCAAAATTTTACTAAGAGAACTTGTCTCTGAAATATACAGGTTCAGAAATAATACATATTTGTATATCTCTAAGAAGCTATCCGAATAAAAGATTACGTATTATAAACAAGCGAGAATGCATTAAAATTTCCCCTTTTCTATCGTTCCAGTCAATTCGATAATAACGTACAGGCAGCCATGTTGTACCCTCTAACGTAGCGGAGTTCGAGGAAAGTGGGTGTAGCGGAGGAAGCGCATTATTGCGTCTCTATCAGTTATCTGGCCATATATATTGTTCTTATTGTTTTACTGCTTAAAATATGTTAATTTTATTTCTTAACATGTATATATTTCCATTATCCGTTAGAAAGTAACGCTTTTGAAACGTTTAAAAAATTAGCCTGACTTTTATGTAACGTTATATAAAATGGCAACAGAACGTTTGTCAAAAGGGAAAATGTCACAAACGAGATTCTTAAACGTATTATAAAGGTTATCCTTGAACCTTTGACAAGGGTTAAATTTATGGGTATCTGAAAACGAGGCAAAAATAAAATAATTAAATTTTTATAACAGAAAAATACATACTTAATTGTTATTTTACATATTTTTGTAATAAATGATATTAATAGTTCAAACAGAAAATTTTTATTAATATTAATTATTAATGTTAATGTTTATTTGATATCATATTTCATGAAAAAAATCAATTTAATTCTAATGTACCCATTTGTCAAGTTTTGCTTTTTACATTTCCGAGTTACATGAATCAAAACAGATTTACAATGGAAAAATAACGTTATAAAAAACCTAGTCATAATAAAATAAAAAAATAAAGTTTACAAAATGCTACATTTAAGTCTTTTAACGTTAAAACCATGTAAAAACTTTTAACAAGGATACTTTTGCTACTTGGGTAAGGACTTTCTTCTTTTTTAGTTAATTGCAAAAAAAAACCATTTCACTTAAAAAAATGTTTCGCTGTAGTAAAAAACAAGGAATATTTTTTTTTGTTTTATTTTTCCTACGTACGAGTATGTTTTTATCAACGACACACCAGTAGACCAGTATTTTCATTCAAAATATGTGCTTATGAATAAATCTCGTGTTATTTACTGCAGTGGAGCATTAGAGCATTAATTTAAAATAAATAGAGATGAAAAGCAAATGTAATATGGTATCATAAAGTGATTATTCCTTTCAATTTGAAACTATGAAATGTAGAAATCCATTTATGCACATTCCAATTTTGAATTCCAAACTAATTAGATTTATTTTTTTAATAATAATTTGGTAGTGAATATTTTTTTTACATTTAATGACACTTAGAACAATAATATACCAGGAAATTAAAAATTTACCTAAGGATTATTTTATATTTATTTGATTAATATTTTATGTGTTTGTATTTTATGACGTTTTTTTTTGTTGTTATTATTAGTAAATTTGGCGGCCAAAAACATTTCTTTATAATTTTCCTATTAGAAACTAGAAAAAATGATACAAATTACTCAAAATATACCACTTACCAAACCTTTTTAAAAAGCCGTTCAAATGTGACGTTTCTTTATAATTTCTCTATCAGAAATAATATACAATACAAAAAATGTTTGCATACGCTCAAAAATCACGGCATTTTTTGTGAAATTCAATAGACTTGCCTCATAAATTCGCAAAACATTGGCTATTTTTCCCCGTTTTCCCCTAACCTTACTCAATTTTCATAGCAATAAGATCAATGCATAAGGTTTCTCGGTAACGTTTATCAGGTTTTTAATGTCGTTATCCACACTCGTATAATTTACCTACATGGGTGCTGCACCTTCATCGATAGGTAGGATATATTTACCTGTGGGCTGGTCCCTTAGTGTAACGTGACTCCGTACTCATAACTGAATCCACTGGTAATATATTTATTTTACTAAAAATAATTTAACTCGAATCGGGATTATTTTGGTTTCAACTATTTTTAAGAAATGTTTCGAATTAAAGTACTTAGGTGTTATGAGTTATATCTTAGTTGGTAAACTCAACATAATAAAAGGGGGACAGGAACGTGTGAATAACAAAAAAAATATTCAGTAGGATTAATTGGTGGGGTTGTTTAGCGTAGGGATTTCGAATTAACTAGAACAAGAATTATTTTTGAGAAAATGTAAAAATAGTAGCGGTGATGTGTGAGGATTTTTCCTGTGAGAACCAAAAAGATTGGAGTGCTGTTTGGTCCGTAAGTTCTAAAACATATTTATCTTGTTAGAATGTATTAGTTTTTATACATAACAGTTGTTTCATTTTTCATGAGTAGACTCTATAAAACTATATTCATGTAAATGTAGGTAGTAAGTAGTACACATTAAATTTATCTGCATGTACATATAAATATTATTCATTTGTACCACCTATAACCCCGCATGTGTATGGGCATTAGGTAAGTCAGAATTTCATTTTTTGGCTAGATTCTCTCCTCCATATTTCAGTTTTGTTTGGAAAATCAGTTTTTCATATTTGTTAATTAACAAAACTAAGCTGGGTAACACACATTCAAAAGAATCTTTATCCTCACTTTATAACAAATCAAATGTTTCATAACTAAGCAGTATCCTTCCAGATACAATAATTTGTCTCTTTAAAAATGGTTTTTCTTTTACTTCTAAAATCAGCGAAACTGCATCATAAATAGAGTTCCATCTGGTTGCTCCTGGAGAACTCAGAGTATCTTCTAAAATTTTAATTTCTTTTCGATTTATTCAATTATTTTCATATGTGTTTACATTTATTAAATGCATTCTTTTTTCTTATTTGTATTATTGGAATTGAACTAACAGTATCTAAAGTATCTAAATGCAAAATTTGAATTTCCTCTTCGTCTTCTTCTTCGTCAATATTTTCATCCTCTTCATCTTCCTTTTTTCACCTAATGAAGCTTTAACGAAATTAATACCGTTGTCTGTTATTGTTTGCAGAATTTGAGATACGTCGAATAATTTAAAAGTATTCGAATTTCTAAAAAATTATCCAGTATTTGGACAGTTACAAATTTGGTCATGGATACATATACTGGATAAAAAATTTGAAAAATACTCGAATGCTGCTTTCGGATACTTATAAAGTATCCCAACTTTTTCGTATTATTTAGTAATTTTTGAAAAATTCTAGGTGATCCTTTTCTAAAATAAATTATCTACTTTTGTCGTAACTGAAAAATATATATGTATTAATTAGTATAGTTTCATTAATTTACTGATAAGTTATCCAGGAAAACCATATCGCTAACATATTTTTACCGCACTTAATCACCATCCATTGATTTTACATAATACCCCACAGTGTTTGTGAAAAATTATCATAAGCAGATTCAATAACTATTCAGCTAGTCAGTTGTAAATTATTGTTACTGCGATAAACGTTTTTGTAAAAATAGTTGAAACTCGGAGTTCGGTTTTTATTTATTCAAAAATTATTTTTATTATAAAAAATACGTACATTAGAAATTTGATTCAGCTTTAAGTTATTTGTAATTTGTCAGTAATCTCTATTAATAAAAATAAAAATTCAGTCGATTTTTTAGTTGCTTTATAAACGTTTTTCAAAATGTTGAGCGGTGAAAAAGTTAAAAACGGTAATGGAAATTTGATAAGCAAAGTTGTTCAAGATCAAGAAAACGGAAATGGAGAAGATTCTAAATTAGAAGGAGAAACAAAGTAAGTTTTATTTATTACTGTAGATAAAAGTAAAAGGAAACAGTTTTATATATATATTTTTAGCATCAACTCTTTAAATGTTTAAAAAACCTCAACCAAAAACGGTCTGAATTCGAAAAGTATTCCTAAATTTTAGTTTCCATCAAAGCCGTGCAGGAGCATAGGGCTGACCCTTTAGCCTCCAATTTTCTACGCCCATGGTCCAAACTAAAATTCAATTTAGTCAAATATCTATATTAGTATACGTATGATAAAATCTGTAGTTTTTAAGAAAAACGTTTTATTTTTGAACACCAAATTTTGAAACCTTATTGTTGATTAATAAGTAATAATTTTATCAATTTCTAGTATAAATCTCTTATTTGCAATTTTTTTGTGAAATATTAAAAGCGCTTCCTTCTCTAAATTTTTTCACTTCGACTTCAATGTTGTGTAACAGGATTTTTACGCTAATAATAAATAATTTTTACATAATTATATACGCAGGATAAAAAAAATTTAATTGGCCTTTATTCAAAGTCGGTTAATGGAACAAAGCAAATAAAAAAACTCAATGACATAATCTAATATATTTCGAGTTCGAGATGTTTCCAAATCTTAAAAGTTCAAGGTGGTAATACAACCTGATTTTGAAGTTATACATTTTAAAACTGTGTGAGAGTAGTACTTAAAAATTATGCAGAAAGTTCTATAACAATTTTTGTTTAAGATTTATCTAACCCTAGTACTATAAAAAAAAATATGGCTTAAATATTTTGAAAAAATTATGGTTCAATTGTTAAATTATTAGTATCATTTTTTGAAATTTTGGTAAATCTGGATTTATTATTTACGAAGAAAAAAAATAATTTGTATGAAATACACCAAAAAAATCTAATAGTTAATTATTAGATATACATTGTTTTAAATTTTATTTCGTCTTAACTTATAACAATCCATGCGAAAACACTATTTGAATGATGATTATTCATAGAATTTAAAAAAAGATCGAGATAAACTAAACGGAAACTTATAACAGATAATATTATTTAAATTATATGAAAGCGGCAATTATATTACCAAATTTTTGATAATATTCACAGAGAGATACTTATTTTGAAACAATCTTTGGGCAATAAGTTCGTGTTTTAATTTCAAATGACATACGATCAAAACATTATGATGACGATCGATATCCTCAGATATTACATTCTAATTTGTTTATTGCTTAATATAAAACTAAATAAAAATATGAATTAATAATTGTTATTATTTATAGTCTTAAGTATAAGTTATCTCCGTCATACTTTAAAAAATAAATTACATTTTCTAAATAACAATTTTTTTAGACAATTTACATCTAACACTTAATACTATTTTTGGCAAGATGACTTGTAATCATTTAACAACAAAAAATTTATTATTTTATAATCAAGTCTATTTATGTATTTTTTATTTACACAGTTTTTTTATATTATTTCTATTATTTTCAGATACCCAGATGGATCCGTACGGCTAAGAAATCCACATATCGAACTTATGGACCAAGACATTTTGTACCATCTGGCTCTGGGTAGCGAGTCACACGATCTTATAGAAATGTTCGGAGATGTAAAGGTAACAAAACAATTAAAAATTATATGCTATTGAAACCTTCAATTCGTACACAGACATGGGATATATATAAATACAGTAGCATTAAGTAACTAGCGAAAAAAAAATGATCTGTTTTATAGTCAATTTCAGGCTTATTTTATTAGTAATACAATTATTTGTTTATATTATCAAAAATAGGAACATTATGCTGGTTATAGAATTTCCGGCTCCGAGGACCAATTAATGACTATTTGTTTAATGTTAGTCACTGCGAGGATTGTATCTAATAATAAAAGCTAGGCTGTCTACAGTATTGATTTTTTTAGTTTGTTTGCATGGGTGGTACACCGAAGAGGATGGAGAACTTTGCGGAATATATAATGAAAGAAATTGGACATAAACTACCCACTGGAACCCAATTAATGGATATAAGTCAATATTCTTACCGCTACAGTATGTACAAAGTCGGCCCAGTACTATCCATAAGCGTAAGTAAAATATTTCCCATACTCCAAACGTTTTTTCTAAATTGATTCTTCATTGGACATACTAATTTTTTATTTGTAGCATGGTATGGGTTCGCCTTCTATCGGTATCCTCTTACATGAAGTCACGAAACTAATGTATCATGCTAAATGTAGAGATCCTATCTTCTTTAGAATTGGAACTTGTGGAGGTGTTGGTCTGGAAGGAGGTACGGTGGTTATATCCGACGACGCTGCTGATGGAATGATGAATAAATACTATCAAGTGGTAAGCAAGAAACGCCGCTTTCGTTTTAAAAAACAAAATATTCCTATCTTCTTTTTTTCCCACACTTAGGGCATCCTTTGTTAGCTTAAGTCACCCCCAAAGTCGTAAAAACTGCACCAATTGATCCAATATCACCCTATTTGATAGTTCTATTGCGCTACCAATATATTTTTATCTATTTACTATACAGAGTGAACCAAAAGTCTGGAAACGGCCAATTATTTCGTAAATTGCTGTACCGAATTCTACAAAATTTGGGATAAGCCTATTTTGGAATACGGAGATTCCAGATTTGACATTTGGAATGTTGCTCGATTTGCCGTTTCTCTGATATTATTAGTCATTTTGGTTTTTTAAATACATCACTCTGTATATTCACTCATTTTTGGAATCTTCTCTTCAATACATAAATCAGTACAGAATTTGAGCCACATACAAGTTGATTACATCTATTTCAAGAATTCAATTTTCTGGTCGTTATTGACGCTGGAATCAAAACTCTGATACTCCAACCTCTGAAAGAACCATAGAATTATTGTTAGAAATATTTTCTTATCATGAATACTGGTGGTATCAGATAACGCAATTATTTTTGTAAGCGATAAATTTAAAAGATAAAAAGGTACGAGTTAAGGTTCATCAAGGAAATAAGGAATTTAGAAATTTGGTACAATTACAATAAAAAGGAATACGGATTGATACACTACCAAGTCCCATTTCGATTATGGGTATTCTCTAAATCGTTATATTGATCAACTTCCTGGTACCTAAAAAGAAAGAAGTGATAGGTTCTAATGAAGAAGAAATAATAAATGATCAGCTATAAGACGACCAACTCATTCCACGCATTCACCTAACACTTCAGCAAACAAGCAATCCAGATCCAAGTATTCTGAGCAGAAATCCAGATCCAATTGTTGACCTAGAGCAACTTCTGAATGAGGATAAAGTTGTAGCTAATCAATTCCCAAACCAAGATAAACCCCCAAATCAATATGAACTCCGTCAAGGGGTAAGACGATCCCAAAGAATTTGTTCAAGATTATAAAATCATGTTATCTAGTCGAGTATTTTATACCTTTTTTTTTATGATGGTAATATTCCCTTATATCACATTATGTTACCCACCTATATAATATTATTTTCTTTGAAGTACCAGATTTGTTACAGAGTTATTACAATTTATGATAATTTATGGTTTCATTCTTATTAAAGATATAATATACTTACTAGAATTTCAAAAAAGGTTATTATTTTTAGCCAATTTTGGGAAAAATTGTTAAAAGACCTGCGAAATTAGACAAGAAGCTGGTAAGAGAACTAAAGGCCTTAGCACATGTAGAAGATCCTTATGACACGGTGACCGGTACTACCATGTGTGCTGATGATTTCTACGAAGGTAATAACACCATTATTTCTTGTAATTGTTTTAATATAAGCAAAATCATTTATGATAACTTGAGATAAATAGACTAGGTACTGGGGCTATTTTTTTCAAGGTTCTATCGGTACAGGAGTTAAAACCACAGTGAGCTTCAAAAATGTTTCATTAGCAACATATAACTAAACCTTCCACCTACTTTTTTACATATTCACCGCTTCAATTTAGACATTTGTTGTACCGTGGTGCCAACTTTCTAATGAATTTCGGCTTCATTGCATGTTTAAGTGCTCACTGCGCGATCGAAATAACAAATGAGACGTGAGGCGATCGACGGGCAAAGGTTTATCGAATTTTCACTGTGGTTTTAATTTCGCCACCGATCGAACCTTAGAAAATATGGCCTGGTACAAGCAATATTTTCATTTTTACTAAAGACGACCGTTTTTAGGGCAGGGAAGATTGGACGGTGCTTTCTGCGACTATACCGAAGCTGAAAAGATGGAATATCTTGAACGTCTTAGAAGCAATGGTATTAAAAACATAGAAATGGAAGCCACGACTTTCGCTGCTTTGACACATCATGCTGGCATCAAAGCAGCAATCGTTTGTGTAACTCTATTAGACAGGCTAAAGGGGGATCAGGTATTTATTTCCGACTCTAATTTATTTACACTTCAAAACGTAACGGGAGTTCTCGTGCACCTTTGCAACACCTTTGGTCTTTAACTTCAAAGGGTTTTCAGAAATTGCTACATTTATTTTCTAGCTTTAAAGGTTAATTACGGTGTTCAATATTCTTAGGAATCTGATCGTTAACTGAATCAAAGTTGAAAAACCTTACTTTTATTAAAATTGCCTAGAAAGTAGCAAGGATTTATTTTTCTTAAATATTTACAAAAAAAATTCGGTGTGGTAAGTACAATTTTATTGATAACACTCCAAACCATTTATACAACGTACCCATAACTACTACAAGACACCTAAGAGTTGCTGTTACGTAGTAGTTACTAAATTTGTTGCTTGACCCACATGTTCTCGTATAAAGCAAACACTAGAAGTGTAATGGAGACACTTGTCGAATCTATGTTTTATTTGTTTTTCTTTTTAGGTATGTACCCCTAAAGAGGTGTTAGTTGAGTGGCAGATAAGACCACAAATATTGGTAGCAAGATATATAAGACGGTATTTACAAACCAAAGGAAGGATTTCGTTTGATGGTCATGGTTCAATGTGCGTCAAGAGCCCCAGGCGTTTCAAATTAGTGCAACAGGAGTCGCAAACTTTTGAATAATTTTTTAAACTAGCTTTCTTTTATCACCATTGATTTTTAGATAATTTTCATTATTTAAACAACATATAATATGTTTAGAGTATATAATTTAAATTTAAAAGCTAAACCTTTTTTAAATAATCAGTTAATGGATATTTTAAATAAATGAATACATTCCAATATTTATAATAAAAATATTATTTTTTTCACAAATAGTTTTTCAATACATTTATAAAAAAAATCACCTTAACAATCTTGTTCATTATAAATTTACGAAAATATTATTTTGGATCAATTTTAATCCCCAAACTACTATGTTGTATAACATTTAAAAATGTATCCACACATATCATGTTGAGACTATGATGCTCATAAAAAATCAGTAAGACCACCAAATACATATTTATTAAAATAAAAATATCTTCTAAAATAGTTCTCTTACGATCGTTTACAAGAAAATACATTTCGTTATAAAAAAATCGTTAAACTTGAGTGGCAGTTATTAAAACTGATTCTAATGTTTGAATTAGATTCTATTAATGAAAGAAAGAGCCCATGAGAGCAGAAAAGTGATTGTTTTAATTGCTTAAAAATCGCTGATAACATTTTTAAGTTATAATTTTGCAAATTTAAAAAGTGTTAAATTAACATAACATGTATGTACGAGAAAAATTATCCATTTTATTCTTAATTTGAATTTGCAAATAGCAAATATATAAGAATTTTTGTAGGTGTGTAATCTTAAATTCTAAGCAAAACGGTATACTGAAAAAATATATCACTTTAAATAATTAATCAGATCAGACTTCCTGAGTAAAGTAGTAAATCCTATTTTTTAAAGAGTTATTATAATGATATGAGTTTACAAGTTAAAAATTCGAAATCATTTTTAAAACAGGCCTATTATTTATGTACGTGATATCAAGTAGTAAATTGGATAAAAAATATTTTTACTAAGAAACTGCACATTGTAGATAATTTCAGAAATTCACTTTGTAATTACTAGAAATAGCTTCAAATTTAGTAGGTATCAAGAAATATTACAAATTAAGAATCAACCAGTACTGTTGACTATACAATTGCTCCAGATCATTCATATTTCCTTATTCTAAAATAATTTTTGATGCCTAAACCAAAGAATATGAATTTAAAAGAAGCGACAGACATTGAATTGCAATAACTGTTAATGATTACTACGAAAAATACAGGGTGCCTCAAATTTTGTATTCCTCTAGCCTTTTTTCCAGTCAGTTCTTCATTACAAGGTCGTTGGAATATTCCTATTAAGCAATCAGGTCTTGATATACTGCTCCTCATTAATTAGTCTGTTGCACTGTATCAGTTCCATGATAATTGGTTTAAGTAGTTTTCTCGATCATTTTTTTTAGTTTATCTGTAGATTCCTGCGCCTGCAGCTCTTCATTCTCTCTTATCACAACAGGCTGTTATCTTCGAAATTAATTAATGAAATACTTATTTTTCCATGTGTCCCATAAAAGAGAGGAATAAGATCAGGAAATCTTGCTGCCCATTCAGTCTAATAAGAATTATCAATCCAGCCGGGTAACTTGTTGTTGAGATGTGTTAGTTGTTGATATACTCTTTTTAAACATAATAAAGATGTTTTACCATTTGGTACACGACATTTTCTTCTATACAAAGAACATCTTTTATATAATGCACTATTAATTATGTCTTTTTGAACGGAAATGTATTGTCGCTACTTATAAACAAATTCTCGCTTTTAAAAACTGCAATTATCGTATATTGTATCGAATAGCCCTAGTATGTTTGCAATAATGCATAATCACAAAAAAATTGGCGTTATATACTTATAAAAATATATTTGATGTCGTACATCGTAATTTGTAGTTAAATTTGAATGACAATACGCGTTAATATTGGAAATACTAAAAAAATTATTGATAGACAACGAGATAATTTTGTGATTATAAATGCCTATCAATGTATAAAACTTCCAGGTATATTTAAATAGAGATGGGCATTGTTACTTTGAACAATTAATTTTACAGTTGCAAATATGTTAAACTAACTACTAAGTCTGCAAAGCAAATATATTTCTGTCAAAAAACTTTCGTACGGTGTCTTAAAGTAACATTGGTTGTCTCTCGTGTTACCTATAAATACTTAAAATGATAAAGGTAATAGAAAACATAGTAGCATCAAAATTAACTTTTATAATCGATATATTTAAATTTTAGTAGGTAATTACAGTTGCCCAATAAATATTGAAATTTCCATTCCGACTAATATGTTCGGGCCATTTTTTAACAAATTAGACTACGGTCACAGTTTTTCGCAATTTTTCTGATTGTCGACGAAAAGCAACTTCAAATGATCGCTCTAAACCAGAAGAAGATGATACCAATGTGACCGTGGTTTTATTCTTATGCATTAATGGTTGACCAGTACAGTCATATTTTAAAAGACAAGTCAATATAGTCATAATTTAGAACCTAAAAAATGGTCTGAACAATATTTTAAAATTACGAGTCTCTGCATTGTTAATATTATCTATGATGACTACTCATTTTCCATTTTCATAGTATCCCTGTACCCCAAATTTAATGCAGAGTTCTACAATTAATCTCCTGTATGTTTCATCATAATGTTTATTATCTAAATAAATTATCTCAAAACTACGATTTGGAAACTATTGAAATTTATTATTGATGCACAATATAATATTTTAGTTATTTCCTTTAAGATTCATGATCTTTTTCAATAAGACAAGACGTTCTCTATAAAAACAAGAAATTCCAAATCTTTTAAACACACAAAAATATGGTTTCTACAATTCTCTATTTAGAATATGTCTTTGGGGTGGAATATGAATAGTCAGCTTTTTGGAATATATTTAAATATAGAAAACTATTATTAGTTCTCACTCACTGTTATATTGTTAATAGAGGTAATTTTTATCGACTTATTATTATGAAATTTATATAAAAGCATTTTTGATAAAAGTTACCATGAAAAATTCTAAATAATTAACTTTTAGCTATATATTTATTAAATGTGACTTAATTTCTTTTTATAAAGGTTGCTATTGTTGTTTTTTATACATTTAAAAACTTGGTGTTGTTGGCACAATTAACAGTTTAGTCTTTTTACTTTTATCGCCTAATAAATTGTTAAAAAATTCAACAATTTGTGCCCATTTATATTTATAATGGTTGAAAAGTATTATTTACAATAAGTCAATGTGTGTGTAGTAGTAGGCTTAAAATATTGGATGTTGCCTGTAAGAAATAAACACTCTCGAATATTAACTCAGCTTTTCCGTTATTTCCTGATATCAAATACATATATTATGAATATTAAAACTACCTAGAGGGAAAAATCATTAGGGGAAGAATGGGACCTTTCCTACACATTTTATAAAATATCTTACCAAATTGACGTTTATTAGTTTATATAACTGGTTTTAATTTGTATTCTATTGCTTTATTTTATATACAGGGTTTCTCAAAAGTCCCGGGACGGAGCCATAAGTTTCTAACGAATGAAGAAAAAAATCTGAAAATTTGGGAATCACTAAAGGGCCATAAAAACAACATTTTTAGATGGTTTAAAACTTTCATACATTGGGGAGTCTTTTTAGGGGGTGATAACCCCAGAATTTTTAAATTGCAACCCCCTAACGAATTTCACGTTGGGAGGAGCGGTGAAATCGAATAGCCACCACGATCTCCGGATCTTACACCCCTCGATTTTTTCTTTTGAAGATTTCTAAAAAGTAGAGTGTATGCAACAAATCCAGAAACAATAAATGATTTGCAAAATCGCATACTTGAAGAAGTCCCCAATATCACTAGGGATATGCTCCAAAAGATTCAAAATTCCATTTATGAGCGTTTGGGTCATTGCGAAATCGAGGAAGGTCGTCAATTTGAAAATTTATTATAAAAATCGTAATAAACATGTTTCTTTCTGATTTGGTAGTATAACTCTTAAAATAACTAAGAACTAAGAAAGTTTTAAACCATCTAAAAATGTAGTTTTTGTGGCCCTTTAGTGATCTCTAAATTTTCAGATATTTTTCTTCACAGTTACTTTTCAAATAGGTGCACCTCATTCCATATTATAAAAATTCATGGGAAAAATATACATTGCTGATGTTTTCTATGTACCATAAGGTACTATGGTTGCAAATTTTAAAACTATACCCGATATATTAACAGTGGATTC
Source organism: Hermaeophaga mercurialis (assembly GCA_951812935.1). NCBI lineage: Eukaryota > Metazoa > Arthropoda > Insecta > Coleoptera > Chrysomelidae > Hermaeophaga > Hermaeophaga mercurialis. The sequence goes on along the minus strand of OX638359.1, from coordinate 42,664,415 downwards.
ATTTGAAATATTTCGAAATACAAATTTCCATGAATCTGCCTTCTTTCTCAGGAATGAAACTTTAAATTCTGTACTACTAAAGTTTAACAACAAAATAAAATCCGCATCTTTAATATCTTCAGTAAATATCTCTAATAATAATCCTGTAGAGGATCGCTTCATTAGTTTTAAAATTTGGATCAAAACTTTCATCCATTTTCACACTAATATCCGAATCGCTGTTTTCTGATGGTGTTTTTGGTTTTCAATTTTTGCTTCTTACTTGGACGTTGTAAATCTACTTCTGATAAGATTAGCAGGGCACGTTTTATTTCTTTTACTTTGGCCCTTCTTTCTTGTTGTTTTCTCATTTCCTATTTAGCTGCTTGAAGTTCTTCTAGCTTATTCTTTTCTGGACTTTTGATTTTGTTTCATTCACACTCGAATTCAAAGTTTTGTTTTTTTGTTTTAAAAGTGAAATTGTAAAAAATTTATTTGATAAACCAAAAAAAGTTCATTGAATTTAATTAAGTGACTTACCCCATATGGTGATAAAAGTTATAAAAATATTTTTTTTCTTTCATAACAAAGTATACAATATAAACTTTAAAGACAACTAAACTTCAATTAATTCCATCAATTGTACTCTAAACAAACAAAAACTCATGAATCATTTTTATTTTCAGGTCAAGCATTCTAAGGTGTACCCTTAGTATTGATTTTAGAAACCAGGAAAAATTAAAATATTTGACTTTGAATGTTTAATTTATATCTTGGAACTATTTTTGTAAATCGAATCGTTTTTACCTTAATGCCTAATTAATAACGAAAACACAATTAAAATACATTCTTTATATTTTTATGCGGGAAATAAACGCAGTTTCGCGATAATAGAACCTATTCACATAATCGAAATTATTTAAACCATTATAAAAGTAATCATAGATTATTCTAAGGAGCTATAAAAATTTATTGATTGATTGTTTCCGTTATAAATGTTGCGATAGTTATGAAAAATTAAAATTAGTGGTATTTGCTTGCTAAATAAAAATGTATAACATGTAGGTACACCATTATATTTTAATGTATTATTATTAGTAAAAATTATTTATCTTGACACTTTTTTAAGCTTAATAACAAAGTTCCAAATTTATTTTAATTTTATTTATATTCATCATAATTACAATTTCAATAAAATCGAGAGAAAAAATTAACTTTCAATAGAAAATATAATGGAATAATTTTAAATATGTTTAAACCTTAAAAAAAACAAAAATCTTTCTAACATTTTTAATTACGAGTGTTAGAAGGTTTGGCTTTTTAAAAAAAACCTATCATACAGGTGTAAAAATTTTAATAATTGACGTGACTTAGATCATAATTGTAGGTGAGTTATTAAGTTTTTACTAACAATACAGAAAACTGCACCGTCCCAATTTGTCATTAGGACATTGTCATTTCAACAACTCTCATCAAAATTTTCGTGTAATTCATACCGTGTCCATTTTTCATTAAGCAAAATTCAATTAATTCTACCATTTTTATTTTCATAAACACAAAATTTTAGTTTTAAAAAATGTCTTCATGTATTTGCGGCTCAGAGTAAGTCTTATTTTATAATTAGAACATAAAACCTAACACAATACCAAACAAAGCTATTTTTTTATTTTATTAAGTTTTTGAGCCTTTTAACTTAATACAAGTATCTAATTAAGACTACCAAATACTAGATACTAATTTTTAATTTTTTAGGGAAAAATCTGTAGTAAAAAATCCACATCTTGCTAAAATAAAAGAAGACCATTTGTACCATCTGGCACTTAATACGAGTATGGGTCTACAAGAAATGTTTGGAGATGTTAAAGTAAGTTTTATATATCTTTAGTCTAATTATTGCATGTTTCCTAATAAATATTTTTGTGCAATAACACTTCCTGTCGTATTTTCAAAATAATATTATTAATATAATAATGATAATACTCCCCCTACAATTTACCCCCTTGTATAAACTTCAGAAGCTCTATAGAGTCTGTGCAGGAATTGAAAATTCTTATTATTATTGCCATAGTGCTTGATTAAAAAAAATCCAAAAATTATCAACCACAGTGTAAGTCTACATAATAAGGTTGAATACCTGTTTATAAAATATATTGACTCCATCGAGATAGAATCAAAAGAAACAAATGAACATAAATTTCAAACAATTTATGTAAATTAAAAAAAAAATTAAGCAATAAAAAACTAACAGAATTACTAAAAAATCATTCGTTTCAATAAAATCAAAATCTGGAGGGATACAAGAATTGTATCAACTTCAATTCTAATTAGAACTCAAGCAGAACATTCAAAAATGTTTGATTTATATTTTTATATTATACATATAAATTATTTTTTAGTTTGTGTGTACGGGAGGCACTTATAGTAGAATGAGACGTTTTGCAGATTACGTAGCAAAAGAAATTGGCCATAAACTTCCAGCTGGTTCTTCGTTAAAGAACATAAGTGAGCCTGCAGATCGTTATTGTATGTATAAAATAGGACCTGTACTGTCTGTAAGCGTAAGTCAAGTTTCATTTGTATCACATAAAAATGGAGTTTTTAATCCATATTTTGATTTATTTCTGTTTCTTTTTATGTCCTAATAAGTCACATTTACAATACAAATATGCGAGAACAATCTAAACAGCGCTGTTCCTATACTACTCTTCGAGCTAAACAGCTAGAATTCTGAAAATTAACTCTAGTGAATCTGTGATCTTTACTCCTTTCTACCAACGATGACAATTAGTAAACTCAAAAGGGAGACGTTGCCGGTTATGCACGTCGAAAAAATAATATATTTGAATGAAAATTGACTTTCCAAATTAAGTATGATAGAAAACGAACTGGTTTTCTTATAGTTTTTAGCAATGAAGAAATTTCACAACTTCTGAATCACCTTGGTTTCTTAAACAACTTTAACGGGAAAAAAATTCCATGCATAAATTTAAAACTTATCAAATAACTATATACCGATTTTGTGCGCTAATTGTATCGGAAAACAATAAATGTTGATGGATTCCAATCACAATGTTATTTGTTTAATTTTGCTGGAAAAGATCTGCTTCCAATAAGTTATTCCAAACGAAAAGATCTACAAGATCTAAAAAAATTTGTGATTAGGAGCGCAGATCTATTTTGAAAATATTCAATATTCTGTATCATAATAAAATAATACTGTTAAGTTTGTGACGTGGCACTTTTCTAGTCAATTATTCTCTGACATGGCATCTTTTATTTTGTAGGTAAATTTTCTTTTTTTAGACAGGGTGATTCGTATAAGAATCGACACAGAAAAGGGGCATATAGAGGAGCCTAATATATGATATTATGTTGCCAACTTTGAATTTTCGACGATTTTAAATAACACAGCTGCAATACGTGTTTTTAGTTATTCGGGTTTGAAAACGACAAATTTTTTTTGAAAAATAATAATAGTAAGAAATGTTTTGCAATTAAATTCCTCATAAAATAAAGTAATAACTTTTTAGGTCCGTCACCAGGATAAAATATGACAATTTTTTATAATGGTGCATCATCCCTTATCAACCCATTAGAAATAGCATTAAATCACAATGCTCTGGTCTGTGTCTGTTCTAATACGAATCACCCTGTAAAACAAGTTATATTAAGTTGGTATTCTTTCAACAATAAAACATTATTATAAATAATTTACATTGCCTGTTACAAAAAAACATATATGTATATACAACTCAAATAAAAAATATTTCGTGGTAAAACTTTTAAAACGATTCTTCTCGAAATCGCATTTTTGTACAAAGCGCGTTCTTTGCCTGCGGTCTTCGTATGTTTTACAGTTCAAAGCTCACGATAGAATGTGTGTGTTTTTGTTAACGTTTCTAAATATCGAATATCTCTGCTTGATCTTTTTCCATTTCTTCATGACTGTTTTTATACTGAGGTGATTTCTGTCCAATCAAAAGTTCAGAATTTCCTAATGCCCATTTGCGGTTTAGCGATATGACTATATTATAAAGAGAGAACTCGCAAGTGTTTTTTTTTAAGATATGGTTTAATAGCTGTACAATTGAATTTTCCATTGGGAGCTTTGCACTGCTGTCAATTTAGTTATTAGAACTAGTAATAATGCCATTGCTTTTATAAATGAAAGTTATAATGAAATTTTTATGGATATATAAAATTTTCCAATATTTTTGATAGTTATTAATTAATAATGTTATTCATTCGCAGATCAATTCTTCTATGTTTATTTTATTTCTTTATAGCATGGAATGGGTTGTCCTTCAATGGGAATTCTTACACACGAACTGATAAAATTAATGCACTACGCTAAGTGTAAGGACCCTGTATTCTTTAGGATTGGAACGTGCGGAGGTATAGGATATGAAGGAGGCAGTGTTATAATATCTGATGAATGCTGCGACGGAAATTTCAATAGATCTTATACCATTGTAAGTTACTTAAAAATTATTGTTTTGGTTAGATATCTGCAGAGCAAAATCAATGTTTTAATTATATTATTTATAAAACCGAAAGTTATATTTTACAGGTTGAGTAGGATTGTCCGAATAGCAACTGCAGGCAATTTGTACTATAAGCGACAAAAGGGCGTTTAAATTTTTTTGTAAAACAGCTAATGTCCTAATTTTTTGTCCTTTTTAGCCAGTACTCGGAAAACCTTTAGAAAGACCCGCATTACTAGATCATCAGTTAGTTATAGATCTCAAAGACCTGGTTGAAAAAGGTGACAATTATAAGACTGTCTCTGGTACTACAATGTGCGCTGATGATTTTTACGAAGGTAAAAACTTTTCGCATTTATTTTTCAATATATTTTGCTTAATGCAAATATATATCATATTTCTGTAATTGATAATAAATTTTATTGACGAAGAAAGATCGTGTTAATCGATATATTTTGTCAGGTCAGGGGCGTTTGGACGGGGCATTTTGTAAATATTCTGAAGATGATAAAATGAAATTTTTATATAAACTTAGTGGTCAAAGTATTGTAAATATGGAAATGGAGTCAACGGCGTTTGCAGCTCTGACTAATGAAGCTGGAATAAGAGCGAGTGTAGTTTGCGTATCCTTAGTAAATAGACTACAAGGAGATCAGGTAATAATTATTTTGAAAAATTTTCCATTTTTGAGTGCACACAATAAACAATATTTAACCCGTTGTACAATAAGGACAAGAAATTATTAAATAGGTAATCTTTGAATAATGTTTTTCGTATTATATATATAAAATTAAATATTATAAGGGATAACTCCCATTTTTTTTAAACTAATGTAAAACTAAGGATATAATCCAAAATTTTTACTCTTGATCATTTTGCCTAAATATTACCCATATGTCAAAGGAAAAGTTATTCAAATAGTAGTCACTTAAATTCCAAAAATATAGGCAATTATTAGTTTTCTACAAAGCCCAAAATATTTACTTTAGAACATAGGTGTGGCACTTCTTTCAAATGAACCCTTTTTTTACAAATAATAATTTTAGTACGTACATTTTACCATGCTGAATAATAACTGGTTTAATGGCGTAAGATCATTTCTTTCTAAATGTTGCTTTTGTAGTAAATGTATTACAATACATTTTAATTAATTTTTTATACACCTGTTTTGATATACGGAATTTTTCGTTAATAATTTATATATACAATAACTAAAGAATCATATACCCTAATTATTATGAAAATCTAACTCAAAGTACTTTGGTAAAAAATTGTTCCTTATCCTCGTATATCAATCGTGTTAAAATTCAGTAATAAATAAGGTCAAAAATCATACAATATTGTTTCTTCAAAGTTGAGACATAATTTGCTCTTTAAATTTTTAAATTCTGACAAAAATCATACTTTGGTAATTGTTTTCACTAAGTACACGCTACAAGATATCTGGTCCTTACATCTTCGACGTCACTGGCTATACATTTTAACAGTTTTGTTACTTATATCACTATTTTTGTTTAAATAAATTTCTCTTGTTTGTCTGAAAGAAAAAATACTTTTAAAAAATTTATATGTCAACATTTCATCAACAAATATTTTTTGCTAATAGAATCTAGGATTTAATTAAAATTTAGAGTAATATTTTTGATTTGATTTTATTACCAAAAAATTATTCTGACAGCTAATCAAGTGAATTCACCTTTTTGCAAATAATGAAGAATACATTTTTTTTCGTTAATTATATTTTATTGAGAAGTCTTAATTAAACCCATAAAGTGGTTTTTACTAACAAATAATTAATTGTGTAGTTGTAGATTGGGCGGACTGAAATCATTGCGATTCAAAGTATTTTTTCCCGAAAATTTTCTATTTTCTAGTAAAATAAGAAGAGCCAATCATTTTAAACAAAATACAGATTTACTGGACCCCATCCACCGACCTCAACCTTCTATATCATGTCTATATTGTAGCTCAAGAATCCTTTACTCAAACTTTAACGATTTAATCTAAAATACTTTCGTAAAATATTCCTTCTAACCGAGATACAGAGTGATTTAATTAAAAATTTAAAAGATATTTTTATTTTTGTTCACTGTTACGATACCTTCTGATATTTTTTGTTCACACTTAGTAAAAAGTTTATACATATTAAGACACTGTAAATTATTGTAAAAGATATTTTTTCGCTATTACCAGATGGGTACGGTAGGGGTAGAGACTTAGTTTTCCCCTTCTACATTTTACACTCGTCATAATGACATATTTTTTGATACCCTGTTAGGTACTAAGTAAATATTCTCCTCTTGTCTCATTGCCATAGAGTCATTAGTTTTCAACGATTTTCCAGCTACAATATGGACAATTGGAAATGAAACACCCTATATATTTAAATTATTGACTTTCTACTAGAGACGTTAAAAATATAAGTGGTGTAAAACTATTTTGTTTATATTGCAGATTTCAACTCCAAAAGCCGTGTTAGAAGAGTGGCAGTTGAGGCCTCAGATTCTTGTAACAAGATACATAAAAAAACATTTGGATTCAAATAAGATAAAGTGCTGTTCTTCTTAGATAAAGTGAATTGGATCTCCCTATATTTTATTCATACAGTATTTTCATTGTCATATTTTTTTTTAATAGTAACTGTCGCTATTGTATTTTTATTGAAATACATTTTGAATAAATAAAAGTAAATAAAGGCGTAGATATATATTATTTTCATTGGAGTTGAAAGTAATGTTTGTTGCCTGACTAGTAGTTCCCATTTTATAAATAATGAGGTTAATAGGTCAGACATTATTCAAACAAGGTTGAGAGAGAAAAATGTTTATCCCTACGACTAATTTGGGATGCAAATTGAATAATCAACATACTTATTGATTTTATAATTGCACTTGATCTAAATGAATTTAACCCTGAATCCAAAAATAGTGGATTTGATTTTTTGTGGTTGTGCACCCGTTTGTCAGTTGTCATTTGTCGTTTGTCTTCCTGTCGTTCCACCTTCGTCGAAAGTTTCCAGCGATTTCGTTTGTAAAATTACTTATTTTTCAGATTAAATATTAACAGTTGAAGAAAAACAATATTAATTTGGTTGACGGATGACAGAAAAATTGTGACTTGTGTTTTTAATCAGTTTCAACATCAAATACACATGTAGGTAATCCATTTTTGCCATAATATGTACTTGCTTGCGTTTATGGTGCCACACCAAATTTGTAATTTGCGTTTTAATTTCAGGAATACTGAGGAAGATGACAATTCTAGAGAATGATGTGATTCCTATGCCCAACAAACTATCTTTGACCAAAACAAAGTGTAAACCTGAGCAGTATAAACGGAAATATTTATTTGAAGAAGACTCTAGCCCCGCTAAGAAGCCTGTACTAAGCGAAATGTTAAACGGTTATAGGGGTGACCAGAGGAGCAACGGGGATGCCTCACAAGATGCTCCTGTAGCAACTTTGTCAAACATGGGAAACACTTGTTTTCTCAACAGTGTGTTATATACTTTGCGATTTGCGCCAACATTCTTACATAATTTACATCATCTTATTGGTGATTTAGCTCTAGTCAATTCAAAATTAAATCAGAATAAGGCAAAAACGTCGTCTTTAGGCCGAAATATTGGGTCCATTACTGGACCTAGTTCACGTAGTACAAGTAGCAAGGATTTATTATCTTTAGGAAGTTCAAATGACATTATTCCAAAATCAAAAGTGCAAGTAGTTACTGAAAAGTTACATGAATTGTTTATGATTATGCATAACCTTGAAATTAAAGAGTCAACTGATCCTTATCAGCCAGTAGCACTATTGCAAGCTGTGAGAGAAGCTAATTCTATTTTTGAAGGAAATAATCAACAGGCAAGTGCGATTTTTTTCTTTAATGTGTTTACATTATTAGTAACATATTAGCTATATATAAATTTTTATATTCTTGGCATGTTACAAAGTTGTTTCCTTCTAAATATATCTTTTTTAAAATGTACCTTTAATTGACTGACTTTTAGTACATGGAAGAAGTGTGTATGTAACTTGTTTTGTACTATAAAGAATATTATTCTAATAAAACTACAAATAAGAGTATTTTTTCAGGACGCTCATGAACTCCTTGTTTATTTATTGGACAACATACGTGAAACCTGTGATGTACTAACACAACAAGTTCAACAAAACCCAGAAATTTTGAATGAAACTGAAGTTTTACCTACTGTCAACAGTAGTAAAATCTGGAATGTAAGGAACTCTTGGAAAAAGAGCCTGAAAAAAAAGGTATTATATTCTTTCTTGCTTAATTATTAATATATCTTTTGGTGCTTAAGAAAAACTTTTTTGTACTTTATTATCTTGTAAAGTTCATTTTACATGGTATTATCTCCTTTGCTAAAGATCCTCCAATTTTATTGAGTTAAAAAAATCTGACTAGCCGTCAGCTGTAACTAAAAAGATTCTTTTTGACAATTTTGGACAACTTCAAGGAAATTCCTGCTTTGGCTCATTATATGTGGCTAATTGAAAATGTAATTTACCTGTCAACCTCTCTACAAGATCATTTAAACTGTATAATACAAACTGATTATATGAACTACAAACCTAATACTAACTTAACAAAATAAATTTCCTAACATTTTTATCAGATCACTTCGCTTGCAATATTTTAAATTTAATTATCTTTTCCTCCCTGAGTCTGCATCCAAAAAATATAATTTCTTCTATATATCTTAGTCATAAATTTTGGCAGATGAATGATGTGCGTAGTAAGCATAGATTTCAGAAATGAACAAATATCATAAATTTTGATAATTTTAATGCAGAAATTTAATGTATAAATGTAACCATTTAATTAAAGGATAAGACAACAAAAGAAGCAATATCTGAAGAACAAGTAAATGGAGCCCATACCACTGATGCAGAAGACTCGACATCTATAGACAGTTCCAATGGAACATTGACCAAACGAAAATTAGGTTATAATTTTGTAGCTGAAGATTTTGAAGGTATAACCTTAAGGCGCACTAAATGCCTTGAATGTGAGAGTGTTACTGAACGCAAAGAACCTTTTTATGACATACCGGTACCCATTTCCATGATTTCTCTAAAAGATGATGAGGAAGACAATGTAAGTGATATTTTCCGGAGGGCGTGTGTTACTACGGAAAAACTTTGTGACTCGAATAAATATTTGTGCGAGAAGTGTAAACGGTACAATGAGGCAAGCAGGGAGGTGCTCTTTGAGAAACTTCCGAATATAATGGTATTGCAGTTGAAAAGGTTTACGACTTCAACTTCAGGGGTGCAGAAGGTCAATACTTATCTACCGACACCATTGGCACTTGAGTGTTTTTGTGAAAGCTGTTGTAAGGTAAAATCTATTTCAATCAATTTTCATTGGTTTGTATACTATGTTATAAAAGAATGAGTGTGGGTTGTCATTTAAGAAAAGCCACCCGTCTTTTAAAATTAAAGGTTTGTGGTAATAAAGTCACCTCTATGGTAGTATTAATTAAATAATAAAGTAATGTATATTTTCATGTAGACGGGTATTGATTTTACAAAAAAATTTGGGGAAATGATACATTGTCATCAAAAAAAAGTAAAAACATTTTTTTCTAGTCAAAAATAATAAGACAGTTGTGTAAAAAATATGGTACTAGTTTTATATACACACACCCCCAACTGGTTGCAGAAATAACCATTAGCTAGGTAGGTTGTCATTAAAACCAGACGACCTCCATTTTTTTACAGGAATGGGTAATTGTCACCTCTATGGTAATTAAGTAATAATTAATTTCTTCATATGTTGGACTTGAATGGTTGTTCTAGGTTAAATTTATATAATCCTCATAATCATTAATACTAACGGCCCAAAATGGGATGACATTCGAAAAGAAAAACACATATTATCGATTTACTTAATCCTAAGATTGAAATTAAATTCATTAATACTATTGGTACTCAGCATAAAGAAAATCAGCTAGGAAAACTATAGAAAATTACTTCAGAAAAAAGATTAACGACATATCCAATCAGGGTATGTGAAAATTTTGTTTGTGCCCATTTTCCCTTTGATTTCTTTTTTGAATTTAGCCTACAACTGAACGATTTCTGAATCTATATTTTGACACGTGTATTGTGAATTACAGGTTGAAGAAAACCAATCCCGGACTCACAGGTATAAACTCTGTTGTGTTATTATGCACCTAGGTGGCACAATGGCATCTGGACATTATAGGGCTTACGTAAAAGCTTCAGACCACCTAGAAGACTACTCAGATTGCACGCGAGATTTGCCGAAAGGTAGTCTCTCAGCTAGTAGCAGCGAGAAATCTCTAAATATACTAAAGTTCCTTAAACCCCGGTCGATTGGCAATTCAATAATGGAGGGGAGGAATGGATTATCATCTAGAAGTGTGAATGGAATCAGGATGTGCAAAAGCATCGATTGTTGTGGCGTAAAAATTAACAAAAACGTCGTTGAAAACGTAATTAACAGTTTTTCAAGAAAGAACACTCATGATTATAAATGGCATCCTAGCAGTTCATCATCAGAAGATATGTGGTTGGAATGTGACGATGAAAACGTTAGGGCAATCACCAGTCAAGAGTTTGTAGAAGAACTGGCCAATAAGCCCAACTCAACTTCAACTCCTTATTTGCTATTTTATGCCAAAATTACAGACCAAGTTAGTGACTAATGGTGACTAGTAGTATAGGAACTGCAAAAGTTTAAAAGTGAACATGGTACAAAAATGTAATGCTGAATTTTGGCTTGAACTTGTCTCGTGTTTTAAAAGTTTAATGATAATTATACAGTTGTTTCAAATTTGCACATAGTTTAGACTAATAATAACATATGCATTGTTGATAATTGCTCCAAGTGTCTTTTTTACTCTTTTTGGTACTTTGATATTTCAACTTATAACTTGAAACTTTTTATAATTTTCATTCAATTAAAGTTTAAAAGAATTAACTCTAGATGTAAAACTTACCTAATAGTGCCAAAATGAACTTTGCCAGCAGGTTTCTATGAAATACTGAGCCTTTGATATTAGTAATAGTTTCGTTTTTATTTTTGAAACATTCCTTCTACGGCATATAATGCTACGATCAATAAAGATATATAAACGATTGCTCATGTTATATATAACTTTTGGAAAAGCTTTTACGAGAAATTCATAAAGTTTATTGATACTCTCCTCTGATTGAGGTAAATATTTGTCGCTTCTTAATTAAATGTTGACTTTTATTAATTTATACAAATTTTTTCATTTTAGTTTAGAACGATGTATACATGTATTTGGAAATTATGTGTAAATGTTTCTTGTCCATTTAAATGACGTTTAAATGTTAATTGTGAAGCAATTCAGTTTTTTGCTAATTGAAATATTAGGGACGGTGTAAAACATTCAATGTGTATTTGGCAATGCTGTTCTAAATAAATTAAATGCCAAATCTATATTAACTCAAAATTTTACCAGTATGCTTATTAAATCTAAATTATTTAAAATATCTACTAGTTACAATTTTTTGTACCGTGTACTCTTGCGTCTTTTGCTAAATGTATGGTACATTGTTTAATATTTTTTTAGCTAGTACAAAAATATTACAGTGATCTAATGTGATATCACAGAATATTTATATTGACATTTAATAAGAAAAAAAAATTAAATGAATGTACCTAAGTAGGTAGTTTGTTAAAAAAAACTAATTGCTTGTTTTTCTGGCAAAAATCCGCAAAATGAGCTTCGAATTATCACTTTTTTGTGATGCCTTTGAGCACAATGTTATAGTTGTATATTTTTGTGATTTTTTTCATAGAATACTATATAAAACGCTAGATTATAATAAATGCTTGATTTTTTAAAGGTTAAATCTGTATTTTCTGTTGATATAATCATCTAATTCAATACGTTACTATCATAAAAATTCATTTTTGTGCCCAAAAAACTACATGAAAATAGCTATACGCGTATCAAGTCAAGCAATACACTCCTCTCTGGCGTACCATTTGAAAACAACAGTTATATTAGATATTTGTTTACATTTTGTAAAGTCTTATTTTGAGGTATTTATTGTTAATATTTTTATTTAAATTTTTGAAGTTTCTTTCATAAATGTTAAAACCAATGAACTATTGTTACTGTGTTCCTGTATGTCCTTTATGGATAAAACATTTTTGTGGAGGTTTGGTTTACCCCCTCCCTGTTAACTTATAAAAGAAATAGCGTCTCTGGATAAAAGCATAATTAAATGAGTTACGTGTTCTGTACTTGATGACAATGTAATTTGTAGGATACCAAATAACTTTGCATAGAAGTTTTCTTAAGTGGTTGCCAAGTTATGGTATTATCTGTCAACCAAATGAAAAAATGTCGCGAGTCCGAGAAAAACAAAAAGTAGCATTTGTAATCAAACATTGTAAAATAAGGACAATGTTTTTTTTTGTTTTAAAAAATCTCGGCGCGGTCTATTATAATTCAAATTTCTCTTTTAGGTCTGAGAGTGGTATAAGTTATTTTATATAATGTTTTCATTAAGGAGTTAGCAGTGCTACCACAATTTGGCAGCCTTTTACAAAACTTGAAAATCAAAGTAGCCCAGTACTGAATAAATTACACCAGCTTTAAAACAAGGTATCACATTTTAATAATGTGTCATCACCTGCAACGCCATATATTTGTTATAAACTACTTCGTGTCAGATATTGATATAAATTTTCCCATTTAACAAAATGTTTTTATCAGGAATCAGGATCTTTTTTCATTAAGAAATTAGCAGATTATTTAGAATAATAATAACTATTGCATATGAATTATTTTTTTCATAAAAACCTTAAAAACGATATAAAAAAAATACAAATCCACAATTGATTACAAAAATAACTGCTTAAACAAAATGCAAACAAATAGACAATGGCTCTTGCTACATTTCTTGAGTGTCTGCAGTGGTGAATCAGTCTTAAGTCGCCTAATTTGTTATTATTATGTAATCAATTGCTGTCAAAATGTTTTAATTTTGTTAAATTGTATTTTAAATATTTTGTCCCATTTATGGAAAAATTTATTTTCTCTTAGAAAATATACCCTTGCTTATTAAATTGCTGAACATTTTTGTGTATTTTTCTGCACATAAAATATATGTGGCAGTAACTTGATGAGTAATTAATGAAACTTCTTAATTTCAGTCATCAGAGGGATGTGATCAGTAATAGAAAATATAGAGACCATAGTTTAAATAAACGAAATAGCGCATATATAAGTTCATAAAGATTGTGATAGACATAGTTTGCTATAGATACGAAATATATTTCTGAACATAAAACCAATTTGCACTATTAGTGAAATCTCGTGATATACATCGATTTATTCAACTATTGCGCTCAAAACGTTTTTATCTTGTAAATCAAAAGAATAATACTTTGCAAAACCTATTACTATTGGCCAGTGTATATTATTTTTTATATAAAAAAATTATTTTTGGCCATATTGGTCGCAAATTTCACTTAGTGATTGTTAGTAAATGAGAATTTTAAAAAACACCTAGTAACAATGACAGTGATATGCCAACTAAAAATAAAATATTAACATTTAATATTCAGATAACTTTAAAAAAATATTGTATAATTTTTAAACTATCAGTCATGAAATAATATACTTTAGACCTACAATATGTTTCATATAGAAATTCTACGCCTTTTATCTTCGTTCTTCGCTTGTGCATTGAAATTTTTTATGGCAATATTTATTAATTCCCCTTCTCTTGGAAATAAAATAAAAACTCATTTTCTAATCACGCTAAATGTCAAATCTATTGTTTGGTTATGATATGTTTACCTACTAAAACAACCAACAATCTTCCTAGCTTATCTGCAATTTCTGCATGCTTTTTTCTTTCTTTCCTTCTTATTCTTCTTTTTTCATGTTTTTCATTTTTCTTCTTTTTAGTTACTTGCTCTCCTTTCTACTCATTATGTCTTCGATAATTTTTTCTACTAATCTGTCCGGTGTTTATATACAACTTTGCTATTTGTCTGCTTAGTTCGCTGTTACTTTTGCGTTGAATGTGTAAAATAAAATGCATTACGCTATATAGAACCACCCTTTTATCAGTAAATTTCCCTCACATGTTAGATATAATCGTAGCTAGTGTACCTTTATGTGTTGAGTATATATGTGCTTAACAAAACTAGCCCTATCCTTTAAGGTTAATACCCTCTCTTTTGATGTTATTGTTTCAGTTAGTTAGTGATCATTTAATTAATTAACAGTAGAACTTTTATGTGGAACATAGTCTAATGTTATGTCATTTTTTTAATAAATAGTTTTGCTCCATTGCTACCTGGTGTTTAAGCAACTTGTTAACCCTTCTAGTCATCCTCAATATTCTATGCGACAAGGCGGGCTAGATATTCATTTTGTACATATATTATTTGTTCTTTTTTTGGTATTTGTAAAATTTAAAATGAGTTTTTGGAGCAACTCAAAAATTTGACATTTTTGGGAATGACTGGAATCTTGGTTATCAATTTTTTTGGAAAGTTAAATAGAATTCGTAACTTAACATTTTTGTAAATATATTAAGATGAAGAGATTATTAGAATGAAACAAATATGTATTACTCATTTACTATATTACAGAAACGTTCACAATTATTTTTTCATTATTGTATTCATCAGAGTTTTGTAAATATTTGGGACAGACCTGTTTTATAAAAAGTAAGTTATCTGATCTCAAACATTTGCCAAACTCTGAATATCTCTCCCTGTGTTAAATTCATGACATTTTCATGATTTATACTTTATTTGAAGTTTTTAATTTTGTGTGGTACACGTGTGCGTTTTTTTTTTCAAATAAGTGGCGTATTTGATTAAAGACATGTGTGCTTGTAAAAATTTATCCAACAAAACATTTTAATAACGGTTTATAAAGTTGCACATTAAAAAAAATATTTTAGTGAGTTTACATTTACTTAGAGTCATCATAATTGCAACTCCGTTACTAATTATTTTGGATAAATTATGACAAATATTTTGTAACCGTATAAAAATATATTTATTAAAAGTTATTTCTACATATTTATTTGATCAAATTTGAAACAAATGAATGTTTTTTTCGTATATACACCATTTTACATTTATATCCAGTTTATATATATTTTCCAGTTTTCCTTATAAAAATATTTAACTATTATTTTAATAATTTTACAAACTTAAGCAACTGTATTATGTATTTTTTTAAATAGCCCTTAGTATCCACATTTCTAGGGCCACACACACTTCATTCTGACACATTCCTTAAAAGCAAAAAACTCACTTGTATATTTTTATTTAACTTTAATTATATGTAAATACATTACTTTCAACGTTATAAATTATATAAATAATATAAAAATTACATAATTAAGTACATATAATTTAATAATAATACAATGTGGCAACAATAAATTAAACAAAACATTGACAGCTGGTTTGTAAATATTTTGAAAATTTAAAATTCGATTCAAATAAATTTTTGTTTACTAGAAAATGTTTTTTTTTCATCTAAATTCATGCTCTTCTAAATACAGTCATTTTACAGTGTACAGTTTATGTAATTTTTTGTTCTTTTTCATTCCAATCAACTGTTAAATTACTTAAATAAAAGTGGCACATTCTCTAAAAATCAACCTTTAGACAATATCTAGATTCAAAAAATTACGCTTGTATACATTTTTTTATGTTAAATTTAGAAATTTTTGAGGTATTAAAAGATAAAAGAGTCATTTACACTATCTCCTACATGATTTATAAACCCCATTTTATTACACTAATTTGCTTCTGTGAGCACCTCTCTGGAGTATTTTTTTAACAAATTACTGATATCTTCAGCATGAGTCTGCTGCCATTGAACATTAATCTTGACTTTTTCCAAGGACTGTTCAACACCTTGTTTAGCATCAGCGAAATTCTTCTTGTTGGCTTCAATGAATTTCTCAAACTAAAAGGAGATGAAGCTGAATTAGTCTTAGCCGAAAAAAACTAAAACTTTTCTACTATAAAATTTTTTATTATATTTTTTGAAACGGTAAATCTAAATGGATGGATTATATTTGTGAAAGATGTACATCTTACCTCTTGTTGTTCTAAAATATCATTCATATATGTAGAAATCGATGATAAATATCTTGTAATTCTTCTCTTGTGGTGGTGTATGCTGAAATTTAAAAACAATTAATTTCTCATTAAGAAGTGGAATGAGAAACATCCACGTCATCGTTAAAATGTACAAAGTATTTCATAAGGAATGAATGGCAAGATGCTAAATGTGTCCATGCAAAGTATTAACATTTTTGAGTCTCATAAATGCTTATTCCTTTTGAAACCCATTGTATTTATTATCTGGATAAGAGTTCCTACTAAACCAACAATTTCACTTCGGGTTTTTATAGTTTTAAAATCCATTAAACTTACTGCTTAAATATTTTGTCAATATTCTCATAGAGAAAGCTCTTCGCAATGAAATAGCCGACATCATTTGCTGCCACTGCTCCAAAAACAGTGCTACTGTCTTGTCTTCTTATGATGGTATCATTCAGCGACCAATCGAGGTATCTACTCAGCAACCAAATTTCTTTTGTACAACCAAGGTTACTTAAAAGTGATGTCTTTTCACTGGCAACGTTTGAATTTTGGTATTTTTCCCATAAGAAATTCCATTCCGCTTCGCCGCCATCTTTTAGGGTTGTACAATAGACCACGCCACGTAAATCTTTAGGGATGCTAAAAAATCACACGTTTTATATATACAAATATATGGATTATTCTTAAGATTGATCTGTACTGGTCCATTCTGAGATGGAAAGTATTAAGGAAAGTCAAACACTGGTTTTGACAATCTCAGTTCTTCCGAGCCCTGCCAATTTCCTTATTTCTCAAAATATTGTTTTTTTAACAGCTACGCTAGTCTCACTCGATTCCTTTACCTCGCACTAAGTTCAGGAAATCAAGACACTTCAAAAAAATCCTTTTAGAGATGATCTTTTGGTAGAAGGTACTTAATGCAAGCTTGTCTAAATGTCGGTACAGTTGCAAATTTGTGGATTCGTGTAATCTTTTCTCTGGAACAAACAGTTCGGCTGATCGACCCAGAGAAAAGTGTAGTTTCAAACCAACACAAAAACCCATCTTTTTTGGATCCATCCGTAAACCGGTGAAACTTATTGGACACAAAATAGTATTAGTTAAGAGAGCTCCCCAAATTCCCTACTCAGTATTTCTATTAGAATGAATGTAACAATATCGGAGGAACCCAATTAATCTATGTACCTATCTTTGTTTCAAGATGAGATGTTTGGTGGTACTGGGAAAAAACAGGCAGATCGTGACTTAGAAGCTGTGACGAAATTGGGTGGTCACGAAGATCATCTTCTTGACTTTAATGGTCTTTGATTGTCAAGATCCAAAAGGCTCCGAGTTTACTTTTAAGTTCATATTTTCAGTGAACATTATAACTAAAAGAACATTCTCCAAATAATCGTTTACAACTAGTCCTTAGCTGATTGCTTCTCATTAAAATAAATGGACCTTAATAAATACAATATAAAGTCCACCGTCGTTTAGTGATTTAAATAAATAGGAATTAAACAAAGGCACATTTGAAGATAAATTACTCACATATTTTTATCAGGATTCTCTTCGAGTTTTTTGAATAACTGTTTAGCATGAGAAATGCAGTTTGATACACCAAATAGACAGGCTTTACTAACTATCAGTTGTTGCAACTTAATCGAGTCAAGTTTTTGGGGGTTGGAGATAGTTGCTTCCAAACCTCCAATTCTTTCATAAATAGGAGTTAATAAATGTTTCATATATTCCTAAAAAAGGGCTTAAATTTATATAATAATTTTTTTGGTTTATTTAGCTTACCTTGTAGCTTCCATATATTGGGGTCTTTTTTAAATGATTTGTGAGGACGTTTGTCTTATCTAAAGCAGCTCTCCATGGCATTAATTCAGTTTCATGTTTTATATAATCTAATAAGTTAAAGAATATGTCATATTTTAAACTTCCAACAAAGGCCATATCAGCAGAATCGGTCAAAAGTTGAACTCTATTAAGCGTTGGTATTTTCTTATAATCTTTTCCTTGTAAAAATTTTGTTAAAAGCTCCCAATTTTTTTGGTCATAATTAACTTTGTAAATTCCTAAAAAAATATTTTTATATTTTATTTTTTGAAAATCAGCAAAACCTCTTTAATTTTGATTTATATATAAATGTATAAGTATACTTTTTCATGATAATTATTTTTTTCATTTCACCATTTTTTATATTTACCTGCCATTTGATTATTGAAAATAACCCATTCGTTTTCTTCAGCCAGGTTTTCAATGATTTGAGTGTGTTGTGGACATGACATCCATACTTGAGGACTTGTAACGTTGAATCTTGGGTCACTCTGAGTGGAATAACTCAAAGGTATCCACCAACAAGGATTTGAATAATCTTTGGTCTTAAAGACGTCTCTTACATGACGTTTCTGGAAAAGTAAACATCATTTTTTATAAATATTTAGATATTTAATTAAAAATTTATGTGCATCAACTTTTACTATTGCTCTAAAACCATTTTTTAAATTACTGTGGACATTCAGATAAGTATAATTTATTCTTTCATATTTACATTATTTCCTTTTATTCTAATTATAATAATTGTAAGTTATTTTCTATAGCTTACTTGCGTAATGTCGGCACTCCTTTTTTCATAATTTCTGATGACAGTAATGACCGGATAACCTGTTTGAACAGTCCAAGTATCCATAATGTGCTTCACTGTCAGGCTGTTAGGTAAAGCTTTCTTTTTGTGCGCTACTTCAGTTAGTGAATACCACAAATCATCCTGCTCGGCGTTACCGTATTTGTGCTTTTTCAGATAGTTGCTGACTCCTGTTCTTAAAACGTCGTCACCAAGGAAAAGGTTCATCATCCTGATTAAGGAAGAACCTTTTTTATACGAAATCGTATCGAAGATTTCGTCGATTTCTTTGGGGTTACCAATTGGAACTGATACCTAGAAAATAGTTTATTGGAATCCAAAGTTTAAATGGCAATCGAATACTTACTGGGTGAGAAGTTCTAAGAGAATCAAAAGAATACACTCCCAACATATTATCAGCTACTTCTTCTTCTAAAGAGTTCCATTCCTGGAACAAAGATTCAACAGCCAAACTAGCCATATAAGTTGCAAAACCTTCGTTCAACCAAAGATCAGTCCACCACTTCATAGTTACCAAATTACCGAACCACTGATGAGCTAATTCATGAGCTGAAATAAAAAAGCAGACTAAGACGATATGACTGAAACAATTTGCTTCATTTCGATTCAATCGAGTCGCCATCGTGCTAGCGCGTTTTTCCATTGAAAATCCGAGATAGGACTCATTTTTTTGGTCAATAACCCTAAAGGCGGACATCTGCTCTTTTTAAAGAATTTTCCCCACTAGTTCTATACAAAAAGCTATTTTATGAAGTACTTGCCTATAACACTAGCTACATAGTGTTGGCTCGTTTTTGAAGAAACTGCAGGGTCATAAAGTAAATAGGCTTCCCTATAGGTGATCAGACCCCAATTTTCCATTGCACCCGCACTGAAATCAGGTATGGCAACCATGTCTTGTTTGGGAAGTGGGTAATCGATGTTGAAAAAATTTTCATAATATGCTAGGCATTTAGGACCTACTTCAGCAGCAAAATCTACCTGCAAAATAAGTTTGGTGAGTAATTCTTAAGTTAATTTAAGTATTATTAAATTTGAGAATAGTTTTTTTACCTGGTTTAAAGCATCCTTTCTTGCCCAAATTCTGAAAGTAACATTGTTTTTGTCGTGTATGTATCCAGTTTTATAATCAAAATCTGAAATAACCCAGGCTACTAAATATGTGGACATTGGTACCGAGGTGTCGAATCTGTCCCAAAACCACCCATCTATCTCTTTTCTAAAAAAATCAATAAAAACAATAGTAATTTCATCTGTTTCTTCAACACAACTGAAAGATACTTACATTGGTTCAGTTTTAAGCAAAGGCATATTACTGATAGCATTGTACCCTTCCTTTCTACCTATACTGATATCAAAAGTAGCCTTCATTTCTGGCTCGTCGAAGCACGGGAATGCCAATCTTGCACTTGTAGATTCGAATTGTGTAACTCCTAACCATTTTTTCTGTTTTGCTTTCTTATCATAATAACTACTCCTGTAAAAATAGACTTTTTTAAATAGTTTTCCTAAAGTAGATCAACAGGATAGAAATGGAAAATCGAGTGTATTGTCTACTAAAAATTCAACCTGGTATCATTTATGTAAGACATAAATTCATTCAAATCAGACTTCAATCGAGGTGAATTTGTTGTATTATCTTATTCAATATAAGGCGTACGTCTTACCTGTAAAATCCAGCTAAACCATCGTCAAGTTTTCCTTTAAAGCTGATAAAAACTTCATAGGTATGATGTTTAATAAGAGGCTCTTCCAAAAGAATAATCAAAAAATCGTTTTCTTTATCTGAATCAATATTGCTAATTTTCAGAGATTTGAGGTCAGTGCTCGATGTATCCTTAACGGTAAGTCCTTTGTGAATATCCAGTGATTTAGAGTGAAGAGTTATATTCATAGTGGAGTGAATGCATGTTGTCTGGAAAAAATAAGGATAAAAAATTTTGTCAGTTAGAACTGAAAAATACCGACACTATTCTAATTAAAACTTATTAGCACTGAAAAGCAACCCCATGTTGAACCTGTGAAATATAAATACTGTATATTTTCTACACAATAAAATCATTAATAATTAACCATGGTAAAACGATGACTTCTTTAGACCAAGTCTAACTAAACTAATATTTTTTAATTAATCTTACAGGTCTTTTCTAGAATCGGTTGTCTAGAAGACCCCCAGGAAACGAAAGCGTTCCTTATGCAATCGTTCTTAATTTGTCCAGATGAAACTGCTAAAATTCACAATCCTTAGCTAGTTGATTTAATATTTGTAAGTTTTGTTTTACGGATTCATTGGACAACTGACGACGTACGAGGAGGGAATGTCTAGCATACAAAACATTTCTAGACTTAAGTTCTTCCAAAGTCTTAATAGTAGTTTGAAAATTCTTAGTATCATTAACAATAAAAATGGTAGGAAATATATACTTTGTTAATTGTTGTAACTTTAAAGCTTCCGTATTACAGTGTCCTTCATTCATTTTATGAAAATTTTATAATGTTTTCTTCTAGTGTAACCATTCTGATCCAGATGAAGAGGAAGCAAGATCTACATAAAATCTTTCTTAGATACTTTTACATTAGTAGATAATTGCTGAATTTTAAAACATATCTCCTTTTTTTTTAGTGTCCTGATGATGGTTGTATAATAAAGCGAAACATCGACAAGTTTTGAAAATAGTTTCATTAAAAGCCTGATCCATATACCCACCACATTCCAGCTTAATATTATTATTTAAATTACTTTACCGTTGTTTTTTTATAAAAAACCTAATAGAGAAGAAAATATTGTCCCATTTAATAAATTATATGGTTAATGACTCCGAATTTTTTGTAGAAATATTTACGTTATAGTAGGTTAAGGCAAAGTGTTGCTGTTTTTGAAGGTCAATGTCCCAACAGAGTTATAAATTCGCATCACATTAAAAAGATTTTTATATTCAAGCTCCATCAACTAGATATGCATAAATTGATATTGTGCAAGGCCAGTAAACAGATATATTACCAATAATAAAAAAAGTAGTTACATTAAGACTTTTATGTCACATAAAAATATCGACCATGTATGTTCTTTACCAAATATGGAACTTTTCATTAGCAAATAATCTTTATTTTACGTATTAAAAGCTATGATTTGACTTGGCACAAAAATCAAGATTTTATAGCAATTTTAAAATGTTTAATATTAAGATAAAAAAGAGATTTTTAAAAAATGAGTATACGTTTTACAAATATAGAAATTATTCAGTTACACAACTACATTTAGCTTATATAAGTTTATTTTTTCTGAAATCGTATACCAAATAATTTGTCAATATGAACTAAAAAGTAATTATAATCGGAACGAAAAATATTGTACAAGGCGCTACCCGAAAATTCCAGGAGTTATTTGAGAACTAGAGAAGTATTGTTCGTAATGCACACAAAGAATTAAATCCGAATAGAATAAAACACGACAATAGGCGAAAACTGCGTACTAAGAATTGTAAAATGTACTTAACGAAATACACGCTGCAACATACAAACGGAAAATGAGCTTCGGCCTGTTATCGCCAGATTTGTCCACGGGCATCTTGAGAGCAGAAGCAGTCCTTCTCTTGCTGGACGGTACTTACTTTTAATTAAAAATTTAATTGAAGCTGTCAAACTAGTCGCAACGTTTCCAATGTTTCTGCCGTGAGTAAAAACATTCCTCCAAGTGGAATGAAGTAAATGCCTTCAGAATCTCCTGCAATTCTGCTTGAATATCCTCGATGTCGTCAAATCGACTACGTTTAAGTGTAGAAGATTTGGTTCCCGAAAACACGTAAAAAGTCGTACGATGCTAGATCGGGTGAGTAGAATGGATTGGGAACAACAGTCATTTTATTTTTTGCCAAAAACTGTCTTATCAGTGTGGGCAGGTGTATTGTAGTGCTGCAAGGACCAGTCTTTGTTTATTCACATTTCCGGACGTTTTTGTCCAACATTCTCCTTTCCGAAAGCTCGCATCGTCTTCAATGATCTCGTGGTTCTCCTTAAAACGTTAAAACCACTCAAAAGTTCGTGATTTACTTTGATACTTCATCATCGAAAGATTAAGCTAACATTAATTGGCTTCAGTCGATGTTTTGCAGACTTTAAAACAATATTTAATGTAAACTCGTTGCTCTTCTGTCGGGACCATCACACAAATCGTAGCGAGTTTAAAACACTATTGTAAACAAAATTCGTACGCGGCTCTACATGTTTCCACAACTGTGTCATTTGGCAGATTGGAACTTTTGGGTAGCAGCAACTGAACAATTATTATATGCTTTAGTCTGTAAATTATTGAAATCTATGATTAAAGGCTCACTGTTCCGATTGTTATTTAAACTTTGCTGGACTATTCTTCCTGGGCTTATATGGATAAATATAAAATAATCCTTAGAATGTTTTAAGGTATTAAGGAAATTTTCAGAAATATCAATTTTTAGCGATTTAAATTATGATTTTATAAGATCATTATTATTATTACATCTCTTTCTTCAGAGATTAATTTTTACGATTTTTTTCTTACCGTTATCCATACTTTTCCATCGAAGTCAAAATTATCTTTTTCTCCCAAATGTGAAATAATTTCTAGCTCGTAATGGTCGGGAATGACATCTTTCGGCAGCCGATAGGAATTAACAACAAAAATACATATAAGCAGGAGGTATATCGATCGAAGCATATTCTGAAATTTAAAAAAAATACAAATGAAAAAATTCTAGGTTCATCGAAAATGGACGTTTTTGTCATGCAATATATCAAATTTGCATACGTCTATTTGACATTTTTCCAGGGTAATGAATAAAAATGTATGTTGGTTTAAATTTAAATAACTTTTTAAAAGCCAATGGTACCGCACGAAATCGTAAATTTCAAAAATTTCGACATTTGGATGATTCAAAAACAAAGAGATGCAGATTTGTACACCAGAGAGGAGGACGTATCTTCTTTTTTTTAAATACTTTTAAATGATGACAAAATATACGTCCTTCTCTTCATGCAGATTTTTTAAGTTTAAAATTTTAGTGCAACTTTTTTTATTTCAACCGCTTAGGAGTAAAATTATATTTAAAACACTGGGAAAAATTAGACAAGAGATTGCGCATATACCTACCGTAGAAAAATACGTTTATTATTTTGCATTTAAAATAAACAATTATCTTGATGTTTTTTTATTTTTCATATTTTTGCTTAAATGATCGCCATTACCCCTTTCTACCCTACGCTATATTTATTCCTAAAAGTTTAAATTTCGAATAGAAAAAAGTATTATAACCATTACTTTCAAAATATAGGTATTTATAATTTACACACTTTTTATATCTCAGTTAGGTGGCATATTTTTGAGCAAAGGAGTCTATATGGAGGATTCACTGTTAACGCATAACAGTATAATTTAATTAGAATTTTAGATATTAGATTCATTTGAATGAATAAGATGTTGAACCTAAACTGGTAGAAATAGTGTCGACGTCGTCCATCCAGTTTGGTAAGTTTGTCGGTAAATAAAATTACAATTTTCATTCAAAGTAGATTAGAAAAATCTACCTTGAAAAACAGTAGAAACGTACTATAACCCTTACATATTTTAAGATATTTTCAACAGTTTATCTACTTGAATCATGTATTTATTTTTAAAAAATTCCAAATAGAAAAATATAATATATGTATCCTACTTTTTTAAACGTAAATAATTATTTTAAAAATAGGTTATTCAGAAGATTGGTTCATTTGGTAAAATTTTAGAAGGATTTTAAACAAGTACCTGTTCTTGTTGAATTAAAAATGCCTTTTTGTATTATTATTATTATTATGCGTATTTTAAACAGATATGTGTATATACAGGGTGACACAGTAATGTGGTAAAAGTCGATATGTTCGCTATTATTGAAATAGGTACTCAAACTAGTAGAGGTGAAAAAAATCTCAACTATTTCCCACTCTTTAGATACGGGGTGCTAAATATGTATATATATATCGATTTCGACACAACTTCATAACTTTTATAATACCGGGGAAGGACCTAGAAAGCCCTATATTAGACGAATTAGAAAAGTCATCAGAATTCATATATGCAATAAAAATATAGTATTCTATTTTAAAAAAATGGCACATCTGTTCATGAAGACCCTTATGCTTGTGACTAATTTTTAAACGTGAATCTTAATATTGTCTATGTTTTTGTAAATAGGTTTTTGGAAACTTTAATAATAGCGGGCATTAATGTGAAGTTATGGCCCGATCCAAATATAACCTTAAAATCAAGAAAAGGGAACATTAAAATTCATAATGAAGAATAGAAAAACTATTTTTGGTAACTAAGGAAAAGTTGTTGATAATTTTTATGGATCTTAAAAAATGTATTTTCAGATATTCAAGGATTAATTAATTTAAAAAAATATTTTTAAAAATTTAACAAATATCAATAATTGTAAACAGTTATAAAATAGAAATTAAAAATATTGAGATGATAGTGGTAAAAGATTGACGCATTGAGACAATTGAGAAATAGTTTAATGGAAATGGAAAATCGAGTAGAAGAGAAAAATATAAGTATGTATATAAAAATCAGAAAACAGAAGATATGGAAGAAACAAAATTAGATTGCAGAAATGAAACTCAAAATGTGAACAATGAAAACAGACAAGTGAAGAAAAAATAATATATTTGAAAAAGAAAAAGAAAAATGAAAGTGAAAAAAGTGAAAAGAAAGAAAAAGTTAAAGAAATAGATAATAAATAATTGAATGACTGTGACAAATGAGAAGTGTAGAGACACGAATAATATAATGTTAAGGAAAAATGAAAAAATAGAAACTATGACGTTTGCAAAGAATAAGATCAAAGAAGGATTTAAAATATTTATTTGTACACATTGGTATGAAATTGAAGGGAAATTTCAAAGAAATATATGTACTTCAAAATCCTTAGGTTAAAATTTATAAATGATTGTGAAAACTTCACACTGAATTATTCAAATTTAATAATTGAACATTTACTACGTTGTTTCTATAAACAAAGAAGAAAATATTTTAATTTTGAATATATAGAAGATCTAAACAGCTAATTTAAGGATAAAAGTAATAAGTAATAAAGAAATAATCAGGGGAAGTATGATAGAGACTGGTGTTGAATAGATTATGTGTAAAGAAAATTTTATTAATAAAGAAATAAAAAAATATACGTTGATAATGTTATATAAATTATTATAAAGGAAATATTATGTTTATCATTATTATGAGTGAGAGATTAATCATTTGATATAGAAATTGTCATTGATTTATTGTTGCTATTATAGATGTTTTAGAATTTGTTTAATAAAAGGAACTTTGTTGATCTAATGTACAACGTAGTAGAATGTAAATAAGTCGGTTAAAACTTTGGAAAATTACAATAATAAGATAGAGAGAGTGATTCATTATAAATTTTAATTAGGTTTGTTGTTTGATGCAAGTATAACTTTAAAATCAACGAAGGGGGTAAATAACATTCATAATGAAGGATAGAAATACTGTTTTTGGTATCTGAGGAAAAATTGTTGATGGGGGAGGATAGAATTTTTTATGGATGTCAAAATTTAGTATCAACATAAATGAGAGGAAAATTATTTTTTTTTAAATATTGAAAATAATGGATGAAAGTAGTTAAAACATTTATATACAAATACAGAATAAAGAGGAGAAAAAAAATCAGAAGTGGAAATCTCAAATCAAGAATATAAATGTTAAATTCAGATATTAGAATTGTAATATTTGCAATTAAACAGATCTATAAATAAACATATCCAATGTTGGTTGGGCATGGTAAAATTAGTGGGACGGAATAATCATCAGAAAAAAATATACTGACTATTTGATGATTGAATTATAGAACAGAGATGTACAGGTTAGTGAAAATTAATGTATTGACTAAAATCGTGTTAATGAAAGATTGAACATATCATTGTTGGTTGTTAGTTAAGTTATAGTTAATTATATATAATAATATATTTAAATTAAATTTAATCATCTTAGAACTCACTATGAGATTAATATAAGCTTGTTCAGGTCATTTGTTATTTTCAAAGAAATCATTGACGTTATAAAAATGTTCATTAAATATTCAGCAAAATGTATTCACCTCATAACAATATAGTTTCATTATTTCTATGAGTAGTATATTTTTGAAAACAGTAAAAGATGTTATATTTTTTATATGACTCCTTTTAAAATGATCACGTAATAATAATTTATTTTTGGGACGCACTCTATAGCAAAGCTTCCATAGTAATTTAATTCTTAAAATGACAAAACACCCAATTCACACACAAAGAATAATTAAAACTAGGCGCGTACTGGGATGTTTTTGAAAATCTAGAAAATAACAATAAGGTCCTCTGGCTGTATTTTGGAATTATACATGGACATTAGAGCCACTTTGAGCCACTTTGAGCCACTCTCTGGAAATATATCCGATGCTTTAGCACGCGCCTATTATAACTATTGGCGGAACCCTATATATATATATATATATGAAAATTAATAACATACCCATTGAATAGCAGAGACAATTTTTCGAAACCAGTTTATTTAACAACCGTTTTGTTCAGAAGATACATAAATTAAAAAGTGCCTTTACAGTTATTTGTTGTTATAACCGAATACCGATTAAAGACTATGGCAAAATCAATAAAAAATTTATTAGTTACGACACACCTTTATTTTCTAATATTACTTATCTTTCAAACGCCAAATTTTTAAAGCAAACAATATAGGTACATCAATTTTTTATAGCTTCAGTAATAATTTCTGAAGCTGCCGAAAGTATATACGGAGAAATTACACATTTTTTACATATTTTATAAAAAAAATTTTAGCCTAACGAACATCTAATAGGTGAAAATATTAATACTACTATTAATAATATTAATAATATATTACTATTTCTCATGATACCAATAAATTTTACAATGACTTACTTATATTGTGTACCTCTGTTAGGTACAATTATTTTTCTTGAAGAATATATTTTGAGTACACCTATGATCTACTTTATTCGATCTTCCTGTTCTTTCTTCCTGGTTCCTTAAATTTATTTAATAAAACTAATCACAGCCTTAGACAAGATTATACCTAATAATAGGCGCTCACTCACATAATATACAATTATTTATAAGGCAATTTGTAACTATTACGCTGTATATGTCTATTATATTATTTTCATGAGCAACAAATACTTAGTACGTCACTTTTTATTAACTGTGTACACAGCAAGTAGTCTTTATAGAACATCCATCTTTGACATAATACAAAGACCCATACTTAATGCATTACAGAAGAAAAACTAAACAAAAAAATACACAAAATTATTTAAAACCACATAACAGCTTTCTACTATTTTTATGCCACACTATATATGAAATTTATTTTGAGTACATAATTTTAAACCTCATGATTTTCTAGATTTTTATTTATTTTATATTTCAGTACATAAATTATAATAGTTAGTTTTTAATTATGTATTCGTTAGTTCTTTTAAATTTTTCTAGACAAAACCCCTGTAGCTTATTATGTATGGCAGCAAATTTTACAGTTGGATATTAAAATATGTCTAAAATGATCATTGTTCATTAAATATATTGATCGTATTGTTTCTATTGTTAAATTAGTGTTTACCTTTTAAAATTTTGAATGGAAGCTGTACATAATAGCTATTAGAAATAAAAGTTGCAAGACGAGGGCGTCAGCCCGAGTCGGTAACAGCATGAGCATGTTAATAGCCCATATCACAAAAATTAAAATATTTTATCTGCGACTACCAAAAATTATGAACAACTAGAAATATTGATAAATATGAATGACATTTCGATATAATTTATTTGACAAATGGCAAATGTTTTATTTAAAATCGAAGCAGCGATTTTGTAATAAAGTCTTGGAAGTCCCCTGACAAAAGTACACCGCATTTTTAGTTACAATTTGTACGAGTACTTTTATTTTAGTTGTACTTTTTTGTTACTTTGCAAGGTAAACTTTGGAGTTTAAACTGCGTTCGAAATGTCATATTTTATTCTAAAAAGTGGTTATTGGTCTGTGAGGAAATTGGTCAACCATCTAAGAAGTATTCTTCCACTAGCAGCACTAACATTATTTAAGGCTTGTAACCAAATCTGAAATACATCTTCAGGGGTTGATTTTGTTTTCACAATTTTTTCGTCATAAAACCGTTTGCATTGTAACTACACCAGCTCTATTGCATTATACTACTAATGATAAGGAGGAGTTCTTAGTATTTTATGAATGTATTCTTCCACATATTTATCCAAATGGAATTCTTTTTTTGATATATTTTTACCTATAATTTAACTATAAATCGACGTGTTTCGAGACTTAAAAAGATGTACAATAATTAAAATAATGAATTTGTACCATTTGGCTGTTCCACACTGTATATATGTTTATGATATCAGAGCCAGTTTTTTAGAATTATAAAGTTATAATATTTCTTATTGTTATTGTTATTATACATATATGTACCTATATTGTTTTTTCCAAATGAGTAATTTTGGAAAATGTATTTGTTACTTTCCAAAAAGTATAAATATATTATTTATGATCATAATTGTAATTAGTTTTTCCTAAAAGTAGTTTGCGGTTAAAAATTATTTATCAGTGATTTTTGATTCTAAAAATAATGAAAAATAATTTAATTTTTTTAACACTCTATGATAAACGGTTTAATTCGAATTTTAAAATATAATAAATAATAAATTCATTATTTGTTTCATTTCGTTAAGTATTTTTAATGGGTAGTACAAATGGCTAAATTGTTAGTTATTTTTAGAATAATTTTGATACACCCTCAGTAAAGCAGTCCTTGGAGCAGTAACGGTTTTTAAAGACAATTTTTTAGAAGGTCATCCAGCTTCTCCACTAGTGTTTGAAAACAACGAAGCAAATTAGAGATTGAAGAAACTTCTACAAGATAGAAATTGTACACAACCAATCCAACAAAGGCAGAAGATGAAATAAATGAAGAAGTTGTTTGTTTTCTATCAAACATCATTTTTGCAATAACTTTGCACTGAAGGAAATTGCTAGCGAAGAAAATATAAATTTTGCTTTAAAGTTATGGTGTACAAGTCGCACACTTTATGTAAGTAAAGTCGAAAATTTACTAGTGAAAGATGCTCGTCTAAGGAAAAACCAGATTGCAGGAATGGTTGAGTATCCCATAAACTATTTTCAAGATCCTTCGTAACCATGCAGGTACATAAAAAGGAAACTCATGGCGAAAATTAAGAAACAATTGCGAAAAAATAAATTTATTAGTGAATGTCAGCGCATTTTGAAGACAAAGAGAAAGGTATATATAGGCTAATTGGAAATTGAGTAAAGGGTGAATATATAGAAAAAGAAAAATAGTACTGATTTTTATATACTCTACTTTTCTACGTTTAATGAGTAATAAACTTTTCACTTGTAATAATTCGTAACTATAACAATTTGATATTAAAATAGTATATAAACTACGTCATTTGCTAACACAAATTCTTACGTATATAGGGTGAGTTACCGTAGATGCGAACGTCCATAACTCCAGAATTGTGCATTTCACGAAAATTTTGTAAGAATACTTTCAATTCATATTCAAAAAAGCCATATTTTAAAATTAGTTCCACTTATAGAAGTTGCCCCAAAAAAAAATATATGTATCAAAGTTATGTTTTTTTAAATGGAATACCCTGTACGTTTTTACATTTTTATAAACCTCTTATCTAGCTAATTTCAACGATGTACACACTTGATGTCTATTATGATTAACAAAGAATCTACAGCCACTTGAAAATCACATTTTTTTGAATTTAGTTGTCTGTAGCAGCCAAATCGTCGAAAATCTATAAAAATGGATTACATGTCCCTATACTAACTTTTCAAGTTCTTTGCTATAGTATTAAAAAATATTTGTGGTTTGCTACTCTAGATCCTTTATTAAACATAATAGAGATCAAGTGTGATACATCGTTGAAATCAACAAGAGATTCATAAAAATGTAAAAACATTCAAATTAAAAAGACGTAACTTTGGTCTGGCACTGCGTTCTCGAACACCCTGTATATTGGAGACGACTAATTTTAAAATGTGAATCTCAAGGCTGCCTACACTTTTTGAAAATATTTCGAGCTTTGCCCCACTAATGCGTCACCCTGTATATATATAACTTTAATAATAATCATCCGCAATATTACATAATAATATAATAAATATGTATAATACTTTTAACTAAAAGCAATTGAGTTATATTGGCATGTCTTAAATGACAACGGGAGGTAATGCATAAATTATTTTCCTTACTATTCAATAAATTGAAAAAATCAAATATAATTAAAATTATTTCAAAAATTTTATTATTATTGTTATTGTTATATTATATGATAAAACGTTTTTTTGAAAATTGAATTTGCTGCCTTTATGTTCGAAGTTATTATTATTATAAAATATAATTTAGCGAAGATGATGATGATGATGATGATAATGATGATGATAATGATGATGATGATGATGATAATGATGACCATGTTTCACTATGATTCTCACGATGTTTTAACCTCTACCGTTTCACCTGTTTCTCTGACTCTTCGGTACATAATTACCCCAAGACGATCAGAGACCCAAGATCGATTGACATATCGTGAAAGTCAAAAATCCAGATATAATTAATAACGCATCATACAATGCAAAATTAATTTCCTTTAAATAATAGGTACCTGGTATTTCCCAATTTTGCGATTTATAAACTACACACGACACTGTACGGAATCAAAACCACAATTTGTTTAATTTTGCGCAATTTTTTTTTTTATTTCCACACCACCGTGCTTCGTTAGCCGCAGTACTTTAATTTGCGACTAAACATGATGAATTTTCACAACATTATAACGAGCTGCGTTTGCAATTCATCGAAATTTCAGTGCTAATGAATATTTAATATAAACTGTTAATATTGTAAGGACAGAGTCTACAATATTATATTTTGCTGGTATATGTTTATGCTAAACAAACTTTATTTAGTAGTTTGAATTATGCCAGATCCAATGTAATTTTTATTGGAAAAAAATTGGTCAGTTTGGCCTACGGCCTTCTTCTTTCTTAATTTTAGCATGTATATTGCTCCTAATAGCATTCTGGTCTTTGAATCTCTCTTCTAGCATTCATATAGCGAGTTTATCCTTCTTTTCTAACTCATCTCGTCTCATTTTTCTCAGTATTCTCAAAACCATCTTAAAGTAATGGATAATAATTTATATTCTGTGATAGTTTTTCTCATTGCTCCAGTAAATTAGAAATTAATTTCCTTATTGACCAAATAAAAAGAAAGGCAATTAATATTGGTTTTTTATTTTCTTGTTTTTCTAGCACAATTTATTTTTTATAAATGTCTGTATTATTTTATTAAAAATTTCTTTAGGTACTAATGCGAATTTAAATTAAACAATTTTAACCCTGAATATAAAGAAAGTTTAAGGTATTTTTAACAAAAGTCCGGACCAAATAGTAGCTAATAGTAAGCTAATTGGGCAATTTAAATAACAATATCAAGATCAGTTAGCACTTACTTGCTACTATGTGATACATAATACGGATGAGAGGAAAACATCTTTCAAGACACAATTTAATACTTCAAACTCACGACGCGATAGACTGGTTTTTTCAATAATACAGGGTGAGTCATTTACAACAAAATATACTAATAATTTTTATTTCTAACATTATTAGTTTAGCCAAAAAATCACTTTAAAAATTTAGTCGAATATTTATACGTGGCGACATCTCACACTTTTAATAAAATATGTGTCAGGTAACCAAGGAATATCTACCTCATGAATCATAAAATTGTGTTAGTTTCCCGATAATTTGGATTGTTAATCGTTGGTAAAGTAGTTTCAATAATTCAGTGAAAACTTGCATTTTATTCAAATCAAGAATATCACATGTTAATTAATCTAATACGCGATGTTTTGTATCAGTTACCTAAAGATAGTTGGAAACGTGTAACGTATTACCTAAAAAATAATATTATTAAAATTATTATTAGAACTTTTAAAAAATCATTAACTCGAGTTAATTAATGATCCACGCGCCTTAGAAATATATTTATTACGTTTGAATTTTATTCAGATATATCCAATAAGTTATTAAGGTTATATTCTAGAAAGATGCATAAAGAAAAATAAGTAGTGAAATATGCTAGTCAGTAATATTTTCGCCAATACTGATTAATTATGAGTATATGAAATAATTAATGATTTTATTTTGGATAATCGGAATTTTATGAATATATCAATACTTATTCAAGACAATATACACGACGAATCTAAAATAAGAATTACCGTTCCCATATACCCATTATCTTCTAAATGTAGAACAAAAATCTGTAATTTTGGCCCTGAAATTAAACTTAAGCTCTATGACTACAGAGGCATTTCGTAAAAATATAAATTGAGCTTCAGTTATTTGTCAAAACTAAACGGCATATATTTTGATTTAGAAGGTATTTCAATCCAAATACCTTTAAAATTGTTGGTAAATATCTAACAATATTACATAGAAACAAAAGCAAGATCACCTATTTTTTTTTCAAAGTGTAAATTTTAATTAGTTGTAACAGTTAGAAGGGCCAAGTGATTTGATATGGAAACAACTTCTGAAGATGCCGTCCACGCGTGAAACAACAAGAATCAAATTGTTGAATCAACAATGCCTAACAGTCAAAAAAAACTTTTGTGTACATTTTCTTTAATATCCCACACTCTTCATAGCTGCATGCCAATCTAATTGTTTTAAAAAGTTTCATGTTATTACCGAAATCTTCTAAAAATTAATTAAAGACTTAAATATTTCAGTATCTTAATGATACCGGCAACCGAATAATTTTAGTTATGAAACATAATATAGATAGATTAATTAACTACAGAAGGAAAGTCATTCAAAGCGTTACCACAACAAACCCAAAAGATTTTTTTTTATTTAATTTAGTTGATAATACTCCTAAAACTGGTAAAAAAAGTTTGTATAAGTATGGGTCGTTAAGTGAGTAAATTTAAAAAATGTTTTTTCTAAAAGTCTAAGCTTAAAAAAGGAGGTAAAATCCTGGCTGGCATAAAATTTGCTCGTAAATCAAATAATGACATTAAAAAATTTGATTAATCGGAAAGGGTAGATCTTGCTAGGGTAGGAGAGGGTTAATTTTTTAATAACTTTAATAACTTATGAAAATTATGGAGTGTTAAACTGATCAAGTAGTTATTTAATTTATTAGTTAATTATTTAAAGAATCAAAATTTTATTAACTTATTAAATAAATGTTATTGCTTCAAAAAATGAAGTAAACCAGTTACCAAAAAGTAATCATGTACAAATGGAATGGACGTGGTGGTCCACAAATTTGGCCAGCAAGATCACCAGATCTTAATCCATTAGATTTGTACTTGTGGGGCCACTTAAAAGCTTTGGATTACTCAGTTCCGATTAATACTGAAGAGCAGCTACGACAACGCATAACTGACTGCTCCAATCAAATTCGTAAAACGCCAGTGATTTTCCACAGGGTATGCAGAGAAAAAGAGCAGGTGTCTGTGTTAAATGAATGGTGGCAACATTAAACATTTACTCTAAATAAAAACATCAGGCTCATCTCATAAAAAAATGGTAAAAACTTTCCTTAATAGTAATTAAATGTTTCTCACTTTATTTTTTCACTTTTATTATTTAAAATAATTTTTATTTAATAGATATTTTAAATTGAAGTAACCAATTGATTAATTTAAATACGCCACAATTTAATAAATTTATGCTAATTATGCTGCGAGCAACCCATCAAAATATAAATAATTCAGCTTTAATGTTTTTTAAATACGGTTTCAGCAAATTCTTTGGCTTCAATTTTGTCGAAAACCGTTGCTCTAAGCGACTTGAAATACGTTTTTTATGGAAAAAAGCGCGTAGTTTTTAAAAAATTAGCCCACATTAAACAAATAATTTTTCGATATCACCATTTTGTTATGGAGAAAATTTTATGCCAGCCTTGATATTTTCTCAGTTTTATCTCGTTTTTTAAGCTAATAATTTCAAATAAAACATTTTTTAAATTTACCCTTTTAAGGCCCCCAACTCCCTTAATATGCATTTAAGAACCCCTACTTACAGGAACTTTTTTAACAGTTTTAGGAGTACCATCACCCCATTAATTTTTTTATACCATTTCAATGACTGCATATGTTAATGAAGTCCTTCTATTACTTATAATTAACTACTTTAAATTCGACACAATATATTCCATTACTCATTTTAGACTGCCATAATTTAACTCCATAACAACAAACACATTTGAAATGGTCTCATAAGTTGAAAAATACCTGTTGATGACAAATGACATAAAAGTAAAACCTACCTATAACTTTTTCTATATTTCTCTTGCTTAAAAGTTGTTTCTTAGTACTATACATTTATTATTAACCTTAACAAATAAAAATTACAATTTGAATACATCGTAAATAATACTGCAATATTAGTTAAATTTCTATTGCGTTTCAATAAACAAATTATAAGGTGTATTAATGAGAATCGTTTATTATATTACATAAGTAATGTTTATTCCTTATAAAAAAATAAGTCATCTAACTGATATAAATAGTCATTTATAGACGTTCATTTTCATTGGATGCAGTTAAATTTAATTTAATAAGTTGTGCATTTTATTTCGAGAAATGATAAAATTTAGAGCGAATATTCCATCTATCCAGATAAGAAAAACAATTCTTATATAATATTTCTGAACCCGAATTTCAAATATATACATTTTTTTTCTAAATTCTATTAAATTCCAACTAGATCTATTACAGATTTTAAAAAAAGTACAATCCTTATTCCTCTTCGAAATATTTTAACACCTCAACTGAATTATTTTAAAAAAAAGCTAAACACCAAAAACACCACTTACGAATACGAAGCTAGATAATTGCAAACCTATAAATAAACCAATAAAGGAAAAATAGATGTACTCACCTGGCATCTACCGTTGTCGATGCACATGAAATACCTCGGTCTTTCTTAAAACAAACACACAACCTTTTAACAATATCGAGAAGTCCGAGTATCATAAAACCTCTTCGGAAGGTAAAATGGTTCTGGGTGCTTCAAGTCCCTATCATTTAATATATAAAGTATTTACGTCGCCGGCTCTGTATACATTACGTCCCCCTCTAATTGAATTCGATGTTATACAGGTTGTCCTATTATCTTCTGACAAATTATTTATACAATTAAATAATGAGTAGTTTTTCAATGAACTGTCGATTTAGATTTATAGTTATTTATATTATTTAATGCACAAGAAAATAGTTATTTTACAAATTATTAAAGTTCTAAAGTTAAGCGGATTTTTTTATCATTTTGTATATATAAAAATTTAATAGATTTCGTAATAAATAAAAAAAATTAATTAATGAAAATTCAATATTACACAAAAAAATTTGTGAATTTAATATTTTTTATCAGTAATCAAATAAAAATAGCTATAAACATAAAATAAGTTATTTCCATGTTATTTAGAAAAAATATTTAAAATTGAAAAATAGTTTTATTTATAAAACCTTATACCATACATTTTATTAATTTATTGTTATATGTAGAAATACACAAAGGCAAATGGATATATCTGGATGGTACAACGATATGTCAATAGAAAGTAAGCATTTAATGCATACATATATTAGATGCAAGAAGTTATAGAGAAAAAAGCAGAAAAAAATATCCAACGGAAAATTCTAAAGAAGACAATATTAGGAACAAATTTCAATTAAAAATCAATAACAGTAACAGTGGAGATAAGGAAAAGGTGGAAGAAAAATGGAAAGAATTTGAAAAAAATCATAGAGGAAGGAGCCAAGGTATTAATAGAAAGAAACATACGGAGAAAATTTGATTCGACAACGATTGTAAGGAAGTAATTTTAAAAAGAGAAAAACAATGTTACAAAACAAGGGAAGATAAAAGAGAGTACCTAAAATCCCAATACGAAGTCAAAAGAAAGAAACGAGAGTATGTTGAAGTACAAATTAAATAGCTAGAACACACTTATGTAAAAAGTATCTCAAATAAAAAATATTTTGTAAAGACAAGGAAGGACAGCTGCTGAAAGACATAGATGAAAGCTTGAAGAGACGGGCCGAATATTTTAAGAAAGTTTTTGAAATTTCCATGAAAATGAAACACCTAGAATAGAGGAAACAGATTTGGAAATACCTAGATAACGAAGAAGAGCGAGTAGAAAATTATATTACTGCGGAGGTGTTAAAAACGGGTAGCGAAGAGATGCGAAATAACATATAATAACGGCAGTATGGAAAAAGGAAGAAATGCCAAGAAGATGGAGAGAATTATTAATCAGTACGGTATAAAAGAAAGGAGATCAGACTGCGCAAATTTCAGGGGAATATTTTTTATGGACGTGGTTTAGAATATATTACCAATATTAATAAACAATAGAATAAGCAAAGCTGTGGAATATAAAATAAGTCAATATCAATGTGGTTTCCGAGAATACATGTCAGAGATTTAGATTGAAGAAAGTTAGTAATAATAATATAGACCAAAATCTCCCCTTACATATCGTTCTCATTGGTTTTTTACAAACCTATGACAGAATAAAAAGAGAAAAGTATACAAAGCTATGAAAGATCCAGAGAAAGAAAAAAACTAACACATTTAGTAAAGATGACTCTAACGAACACCGACTACAAGGTACTTATGAGTGGGAAAACTGCCGAAAAGATTAGTGTTGTTAACAGAGGTCTAAGGCAGTGAGGCTCACTTTCTACAATATTATTCAAAACCGCAGATAGAGAAAGTTAAATATAAACAGATGGGACGATATATAATCAAATCAACTAATCAAAAGTGAATTTAATAAAGGCGATCAAGAATTTAGAACGATCAGCGAAATAAGGGATTGATAATAAATGAAGCAAAATCAAAACACATGTTAATAGACAGAACACAAATTAACCAAAGAAATAGAGAGCCTAGGATAACTTTGAATAAAGGGTAAGAAAGAGAAGAAATACAATAAAGAATAGCTAAAGGGATAAAATGTATGGTAGGAATGATGCACATCTTAAAATCAAAGAATATTTCAAGAAACACGAAAAAACTAAATATGAAGGAAAGAAAATATGATAGATATATAGATAAGCAGAACAAATACAATAAAGAATGAGGTGGTTGGAACATAAAAACAAGTTGTAACATGAAGAGTAACTGGAAAACCTCGTGTGAAGTGGTTACAAATGGAGGAAAAGGATTTGGAAGAATTACTGGTGAAGAGAAGCGGAAAATAGAGAAAAATTTGTTATCAAGCCATGGGCCTTTCTGATCTAATCGTGTAGTTTACTTCTATCCCCATCAAAAATTAGACCTTTACAATTATAATAAGAAAGACATCCTGTAGATTGAATCATAAAACTAATGAAATTTATTGGCCTTACATAAACCCATAAAAAGAATGTTACATTTTCCAAGACCTCGCCCTTGTTCATGACCCTATGGATATAATGTAACATTTTTCATGAAAATATGATAGATTATTATTTATGTATACAAGTAATAAGTAGGGACGGTAGCTAACAGACTCACCTATTGGTAAATATTTGTACATTATTCAGAGTACTCGTATCTACTGAAATGAAATTATTTTATTATTTTAAAAAAATTTAATTTATATTATAACCTTGACTATTCTCTCTTGACATCAAACCCCCTTAATATAAAAAAGAATTACTAGATCTAATAACACAAAAAATAAAATTAAAAGGATTATAAAATTTAACAAATATTTCATTATTTTTAAAGAAAATTTGAAATTTAAATTTTAAATTAGATATTTTCAGTCATTAATATTAATTAATATTTTATAATATTATGATAAGTTAAGTCGAAAGTTTATAAATTTGGGATATATTAAATATTCCTCGAATCATTTTTGTATATGGAGATCACTTAAAACATATCTCCTTTTTGAAATGTCATGTTGCTGTCTTTCATTATTACTAATCCTCTGGTCTATTTGAATTTCTATATTTTCACCCATGTCTTGCGCCTGTTTTCAAAAATGGTAATAAGTGCGATATCACCAATTATCGAGCCATATCCATTCTGTCAAATTTCTCAAAACTGTTCGAGGCTGTTTTGTATAATCGCATTTAACCAGCTGTCCGTAATCTTATAGCACCTGCTCAACATGGATTCATGCAGATATTTCGAAGGCCTTTGGCAGGATGGATCATGGCAAATTATTGGATAAATTGGATTAGTTTGGGTTCTCTTGGAAGTTGTCACTATTTTTTAAATCATACCTGGAAAATAGGCAACAGTTTCGTGTTTCATAATGGATATAGATCTTCTAAATATACTTCTACATCTGGAGTTCCCCAGGGGTCGAACCAGGAACCATTATTTTTCGTTCTATTTATTAATATATATAATATATTTATATAATAATAATATAGTAAAATCAAATAAGCTATTTTACGCAGATGATTTGAAAATGTATTTAATGATTCACAGTATTGATGAATGTATTCAGTTGCAATCTGATCTCAATGATATAAACAACTGGTGTATACAAAATAATTTACATCTAAACATTTCAAAATCAAGGCAATGACATTTTCTGGGAGGAAGTTCATAATTGATGTTAATTATCATGTTAATAACCCAAATAAGGCAAATAAAATGTATGGTTTTATAGTCAGGAATTGTAGTGTTTAGTAATATTTCAGCTCTAAAAATATTATTCTGCTCATATGTGCGATCTAAGTTAGAATATTGCTCTACCGTGTGGAGCCCATACTATGCCTTGTTCCAGATATTTAGATATTTTATTATGAAATCTTAAACTTCTCCTTTATCTGCATTTCCATATTTTTCAGTCATGGCGATAACGTTTCCTTTATTCTATATTCTATCATGTCTTTCCGATATTCTCTTCTTCTATAATGTCCTTTTCTCGAAACAATTTTCTCGATACGCTTGTTTCAAGAGCTCTACATTTTATATTCTTAATAAACTTTTGTTGATGTATTAAAAATTCAATGAACACAAGATTTTTTAGAAAATGGGGTGAATAGCTGAAAGAAAAGTGAAATTGTCACAATTTAATACGTTATTGGATCTACCTATTATTACTTAGCAGATACTAGAAAATAAACATTCTCTCATAAATGTGTCCTGTTGATATTCACTCGTGCGAATAATTAGTCTCCTTATTAAATATAACTTTCGTTTTTTTATTTTATAATGTCATAATAGCAAATCACGCAAAATGTGTTACGTTACGGTTCATATTGTAAAGAGTTCATTAACTTGTACATTTTTCACAAAAAAATTATGTCATTTTTTACAAAAAAAAAATACAATAAGTGTGACCTTATAGGTATACAAACTAAAATGATTTTAACAGAATTCATTCCAACATCGTTACAAAAATCTAGTAATTAAATATATAATTGGACCATTCTCAAAGAGGAAATGACCTTAACAAGTTTTTTTTTGTATAATGTTTTAGAATCATAGAAAATATAATAGTCAAAAATTTGAATTTAGTGTTATTATTTTTGTATTTTATATGGTAAAATCTCGATTCCAGTTATTTTATAGACTTTCAAAACAGTAGCATTATTAATGTCTTTATCTATATAATAAAACGATTCTGCAAATCCTGCAGGTAATTTCGACGCACCAGCCTACAATTGCAAGTGATTTAAATTTTCTTTCACAACAGTCATTTTAAGTTTGTTTTTTCTTTTAAATTATCGAAGAATTTTATATTGTTTAAGGATAAAAATTTGAAAGCTGATGAAATTTCATGTAGCAGGTGCATCCAGAGAAATCTAAAGTGCAGAATTGAAGCAATGATCGTTGATTTGACCTTATTATATACAGGGTGACCAAACGAAAACGAAACAGAGCAATTATCAGGAACTGCGTCAACATTTTAGAAAACTACAGGGACCCGTCGATTTTTGATCAAAGGGGGACACTTCTTACTGGTATTTTCGACTTCGCTGCTTACCTCCACGCGAAGGTAACAATCGCGCCAAAATACTTAAATGGCATTAGGGGTCAAGTAAGGTATCATTTTAAAGCCTTCCATAGCATCACATTTTCTGGATGTTTAGTGTTTCTTAGCTTGTGATAAAAAAATAAAAATATTCTTTGGTAAATAGTTTTATTATATACATTCATTATACACTTGGAAAAATAATAGTTATAATACTTTTTCATCATTCTCAAAAGTAACAAGAAATGCTTAACCCTAAAACTAAAGTTATCTTCTCAGTGCCATTAATAAATTAAAGTCTTTTTCAATAATAAAAGTAACTCAAATAAAAAAACTAAACTGAACACTTTGTACAGAATAAGAATAAGTCACAGCGGACTTGTTTTTGTTTAAATGGAATATTCACTAATATATTTGTATTTAACTTGTTCAAATATTTCTCTTCTATAAAAATTTTGCCTACAATAATCCAAATTATCAAAAATATGGTAATTAAAAATATGTGAAATATAGGCAATGGAGTACTCACTTAAGTTATTAAACTAAACATAAGATTCAACCACAATAGATCATGTAGGCGAAACGTTGCTCCTCTGCATTCTTTGTTGCTGCTCCTTTTTACAATCTTCAGCTGTATGCTCAAACTGTTCTTTCAGCATTAACAACTCTCTTATCCTTTGATATACAGGATCCTTTTAGAGGAAAACAAAACAAAATTAGGTTTTTGAAAATAGAAGAAATATAAATTGTAATACATTAATTAAAAAAATATATACTTGTGTTCTCATACTGGGATTCCATCTACAGTAATAAGCTTTCCATAATTTAATATGCCTAATACTCGCAATAGGTACCAAAACCGTTTGTTGCTGTGTATTTGCCCAGTACAATGGATTTTTATATAAACTTAAGTTGCTATTGGTATAAGACCATAAAGAAACAGTATTTTCTTTAATCTCTGAAAATTAAAAAGAATATAGAGGTTGTTAGAGATATCGCAAAAGTGACTTCAGTTCCTTCAGGAACATACACTATTCTTCATATGGAAGTCATTTAAAAATTATTTTGTTGCTTACTTTCTTGGTTTCTTTCCCTTTCGCTGTTATATAAAAATGTTCCGAATCGGCAAGAGTACAAGTGGTCCAATATGGTTATTAAGAAATAATCGTTAAATTCAAAGGCGTTTGGGAATTGTTGTGTTATTTGCCAAACACAATCGACAAACTGCAGAAAAACTGGTGAACGATCTGCATCTGAATGGTGATCATCTCCATGGCCGACTCTCTAAAATTATTGAAATTTATTTCAATTGCAAAGTCAATATTAATGAGAATTATAACCTGTTGAAACTTGTGACCAAATGACAACCATTCTTTTTCTATCAGAACTTCAAAACCTTTTATTGTTCGATAATAAGGATCCAATAATAACATTGACAAAGCTGTTAACTGAGCTGTTCGATCCCAACCATCTGAACAATGAACCAGCACAGATGTCTTATGACTTTCCACCTGAAAGAAAACATAATAAAATTACTAATTTATTTATTAAAAAATCCGAAATTATACCTTGTCAACAATCCTCAATGCTCCAGCCAAAATACATTTAATATGTTTCAACCAATACGTAGATTCTAAACCTGAAAGCCATTTTACTTCGTCTATGTTAGGATAACATAATTCTTTAAGTTTTCTTAAGGATTCCCTCATTACATGAATATTGTGAATGTCTAAGAATACTAATTCTGCGTTTTGGTATGCATCTTCAGATTCGTATCTAAAATGTATGTTCTTTTATATTTTTGGATTGTCAGTCATTAATAATATAAGACTCACCCTCCTCCTTTAGCTTTGTTGGCTATGGCATTGGCACCTGGTCTTGCATCCATTATAAATAATTTGTGTGACTGTG
The DNA here is from genome assembly GCA_951812935.1 of Hermaeophaga mercurialis. NCBI lineage: Eukaryota > Metazoa > Arthropoda > Insecta > Coleoptera > Chrysomelidae > Hermaeophaga > Hermaeophaga mercurialis. The sequence goes on along the minus strand of OX638359.1, from coordinate 42,621,186 downwards.
CATTTGCATCCATTATTAACTGTACATATCTCTCATCTTCTTTGCTTCTCTTACCACTTACCTAATGAAATACCCAATTTTCAATATACTTACAATTTGCAAAACAGTGAACTATTTTATTTAATCTTTTATGAATATATTCTACAAAATTTATTTTTGCTCTTACTCCAACAAGAGGTTGTGAACACCTAGTTATTGTTGCTTGAGATTCAGGATGAATCCAACTTAAAACGGGTATTCTTCCTCTACTTCTAAAATTAGCTACAGTCTTAATATCTTCATCAGTAACTTGCGAAGGTATTGCCCATACTGTGGGATAACTATCGCATATTTCATATTGTTCATTAATTTTAGAAATTTTCCACATATCATTATTCACCCCCTAAAAATAAATTATTTTACAGTTTTATAAACAACCAAATAATTTGATCAAGTATTATTTATTTAGTTCATACACTATTTAACAGATTTAACTCTAATTACAGAATAAGTATGAACGCCACAATAAATACTGGAAAAAATAAAAAAAAAAGGGTAAAACTGCTATTATAGGGAGATTTAGAGAAATACGGAAATGACAAAGGACTGGAGAAGCGCTACAATAGTTGGTGACCCAACATATAGCGAGGAATCTCAATATCAGTATACAAAATAACAGTCAGGTTAATAAGAAGACAAATCAATTGTATAACCCCCTGAATAGGGGAGTCTCAGGCGGGGTTTAGGAAAGGAAGATCGACAACAGACCAGGTTTTTACAACCAAGGAATTGCTGATAACATGCTACGAGTATAAAATACCGTTAGTAGGATTATTTTTAAGTTATTTAAATATTAAATTAAGCAAATAAACTGCAAAATCAGTATAAATTACATCCATTAGGAATTTACTACCAATACTTTTGGAAAAAAATTGTGTTATAGCAATTATATTAGAAACAATAGAAATAGTTTTCATGAAGCTAGGCTGGTTTGGAGATGACTGGAAATAGATTGCTCCAAAAGCACTTCAAACATTTTACTAAAGTTACAAATATTCTCAATATTATTTTTACCATCTAACTTCTATTTTAGAAGTTTTCCAGACACTAGGCATTGTACAAGAGGTCAACCAGATATTTAACAAAATAGTTAAAAGACCGGAAAGTAGAGTAGCGCTTATGATTAGGTTTGGTAGACATTTTTGCTTTCATAACCATCAGTGAATCAACTACTTTCTTTTCCGCAAAATTGTTAATATACATATGGAGAATATTTACATTTAAATGGTTTGACTCTAGAGTAAAGTTACTGATAAAAACAATAAATCCATTTAAGATCTCTAGGGAAATACCTATGACAGTATTATTATAAAATAATGTAATAGCAGGTTTAGAATAACATCTTTGATTATTAAAAAGAGACCAAAAGTTGTTTGGATTAGAATTAATCTCAGATTCTCACGTTTCAATATTAGTGTAAGAATCATTTGCCATTTTTAAATTATTTCGTCTTGAATTGATGTCAAAGGATATACATCACATTATTACTAATTTGTTAAATGTTGTATAATTAAAAAAATAATTTTACCATTCTCTTTAATTCAGCTATGGGTTCATACACAACCCACCCGTTTTCTGGGAAACTTTCAGAATATTCACAAGCAAATAAGTTCATTTTATGTGATAATGGAAAAGCATACATTTGCAGTTTTTCAAAAACATTTCTTCTAGAATGATTTTCCTGTTTATGGGCAAATCTAAGATTACGCATGTCTTTGCAAAACACCTCAATACCATAAGCATTTTCTCCTCTTGAAGAAGCACCTCCAACTTTTTCTATTCTTGAAACCTAAAATACATCGAAAATTGGCTGCTAATGGGATTCATGAATATAAATGAAATCATTTAACAATATAGTTAAGTGAGGAAATTTGTACATTTAATTGGGTAAAAACTAAATTTAAATTTAGATCAATAAGTGGAAATAATAAAAACAAATAATAATTGGTTTTTTCGCATATTTGAAATATAAGGTATGTACCACTCCAAGAGGAACTTCAACAACATTTGGCATGTCCTTATCTGCAGATTTAAAATACAGTTTGTAGTTGGTAACTGTAAGAATTCCTCTAGCAGGGCCATGATAAGGACATAAATAAGTCACGTCTCTAGCTTGGCCTGTTACTTTCTCCCCTTGTAATACCGGAGGGTCATCTGGACGACTAGTTAAACCTGATTCACTAGAAACCTGAAAAAGGGTATGAATAGAATAACAAACTTAAAATAAATTCTTTCAAATACTTTTTTCCGTTCTAAAGTCGATACTACGTTTTCGGTAGATGTAGAACTTGATGAACAATAGCTTTTACTTGGCGAAGTTTTTCCCCAATTTGTCTAAAAATATTTTTAAATTAATTTAAAAGATTAATAAAAGGTGTTAGTCACCACTTACTGTATCTTGTTTATTCAGTAAATTTGATTTTGAATCACTTCTGTAGCCATCTAATTGTAGGGATTTATTGTTGAAAGTGTTATTTTCCATATCTAGTAGTTCTATACTACCTGTTTTTCTATTCATTTTTTCTAAGCTATTCAAAAATATCTGGATATATTAAAAACAAAATAACTTTCTTGCCATTTTCGCCAATGACAACAGTGACATTGATAATATGCTTCTTTTCCTAAACTCAGACTCTAATTATATAGCACAAACAGTCAAAAAAGAAATAAAATTTTCACCATACAATTTTTAAAGATATATAGACATAGTCTTTTTTACATTTTTCTGTAAAATCTTAACAAGGCTAAATCAAAGTACATCATATAATATCAGTATTTATTTGCTGAAGTGTATAATGGTGACAAAAAGTAACACAGTGTATGTGAAATTTAAAATAGTAAATAATAATTTATTAAGATAACTACGAATAGTAAATATTGTTACAAAAAAAAAACTTTTCCGTTGAAATCTAGTCACATATTAATCAGACATGGTCGTTACCAGAAGTGTAAAGGATGAATAGGCCGTTTTCAAAATCTGAAACATAAACGTATTAAATAACAAATGACACTTGAATAAAGTGGAAATAATATTTCGTATTCATTAAAACTATAAAAATAAATTGTATGAGGTGATACTAACTCGAGCATTCACTGTTGGCTTTTAATTAACAGTGTCCTGGTAGTCGAATAACAGTCACAAAGTAATAAAATATACGAAGTGTTACAAATGAATTTAAAATATACCATTGTTCTTTGTCCTTGTGTAGCTCTCAACATCTTTAAACCGCAATAAATTGGTGCAAGGTCGATTTGAAAATATGATGTCAGCATGTTAATTTATTGTTATTTTCATTAAAAAGACATTTTAAACTGCATCAAAATAAAGATCAATTAAAAATAATATTTTATTTTATTAGCAACGACATAATAAGTACAATAAAAATTAGTTTAATACTGAAATACTGATTTATTAATTCCAATAAAAATTTAGTTTTTACAGTCGTCATCAAAGTATATGAAAATTTTTTTTCACAAGTTATTATAATAAAATTTACAGTGTCATGTTAGACGACACAGTAGAAGATTAAAATTATGTTTAAGATTAAAATACAGGGCAATATGGGTACACAGAAAAGTTTTAAAATAATCAGTTTTTGGAAACTTAATTCTACTTTAATCTAAATGTAGTTCTTTGTCACTGTCACTATCTTCATCTAATCTTATTATTAAGAGTTAAACATACTCATATATTTAAAGGAATTTTCCAACTTAACTACATGTTATGTATATAGTTTTCCAATTGTATGTATAAATGTTACTACATTTTATATTAATTCTACTACACACGTAATTAATGTGGAGAACGTATTTTCTTCCAATATTTGATTTTACTTGGTGCCAATTAGTTCAATTGGATTAAACACACAATAGTAGGGGAGAACATTGCATATCAATTTTCAGTTGCAAATTTATCACATATGTAATCTCTGTCAATTTTAAAAACCTTTAATCATTCCGGAAGATCATATTTTTTCTAAGTTTCTTCAAAATATAAATTATTATTTATCAAAAAATGTCGAATGTCTGCTTTCATACTATTAGAATTGGTGCTAATCTACAGAACAATCTGCTGTTTTTAGCTGAAAGCAACAAACAGTTCGGAACAAAGGCGTTTTCTGAACCTGCATGTATTATTGTTATTCTTTTGCCTTTATTTGAAGGAGCCTTGGTTTGACATATTTTTGAAAAAGGATTCCATCCTTTTCTTGCAGTGTTCTGTGTATCAAACCATGTTTCGTCAAGATAGATAATTGGTCATTTTCTGCTCTAGATTGTTTAATAGCCGTTAAATATTTATGACACCATTCCCGTAAACATTGAGATTTCATTATGGATTACTTTTTATTAATTGTATGACATATAAAACCCATTTTAAAAAAATTCTTCTTAGACTTGAAATGCTACTTCTTTTTTTTTTAGGGTAAGTAGAGATTGTTCTTCATATATTTGATAATTTGTCTATCTTAATAAATCCTAATCATTCTCGTCAATGATTCTAAATGTGCCAGTTTCACTTCGCTTTTTTATGGGAATCATAGGGTTTCGTACTATATGTATACAGAGTGGACCAAAAGTCTGGAAACGGACAATTATCTCGTAAATTGCATGTCCGAATTCTATTTTGGGATACGGAGATTCCACATTTGATATTTGCAATGTTGTTAGATTGGCCGTTTCTCTGATATTATTAGTTACTTTGGTTTTTTAAATACATCACCCTGTATATTCAGTCATTTTGGAATCTTCTCTTCAATAGTTTTTTTAATACAAACTATTTTCAACTACAATAAAACGTAACAATTGAAAGATTACAACATTTTTAAAATAATGATTGCTTAATCAAGTGTTCAAAATGCGTCTACCACATTTCTCCATTTATTTAAGATCTTCTAGACTTCATAAAATCATAAGATTCCAAAAATAACTGAATATACAGGGTGATGTATTTAAAAAACCAAAGTGACTACTAATATCAAAGAACCGGCAAATCTATCAACATTGCAAATGGCAAATCTGGAATCTCCGTCTCCCAAGTTTTGTTGAACTCGGACTAGCAATTTACCAGATAATTGGTAGTTTCCAGACTTTTCGTCCACTCTGTATATCCTTTATCGAAGATAAAAATGATTTGTAAAAGCAGATACCTCGGCTAAAGCATCACTTGAATTAAAATCTGTTTTCAGCAATAATTCTTACACGTTTTTAATAATAATTTTAATATCACTCGCTAGTAAACCAAATACTAATGTAACAAAAATCACTCGTTAGAAAACCAATTAGAACTAAAATTAATAAAAAATCAATTTGCCTTTTATGTTATTAGGAATTTATGGTTTATTGAGGTGAAAAGTTCAGCGGTATATTTCAAACCAAACTATACCACCTTGTCACTTTTAGTGTAAGTGAAATTTGATTTTAGAACATCAGATATCGGAACTAATACGTTAAAACTTTGCTATTTATTTTTTATTTTTTTTCCTATTTTATGATTACTATAATTTTTTTTGCAAATTATAAAATACAAATGTTAATAATTTTTATTATTTTATTAAAATTAGAAGGTATTAACTACTGAAACAAAACTTACTGAAACAAAGGTATCTAACGAAAATACAGCCACACCTCCTGCCGATAATACCAAAGGACGTTGACTACGAGTTATCATTATTAGTATATTTTTCCTGAGATTGATTGGAGATTTGTACCATTTTGAACTGTAAATTGCATCGCCAATTCCAGTACTCTAATAATAAAACAAATTAAATTATTTAAACGACGAGGTACTAGTATCATTGTACGGGGTAGTGAACATAAAATGGCCACCGTATTGTCACTTACGAAAAGGGTATTAGATTTAATTAGTTAACCCGTTCGATAGTTCATGGAGTTGTTTGAATTTAGTAATCGTAAACATTGTTTTACATTCTTGAAAGAGCATTATACTTTCCGTATATACTACGTGATGTTACTTTTCAAGTACATAAACATTATTTAATATAAATACGAGACTATTACATTGGAGAGGGTCAGTGGTCCCAGACTAGGGGCGATAGTCCAGTCGTCTCCGTCTGGGGATTCAAGCGGTCTCCCGACCGTGGTAGAAAGTTTATCTAGTGTCTAAGAGCCATAAGCGGCCCTCAAGAGCATCATCCCCTTGGTACAATATTTTAATTATAATTTAAAATCTAGAAATAAGTTTTTACATGGCGTAGCATAGAACTAGAAAAGTTAGGATAGGGACATGTAAGCCTTTTTTATTGATTTTCAACGATTTGGCTGCTACAGATATTTAAATTGAATAAAATGTAATTTTCAGGTGGCTGTAGATCCTTTATTAAACATAATTAGCTCGGCAAGAGGTTTATAAAAATGTAAAAATATACGCGGTATTCCATTAAAAAAACCTAAATTTGATATGCTGTGACCCTATGAGACATCCTGTATATTCCGAAATAATGTTAAAATGTGAAGCTTCATTCTATCTATAACTTTTATTTAAAACGTTCTTTCATATTTCTGAATATAGCGGAGATATCAAACTTCGAAGTATTAGTTGATCACCCTGGATGTATCTCGACTTCTTAAAGTTAATATTTCAATAGATCTCGACTTAAAATTATGAATATTAAGAACATCTTGTATTTTTCTTTAAGATTTCGATTTTGAAGTCAAGGTTTTATAGAATCTCGATTTTATTGCACATATTTGAATAAGTATCAATTTTAAAGTAAAAACATTAAGAAATAACTTTTTTCGTTAAAGTCTCGATTATGAAGTCGAGATTATAATAAATCTTGACTTAAAAAAGACAAATTTTAATAAAGCTCCATTTTAAATAAAAAATCTTTAAAATCTCGAGTTTTGGCAAGTACCCCAAGGAAACATTCTAATCTAATCTATATCTGTAATCAAAAATACTAATTTCTTAAAACCTACTTGATCCAGTGTTTTTTGTCCATAATAACAAATAAGGAGCAGTATGCCAGTCCATCCCAAGAAATGGTAAACTGCTCTCACTTTGGCGGTTATTTCGTCTTCTAATACAAATTGAAACAATATTATTCCTATTGGTGCAGAAACACTAATAAAAATTCCCAAAAATACCATACTAAAATTTTCAAAAACTTCTCCGGCATAACTATAATAAAAAAAATGTGTATACATTTAGTTTCAGTCTCAAATTTAACAAAAAAATATACTTACTTAAGAATGGCAATATGGTATTGATTACAAAATTTCATTTTACCTTCATACTTTTCAATGTTATCTTCGTCAAATACTTTAACTACGTATTCTTCCAAATATCCTAACTGATTGGTTATGTGGATAAAGAAAGCTAAAAATGATACATGTAAATTAATTTTCAAAAACTTTATTATTTAATATTTAGTTAATGTTGTCATATAAATTATATGAATGTTACTAACATAAAAATAAAACAAATTTAACTCACAAATAACTGTGGCTAACATAACGACAATATTTATTCTAATAATTGTCCACCCAAGATTTTGCAACCAAAACGTAATAAAATATTTGAGACTTTTCGATTCATCCCATGGTAACCAATTTCGAAAAGGTATCCCACAGGAATCATGTTTTGCGTAGAAATTCGGTACTCCTCTGTGTACATAACAAGTTGTTAAATCGAATAAGCAAATGAACCCGTTAATGGACCATCCAACTATAGCCCAAATAAAATAAACTAAAAAAAGAAAAAAATATTGTAATTTTGTATAGTAAAAGGTTACAGGAGTATAAAAGTTCACCCTGTATTTTTATAATTATTAAAGAGTTAGTAAGCAAACTTCTATTTGAAGAAATATCCTTTTTGACATTGAAATAATTATTTGCAAGTTAGTCCAAAAAATAAAAAAATTGGAGCATGAAAAATATATTTATTAGAAAAAACTTGCAAAACCGGAACTGTTAATATTTTATTAATATTAATTAAACCGGTAATTTATGAAAAAAAAAATTACTAGAAACTCTACAGTTTACAACATTTAAATAGGATCATATTTTCCAAATCGTCCTAATTTAACTACAGGATAGTCATTCTGTTCTGTCTACAATTTAGTTTGGGTCATCCTGTATAAAATTTTTGAATCTTCGAACCTTACAGCTTAAGTTAAAGTTTCTCTATAAAAATGATTTTTATTTAATAACCTTTTAATTATCAACATTATTTTGTTGAAAACCTGGTCCTCAAAAATTTTGATCCATAAAGTTCCAATTAAAACTAACTTTAGTAAAAATAATACAATAAATCATAACATAACATGCCAAGTTTTTTACACAAGTGGTACTAGCTTTTCTTAGAGAATTCAGTTTTTATTTCTAAAACTCAGTGCTGTATCAAATTTGTTAAAATGTTAAGTTAATTTAAAAGTTTTAAATAAAATTATTAATTAGAGAAAAGTAACACCTCGAATCTTGCTAACAGGGCTAAAATCAAAATGTGTTAGATAGACAGTCTACCTATTTTTTTAAAAATAAGCACGGTGTTCTGTAGGGTATAACTTTGGAAACACCCTGTATATAATAAGTAATTATTTGAACTGTTCCAATGTTTAATTACATAGTCGTAGTTACTATTGTTAAACTGATTATATACACATTTCTTATTTACAAGATGAGAAATTATGTATAAAAATGGAAAGTATAGGTTTGTATAATTGTAGTTTATTATACAGTGTGTCTGCTTAACTTGCAATCGTATGAAAAACTTTTTTTTTTATTAATTTTATCAGAAAATGTTATTATGCATAAACAGTTCTGCATGGTCTAAAACACAAGAAGAAATCATATAACAATTTTTTTCAATGTTTATTGTTCCTGTAGATTTAAGTGAATACAACGTTCACTAATAAGTAATAAACTGTATTTTTATAAATACATTTTTCCCCTATTTATCGTATTTATTCACCATAAAAATAAAATAATTTGAATGCTGTAACTTTTTTAAAAATAAATAAATTTAAACAAAAAATTGCAGCTGAGTTACTGAACTAAGACCACTCATTTTGATGATACATTTTTCAGAATCTCTTATCAGTGGGGTTTTCAGTTTGGTAAGGTCAAAAATTTTGTCCCCAATTTTCTACGTCACTGGATAAATTTTAAAAATTATTTTCTTTTCCAATTACTTGTTTTTTTGGTGGAACAAAATGGATAACAACAATGTAAAAAAATCAGGTTTTAAAAGAAATTCTTGCAAATTTAAAAACCCGCATAGTGCCGAAATGAGAATTAAAATCCCTTTCAAAAGTATGTATCACACGATACACAAAATTTTCAGGGGAGTTGTTATAATTCAGAGAGGGTGAAAGAAGGGGGTAATATATTTATACAGTAACTTGTAAAATTAAGAATAAAAATTGACCTGTCTCAGGTTTTTCCTAAAAAGTTCACAATAACGTTAAAAATCAATTTATTCCATACATATGGACCGCACTGTATATCTGGCTCGTTGTCCAGGGTCTATAAAATGGGGTTTTAACTTATGACATGCGATTACTCAGATTATATAGTTAGTTGCAAAATATAATAATTGGACTTCCCAAATCCCCAAAGAACGGCAGCGATTTCGATAGTATGACATTAAAACCATTTCGAATAGGCAATATTAAGCCTTATGTTACTTGTACATTCGTCAGACTTTCAGTAGAAATTTCTGCTGCATTGGTACGCTTTCGTCATGTTTAGTACTATTTGTAACAGGGTTGTATTTCGGCGAACTGCTTAATACCGGATAATCTTCGACAATAGTGCTATCGTAATCGCGTTAAGATATTCTTATTTTTAATCAATAAAATTTTAAAATTTAATAGTATTGCATTTATAATAACAAATAACTAAATTAACAAAAATGATAAATAATAAATAATTCTTTAGGATTTATTTATATTCATTCTTATTATTCACAATCCTAATGCCTACCCTGCCCATGAAGAGCTTATCGAGGGATTTGGAAAGTCCATTTCTTATATTTTGCAACGGACAATATTAAAATAAATAATAAAACAAAAATGTATTCTGATTTAATTATTAGTGGCACTTATAAAAATTTACCTCTGGTTACTTTTCGAGCACTCTTTTCTCCTTTAGCCAGAACTTCTTCACTGCAATATTCTAGGAAATTGTTACATTTCTTCATACAATCCAAAATTTGAACCGCATTTCTTTTAAAATGACCCACCATAAAGGCGTAACCGAGAGAAGTTATAATCAAAAAGGCTAAATCAATCAAAACTTCCAACTTCTCAAATTGAAGCTATGGCAAATAATTCCGAGGTGAAAATACATCTTAATTATAAGTAATTGTTAGGGTAATTAATAGGGAAAATAAAAGTATTAAAAAGTTCACCTGGTAGAGAGCGGCTTCTATAGTAGCGTAATAACAGCCGACAAAAACAATTTGCTCGATACAAATTTTAATAATATTTCTGGACCACGTTTCACCTTCTTGAGGAAAAAGCAGTATGAATCGACATAACTTAATATTTGCACTGAACAATTCCATATTGGCCGAAACGTTTATTACGTGACCGCATCTTGGGTTTTATAGCCATAAAATTTACTTAAAATTTCTCTTTGAAGAAATAAGACAGACAGGCAGCACTATTATTTAAATCTGAGTCTACAGGATGAATCTATGTTTTTTTGAATTTTATGAACTTTATTTCAAATTGTTTTATTAAAAATCCAAAGTTGTCTTCTGGTAAAAATTTTTGTGGAGTAAATGTTTATTTTTTTAGTTCTATCTATCTATTATTAAATCGCTGTTCCAATGTTTAATTACATAATCCTAGTTACTATTGTTAAACTGATTATATACACACTCATTTCTTATTTACAAGATGAGAAATTACCACAATCTTATGATATAGGTATTGAAGAATGATGTATAAAAATGGAAAGTATAGGTTTGTATAAATGTAGTTTATTATACAGTGTGTCTGCTTAACTTGCAATCGTATGAAAAACTTTTTTTTTATTAATTTTATGAGAAAATGTTATTATGCATAAACAGTTCTGCATGGTCTAAAACACAAGAAGAAATCATATAACAATTTTTTTCAGTTCAGAAAATTACTGTCTATGAAAAAAGTTGATCCGAACTTGCTAGATCTCCTGATTTAAAACCTCTTAACTATTTCTTAAAAGGTTTAGTTGAAACAAAAATTTATATTTAGAAAATATTAACGAAAATGTAAAAATCTCCGCTATCTAATCTATGTTTTTCTAAATTTTATGAACTTTATTTCAAATTGTTTTATTGAAAATCCAATGTTGCCTTCTGGTAAAAATTTTTGTGGAGTAAATGTTTATTTTTTTAGTTCTATCCATTTATTATTAAATCAGTCATTTTAACCTTATATGTTTTTTAATAATACGTTAACAAACTAAGAAACAAATAGTTAAATAAGTATTATTGTAATTAAAACAACGTTAAAAAATTGTGAAGCTATTTTTGATAATTTGTAATCGTTTCAAATAAAAATAAAAATAAAAATTTCAATATCATATAAACATTTTTCTTAAGTATTAGTATACATACAGTAATAAACATTCTTAATTTGACACTAATTTTACTAATTACTTAGTCTACAGAGTAAATAAAAAATAATTCATAATTTACGTTGAGAGTGAATTTAAACTCAAATACAGATCAGAGCATAATTTGAAAATGTGATTGAAATTAGGTTTTATTTACATAGCGAAAATTTAATTGCAGTGTATATTGATCTCAGTAACAGAAACACAAAGGATAGAAATTCGACACAATCAAAAATTATGTTTAAAATTTTAAAGTGGCAATATAACTTTATTTTGAAATAACATATTTTGAAACTTTACATGACAAGTGTTTTATAAAACAGTATAAAAATCAATAACATTTTTTGTTAAAAAATTTGAAAAATAAAATTCTGATTTTTAAGTTTAGGATTTCAGAATTGAAATATTATGATGAGTTACGAACAAATTTAATAGTTAAACTAATGAACAAATTATGTAAATTAAACTGCGATAAATAATAACAGTGTTGGACTGGGTCTAGAGAAAATAATTTTAAGGTATTTAGTCTTAAGATGGTTTTTCAAGATTTGGTTAATATATGATGTCATTTTCTTCTCTTAAGATTTTTAATTCTTTTTCTTTAATTTGGATTCTAAATTTTTATTTTTTCAACATAAACGCGAAATATTCTACTAATGGTAAAATGATAAATTCTTACATACTCAAATGTAATAATCATAACAGAATTTTATTATATATTACAGAGTTATGTTGCTTTATAATGATTAGATTATATACTGGGATACTGGGTTATGTTGCCTCTTCCACGTCGACCTAGGTAGATCTATTGTGGCTACCCTCTTAAGTTAGAGTATCTTGTCCAGGTGGGTCTTTTTGGTTAGACTCCACAATCTAGACAGAGATTCCTCTGTGTAGCTGCCTGCCCAGGGCTTTTCTTCGCCTAGTGTCAGAAACCTTAGCCTTGCAAGGCCTTCGCAGTACCACAGTATGTGTACTGCCGTTTCTTCTTCCTCCTGGTAGAACCTGCATATAGCTTCTTCTGCCAGCCCTATTGTGTGCGTGTTTATTTAGTCTGCAGCGCCCCGTCAGGAGACCGGTCATTATTCTAACCGTCCTCCTGTCGCGCACTAGCAGATCCCTTGTTGTTTTCGGCGAAGGTCCTTTAATGAATTGTCCTGCTGAATTTGCCCACCATTCTTGTGACTTGTTTTGCACCCATTGTTTTAGGTGTGCCCTTATGGTCGATTTAGCAATGCCACAGAAAGGTTCTGGTCCGGTCATAGCCCTGGCGGCTCCCTCCCGGGCCAGCCTGTCCGCTTCTTCGTTGTACTCATGTCCCTTATGCCCTGGTACCCAAGCTAATGTCACTTTATTTTGACTACCCAGGTTATGCACGGCATTAAGGCAGTCCCACACAAGTCTTGATTCGCCCTGCATAGAGCTTAATGCTTTTAGCGCTGCTTGGCTGTCGGAGTAGATAGCAATGGTCTTTTTATTAAACTCTTGCCTAGATAGCTCTTCTGCGCAGTGCTGTATTGCAGTAATTTCTGCTTGAAACACGGTTGCATATCTGCCTAAGCTCAGTGAGATTCTTGTCTTTGGCTTATTGCCATATATACCCGCTCCCCCTCCACGGCAGGTTTTGGAGCCGTCTGCATACCAGGCTATTTCTGCCTGTACGGGAGGTCCTTCTTCCCAGGTGTCTTTATCTGGAATTATTACCTCAAAATTCTTTTCGAAGCTGTATTTTGGGGACATGCCGTCTATTGGCATCCCCAACATTTGGTTAGTTTTTAACTCTTCATGTAGTTTTGTGTATATTGCCATGTGTCGCCTAACTATGGGAGATGTTACTCGGAGTAGTCTATTGGTGACAACTCTGGCTTCACCTTGTATACAAATATGTAATGGTGACACATTTAGCAGAACCTCCAGGGCTCCTGTTTTCATCGCTCCTGTGGCACTTAGGCAAGCTAGCCTTTGGATGCAGTTGAGCAGTTTTACAGCTCCCGCCTGTTGGGTCTTGGGGCACCAAACCACCGATCCATAGCTTAACATAGGCCTTATGACTCTTGTGTATAGCCACAGGATCATTTTGGGTTGTAGTCACCAGTTTTGTCCACACAGCCTTCTGCATCTGTTGAGGGCAATTGTGCTTTTTTGTATGACTTTTTGGAGGTGTTGATTCCATGTTAGCTTATGGTCAAAGATGACTCCCAAGTATTTTGCCTCTTGGGCGAACATTATTTTTGTTTCATTTAGCACTGGGTGTTTCATTCCTGTTAGTGCTCTCCTGCTTTATAATGACATATTTTATTTAATACTTTTAATAAAATATTTCACAACTTATTTTTTCAAATATTTAACAACTATTTTTGCTTAAAAATTTTTTGTGTAGTTGTATCAAATTAACATTTTGTAGACCAAATGGATGGATTATATTTTCCTTAAAATAACATACCAAAATATATGTTTTTGATTTATCTCTTTAATTAATTAATTAAATAAATTTAACATCCCAATCTTGACCATCTTGTTTATGGGATGTATTATTATTTGCATTTCTGTTTTTTTTAACAAAACCATTTTTCAACTTTTTTTGTTGATTAGTGGGACCCCCTGTATTTCATTTATTGGCAATAGCTTGAAGTTTGTGCACGTTATTTAAATATACTGAAGGAATAACAGCTTAGAATTATCTTAGTATCTAAAGATAAATTAAATGCTGTCAAAAATGTCATTTTTGATATTATCAATTACATGTTGACAAATATTCAATATTATGAAGCAAAACAGAAAATATCAAAAATTCATGATACGAGTGCTTTATCATTATAAAAAATAATTTAAGCCACGTCAGGGAGAAAATAACAAAGGCATGATAAATCTTGAGAAGTAGATAGAAGGGTAGAAGCATCATGAGATTTATTTTTTATAAACAACTCAAAAATAATTAGAGATTAGTTTTAACTGAAATGCGATTTTACATGTCCGGCTTTCTCATGTATTTTCATTTTAAATGGACGCTTTTCCAAAAAAAAATATTTTAGAAAATATTGCATAGTGTCGCCTATTTCAAGTTACGTACAACAATGTAAATAGCAGTGGTTAATTTCCAAAGTAGGTACACATTTTATGAACAAAAAGGTAGTGATTATTAAAATTAATCATCAGTGACCTCTAAAAATTTCTGATATAAATAATCATAAAAGCGAAAAATATTAATGTTGCAGCTTCATATTTATACATGACTATTTAAGAGCCTCAGATTCCCATTCTCATCAATTTTAGATTGGAGTGTTAACATTCCTATCCACAAAATTTTTATTAAAAGACGGGTTTTTGTTTTTTTTTTCTTTTTACAGCTGGTAACTAACCATTTATTCGTGTTACACTGTATTTCCTCCAAACTTCTTCTTTGTGCATTATCAGTATTATCACTCTTCCTCTTTACGTCCTTAAATGTAACACTAGTGCTGATTTTCAGTTTTCTAACATATTAAAATAAAATTTAAAGTGTTTATTGGATTTTTATGGATATTATATCAAAAAAGACATGATATTTGATATTAACAGAAATGGGTAATATTCATGCATTAAACGTTTATCCACCAGTTGCAATTTTTAATCATAATATCAACGAAAAATATTTATTATTAAAGTTATTTTATACATTATATTAATTGTTAATTTACAAACAAAACATAATTTAATCAATGACTTCATTAATTGTAGATAAAATGACAGGAAAAGTATTCCGATTGTTGAATAATGAACAAACCGCACCTGAAAAATATGATAAAGCCTTATCTTTAATTTTTATCAGTTGGAAATTTCTATATGTGTTAAGTGTTCTATTAAATTATTATGAACTAGACAATATTTATTGATACGTGTGGTCTCATTTTCGAAACAGCGACATAATGTCGAATATCTCGAATATTGCTAAGATTTCTGTCGAAAAACATCAAAGTAAGGAACAATTTTTGTACGATTTGGATAAGAGTAAATCCTTGTGTGACATAGTGAAGGATATATGCAAAACATGCGGATTGGTAAGTTTTTGAAGCAATCTTTAAATTTCAAGTTTTTTTAGCTAAATGTTTATTCTATAAGTAAAAAAATAAAATCAATAAATTATAAATCACATTTTTACTTTAATCAGATGTCTACTGATTGGAAGATTAATATCGACTAGTTTATCTGTTGGCTTTTCATAATAACACCTTTATAATATTGCATTCTAGAATTATAAAAGTGGTCATTATACTCCTTGAACCATACTGAACGTTCATCTAGTACTAGTACTAGAGTAAATGTTCATTCTTTTATAATACTAGAATCATAATTTATGACATTATAATATATAATGTTTGACAATTTCACTTTCTAAAAGTGTCAATACCGTCGTTTGACTATATTTTAATTTAAATTTGTAAGTATAAAAAGAATAGTAGATAACCATGGTACACATGCTCCGTTATAATATTCAATAGTACTAGGTTTGGAGTCTTTCATTAACTAAATAAATATTTTATAAAAGACTCCTGTTGAAGTTATAAATTTTATAATATAAATAATCCTAGTAGACATAAATTGATTTTAGAATTCTAGTAGGTAGTTAATAATAATAGATTTTTCCATATTTTCTTTCCCTTTTATGCTCAATTTCGTTGTCGTATACCGACAGATTTAGGATCAATCTGGCCAAACTTGTTTTTGGGCCCTTCATAGTCTACCTGTCTCATGATGTAATCTATTTCTCACATGGGGCCATTTTAATTCTGTAATTATCATTTTTTCGGCTTTTAATAGGCTTCTACTCTACTGATATATCCTGTTGGAAGGAGCAATCCGCCTTCATCCTCTTGTAAACAAACATCTACTCCATATCTGATGTAGACTGTTCTTATTCGCATACATTATCAAAATTAAAATATTAAGTTTTGCTTAAAGGCTTCGAATGCATCTTGCTCAGACTTATCTCGTGTGCATTTTCTATTCATGTTTGGTTTGTTGTGCTTAATAAGATTTGTGTCTGGGCGCTAACTTTAAATCTCAATACTACTTCTTTTGCGTAAACCCAGTTCATTTAATTTAAATCGCTAAGTCTTACTAAATATGGTTTTGACAGTAGTTATTGAAGTAGTTAACTATATAAAAACCAAATTAATGAAATTAAAAATTAAGGAACTTCTCTATTCCATGTGGCGATATGGGAGCTGAACATAAAACTTTGCTGTTTTATTCTTCATACAGACAGTTTTCCTGCAGTAAAATAGTCAAGCGTGACTACGAAATAAAAAGGGAAATAGTGATAATTTTGAGCGAGGAGGGTTCCAAGTATTCAGCAGATTATTTTTAATGAAACTTTCTTAGTATAGACTTTCTATATAAATATGTTTGATTTGAGTGAAAATATTGACCCTTATTGTAAGAAAATGCAGTTATGGTACAACAAATTAAAATAAATCTGCCGTAAAGTTTCCCACGTTGTGTGAATTTTTGCAGGATTTCCCTTTAAACGAGAATCGCAGAGCTCTGATACTAAAAATCGTGGAAGGTCCTTTAGAAATTTTTACTGGGAATTTCAGACGATACTTCTTTGCAGAAGATGATGTCAAATTGTCCGATTAGTTTTATTGGTTGGTTTTAAATCTATTTGACCCATCGGGCTATCACTACAAGAAGAATAAAAACTGATAGATATTTTGTAAAGCACTTCACAAAAATCTTTCACATATTTCTGGACTGAACTTTCGAATGATTATTCCCTTATAAAAGCCAAAGCGATTCGGATTTTGTTACCTTCTCTTACGTCTCATCTTTGTGAAACTGGATTTTCTGCTCTTGCTGTCTTGAAATATAAATACCGAAATAAACTTCAAGTAGAAAAAGAACTAAGAGTGACATCTCAAAGATAGAACCGAATTGAGAGAGGTTGTGTGCCTTAAAACAAGGGCATGTAAGCCATTAGTCACAAGTCCTTAGATAGAACAAGTTTCTTTGTCTATTAAATAAAATTTCAACAAAGAAATATTTTATTTTTCTTTAATTTGTCTAGAATGTGTGAATAGCGTCTACTGAGCATCCTCTTGGCCTGAATTTATTTTGATACTTTTCTATTTCTTTTTTTGTGTAACTTTTCAGCCTACGTAATATACACAAGTTGCTCCAATTGATATGTGAAAGGTATCAACATAAATCTTAGTATGTATCTAAGTTTTAAAAGAAATCCTCTCTTTGATATACGAAGGTTGCTCCCAATATTTTTGGAATATATGTGAAACAATGTAATTAAACACAAAAAAGTATTCTTTATTGCTTTTCAAAGTATTCACCTTGAACATCAATACATTTTTGCATTCTCTCGAACCAAGTTGCAAAACATTTTTCCATTCTGCAGGGCGCACTTCAAAAACAAGTGCTTTGAACTTCTCTACTGCCGCCTCATGTGAAGAAAAGAGCTCACCACGCATTTTATCCTTTATTGTAGGAAATAAAAAATAATCACAAGGTGATAGATCGATCAGGTGAATACGGGCAATGTGTCATTAATTCAATACTTTGATTGCCCAAAAAATCAATGGTTTGACGTGCTGAATGGGAGCTAGCGTTGTCATGGTGAAGATTAATGCGTCGTTTTGGATTATTTGCTCTCAATATATCGATAATTTCTGGCAACCAAATTGTAGTATACCAATCGGCGTTTACTGTTTTTCTATCTTCCAATGTGATGGTTGCTACATGTCCAATCAAACTAAAGAAACAAACAATCATTTTTTCCCAGCACTGCGCGATCGTACCACTTTTGTTGGCTTTTGCTCACCTTCAAATATCCAAATGGTCGATTGTTGTTTTGTTTCGGATATAAATCCATGTTTCGTCTCTTAATTATGTGGGATCCACCGACTGCAAATCCGGACGTTTAGGTGTCTGTGCAAAATCGTATGTATTGCTTTCATGCCAATATCCAGAGATGCCTTAATCTCACGATATGTAACGTGATGATCCCGTTCTATCATTTCGCGCACAGCATCAATATTTTTTGCCTGAACAGAAGTAGATGGACGTTCTTCATCCTTAACACTACTGCGACCACGTTGAAATTCAGCAAACAAAAATTACAAATAGTGCTCTTTGATGGTGCTTCACTACCAAAGGCAAAATGAAGCCGATCAATACATTCTTTCCGAATTAACCCACATTTAAAATCATAATAAATCATTGCTCGAAAATTTTCACGCGAGAGTTCCATTTTTCACAAAACCGTTCTCTATTAAACACTATGTAGACAAAACGAGTGTACTTCAGTTAAACCTAAAAACTGAATTATAGGTTAAAAATCTTCTATTTTACGAATATTGTTTTTAAAAATGACTGTACTTCAAGAACTATACGATCCCAGAAACTTTGAGAGCAGCCCTCGTATTATTTGAAATGGAACAAATATATTATTTTCAGCCCAGTTCGACAGTATATGGCTTAAAACTTATCGACATCAATAATACTTTATTAAATTGTTATGTGTCGCACAAAAATTACCAGAATATTAAACACAATGATTGCCTCAAGATAGTGTTCTCTATAGACTATTTATTGAAAAACAGAATACTTCCCCATTTATCCGATTCAGCAGATAGTCTAGAAAGAGCTATTTCTTATGAGGATTTAATGAAATTGGCCTTGGATCCGGTATTTATAGAAGAAATAGGTAAGAAAATTCCAAATTAAAATTTTTTTTAAATACTTTTAAACTAGTGTTGTTTTGATAATGCTTCAAATTTATTCAAGAACCTCTTTTGTACGTATAAAACTTATAATTAAGTTACCAAACTGAAACACATTTGTAATTATATTAAAAAAAAAAAATAACACGTGGGTGCGTCCACTGTAATCAATAAATACAGGATGTTTCTAAATACATACGAAAATATTCAGTAGGAGATTCCTCGTTAAACCTTCCATAAAAAAAAATTCGCAGCCCTACCCTCGAAATTAAAATTGAGTTTTTAATTTTTTCTTAAATTCGAGTTAATGTAAAATCTTGAAATTTTTTTGGGGTTACAAATACGAAATAAAACAGGAATTTCAAACAATATTTTTAATTTATAAAATTCAATTCCCTAAAAATTCTAATATAAAATAAAATAAGGGCTGTTAGTTTCACTTTCTTATAACATAATGGTAATATTGAAAAAAATCCCATAATAATTTCTTTTTGAGGGGATCTAATCCCCAAAATATTAAGTTTCAACATTAACTCGCACAAAAAAAATAAAAACACAATTTTAATTCCGTTTTTTCATCATTTTGAGTGAGCAGTCAGTCTTCTCTTAAATTTTTTCATATGAATTTAGAAATACGCTATACTAAAACAAATAAAACTAGGAGATATTACCTAAAGTCCGTCGATATATTTTTTTAAATAATAAAACAAAATTTGCTTGTTATAGGAAATTTTCAATTCTTCACCAAATTTTGAAAAAATTTATTAATCAATAATTTGATTAAACTTTGAGGTTTACAAAATTATTACGCTTCAAAACATTCATTTGTGAATAATGCAATTTTATCATTTCAATTATAGTTGAAACAAACGTTCACCACACTTTAATAAAAACATACATAAATGATGACAATCTACAAGAGAAAGAACTTCTGCCTTTATTAGCAACAATATGCCATCTTTTTCAAAAAAGCTTTACTTCCGACCTTCCAATTCAACTCTTACAAAAAACACTAGACGTAGTAAAAAACCACTGCAGGAATGTCGTAACAGATCACATTCAGTATGCCCTATCGATTTTGCAAAAAATTCTTATGAACAAAAATCAAGACTTTTTAAAATGGAAAGAAAAAGTAAGTCAATGTTTTTTAACTTTTACTTATTCCTATGCGATCCTTTGTCGACATTTTTTTAGTATATTTTCCTACATTATTTTTGATAACTAACGTTTATTAAACTATTTTATTATTAAATTTAAATAATAATAAAATTTCTAGATAATTCGGGAAATACCAATAACATGTTTGATTCCATACATACGGCAACAAGACGGTAAAAAGCTCCAATACGGTGTATTATTGCTCATTAACACTATTATAAAATGTTGTAAAGGGGAACAAAAAAAACAACTTATCAAAGAAATGAATCTAAACCAGAACAGAGAAGATATTTATAAGTACATAATTGCCGTAGGTAATATTGATAAGAAAATCGAGCATGAGCTTTATGTTACACAAACATACATTTTAAGGTAAATAGATGTGTCATCTTTAAATAAATCTTTCCTCTATTTAAGACAATGATTTACACATAAAATAGTTAAATATTTAATTAGACAGGGTCATCTATAAACATTATGAAATAATTTGTATCTTTTTCGTATGATTCCCATTTTAGCCGCATTCGTGCTGGAAAGTAGTTCAGAAAAACGTAATTTCTAGGATCTTTCTCAAGTAAAATAAAATTCTTCCTATTTAATAAAGCAGGAGTGGACTTGTTCTCATATATGGTGTGATGATAAAGTTTGGAACCAAGCTTTTAACTCAATTATGCAACGTGTTTCAAAAAACTCCTTGGACAGGTCAATTTAATTTTTTTAATTGACTCTATTGACAAGCAGAATTTAAGTTGTAACGTATTTAGTTTTTGCGAGTGAGGTCATAATTAATTTTTTTCAAAGGCAACCAAAATTTTTTCTCTGATTTTTGACTTACCACTTGAATAACGATATAAACAAATTAATAATCTTGCATAACAAAATAAAATTTGTTCTCCTGCAAAAAAATATTTTTTCTCATCAAAATTGTTTAACAAGATACTCATTTTTATATATCGTAATTCAAGTGGTTAGTCCATACATCAAAAACCAAAGAAAAAATTTGGGGTTGTCATTGAAAAAAAAAATAACTATGACGTTACACCGCAAAAACTAAAGCCGTTACACCGCAAAAACTAAAGCCGTTACACCGCAAAAACTAAAGCCGTTACAACTTAAGTTTCTTTGTCAATAAAGTTATTTAAAAAAATAAAATTGGTCTGTCAGTTGAATTTTCTTAAACACATTGTATAATTTAGCTTGGTTCCAATCTTCATCATCACAACATATTTGCGTTCAATATTATAACAACTACTTTTTTAACAAATATGATATATTCGTTCTATAGGAAGAAATTTATTAAAAAAGTGAGTCTTCATGTCCAAAAAATTTACCTGATTCGAAGTAGAAATAATTTTCGCCAAATTTTAGATGGTATGGTGCCTTCAGCACTCGGCCAAATGGTCTTAATCCTCGCCAGAAACTTGCGGCTCGGTCACAAATTTCTATTCGAGCAAGAAATCAACTGAATCAAATAAACAGAATTTAAAAAATATGTCATATTTAAAAAAATATCATTTAGTACCAGGCAGATTGTTCCTCCTGGTCCTAAATACTACGCCATCAATAGTATAGAATAAGTATGGTTTTTTAAAATGTTTATTTATGAAATTACTTCATAAGGATACCCTGCTTATTTTTCGAGATAATTTAGTACAGGTTGTTTCACTAGAGAGAAAAAGATTCATACCGCCTCTATTACATTTTACCTTGCCTCAAGGTCAGGTGCCTTACTATGCTCCTTAAATTATTTTTAGTTATAGAGGGTGTTCCATAATTGCAAGACCATATAAACATATTTCCATATCGAAAGCACGCTGTCTTAAATTCATGTCACTATGTTATTTAATCTGTTCTAGTAGGGAACAGTACAAAACATGATGAAAGCAATAGGAATGAGATACCTAATATAAAGTATCTCGAAAAGAGATAAAAATATAGTAAATAATTAAGTACTTAAAAGAGTGAAAGTGAATCGGATTTCGATCGTTCGATCTCTAATAAGAACAAACAAAATTTTTGACACAGAATTGGAATACACAAAAAAATCGGAATATTCAGATTTCAGACCCAAAGGACCTTCAAATACGTGAAAAGGAGCATCTGTGAAGTATTAGAAAAAAGTATTTGAAAAAACCCCAAATAGCTAAACTTCACTTAGTACCATCGACCTGATGGACTATTCTTTCAGATTTTGGCTAAAATATCTTGTCAGTTTTTACATTACTAAGCAAAGAAGCTAACTATCTTTTTAATTTTAACAAACATTAAATGTATGTGTTAATTAGTTTTGTGCTTTTTACTTATCTACTCTGTTGGATATTTTTTTTAGTTTATATGAAGAGGCACTAACGAGTGAAGTAAGTCTAAATGATAATAACGTGTTCAAAAAAGAGGAATTTGAATTACCGGAAGACGATGTACGAAGATTAACTGTTTTATTAGATTTCGACGAAGTTACGAATCCGTCTAGAACCAACTCTTTAGAAAATTTACTTACGTATCACCAGGCAGAAAGGTGAAAAAAAATTATTAATACTAATTCATAGCGTGTTTTATTTAAATTTGTACGTATTTAAGGTTATCACTTGCTTCTGTCATGAGTGATCGAAGTCAAGGTTCTAGAAAATCATCTACAGTGTGTTCAACAAAATCACGCCACACAAGCTTCAATATTGATTATGATAATTTCGCAATCAGCTATTTAACCCTGGAAGCGCTCAGTAAGTAAAATCACTATGAATGTTCAAACATTAAATTTTTCTTCTGCTTAGAGTTAATATTAAAAAATACTTACAGATACAGTGTTAGTCTTATTTATAGGTTATTTGTTTATCTTTTATTTTAAAATGTCAAGATAATTAAATTTTATAACACAAATCGGTAATCCAAGTTGCATCCGTTGAACAGCAGCAGCGCTATTCTCTATGCTATGTCATATTTTCAGTGAATCGATAATTTTAATAAGCGATTATAAAAGCTAGTTCAATATAGGAACGCTGATAAACGTAAAAAATTTATTTAATTTCTATCTACACTCTTTTCTATTTCCTAAGAAGTAAAATATGGTAAAAATAAACAGCTCCCAAATAAAGTGACCAAAACTAAATTTTTCACTCGACCTATTTTATAATAAAAAATATCATATCACGGTTCCTCTACACTACTTCACTACTTTCTAAAGTATCACCGTATACAGGGTGGCCACTTTTTAATAGGGACCGTATGGCGCAATCTCGTAGAGCATAAATGAACAATATTGTTAAAATGGAGTAAAGTTGGATATTTAGGAACCAAATAAAATTACTTTAATGAATTTCAAAATATTCCGATAATCTCCTGATATATCCGAAAAAAAACCTCGATATTTTCTTGTCAAAATCGGCAAATATAACTTAAAATGAAAAATTTTAAAAATTAGGCCACTGCGGTAACTCAGAAAAACATAAATTCATACTTGATACTATGCTTATTAAAAAGTAGCCACCCTGTATACCACTTTTGTAATTTCAGGACATTATAAAAATAACCACAAAAAAAACTTCTGCCAATCACAAATCGAGGAAAGAGTTTACGAACCTGGTATATTCATCACGAGTGAAAGGTAGAGTTAGAAAAAAACACGCACAAAAACATATTTAAAAACTCATTATTTTAGGGTGGTTAAAATGTTAGCGAAAGTTTTGGACATCGGTATGGACCCGCCCGATTCTAAAAGCGTGTTCTACCAACCAATTGTATTTAACACATCGCCTAAGATGCCCTTCTTTTTAGAACTGTTTTCGAGAAGCATGTGGCTCTTATCGAGAACCAGAAGAGAAATGAAAGTATCTAC
This sequence comes from Hermaeophaga mercurialis, assembly GCA_951812935.1. NCBI lineage: Eukaryota > Metazoa > Arthropoda > Insecta > Coleoptera > Chrysomelidae > Hermaeophaga > Hermaeophaga mercurialis. The sequence goes on along the minus strand of OX638359.1, from coordinate 42,596,880 downwards.
TATCGAAGACTATCCTAAAGTAAGGACGTATACGTGTTATAATTAGATTAAATATTTAGTGGGGCACATTTTTTTAGTTAATGAGAGCATTAAAAAAGCAAATCAAAATGGTGTTGAATAAAAGGCCTTTAGATTTCAAAACACTGACCAATGATATGAGTGACATTAATTTTGATGCGGTTTTGAAGCACTGGCAGGTACGTTCTTTATTAAGAATTAAAAAAAATATGAAAAAAATCTTACAAAAAGTGTAAATTTGATTAAATATCGACAATAATCTTGTTAAAGACCAATCCAATTATAATTTTTTTGTAAAAATTAAATTGTTTTGATAATAATCCAGAATCTCTGTGAAATATTTTTGTTTTGGTGTAAATTATTTTTGTAAAATTTTAATTTTTATGGTCGTGAATTTTGAGTTTTATTCAATAATATATAGGTAATCAATTTTACTTAATAAATAATATACTAAAAGCAAAACACCACATTTGAGAAACTAAAATTGATGTCTAGTTTCAACCTGTATGGGACCATCTTCAGATCTATATAAAAATTATGTGAATAAATATAGTTATATATATATAAATATATACAATGTAACGTTGTAAGAGATACTTGTAATACAAAATAATTAGTTATTCTGAATAGTTTTTGTAGGCTTAAAGATGGCCGAAGAACTAGTTGAATTTTGATCAATGCTTAAAGAATTTTAAGTGTTATTTGGCATATTTAGACCTAAAACTACTTTTTCAAATCAAAATATCGAGGCCGAGCGAAAGGTACTTTTGTTTTTAATTCAACTTTCGATTTTTGCATTAATCGATATGATATTTTCTATTATAAAATTTTTATCATGTTTTCCTTAACGATATTTCAAAATTTTAAAGTTTCAAAATAGTGCCCACATTTGAAATTCTTGGCTACCGTTGTTATGTCAAAAATTAGTGATTTTATTCTATTTAAAAGCATACTCCATGGTGCTTTAAACATATATTCATAAGGTTTTTGGTTAACAGTAGTGGGTTATCTGTATCTAATTTTAGAATATAAGTAAAGTAAATAAAATTGATCTTTGTTATAATTTTTAGAATGAAAAAGAGGAGGAAATGAAACATCTTTTAGAAACTCATCCATGTATTCAAGAATTGAAAGAAGTTTATCGGAAACAGAATGAACCCCACCTTTACCAAAATAGGTTGAATGTTCTAAAAAAAGGCGATTATTTTCCAAAAGTTTTCGAAAAGGTATATAATTTATTTTTATAACTATAGATATTGCTTTTTACCGTATCATAAAGGCACAAATCCAGTGTATTAAGTTCTCTGCGCTGAAGTATATTTTAAAGGAAGTACCACACCACTCACTACCTTCTTACCCCTTTTTTCAGTTTTTATCTGGAGTTTGTTATATTATTATTTGTATTTACTTCTGCACTGTATAATATGAATATTATTTACAATGGACAACAAAATTCATAAATAAGTTTCTGGTAAAAACTTGTACTAGAATATTATTTGCTTGGGTCAACAAATGTTATATTTCCCAGCAAATCCGTGACGTGAGTTGAAGAAAAGAATAATATTTACGCCTTAGTAGATTTATTGCTTAAAAAAATATACATTTTTGTAGCTAACTTTTGCTTAAATTACATAATATTTGCCTATTAATTTTGATATTCGATAAAGGTTGTTTAAAATAAAAATCAACTTGTAAACAATTATAACAAAAGAGTAATAGTTGTAAAGCTACTGTTTTGTAAGGTTAGCAGAGTTTATTCACTAGGTTTGTAGTGACTGCTAAATCTAAAAAATTAACTAGAAGAATTGCTTTTAAAGAAATAAAGAATAGCAATTCATACAAAAGTAATTGATTCTTTTTCTTTCAGTAAATACTATAGAACGAGAGAATATGCTTTTTTGTCTAGAAAGCAATAGCCTGTCAACAAGAAGCAATTGCCCGATTAATTAATACTCCTCAGTTTGATCTATTCGTTTTCTCGAGAGATACAAAAGAAAATTTTAGATAAAAGTTATAGAGTCACATTTTATAATTAAATTGGAGTATACATTGTTCTTTCAGACAATATAGGGTTTTACTATGTTTTACACGGTACTTTTAAATATATGGCCATTTTTATGTGAAACTATTAATGAAATCATCACCCTGTATTATTAAAAATCAAAAATTGGGGATAATCTCTTGAGGCCAAAATAATTTCGTAGTAGTCTAGTTTTGTTGCAACACTCATGGCGTTTTGGTAGCTCACATTCATGATTTTCTCGGTTATATTAAATGGAACACTGTATTTTATATCATCTTCGAAAACCACTTACTTTCGTTAAAAATTCCCTGTGCCTATTATTTAAAACTTTTTTGTATCTCTCAAGACAACGGAGGTATTAAGATCCGGAGTATAAGTTGATCACCATGTACATATTGTGCAGATTGATTTTTGTTATCTTTTGTTATCGAGATTGTATCCCACCTACAGTTAAAACTTTGAATAACAGTAGATAACAAATTTTTGGTGAACCAAGAGTAGCCTGGAAAAATTAAACAGTAGTAGAGTGAGTCATCAGACTGCAGTACTACCTGTTATCAGAAGGTCCTTGCTAAAAAACGTTGATTTTGTTTTAATCATAACATTGAATTTAAACACTTTAAATTGACCAATCTTAAAGGATTTGCATTTTTGTTATATTTTATTCATTCTAACCAATGAACTTGATGAGAAAATAATTGCTAAATAAATACAAACAATGTGGGTGCACAATCAAAAGTGAGTCGTAACATTTGGCTATCCTTAAAGCATCCTTGTTCTTAAAATCATTGGATTATACTACTACTAAATTGATAGTTTTCTAAATTTGTGAACTTTGTTTTTGAATTAGATTCATAGTTCTTAGATATAACAATTTTCATTTATGATCTCTTCAATCTTCAATATCTTCTTGCTCTTGTCTAACTTCAACTGAATAATTTGACCTGGGTTCACCTATAATGCTTTTTCGAGTCTATTTTTACAATATATGCATTAGGAAGCATTCTATTACAATTAATGATATCATATTCAAAATGTATTAATACTTAATATCAATTTCATCATTATAATAATTTACATTTCTTTCGATGAACTTCTTGTTTTATTAATATTAACGATAAATTTTATTTTTAAGAAACTTGGTGGGACTACATTTGTACAACTGAGTAAAAATGAAAGGGAACTTGAAATATTTAATATAGTAAACAATAAAACTAATACAATGATTCTAACGGATACCATTAATACAGCAGATATTACCCACGTCGCTATAGGACGTAATTGCAAACATTACCATCTGTAAGTACATCATTATTTTAGATGCTTTATCCATATTTTAAGTTTCAGCTGTGATATTGAATTTGCCAATTGGCAGTAATTTCAAAGGTCCACAAATTTGGGGTTTATGTCCAATTGTATTTTCTCCTTTTTTTAACAACTTTTTAAAATATACAAAATGTCTAAACCAATAATAGCCAGTATTTTTTTAATTTGATGAAACATCTCAACTTTTCGAAGGGAGGGCAAACTTAATTCTACATATACAGCCACCTCCTCAAAAAATTCAAGTTGCAAGTGATACACTTTTTGAAAAATCTTCTAATTTTCTAATTGCATTTTTTCAATAATTATATTCATTTGTTCCTAAAAAATATGTTCAATCAGTCAGAAGTTTCTTTACTTTTTATTTCCCTTAAACAAAAAATTATACCTGTTTTTCCAGGATCGAATCGATAAAATGCCTAGTAATGTAGAGATATGAAAGATATTTAAAAAAATATATCACTCGACCAGCTTTGCAATTTTGAATTCTTTAAGTGGATGGCTTAATAGTAAAGATAGAAAAAAACAATTATTTTAAAATAAGTTTTTCTTTCTACAAAAATATCGCAGTTTTATTTGAGGTTTTTTGATGGGCACCTTGTGTAACAAACATTTTATTTCTATCTATCACCAACTTTATCATTACTCTGGCAAATCAAGATAATAAATGTTTTTAAATTAAGCTTGAGTTTTTGTAAGGGCAAGTAACCAAAATTGTTGCTTTATAAATCAGTAATACTCTTAAATTGTAGGTGCAAGGACCCAACTTTGGCATTTTCAATCATCGTAAATAATTCTGAAAAACAAGTACATTTTGTGGCCAAAGATGGACGAATAGCTGCTTCTTGGACAGATGCGTTTAATATAATGACAAGTAAATATTTCATCCAGTCACATAATGATTGGTAATTTTAGAATCTTCATTCTTTTAGAAAATCCTCGAAGAAGTAATTACTACAATAAAGAGCTTGACACGTTGATAGAAATGGATTTAAAATTACAACTAATAGAGCTCCAAAATGTGTCGATCCCTAAAAATCCTCCGGTAGTCCCGCCTCCACCTAGACCCGTAGTTCCCCCAAAACCAGATATCGGTAAAAGGAAGAACAGGCTTCCCCTAAACATTCCAACATTTTAAAAGTATTATTTACTGTTAGTCCTTATTTGTATTATTCAGAGTATTTATTTACAAACTTATATTTTTAAAATTCTATTTTACTTAGAATAAAATATCTCAAAAATAATTGTCTTACTTATTATTATTTATGTCCAGCATTATGAGGGACAAAAATAAAAAAGAAAATAAAAGTCACAAATACAGTGCATAAAGATATATTTAAGTCTTCATGTACAAGCAAATATTACATAATATTCCGTATAATAGTCCTACTATTTGGGCAGAGCATCGTGTCCCTGCCGCGCGCATGCGCAGAGCGTAGTGCTTGTTGTGCCAGGCAACATTTCATCAGTCGCAAACAAGCACCGTACTTTAAACCACGTAGGAAAGAAAATATATATTCGATAAGAGAACAAAGAATCACAAGTATAGACTTGTCCCTTAATCGCCAATCCCTCATAACCATTTTTTTAAATTTGCGCAACTACTACATTTTACATATTATTTAGTATAATTTTATAATTAATGTCTATGTTTCCCAGCTATAGGGTAGATCGACTTTCAGTCGCTACCCCGTAGCTTTTTCCACAATTTCAAAAACTCCTCCTGCTATAAGTTCGATAAAATAGTATCCAAACTATAAGCGGTTATAAAAGAAAAAACAACATGCAAGTAACTACAAGTAACTGGGTCTTCGGTTAACATTTTTTTATATACACTGAATGTCGAAATGACAGACGTGAAGACTATTATTAAAAACACTTGCCAGAATGTCTTGACCTGTATAAAGGGTCAATACAGTTGTATTATACCGATAACAAAAAAAAAATAAACGGAAAAAAACTAGATCTAGACTCTACTGCAAAAACTTGGTATTCCAAAAATCACAAAGAGAGAAGCTAAATTTCGCACGTTTTTTGGACTTAATTAAAATACGCTTATAGTTCATGTTTCTTGTATGGTTACTGGTTCCACTTGGTCCACCCCTAAAAAATATTTTCTTTTAATTCATTGTACTGTGGTTTAAAAACAGTATATAGAATATGTAAACTAAAAACTGTGATTTGCCCTCTAGATCTTTACCCATGAGTCATTAATATCTGAAATTCTGAAAACCACGACAACATTAATAGATATCTGTATTTTAAGCAAAGATGTAGATTGTTCTTATTGCCTACTCACGCATTCAGTTCATTGAAAAAAGCTTTTCAAAAAACAGTATTTAATGCTAGCATATACTCATTTTAACTATTGTGGTCGTCTCAGTTTTTTATCTTTATGACTGTTATTGTTATCATTTTAGTTTTGTTTTATTGAGTTCCAGGTACTTTCTGTGATTATTTAACTCATATTCTGCTGCCCACTTAATTTTGCAATAAGTAGTCTTTTAATTTTTGTTTATTTATAATTTCAAATCTGATACATATATGCTCTCTACTTTTTGGATACCATAGAAATATTTGCAGTTATCTGCACTAAAGTAATGATATTAATATATTTTTGTATTATTTTTGTATAACTCATGATTTATAAATATAAAAAAACCTTAACAATATTAAATGTTTTACTTAAGCAATCGGGACAGCATTATCCACATTATTTTTAATTTCAAATTAGATTTGGTTTTGGCTAAAAATTTCCTGACTGTCCATATGTAACTTACGACACACGGGTAAAAATCCGATAGAATACTGTATGAAATATTGAATCTATAAATTTGCTTACGTGCTGCTTATCTTGAAGCTCGGGCATTGGCCTTGGGTTGTTATCCCAAGAAAGATCCAACTTTGGGATGTCTTGCATATAATCGTGTCGTACCGCGTTCATGGGTGGTTGATTGAAATACTGCGGGCCATTCATATAGTTGTGAGAAGTGTCCAATGTTGGCATTTGACGCTATAAAAAAACATCAATATGAAAACGTTTTCAACTACAATTCATTTTAAAGAACACGTAAATATTGAGCTTTATAACAAACTCAATTTTTATTTGTGTATGTTTTCAAATAGAATTAATAGATATGTAGTTGACTGTTACTTTTAACGATAACCTTCATTGAGCATTTTTATATAATATGGTTAGATCTTTTTGAGTGTAGGCCAGATTAAACAGCTGTAGATTACTTATTGAATCATTCTTAAAAAGTAAAGTTTACATTGATAGGATATACCCTTTAGAATATTTAAAAACAATAATTCGCCAAAAATATACAACTTATACCTCGTAACAATATTTAATAATAATTGGGAACGAATTTAATCACTTATTTAAGCAACTTGTAACTTCGTAAGTATGGACTTTACCCTTAAGCAGGTAAAAAACTTGGCAACTGGAGACTCGATACATTTTTACTTGGGAAGAATTCGCCACTAGTAACTTCTTTAAAAAGATACTGAAATATTGCTTATTAAATAACTCATACAAATATACCTATATAAGTTAATCGTAAATTGGCTAATACACCACAAAGTCATCAGTTGTGAATTCTAATAAGGAAAAATTTTACCACGTTCCCACATACGAAATTTTTACCCTGAGTCATCAGTTAATTAAGAAGTCACCATTTACAAATAAACAGTACTGTATCAGCATGCAAAATTTTATTATTACTTTTAGCAAGTTTTTGTGTCGTACCATTTCTGGCCCATTTAGTACTATTTTCCTAGTAGCTTACATTCCCTTTTTCATCTTTATTTTTCACTTTTCTTTCTTGAACTGTATTATTTTTTGTAATTTTCCCTTTTTTATTTTGTGAGCACGGCTTAAATAGCTTTATTTTTGATTTTCAATTAATTAAGTAAACAAAAATATATGACGGCTTATCTATTTTTCCGAACTATATACCGAGATAAAATTTGTGACTTAGAAATATGTATATACAGTATAATTACATATTTACATAGATTCAAGTAATATATTTTTTATTTATTTTAAAAAACTCACTGAATAATCCATAGGTGGAATATCGTCTGCATACATTTGTGGGTTTCTCAAGGAAAATTCGGCATTATTACCCAACGCCCACTTATCACTTTTATCATTGGTTCTCCAGTTTTCTATTTGACTAATGAATGTCTTTCTTCCAGTTCCAATTGGTTGGGGCGGCTTTCTGTCCTCCATATACATATTATCAGGATGGAAGCTTGGAGGTACTGGAGCCATATTCGGTGACATATTAGGGGAATTGTTTATGATACCTAAAAAAGGCAACATATACAATTACTTCACACTAGAGAATAGAATGCAAGGAAGGTCTTTTGTTTTGAATTAAAAAATTTAAATGGCATTCTCCATATATTTCAACGGTAATAGTTTTTACCTAGCTCACCACCATTCTCCAACACTTCATTGCCAGCAGCGGTAAACTTAGCAATATTGTGTAAAGTCATTCCCGCTATCCCACTAATTAATTGCTCGCTCTGTTGTGGCGTAAACGGCGGCTGCATCTGCATCCATAAATTGCGATTCTGAGCAGCGGAATTTAATCCAACTCCTGGATTACGGTGAAAATTATCCACGTTTGGTTGTTGTTGTTGCTGCTGCTGCTGTTGTTGTTGTTTAGACATATACATGTTGCTCTGGTATCCATTATACAAATGAGGTGATGGTTTGCTTTGTTGCATATTATAACTGGAATACTCTGGGGCTTTTGGATTGAGGCGGGACATACTTGCAGTTTGTTGTTGATGCTATAAAAAATATTTGTTGATAACCATATTCATAATTTAAAAAAAAAATACGTACCTGTTGTGGTTGTGAAAAATTCAAATTAGGTATTGGATTGAAACTAGACTGAAGTAAATGACCGTCGTTTGACAAATTCAGCATGTTTGGAATGTTGTTGCCGCCATGTTTAAAAAATTCTCCAAATATGTCGGGATTATTCTGAGATACTGGAGGCGGGGGCCTATTATGGGCCACATTACTACCAATGGGTTGTAATGGATTAGGTCCTGGTTTGTTTTGTTCTTGGTAAGTCTACATGAAAATAATAATTTCAATCAATTTACAAATAAAAATTGTAATAACAATTTTGTTTAAATTTATAAGAATATGTTTGCTTACATTCTGGAAGTTCGCAGTAATATTGGGAGGCGTTGTACTATTACTGCTAGTTTTTGAAGAAACTGGGCTGCAAACGGCTGTGCCCCTGTAACCTGGCGCTTTGGAAGCGTCTACCTGCGGTGGCGGTTCTTGATCAATAAACTTGTGTTGATTTGTGGACAGGGCGTTACCACCACCTGTGACGGCTGCAAAGTTTACCGGTTTTTGAACCTCTTGTTCTCTTCGACTCCAGTGATCTCCACCAGCGTAAAATAGTGAGTACTCTGATGGCGCTTGTATATTCGTGGATTCTTCTTGTTGGACTAATTGAGATGGTACTACAGCACTCTGCATAGCAAACCGTAATGTGTAAAAATATGTGAAATTTTTGTGATTTTACCGAAACACAATTGAATATTTTCTTTTATTGATTTTGAAATTATTTCAAATATGAAAACAAAAATATTTACAGACTTGACAGAAAAGTTGACTTACATTTAAATGTATAGCTCCATTTGGTGTCGAGCTTCTCATACTATTAGAGAGAGGTTCCATTGAAGGGGCAGTATTCTGGACATTGTTGCCAAACATTGGCGCTACTTTACCCGGACTTTGGAAATGTTGCATGTTAGGCGGCGCCGAGGCGGTAGGTGCAGGTCTGGCATTTCTGTTGGGCGATGACTGTGTGTTGGAATTAGAAGGCGGCATCTGAGGCGAAACTGGACCGACATTAGACTGAGGCACTACCAGTACTCGGGGCTTGCTTGAAGTAGCGCTGTAATTAGTATTGATCATCAATTGACTTGTAGAGGTCTCTGTTAATTTTGCTGCGAAAGTTTGATTGACTGACGACGTTATGACCTTAGAAGCCAACGGTGGTCTATTAGAAGTTGATGAAGAATGGGAAGCCGAGTTACGCATATTTTGATTTTGCGTTTGAGCCGCAGCGTTCTTTTCTGCCTGAGCTACTAATCTTGGAGCTGTGGTTCGTACTAGAGAAGTATAAGCTACAGTACTGCGAGGTTTTGCTGTAGTTGTTGTTGAAAATCTACTTGTTGATACAGCAGATGTATTAATGGTTTGCATTTCTTTTGGTGGGTGAACTACAGTTGAACTAGAACTTACGATCACTATTTTTCCTGCATTTTTCTTTGTCTGAAAAAATTACTTAAATTAGTTCCTATAAAAATCTTTATTCTTAATACTCACTCCTATTTGAGTTTTGTCCCAAAGGGTAGTTGTAGTGCTGGCAATTTTGTTTGTTTTAGGCAACATCGATAAAATGTCCACATCAGGATCTTTAATTAACGTAGCGATAAGATTGTGAGCTTGTTTTGTAGCTTCAGGAGACCCTCTAAAAAAATATATTAGTACTACTGATAATTAAATTTAAGAATATCTTACTTAATGGTAATAATTCTTTCTCCCTGTCCTTTGCTCTGCTTCTCTACTTCTATGTGAGCTCCTGTAGCGCCCCTAATTGCATTAATATTGCTACCACCTCTACCAATTACTCTAGAAATGGCGTTTAAAGGAACCGAAACCTTTTTTACCCCAGACTCTAGAGCCGTCAAAGTTTGAACAGAAGATTTTCTGACTACTTCTTTCCATCCTTCCTCTCTCTTGCTAGACTGCTTAGGACTAGTTGAATTTTTTGCAGTAGATTGTGTAGGGGGTTCATCATAAAGAGATTTAGATTTCCTAGTGGAAACGTAGACTTCACTACCGGTTGCTTCAAAGTCATCTCTATCAGCAGGAGATTTAGTTTGATTAAAAGTGATGGATTTTCTAATGGATGAGCTTTGTTTTGTTTTAGATTCTTGGTTTTTTTCATTCTTCTCTGGCGATTCCTGTTCCAAAGCTTTGCTTGAACTTGCCTTGGAACGATTATGGGACTCACTTTTCATGTTGTTGGTCTTTTTCTTCTTTTTTTCTTTGCGCTTATCTTTTGATTTTAAATCGGCACTCGAGCAACTCCCTTGGCTATTGGCATCGATGCCGCTGTCTCCTTCTTCTTTATCATTTGTGTCACCATTGCGAATCGCGGAATTGGCTTCTGGGACATTTTCTTCTTCTTCAGTTTTCTCCTCTTCAAGGTTTTTCTCTTTTTGATCTTGTTTCTCATCGTAGTTTTCATTCTTTTTGTTCTCTTCTAATAACTTTCTCCTTTCTTCTTTCTTTTCTAGTTTCTTCTTCTTCTTACGCTCTCTTCTGCGGGCGGCTGCAAGCCGTTTAGACTCCTCTCTAGTCTTTTCCGTCTCAAGTTCTTCTAATAGAATAGAGGCGTTCTTGTTGGCCTTGGCTGCTTGTGTTTCTTTAGCAGCTCGTATGATTTTGACACATTCTTGGCATTTCTCTAGAAGCTCTTTATCACTCACAGTTGCATTGTACCTCATCATTTCTTGATCACTAGGGAACTGTGTTACATGGTGAACCATCCACTTAACCACTTTTACATGACCCTTTCTAAAAGCGGCCATGAGACACGATACTTTGCGGTTATCTTGTGAATCTATATCAGCTTTAACATTATAAAGCAGCTCTACAACAGGTAGATGACCTCCGTTAGCAGCTAACCATAGCGGAGAGTTACCTTTCTTATTCTTAACTTCAACTTGCGCTCCCCTGCATAACAATAACTCTACAAATCTAACGTGTCCTTTATCAGCAGCGATTGTAAGGGCAGTATCACGTGATGAGGGTACTGGAGTGGCGTTCACGTCAGCTCCTTTATCTAGAAGGACTCTACCCACATCTACATAACCGCCACTAGCGGCTTCCATGAGCGGCGTAAGTCCAGTCTAAAAAATGCAAATTTATGTTTTTAATTATGTTGGACTTTTGGGTCAATGTGGGCGAGTTGAATAAAGCAGCACAAAAACTTAAAAGATAAGTTTAGTAAAATGTTATATAAATGTTAATAATTCATTACTTACTTTTGCTCTATGTTCAACATTCGCCTTCCTATCAAGTAAAAGACTAACAACTTCATGTCTTCCTTGAAAACACGCTAAAGTTAAAGCTGTATTCCTATTAGTTTCAATTTGCGCGTTTATGTCGCTACCCATGTCTAGAAGAAGTTTTACTGCCGCTGTATGACCATTCATAGCCGCTAACATAAGAGGAGAAATGCCCAATTTTGATCCAGTTCTTGAATTTATTTCAGCTCCATGTCCAAGAAGAAGTTTGATAATATTAACATAACCACCAGAAGCAGCTAAGCTAAGAGGAGTATAATCGGATACGTTTCTATGTTCCTAAAATGAAATGACACTTATTATCGACTCACAAAGATAAATCTACAGTGAAACTTTACCTTATTAGCATTTCTATTCAGTAGCAATTCGACAACTTCATACCTTCCTCCAGAGCACGCTAAACTTAAAGGAGTATCCTTTGTCCTTTCAGATTGGGCCTCAATGTCAGCGTTGTGGTTTAACAGTATTTCGACTACCTTTTCGTGGCCAGCAGTTGCAGCGAGTATTAAAGGTGTGAAGCCCTTTTTGTCGCGATGTTCGATGTCAGCACCGCGACTAATGAGAAGTTCCACCAACTCTTCGTGACCACCTGCACAAGCGAGTGTTAAAGCTGTATCGTGGTTACTTTCAGTTTCGGAATCAACGTCCATACAAGGAGGTATGACGGTGTTGGGACATTGTTGTTGACTGGAACTGTATTGAGTTATTGCAGAATTATGATCTATTTGGTAATTCTGACTAGGCGGAAATGTTCCAGAGTTCTGAACTTGATTTTGATGCCTCAATACTCTGCCTTTCTTAAATTTTATTCCATCCCCACCACTACTTTTAACTATTTTCTTACTGTCTCCACTCACAGCTTGAGCTGCCTGTGCAGTTTGGGTGGCAGCCTGCACTTGATTGGTTTGTTGGTGATTTTGATGTTGACTACAAGGCATCTGGCAGTGGTGGGTTTGTTGTAAATTCACACCAGCGTTGCCCACGTGACTACAAGGAGTTTGCGCTGGAGTACAGACTGGTTGCTGTTGAGGTGTTATGTATTGTTGGGTCGAAGTTCCTGGTACAGGACCCACAGATGTTGGAACGATATTTGTGGTGGTTAGAGTTTCAGTACCGCTGGCATTGGGACACGCTACAAACATGTTTACATATAAATGAAACATTTACTTTTTAGGAAAAATAAAATATGTATAACATACCCAATTGTTGTTGCATAAGACTATAGCCGGCTTGGAATCCAGCTTGAAAGAGTTGATCTTTGGGTAAACCAGCTCCGAGGTAATGTTCGTAAGGATACAAGGCATGAACAGGAACTTGGGTACCATTTGTTGGTACAGCAAAATACTCTACTCTAGATAAATCCGTCTGAGTAGGTAAGTCTTGTTGTGCTGCCAAAGAAGCAATCATAGATTCATCAAGAGCACTAGGGTAAGGTTGTACCTACAAAAAAAGAGATTAATTTTGAGATAATTATTTATTGAATATTTTTACCTGGAGATTATGCTGAGAAAGGCTTTGCTCGCTAACTTCAGTTGTACTGAAAGATTCTAATTGTTGGACAACTTCTTCAACTGAAGGGAGATTGGGATCGGATAATTCCAATTTGGTAACTTTGTTACCTTCTTCATTATGATCATAAAGTTCGAGGCGAGTTTTTTGCTAAAAAGGTTTAAATAGTCAGTTTTAAAGAAAATTTTCTATGTAATTATAACTTACAGGTGAACCTACAAAGGTAGCTCTTAGAGCAGGTATGGAGGTGTTATGGAGTTGTTGCAAGATAGAGGCAGTCAACAGATTTTCGTGGTTATCATTTTTCAATATCACTGTATCTTCATCGCTAAAAGATGCCAAATCTAATCCTTGAACATTTAGAATTTCTTGTTGTGTAATGTTTTTGGCGTCTTGCTGTTGGAATTGTTGAGCCTGAACTTGAAGCTGCTGTGGAGCCTGCAACTGCAGCTGGCCAAATATTTGACTGGGTTGTTGTGCATAGAGATTGGGTTGAAAAGTCTGCACTTGAGGCTGAGGTTGCTGTTGTTGAATGACAGTTTGTTGTTGAGGTAATGTCTGCTGCTGAAGTGTAGACTGCTGCTGCTGAGCCAACTGTTGTTGTTTTCGTATATTCTTACCTTCCTTTTTCGAGACCGGTTTTGCTTTGGGTCGATCGCTTATCGCAGTGTTCTATTGGAAATAATGAGAAGAGCAGGTTTTAGAAGTATGCATTGAGAACAAAAATGTAGTTGTTGAAAAGTACAAAAGTAATTATCCTTGAATTATTGGTACTTTTAAAAAAATAGTTTTATCACATAAGAGAACTGACCTGACTAACTTCCGCATGCGACGTTACACTCGGAAACTTGACCTGAGCTGTTGATGAAGCGGGTTGCTGGTTACTAACAGTAGCGGCCGTTTCAACAGCTCTTGACTGGAGAGTGCTGGCTGGTGGAGAACTAACAGGGGCTAAACTAACTGCCACGGGCGCTGATGAATTAGTCGGCAAAGGTGAAAAATAGTATGACGGTTGTTGGGATGACTGCTGTTGCTGCTTCTGATTTTGTTGAACGAAAGCGGCTGCGGCCGCTGCTGCTGCAGCTGCTGTCGACTGGTCGGTTTGAAGTTTACCAATCGAACTCCCTTGGATACATTGAGCTCCCGTAACGGCAATTTGAGTATTACCTCCTGCGTAGAAAGCATTGTGGACTTGTAGATTTTGTCCGGGAAAGATCGTACCCGACAGCATGCCAGTACCCAGCCCTGATAATATATGGCAACCCATCAGACAAACCTTATACCAAGGAGGATGAAGGAAACAAGATATGTGAGTCTTGTTAATTTCCAATTTTAATTCAAACAGTGAAGTACATAATTTATTATTTTAGATTCACATATCTTGGAAATAAGGGATGCATGCAAAAATGAATTTCTACATGTGAGATTATTTAAATTTTACGTAAAATATATCGATTTATTGATTGACATGTAGGATATCTCGAAAAAAAGTATCGTAAATTCTGGGGAAGAGAGTTATAGCTAGATCTTCAAAAATATTTAAAAAAATCTAAATGTAATTTATAAGACCTTTAATTTTGTGACCATCACTTAATGATATTTCACCCCTCACTGAATTTCTTACCAAAAATAACTCTTAACATGTAATCATTTTTTTACCTACGATACATCTTTATGGAACATCTCTTCATTTAAGTTACTTAATTCTACTCATAAATTAAATAGACAGGTTTATTTCTCCTTTACATCCAAAAATTTTCATCACCATGTGACAAAGAAGCTAAAATACAGGTTTCGTTATGGTAATAAAGTTCAATATCTCCCACGTCTTTATAGATAGAAAACAGTGTATACCAATATCTTCAATTTAAATTATAAGACTGCCTTATCAAAATTACAGAAAGCCAGGGCTGGATAAAATATAATTAAAAATATTTGAATATAAGTTAAAATTCATCAAAAAGTAAAATGATTTAAAGACAGGTAAATAATTTATTTTTAGTTGTATTCCAGATATAGATTTATAAAGAAAGCAAAAATATTAATGCGGTATGTAACATGACCTCAATAGACTTTAAAGGGAATATTATGTTTTTTTAACAATTCAGTCAGATATTGGATTCTCTCCTCATCTTGGATTTTACAATCTAAGACTTGTTTTTCATGAAATTCCAACATTTTAATGTATTTTACCTCCAAATTGTTCATAACTTCATCGACCTGTTTTTGCTTCTCGGCGCTTGTCCGAGCTGTAATTTCGGCTCGTTGAGTAATCATTTGTATTTGCTGGACTTTTTCCTTTAATTCCAGGTCTTGTTTTAATTTTTCTATTTGTTTGAGATATTCTTTTTCAGATTTGTGAAAGAGTTTATCCATTTTAGATATGCATTTCTGAAGGACATTTATCTTATCGTCACTTCTGGTTGCTATACATTGTTCAACTTCTTTTCTTAAATTCGTGATTTCTTTAGTCATTCTTCCACATTGTGTCTGAATAATATCGGATAATCTATTAATTTCCTTTTCCTTTTCTCTTTTATCCGTTTCGTAATCTAGTTTCAATTGACTTATTCTCATTTCGTAGTTAGCTTTAAGCTCTTCTATTTTTAATTCTGAAGTTTCATAATGTTGTTGCATCTCACACTGGTAAGCTCGTTGTAAAGATTGCAGTTGGCTATCAGTTGTATTTCTAGCGATTTCTATTTCTTTATCATACATTTCGGATACTTTCAGTTTAGCTTCCAGTTGTTCCCTCATTTGCATCTCATAAGTTAATTTAGCATTTAGAGTTTCCACTAACTTCTTCAAATCGTTGTTCTGACTTAGCGTTTCTGTAAGTCTTAGCTGCAAAGACTCGATTGTCATTTTCCAATCAGCTGGTATGAACTTAGTATCTTTCAAAGACAGTTTTTTATTTTGCGAATCATCCATATTACGATTTTTCATTTCATTGTCATTGCGGTCATCCATAATCGGTTTGTGATAGAAATAGTTTTCTTTAGCATCACCAGCACCAGGATTTATTGAAGTGCTGCTTGCGTCGCTAAGATCGCACCAGGAACTATCGTCTGAGAATTTCTTCACAACTGGTTTAGAAAACGATTTAGATTTTTTTTGGTCTTGTTGGTAAGGAAAATAAATATAATTATCGTTGGCGTCAATCGTTTGATAATAATTTACAGTGTGTCCTTGAGGAATACATTCAGGAGAACTACTTCTTATGTAACATTGGACAGGATGTGGCCTCTTTTCTATCGGCGCAGAATAAACGCGCTCCTTTCGATGAACTTCACATGTATTTGAATGCTTATCGAATACTTCTGAACTAACCTGGTGAATATTTTGATTAGCCTTAATTTCTTCCTCTCCTTCCCTTGATAAAGACTCTATTGAGTGATGCGGTTCGGATTCTGGGAAATTTTTTAGAGATCCTTGGCTAGGAGGTTGATCAAAAGGGGGTGCTAACACGTTTGCTTGGATCTGTCTAGCTAGCTCGATCAAATACCTATTTCTGTTAGTTTTATTGCAGCTTTCCCAGTTTAGCCTTTCCAGCCAACAGCGGTATAAAGACAAATGATGAGTAGAATTTACGTTTAAAATTAACTCTTTGATTACACACAAAATTTGTCGAAACTCCAAGTCCAGCCTAGGATCTTCCGAATATTTCGTGTTCTCAGGTTGACAATAATCTTCCATTCCAACCTAAGTACTATATATTGCAGGAATATTTTATCTTATAAAATTGCATAAAATTGAGTCACATTTACGGCTGAAGTTTGATACCGAAAAATAAAAATATTCTTTCACTATATGGAGAAATGAAGTTCCGAATTCTAAGACATTTTTACTGACACTAGTGACAATTATGTTACTTGATTTTAATATATTAAAATATTGAATACGTTTGTTTAAACAGGTAAGAGTAAATTCACAATGTAGTCTTAAGCACGTCCATAAGGAGGCGCAGTCTATGAGTAATAAGTTTATGGTTTAAATTGTTTGAAGTCCTTATGTCACACGTATGTGACGTGTGAATGTGTCTGTAATGGTTTTTATGCTGGCTGCATTGTCTATTTATGTACCACAAAATACGTGTTCCATCACGGTTACAAAAATATCCACACAAATAGCCACTGGAATAACTGGTATGGCAGCATTAGAAGTACCAATTTAAAATATGTTTAAAAAAATACTCCTATGCATGACAGTCCTGTACGCATGCAAGCATTCCATTTTAGATATACAGTTATATGGTCCGCAATGGATAGTATTCGCCAAAATGTGACTTCATTCTTATTTGTATTGTTTTCGATATTAAAATGATTAATTTTATTCAGGGGTGATAAATTTATTAATGGTTCTCTTGCCAGATACTTTTGATTTTTTATTCCCATAAAGCGATAAAGTTGACTATGTAGACTAATAAAAAAAAAGTATGGTATTAACTACTACCTATAAATTTAATTAGTTCATACAATAACATGCATATTCATGCCCATAAAACAAGTTTTATAATCCCACATAAAGAGGACACTGTTTGTAATGAGTTAAACCAATTGATTGCAAATTTTAACAGATACAAAAAAATTAAAATTAATTTTATTGGATGTAGTTGAATTATTAACAAACAGTATCCAAACTAAAAAAAAGAACATTTTCGATACGTCGTAAGGAATTTAGATCTTTTAATTACTCAATAGAAATCTAAAAATAAGATTATAGCGCCACCTATTGTTTAAACGATTACAAGAACAGTTTCTGATTTATTTTTGTTCAAGAAATTCCAAGCCAACAAACATCTTACCAAAGACTAAACTTTTAGTTGTTTTAATTTGCTGTAGGTAGCGTATCGCTTATTTTAAAATCTATGAGGTAATAGTATTGAGCAATTTTTTTTATAAGTATTATGTACGTATATAAAAAATGTAATCTTACAAACAAACTTACCTTGCTGCTTTTGCTGTTGTTGCATCGCGATGTCAATGTTCAACATATGTGGCAGTGCATTGTTTGTTGTTGAAGGACACTGTTCTTGTGTAACATCATATTGAAATACGTGGTTCTGAGTCTGGGTCTTAAGGTCCCGTTCCAGCCGCTACCAAAGACATTTTTAAAATGTGTTTATTTTTATGTTACAAATAGGCAATATGCTTTTTCATTGACTTCATTAAAACAAATTACGAAGAAGGAATGAAACACATTACTTACATGTAAATCCTCCAGAATTTGTTGTTTCTGACTTGAACCCTCCTCGCCATTCCCATTAAACTGTTGTTTTTTCCTATTTTTTATGAAGTCTATTAGGGTACTGTTTGGATCGTCTTTATTGAGGAAATCCACAGCGGCTGCGTTCGCCATGAACACCTCGTCTTCAAACTCGAGGGGTTGGGTTCGTACCTAAATACATTTTAATATTAAGAACCTTCACAATATAATTCCACTAATTCTTGTAGTTGCATTTCCAATTTTGGGCATTAATGTTTTGACATTTTTGCATGGTAATATCTTAGGAGTTGTATTAATCAATACTAATAAGTTCGGTAATCTGGAACGAGTTGGGTGATGGCATTATATGGGAAAATATAACTATCATTCAAGAAATCTACACCTACATGCTACAATATATAAAGCTGTCGATTAAAAACCGAATACAACTAACTATATTTTTTACACTAAAATATTTTATCGCATTTTCGGGTAAATAAATTGAAAATGTATTGACTAGTGTTTATTTGAAATCCGTCCAACTTTATGTGAATTTGTATTTTCAGTTATCTTACCTGTTGGGCTTCGGCTGAGGTGAGATTGCCGTCAAAAACAGCTCCCGTTGACCTACTCTTTGGCAAGATCTTTCTACCAAGAGAGACTTTTTGTTGGTCATTGTTCCTACTGGGTTGTTGCTGTACTTGTTGTTTATTTACGTCTATTGATGGATTCGTACCATCTTCCTGTTGAACTATGCGGACCGCATCAGGAACTTCTTGTAAAACAGCTATGAAACAGTGTAAATATCAAATAATAATTATTAATGGATGTGGGATTAACTAATAACAGCTTTGTAACTTTAGATTCATATATAAGAATTTCATTACAATTAGGAGTAATAAATTACCTGGAGGTGGCTGGAAGAAATTAATTGTTCCAGGTGGTAAAGGAGAATCCCTATTACCAACTTGCCCAGGTAACATGGACAGGTTGGTGGCTGCAGTAGCGCCCTGTTGGTGCTGATTTAACATCATTGGTTGCATTGAATGGGGGTAGTCTAAAAGCAGCTGCACAACGTTCGTATGGCCTCCTTTGGCCGCCTCTATTAACATGGTGGAGTTGTCTTTCAATTTGTGGTTGGGATCAGCGTTGTGACAGAGGAGAAGTTCGACGACAGGAAGATGGCCTCCAGCACAGGCGAGTGAGAGTGGTGTGTGATCGTTGTTAGTAGTTTGGCGCCTAAGTTAAAATAGACAATATTTTTTTTATTAAAAATATCGATATGCTATGCTATATCAAAACATTAAAATATTACCAACCTTACGTTAGCTCCTTTAGAAATAAGGAACTGTACAGTACACATGTGTCCCGCACGGCAAGCCTTCATTAATGGCGTTCTGCCCCCTTCAGACTCATGCTCAAGGTCCGCTCCATACTGCAGTAGCAGATCTGCAACGTCGGTGTGGCCGTTTTCGCAAGCGTATGTCAACGCCGTATCCCCTGTTTGGGTTTGAGCATGAACATTGGCGCCATTTTCGAGTAAGAACCTGTAACGATTATTATTTATTATAAATACAAACAATATATTTATATTTTGGAAAACAGACTAACCTTACTAGGTCCAGATGACCTTCTTGGGCGGCTTCCATGAGAGGTGTGGATGCGCCCAGTTCGATGTCAGCCCCTCCCTTCAGGAGAATATCTGCTACTTCTGTAAAACCACCACAACAGGCTAAAGTTAAGGCGGTCTCTTGAGTTTCGTCCGTTTGAGCGTTTATGTTTGCACCTGGAAAAATTACTTAAACAGTGTTCAATGATTCAAAATATTAAATTATGTGATTGTAAAGAGAACCAAGTTTTCAGAGAAGAAATTATTTGATATTGTAATGTTAATGTTAATACATAGATAAACAGTGAAAGATGAAGTTTTTTAGGTCTTAGAATCGTATTGACAGGTGTAAGATAAGTTAACTACCTCAATAATAAAGCGTAAAAAATATAATTTAATAACAGACTAGTTAATTATTTTATAATAAGAAATAATTTTTTAATTTTAAAAAACTTATATAAACGGATATAATGCTTAAACGGTATAAAATATCTACATACAATGATATTTTAGTCTAGTAGTTCTTTATTACATATAATTTTTAAAAGCATTTTGTAATTTATATAATAATTTTCTCTATTTTTATATAAACTTACCAATTTTGAAGACGTTTATTTAACCTTGGTTAAATATTTGTACTTCTCGTTGAAGTTATTTGAAATACTAAACTTTATATATGACATTTGATTTTACACTATTTGATATAATATTACGCTAAACAGTCATAGAACTAAATAGAAGCAAACAAATAAATTTGTCGTACGTAGTGGTTTTTCTGACAAGAAAGACAAAGACTGTTAATGTCTATTTGCTTAAATAAGAATTTTTGGTTAAATTATGTTCTAAAATCAATCCTTATTCTCATTTTATTCGGACTTACACTAGAACAGTTCCTAAGTCATTTGATTGGTTTAACTTAGACATTTTAAATACCAACGTCATTTCCTTTTTTATCTCCTTTTTCTACATTTTTTTCCTTTAAAACACTAGCAATACTAAAGTCAAAAATTCACAAATCAAATAAGTTATCAACAATGAGGTAAATAATGTTCCAGAACGAATCCAATATAAAGAGGATGAAAACAAGCAAATGACGTTAATATTTAAAATATCTAATTTATTTAATCATTAAATGAACTGTTCTAGTGTAAGTCAGAACAAAATGAATTCAGTGCTTGCAGATGTCCATCTATGACATTGAAAATATGTTTTAAATCATTTTCAGAAGAAAATTGTTTGAAAAGAAATATTTTTCGGAAGTAGCGACTATTTGCGTTTTTGTATTTTGTAGCTTGTTTAACTGTGATAATTTTTTTCCAGTTGCCTTATTTTTGAGGTTATTCGATAAGATCGACAACCTTGGCAATTTGCCAGAGTTTAATTAAACTTTTATAATTCAGTGTTGAAAAATTATACATTTTTGTAGCCAGGTTGTCTGTGTATATGGACTGTGAATCATCTAGGAATATGACTAAAAATATTTCATACTAGAGCCGTGTTCTATTGGCAGATTACCAATATACCTGAACTACTCATTGGAGAATAATTGAAACATTTATTATGAAAGGGAATAATATCTGAAACAAATATAATGCAATATTTTGTGTAGTGCCCGTAATTTCCGCACTGTGGCAAATATATTTTTAATCTCTTAAATTATTTTCCCGTAACGACTTACAAGGGTGGCGACGGTCAGATTAGTTCAGTTTAATGCCTATCTAAATTGTAACTTGTTTGTTTTAAGAATTTTCAGCCAGCTTTTATTAATAAAATGCTACTCACTATTAAAAAAACAGCCAGTAAAGGAGTTGGCTCAATTACTTAATAAAAAAAAATGCTTTATAAACTCAATTACTTCTTATTACATTTGTAACTAATACTTTTTACAAATTAAAATCGCGATATTTTAATTTTTTTAAAAATTGTAGTTAAATTCGAAACAAAATCGATAGCTTTTTTGATTTTAAACTATTAAATTTGTGAACAGTAAGTGTTTGATACTTATATAATTCCTGATTGTAAATCTTTCAACACAGAAATATATTTAAAAATATTTGGATGAGGAACGTAAAAATAAGTACTGTGATTATGAAAAGATTCACAATTCCATAAATTGTGTTGTAAGGTGCTCACAATGGAGGAGGAAATATAGAATCTTCGTTTACATATGTATTGACTAAATAATCCAAATAGAAATATTCTGTAAAACTATTTTCAAATAAATGCCCGAAAGTATATAGCAGAACTGAACGAATTTCAAAATTTATATTTATATTCTGATGTTAAACCTAAATTTTGAATTTTTCTAAAAACGCTTGATTCAAACGGAATCTACAGCCAGTTATAAAACTTAACCCTATACTTCCCATAGATTTAAATTAACAGAAAGTTCAAAGTCTGATCATATTTCAGTAGGATTTAGAACCATATTTTTGCATCAATTAAAAACTTAAAACCTAATCAATATTTTGAAGTGCATTTATTTGAGAATAAAATAAATTACACTTGGAATTTTTGTAAGAGTGTATGGTAAATAACAGTAGTCAAAAATACCGTCTCTTTAGATTCTAGCAGAAGAGCATAATAAATATAAGTTTATTTCACACAAGAAAATGTTTATATGAAACTGTTAATATTAATAAGCAAAAAAATGAACTAATCGACAATTTCATGGCCAGTGCGCAACTGCTAGGTAAAGATTTAAGCAACCCTTTATTATTAGGCAATGAAACTTGTCCCGCGCACAAATTATGGATCACCATTCTATGGACTGGGCTCATTAATTTGCGTTATTAAAGAAATGTTATTGTTTTAAGGTATAAATAAAGGTTATTTAAAAACTTGATCAATTTACCTTGCCCAAGCAATAGATGCACCATCTCTTCATGCCCTTCTCTAGCTGCTTCCATAAGTGGTGTGTATCCTTCATCATTGACCTCTTCAATATTTGCGCCTCTTTCTATTAAAAGCATAGCCAGATCTACGTGTCCTCCACAAGCAGCCAAAGTAAGGGGCGATTCAAAGCTGTCAGTAGGCATGTTGACTTGGGCGCCAGAATCTAAAAGCAATCTGGCCACCTGCAAAAGATAATTACATTATTAAAGCTTAAGGCATAATATTAAATAGGGTGAACAAATGTTGAAAAAAAAATATTTACTTTCGCATTGATTTATAAACTCAATTTTTACGCACTATTTTATATTACCTCAACACATATCTCAATTATCAAGATTTATTACTCTTACTTTATTTGGAGTAATGAATAGAAATGAGAATAATTTAAGTAATTTTTTGAAAGTCTACCTCGACATGTCCGTCCATGGACGCTTCCATCAAAGCCGTATGCATTTCATCGGTCTTGTGTTCCTGATCAGCACCAGCTTCCAGGAGAAATCTAACCATGTCCAGGTGGCCCTTATAGCAAGCGAGAGTCAACGCGGACTCCTTAAACTCGTTGGAGTGAGTGTTAATGCCGGCGCCATGACTTAGAAGAATTTTGGCAAGCCCTACGTGGCCCGCGCTTGCCGCCTCCATGAGCGGCGTGTGTCCGTTTTCGTTGTGGTCTTCAACGTTGGCACCATTCTCTAACAGGAACTTTACAACTTCCGTATGACCGCCGGCGCATCCATACATCAAGGGAGTATTGCCTATAAAATTATTTTTTTTACTAATCTTGTAAATGATAAAATAAAATAAAAATAGGTTAATTTCTTTTGAAAAAAGAAACAATATATATTTTTTAACCGAAAGGTATGTTGTCTTTATGTTAATTCTTTTTGAAAAGAAACTTACCTGATGTTGATTGGGCATTGACATCTGCTCCATGAGCTACCAAGAGTCTTACAATGTCGAGATGACCAGCAGATGCTGCTTCCATCAAGGGGGTACATTCTCCCTTAATTCCTCTATCTTCTACATTCGCATGCATGGCTAAAAGTACCTTAAAACGAAAAAGGAAGCCAAATCAACCACACGTGAAATTTTTGTAACTAGTAAGTAGTAGTTGTAGTAAGTAAAATTTTACAAACAGAAAGAGAATTGTTCAGAAATTTATACATAGTATATTACATAACAAGTGAGGAAAGTGAAGTATTAAAAAATATTACGCAGTTGTTTGATATTCTCTTCTTTTACTTTTGGTCGCATTTATATATCATTTTCAAAATGTCAAAAAATGAGGTTATTTTTCACGAAAAGTTTGGATATTAAAAAATGAATAATGTAAAGGGTTATTAGAACTTTAGGTATATTTTAGAGTTTAGCGTATATTAACTAGTAATCACAGTATATAAATATATATTGAAAAAGGCTTTCTCATTTATCAAATAAGTTAACGATAAAGTTGAAAAATCATCAGTTTTTCATAAAAATGATTAAATGAAATTTGATTTTATTATAATTAAAAATTGATCCTAAATTTGTAAAATGAAATATTTGTAATTTTTCAGTGATATCCAAAAATTAAGTCAATGAAGCAAATAATATTATTAATCAATTCCAGTTGAGCTTTTAGAATCATTAGGTAAGAGAGGTCCAGCAAGAGTACGTATGCCTCCAAAATATGAATAGAACCCAATAAGAGGTGAAAGCTATGTACTGAGAATTGAAGAATATACTATTCTCCAAACAAGATCGATAGCCATGGATATGTAAAGTTTCTGGTCGTGGAGAAAATATAGTCTGTTACTCGGTTAGAATAACAAAATTCGATACTTGTGGTTCTTCACGCTCGATAGTATTCGTGTTCGTATCGATTTTTTTCATTATAACCTTGTTACAGAATATACTACACGAAATTCGCGCTGCAACTTACACACAGAAAATGAGCAGAGAAACCTTCCACTCTTGCTGGACAGTACATAATTTTTTTATCAAATTAATGTTTTACCTGTGCAAGTTCAAAATAGCCGGCGCTGCAGGCTAAAGAAAGCAAGCTCTCTCCTTCTTCTGACGTTTCGTGCACGGATCTACCTTCTGTCAATAGTTTCCTCACCGTGCCCACATCCCCGTCTGTACAAGCTTCCACCAGGGAAGTTTTTTCCGGAGCTTGCGCCTGTTGCAGTTGCTGCTAAAGAAAAAAGTACACTTGGTTTACTATAGAAGTGAGCATAGGATTTTTTTTGTGAATGGAATATGTCCAAATTAACACCACACAATGAAATAACAATAACTAAAGCATTCCAGGTGCACATTTTTTCCATTGAACAGTAATTTACACGTAAAGAACGCTATGATCACTTGTCCATTGGACAAGCTGTACAGTTATCTACACAGCTCGCAAAAGTAAAGATATAAATAAAAACTACATAATAAATTATAAGATTAAAAGTAGGAAAATACAAAATGACTGAAATTTAACTCCCTGTTTCGATTTCATTATAGATAAGTAACATTTAAAGTTTACACAAAAGATTTTGTAATAGGTATTTATAATTAGAAAATTAGAAAAGTCTTAATAGAAAATATTTAAGCACAATTTGATTAAATACCTGTTGTTGCTGTGATTGGCTAGTAGCGACGTTTGTCGAGGCTGCCGATGCGCTGTTGCCACCGTTAGCAGTCGAACGACTTGGCGGGTTGTCTGAACGCATGCGCGTCAGAGCTGCTGCGGCTTCGTCTAAAGCACAACTAACGCTGGAGGTGAGACGGCGTAGGACTTCGGGATCACCTAGATGTTTACCATCCTTTGCCGCTAATTGGCCTATACCTGAAAAGTAGTTTTTATACAGACTACAGTGATTCGACTATTTAGTGCTTGAAGACCCTTATATTATTCCGGACAAGATATTTGAGGCAACTTTGGAACCTTATAATAGTTATAAAAAGATTACGAGCGGATTATCATTATTTGTTAAGTATCTAAAGCATAAGTTCATTGTCTCAAACAGTTTGTTAATAGCTAAGAAATTGTAAAAATATGTTAACGACACATTTTCAGTTAAAAAAATTTCAGACGATGTTTCAAATATCTTGTCAGCTGTAATACAAAATAGCAAAAATAAGGTAATATAGTATTTGAAGCATCACTGAATCGGATTTGCCTTTGTTGTTGGTAATGGAGTCTAGATGATAATTGTATGAAACATGTTTCAAAAATTAAGGACTTGAATTTGAAAGCATTTTAAAACCAGTGACTTTATACTAATAAATTTCAATTCTAGAATTTAAGACGGGCTATATTGAAAAATTACAGCAGGTGTTCTTATACTAAATAAATTTATTTACGACGGTCCGAAAATTTTTCTTTTTATTTGCATAATACTCTAGTAAGTTACTAATTTAGTTAATAAATTTGCTAGAAAACATTTTGATACTAAGAGCAGTAATATTTTCATAGATAAAATTTTAGTTTTAAAATATGTTCATGCACATAACAAATATTTGATTTCAATAAGTATGACTTATTTAATTTTTACAAAATATATTTATTATACACTATTTGAGATACAATCACCAATGAGTCCCAATTATTATTGCAATGGTTGCAAACAAATTTTAAGGTAAAAAAATAAAAAATTAGTGCAAAAGCTATTATATATTTTAATGTTATGGGAATAATTATGATGTATGAATTATCTCATAGAATATAGTACAGAGCAAAATGCACCATATGGCCTTTATGTAGGAGAAGCCTTTATGACGAGTTTGGCGGTCCTGGCTTTCAAGTACCGACCGATTTGTCTATTAATATTTTCCATTTACCCAGTTTTGCTACCCCCTGGCCATCTTTTCATATCAACTACATTTGCTATAGTTTATCTATTTATCTTTTCCAATAGATAATTTTCTTAGTGTATAGCTTCTCCATTTCCATTTACGTTTATTAATAGTAATTTCAATTTTTCATCCTTTTTCGGCTAATTTTTGAGGAGAACCGTACTTTGTGAAGTGTCTTGAATATTTGGTGTACTCACTATTCTACCCCGAAATCATCTCTCATCCTCTTCAGCAACTTCAATGTCTTTCATCAATATTTTGTCCTTTTTTCTTTATTTTTTTGCATGTGTTTTTTATTGGATGTAGGAGACCATCGAAAAATTGTAAAACTTCAGGTTTGTTGATGAGCCGTTCTTTTCTCTTCAGATGTCTCATTGCATAACCCATAATAATAAAGAAAACTGTTTGTGACTTAACACACCCTTGTCTTGCAACTCTTTTGATGGCAATGGGGCCTCGGTATTCTTACTATATAATCATAGTAAAGTATTTTTTTTTTGTTTATATATTCGGCTGTTGAAATTGCATCAGGAATTTTTACAAAGTATATCTATTTGAATGTCGAAGATCTTTTCATAATCAATGAAATTGATTCTTTCCACGTTCTCATGCCAGTGAAATAATTAAAACTATATATGTGATTGATTAGTTGATAAATATTAGACAATTTTCTCATTCCATTTATTGGGGGGTGTTTCTTCTAACCCAATTTTATTGAATATGTAATTTAATTATTTCTGTAGGAATTCCAACTACATCTTCTTAGGTTTTTATTTCAAATGTGTTTTATAATATTGTAATTTGATCATCATTTAGCACTTCATCAATGTTCTCATTCATCATATAAGAAACCAGAAAATAAGTTCTGAATAGATTATAAAATTTATTTTAACCTTTCCAAAATTTGCACATAACTGGCAATAAGAAAACGCAAGTAATGACAGTTTCCAAGAACTGTAGTCCTTTTACTTCGATGGTTAATATTTCATACATGCTTAATTGCTTATCACTAATAACGTTAATTATATCATAGGTTTCAAACCGCTCTTAATTATTCACCAGTACGAAAAAAACAGAAAGTTGCATATAAATAAAACATTATAAATTATATAAAATTTAAGTAGACGTAACAAATTATTATTTTTATTATTATTGGAAACTAAAACATTAGTTACAGAAATTTAAATTATAGTCCTAAATTAGGTCGAATTAGTGAGTTTTTTATTTTGAATTTAAACCGTTATGTTCGCCTCAATAGGATGTATTAATAAAATTATAAGAATCAGTTTTATATTATTTGATAATTTGTAGAAATACCAAAAACAAAAAATTAGTTGAGATTTTACCATAACTGTATTCTTAAAAAAAAACGCTTATGTGGAGTGTTTTGCATTCTATAAATAAGCAGTTACTGTTATGAATAAAGAAATGAAAATAAACGATACCTTGTTATTAGGATTTTTATCTACTGAATTGTTAATAAATAAATTAAAAAAAAATAATTTTTTTAGTAAAAGAGGGAATAATAAAAATAAAAATATTAAAATGAAGTTTGTAACTGGCTAGAGAACTAAGTTGCTGGAAAAGTTCTAAATATAAAATTTATTTTTAGAAAATGTATAGTAATTTTAGTATACTTATAAGAGTATTTTAATGATGGTGCCCATGGATAAGTACCAATGGAATCTATTTGTTGGTTCTTTAGCGCTCTGAGAAATAGAGGTAATATTTAACTAATAAGGCAGTCCAAGGAACTGTCACAATCAGCTGACTTTTTCAGACAAATATGGCCGCTGGAGGTAAAACAAACCAGTTTTCCTTTTACTTCTGTGTTATTTTGTCAGGGTTTAATTCTATTTGTTAGTGTTTACAGTAGGTTTTGTATGTTTCAAATTGACTAATATACCTTTGTGCTTTACCTAGAATACAAAAAACAAATAAGCTGTTTTCGTCTAAAATAAATGATTTATAAAAAAATACCAATTTACAATTTATTCCATTTAAATATATTTCATGCACTTTGTTTTTATAGCCTTTCTCAATTCACAATAGATAAAATTGCTTACATTCAATGTACTTTTTTATTTACATATTGCAACACTCAAAACACAATTTCATAACGAATTTTTATATTATATTCAACAGAATCATTTATTATATTTTCCAACAAGTGTATATATAAGTGTGTAAAAAATTTATTCAATTACACAGCAGCTGGTTTTTGTTTTAGTTATCATATAAGCAAGTATCTAAACTCGATATAATTATGTAAAATCTATATAAACGATCATACAACAAAGTTAGTGTGGAAAATGGTATCTTCCATCAGGCACTATGGTTGATTGAGTGAACGATGCTAAATTAAAATGTATTCAATTAAAAATTATGGTCGTGATTCGGGCTCATTTCTAAAATTCCTGCGGCCCTTGAAATTTCGTGTGACTTACCGGCTGCTTGTAAAAGCTGTTCCAGACGCGCTTGTGTTTCGGGATCTACCGCTCGGTCTTCGTCAGGATTGAGGAGAAATTTGGCCGCCTCTACCTGGGGATCGTCCTCGAACTCCTGATCAATCATAAATGACTCCACCTAAAAACAAAATTTTAACTTAATATTTAGACAGTATATGTAAATTATTATAAAAACATTTAATTATTGTAGTAGGTATAATTATAATTCCTAGTTTAAAATTTCAAAATTATTTATTTTTCACAAACATGGTTTTTAATGATGATACGCGACATCATTGTTACTTAAGAATTTCTATTGGTTATGGTTGCACACCCTGTATATTGTTTCAGATTGATATCGAATGGAATTCCCCACAAAACAATACCTACTTTTTAAATACCTTACTTCATATTATATTTAGAGCGTAAAAAATAGGATTCTATTGCCGTTTAACAGTAATAACTAAAAAAATATTAATTTAAATTTAATTCTACCGTAATGGTAACCAAAAATTAGAAATTACTAGATATGTATTAGCTTTTGTTAATAATTTATTAATTGAATTAAACATTTTTTAGATATATAGAAATGCGAAAATTATTAGACAGATATATCTTTAACCAGTTTTTCAATTGAAAGCGTAACCAAACGAAAAATTTGTCAGTTGTCACATGAATATGTCAATTTAAATTTTACCTTTACTTAAATACCAGCTGATAATTAATTAAAAAAATTGATATTTTTAGAAAATTCAATATGTCATTTCACAGGTAAAATTAATATTGGATAATTTATTTGTAATAAGAAGAAAACATTTTATTTATCCACAGAGCATTTTTTATAATTAATTTTTAATTTAGTATGTACTCTTTTTATTACAGATACACATTTCTAATATACTTAAATTTAAAGGTAATGGAATATTCATACCTTATAAATATTATAAATATTCTAACCAGAATGTAATGTGGCTCTGAGAATATTGTCATCATGAAAACTGAAGGTACCTGTTGACATTTATTTGACAGGTGGGCTGCTTGTAAACCGTTTAGGATTAGGTTATTGTTCAAAATAAAAACTAGGAAGGGAGTGTAATAAATAAATTCAAGTTGATCTACCTACAAACAGGTAGAGGACTTTTAGATTTAGATAGATAGTGTACTGGTGCAATAACTTCCATTTGCATAAATTAAGAAAAACCTATCAATGTTTTTGAATTTTTCATCCATTTAGCCTTTCATATTGTTTCCAAATTTTTTTATCTTAAAAATTCTGGATAACTCCTTTCGATTTTATTATTGCTCTCCTTTTTTAACGTAAATAGATAATTTGAATCGGGGGTTATGAATATTTCTTTATTCTTGGTATAAATGTAGAATAAAGGTGAGAGCAAGGCATAACTATATATCAAGTTTAATGTTGAAATTGATTATAGTTGTTTAAAAGCAGCCGTAACAATGGCGATTTCGAATTGTTTAAATACCACATCACGCTATGCGTTGATTCCTAGTTCTTATGCCGTAAAAAATAATTATAACAGTATTAATATTGATGAAAAGTCGGTCAAATCAAATGTCGTGTCTGATGATAAATTTCTATGAAAAGTGATGGCAAGTAATCTACTTTAGCTAAACGAAAAAATGATTAAAGGAAATTAAAATGAAGCAGATGAAAAGATATATTATATGTAGTTAGTCACATTAGTAAATGACTTATTTCTTAATCTCTAGATAAGACATTTTTAAATATTGACCTAGAACAAAAGAAATTAGACTGATAGAAATAAACCACGATCGCTTATTGTTACAAATTTTGTCGAAGTGCCGTTCAACCATTTAATTTATGTACGTCTAACGAAAAATAAATATGGTTACTTACAGCGTAAAACTGGAATAGTCTAAAATAAATTCGGTTATCATGCATGCTTTCTAGATCAGGCTAAGCGAGAATCATGTACTTAATACCAACGTATATTTTATTTTGTCAACAATGTATTAATATCGGCCACACGGAATGCCTCCATATAAAAGCACTTCATAATTGATATAGATACCTAGATACATAATAAAAAAATCGATACCTTAACGGCTTCGGCGTAAACTTATATATTATTATGCTAATAAAAATATTAGTCCAAAACCAGTTTTCAACTATACCTATAATTGAACAATGGAGAGTGTATCTAATTTGTTATGCCGGTAGTAGTGTTTTTATTCCATAAACGGAAGACTACATTTTTTTACAAAGCACCGAACAAAGTATTTTGGTTTCTATTAATAATTTTATTTCTGTACTGAATGAGTTGGTCTCTTGGCTGCATTGGTGCAGCTTTTTTGACAACGAGAAATTTTCCAGATATTGCAATAAATTATTTTTACGTTTGATAAGCATTTCCATGCACTTTTAATTGCTATTAAAAAAATATTGATATAACACTTGAGTCTCTAGACTAACTTTTATACATACAGTGAGGTGGAAACAGCATCATAGTATTTAAAAATATTAACCGATTTCAGTAAGTTTTTTCTAAAATGTACTTCAAAAACTTTATTTGGAGACAAAGTTTCAAACAGATATTCCAATTTTTAAGACACAGTAAGTTCGTAGTCAAAAATACAGAAATCTTATTAAGGATTTTTTTATACAAAAAGTCGCTAGTTGACATTTGTTAACTTTTCCTGGTATATTCTTGAATTTTTTTTTTATTAATAACCATATTTTAATAAAAGCTGGGTTACATCTCTTTGGGGGCCATCTAAGTTTTTATAAAAAATTGCTAAGATTTCTGGATTTTTGGATGCATAATATTAAAAAAAATGTTGAAATCGGTTAATAACTTCAAATACTATGGTGGTGTTTCCAATTTAGGTGGGTCACACTGTATATGTATATATTATGGTGGTTTCTTTGGAGATTAAAATTTCATATGTTCGTTATGGACACACATTTGGATAGAAACAAAGAGGTCAAGGTTAATTTGGAGGTAAAAAAGAATTAAGGGAAATATAAATGTCAAATTTAAAAAATGCAATTAAACATGTTTATTAAAGCTAAATAGAAATATAATTACCATAACAAAAACAGCCACCATAATAAAGCATGTTCACATAGCGAATTTTACACAACGCTTTTAATTCGTGCGTTATTTTCTAATTCTTGTTAATTTTATTATTAGTTATTTTAAAAATACTTTTGGGTGTAATTTAATATTTCCATTAAAAAGAATATAACCGAAATTTGAACGAGCAGGCAGCGATTAGAAGTACGACCTATCGAATTGACTGGAACGATGTTCCCACCTCGATATATCCCTACTTCAAAATATCAGTAGTAGTTCTCTCTCTTACATAACGCGTTCCTTATCACTCTCATGAATTCGTGTATGACCTCAAATATTCAGGCCAAATCTGTATACATAATTATTACTGAAAAATTCTACACGTACTATTTTTGAGTGTATATAAATTTAACCAACTTAAAATACAATTTTGAAACAAAACAAGAACATATTATTAAATGTATTCATCAATTTTGATAAAAGGTAATATATTTTGGGATAAAAATATAAGAATACCAGTATTTTACGTGAAAAGTTGTCAATTTCGAGAACCACATAAATAAACTCATTAAATAAAAACCAAACAAACTAATAAAATTTAGATGCGATTAAATTTATGAGATAATTAATCCGAAGAGATCATTTAGTTGATGTATAAAAAGATGCATACATATTTTGTGTTTTTAATCAATATAAATAGAAATTTAGAATTTTCGGTAACATATCTAAATTGGTCAATTGAATAAGATTTTATTTCCAATTGGAATAAAAGTTATTTACTTAATAAACCTGTGTTTCTAACAGTAAATGAAAAATGTTTATTGTTCAGTGAATTAACAAATTAAGTAAACTGTTCCTTTACTTGAAAAGATCCAACTAATTTCAAACGAAATAGTTTTTCGGACATCAAAAATAAAACAAAACTACTAGATTAAAAGGAAATTATGACAGTAATTTAAAACAAAAATAACAGATGCAGTTTCGAAGACACTTGCTTTATAAAAAAACTAACTAGGGTTATTAGAAAAACCATCTACCTAAGTTTCGATTCCAGAGTGCCACAATCAGTTCGTTCTTTTTCTCTCTCTTATAATCGCCACAGAAAATTTAAATATATTCAAAAAAATCTCGTAAACAGGCAATTTGTTCTACGCTTAAGTAGCTTTGTATCTTTAATGATTTGGACAGAGGCCAATAAGGAATCCTACAATCTTTCTAGAAAGTATAATACTTTTAGCTAAGTTTATAGAAAAAAGCACTAGTACAGAGTATTGGGTACGCCATTGCAAAAAATCGAATCATCAGATCAGGCCGCCTCGTCATGCTGTACAGGTCATTATTTATTTCAAAACCATCGACAAACGATTTTTTCCCAACAACTACCAGAGAATAGCACTGACCTTTCACTCTGAGAATTAACAGAAAAAAAAATTAACTCTAGCCTGACTGCTTGGTGGCTAGTAATTACTCGATTTATTATTAGAAATAGAAACGGAAGGTTTACCGCCGAGGACGATATGCTGATTTGCATTCGAAATGAAAAAGTGCGAATCCAACGATTAATGCTATCGAAAATATAGCAACCAATTACAAAAAATGTTATCAAACAGTCTAAGAAAATCAAAATTGTTTACTCAGCGATACAAATAGCAATTTTACCATTTGATTATTTATTCTAGAATTTTTCCATTAAGCTACTATCGCTAAAAATACGTCGACCTTCAACATTTTAATAGGCAGTACCTTTGATTTACAAATTTCTGTCTGGCTCTACAATATCTGCATTGTAAAAAAATTCAAATCTCTAAAAGGACCCTCAATTTATCTTAATTTTTAGCTTCAAATGTGACGTGGTCCATTTTTAATCTGGTGCGGACAAACTGCTCAAAGCCAATTTGGAGTTCAACATTCTTTTGATCCTCCCTCCAAAATAAATAAAAAACGAAATGAGCAGTAAATTTAATAAGTTTATTAACTTTAAATTATACATCACCAGAACGTCTCTTTTCATGTATGTAGTTTTAATGTTATATGAACTAGTAAGTATTTTAAAAAGAATAAACTTTTTGGAAAATTTAGATATAATTTTGTTAGTGTGATTTTTTACTATTCTACATGTGCAGACTGAGGTTATTGTTGTCTCTTTAATTTCTTCATTTTTGAGTTGGTCTGAATTTTCCTTCTAGATTTAGAAAATTAGTTGAATTTAAAAATGTTAATTTTCCTATTTTGGAAAATCATAATTTTGAATAGAACTCTTTGCATTAATCACGCAATACCTACTAAAATAAAATATGTGCAAAAAGTCCCATTTCTTATTTATTTATATTTTACAGACATGAGGAAGTCGAACCAAAGCGACGAAACGTTATATATAACTTATAAATTGAAAACTGTTTCAGTCTTAATTAGCAATGTTTTACTACTCAGAGTTTCTTAGGATAGTTATGAATGATTTTTTCCAGTAATCAAGTAGATTAAACTGCTATATTGAAAATTTTACAGTGGTACGTCACCAAAAATGCGCGTTATAAACCAGTTACGTACATGTCATTGTCATTTGAATTATAAAATTGTTACTTTATTGAATAACAACAATCATTGCAAAGTGAGTAATTACAATTATTTGGTTTTGTTTTAATTATCTTTTCTAATAACTAGCGTTGGCAACATTTTATATACAGGGTCTTTCATAGGCAAAGGGAGTTCTGTTATGTATGGTATACATGAAGTTTCAAAAAAATATGGGACATGAAAGTTTTGAGATGTTTGCTTTAAAAAAAATAACTTTTTCAAGAACTTTGTATACTACAAAACATTTTTAAATTATTGCTGCTTTCACCTATATAAAAAAGCGTCGATGTTTTTAGCAGAAACATACTGTATAATTGGATATATAATGGTTTTTTTTCGGAATTGACTAACAAGTCAAGTAACCTTACGTTTATACTTAAAAAAACAATATAATGTGCATGCAATATACCAGCGGTTCCCAAAGTGGTGGTCCGCGAGAAAATTTCGCTGGTCCGCAGAATGTGTTCTTTGATCACAATTTTATTTTTATAAATATATTTAACACTTAAAAAATCCTATTAGTGGTCCGCGGGATTTAAATTATGAATTAACTGGTCCGTGAGGTCAAAAAGTTTGGCGACCGCTGCAATATACCATGTTATACTAAAACAATTAAAAATCAGCACCTATTAGACAGAAAAATATTAAATGATTTAAATAACTTAAATACTATTCAAACGAGGTCATTAGAACCCACCCACTCTCCATTTGATATTTTCGTGGCAGTTAAACAATTGAAGCGGGACCTCTGTGGTATTTTCCACACCCTATATATGCTAAACTGCAAGAACCAAATGTTGAATATACAAAACTATAAACTAAAAAGTACCTATTATCTTAACCAGTGGCGTAACTTGTATTTATTACCATTCTAAAATCTAATATAGGTAAAAAAAAATTTTTATACCTAGAAACATATAGGAGGTTTCGGAAATAATATGGATTTTTCATACCAAATATTTTATAAGGATGTTGTTAAGTGTGTTATATAATAAGCCAATATTCTTAATAATTCATGTAATCTTTACGAACAAATAATGATTTTCTTAAATTATTTCTTTTGTTGTAATTCTCATAGGAGAACTTATAGTAAGCTGATTTTCAGAAATAGATTTTCCGCTTTAAAATTTACAGTATCATAAGAAACAACAAACTGTGTAAATATTTTATCATCACTTTCTGCTTATTAGAATCCATTTTTAATAAATCTACAAGAGTAGTAATTGTAGTAATATTATTTCTTCATTTTCTTAACATAATATGAATGAATCCTCTTTAAACTTTGATGGGATAAAAAAATACTCAAAATCGCTGCTTATTAGTTAGCTTTTTCAATAAATTATAAATGTAACAAAGACTTAAAAAAATTTTAAAATAATATTTTATTTTCAGATTTTATTAAGTTTCGAATATATTGGTTATTGCCTATACCCTATCAGATAAAACAGCATATTACACTCTGGAAAATCGAGGTATGTTTTTGCTTTTATATTAAATATCTATTTTTAAATTAATTCAAAATTTATTTCTAGCCAAAACGTGCCTACTCTTTTTATTTCGTGATAATCCGAAATTCTTAAACGAACTTTGAGTTAAAAACCGTGATGTCCATCATAATCGCCGGTAAAACAAAAAAAAATACGAAAGATAACAAAAATATTCAAACAGTTATTATGGCTTGTTATTTCAAAATTATAAAAATTAGATAAATAAATGTTTCGTCACTATACACAATTTTTTAAAAGAGATAAATAGAATTGTTAAACTGCCAGTCAATTGTAATATTTGAAATATAAAAAATGAAATCAGCGATCCACAATTTTTTCTCGAAAATTTAACCCAAGAGAGAATTAAATAATTTATTTCACGTTTTTATTTTGTTTACCTTTGCCCTCAATTCATTTCGGGTCTTTGTTAATATGATTTTATGTTACTACTATTATTGCAGTCAATTTTTCAAAGGAAACCATCCAAATCTAAAATAGGTACTGATTTTTCATTCTTAATCTTGTAAAGAACCTTGAAATATATTGTTTCATAAAATAACAATTTCCGTTTTTATTGATGTTTTTAACGATCATAAAATATTAAAGTGATCATTGATCATCATAATCCTAGAATGGAATTTATAGAAAATAAAAGCAAACAAACATAAAATGATGCTTAGCTTAATTTTTAATGTTATCGAATAATGGTGGATCCGGATAATACAGAATGTTATTTTTTATCATTGTTTTTGTTTTTACCATAAATAAATTTAGATGTCAGAGACTGTGTATTATATTACAGACATAGTCATGTTAAGAATTCAAATAAATGTTATGCTTTTATCAACGTACGAATCGGCAACATTTTTACATCCTTATCTTATCCTTACCGAGACTCGAACTTCGGTTCAGAGGGGATTTTCATATTTAGTTAGTAGTATCAAAAGATAAAATTAGCATCCATCCGTTCGGAAAGTACAGGGTCTTACCTTAGAAATGGTTCGAGTTTATCAGAATTTATAACAGTATACAAAACAACCTTTTCTTATGTCAAATATAGTAAAACAACGAGATTTTCCACTGAATAAGAAAATGAGTTGGAAGTGGGTACTCTCAACTGAAAAAGCTAATTATAAAATGAATTTTTCAAATGGTGCTTGCACTTTAAAAGTTCTAAATTATTTTAACAAATATAAATCTAAAACAGTTCTTACACTTTGCAATTTTTCGTACAAAATTTAATTTTAGACCTTGCAGTTTTTTGTGCAATTCTAAGTAATCCTTATGGTTTTGGTTACAGTTGCATGAATCAACATTAAAACTAACTCTGATTTGAAAATTGCATGGAAAAATAAGAAGTTGCAAGTTGCAAGATTAGCCATCGATTTCCCATAACCCGATAATTTTTAATAATCTAAAATAGTTTTTACACTTTGCAATTTTGCATGAAAAATTTCATTTAGTCTAGAAAATTAGACATTGCAGTGTTTCTTGCAAATCTAAGTAATCCCTATTTTTACGAGAATTGAACTAGAACTATTTTCAAGTGATTGATTGGTTGGATTTAGACTTTATTTATCATCGCGGGCTTTCCAACAGACCTCCTAAATTAAGTTTAGTTTATATTGTGATCATTGTTAATATAGGAAAAAGAAGAACAGTCTAAAGTATATTTGGATAAAAATTTTGCTTAGAATATCGGTGCAAATGGTGTTTTAATAATATCATTCATTTCCTTCACAAATATCATCATATCAATAAAACAGAGTTAAGTAACTTTAAGTTTGCCTGGGATACCATCTATAGTTTCGGTGAGTTTATTTGTAAGTATTTTGAAAAATTTATCAAATTTTTAGTTTTAGATAACCGTTCAAATTATGGGCAGCGTGTTTTCCTTAATTATGGGTGTATTTTAATAATTCAAACTAAATTTGACACATCAAAGTTGCGCATTATTTATATGATGTTTTTATTTGCAATACTGATTATTTTATCAAGTTGTAGGTAATTTAGTTAATAAAATTAAATAAACATTGTCATTTATTTAATCACTCAAAATATAAAATATATCACAAATTTTATTTTATTTATAGTAAATTAATCTTTTTATAAATTCCGCAGTAGGATTTTTCTTTTTTTCTTGAATATTGACTGGAAAATACGACCCATTTTTCTAGTAAAAGTTGATAAACAATGTGATATTAGTTTAAAGTAAAATTTCTAATTTACATCTAAATGCGATATTTATGTAAATTAGTAGATAAAAGAAAAACACTTAAAATTTCATTTTGAAGAGTAACAAAAGGTTACGTGTTTGGTGCGTACACACTATGTAATGAAAGAAAGGCTGAATAAGTTGTATTTTAAAGTGTGTAAGATTCTTTATTTAAAGATATGTGTAAAAGAAATATATATATATTTCTCAAAGTCAAAAGAGTGTCAAGCGCTTTCGGCAAAACAATGCCATCATCAGGACAAACTGAAAAAATAATTGATGATAGAAGATCATACATAAAGCAAACATGATACTTACAAAAGTGCAAAAAAGTAGAGAAGGTTGGTTATAAAACAAAAGTAGAGAACATCAACGCAGTAACAATACATCTTAAATTAACTTTTTAAAAAACGACATTAATATAGTAGAAAACAGTAACATTTTTAAAAATTTGGTTTTTAAAGGCCCAGGCCTGAAAGTTGTCCCAATAAAAGACAACAAGTGTTTTTAAAAAAAAAAAAATTAAATTAAATTAAAATTTCGCCTGTGCTGTAGACACTACTTAAATAATCCATCTTCAGCTATCAGTATTTATTGTTTAATAAGACTTTTGAGTGTCACTACCAAAAACTACCACGTGTTTATTTCTATTTAATTATTCTTGTTGATATTAAAATTAAGAAGGAATTAAATCTCAAAACTTTAGTATTTTATTATTACTTCAATACTTCAATTGATTATAATTGAAAGCACATTCTTCATTTTTTAAATTTCGAGGTTTTTAACCACTTATATTGTTGCAAGGTAAAGCTAATTTGTGAAGAAGCAACGACTCCCACTCTTACTCATTGTAAAAATCTAAAATCAATCCCATTAATGAAAAATTAAAAAAAAAAGTATATAACCAATGACGATGAGTAAATATATTTTTTAGTAACTAAATGTTTTTCCTTTCATTGCATTTTGTTCATTTCTAACAACATTGTTTTAAATGTAAAGAAATAGAAGGAAAAAAAGTTATTCGTTAAATCAGTACTTTTTAATGGCTGTTATACTGGAAAAAAGAGTTTATTAAAATATGAAATTTTTTTAGACATTCAATCACAAGGTGTTAAATAAACCAAACGAATAACCAAATACTCAAAGTTCATTTATGAATTTTTAACTCAATCAGGCCACATTTATGCTACTTATATATGGCCATGAAGTTCAAATAAAAAAAATATTACACTAGAGGAATTTAGAAACATAAATAAGGATTTAGTAAACAAAATATTTTATGAATTATAAACTCACAAACAGCCTCGTTGTACAGGATGTTTCATTTAATCATACTTTAATAGTGAGGTGTTTCAGAGTGAATTTAATAGGCTTTATAAATAACCTTTATAAACCCACCCAGTATAAATTTTTCAGTTTCCCAATAAATCACTCTGTACATATTTAAAAAGGTCGAATCTTAATCACCAAAAAAAATATTTTTCTCTTGTGAGACCGATTTAAAATATATTTCCCTTCCATACAAATTTGAAATAAGGTTAGAGATTCCTATTAACATTCATGTCATTTTTAAATAGAGGTGATAAAAATCACAAGAAATGTTAATATTCAAGTACAATTCTGACATTAGTTTAATGTTAAAATATACATATTTTATTAGTGTTATTGAGGTATTTTCAACTTTGACTTACGAATTATTATTTTTTAATATGGATTTGTTCACTTATTTCTTAATTTCATAATGTTCTATATCCGTTAGTTAAATTTGTAGTTAAAACTAGTAGCTAGGTACGAGGTTCTGTAGATCTTTAGTAACCCACATTAACATTATAAAATAAGGAAGTGCGCAAGGTCAATGACATTTGTAGGCGATTTTTATTACCGACTTTAATTCCAAACAAAGTCGATCAAAATAAAGGCACTAT
This sequence comes from Hermaeophaga mercurialis, assembly GCA_951812935.1. Taxonomy (NCBI): domain Eukaryota; kingdom Metazoa; phylum Arthropoda; class Insecta; order Coleoptera; family Chrysomelidae; genus Hermaeophaga; species Hermaeophaga mercurialis. The sequence goes on along the minus strand of OX638359.1, from coordinate 42,556,630 downwards.
CCTAAAATAAAAGTTAGGCTTTTTTTTAATAAATATTCATATTTAAGAAAGAAAGAATAAAATAATAATGGAAAGATGTAAGAAAAGAAAAGACCAACGTTAAAATATTTCATAATTATTACGTTTTGTAAAATTTATTTATTTAACGTCGGCCTATTTCTGCTACCGAGGCTAAACACCGACGCCGGGAGCGCACGCTACCCCTAACCGGAAATTTTGCCGAATCCTCAGGTATTCTAACCCGAGGTAGGGATCTTTAACGAGCCCAACATCCATGGACTCGGGACCGACAGCTTAACGTCTCCTCCGAAAGACGGCATATCTCCACTATACCTCGTGCTCATTGGTATAGTGCCTGCGAGCTGTGATATGCTAATAGGATCAATAATTTAAAATTCAACAATTTCCATATTTTAGATTTACCTTTCCTATATAAAAATAAATAAATAAATTCGATTAAGCTATTTATCAAGGTTTTATTTTTTTTTTATTGCATTGGAGTATTCTATTATCGGTCTAGCCGGAAGTGCGAACATTTTGATAGATAAATAATACAAAAAACTTGCAATTTAAGTATCTAATTTAGTTTCGAAATTATAAACTTGCGAAATCGATCAAAATATAATGCGACACCCTGTATAATAATCCGACTTATAATTAAAACGTATAATCTACGAAATACTCCAGACACCTTTATTTTAATAACTGAATTGGTCAACTTCAACACTGACTGTATATTCTTCAATGTATAAGTTTTAGAATTTATCAGAAATTTTAAGTAATTAATTGTTCAAAAGTTCAAAATGTACGAGCAATCTTAGCAGAGTATCTCTTTCATATTTCTCTTTTATTGACCCTATGAAAATTGGCATTAAATGAATAATAGCAAACCAATTTCATTACAAAAACAATTCAGCCAACAATAGTGAAAGTCTTGCAGTAACTTATTGCTACATATTATTCTCAGGAAAATAAAATTTAAAACATGAATTCAATGCAAATCAAAAATTGACTTAAAATTGTCTCAATAAATGCAAATACCTAACAATACGTTCAAAAAAACTTTGAATTAAATAAAGCTTACTCTTTAGTAAGGAAGGTAATCAAAAGGTTTTGTTAGAAAAAAAAATTAATCTGATATATTTTTTATGAAAAACAATCAATCAAATAATACTTCATTTAACTTACCTTAACAATAAGAAAAAATCTAAAATTAACGATGAAGTATTGAGACTGACTGTCACTCAGTTATAACCTCAAATTTACACAAAAAGGATAGGTCGATTTTCTATATTTTTTGAAACGATTTCAATTCTTAACAAGGGTTAGGATGCCACATATGGTACGGAGTTTGTAGTTTAGTGTTTAAACGATAAGAATTTTGAAGAAAGTTTTTCCAAAAGAATAGTTTACTATATTTTAAAAATATTTGTAAATATATAATAAAAAAGCATCTTATCAAATCTGTTTTTTAAATACATAGTAGACACAACATGAATTATTTGCAGTTTTCTTAAAAAACAATGTTTCCTTGTACTGGTTTTATAATAATTGTAACGTTTCCTATTATGCATAAATGTACAGGGTGTTCCAAATAATATCATACATTTCTTCGAATTTAAATAACTTTGTATCCTTAAATAGAAAACCAAGTATTTTTATACGGTTCACACTTTCAACATGGAAAATATTTTGACGTTCTAGTTGTTTAAACCACATGCCCCAGAGATAACTAAAATTATAGTAAAGTACTTCATATTATTATCTAAGTGTGTCAAAAAATGTATTAGTCTGCTGAAAATCAATCATAAACATTGTGAACACATTTTTGTACGTGTTTTTTTTTAATTGGTGAACTTATAGGAACATCTGAAATTAATTATCTCCTACACTTTCACATTAAAATTTTATAAAATAATCACTGTGCAAAACATAAAAGATATAAGTCGTTTTTCAAACTAAGATAGTGATAACTATTCTGGGACACCATGTATAGAATTTCCCAAAGAAAAAGAATAACAACAAAACAAATTTACTTTGCATGAGATGATTAAAAACCGGTAATTAACTAATTTCAATATTTGGTATGGCAAAGTTGTACCTCCATATTGTTATCTAACTGTGTCAGAGAAAAGTTCTTAGTTTGTCAGAAAAGCAATAAACATTTTTAATTGTTGCTGCTTTTTCTTATTGGGCGTAATTGGTTCCTACAATGTCTCAATTCAATTAACTGGTACACACTCACATTAAAATTTTATGTGATAATCACTGGCTAGAACATAAAAGATATAGTTGACGTAAGTTAACTATTTCATTTTCAATCATAAAAAAGGTGCATATATGGGCCTAGATTGTACAATAAATGATAATAAGGAAATCCCATAAATTAAATGATTGATAGTAATCATGTCTATACTTATTAGACACAGTCCTACATATGGTTGCCTATCACAATGGTTTTTTATTATTTTACAGAAATTTTATTACTGTTAATTTAAGTATATAGTTAGTATATGTATTTACTAAAATCATAGAGAATGTAGAGTTCAAAATCCATTTAAAAAGTGAACCATCAATAAACATGCCGTTCTAGTTCTATTAATAACTTTTTCATTTTTCAAAATTATTTCAAAGGATCTTGTCTACTATTTGAAAGAGAAAAAAATTTAGCTTAAGATTTACCATTTTAAATTATTACGGGAAATAGCATAAATGTGCATTACAACAAAAGAATACATTAACGTGTATTTATTAAAAGCATAAAGTATATAGAGTTCAAAACCATTTCAAATGTGAACCATCAATATAAACATCCTGTTCAAGATAAACCGATTTTTCTCGAAATACTGGGTGTCCAGAAATATTTAAATACATTTTAATACTAAATGCTGACAACACGAAAAACGATAGAAATATGCTGTTTTCCTTGGTGTGCCTTATTTTCCAAAAATTTTATTCCAGCTACACAAACATTTTTAGTAAGTACACAGGGATTTGAAAAATGCCACTTGTCAAACAGCCGGAATTTTTGAAATACAACACCTTAAATTATTTGATATTATAGTAAAGATATTCTATATACTAAATATTTATACTTCTACAAAACACTAACAATATACAAATTTTTGAAAATATTTTTAGAATGATGGCAATATATAAAGAGGTTATAATTAAAAACGTAGGTATTTAAATTTTGAAAAAAGGACAACTTTTTGTAAATATTCTGCGTAAGTAGGAAAAACTGATGAAATAAAACTTCTGGCAAAATAAGACATACCAGTGAAAATCGCATTCATTTAGACAGCATTACTTCCAGTGTTCAAACATCCAGGGACACTATGGTATTTCCCAAAGTGAAACAATAAAAATAAAAAAGCCAGACACAAACGAATTTACTTTGCTCAGCTGATTGAAAATCTATATCATCTAATGACAATATTTTGTATTACAATTTTTGTAAGGTAAAGTTGTACCTCCATATTGTTATCTAATTGTGTCAGAGAAAAGTGCTTAGTCTATCAAAAAAGCAATAAACATTTTTAATTTTGCTGCTTCTTCTTATTTGATGTAATTGTTGCTACAATGTCTCAACTCAATTAATTTATTTAGTTTTGGATCATTAAAAGGGTGCATATATGTTAATATAGTAATCGCACAAATTAAACTAATAATAGTAATAGTTATTAGATTTTGACATAGTGTTATATGTATATGGTTGCCTATCATTAGGAATTATTATAAATCATTAAGAATGTAGAGTTCAAAATCCACTCAAAAAATGAACCATCAATAAACATGATCTATTTATAACTTTTTCAATGTTAGAAATTTCAAAGGGTCTTGTCTAAAATTTGAAAGGGGTACCTTGGAATAGTAAAAAATTTAACTTAAGATCATTACAATCACATAAAAAAATCGATTGAATATTAAAAGTTTCCGTTTAAGTAAAGTAGATCAATTAATTTGAAAAGGTGTGTTATTATGTCTGCCATTTCAGAATATCACGGGAAATAATATAAATGTGCATTACAACAAAAGAATAAGTTGACGTGTACACAGCGGTCAACTAGAATTTTACGACGGACGAGATCTATTAGTCATTTGAAAATGGATTGGAATGGAAACATCACATCCTTCCACATTGCACCAGTCATCCAGGCGCACTCGATTTTTGGAACGCAGTTTTTCGATACTTACATAATGAAAATTTCGAACTTTAAATGCAAGTTTCAAGAGGAAAATTCCAGGAAATTTACGTAAAATTCAATATTCCAGGGCGAGTAATGTACAACACGAAAATTCTTGCCACAAGATGTCTCTCTTTTGGAAGTTCATTGATACTTGGGCCTCGAGGCAGAATTTTAACGTGAAAAACAACAGACAAATACTTTAAATTAATCTCCTACCTCTGATACACTGTCTTCCTCTTCCTCTGATGTCTCTGACATATATCTGCGGTGTTCTGAATACGTTTCTGTTTCTGATTTAGCTGGACTTGAATTGGATGTCGTCGACTGGGGAGTAGACGATGAGTTCCCTAGTTCGTGGTTGTGGAGAATAATCACTTTATCTATTTTCGGATTATCTGTAGAGGATTCTTGCGAAACATTCTGCATGTTGGCATTTCTATTCAACTCTGAACGTTTAAATTGTCTTGATTTTCCAATAAAATACACTGTTCGCGCACTAAATGCAAGCACATTCGTTCACATAAAATACTTCGCGTTCGCCATTTTCTACTATGGCCGATACAAAAATCAAGTTCCGTATTTCAGATTCCCACACCGCCCTGACATCTCCCCAAGTAATTTCGGACAAATATATTGTCCTCCACACACACTAAAGAACCCTTCGTCTCTATTTTTTAATAAATTACGATATTTATTTTCACTACTGCATCATAGATGGCCGCACTTACGTAATTTTAAAAAGCATCCCTTAATTTTTATTCAAAATAAAAATAAATTTATTCCAAATTTCGCACTATCTAATCGAGGGCAATTTATTTAAATTTGTCTAATTCGTTCAATAAGAAAAGTTTAGTTAGTTTTTATTTACATACATTCTGCCAATGTATGAAGATATCATTAATACATTTACAAACTACTACATCATTTTTAACAGATGTCACTGTATAAAAAAGAAATCTGTAATAATTATAACATCAGCAGTGAAGATATTCGATTGCGACACATGTGAAGATATCGATTATAAATCGGCAATTCTCGGAAAAAACTTAATGATTGTTTCTATTCTTACTTTGTAAAATTTATCCTCTTGAATATAAATTTAAAATAAGTATAATTTATCTTTTACATTTACTCGCAAAAAAATGTTTTTATATATTTGCGTATTATCTACATTTTCATAATCGATATTGAATTATTCCACATCTCTATCATTTCGCTATTATATATCGAAAAACATGATTTGTATCATATCGAATTGTCCCATTCTAGTATCGAAAATTTGAGACAATTGACATTTGATGTGCATATATTATTGACATGCATTTTGGCGCGAGGTTTTGTGAATCTGTGGTGCTGTGTTGTAGGAATTATTAATCTGAAAAAGTAAATTTAAAATCAAATTGAAACTGAATAAAGTACATAAACTTGTAATATGAAGTGTACAATTCCTGAAATATCATGGCACAATAGAGAACCGGTACTGAGTGTGGATATTTATCCACTTTCAGAATCTTTTTATAAACTAGCCTCAAGTGGTGGAGACAGTCATATATTGGTAAGAGTTTCTTATTATTAATCTTATTTGAGATAAGTAGTCGATTTTTTAGATATGGCAAATGAGTATATGTGAAAATGGTTCGGTTAAACAAGAAGTTATATCGGATTTAACAAGGCATCAAAGATCAGTTAATACAGTGAGATGGTCTTCCACTGGGCAATATTTAGCCTCAGCTGACGATGACGGTAATATTATTGTATGGCAATTGAAATCCGACAATATACCTTTATTGGAAGGCGATACCGATGACAAAGAGGTTTGGGTTGTTTATAAGGTAAATAAATAGAAATTAAAAACAATAATTTATTAAAAAATATTGGTATCAAACAATTGCTTTTTATAATTTTGAATATTATTTTTAGATTTTAAGAGGACACAAAGAGGATATATATGACTTGTGTTGGTCTCCAGATAACTTGAAATTATTATCAGGATCTGTAGACAACACAGCTATTATATGGGATTTAACTAAAGGAAAATTGGATCAAATTATATCTGACCATAAAGGATTTGTACAGGTAATAACCAAATTATTTTTGTTTAGGACTGATAGGAAAAACCAATTGCTTTCCAAATAGTTTAGAAAAGTAAAAATTATATAAAAAAAATGGTTACACTTACTTAGTTTTTTTACCAGAAATGTGAAAATTTGCTAAAAAACCACTATTTCTTTTTTAATTTGAATCTCATGGCTGATTTTTACACATTTTTAAGCAAATGCCATGTAAGCGAATTAACTTGGAAACATGCAGTTTTCGCCAGAGTATTTCAATTTTTTAATTCCTGTCAAATATTTTCTAATTTTTAAGGGATGTTCAAAAATATTGCCATATTTCATTTGAAAAATAAAAAAAATGGAATTCTTTGTATATTCTTAAATCATCTAAAAGAGCAATTCTACTTTTCAGAAATATATACATTTTAACTTTTATTTTCAAAACTAAGATATTCCGCTTTTTGTAAAACCATACACATCTGCTTAAAATGCATGTAATATTTTTATGTAAAATTGTCAAACTGGTCAGAGATGATAATTTTAATTGTTAATAACTTTATATATATGTGATTGTAACTTTTTGATAAATTAAACACTTTCAATTTACCTAATAGCTCTCAAGCGTTTGTATACATTAAAAATAAAAAGCCAGTTTACTAAAGCAACTACCCTCCCACATTTCACAGTAACAACAGTGAAGACAACTTATACTATTCTATTTTATTTGGAATTAGTGTAAGGGAAGGAATGCAGCTCCAGGGTACAATCCAGTTACTGAAGCTAAATTTTGTTTGAAATAGCACTCCTTCCCTCCCAAATGAAAACATGAAATAATTATAAATCATGACAGTTTCCAATATTTAATGAAAGTTTCTCTTGAATGAAGTGTTATGGTTGAAAAACAAACAGTTATATAAAAAAATAATCATAATGAAGAACATTCAAGTCTTAGCTTTAAATATCCTGCTAGTGTTTCATTGGGAAAAGTCCTCCAATATTATTAGATGTAAATAGAGCTTTTTATTGTGTACCGCGTATGGCATGGATATTTATTATAAAAAAAGTGACTTATGAGATTTCTAAAACGTACAATTGTGGTTAATGTGAAGAACAGCCTTTCGAAAAAAACATCCTGATCAAGGTGTACCTCAAGGATTACCGCATCATTCCATGCAACCTATATTGTAATGACACAATTTTTTGACAACATGTTGCATACTCTACAATATTCTGATTATACATTAGTGGTAGCTACTACTCCACCTTGAAAAAATAATAGAAAATTACAAGATCTCAATGACAACACCACAGTATGGCTCAATAAATAGTAACAGGCAAAACCCCCCAAATAGCAAATTAATCATATAAAAAACCTATTGTCTCTAAATATCGATAACAATGTATAAGTACAGTCAAATACTTAGGAATAACTTTAGATAATAAGCCAAATTTCAGACAACTTGCCAAGATATAAAGAAGTAATACGTCATTAGAGGATCAGACGTTTGACATACAAAAAACAAGAAATAAATATAAACACAGCATCTCACTAGATATCGTCTTTTTTTAAAATGTTTCTCACAATTTACAGGAATATTAGACAATCAGTACTCAGAAACCTGCAAGTTTCTTAAACTTTAACTTTGAGATCAATTCAGAAAGCCAGTCACTCCATAATCCCTCAAATACCCTATTGCATGAAACCAATAATCTGTCCATACAGAATATCTCTCACACAAGTATGATAATACTTACATTATCCAAGGTACTGTTAGAGAAAGGGGTAAACAAACAAAATAGACCCAATGCATGCAATATGGGAACTCATTCAAAAGCAGCATATTCCCTAACAACAGAACTGACACTATATTATATTATTATATATAACAATGTAAAATACCATAATGATTTTATTAATTTTTGTCATAATGATTTGATTATTTATTAACAAAATTGTCATCTTTGTTACATTTTTGATAATTTTCAACAAAAATATTAGGTGACTTTTAAATAAGGGAATATTATAATATATTCGATCATTTTGAAGATAAAAGTAAAAATGTGTGTAGGTATTTCTGAAAAGTAAAATATTTTCTCTTTCAGATGATATAAGAATATACAGAGTATTTATTATTTAAAAAAAAAATCCTTAATTTTTCAAATGAAAATACCAAAAAATGTTGAGGATCTTGTAGAAATTAGTAAACATTTAAAATGAATTGAAAATAAATTTAAAAAAAATATGAAGTATAATTCGTTTATTCACTATTTGCTTCCAAAATATGTAAAAATCGACTGAAATGCTCAGTATTTAATATGCATTTATTATTTTTTTTTAAAGGGAGTAGCTTGGGATCCAGAAAACCAACTCATAGCTACTTTAAGCACTGATCGTGTCTGCAGACTTTTTGATAACTTAGGCAAACAAGTTAAAGCAAGAATACTTAAAGGCAAGCTTCCAGTTCTTTCTCATCATTGTTTATATGACAAAGAGGGCAAATATTTTCATGATGACACTTTTAAATCATTCTACAGAAGGTTACAGTTTACCCCTGATGGATCACTGCTCTTAGTACCTTCTGGACATTTCCAAGCTGAAGAGTGCAAAAGTTTAAATTCTACTTTAGTATTTACTATGGATAACTGGACAGAGTAAGTGAATATCTGTAAAGCATCTATTTGATTTTGATTATTTTAATTCTTCTTTGTTAATTAATATTAACTTGTTTGGTAATTAATATAGTTTTACTATTCACAGACCAGCTGCAATTCTACCATTGGAAAAGCAAAGTAGTACTGTTGTCAGGTGCTGTCCAATACTATTCCAACATCGTGAAGATGGTCCAGAGCCTATAGTAAAACTTCCTTATAGACTGATTTTTGCTGTTGGCACAGACCACGACATCATCTTGTATGATACTCAGCAAACAAAACCATTTGCAAGATTTCATCAAATACATTACACCAGAATAACAGACCTTACTTGGTCAAGAAATGGATTACTTCTTATAGGATCTTCTACTGATGGTTTTTGCTCATTAATTACATTTGAACCTCAAGAATTAGGTGATGAATATGTTAAAGAAGAAAGTGATGAGGAAAACAATATAATGGATGTTAGTGAGATAGGAGAAACCAGTGATAAGGATGAAAATTTAGATATAAGTAATAAAAGTCTTTCAGAAAAGGAAGACACTAAAAAGAGGCCAAGTTTCCTTCTTCAATGGGCTCAAAATACTCCTAAAAAACCCAAAATTAATAATAATCAAGACAGTATAATAGAAATTAATGATGAAGATGATTCTGATAATACGTCACACACATCTAACAAGGTAACACCAAAAAAAGTTGAAGAAAACATCAGAGAAAGAGATATAGTTAATAGAATAACATCAAAAAATGTTCAAGAAAAAACCATTAATGATAAAGACACAATCAACAAAATAATTCCCAGAAAAATTGAAGAAAAAGTTTTTAATGATAAAACCAGGGTCAATAGATTAACTCCAAGAAAGATCGAAGAAAAAGAAACAATTAATAGAATAACACCAACAAAGGTTGAAGAAAAAACTATTGCTGTTAAAGACACAGTTAAAAGAATAACTCCAAAAATGGTTGAAGAAAAAAATATTAATGATAAAAAAAGAGTCAATAGAATCACCCCAAGAAAGGTAGAATCAAAAATGATCAATAAAGACACAGTTAAGGTAGAAAGAATGTCAATGACTCTAGAAAAAAATAAAGGAAATAACATTGAAAAAGAAGATATTAGAGAAAATTATAAAAATAAAGAAGACCAAATCGTAACAGAAGATGTTAAAGAAATCAATAATGAAAATAAAAACATTAAGGGAAATAAAATTGAAAGCAGTGAACTAACGAAAAATGAAAGTGAAAAAATTAACAAAACTACAATTATGTCAAAAGAGGATGAAAAGGATAATAATGCAATGTATGTTAGTGGAACAGAAGAAGCTAGTGACGAGGAGAAAAATGTCAGTATTAATAAAAAGACTAAGAAAGAAAATAAGGAAGCTAAAAAGAGGCCAAGTTTTCTTCTTCAATGGGCCCAGAATAGTTCGAAATACAAGAAAGTAGGGCATAAGCATGATAATATTGATGTAATAGAAGTAAAAGATGATGATGTGAAAAACCATACAGACAGAGTTAATAGCATATCTACAAAAAAAAAAACTATTGCAGAAAAAGATACAGCTAAAATAAAAGTTGAAGAAAAAAATGGAATTGAAAAAGCAACTAAAATAGAAACGGAAAATGTTAAAGAAAATAGGAATGAGGGCAGAAAATTAAAAGAAACCAATAGTGATGATGTTGACAAACCCATAAAATTAACAAAAGATCTTAAAATAGTAATCAATAAGTTGAAACCTAGAAGAATAACACCTAAAAAAATAGGCGAATGTAGTAAAAAAAATACTATTACTAAACCTTTGGAAGTTAGAAGAAAATCAAATGAAAATCAAATATGTAAAGATTATTCAGTAGCCCATACAAGTATGGTAAACAATATAGCTCAAACAAATTTGATGCCAGCTAAGAAGAAACTAACATTTATTGATAAAACAAAAAATAATTATGATAACAGTAGTAATGAAATTCAATCACAATGTAAAATTACATCTAACTTAGATGATCCAAGAAGAATAAAAGATATTGTGATCATTTCTGATGAGAATAGCGAATACATCAAAAATGATATAAATGAAACTAAAAAGCAACCAGAAAAAACTGAATTACATTTGAAGACTGAAAAAAATAAAAAAACTGATTGTAAATTAAAAAGTAAAACGCCTCAATCTGGTAAAAATAATGAGACTGCAAACAATAATTCTTTATTCTCAGAAGAAAAACGTCTTTCTAACCAGAAAATAGAATTGCCAAAAATAAAAGTTGATTCATTGGTTGGCAAAAAAATAAACACTGTAAAAAGTAATTCTTTACTAGATTTCTTGAAGAAATCTGAAGAAAAAAAGAAAAAAATTAAGGCAGATCTTGTAATTAAAGAACATATTGATTTAACACTTGGGACTGATGAAGCAAGAGATGGATTTAATAAAGAAACAATCCAAACAGATCACATTTCTGATACTCCGTTATCTGATGAAGAATGCACAGAAGATTTTTCGCTTCAGCTTGAAGATACTCAACAAGAAGAAAACAAAAATTCCTTATATAAAGTCTCAGATCCAAAAAACGAAAAGAATCCTCCTAGTACAGTAAAAATTTCAGAAGAAAGTTCTCAACCTGAACACAAAAAAATGGAAAAAAATATGGTACAGAAAAAGCCAAGGAGGGTATCTTTAATTACATTGTCTAGTCCTAAAGGAAAAAAGAGGAAAGACATAAAAGACATAGTTCTGGAATAATGTTGAATGCTGCTGTTATAATTGATATCATAATATTTCACTAAATGCTGAACTGGGAATTTTCTGATTTTATAAATGGACAAATTCAAAATTCGTAATCTCAGATTTTTTTTATTCTTAGAAAAGTATGTACAAATTTTATTTAAAAGAGACATTTAATGTTTTATTAATAACTTTACTAAATTATAAGTTAAAAATATTAAAATTGTTATTCATATTATTTTTGGAAGTACCATTATTAATAAAGAATATATCTAATGTTCAGATTTAATCCGAATTAGTTAATGTTGCGCTCAACCATAGTCATAATTACAAACTTTGTATTTAGTAATATTTTTATAACAGTTTTATATTAATTGTATTATGATTTCATCCAAGCAGAATATGGCACTCTCTTTAACCAACAGCTGTACATATTTTTTTAATTTATTTTACGATTGTTCTAGAATCTAGTAGAGATATGGTATTTTAAATATAATTTTAGAGCTTCCTTTTAATTCGTTTATCTTAGAACTGTGTATAGACTGTAAATAGAAATAACGGTAACTACAAATATATATATATTTAAGTACATAAAAAGATGTTTTATTATTTGGTGTATTAGACACAATAGGGCATTTTGACTTGAAAAGTAGTAAACTATTTGTGTTAAATGAATTAAACTCTGTCAAGAGTTATAAGGATCATAGCCAGTTTAATAACTTTCCCAAACGCATTCTATTTTGAGAACCATAAATTATGAAATAATTTTGATTTTAGAACTTCATTTTTTATTTAATTTTCTTGACTAAGTCTCTCCAAGCCAAAATACTGTACCTGACGCGCGTTTCGCTATATTAGTGTCATCAAAATGTGGCTTGAACTAGTTAATGAAACTCGCATAATATTTTAGTTTGGGAAAGTAGTTTTTAAGATTCTCAGATAGTGACGACATATTTAACATATTTATCTTCATTACTAATTTCGACACACGTAATTTTTTAAGATTTCATTTGCTTGATTATTTTCACATTCCTTTGCTCTATAAAGGCTTCCCCTTGATTTCCTTAATTATATGACCCTCTCCCCTTTATAAGGCTCCAGATTGTTAAGCAAGAGCTTTTGCATTTTCAGGAGATATACTTGTAGGAAGGTGCGATCGAGTTCGTTTCCTTGCCAATTTTGAAAAAACAAGGAGCGTAGAAAATTTACAACCAAGCTATAGGCACTAATTTTTTTAGACATTTATTATTATATCACTAGCGGGTATACATAATATCGAGTCACTATATGGAGTTTTTCAAGCTTCTGTATAAATGAAATTTGTCATTCTCTTATCTCTATAGGGTTCTGAGATATGTACTAATTTCTGTGGTGTATATGCGTATATATCTGACAAAATCGATGTGGTTTAAGTTGTTGCTTTCCAATACGATTTTGAAATTCATTACAACTTATTGAAAATTATTTTTTTTTAGAAAGATATATATGTAATATGATTTAAAAAGTAAAAACCTTTTAACAGGAATAGATATTTAAATCCATAATTTTTTTTTAAATTATTTATTTGTTTTGCAACGCGTTCTTGCTTAGAATCATAAACTGATTTTTATGCCTCAAGTGGGCTCACCCTTGTCACTAGTACCTACAAAAACAGGTTGTTTTAATGAGAGTGGGGATTCCCAACGCGTTGCATAGTAGTTACTGCACATTTTCTTTCGTTAAAATTGGCAAATGTATGTTATTCAGTTTACTATGAATTTATTTGCTTGCAGTTTCAATTTATAAAATTAAATAAACATATTGGCTTTGCAGTATTGTATTCTCAAACTTGAATAAATCGTATTTAAAGGTAATATTTTATTCGCCCTTTTTTAATAATGTTTCGACAATATTATTTTTATTTTAACAGAACCTTCTGAAAATGGATAAATGGTTAAAAAGAAGAAAGCTTAACGATGATAATAGGGATAATGATAACGTTAGCGACCAAGTTAACTAGCCCATGCCCGGTACAAGTAAACATACTTCTTGCTCCAAAAAATACGTTGTTATTCGGAAATACAATGTTGATTTTTTGAAATTTGGATTTACCTTTACAATGGAAAATGACAAAGTTGTTCCGGAGCGTGTGATATGTGGTTGTAAATTATCTATCCGGGATGCTGAACAATTTATTTGCGTATATCAATTTTATATAAATACCATGTTTAGCTCATGTTTTCTAATAAAAATTACTAAGAAGTTTCGCCAAAAAAGTTCACGCTACAGTTTCACTAATTATGTGGCGCCCATGTACCAAAATGCAAATATAAATAATATAATATTCCTTTTGTAAAATTGTAAAATCTGTACCAATTTTCATAACAATTTATAAATACTTTGTAAAATTATGCCCAAAAAACGAAGAAATTAAAATTTAATTTTAACAATCTATATCTTTTGCTACAGCACCATTTATTGAAAAGATTTTTGATCCAATTTTCATATCTTTCTCCAATAACCTGTCGCAAAAGTTATGACCTTGTATACATATATGTACTTAGAATAATGAATATGTTATATAAGTATATGTAGTATTGATTAAACAGATATACTATATACTAGTTACATACAGAAAACAATGACAGCAATATTTTCAAAGAAATAAAAAGAATATGGAATGAGTTTAGATTATTTAATAACGACTTATACAAATTCAATAGATACTTTAATACGCAAGGAAACATTTCATTCCATTTGAAAAATGTATCGCAACATACAAGAAAATAACGTGCCCTTTACAGAAAGTCTAAGAGTACTTAAATTATTCTACATGTACCCTAAATCATTTGGAGCAAAGGATTTTAAATTATGTCGGTTTTATGGAATAAGTTTCTGGATGATGTGGTTAATTGTTATATGTGGCTATTTAATGCACATTTATACTATTCTTAAAGGTAAATCAGCAAATATACGTGAGAAGTGAAGAGGGCGCTTAACTAATATTATTTTAGCAAATAATCATGAAATCATTAGTGAAGATCTTTCTATTGGTATATCAGGAATAGGTGTAACGATAACAGGAATCAGATTTATAATAAATTCAAAGAAATGGTCCAATTTATTCAGGGATCTCACGGATTATCGCAAATTTGGCAAACCACGCGAATTGGAAAAAACTGCAAAACTTTTTAACAAAGTCCCAACTGGTTTAGTAGTATATTTTATGTTTGGTCTTATTGTAGATATATCAAGTTTATTATTTCAAACAGAATGTCCACAAAACAGAAACAGACACTTTACTTGTCACAGTTTAAGTAAAATTTGGATGCCGTTCGAAATTTCTGATAATCAAGAAAAGCTTTTCGGTTTTTTGGGTAATTATATTTTTTAATTATTACCTAATAGTTACTAGATATTTAGTTGTCTATAAATAATCGCTATAAAAGAGATTTTTTTGTGACCACGTTGTAGTAAACAACTCAAATATAAATGATTTGGCGAGAATTTTATATACGTCTATTAACCGTGAAGTAAAAGTTCACAAAAAAGCTGTAAAAATATTTTGTCATAGGTTTATAAATGAAGTAGGCACACATTTTTAAAATTTAAAATTTTGTAATCTCTACAAAGTAATATACTCGCTAATTAAAAATTTTGTAACAAAATTCGTACATACTGGGTTTAGTGTAAAAACGGGGAATACAGCACTTTAATAAACCACTTTTAAGTTTTAATACATTAGAGTAAAATACCATTTAGATAAACACATTGATATTGTTTGTATTAATAGTAAGAAATAAACGAGTAGGTAACTGTTGTAATTTACGGAAATAAATTGTCCGATTAAGAATGGTTCATTTAAGTGAAGAAGGTCGTATTGAAATATTAATGATGATCGTTTATGTTGATCGATTCATAGAGTGGCCTGCTCGTTCTCCGGATCTAAACCCATTATATTTTTTTCTCTGGGATTATCTAAAATCACGTGTTTACGTTAAACGACCAACGTGCTTGCAGGAATTGAGACAAAGAATTATTGATGAATGTGAACTAATACGTGGAGAAGTCTTGGAAAGAGAGACTCAAGGATTTGTTAATAGGCTGCAATATTGTCAAGAGGTGAACGGAGAGCATTTTGAACATTTGAATTAATTTTGTTTAAATTATTATTCTCGTTATTTTAAAGTAAATAAATTTACTTATTCTACAGCTAAAAGTGAGTTATCTCTCGTTTTTACAAATTATTTCCGCTAAACCCAGTATGTACAAATTCGCGAAATAATAGTAAGCTCTTTCAAAATCTGCAAAAATATACAGGGTGTTTAATTTAAATTAAAAAAGTTGAGGGTATTTCCGGATAAACCGGAAGTTAATTATTAACCAAAAAAATTTACTTGAGATGCGTTTTGCCCCATTGCACTTACTTGCAAAATTTCATAAATATCGTTGGTTTCGTTTTAAAGATATTTACTTGGTTCCATACTTTATTCCAACCCTGTATATATAGATATCTGTTTTAAGAAAAATATTTTTTAGAAATCTTTCTTGTAACAGTGGTTTATGTTTCTTATGGTATGATCTACTGGATTGTAATAGAATCATCAATAATTCTGTTGTGCCACATTAACGCCCTCAAAGAAAAAATTTTAAAAATATTCACTAACGAAGATGAAAGTACTAGAATTAAAAAGCTAACATTTTGTATCGAATATCACATTGAAATTATCAGGTAGTAGCCATCATTTTCCAGTGCAGTGCATTTTTTAAAAAAATGCAAATATTTTTTAGAATGGGTGAACAACTGGCTGAAGTTGTAAAAAGAACGCACGGTCACATATCTTTAATTGCAGCCTTAGTTATTGGTAGTATTTTACATCAAATTAGTAACCAAGTAAGTCAATAGTTACAAAAATGATCTAATAATTAGCAAAAATTCAGAAGTCTGTAGAATTAATTAAAATACCAATCACTGATTGTTTTCAAAAGGGTTGAGGGCAATGATTAATACAATGGACTTTTTTTAGAAATACTCCCTACGGTATATTAAGCTATAATTACAATATGGTCAATATTAACCAAGGAACAATTAGGTTTTAACTTAAACTAACTAGGGTTTCAACTTAATCTTAAGGTATACTCAATAATGTTCCTCAGGTAGTTCCGATACTTATATACACTAATCTTGGAATGCACACTTTACAAGCTCTGCTTTTAACTTGTCACTAAACTAACTTAACACTTTTAAGTTTGTCCTCTTGAGTTTTATTTCTAATCCAGTGTTGTTAAGGAGCAAGGTTTGGTTCAAAGAAAATATAGTATAAGTATAATTATTTTGATATTTGTTATATAATAAATTTGCTCTTTAAATGTTTTGTCTTGTTGAGAGGTGTTTTAATTTCTAGACCACGTCAATAGGAACAACAATCTATGAGACTGAATGATATAAAGGAAGTACTAAATTAAGGAAATTATTTATGTTCGCACTCGCTAGATGTCAGAAACCGATTAAAATAAATGCTTTTCCCGCTGAAAATTTTTCGTACAAATTATTGGTCACCGTGAGTATAAAACCGTTTTCTTCTACTGCTTTTATCTAAATTGCCGAACTTAGTTGAAATTGAGTTTTACTGTTTCAGATCGTAAATGGTTCATTTTCATACTTTACCTTATTGCAACGCACAAACTCAAATATATAAAAAAAATATTTCTTTTTTGCTATGTAAATGTAAATTAGTTGTAATTGAATAAAATGAAAATCGAGATGTTTTATTTTTTCTTATTATAATAATATAATATTTTATTTGGATAACACGAAATGCTCAAATATACATAATCTCTAAGTGCCTTCAAGATGAGTTTTTCTTTTAAAAATGTTTGAGGTATTATGTTTATAAGTGAAAAAAATATTAGATGAAAAACATTTGCCTCATTAACCATTGAACTTAGTCCCCACCTGTGTTCATAAGGGTACTGCAGATTTGTTTATAACGCCAGTAAGTGCGTATTTATGGTATCTATAAATGATTAATTTTTGATTCATTTCAAATAAGTAGTTTAATAATAAATAAAAAAAACACTTTTAATTTATAATTTTATATCTGTATAGTTCATTAAGGAAAGGCGTAATGGCCAAATTTTTTATAAAATACTGTCACTATTTTTAGCCCCTCTATCATCTCCCAAACTTTGGGTACGAACTCCAGCAACACCCTATATAATTTTTCGATGTCTACATTTCCACATATATATTTATACTTTCCATCTCTATTTTCTCAGCAGATCCTAAAACACGGAAAATATTATGTAAATGGAAAAAAAAATTACATGAGAATTAATAAATTAGTAGAGAAAAATATATAATATTATTGTCATATATTTGAGTCTTGAACTAATTAAACACTAAACAAAATACTGAACTCTACTCGCGTTTTGCTAACTATATTAGCATCACCAAGACAAAACTAAAATCAGTCTAAGATCATGCTAAATAATTACCGAAACGCTCGTCGAGTGGAATATTTTAATTTGGTGTTTAAGAAGTTCAAGACTCATGTTCTTACAACAAACCAAATTTTCCGGTCTGCAATTTAATTGTAATTTAGGAGCAGCGAGAACTTTATTTTTTTAACGATACGAATATAAAAAAATACACAGTAGTACTCACCTAGTACATTTCCATTTGAAGAAGTATTTACTCTTCCAATCTAGAGACAAGACGAAATCCCAATTTTGGCATTTGAAAGTAACAATATTTAAAATAACAATATTTCGAAATAAATATCATCCACTACTGCAGGGCAACTCCAAATAAAAAATAATATAATGGTAAATTTCCACACCACCACTGAGGTATTACCTTGGCGCATTACCATTTTTAAGGGGATGGTTCGCCTGTAGCCATATAACCCCATACACGAAATTTACAAGTAATGAAACATATTAAAAGTGAATAATTTACAAAACCAAAAAAATATCAAATTTTCTTACTAAAAAAGTCATCTCAGAAACTTAGAAAATAATTTCAATCAAAAACGGAAATATAACAACAGGAAAAGAGAAAAATAACAAACAGGCAAAGATGAAGAGCCCTTTCAGGAAAATAGAAAAAAACTTCAATGGAAATCAGGGAAAAAGAAGGAGTGCCCCTCAACGAACACAAATCGTATAGAAGAATACCCTTTCCAAGAACATAGAACACAACTCCGAACAACAAGAGGTAAATAAAAAACGCAGAACAGAGAAAATAACTTCCAACTAAAAATTCCCTTCATAAATAGACAAAGAAAAATATAAAAAAATCCTTCCAGAAATCGAAAAAAAAGCTTCAACGAAAAAATCCATCCATAAACAGACAAAATAATTTCAATCAAAAACAAATTTTCCCTTCAAAAGAGTATACGAAATGCTTTAGGAATGACGTCATCATCTATGTGTATCCTGGCTACAAGTCGGTGTATTGTAGTCCTCAAAAAATAAAGAAAATTTTTCAGTAATTCATCTATTAAATCTCTTTGGTTGTGGTCTCTCCTCCTCTCGTTTATTTTTGAAAGTGAACTGTTCTTTTCATTCTTGGCCTAACATGACAAACTTTTGCACCTGGTGGTAGTGGCAGATTAATCGCTACATAGAAAATAACTTTGATCTAAAGAAGCTAAATAAAAAAGTTCTACCTTCATAAACTGTGAAAATAACTTCAACGAAGAAGAACGAAACAGAAAAGTCCTCCATAAACAGGCAAAATAATTTCATTCAAAACCAGGGAAATAGAAGAATGGTTCCTTCAGAAACAGAGAAACTAACTTTAACCAAAAACAGCGAAACATAAAAGTCCCTCCAAAAACAGACAAAATAATTTCAATAAAAAAAAGGGAAACAAAGTCCCTCTGGAAACCGAAAAAAAAACGTTTAAACGAAAAATAGGAAAATGGGTAAGTCCCTCCATATATATATTAGCACTCCAAACCTAGTCGAACCATGGTGTTGGTGGTCATCTTCCTACAGGACGTTCTGTCTTGTTCCCCCCCCCCATTCTATGACTCCAATCTTCTCCAAAACCTTAACATTTCATCCTTCCATCCAGAATTGACTCTCTCTTTTCGCATTGTTCCTCTTATACTGTTTTACATTAACTTATTCGGTATTCTTGCATTTATCACTCTCATTATATGTCCCCTCTATCTTATTATTTGTCCTTTGAAATTGAAAAGTCCCTCGATAAACAAACAAAACAAATTTAGTGAAAAATAAGGAAATACAAAAAAGTACCTATCCATAAAAGGAAAAATAAATTCAATCAAAAACAGGGAAAAAATCATTATATTTTTTTTAAAGATTCTCTATATGGAATGAAAATATTATTTGCTTATATCTTTTAACTGAAACTACTTCGTTTAAAAATAAAAGAATGAAACTTTCTTTAAAATAATCATTAAACGGAATAAATATTGGGATTTATTTTTCGACGCTTCCTTCGTTCTGCAACATCCTGTAGATATTTCTTTGTTATTCGATAATTAATTCCTTTTTAAATTTAAATGAATCATTGTATAAAGAAGTGTAGAACAAAGAATCTGGTCTTGTTATTCTAGTTTTTTTCACGGCGTTTTTTGTATTGGTGTTTACGTGTTCATTTTTATAGAAAAAATAACAGAATTTTAAAAGAAACTCAAGTTGAAAAATAACAAAAAATCGTTTAAAAAAAACTAAATTTTTTTAAAATTAAGGAAAATCGATTAGTACTACTGTAAATATATTGGTATAAATAAGGTAATTATAAGTAATAAAAATTAGAGTATTTAATTATTAAACGGAAAAAATACCTATTTGATAAAAAATTAATTCTATTTGTTACTGCAAACAATCTATTATTTTATTTAAACTACCATAATAAACTAAAGAATATTAAATAAAATTGCTAAGAGTGCTTAAAATTTTGAAAAATTAACCAATTAATTTTTTTTCTAATTTTTCAATTCAATTTCATTTATAAATTTAAAATATCGAAAATAAAAAAAATATTTACCTTGCCTTTTCTTTCTAGAAATACAACCAATCCAAAAGGGCATTTGGCACACGCGAAAATAAAGGGATCAAAACCCGCACTAGATCCATCGAATCGAAAAATAGAAAATGAAAAATGAAAGCGGTTTTATTTTTTAAACTAATAAACCACCAACTTTTGAATTAAAAATGAATTAAACGCAATAATTTTAGTTTGGACCATCCGCTTTGACAAATAATTCACGAATAATGGATTTATTTCGATACATTCATAAACTAATCGCTTCTTATATAAGAATGAGTAAAACCAAAAAGTGTATCATGATCGGTGTATCTTTTAAACACATAGGCGTATCATAAACTAATTGATTATAGTAAACATGGTTTTATTTAATTTTCTGAAGAAATTTTTAATAATAATAACTATTCATTTGAAAATTAACTCTCATCGGAAATATTATAAAAACGTTTTTTAAGAGAAAAGTAAAATATATTTTCATTTTAGAAAAACATTGTAACCAAGATAGCTCCAAGTTAATAAAACATTTTAAATACTTTTTGAAGCAACATACAACAATATTCCTACTTTTTGGCAATTTTTTGACTATCACATAACGTACTACTCATATGAGATACAAATAAAATAAATATCAAAACTATATTTAGTCTCATTTTCATATATATTTTAGATATTTATCTTGCAACAGTGTGTCTAACTACTTATCTTATGAGTAACTGAGTTGTAGTAGAAATAACAGTAATTCTATATCTCAAATTATTATTCTTTTATAATGCTAATGCTTCAAGAAAGAATTTAACTTGTAATAACATAAACGTCACCCACTAATTATTATTAAATGTTCGAAGTTAATGCAAAAGTTCATAAGGTTTCAATGAAAATTGGGTATAAAATAATAAAACATGATTTTTTCTATATTTCATGGAATTTTAGAATAAGCAAATGTTTTCCCTCTTGTGGACCCTGTCCATTGACACACTGTATGTGTAAAAGAAAACTATAATTTATCTTTTAGATTTATAATGGATGGATTCCACAAAGTTAGGGTAGAAACAATCATTATAATAATATATAGTTCTCATTGGTACCGAAGAAATGTAGAATGTACATACAAATATGCTACAACTAGAAGTAAAATACTGATGCCAAAGAATTATTTGATAAATTGTATAAAATATAACAAATTTAAATATCATGAAAAAAAAAAGAACGCACAAGACAAATAAACTGAAATATAATTATTTCAGATCATGAAAACATCATTTTCTTATCTATAGTTGCCACAAAGCTTAACCCAATGTCACAAATAAGTAATTTGGTGTTAAAATATTTAAAATAATTAACCCTAACATACACTTCGCTCGATGATTAAAATTAAATACTAAATAAAAGCAACACGAAAAGAACAGACTTATTTATTTTATTTTTTAATGTTCTGTCATTTTAAATAAATGGTGCTTTTAACAGATAATTTTTAGATGCTTTTTGTTTAGATTAAAATGTTATTATGCACTTCGATTCAAATAAAATATGTTGGTCTAACGTGCGATAGAGAGACTTTTTACAAAGTTAATATAGAATTTATTAGTAGATATGACTTCATAAATATCATTTAGGGAATGTAGAAATAGTAGCGGTCCAAGAGTGGGTTCTTGTGGGATCCTAAGACGATCGGGAAGAAATCTGAATTACGACTTACTATAAATTGTAAACTACAAAAGAATTAAAGAATTGTCAAAAAAACAATAAAATTAGATATTTGTAATACTTTATTGGATAATTCTGATAATTTTAAATATACAGTTTCCATATATATAAAGTGTTTGCATTTAGACAAGACTTGAACCTGTTCTTGTTAACTTCATTTAATTTTCTTTCTATTCCTCAAATATTTATAGGTACTTTCTGTTCAGAACTTACTGTTCTTGCAAATATTTTTTACGATCTATTTGACTGGGTGTTATGTGATCAGTTTTACTGTCGATCATAAACAGTCTTATTAAACAGCCTTTTTTTATTAAATATTTATAAACCACGAAAAAATTATGGAGCCATGGTTCCCATTATTGAACTAATCATATATGAAGCTATCATATTACAGTTATCTTCCAAAGAAGTGCTATGGATTAATATGGAGAAAAGGAAGAAAAATATCGAAGAAACTGCTGCTATGGCAAACGATTCTATGAAGGTGTAAATATCTACTGCAACTGCTATGGATATTATTCCTGCTATACCTCCTTGCAAGCATCGTATAATTGACCAGTAGTTGAATATTCTTCTGAAGATACACATATTTAACAAAATTGTGAAAAACATACCTACAAATATTCGTTTATAATAAAATGAAAAATAGGAATAATCGGGTGTGTTGATATCTGCAATAACGATAAGAAAGAGTGACTTCGGTATTAAATCTTCTCATCAAGTATTGCTGTTTAATAAAAATTATTTTTAGCCTTGATGAAGCTCAAATACACTGCTCAACAAATGAACTGGATAATCGCAAAAATCCTGAAATTTACATTTAAAAACATTAAAAAAAAACGTGTAGTATATTATCAATAAATACTATTCACAACGAATATTTTTTGCATGTTTAGTGTTTTCTGTCGATGCTCTTATCTCTTTCAAGAAAATGGGCAGGAATGTTGCTTAAAAATCTAAACGTATCAGTTATGCAGAAGAGCTTGTATTTTTTTCTCGTTGAGATGTGTTTTAATTTGTAGACCACGTCAATAGGAACAACAATCTATGAGACTGAATGGGAAGTAATGAATTAAGAAAATTATTTATGTTCACCCTCGCTAGATGTCAGAAACCAATTATAATAAATGCTTACCCTGTTGAAAATTTTTCATACAAATTATTTGCATTTTTTCCTTGCCTTTTATCTAAATTTACGTAATTTAGTTGAAATTGGATTTTGCTATTTCAGATGGTACATGCTTCATTCTCACACTTTACCTCATTGCTTCGCTCAACCACATATATAATAAAAAATTAGTTTCCTATTTCCGCTTAGTAAATGTGTTAAAATTGATTGTTATGACTGAATAAAATGAAAACCGATATATGTTGTTTTATTTTTTCATTCCTTAGGGTTTATGGTATATATTCCCTAATATTCCCTAATATGAATAGTTTACGTTTGGACAATATGAAAAATCCAAATATAACCTCTAGATCAGTGATTCTCAACCTCTGTGCTGCAGCACTTTTGTGTGCCGCGAAATTCTAAAAGTGGTCCGCCAAATTTTAGATATATAATTATGTTAATATTATTAAATATGTAGTTAAATGTTCAAACCGGTAATTATTGGATCATTGGATTTCAATGATTGTAATGTTCTATTACAAATTAATAAGAAACCCCTTGCAGTTAAGGTTGTTAATCAAATTCTCTTATTATAAAAAAATAAGTTGTTTAAATGTGTTAATTAAATAATTGCCCGTCATAACAGGAAAGAGATTCCTTTGATTAATGTATAAAAGGGGAAAAAAGTAAATAAACTCTGCACTTAGGGTTTTCAATAATATTTATTTAATAAATTTGCCTATTTTATTGACTGACATATATAACACTTTCTAATTACATAATAACATACAACAAATGATATGCGTATGAAGAAATACACATAACCAGTCAATAGTAAAAAATAAAAATAAAATGTTGCAACTACCTGTAAAAGCATCTTATTTACAAAAAAAAATCATGGACTAGTTGCAGTTTTGATAAAGGTTAGTTCGTTTATTTACAGCATTTACAGTGTTATTTTTCAATTCTATATACATATACTCGTATTTATTTTTCTAAATACAGTGGGAATAAACATTTTTAATTTTGCTATCACGTTTATTAACATTGAGTCGAAATACTAATTTAAAAAAAATTGCTTTTTTACAACAGTCCATAAGAGATTTTTGATCTCCATCGCATAGATAAATATAAATTGTCATATCAAAGAGTAAAAAGCATTCGCTTCAAGACAGGCCATAATAAGACTTTAAAAAAATTTGTACATTTGGGAAAAATCAACCTTGAACAGAGATTATTGTTAAATTTTACTAATAATTGCAAGAACTTACAGAATCAAAATAAATAACTATTTACTATCTATAAACATATTTTAGGTGGTAATAAGTTAAACAAAACCTATCATAACTGATCTTAGTATGGTCTTTCTTACTGAACATATAAAAGTAAATCAAATTCTAAAGCTAGTTGAAATGCGTTTGATTGGCAGTAGTTGATAGGGATTGGCACACATTTAGATGATACTGTAAAATATTTTGTGCCAAGCGATAACTTTTGATTGATGTTGTTTATATGATGATAAGACCTAAATTTTAGACCAAGGAATGTACTACTTTGCAATGAACCCAGATAAGAACAAAAATAATTTGCTTGCTCCAAGCCACATTGATAAGGTGTTAAATTACACCTTTTGTACCAGTTTATTACCATCCCTTGAGTGTTAATCTAAACGCTGCGATGTTAGTTTATTTAATGATTTAATATCATTAACAATCAATCTGTCTACTCATTTCTTAATATTCTAGATATGGAAGTATACATACCTTGGTTAATTTAGATTCAAAAATAAATCGACTTAAACAAAAGTTTATTATTTCATCAGAACTAATTTTATTTTTAACAAAAAACCATTAACGTTAAATAAGGTAATTAATAAACAACATTTATTTTAATTTTTGTAACTGAAATACAAATACAAAAATGTAATCAATATATAATTAATGATACCACAGTTAAAATGTATAAAATATTCATTGAGATCGGTAGTTGCAATTACCTGAATTTCTTTAATGTCTCTTTAACGTTAATGTGCTTTTTGGCCTCATAGTTATTTATTTTTTGAGAGTATCAAATTTATTACATTTTTAAGGAACCATCAGCTTTACTATTAAATTAGATTTTATTAAATAATTCAAAAATTTTATGTTAGTTAATTAAAAAATTTCTTTAAAGGACAAATTTGCCTATCTACATAATAAGTTATTTTAAAATTTTGGATATATTTTTTAAAAAACAACATTTGCCTTTGATATTATTGCTACTAGTTTGTCTATTGGTCCTAAATACAGTACTTAAATTAAAAACAAATTTGCACAGAAAAGTACTGTTTTTAGAAATCACAAAAATATAACTTTTGACAAATTGTCAAAGTAGTTTACATATGTCAAAGTTTTCATTTGTCAGTACATTTAAGAAGGAAAATAAAAATTATTGGAATTTCTTTTAAAGATCAATAAGGTGTATATATTTATCGTATTTGTAAAATATTATATGTAGTACGGCAAAATAAATTGAATATCTGCAATGAGAGGCGTTGCTCAAAAACTGATGGCTTTTTAAGACCTTTATAAACTCAATATTATTATTAGAATTGACTTATTTCTTTGACAACGTTTGGTATAAGAGCCTCTGTTGAGGCTACATTTTTTTGAAATTTCCATGGGTGGTGGTGGTATTATCAATAAAGTGCTGTTGAGTACTGTTAATTAGGACGGGTCGCGTTTCTTTGGTGTTTGCCGACGACAGAGAGCTGCTGCTGATACCTGAATCGCTAGATTTCTCACTCAGGCAACTCCTGCCAAGGATGTTGACATTTCCTGATTCGAGGCTTAAGTCGTTGCTTGCTCCGCCTGAAAATACAGAAACAAAATGCATTAAAAAATGTCTTGTATGTTTTGATGTAGAAGGCATAACCAATCACAAAATGTTTATCTTAAATTAACTCGAGACTAAAATACAAATAGTTTTTTTTACTAGATGAAATAATACAGTAAGAGGTATTCTAGAGGTTGAAAGTTTTCATATATTTTTAATCTTTATTGCTATTGTTACCACTTCTAATTGTTCTTACTTTGCGAGTACTTCTCGGTAGCCATCAGCTTCAGCTCTTCAGCGGTTTCTTCTAAATTTTTCCTGGTACAGCCGCCACTCAAAGGTCGGCTAAGATTTTTACGACACGGATCTATTAAAGAGGTATGTCCGTGGACACTTACGTAAGAGTCTTTTGGCTTTTTCTGTTGAAGAAGTTGTAGTTCTATGCTGGCCGAATTCGGAATATTTGGCTGATATGATAGTTCTTCCTTCAAGTTGATTAAGTTCTTTTGGGCTTGTTTTACCCTAGCGAGGATTTCGTTATTGCATTGTTCGACAACGGAATCCAAATTATTCTTGTTGTCACTGAAACCAGCGCTGTCGCTTGTATCGGATTCTCCTTGTGGTGAGATGTGTTGATTTTGACGGTTGGATTTCACTGAAGCATCATAACACCCAGAGTCCCTAGGGAATTGGCGTCTTCCGAATGGGGAATTACCCGTGTCTCGGGTTAGGCCACGGTGTTCATCACATTCGCTACTGGAACCCGCCACGTCGCCTTCGCTACCTGCTGGAAAAGGAATAAAGGTTTGTGTTGACTTCAGGATAGAACATGGTGGACAGAAGATTTTTCTTCAGTTACATGTAAAAATAGAAAAAATAAAATAAATGTAAAACAATAAAAATGTTCAAATTAATAGTAATACTAAAAAAATTCTAGTTAAAATTACTGGTGTTAGATTCCTATTATTGTTAGTTACATTTAGTTTAAAAAATCATTTCTTATTTATTTGTAAACACTTACAGTCCAGTTCATGTAGTAATTGAACTGATGTAAGTAACTTCGCCCTGTGATCTGTATTGACGATGCCCAAATAATCCAAATCGCTAGGTTCTAGCTCCTTGAACAGCTCCAGATCTTCATAACCATTCAAAATAAAAACAGAAATGTAATCGTGTAGGCCAATTTTCATCAACAGATCTTCTACAGAGTCAGGCTTTCCCTTGATGTTTCGATGCCACTTTATGTCCCTTTTTGATTTAACAGCTCTCTCGGATAATAATTCTACATTAATAAATTTGAATGTGCCCTTTTTGCCTCTGCAGATACCCCTCCATTGTCCACTTGGATTCATTGAAACTATATCTATAATATCACCAGCCTAAAAGAAACAATAACATTTATTTATAATTTTCTGTTTTAATGCAACTATAAAATATCCTTTGATTTACCTTAAATTTTAATGCCTCCGTATCATACGGGCTTGGGATGTTATCTACCAAAGCTCTAGCTCTCCCTACTATTTGATCAGTTGGACTAGGGTCAGGTTCTTCATTGGATATTGAACTATGATTGCTACCTGCTCTCACCAGTGCTTGGGTACCTTAAGATAATACAAACATTGATAAGTATTTTATTTTTGCAGAATGTAATAGGAAAATTTATATCAGTTTATGTTTAGTATAATAAAGAAAAATACGAGTATATGAAATATATATCTAGATAAATTTTTATTAAAGAGAAATCTTACTAGATCCAGAACCACTGGGCAAACTCTCAACCGAACTGGCGGAACATTGGAAAGGTTGGTCTACAGTTCGTTGTTGGTCACTAGACTCATTTTTTAGTCTAGAAATTTTTCTTTGCACATCTTCTCTAAGCCCTCTAACTTTACCTACGAGGCCCGATACACCAGCAGACCGGCCATCACTAGACTAATGTAGAAAATACGAACTGTTAGTATGTTTTTTAACTAATAGTAGAATTTTAATTGAAACTTACAACATGTACAGTTGCTATCTGCTGGCTACAATTACTAAAATCCTCATGGTCTTCGTAATCCGAACTTTGACCAGGTGAAAGACCGTCTTCGCTTCTTGTATATCCACTAATTTTTCTAAAATGTCTAATTTTTCCTTCTAGTTGGGTATAGTATTGTGGTGAAATAATTTGTCCTAGTTCATGGTGCTCAGATCGACTAGTGTCTACGGACAAAGTGGAAAGTCTCGAACTCACGCTTTGGACATCAGAGCCCGCATAGTCTCCACTTTCTATATCCCTTGAAGATCTGCAAGAAATGTAGAAATTTAATCCACTAATAGTAGTAAAAATGTATCGAAACACTTTGTGTTAGGAATTCACTATTGATAATTGAAAGTGAAATTTTTTATAATTTGTAGAACTCAACTTCAACTTACCTCAGTGGTATAATAGCAGGAGGATACCCGGCTTGGGAAGGTAAAATTAATCCTCTTCTTGGTGTTGTTCCACATCCTAACGCAGATTCTCTTGGTAGTGATATATCCCCGGCACTCCTCAAAGATATCACCCCTTCTCCTCTGGAATCTTGCCTCGAATTTAGTGTAAAACAAACCCTCCCATTTTGTATGGTTGCAGATGGACCTAGAATGACAAATAAAAACATTTAAAAAAAATATTTGCAATTTTCATACACTGAAATAATTTATTTATCTCTTATTAGTTATACCTTCGTTGCACCCCATTAGAAAATCTTCAGGATCACTCTCATAAGGTGGTTCGTCATACCAATGAGCGGGACGGTTTAATGGGTCAACGTAATGAGTGGGTGCTGGAGCCAACATCCTGATGTCTTCGTCATACATATAAGTATCATCTGTAATATAATAAATACGAAAAGCTATATATAAACACAGTTCAAATGCACCATTATGATTTAGAGAATTATGACATATTATGATAGAATATTCAAAGTTGTTAAATATGTAGCACGAAGAGCTGGAGAACATTAAAGAGGAAATTCAAATGTTCTGTTGTTGGCAAAGCAGAATTTATAGTAAAATGGAATAAAAAAAGTAGAAGCGCTTACCTCCCGATAATGGTCCTCGAATTCCTTCTTTCCCTAGTTGAAGTAAACCCTGTTTGATATCCCTTAAAATCTAAAGAAGAAAATACATTACTAACAAATTACATTTTACTTATGCATTTACTAAATTTTAATTTTGAAATTCGATTCAGTAAAGGTATCTAAATATTTTATTTTTTTAAGCATACCCAACAAATAAAAAGATAATAAAGAAAATTTTGACTAAATGTAAACCTTATTACATATATGTTTAAGAAAAAGTATAAATTACCTCTTCATGTTCCTTGGTAAACTTTTCCCGTTTCTTCAGTGCTTCCTGCAGCTTTAACTGAAATAAAAGATAATTGAGAATTTTAATCGGAATAGTATAGTAAGTAACAGCGAAAAAAATCTATTGACTTTCATGGAAATGAAAACTAACTAAAACAACAATGAAAAATATTTAAAGAAACTTTAATGATCAAATGTAATAATTAATCGCAACATAAACTAAAATTTTGTTACCTTCATCAAAAATAAAATTAAGAAACAGAAGGTATAAATGTTCAAATCCAATGAAATACAAAATCAAACCACATACATTTTATTAAAAGACAACTAGTTTCGACCCCCTAAGGTCATCTTCAGGTCAAATAAAACAACAGTTATTATTCTTTTGTTTTTCCATGTTCCTGTTTCCAATTTTTATACCTATTATTACTAAACTTGAGTTCTTAATTTTTTTCACAATACCTTTAGTTTGACATTATTACCTGTTTTTTCGTTTATTGTTACAATCATTTTCAAATATGTTTCATAACTGTTATTTATGGATTTCGTAACATGCAATATGTAATTTAGTTAAGTTTTATAATTCGGGTTCATTTTGTGAGAGAGTCTCCTTTTAATTTTTAACATTGTTGTTTTTACTGTTGTTTTATTTGACTTGAAAATGACTTTAAGGGGTCGAAACTAGTTGTCATTTAATAAAATTTATGTGGTTTGATTTTGTATTTGATTGGATTTAAAAATTAAATTGAAGGGAAAAATAATTCCAGAAGTGTGTGTCATCTCTAACAAAATAAATGAAACATTTTGTTTTAATTTGAGAACAACTTTTTCCCGAGTATCTTCATGGTTACTGAATTTTTTTTATCTTCGGGGCAAACCGTAATAAGGAATGAGTGGAACAAAGAAAATTAAGAAAATTTAATTGTGAATTGGAATAAATCAATTTGGTGTGGGCCATTTTTCTTTATTTTTCCGAGTGGCAAAATCGTAATTGGTGTTCCCGGAGAAAATGCGAATAGAACACAAAGTGGGTTAATGTTCGGGAAAATGTTTGGGATCGATATTCTACTTATGGGAAAAGTTATATACAATTTAAAAAGAAAAAACTTTTTTTTGTTTATTAATTTTCTCTATACTTTTTTTTGTAAAACGGCAACAAATTTAAGAAAGCATAAATTATTTTATAAAACATTTTACAACAGTTTCTAATTGTTTACGTTAGAGTTACTTGGATTAGTATTTCTCGTTTATAACTTATTGAACCAAATAAATTAATAAACCGTGTTAAATTGAAAAGGGGTTGCTATTTGTTGTGGAGATTTTCTAATCCTATTTGGTATGTTAGGTTTAGCTCCCTTCAATAGTAGTAGAGAGTTTGCGTTAACTCTAGATTTTCGTAGCTTATGATCTGGTTTTCGCTTTCCTTTTATAAAAGCAGATCTTGAATTGGTTTATTAACAAAATAAGTAAAAATAAGAAAGATACTGTAAACAAAGTTAAGGAAGAGAAGTGTTAAATTTAACTAGGTGCATAAATCGCTTTGCTCCATTAATCCGTTCCGTCTTCTAATACTTCTTCCATTAGGCCTTTTTCCCAGTCTTCATATTCATATGATTACTCTTCTCTAAATGTATAATGAATTAGATGACGCTATTGATATTCAATTGCCCAATTTTCTTATACGCTTCTTCGATTTTTGTCACTTTATCCTCATATTTTTTCCATTTTTTTTTTGGTGACTTTGGAGGCTTCATTTTTGATCAGTTGGACCACTTCCTTGTCAAATTTCAGAAAACAATTTTTCCGACGAACTCGCTTCTTTAGTTGATCCCATATAAGTTTAATTGGGTTGAAGATTCAGGAATAGGGAGGTAATCTTAAAATCCTGTAATTGCTGCTCTACGTACTTCCAGCAGTTGATGGTTTGTATATATTTCTTTGTACTAACTAATTGTATTCCATAAAAGTTTGGATTTCTTCTTTCTTGCTTGTTTTTGTAGCTTACTCAAAAGCTTTGAGTAATAAGAAGCGTTATCTATGATTATGACATTATTTGCAGTTAGGTTTGGAATCTCTGATTTTTCGAACCATTCTTGTATTGCTTTTTATGTAAACTGGTAGATGATATTACATACATGCAGTAAATATGTCCTTATTTATTATAATCAGATTTAAATACTTATTTATCTAAGCTCTAAGTCACTGATTTAAAATTCACTCATTTTAAACAAGTTAAAAAATAATATTGAACTCACATTAGTACACCCAAAATAATTTTATCATGTAATTTGTCACGGCCACAATTTTTTACTTCAACCATTCAACATTTTGCCACCATCACATTCACTCCTGTTCCAGAAAGAAAGAGTCTCTAAGAAGTCATTGAGCAATGCACACACTCACTCTCCGCTCAAAAATAGATTCTCTCAAGTTATTTATGGCCTTTTAGATAATTTAAAATATAAATTATCACCCAAAGTTTAAGTTTAAAATTTTAATGACTCCTCAGACCAGATATCTAAAATTAAGTTTAATTTAAGTTAAGATCAGTGAATTAGTGGAAATGTGTGTCTAGTATTATGTAAACCACTCAAGAACTCTCATCAAAGTTATTGTTAAAGCGTTGGTTTTATCTTCATTAAAGTTGTTAAGAAATGCATCAGTTTATCAGTTATTTCATTGGATGAAATTGATTTGTTTAAGAAGATAAGCATATAGGATTTATGCTACTCGAGTACATTAAAGGATCGAGTACTTAACCGAGTACCGAGTACTGGGATTCTAACAGTAGGTAAAACTAATTACCCAAACAAATTCAAAACATGCGTTTCGGCTTGAACTGGTCTCCCCTTAAATACATGCACTGTTGCCACCACTCATAAAATAACTGGAGTTTTGTGGCAAAATAGTTCTTGCCACTGTCAGGTCAATCACAAAAATATTTCGAAGTTATTAAAACAGGACTTATTTATATATTTATATATTTTATTATACCTATAGTTAGACATAGTTACACCATATATCAGAAAAAGTTCTGCCAGGTAATAGGCAGAAATAAATATATCCCAAAATATTTTCGAAATATAAAAAGTATACATTGAGTCGGTTCCACTGATAACTTCGTAACTCGTTACCCGAGACTCAAGAACAGAGATTCGAGACCCGATTTGATTTGAGTTCGAATGATTCATCTCGGCAGAACAACTGAGATTTTGTGTACTCGTTCTCTGGATCGATCCTGTTACCTCGTATTCGAGTACAACGAGTACTTTTAAGGATCGAGTACTTTTCGATCCAATGTACTAGAGTACCCCATCACTAGTAAAAAGCAATTATGCTATGCATAAAATTCTAATCACTAAATTTGACTGCAGCAGAAAAATGAAAAAAATACTAGTTCGAATATAAGTTTGAGCATATATCCACAAATCAGAGGGTTCGCTACTATTCGTTATCAGCCGAAACAATCTAGTCGTTATCTGAATCACCTCATCAACGTTGATCACCTTCGGTGGCGGCCATATTTACACTCTCCGTCGGTAGCGGTCATCTTTCAGACGGTTACTTAAAATTCCCCAGACGGTCGTATTCTATCACGGCAGCTCCCGAGACCGTAAACTTTATCGGTCCGAAGTCCGAACTCGGGACGGTAACACGCAACCATGTTTGCTTATCCAGTTTGCTTTCTCCCATGTGGAAACCTTCCTTTCCATGAAGAGAACAAGGGGAGGCGCAGGAAGGGAATGTAAGAAAGTGAGTCTCTTAATTTTGGGGGTTTAGGTTAAAAAAAGGTAGCTCGGAGGCGGCACAGGAGATAAAAATGACCAATTCTCATTCCTGTCCAAGATGGCGTATTAGTAACCAAAAGATGTTTTTAACTAATAATTTGATTTAATTATATTTTCGTATTATCAAAGTGGGTGGAAAGATCGTTGATAGTGAAATTATATTATCGTAAGAACTGTTAGTTGAAAAAAATGTTATTCACAAAAAAGTAAAATGAAAATTATAGTCAGATACAAATAAATAGTTTTAAAAAGGACGTTACCTTTTCGCTAGAAAAAAGATTTGAAAAAATACTTGATAATGAAACTGTGTAGTCGGTGGCAGGTCAGCTTTGGTAGTGCAACCCTCCCAGCCACCTAAATCAAAATGTCACTAAGATTCGGTTGAAGGCAATGGGATTTTTCGCATTTTATTACTTTACTCTCTTCTTGGGTTTTACGATACCGGTAGGAATGATTTCGCCAGCGAGTTTCCAAACCAAGCATTACTTTTTATTTCTGATATATTTTACGGTTTCCGCTAGATGAACATGTTACGGCTGGTTATTATTGATAAAAAAATTTTTGCTTTTTATTTATTAACACTAACTTATTACTATATAGAACGGAAAGCGACTCAAAGTTAAAAAAATTAAATTTATATAAAACAATTCAAAAATGGGGACATTTCTTTGTAATTTTAATTTTAAAAATTATAAACACAAGGAAGTTCTAACGTGTTATTTCGCATACTTTTCAAAAAAGTATTTCAAATTTGATATTTCTTTGAAATTTTCCTTTCAAAAACAGCAAACTATGAAAAAAAAAATAATTCTAACGAGACACTTCGCAACTTTTACAAGAAATATTTAGTTCAAATGTGACATTTCTCTGCAACTCTCCTTTTAAAAATGACAAACTATGGCAAAAAGTAGTTCTACAGTGTCATTTCGTAAACTTTGCATAAATATAGTTCATTTGTGACATTTCTTTATAATTTACTCTTTAAAAACTAGAGACTATGACAAAAAGTAGTTCTACATAGGCATTTCGTAAACTTTGCATAAATATAGTTCAGTTGTGACATTTCTTTATAATTTTCTCTTTAAAAACTAGAGACTATGACAAAAAGTAGTTCTACATAGGCATTTCGTAAACTTTGCATAAATATAGTTCAGTTGTGACATTTCTTTATAATTTTCTCTTTAAAAACTAGAGACTATGACAAAAAGTAGTTCTACATAGGCATTTCGTAAACTTTGCATAAATATAGTTCATTTGTGACATTTCTTTATAATTTACTCTTTAAAAACTAGAGACTATGACAAAAAGTAGTTCTACATAGGCATTTCGTAAACTTTGCATAAATATAGTTCAGTTGTGACATTTCTTTATAATTTTCTCTTTAAAAACTAGAGACTATGACAAAAAGTAGTTCTACATAGGCATTTCGTAAACTTTGCATAAATATAGTTCAGTTGTGACATTTCTTTATAATTTTCTCTTTAAAAACTAGAGACTATGACAAAAAGTAGTTCTACATAGGCATTTCGTAAACTTTGCATAAATATAGTTCATTTGTGACATTTCTTTATAATTTACTCTTTAAAAACTAGAGACTATGACAAAAAGTAGTTCTACATAGGCATTTCGTAAACTTTGCATAAATATAGTTCAGTTGTGACATTTCTTTATAATTTTCTCTTTAAAAACTAGAGACTATGACAAAAAGTAGTTCTACATAGGCATTTCGTAAACTTTGCATAAATATAGTTCAGTTGTGACATTTCTTTATAATTTTCTCTTTAAAAACTATAGACTATGACAAAAAGTAGTCCTAACGTGTCAGTTCCCAAAGTTTGTAAAAATGTAGTTCAAGCGTGCCAATTCTTAGTAATTTGCAATTTAACAACTATAATTTATGCCAAAAAGAAGTTCAAACGTGTCATACCGCAGAACTTTTCAAAAATAAAATAAAATAAAAATTCTTTTAAAATTAATAGTTTATTTATTAAGGGGTATGTAAAAGGGAAGGTAATTATAAGAAAATTAAATTTTAATAAGAGGTACTTATTCTAAGTTTATAATAATGTTGGTAGGAATGTAAATGATTTGCAAAAGCTCAATTTGAAGTAAAATTACTGGTATTACTCCAGATTTATTTAAAGAAATAAACTTTATTTTCAATATATACTAGAAGATGTCTAAATATATTGTTAGTTTTAAAACTAGTGTTGATATTATGTTTACGGTAAAGTTTGTAGGAAACAAAACCTGAAAAATATAAAATGCCATAAAAATTGACATTAAAAAATGTATTTAAGCTCTAGTTTTTAAATTTGAATTTTGTGTAAATTTTTAAATAAATTATATTAAAATAGTCTAAAGGAAAATTATTAGGAAGGGCTAGTTGTTTAATAAAGTTTAATTCTGTTTTAAAATCTGTAGGGGAAACAGGTATGGAAAGGACCTATAAATCCTGTTCTAAAAGGCAGCAATTTTATAGTTATTGCGAAAAAGAAGAAACAGAAGTGGATACAAAAATACATACAAATGATTTATTTAATTGTTTTTTTTTGTATAGGTATTAAAAACTACAAAGTACAAATATTCTTTTGACGGTACTTTAATGTTTGCAACATCACTACTCTAAAGTCATGTTTTAGTTGTTTAAACATCTCTCACGAATGGTTCGTCTTTCATATATTTGAATATTATATCTGGAATTGATTCGACTGCATTGCTGATTCTCGGATAGTTCACGTGAAATTCTGAAATTCTACATGCAAGTTAAATTGTGTCAATAAAGCACAATAGGTTATACAACTGAATAGGTACATCAATATACACAAATTATATTTACAAACTTTGTCTACTCGAAATACGTCTAATTATCAAGAAGCACGATTTAAACTGCAACAATACATAATTATTAAAGGCGCATTGAGGAAGATATAGTGAAATAATATTAGTAATATTTATTATAAACTAAAATTTATTGTTCTGCAATAAAATAATTGCACTAAAAATTGGAACACAGCAAAGAAATATAAGAAAAATATAATATTAGAATATCCATAAATCATGTTTAGAATATAGATAATGATTATAAATTCCAAACATAAGTTATGAAAAAATAATATTTGTTCCAAATATTCGGAATTAAAGTGTTACCTTTTAATGTCTAAGAATTTTTAGATTTATATTTGGAATAACTAACATATACTTCCCTATTATTTAAAAGTTTAATTATACATGCCATAATTGGAAATCCCGAATTCTTTTTCACTATCTTCGGGATGTGTCTAACTTATTATGAAATGTATTTTTGGGGATTGTAGCATACTTTCAAAAGTAAACTACTACTGTTATACGTATTTTATAGTTGAATAGATTATGTTCAAAATTCACTTTTTTTATACAACTTAAAATAATATTCAACTCACATTAGTACACCCTGTACATTCTGCAACGATTTCAATTACAAACCGAAGCTTCAGTTACGTAGGCAAAACGAAGCTGCAAGTTAACTTCATCCAATCAACAATTTGCTGATACAGTTGACCAATGAAAACTGCCCTAACTGAGCTCACAATTTACCAATCAGAAGTGATCAACATAAAAGTGTCGACACACAAAATACGTAGAAGTCGCTTAAAACCACAGAACAGTTATCACACATTCCACTCAAAAAGAGATGATTCTCAAACTCACCAAAACACACGGTCTTAAGATGTTTATCGTCTATCATACAAGTTAAAATATAGATCGTCACAAGTGAAATGACTCTTCAAGTAAAATCTCTGTAGAATTAAGTTAGTTTATGTTCTGATTAGTGAAATAGTGAAAATTTGTGTGAACTATTATGAAAACCAATCAAAGAACTCAATCAGAGTTATGTTAAAGTGTGAATGTTAAAGTTCATTATCTTCATTAAAGTTGTTATTTTATTGGATGAAAGTGATTTATTCCAGAGGATAAGTACTTAGAAAATATCTATAGATAATTCTAAGCCAGTACCCCTCTTAAAGTACAGTCCATTTATGTAAAATGGAAAATTCTGCTAGATTATTATGAAAATCTTTTAGAAAAAGGCTAGTTTTCTTGTAATGTCAGATCGGCAGCGAAATTAAAATCACAGTTGAAACAAAATATGTTTTATTTGCAACACTTTGCTACATATTTCAGTTACTTTTCCATATAGCTACAGCTTACAGTTAACTGTACAATAAACATAGTCCCTAGGGAGGTCAAAAGCCTCCAGTGGGGAACCCGCAAGCCCTAAAAATGAATGTAGTAGAAACGAGACAAGTAGCGAAAACAAAGAGATGAAAAATGGATAATGAAATACTAAGAAGAGCCTTTGGATCAAAATTAACGGAAAATACCAAGAAAGACACAACGGGTCAGAAGGGATGAAGACGAAGAAGAGTATAAAAAGATCAAAATAGGCAACAGATTCAAACGACTAATAGAAGAGGAAGCTACATCAAGCATCAATGTAAATAAGGGAACACCAACAAGAAAACCCAAGAAATGTTCC
This sequence comes from Hermaeophaga mercurialis, assembly GCA_951812935.1. NCBI lineage: Eukaryota > Metazoa > Arthropoda > Insecta > Coleoptera > Chrysomelidae > Hermaeophaga > Hermaeophaga mercurialis. The sequence continues at coordinate 42,518,745 of OX638359.1, read as the reverse complement.
TGCAACATCGCCGCACTTTGCTGTCACTCATGAATGTTTTACTGTACACATTACTCATTCTTCAATAATTTTCGACTTCATTAAACCTCTTCACATTTGGCGGGAGATTCTATTGTTGTAGACGTGTTTACGTGCTCGCCGCAATTCATCAGGTTTTCACTGTGATTTTAATTTCACGACCGAACAAACCTTCAAAAAAAAAGCACTCTTATATACGGCAAACAATGCAACCAATTTTAATTTAAAAATAAAGATATAAAACCTTATATTTTGTTTTGTGTGATAAGGACCAAAATAGTGTTCAAAGCTCTGCAATTATGCAAGAGGTTCATTGACGTTGCCGATTACACTAAGTGATGTTTCTGCTTACGTACCTTGTAAATGGTTTCCTCGAAAGTATTCGGCGTACCACCGTTTAGTTGAAGATTCCTAAGTCTGTCATAGTCTCTGGGGTCTACCATGGAACGAAGAACTGCATGCTGGCCTAGATCTGTTAGACCCAAACCGCTTTGGAGGACGCTATCTGGAGTATCGACCTGTAACAAAATATCGATTAGTACTATTTGTACTAAAAAAGTTTAAAAAAACATTTTTCTATGGAGATATAATTTCTTGATCTGAGTTGAACGGTGATCCACTTCGTGTATTTATTTTCGTACAAGTTTTGATGACACTTAGATCCTTTGTCAATTTCTCTTCTCATAATATGTAAACATTTATTAGGTTATTAACCCTTTTCAAAAAGTGTCCCTTTTATTCTTTGATATAATATTTCCCTTGAGCTCTCCTTGTATTAAACATTTTCTTTGGTTGTTTTTGTATGACTCGATTATTTCCCTTATATTATTAATTCAATTATTTTTTCCTTCTTATATGTATTAGTTGCTACTTTCCCTATTCCTTTCATAATTTTTTAACAAATTTATTAAAAATATTGGGCAATACTTTACTAATACTAAAATACAAAAGTAACATAATTTGCTCCAAATAACTCACTTTAAAAAAAAATTATCTCTCTTCAGTTAACGTTCAAAATAATCTAAAATAATAGATTTCAGTCCATCAAACAACTGAGGAATATAATGAATCTAATGAGCCAAGTGTCTTGCGTTCAGACCGTTTATCCTGAAATTTATTTGCACTCTGAGACCACCAACCAAAAGACAATGGTCATATTCTCTGACCCGAATAATGTCTTTAATAAATTCATCAGCAGGATGGCGTTTTGTGAATTCGAATGGATGTGGCATTCCAGATAAGTGTAATGTAAAAAGGCACGAGCTGTGACATTGAAGAACACAGAACTCATTGAATAGAAAATAGTGGCAAAAAATACTTATTCGATGCTTAGGGTTTTCAACCCTTATAGAGTTTTGGTAAATTTGAACGATTTTCGGTTAGAATTGTTTAAAATTATTATCCTCTCTTCCATTACTTATACAGTATGTCCCCCTAAGTTGGAATCATATGGAAAACTTTTTTATTATTAATTTTAGGAAAAAAAGTTATTCTTCATAAAACGTTCTGCATTATCTAAAACCTAGAATACAGTCATCAAATATCAAATTTTTTTAGTAGCTTTAAATTTGACAATATCGAAAAATGTTACTAAAAAAAGTTGATCAGAATTAAAAAATACGTTTAAATATGCAAGTACATCCATTTTCATTAATAAAATTTTGTATTTTATTATTTGTAAAATAAATGAATATGCACTTATTCTTCTTCTTCTTCTTCTTCTGATGCATATTCAACTAGTGAATGTTTGCGACCACATAATTCATTTCGTCTCGATCTCTGGCTGTATGTATTAGACTCTCAACTGTTTGTAATCCGGTCCATTGCCTTATATTACGCAGCCATGACATCTTCTTTCTTCCTATTCCCCTTTTACCCTCAATCTTACCCTGAATAATCAGTTGTAGTAGTTGGTACTTTGAATTTCGCATTATATGCACTTATTACGCGTTTTAATTGCAAAATTATTAGAAAACATCGAAAAACTAAAAGGTTATTATTATGTGTTTCGTAATCACAAGAGGTAAATGTTCATTCAAAATAGAAATATTAGTAAAAAATAAAATAATCTGAAGTTTTAATTGTTAATGTTATTTTCATTGAAGTTACTAAAAACTCAGTTTACCATGTTATTTCTTGCACAGGACTATTTTTACGTGGGTAATGTAATGTATTATAAAGTCATTTCAATAGTCACTGATTACGCCAACTATTAAATCGTAGGTACACTTTAATAAAATAATTATAGGTACAAGATACTATAATTATTACGGATGATGAAACTTTTTATTTAACTAAACTGTAACAACTAAGATGAGTTTTTCGAATTTTCGACTAGTAATAAATCTGTTTCGCTGTTTATACAAAATTTCCAGTCAATATGATGGTTTTTACGAAATGTAATCAAAGCCTCCTTGGGGCCCTTTGGCTCGCCAGCTCTTTGAAGTTAATTAATTTACTTTTGAGCAATCTAAATTGACAGGCACTTAAAAATTTTTGCTCAATTTATTAAGCACGGAGAGAAGGATAAGAGGCAGCCGACTCTGATGAATTTAATTGCATTAAACGAAACATGCTTCTGATTATATTCTGCTGTTTAATTATCACATTTATAAAGAATTTTAATTATGCGAAATTGTCTTTTCACAAAAACGCGACATGAAGTAAATAGTTACAATATTTTAAACACCACCAAAAACTGTCGAAATGATTGCATTTATATGTAAATCCCATAGAACATTGAACGGTTTATATTAAAATGGTTAGTTTTGAGTTACCTTTGATAAATCCCAATTTTCTTTGTTAAAGCAGACGGTTTTTAATTGCTGGTTCACTGAAGAATTTCTGAGCAAGAAAAAGCAGTAAAAAATGTTCAAGACTTTTACTTTAGTGATGTTATTAAAAATAAAACGTTAAAAAGTTGTATTGTATTACAATCACATAGATTCCAGAAATAATGGGAGCAGCCCTCGTAATACAGCTTTGAGGAAAAAGTGACCTTGAATTATTTACATAATTGTGAGTCCCGTTAGAGGGGGTGATTAAATACCAAAAATTAAAAATGCAAAATTTTACTAAATTTAACAAACTAAAAGGTATTGGAAATTCGTCATATTCTTTGAAAAACTCTGCGTATTTTTGGTTCCACAAAATTTATTCTGTTTTTTATAATAAGAGGTGGGAGAGATCGGGTACCTCGTTATGAAAAACTGCCTATAACTCCGGTTCTGCTTAACCGATTTTTATTAAGATAGTGTTATTGGAATGAGGTTTCCTCCAATTATGAAATAATTTTAAAATTTGGCTATCTAACCATTAACATGAGTGCTAGAGGTACTTTATTATTTCATAAAATTGAAAAGAGATGCGCTATAAACAAAGTCTGGATGAATTTAAATAACTGTCTCAACTTTCAAGTTTTTACTATTTTTAGGCGTATATTTTTTATAAAACAAAGGGAGGATTTTACAATTTTTTATAGATACCCGTCTAGTTTCGAACACTTCAGGTGGAACATCCACTTGTAATTTCTATTCTTACAGCATACACTAATTGATGTCCGTACGAAATGCTTGCACGTCTCTTCAGAGACACACTTGTTCTGTTCGCGTAGATTAAAGCGCCAAGCTTAGCTTTTTTTGTTCATTTTTTTTGTGCCAGAGCCTGAATTTTAATAAGTGGAGAAGACAGAGCAAGCAGTAGCGGACCAAGAATGAAAAAATATTTGAAAAGAGATTTACTCTCTATAGATAATTGTACTAAAGCAAAAAGGAAGAAATTTTAAATGATTATAATATAAAATATCAAAAATTATATCTCGGGTAACATCTTCAATAATAGCTTTTAAAGAAAAATCCTAATTAAAAAAAACAGGTATTTATAAGTTAAATTGTCTAGATGGTAATTTAATATATATTGGCCAGATCCTTAGAAATTTTGGCATTAGATATAGTGAACACTGAATTCTGGTAAATTCTCTTCTTTTAAATTACCTTCTGGATTGAATATGTAATATATGTGATCAAAATCAAATATCAATATTAGTGAAATAATTGTTCACATTTATAAAGAAAAGTTACTACAAAGTAAGGGTAGAAACAATCATTATTATTATAAAATCTAGTAATTATACATATACATATATATATATATATTCGTCGGCTTATTGCAAAAAGTCATTATGTGCATTGTTTCGTTTTTCAGGTTAAAGTTGCTAAATATTTGTTTTGATCATGTCTATCTATAAAATTTTGTATTTTGACGTTGACAAAAAATATAGAAGAGTATAATTATTGGAAAGAAAATTTTAAAAACTTTTCCAAAGATCGGAAACTTTAAAATTTGCTTATCCAAAAATGATGGTAAAAGTAAGTTAATGACTTTTTGCAATAAGCCAACGATATATAATAATATATATGCATAATAATAGAGCTACTTTTCCACAAATGGGAAATCGAACATAAGAGTCATTTGACTACATTTATCATATGATTATTTACAACTAACTAAAAAAAATCAACAGTGAGTTATTGTAATTAATAACTCTATAGACTGCAGCATACGGTAAATTTCGAAAAATTTTCAAACTATCTAGGGCTGGACTGAGTTAAATATTGTATTTAATAATTTGCAATTTACAATTTGTATTAGTAAAAGAAGAGTTCTAGAAGGTTGACAGTACAATCTCTAACACTATTTTGTCTCCTAAATAGCACAAAATATCTGTAGAATGTCTATTTAAATTTAAATAACCAAGAAATTCCCACTAAAAACATACTTTAGATATTCAATTAAACCCTACTTTCGATTTAAAAATATTTTATTTTCTTTAATAAAATGTAAGAGACGCTTGAAAGTCTTTATTAAAAGAAGTCAAAAAATTCAGATTTGGTAATAGTCAATAGTTGACTCGTTTTATTATCAATTGAAATGCGAGGTGTTGCACTGGACTGAATTTCATATTTTTCAATAATCGTTAACAGTATGTCTCAGTAACTAATAGAGAAAGAACACTCATTTCTGATTTTAAGAATGTAAATAAGGATGTCCCTTGAGGATCCCTGTAGGGACCTATTTTATTTATATTGTATATCAACAATATAAATGCGTGTTTAAAACAGATGTTCATCTCGTTTCAGCTAAAAACTCCGAGGATTTAGCTGTGAAGGTCCTTGCTCAGATTAAAGATATTTCTAATTATTTTATTAACCATGATATATTTTTACGTTAAAATGAATTTGATTAGATTTCTCACTTCGGTGGTAGTTCAAGACTTTTCTGTTAATGAAGATAATGTTCGTGTTAAATATGAAAATAGTCGCAATCATCTAGTTTCTAAAATTAATTCGTTAAAATTATTTTTATTAACCTGCAATCGATTCTCTAATTTCAAATTTTGGTTTATTTTGTCCAGGTCGATTTCACACTCAGATTTGATTTAAGTTTGTAGAGAAATTGGACCAATGTCTCGCAAGTTTTAATTGCGCGGATTTTCTCAAAGAGAATCGTGTAGAGATTATTTTAAAGAATATGGTATTTGACCTATTCTGTGACCATTTATATTTGAAATGTGCATATACTGTTTTAAAAACGAAAAACTGTTTATTCTTGTTGAAAATATTCATTAGTGTAACACGCAGCAGGTTGTTGAACTTTATATTCCATTTTGGCATCTGCTCCCAACTATCTAGCTCCGAAATTACCTAATCTTGTTGAATAAACATCAAGTAGTAATATTTTCAAAAGAAGATTACAGACGTTTTTATTGGTAAATTGCCTTTAGTGATCAAAGGAATTTTTTTAGTACCTTAATTAATTGTGTATTTTTTAGTATATGATTTCGTTTTTTTCATTTTCTATCTATATCGCTACAATTTAATAGTCACATACAGATGCATATTTACCTAATAAAGCACTAATGTGTGATCTTTTCTTTCTATCCAATTTCGTTCCAGTATCTCTCCGTTAGATAATTTTATTACTTCTTGTGCATAGTTTTCGGTAGTTTCGGAAGATGGGTGTTGAGTACTAATGAAATCTTTTTAAATATTATGGATTTTAAAGAGTTTATTATAAATTAGGGGACTACAATTACATTTTTTTCAGTTCACATTCTAATCTGTGGATCTTTTTGAGAATGTCAGTTTGTGTTACTTGTACTCTTTTATGCACTTCATTTAATTCTTCCCTTAAATTGTGTTCATAAATCTGTCTAGTGTCTTTTAATACTTTTTCCTTTGTAGACAGTTTTTTAATTTTATGCCTTAGTTCTCGTATAAATTTCTCCATAACTTCATCTTGTATCTGATTTTGTACCTTTATTTCTTCCATATCCTTATAAATTCTATCTCTTTGTTTATTTCTTTCAGTCTGTACTTCTGGTAATGTTTCATGTGTTTATTTCTTAAATTCTATCAGTTCCTTTTTACTTCATTTTGTTTTGTTTTGTTTTGTTTTGTTACTTTTTTAATTCAAAGTTCTGAGTCCTAAAACCTATTCTATCTTTGAGATAATTATAATATTTTCTGGTACTAGTTTCTTGTTTTAATTCCTGCTTCATAAAAATCATGCTATTCAATATATATTTGTTCATATTATTCATTTGTTTCGTCATTTCCATCATCATTGCTTGAAAATTGTTAATAGCTTCTTTCTGTGATTCTTCACCTTTTTCATCTTCTTTTGTTTCTTCTCCTTGATCTTCTGGGCATAACTCTGTTACTGGTTCTATTTGTATTGTAATTTCTTTAGTTTGCTGTTTCTCTTTCAGATCCCAGTTTGAAACCACTTCTTGGATCCAATCTTCTTTCTTCTTCTCTGCCGATGTATTCCTTCTTCTCATCATATTGTTACTTAGGTATATCTATTAAATATTTTGTGGAAATATGTCTTAAATCTGAAATTTTTTTACATAACTGATATCCACCCACTTTAAAAAATTTACTAGTAACCAAAAATATTTCTTGTTCATTATGAATTTTAATTAATAAACTAACTTGATTATTGTTAATCGGTTGCACGTCAATTTTTACATATATATATTTTGAAATTCTATTTTTGGCACGCCATTGAGAGTTTGACTTCCTAAAAAGGCAGAAATTTAGAATTTCGGTCGGATGATGACGATGAGGAACATTTTAAGGATCCGAATTCTTATGAAAACGATTTTCAGGCGTCAAAATAAAAGTTCTCATTTTTATAATGGGGTACATACGAAAATATTCGCGGAGGAGGCCTTTTGAAACAAATCTCCACAAAGAAAATGCTTTTTTGTCAAGGGATTTACAGCTTTTAATAATGTTGGGTACACAAAAATTTGCGTATTTGTAGCAACACAGATTATTCGGTGTTGAAACTATGATTGTTTTTCTTTAATGAAATTTTTTAATGAAGCTTCATACAGATTCAAATTATGGGGTAACTCGAATGGCCTTAATAAATAGTTACCAATGATGCCACACCATACATTTATTTTAAATTCATGTTGGAAATGCTTTTCTCTTTTAACATGGGGATTTTCAATTGCCCAGACATGTTTGTTTCTTAAATTCTATTGCTTGAAATATTCTACAATATTCGTGTTGATATGGTTAGTACAATAATTTATTAAAGCATTACTGACCTTGATGTTATTAAACTTTGGAGTGAAATAGTATTTATAGCATTAACACATTTTAAGTTATGAGGGTATTTAATTTTTTTCTTTTTGCATATGTTTAGTTTTTTTAGTGTAGCCCATTTATCCCTTATACTGCCATTGTGAAATTTGTAGTTAAGTTTTAGTCCTTTTTCTGCCTTTATATCCACGGTTGTAAAATATCTTAAATAAATATGTAAAGATAAATTATACTTATCTGAATTTCCACAGTATTACCAAGATTTCTAAGTTATATTAAATCGACCAAGAACTCTAGAAAATGCGATATGTCAAAATAACGAAACCTTGGTTGATTCGTTATAACTTAAAAAGCTTTGTAATACGGTGGAAATTCAGATAAGTATAATTTATTATTTTTATATTTATTATGAATAGTTTCCACAAAGTAAAAGTTGAAACAATTAATTTAATTTCTAAAATGTTTATAATATGCCCATTTCTGCATTAAATGAGTTTTACGAAATTAGAAATCAGTAAAATTTCCCGAAATAAGGCAAGCGCATTTTCTTACAATAACCATTTATTTTTTTGTCCTCCCACTTTTTATTACCTCAAGAATTGTAATTGCCAAAGAGCCCATTCGCACTCATTTAAAAGAAATTACTGGAATAATAAATCGCTGCAATCTCTGAGATTTAGACGCGATATTACACCAGGCAGAACTAATTATGACATCAGTCGGTACGTAAATCACAAGCTAATAAAGGCCATTGTAATATAGACCGACTTGTAAAACAAGTCGCACGCGAAACTTGTTATTTTAGATATATACGACTTTATTGTTAACTAAACTTTATTTCGTGTTGAAAAAATATAAATCTTTTTTGGATAACGGCTAACAAGGTTTTTATGGACTTTACATGTCAAGTAGTTGCCCTATTTGTATGTACATTTATACAAGGTGTCCCACGACGATTAAGACAAGTAATATATCAGAATTGGGCAGTAGTAGAGAATTATAATTTTGGGGGTGTAAATTAGAGCAAATGTTGCATCTTTTCTTGTTATTGTGTTACCCAATGAGGTATTTGTTTTTGGTCACGTGACGTCGCATTCAAAATTATTAATGGGACAACCTGTATATTTGTGCCTTTCTGTATTCCTCCCGATAAAACAATTCCAACAAACTAGCACACTTGGGGTCTAAAGTGATTAATAAAGAAATACAATGTGGTGGCAGCAAGATGGTGCACCTCCACATTTTGATGGTAGAGTGAGAAATTATCTGGACATGATATTTCCAGAACGCTGGATTGGACGCAACGGTACTATTTACTGGCCTCCAAGGTCGCCAGACCTGACACCGTTAGATTTCTTCCTTTGGGGATATCTTAAAGGTATCGTATATGAAACTCCGTCTAGAGATTTAGACGATTTGAAAAGAAAAATACGCGATGCTTGTAGAACTGTGACACCGGAAATGATTAGGGCAGCATGTAACCGAAATCTATTATCAAGATTTGAGAAATGCATTTACGAAGATGGGCATCAATTTGAACATCTCCTTTAATATTGTAAGTTTTTTTTGTGACAGTTAATTTGAATTTTTATTAAAAATTATAATATTGGTTTGTCTTAATCATTACGTACGAATGTAAGATTGCCGAAAATTACAAGGGATTCAATTATGAATTTTTTAACATACAATCGTTTAAGTACCTGTAGCTCTTGAATTAATCACTTTAGACCCCAAGTGTGCTAGTTTGTTGGAATTGTTTTAACGGGAGGAATACAGAAAGGCACAAATATACAGGTTGTCCCATTAATAATTTTGAATGCGACGTCACGTGACCAAAAACAAATACCTCATTGGGTAACACAATAACAAGAAAAGATGCAACATTTGCTCTAATTTACACCCCCAAAATTATAATTCTCTACTACTGCCCAATTCTGATATATTAGTTGTCTTAATCGTCGTGGGACACCCTGTATAGAACGGATTAAATCTTGTAAAGATAACTAAGCTGTATACAGGGCGAGTAATTTTTGGGCCAATTATTATATAAAATGCATTGAAATAAATATAAAATTATTACTTCTCATACCCAAAAACCTCCACTACTAAATATTTATGTATACTTGTCAAAAAACGTTAAAGTAATTGTGAAAAACAAAAATTCAAATTTCTCGTTTAACACCCTGTATCTCTCTTTTTATCAATATTTTATTAAAGCAAGTTAGTTCAAATCGTAATATTTTAAAGTGATGATTCTACTGTACTTCTATGTACAATTACTTAAGGACCACCCTGTATTTTCATTTCACTGAATATTCTGAGGAACGGGTTAACAATATTGCATTTTCAAACTAGTACTCTCAAATTTTTATTGTGAGATTATTTATGGTCCATGTTTTAATAATTTTGAATCATCCCGAATATTAAAGTTCCAAAATTTTTGTGTAAGACTGATACTCGTATTTGGAATTCATAATATGTCCTGATTTTTTAGTAAATTTAGAGAGACCAAATGATTAAATATATATATATATATATATATAAAAGAAGAGTTTACATTTTACTTGTTTGCTCACAGAATAAAAACCCTCATATTTTCACTAAAAACTAACATTTAGAACTGACACTTAATAATAATTAATATTAATAATAATCTTAATATTCGCTTTTAAAACTATTCTCAGTTTGCCTAGAATTTCAAAATCTCGTTTTAAAGGTTCGATTACTAACAACGCTACAACTTACATTAACAATATTTTTAAAATATGTCAGTCACTATTAACTTTGAAACCAGACAATGTGAAGATCAGTATAAAAAGATATTTTCTGTCCTCCTTTTCTTTTCTACCAGTTCTATTTTCCCATTCTTCTTTTTATTCCTCCTCTCAATTTAATTTATTTTTCTCTTCTTCTTCTTCCTCTCTTCTCTGAAATCTTATTATCTTATTGATTTAGCACTGATAGAAGACCAGTGGTGGAGCAATTCACAGCTGAACCACCAGCCAACCATTTAACTATTGTTATTATTATTATTATTATTATTATTATTATTATTATTATTATTATTATTATTATTATTATTATTGTTATTAAGAATAGCTAGAGTTTTGATAAAAATATATTAGATTCTAATAAAAATACAAATACCGTAACGTAATAGAATATTTATTTTCTTATGTCAAATTTTATTCGCATTGCTGGTATTTGTTCAAAGGAATCTCTTGAATTTACAGTCATTGGATTATTTCGGAACACAAAGCAATTTTGTGCAATACAACGTGGCCATTTGCCTAATAGGAATGGAGACATAGAATATTCCACAGATTCTTTGTCGCAACACATGCAGAAAATCGCACTCTCTAACGAAGTATATTCAAATGAAACTACCCGTAACGGTTCGCGTATATTTTTCTGGTAATAGTTTCCGAGTTCTTGGCACTAGCAACAAAGACAGTTGTTAGACATTAGGCCAGGATCAACACATTCTAAGAATTTCAATTCTCCAAGTGTTATAAATGCATGCACATATAATTAATTTCGAGAAACTTTTAGAACATTTAATTTTCTTTGTACTTATACTAAAAACATTTTATCAGCATAAGTTAGGATATAAAATTTGGCTTTATTAGTTTATTAAAATTATATGCTTGGTATGTTAAACTTAAAAGTTTTTCATCGTGGAAAGACAAAAATAACTAAATAAGTTTGAAAAAAGGAATGGATATGATTCAGATCATCTGCATAAATATTTCTTTCTTAATATTCTAGCTCACTTAGTCTCCTTGAATATGCAGGAAGCATTCGACAACAAGAGCATCTATTATAAAAACCGTATTAAATTTTAGAAAGCTCCTCAACGGTAGTTTCTTGTGTATTGATGTGAAGGTAACCATTTTTCTAGAAAGAATATTTACTCTTAAGACACTCTCTCTATCATCATATAGAACCTCATAATGGACAACTTGTTGAAATCTGGTACGAAAAACGATATCTTCTATCAGTCAACACCAAGATATTAGATATGGTGTTTCTCGCAAGAGGAAGAACACTAAAGGATTTTAGAGATTCAAAAATGTTGAAGTAGCATTTCAGAAAGTACTTTGGTGCAAATTTCGGTGAATTTTAAACAGATTAATTTTATAAAATTTCAAATTCTAATTTGTTAAAAGCATTGCAAAATTCTTAACCCCAACGACAAATTGCATTGTGTCAGCTAACGCCAAGCTAGAACATCCGGTACAATCTTTTTACTTGTACCAACGCCATTTTGTGAAATTTACGTGATAACTTCACATTTAAAAGCTGTAGCTTTGTCGATTATTGAATTATCGATTGAAAAAACTTTTGTAATTTTGAACTGTGGAAACTTTTGAATCCTTAATTGTTAGTGAAACCTTAACTGAATTAAACGATTCCATTTATCATACCCTTTCGAGCTAAAAATCTGCAACCAGTAACAGCAAAAAGTCTACTTGACCAAAGAAATTCTTAGAAATAATAAGAATAATAAGAATCCAGTGTAGAGACGACCCCTGGGAGCACTCGATGGAGCTCAATTGGAAGTCCCATGATCTATCTCGAATCATAAAAGAAGTGATAGCTGTAATCATAAGGCTGAAGACAATGGTTGGAAAGGGATGAACGTAAAGACGGAAAAAGTTCCTGTTTAATTCAGTCAAACGATCATTTAAAGATGGATTTAGATATACAGTATTAGAGCTGTACCCTCAAATCAGTGGGTAACTCCAAAATCAGAATGACAAGAAGAGCAAAAGGCTCTAGAGATAATAAACGTCAAGAAGGGAAGAATAATTGTTTTGTGAATGAGGCCAGTAAATATTCACCATGAGGCCAGTAAATGCTCACCATGAGTCTAGTAAATGTTGATAATGAGCTAGCAAGACTCGTTGCCGAGAGCTAATCCGATATACCTATGGGTCCGAAAACCATGTGGCTATACTGTACAAATCCAGCAAATTCGGTTAATCCACTGGTCCAAATTTCAAAAGATGTAGAGAGGTTTTACTTAATTAAGCCAAAGGATCTCGATTCTCTTTTATGAAGTTTTGGGCAGAGTAAAGAGAGAGAAGGAAGCTAAAAATGCAAAAAACGCTAATCTTCTTGTTTCTCTAGATGTTATTTTATGTTCTGTAAAATTAGATTGCTAGATGATGAAATAATAACCGTATTAGACTGGCCTAATTTAAATTTTTCTTCAAAGTATTCCGAAGTTATCGCGTAGCAAAGAATCGAGGCACAACAAGCTTGCTACCATAAGCATTTCCTTACTTCGACTAAGTTCGGTTTAAACTTGTGGCTGTCATCTTAAAGTTTGCCGCATTCTGCGATGTAAATTCCCTTGTCCTTCGCTTTATTGAAACTGCCGACGAAGTATGCTATCCAAATGCAAAGACAAGCAACAATCCTTTTAAGTCTTTCGTTGTTTCTATGAAGGAATTAATTAAGCGAAACATCTTTATGCACATTTTTAGTTAAAGGGCAACATCTTTTGGTTTTTTAGACCTTTTGGAAGTCATTAATAATCTAAATGTAAGTGCATATTTTTGAGGAAATGAATAATTCTTCTTCATAGGCCATAGACTTGCAATAAGTATCTTTCATGTAGAAGTATTTTTTAGAATAAAAAATCGTCAATTTTATAGACCAGTAAGTTTTTTAATAATCTCCTAAAAGTTTTTTTGGTAATTTGCCTTTTATATTGAGGAATCTGTAATAAATGATGTTGGTGATGATCAAACTGAATAGAAAAGGCGAGGATTGCGGGAATTAAAGACTTGAAAAGTACTTCAAAAATTTTAGTTAATAATTGTATAACGCCTGTTGCTTATAGGATTTAATTATTTTAATGATGTTTTTTTAATTCTGGGATAAAAGTACTTTATTCTACTCTTAAAATCAAAAGAATTATATAAAATATATCTTTAAAAAGTGCCATGTTTAATTATACCTGTTAATTATTTATCTTTATCATTTTACGTATTGTAATATTTTATTTGTTTGTATATATTTTTTATTTGTTAATTAGTTAATGAATGAAACTTCGAATAATTAAAAAAATTAAGTTTTTGTTCAAATAAATAAAATTTTGTATCAATCCTAAAATGATTATTAGTAAATAATTGATATAAATATGATCATCATTACGATAAAAAATATCTAAATTTTATGCCCTAAGGTTGGGGTCCAAAACGTGTTGGTTATAACAAACGATATTTACATAATCTGATATTTTACATATGTAGTTAATTTAGCATGTGATTTTTTATCCTCAAGTTAAATATAATGCTTTTAATTAGGAAACAAAGAATTTAAAAATAATTAATTTAAATGTCTAAAATTCCAATGCAACATAATTGACTAAATAAAAGTCTTACTATACTTTTTATAAAAAATGAGGTAGAACATGGAAAATAAAACTTATCTACTGATAAGTGGTTAGTTTTTTGCAATTATATTTCAAAGTTTCGACTTTGGCTGAATTCTACGATATTTTTTCTAAGCACTCAAAAAATTGAATCTACTTGTCACATTTTTAATTATATCTTTATGGATCCATAGCTCTTTAAATCCGAAAAAATTACATTTTACTCAAAGAATATAGGAAATTTTCAATAAATCATGATTTTAATTTATATGAATTTTATTAATTATTACTATTTTCAAAGATACAATTTTTTCCTGCTAAATTATGATCTTCACATTGGATACAGTAAATTTTATTATAAAGTCTTTTTATTTAATATTCAGTTGTTTTTTTGAAATATTTGATACAATTCTTAAGTTTAAACGTATTTAAAATAATTTGTGTAATAGTTTTAATCTTTTTATATATTGAAAATTATTTATCATCTGTAGTTTTAACCAACAATACAAAAAATATTCTTAGATTTCTTTCTTATATCTTAAAATTTATATTATACAGTGTATCCAATTATGTCGATTTTTTTTAATATAAAAACAAAAAAATTGTGAAACACTAATTGTGATGTCCTAAAATACACTTTGATGTTAAAGACGTCGTCAGATTTTTTGTTTTCTCTGTGTAAAAAACACAAACATGATGAACCGGCGAAACAGTCTTCTTAGATCTTTGGCTAATTAACAAAAGAGTTCCTCCCATCCTGCTTTTCTGATTGGATCGATAAAGAAATTCATTAACAAAACAACCAACAGCGAAATTCTAACATAAAAAAAGGAAGTTCTTACACAAAAAATTACAAATTAAGTATACATTTTAGCAGATAAAATTAGACAATCAAATTTTGATTCGCAATTCTTCTGAACTCGCGATAATTATTTTGTAAATTCTTTTAAATCGTAATTATTTTTGTCTTCGTTCTTCTTTATATTGTATTGAAATAATAACATAGGTTTTTCATCGATTGATAACAGTAAAATAATTTCTCCCATTTTATGAGATACGCCACTGTTCTCTCATTTGGATGGCCCATCGGGAAATGTCAAACTAATTAAAAAGTTTCAAATACAGCTGTGTCCGCAGCACTAAGATTCGACAATGGTCCATTCTCATCTTGCTGTACTTTTAATCAAAGCATCTACTTGACGATAATAGGCCAATGGGTTTGCGGGATAAGCCAACCGCATCTTTGGGGGCTTATTATTGCAGATATGCCAGTCACAGTGAAAATTATTAGCACCAAAATCGAGAAAATAGTAGATGATTATTAAAAACTTCAAAGATGTTTTGTGAAAATGCAAATTTATAAAGATGTTTATAAATTCATATTAATATTCCGTTATTAGTTACTTTGTGTACATTTTCTTCAAGAGAAAAATAATAGTTCTTTCAGCTATAACAAAAAAACCCGTCGGCGTTTAAAGAATAATTAATAGTGAACAGAAGTGCATTTTTTTTACTGTAATCATCGGATGACTTTTGGAAATTTTTGATACATACAGTACCTTTGCTAACTGTAAACTGTGTTAATAGTCTCCATTGTAAATCGCCTGCAGTGTAACAGAATTTTGATATTTGAGGGAGAAAAGTATCGATGACATTTTTTGGAGGGTTGAAAGTAAGCGAGAAAAAAAAAACTAGGAAGTAAAAGAAATACAGGTACAGGGATGGAAAGAAAATGTAAAACATGACGTCCTGGAAAAATTAGAATGGAGACAGTTCTGGAAATTTTTTTCTATTTCGCATGATTTTGATGGTGTTTTTAGTAATTTTCTTGTGTAATGGTTCTATATATTGTAATAATTATTTTTATATAATATAAATTAGTTAGGATGAATGCCCTCATTCTCTCTTATGGGTGGGTTCATATAAAAAAAATTGTAAATAAATATGAAATTAATTGACTTGATCAGAAAAACTAAATAAAATAATATGTAAACATATAATACATAAATTTATTAAATAAATATACTCGCAATAAAACTCCAGGAATTAAAATAAACACCAATACCAAATTATCCAAAACATTCTTTAAATCCTTAAAATGTTTCTCAATTAAACCAATGCATCAATGCGCAAGTGTTATTTATTTATTTTCAATTAATGTACCTACATTAAAAATTGTGATCTTCCTTTACTTATTTAGTTACTTGTTTATTTGAATTAACAATAACAGTTAAAAAATATTTTAATGAATTACTAAATACTTCTAACCAATTACATCATTGGTTAGAATTTAAAAATAAAAGCATTAAAATAAGTGATAAAATATTTAGGTAAAATATTAAATACTTCCAACGAATTACATAATTTGTTTGAATTTAACCATAAAACTTTTAAATTAAGAGATCTAATTTTTAATACCTTCAACTAATTTATTAAATGACACCTTCAGCCAACTAAATTGTTTGAATTTAACAATAATAGCTTTTAGAAAAGTTAAAATGTTAAAGTGAAATACTAGATACTTTCAACCAATTAAATCAGTGGTTGGAATTTAACATTAAAAACTTTAAAATAAGGCATAAAATATTTAAGTGACATATTAAATACTTTCACCAAATACATTGTTTGAATTTAACAATAAAAGCTTTAAATTAAAAGATATAATTTTTAAGAGAAATAATAGATACTTTTAACTAATTTTATCTATGGTTGGAATTTAAAATTAAAAACTTTAAAATAAGTCATAAAATATTTAAATGATATATTAAATACTTTCAACTAAATACATTGGTTGAATTTAACAATAAAATCTTTAAATTAAGAGATACAATATTTAAGCGAAATACTAAATACTTTCAACCAATTAAATCATTTATTTGAATTTAACAATAAAAACTTTAAATTAAGAGATAAAATATGTAAGTCAAATACTAGATATTTTCAAACCACCAAATAATTTCTTTGAACTAAACCAATCTAGTTTTGAAACCAGAGATAAAATAATTGGTTACATCGAACTTACACAATTTTTCAAAGTACATTTTTCTATCTTTTATCTCGCTAAGCTAACCTACTTAATGTCGTTTCGCCTTTTTTTTCAAAAAGGAAAAGCCACGTAATAACTCAATCTATTTCCGGTGTCATCAATTCGGAGCAGTTCCGGTCCGAACCAAGCAGTCCCAACGTGATATTTAATCTAATGTCTCTTCACTACGCTGACGTAGAAAAATCGACTATTCTTTTTGGTCAAATGGAGAAATGTAAATGTAAATTCTACTTCCATTTCATACATGTCTGGCCAAGTTATTAGAAAGTCGCATAGACAGCTCTACGGTAAATTTGAAAAATGTTCAACTAGAGAGTATTCGGGTGCAATAACAGATAAACGGTCACGTGTGATTTAGAACGACGTATTCTTTGTTTCGAAACCTGGAAGGACTATTCAATAGATTAATCATCTTATTCGAGATCTCGAAAAGCTGATTCTAGCTTTGAGTTCTTATTTGTTTTGGCAAATTTAGGGTCTTTTCTTGCTTCTGACAATTTAAGAGGGCCAGCAGAAGATGTAGTTAATGCATTAGGTTTTTCATGTTTAATTCAAACAAATATTTATTTAGAAAGTTGAAAAGGTTTATTTAACACAACACCACAAAATTTCATATATGTATTATGTAAAATTACTTTATGGTTACAATATAAAACTCTTATTTGTAACTTATATGAAGTATTTCCTCTATTGTTTCAATTGTGTTGTTAAGTGTATGTTTGTGTTTAGTGTCAATGAGGTGTTTTGTGTAATGTAACTTATCTGGTTGTTTTAATCTGTAAGCTCGTAAGTGCTCACAGTAGCGTATGTTAAAATTTCTTAATATCTGGCCAAGATAGATGACGTTACAATAAGACAATTTAGTTGGTAAACACCTGATTTTTTTAATTTATTAATATTAGGTTTTACATTTAATAATAATGAACTTGTATAATTTCTTACTTTAAAAGGTATTGTAGAAGATGTTGTAAGAGATATAATTTTAGATATTTTATCTCCAAAATATATAATACTTCTATATGATCCATCATCTATAGGTTGTTTCGGAAATATTAGGTTAATGGCAAACTTTTCTTCTACTTATTTATTAGATGTATTGGCAAACCTTCATTTTGAATATAAAATTTATCATCAAAAACAAAGTAATTTTAATTGACACATAAATTAAGTGGGTTTATAATTTCATTAATTACCTACATTTTGGTTAATGTTTTTTCTTTCTAAGAATTTTGTTATTAATGGCATAGATTTACATGAAGAAATTTTTGATAACATATTACTAACGTCAAATGAAAGTTTTATCTTTATTATGAAGAAATTCCACAAATAAATAATACTTATGTTGAATTTCCAAAGTCTTCCAAAGCGTTTTAATATGTATTAAGATACCGAAACCTGGGTAGACCTGAATACATATTATAACGCTTTGGAAGACTGTGGAAATTCAAGATAAGTATTATTTATTTTTCCATATTTATAATGTACAGAAAGTTTTATCATTTTTTTATGATTGTTTGTAATACAAAAAGTGAATTTATGCTTTATAAAACAAACTTATCAATCAAAGTCATGAATTTTGTATGCTTTTAAACGAAGTTTATACTATAGTTAAATCGCAATATTTAGTCTTACTTAAAAACGCTTTTCGGTTAATTTAAGTTGTTAACTCATGATTTTTCAATTGAAACAACCGTTGTTGATTGCATACTGTTCATTAATAATAAAGTGGATGCGGGAAATTACGTTTTATGTGTTTTGTTTGATTTAACAGGAGCTTTTGTTACTGTCGACCTACATTCCTGCATAATGATCCACAAAATGAATTATTTTGAGGATTTAAGGATTTCCTAAGCGAAATACGCTCTTACTTTATGACTCACATAAATTATTTAAAGTATATTTTAATATTTTACAATTAAATTGGGGTAATTTTTAAAGTCAAATAATACTCCCATTTCATTTTTGTTGAAATTCATTTTTAATGGTGGTAGCGATACAATTTCAGTTGCGATTTTTAAAAATTTGGCGAAACAATACTCTTAATTTTGGTGGAATCATATTAACAATATTGGCGAGGTAATTTAAAAATTATAAATTACGGTACTGAATTGTAATTTTTGGTATCTTTCCTTATTTAGATCAAATGATTTAATACGCAATAAGCAAACTTAGAAACGTCGGGACAATCTACTATTGTTTTATTTTCAAAATTGAATCAATTAGAATTCAGAGGATCCTCAATTTGAAGTTCGCGTTGAAATTTGCATAGATTTGCTTGATGAATAATTGTAAAGGTGAGATACCTAAACCTCTTAAACCCAGTACACAACAATTAAATTACTCATACCTACGGACCGAACGCTCAAACCAAATTAGTCCTCGAATAGGAAATTTCCTGGCAGTATACAGTGCATACAAATATAATAAACCGTACGTTCACCTTTTATGGATGTTGCTGAATATTTAGGAATGTACCTCGAGTCAGTCGTCGACATAGATTATGAATGTCATTATTCATTGCGAACCTTCAAATATTAAAACAAGTGTAGTTTATACTGTACACATCCAGTTCAACTTAACAATTTCCAATAATAAAAACAACTCTATTATATATAAAGTTACTGACTACACAAAAATCAATTCGCTCCTACCTCAAGTTGATTGAAATACCTCATTTCATAACTTAGCCGATCCCTCTTCAATGTGGGACTCTTTTCTCGATATTAACACCAGAATAATTTCTGATAATAGTTCAAACGTCATGTTTTAAAAAATAATCTAAAACCTTGGATAAATGGCGAAGGTTTGCGTTTAATTAAACACAAACGACATTTTTAACCCAATTACTTAGTATTTTGAAGTATACTTCTTTAAAATTCCTTTTCAACCAACAATTTTGTTATATATTAAATCTTTTTATTTCTTCTTTTACTTATTTCATGTTCAAATTTATACTTTGTTATTTTCATTGTTTCTATCTGTTCATTCTACCTAAACATTTTTTGTTATCTGCATCTTGAATTTATCTTCTTATTTCTATATTTGTTTTTTGCGTTTTTTTTTTCCTCTTATAATTTTTGTTACATCTATTTTCTTTTCTAATTTGCTCATATCAACATTTACATTAGTTTCGTGTCTACATATGTCTTTCTGAATGTGTTGTATTTGTTTTTCTGTGTTTTCCTTGTTCTGCACTACTTCTATCTTGATATTTTTACATTCATTTTTCATTTTGTCTTCAAAATCACTTATTTTCCCTTCTTTTCCTTTTGAGATTAATTTAGTTATAAAACTTTCATTGCCTCTTTTGATTTCTTGTACTTGCTTATTTATATTTTCTTTAAATCTGAATTTAATTCTAGCCTAATATTTTCTTCATATTTCTTTTGGTATTCTTTCTTTGCCATTTCTGTTTCTAAATTCAATATATTTTTCCAATTTTCGTTTTGCAGATTTAAAAAGAAAGCCATATAGTGTCTTGATTTGTCCATTATTTTTGTTCAATATTGCTGAATAATTGGTTTGCAAATTTTCCTAAAACATATTGTCATGCAAAGTTCAACAACAATTACAGATTTATTAAAGATAAAAAAGTGCTCAACAATCATTAAGAAATAACTATAAATTATTAAAATGGGAAGATGCTCTTGAGGGGCGCTTAGGGAACTAGGTACTAGGTAAATTTTCCCCTACGGTTGGGGAATCGCCCAGATTGGAACAACTGGACTATCGTCCCTAGTCTGGGACCACTGAACTTCCTCGCCAATGTAATAGACTCGTATTTATATTAAATAAAGTTTGTTCTTGAAAAGTAACCTCACGTAGTATATAGGGAAAGTATAACGCTTTTTTAAAAACGTAAAACAATGTTTAGTTTACGAAATTATTACTAAATATAAACAAGTCCGTGAACTACTGAACAGGTTGAGTAACTAAATCTAAAGCCCTTTTCGTATGTGACAATATATGATTTAATACAAGTAAATAAAAAGTTTCATATTATTTGTTAGTGATCTCCACCTTGTACGCTTCGTGCGTCTCGACGCCACGTACGCAAAAACAATGGCATCGCCGAGTACGATGCCAATGTCACGGGCCTCTATTGTTTCAGTATGTCTCAAGTGCCATACTTATTGGCCTCTTTCTCTTTTGGTTACTAGCCACTCATTCCACGGCGAGGGTGCAGTTTGCCCTGTCATGAATACGATTTTCAATTACTTATTACGGGCGATTGTAATTAACAGAAATAAATTATTAAGCCGTTAAGAGTGCTTTATTATCATACTTAGTTCAATTATTTGGGAATTGTTCAGAAATGCGATTTATTTAAATCAGTTTATGGTGGCTCAAAAATTTACTGAGTTACATTTAATGTAGGAAACATTGAATATGCTTTTGTTTTGTAAGTTTTCAAAGATCAGTAATATTTGCCAAATTTGGATCACTGATAAGATTATGGACATGTAATTGAACCACCATCGTTACCAACATTGAAATCCTTATTTTTGGGATATCCCGTTTACGACAGAAAATATTACTACGACCATATTATTGGCATATCTATTAAACTTGTTTAAGGTAACGCATATGACATTTTTTACAAAAACTATTTGTTGTTATTCCTTTTTGGTTAATTTTGGCCAATTATCCCTATGGCTATAACACGGTAGCAGCGAGCAGTAAGGAAAAAGTCCGCAGGGTTAGTAAAATAGCAATAAATCAATCACGTGTCTCGGGGCGTTTTGCAGAGAAATAACTTCCGGTAGGCGCTTTCCATTGCTTTTTCCATTTTCCATTTCTAGACGTTCAACTCACAACTTCCAAAAACTAAAGTTAATCCCAGTTTCGGGGAGATAACTTCAACTTTCGAAACTAAGGACTTATTGCAATTATGCAACTTTTTTTACTGCTTGTCAGCTTATCTTTGCAGTAATTAGCTTTTGCGAAAAAATAATGGATGGTTCGAGTTATATTTGAAGAAAAATTAGTCTGATTTGAAGTTAAATGCATTCACTTATTTTCTAAGAACATTTTAAACTACACTAGATAAGTTTTCAAATTAAAAATATTTTAAATATACATTTATATATTTTAACAGGATTTATAACCTATTTTGTGTTATTTGAGATAATAAGTACATCATTGCCAGTATTATATATGATAAAGGATTCTAAATTACAAAACAAATTATAATTGCAATTGAGTTGTACTTAAATTCTAACAAATTTAGAATACTATAAGTTTATGCATTCAGATATGTGAAACTAAATTTTCTATAAATCTTATTTAATAAGCTCATGTAATATGTTGGTCTTAGACATGTATTATAATGTCAGTAATTAGTGTTGAATTAAATAAAAAAATTATACGTAGAGATGAATATTTCAAATATTCGTTTTTTGGGACAAGGTTACTTGAAGAAAACTACTATATTGACAGTCGATGTTTCGGCATTTATTTTGCCATCATCAGGACACTACAATACAAAAATGAGGGATGTTATTTTTAATTAATTTTAATTCCTGATTGCTTAAAATAAAACTTAAAAATATATTAAAACAAATACTCACACAAATTTTGGGACAAAGAAAATTTTAAAATGAAACTAAAATCTTGTTTCAGCCTTAAAAAGTAGTAAAACATTAAGATAAATCAGAACAGTAAAAAATAAGAATTTGATATTTTGTATCTTCTAACATTAACCACTCTTATATTGAAAAAAAAATATTATTTATTATTAATTAATGTAATCCTAATAATAATTCGCAGTTATAATTTATAGCAGATTTTATTAATTAGTAAAATTTTTATACAAAGTTGAGGAACATCTCTCTATAAAATTCAAGAAATCTTCGTTGAATTTAATTATGAATGAAAAGGATACATTGCAGATTAGAGAAAAATGTATAAAAATTCATATTATGTAACAATTTAATGGGGAAACATGTTCTATAATAAAATCCAGAATGTTTGAATAATACATTTATACAAAAATTAACTATATGAAATGTCCAATCATAAAATTTATTCACAAGTAGCCTTTAACATTGAAAAGTTATAAAAAATTGTCAGAAATTTGACAGGGTCTCTTCCATTTTGAACTTTGTAGCCTTTACATCGTATATTGAGTTAATTTCGGCCTACTTATATTGAAAGCTTTGTTTAGTTGAATTGTAACATAACCTCAAATTTAATTGAAAGGGTGAAAGTGATTTAAACTTTAATCCTAACCTCAAAATTTTCATTGCTCAGTTTAGTAAAATAGTAAACTCGCTTTCGACTCCGGACAATAACAACTTTGGAATGGCCTTAGAGGATGACTCTTTTCTGTTGACTTTCACCTAATAACAGAACCTTATTGGTTTATTGTTGCAAGCATTTATAATCACCCAAATAAACTATTAATTTTAAATTTATGAAAAACATACTAGTTTAACGAATGAAAAAACTCTTATTGACAAATCACTAACAATTACTTATGCATTGTATACCAGTTTGTAAATTTTAATTTCGCCATTTTTTTAAAGCTAATTTTTAACTAGGACCTCCTACTAAATGTTTTCGTATGAGTTTAGATATACCCTGTATATACAGAAGTTATTTAAAATAAATATATTCCATCAAATCAATAGTTTCTTATTACTATATCATTAGGGTAGCTAAGTTAAATGGAGTGCATCATTAAACGAAAAAAAAATTATTAAAAAAAATTAGATTCTGTTAACAGTCTACCTTTTTATCACTTCGCCCTCTCAGACCTAATCCCATTCTAAATTAAAACTTTTATTACCCCGCATCCCAAGAAGTAGAATTTTATGCAAATGCCCAGCAATTAATCACGAAGAACAAATTTTTAGTCTTTTTTAATCTATTCGTGATAAGACGAAGGTATAACTGCAGAATTTAGAAAGCTGAAGAATTGGAGGGTTGAAAGAGATGGGTTCGGATACTACCATGAATAAGAATCGCCATTGCCAGTGGAGTGCACGGTTGTTTATATTCAGACCAGATTTAAACATGCTATATATCTTAAATAAGCAAGTATAAGAAACGGAATTTAATTATGTAGTGATTACTTAAAATAAATAAGACAATACTTGTTATCAACGATTATCTTCGTTGAAAGCAATTGTAAATTTTTTCCCACTTGCAAAATTTAAATGGGTGCCACTGGACATAGCATTGAAATGACAACTAGGGGGGCGAAATTACACAGAACCCGCTAGTTATTCCAGCGGAAAGGGGCTTCATAGGGACATTTACATATTTTATTGCACCGCACTTATGTTATCTTGGAATTTCTGCAGCTTATGCAGGACCGGGTCTCGAAAATACTAAGGAAACTTTTAATATAGAAATTTTCAAAAGCAATATGTAAATAAATTTGTTATTATGAATAAAAATATTTCACAATTCGAATTGATTTAATGTATGGTATTTACTTTTTATTTGTAAATGTACTAAATCTAGATACTCGGTAAGTCATGATGACACGCTTCTATGAGAAGGTAATAGACAATGTTGTTTTATGTATGAACATTTTCCAAATTTTTATAGGAAATTCTAAAAGTTAGTCTCAATTCATCGGTAGGTAGTTAATCTTTTGTAAAGTTTTTAATCCCTTAAGTAGTTTCTAATTAAAGGGTTGGTTGCAAACATCTTAGCATTTTAAAAGGTACAAAAAATAGAAATTTAACTTTTCATTTGCAAAAAACTAAATTCAAAAACAGCCAAACAAACATCTTAGTGAACAAAATGGATGAAACTCTGATCATACAAATAAACAAAACTTTAATAACTACTTTATTATACTGTTACGTACTGGGTTGTTTTCTTTCAATAAATATATAAAAAAATCTAAATATTATCTTCAGTGGGGGGTTTTAACTCACTACGAAACTTGGTTAATGGAAATTAAAGAGTGAAACAATGACAATTTAATTATTCAAACGAAAATAACTCTTACAAAATATTAGGGCAATTTGCACCTTTAAACAAATAACATATTTAATCGCAGGGGTAGGCACTATCAACTTGTTCATTCGAGAACCCAAAATTGATTTCCAATCTCTTTTTCCAACCAAGAAGACACAAATGTTTATAAATTTTAATTACTCTAACAAAAATGTTTTAATTTAGAAAATATTAAATAAAAAATAAGAGTAATGTACAGGGCGATATTTAACTAAATCCCTGTACATACTATCGTAACAATTAAATAACACTTTAATTAATTAAATATAGCTGAAATATAACACATTATATCCCATATAAGAAACCATTTGTAAAGCACAATTTTCCATAATTGAATAAATTTTTTAATAACTATACTGTCCTTTTTAGCCTTTTTCCCTCTATGAGAATGCATTCGTGTATGTTAAATTAAAAATTAAGTGAGCGCAAATGAAATCGTCAGGGGTGAATATTTTGCTCAATGGAACAAAAATCTTTTGAAGTACTTGTAAAAATCGTCGATCCGTAAAAAGTAGCCGAAGGTCCAGAAATGTATGAACCGTATCTGGATGTGACAACCTCCTTTGCCGTGATCCCTTGACGCCCTTTTCCCCTTTATATTCCCGCAACGTCTTTGACAGTAATGCAATTTTATTTACCGTGCACTACATGTCTCCCGGTGTCACCGTCAGACGTCACCTCAACACAAATTTGAATTAAAAGTATACCCCGTAGAAAGGTCCATACTTCAAATTTGCCGTTGCCGTTGCCACATAAGATGACTCATACAGACTTTTTACGAATTTTAATGTGTATTTATTGTACAAAATTCATTTCATGCAATAAAATTTCCTATTCACACTTTTGAACTACAGCATAAATACAAGCAACTAAATAAAACAAATATATCTCTTAATTATATTATCTCCTGCAAAATATTTTTAAGACGGAATTATTGCTTACAAAGTTATGAAAAATAATCGAGGCAATAACTGAAATCATCACTATATCCCAACATCCGCATAACGTAGTAGAAACCAACTTTAAAAAAGCCATCGTAACCACCACAAACAGTGTAAAAATGTGGTCGGGTTTCAATAATTATTTAGAGAACGAGGGTATAAAGTAAAATTAACCAAGCTGTTCTGCAGATTTGCAGATATAAAGTAAAGAGGGTACAATTTCGCGAAAGGGTCAGACGAGAAAAATATAAAAAGTCATTTTGAGGAACTCAAACAGTCTTAACGAGGACGCGCAAGTTAGATGCGGGAAGTAACTAAGTTAAGTAAAGTAGAGCTTTGTTTTATTTTCTTAAGTACCAGAGTTTTTTCATTCTTTCGCATGTTAGGAGTAGAGTTTCAGTTAGTTTTTTTGGTATTTTATGGTATTTGGGCTTTTTTTTGTTAAGTAAACTTTTAAACGTCTATAAACTAATGTTACTACCATACTAGTAGTTTTTTCTTAGTGAAATTTTTGGGTACGTCTTACCTAATTTAAACGAATGTAATTTCCCTCTTTGAGAAAGTAAGTAGATATTAGTTAAGAGGGTCCTTATATTTTTAGAAAACATTTTAGTAAATTAATAATTTGGGAGTATTATTTACACCTGGTTTGTTTGTTCTTGTTTATAAGCTGTTTTCGTATATTATCCTAACCAGAACGAAATCAATAAATTATAAATTTGTTCGATTCACCGAATTCCGCCAAAGAAAAGATCGGTACTGGCTTCACATTAAGATTTTCGTGGCAATACTATTTTATTTTGGTTTTAAGTTTCCAAAGGATTTAGTAAACTATGACAAAGAGAATTTTTTTATTTTAGGCATCGAAGCCAAATAGCGTTTTACTCTGGGATCCCAGGGTTTCCATAAGTGTTTTTTTATAAAAGTTATCAATTTTCTTTTGAGTTCAAATGCTTGGGCCTTATGCCTGAACTTAAGATAAGACCACCTTATTATTTTTTTTCGTTCACTAGATTTTTTGTTTAACTAATTGTGTGTCAATTTCATTAAAAAAGAGAACTTTAGTTTTTACATTTTGTTTAAATAGTTGAGAAAAGTAATTTGTTTTAGTGTTATTTACATATGCCAAAAAGGCGCCGTGCTCTTTATGTTTATGGTAGACAATTACATCCCCTAATAATTACCCAAAAAGTGGAGCAGTGTTGCCAGCTTTAGGTGCTTTTCTGTAGACAATAATAAATATAATATACATGGATATAAATTCTAATAAAATGTTATTTTTGAAAATGGCTGTTTCAAGAACAAAATATAAGAGTTTTTTTTATTGTTAATGTATCTTTAAGGAAGGCTCTATTTTTGAGGACATCTTGTACATGTAGGTAAATTACAACAGTAAAAAATAACCATGTATTTATTATAGGGATCCTTAGTGAATCCTCATTACTAATTAAAGCAAGCTTATCAGTAAATCTGGGAGCTTATATTTAATAGGGATGATAAATAAAAGAGGTCTAGGGTAAGAATCTTGAGGTACTTCCTACAAAACGGTGTAGCATTGATCTAGTGCTTAATTTTTATTGGAGTAGATCTCTATTGTTGTTTTGCGGAAAATCTGAGGCATTAGATTAGTTTCTTTTTAAAGCTGGGGAATAGAATAGAATGAAATAAGGAGTAGGCAGCCTTTGCTCCACTCAGGGCGAATTGCTAAAGAAGTAATAAATCTTGTCGCGGGCCATATGCTGATTTATATCGAGCCGTAAAGGATACAGCGAAAGTTATTTAAACGTTGTAAATAGCGCTACATTACCGTTATTTCCACAAACTTCGCAGACTAAGTAATGTTAAGGGGTTAAGGTGGCAACTTTCTAGATAAATTCCGGAGAATGCGTTTAGAGTAAATGCGGTCAATTTGCATAAGATAATGACGCACCATAACCGGAACCGCACTCGCCAAATTCACGGAGGAAGAAGCCGTTTTCCGGAATCTGCACGAGTTTCGGATTAAAGCGAAGCTGGATTTTAATCGAACTGAAGCTGCTTGTTGAAACCTTTTTTTATGGGAGTCGTCGTAAAGGTTAATGGTTGCTAAAAAAGGCGCATAAAATACGTGTAAAATTATTGTTGGGGTCTTTATAACATTGGCCTACTTTTCAAGGAAAATCATGTTTCTTATGTTCATTTCAATTTTTAGAAACTTCTTATAAATTTATTACTCTTTATGACGGTGAAAGAGTATTTTTTCTAAAAAATGGCAAAAACGCCATCCATTTTCAATTTTTTCTTAAATGTTGCATCTGCTAAAGCGCAAAGAAATATTCCATTTTTTTAAAGTTATTCAAATTCGCGTATGTCTTATTTAATTTTTATTACATTTATAGATTTTCATGCAAAAAAAAATTAGATGAAATTTACGGCCAATGTAAAACTGGATGACTAACTTGGTTTTTTTTAGGTTTTTTACTATTTGTGTATGTTCAAAATGCCCAAATAAATCCAAATTTGTAAATTTTCAGTTTCGACGTGATATATACAACTACCACGAGTGTTATTTAAACCATTTTTATTTATAAACAAGACTAAACTGAGTCATAAAAAATTTCCTCCCAAGAATCTTGTTATGGCCCATAAGACGAACATCTCCTGCCAATTCTTTATTCCTGCCGCTTTTCTAAATTGTTTTCGTCTACGTAAAATTTTCACGGTTTACTACTAGAAATAAAAAAGTTATAACCTTCTCACATATATAACATGATAAATAAATGCTTCTCTGTGGTAGTTCCAAAAGGGAAGTTCCTCATTCCGAGGCCCAAGGGCTGAATGAACTTTATACGGCCCCGAAGTTCTTTACAAAAAGCAATCAGTTGTGGAATATATTTCAAAATTGTTTCATTTTATTCTAAATCAAGTTTTATGTGTCATTTTTCAAACAATATTTTGAGGTATTTCTTGAAGTTTCGCCGGGAATCATAAGCGGCTTTTTCAGGAGGTGAATTGTGCAAATCAGATGTGTTTAGCCTCTGACTACGTTGAGTAGTTGAGTTACCGAGCACATTTCAACCTCTAAAGAAGTTAGCATAATTTTATATATGCATAAATTTTTCAAAAAAGTTTGTTATATTATATATTTTGCAAAATATTTATGGTGGTATTCCGTAGTCACGATACTACTTTAATATGCGAGTAATAATTTGCAAATCAATATTACCTAATAAAAAAATCATTATTCTTATCAATTAAACATATTGTAAATATATTCTTAAAATGTTTAAAACAATGACTAAAAAATTAATAAAGAGACTTTACAAAACTATCCTCAGATATTTACCATTGCAAATGGCCCAATTAACTTGTCTCTGCACTCGCTGTACGAAACTTTCTGCTATTCCCAACTAGTTTAGTCCAAAAGTTAATGTTTTATTAAAAGTTTGTTTTTAATTTGGGCTAAGTTGGGTAAGGCACAGGTGAAACTAAAATGAAAAATTTACATTATCATCTCCGCTAATTGAAATGTACTATCCAATTCAACAGGGCTATATTATTCAGACAAGATTAAAACGTTTCGCTTAAACGTCAAGTTACAAAATTCTAGAGAGGAGCGTAATCCAGAAAAATGTCCACACAAATGAGATCAGAATAAAATTTTAAAGTAGTTTATAAAGATACTAGTTAAATTAAATTAAATAAAGTATGGAGAGAAATTTTTTATTATGCAACGATTTATGTTTTTTGCATATATATTTGTTGTACAATGTTTTTTATAGAAAATACGATAATTATTGTTTAGAACTATTTAGCTATTTAGTTTAACTATTTAGAAAGTGTCTTTTAACTGAATCTGTTACGTGAGAAAGGAGTAAATCCTATTTTTGTTAAATACAATAGCTCTTCTCGGGAAATATAACAAAAACATCTAGTTTAAAGATGTCAAACACAGGTTGGGAATTTTACTGAACGTACAAAAATTGACCCTCTTAAAACGGCAATCAAACAATTATTTTTTTTATAATTTGTTTAAAATATTGACGTGTCACAAGGACCGTTCGGTTTTCTGGGGTTTTCCTTTGTAAAAATATCTCTGCCCGGTAATTGTAACCTCATAAATTTAGCAGAGAATATTGTCTGGTTAAGAAGCCGTTAATAAACCGAAAAACCCAATAAAAGCAGCAATATTCTTATCTAATCCATAGAAGGGGATACACCAACATCACTGACCAATGAGAGTTTTACGTACAGGCAAAGCAAATCTAACTCTAAAATTAGTTGAGATTAATGCAGTAGTTTAAACCTCGTTTCAAGTGATTCTCTAGTTACATGATTGCCATTAGGTATATCAATTTTTTAGTAAGTCATAGCTTGTTTTAGTAATCATACAATTTAGTAATTTAAGTTCATTTTAACTAACTAAAAAAGTGAATTAATGCCAATCTCCTAACTAAAAATAATTCGAAAAGAGGATTAAATAAACTACAACTGATTCCAAAATGTGCCTTTGCTTTAATCTCAACGAAATTTATTTTTCCGGACATAAAGTTCTCATTAGATAATGAATTTTATGACTTAGACAAGAATATTACTGCTTTTATGAATTTTATGATTGTTAACGAAGTTTCGGCTTATTACAGTTGTAAGAATATCCCTCTGCGTTAAATAATTTTATGAGGTTACAATGTCGGCCCAAAATGTCTGTAAAGAGGAAAACCCCACTTTTAAAGTAAGCCCAAACAGCCATAGTAAACTTTCTTAGAAGATTGTATTTAAGATAATAATGAATTTGTTAATTTGGAAATAAATTTAAGTACATTATTGAGACATTCTTAGAAAAAAAAAATATTATTACATTTCTAATTTTTTTTGGTACTTTTACAAATGCAACTCTGTTACAAAATACATTTTTTATACCCCTGACAATTTTTTTCCGATCAATATCACTCAAAAATAAAAATTGAAAGTTACACTGCAAAAACAGATCTATAAATTTACAGAATATAACGTTGGCAATTTTGTAACCAACGTTAAATTATGTATTTTTTACAATTACAATATTTAATATGTAAATATTTAAATCATTTGTAATGTATACTGACGCAACAAATTAGGTAATTATACTTAATAGATTACGTAATATAACTTAATGTATTGTGTAAAATTACATTATATACAATGTAAACAACGCAAAAAAAGTTATGTAGTTGCTATTAATATAGCATTTAATTTTACATTAGTTTATGTAAAGAAACTTAATAAATTGTGGAAATATACTACGTATATTATGTGTATAAACTTTATAGATTGTGTGAAAAAGCTTTATAAATTTTGGAATAGTACTTAATAAATTGTTTATATTTACTAAATATTTTAATTTACATTGTAAAAATCGCAAAGGAAAAACAATAATCTTTAAACCTATATTTTGAATTTAATCATATATGACACCTTTCGTTCCAACTGAAACCTAAAATTCATAAAATAGCTATAATTTTGTATTATTACGTTTATGTAAACAAAATGTGTCTTATTAGAAATAGATTAAATTCCAAATATAGGCTAAAAGTATATTGTTTTTGAGTTTCCGATTTAGAATGTAAAATGTAATTTTTACAATATAAAGTAAAATATCGAGTATATAAAAAAATAAATTTAAATAAGATACAGATATTCTAAAAAATATGCAAAAAACATAATCTTCAATTTTATCTTAAATCAGCAAATTAATTTTTTTTGTATATTATGAACTATAAAAGATAAAAAAAATTCACATATTTTGATAAACAGTTTATTACATATTTGTAATAAAAACATGAGAATTAGTTAACTCTAACATAAACAAACACTTTTTAAATAAAATAAATAAAAGAGTATTATTGTCTATATAACGTTACATTTTTTATCAAATTAAAAACTTTTTTCTTTGTGCCGGTAATTTTTTTGCACTTAGAACCTGAATCAGGATGTATTTTTAAATAATGTCTTTGTAAAAACTCTAATGTAGTCTCTACTGACGAAGAATACTTTAAATTCATTATAAAATACATAGAGACGCAGACTTTCATAGCATCTAACAGAGACGTGTATCCTTCTTCATCGATAACTTGTTGGTCAACAAAAACTTTGTAAATTGTGTTTCCATCGAACTCTAAAACACGACAATTCTAATTAGAATTGGGATGTACATTACCATTTATAATTTTCAATTTGTTAAAATGTTTAAAATTTAATAAATTGTTAAAATAAAAAATCTTATACATATATATTTGAATACAGAATAAAAATACCCTTCAGATGAGGTATTATATGACCTCTTCGAAGTTTGAATGGCAAATACTAAACCGATCAAAAGATAAAATAATATTAAAAATTTTTTACACCGTTAGCTGTAAAATTAAAATACCCTTTAAAAAGTAAGTCACATATCATCTCGTTCTATTTATTTATTATTTAATGATATTTTTAAAGGTTTACCAAATATTAGAATGCAAGGAGTTCCAGGTAAATTTTCCAAGTACTCTTCTGAGGACCCTTTACAATTCCTTAGCAAAAAGGAAATGTCATCTTTGAAATAATTTACAATACAGTTAATTACAAACGTGATCCTGTTATTTTGGTCTTGATTTTCTTGCCAAATTTCTTCTTCAATTTTTAATTTAGATTTAAGAAAAGACAGTCTCTTCTTTCAACCAGATTATTCAATAAATGGATGTTTGAGTTAGTCAGTTTGTTAAAATTGCCAACTTTCAGAGTAGTATCGGCCACTCTTCTCTGATATCTGACACTGTTCGGAGATTTTCTGAGTTCAAATAATGTCTGATGGCGGCATATGACTTTTCACAAATACTATAGAAATGTTCATCTGAGCTTTGAGTATTCCTTGATTTTTCGGCAATGTTGTTTACATTAATATCTTCTGTTAATGTAGGTGCCCAATTTATGCACCCGGCTCGAGCACTTACAAATCGTTTTTTTAATATTATGGGACTTAGCTCGTTCTTTTTTCTTTTGTGAGGACGGTTTAAGTAATTATTGCGATCTTGTAACTTACTGACTAAAGAGTGACTTCCATCATCAAGAACTATTTTATCCTCATCAACGTCCATAAAAGTATTTGGAGACATATCGATAATTTTTGTATTTTAGAAATTTTAGAAGGCAACCATTATGTTTACATACAAACGAAGCCCACGGCCAATTTCGGTGTAAATATTGATGTAAATATATTTTCTCACTGTTACACATTGAAAATTGCAAATGTTACATATAAACATAATTAAAATATGGTACTTAATTAAACAAACACTAAACCTCAAATAAATAGACTTTATTTTTATTCTTTAAGTAACTTTAAGTAACAATTAAAACATTGCATCACTTCGGGTCGAGACAGGTTTGAAGCTACTGCGCAATTGCACTTTTTTACAATACAGATTGTGTAACATAATATTCACAGTAATTATTAGGTTTATTTACAGCATCATATGTTGAATTACAAAATATATTATGTAAAATGTTTATTCCAATGTAAAGTTCCAATAATAGTGTAATTTTACCAAAATATGTTTTGTAAGGGTATTATGTAAATAAGTATTTACATTATTAGATGTGTATTTAATACATTTACCTAATATATTTGGTAAAGTTTACATAATATGTATAGAACATTTACAGATTTTTTTTTCAGTGTAGAACTTCAATTCGTTATAACAGTTTTTTACCTCGCACCTCACAAAACCGAAAAACTCGAGCAACAAATATACACGACAGTCATCAAGAGGGGTGGCAATTATTATCATTTTTTTGGGCTAGCCTAGAAGTGGTCTATTAATATGCCCTGGTGAGATGAAATTATCTAAGAAATTGGATTTTAAAGAATTTAATTTGACAACGAAATGGATTGTAATTTCAAGAAGGTGATCAAGGATATTTGCTAACGCAATAATTATAAATTCCCAGAAAATACCGATGATGGAGCGACCTTGGATATGTTTTGATTTTGTCCATTCAACAGTTGCCTAAAAATTCACATCCTTAAGTACTGACTTGCAGCAACAACATTATGCATTTACCTGTTTTAATTAGGAAAGTCCAGAAGCGCATAAATAAGCTTCTGGGGTAAATATGTTTCTATCATCAAATCAAATACCAACTCAGGCAGAAAGCTTTAGTCGTACAACATAAAAAATAAACATAAGATTATGTAGTTTTGGCATTGTATTTTAACAAGTTTTTGTACGTTCCGTCGTATTTTCGCGTTTTTGATTGATCCCTACTTGGACCTATCGATGTACAAGCCATTTTCCCCTCAAATTTTCGTTTCAAAAAATTATTCATACTTATAACACTCAACAATTCTTAGCATTGGAACACCAGATTAAAAGTTTCTTATGTAATAGTAGTGCGCACGTTAAAATAACTAACAACAAAAGAAAAATCCACTTCTTTGTTTATTGCTACGTCAATCTAGACAGTTCGGTAAACTTCGATACCTGATGAATTTCCGACAGCCTCTCCAGCGCGCTAGATATGTTGCCTATTGCCTAGTCACTACTACAATTTGAATTCCTACTGGTTTTTAAGTAACATCTCCGAATGGGGAATTGCTTGATTTAAAACATAGAGGGCAGAGTCTCAGTCGATGGCCATCAACTTCAATGTTAAGAATTCTACTAGCAGTTGCTAATTGCAACCCTTAATTTAATTTCTTAATTAGTGCAAAGTCAAAGTTTTCTTTAAAGTAAAAAAGAACTACTCATGTAGGGTACTCGAAAATTTAGATTGTTAATCTTAAAATAATTGTGTTGTCTAATCATTTTCATTAGGTTTACTCAGTATACCATTTATTTTTTGCTGGAAGTAGGGTTTTTTGAAAATGGTCCAAATAATTTTTGCGCATATAATTTTTAGGTACTCTAATCTTCATACAGACCCTTTTATGGATAACAAAAGGTTCCATCGCGTATTAAATCTTTCAAACATCAAATGAGATTGGAACACAGCGATATTTTAATTTTAGATTAAGGTAATAATATAAAAGAACAATACATATAAAAAAACAAAAAACAAGAAATATTAATGAATGAGATAGATATTAAGAAAAGATATTTTCAAAAGCTATTGGATTAATAATCGCAAACAAAAGAGGATAACAGAAAGGTAACAGAAACAGAAATTTTGAATCAAAACGACAATATAGAGCATATAGAGCTCATAAATTTAGAAGAGTTAAAAAATGTAGTTAAATCCTTAAAAAATGGAAAAGCGCCTGGAAATGACAAAATCACAGCCGAAATGATAAAAAATCTAGGAAACAAAGATATTAGTGTCATATTAGAAATGTTAAATAAAGCTTGGCATAACGAGCAAATACCAGAAGAATGGGAAGTAGCACTAATAACGCCTACATACAAGAAAGGGGACCAAAAACAATGTCACAATTACAGAGGAATAACTTTATTAAATACTGTTATAAAAATATACGAACACATTATAAATAAAAGAATTGGGCCTCCCCTAGAAGCCCAACTATCTGAAACTCAAAGTGGATTTAGACCTGGAAGGGATACTCAATATCTCATATTCTCGATAAAACAATTCGCAGAAAAACGTCACTTAGAAAGAAAAAATACATATTTAGCGTTCATAGATCTAGAAAAGGCTTTTGGTACAGTTCCTAGAACAAAAGTATGAAAAGGGCCAAAAGAAAAAGAAATACACAGCAAAATAATAAAAGTTACATTTATAAAACAAAGAAGAATTTCATAATACAAAAGAACAGAAAGTCAGAAGGATTAAGAACCAGCGTAGGATTAATACAATGAGGAGGACTAAGCACAACATTATTAAATGTACATATGGACAACATCATTAAGAAAAGTGAACGGAGAGAGTCGAGATAATTGAAGAAGTTTTTGCAGATGATGTGGTACTAATAGCAGGAAGTGAAAAACAACTACAAGCAAATATAAATATATGGAAAGCAGTAATGGAAGAAGAAGACACGAAAATTAACACCAATAAAACTAAACTAAAACTAGTAATAGCAGATCAAAATATTGACACTGAAATTAAAATAGATAATGTAATAGTAGAACAACTAAGAGAATTTAAATATCTGGAAGTCACGTTAGAGGAAATTGGAAAACAGCATGCAGAAATAAATGAGAGAATTGAAAAAACAATTAAATTTTATTATGCCATGAATCAAAAATTCATTAATAAAAAAGAAATTTACAATAAAAACAAAGATTAAAGTGTATAATACAGTATATAGAATAGTTTTAAATTACGGATGTGAACCTTGGACCTTCTCGAACAGACAAAAAAGCAAGATTCAAGCAACTAAATGAAATACCTGAGAAGAACAATAGGAGTGACCAGAAAGGATAAAATCAGAAACAGAAAAATAAGAGAAAAACTAGAAGTACAACCAGTCCTAAAATTTATAGAACAACGTCAGCTAAGTTGGTCGGGAAACATAGAATGTATGGAAAATACAAGATAATATATATGAGGCAAAAGTACAAAACAAACAAAAAAGAGGAAGACCAAGACAAACTTGGAATAAAGTATTAAGTAACATACTACAAGCAAGAGGCAAATCCTGGGAATAAGCAAAATCCTTAATAAGAGACGGAAAAGTATGGAAAAATTTTATATATGAAAAATAAATGCAAACCCGACACCTTATGGTATAAGGGTATATGACTATATACTATTATTAAGGTAATAATAGTATAAAGCATATAAAAATGGATCAAACCTAAATTAGTACATGGAAATATTTAGAAAAACATACGGTTGTTTGTGAAAGGTCTTTTTGTTCTGACCTCTAATGTATCTTTCTGTATATATTAAAAAATGTATTCATCAAATCACGGTTGTTACTCTATATTTTGGAAAATATCTGCATGGATATTCTGCAAAAAATAAAAACAGTTTTTTCTTTTCCTTATCTCCTTATCTCTTTTTGTAATTTACGCTGAATAATCTTTATAATAAAACCAATATGTGAACTAATTATTTTATTCATTAAATTCTTGGCAGCTAATACTCGTAATTAACAGTGTGGTCTAATTTCTAATTATAGCTCCCAGAGTTCATCAAAGCCTCTATCCACGTTTATGGTAATGTTTTATTATAATTACAGTCAGAGACCAAATGGAAACGGTTTAACTTTGCGAAAAGAAACAAAAAACAAAATAATCCTCTAGTCATGTCATCAACCCCGCTCGTTGTCGATTTTCTGTCCTTTTCTGCGACTTTGAAGGTCCAAACAATGGGACAAAAAATAAAAAACGGAGAACGTGATACCGGAAATATAGGACTTTACAATGATACTTTTTGCCTTTCATTAGTATCTTGCATGCTTTTATTTCACAATTAAACAAGGTTTAAGTGACGTAGACATACGTAGATTGTGATGAAATTTTAACAAAGAGATAACATTTTTATAAATTATAAATATAAAAATTACAAACAAACAGTTTCATACAAGTATCTAGAATAGAGGTTCTTATCTTAAACTAATTTTTTTTGCGCCCCTCGTCCTAAACCTACAGGCATTTTACGTTGTTCCTGAAACCTAATTTCTGGCTCAATCATTTCATAAGGCTTCTGATATTTGTTTGATGATATAGAAAATTATACAAGGGCGTGGTCTACGGGGTCCAACTAACAGCTGCGCAGGTGATTTTTGTGTTTTGTTTAAAGTCATATCATGTATTTTCCACACAAAAACAACCAACGGGCCGAGGGAAAATGTAGTGGCCAGTTTGATTTAAATAATTAGATTCTAAGGTTTGTAATGTCAAATATCATCTGCAAATTCACTAATATAGTGTAGATATTTAAACATAATGTGTAGACAAATAAAAATTTGTTGACTTACCCTCTGTGGAACACCCCTGACGGTGGCGGCGGCTCTACCATGCCTCGGAGAACTAGCCCCGTGTTTTTCTTTTCGATGTGACGTTTTTAAACCGCGTAGAAATCTCGAAAATGTTGTTCGTTTTTTACCGGTGTTGGTGTAGTTTTGGTCTGAAATAAAAATTTGCTGGCTATTATAATTAAAATCGTCGAGTAATGTATTTTATAATTATATAGCATTTCTATTCTAAATTGCAAAACTCAATTTAAGAGATTCATCCAATATAAGTACATGTAAATGTTAAGAACTTTATAAGAATCAAAAACTATTCTGAGCCAATTTCATTGAGTAATAATGTGTCTAGTAAAATAATAACTTAGAAAAAGAAATAATCTCAAAAATAAAACATTTCACTGATGAATAAATACTAAAAGTGAATTATAATTATATACACTGTATATAGGGTCTTTCCTTTATTATTCACAAAAATATCAAAATTATGTTGATACTTAAGCACCTACGCCCATGGATCTTCTTTGTTGTTTCATTAGCCTTTTTTTGAGGTTTTGCAATTTAGAGTAGAAATACTATAAAAACTATAGTTAAAAATGGGGAAATCAATCTGGAATTAGTTTTATACTGAGAAATTAGAAAACGTAGGAATTCTTGGGACATCCTATATAAAATAACAAAGATGGACGAATTAATTGATTAAATTGTCACATGAAATATATTTCTTTTTCGATGCGTAAATTATCCCTCTAGCAATAATTAAAACAGTTATATTTTGTTAATTTTCATTTATTTGAAATTAAATAGTTTTACCGCTACATAATATTTACTACGTTTACACGAAATACGAATTAAAAGCATTATGACACATACATTTAATTTATTTAGTTATTATTTTTATTAATTAGTTTGCAACTTTATTTCTTCTAAATATCCAAAAAAAAATTAAAATAAATTCAAATTTATAATCGTATGAAAACCATAAAAATCATATCATCGTGTTGATAAAGAAATTTTTTAAATAACCTTACATTTTTCATATTCAAATAAATGAACCGACTTTTTAGAATTAACAGAAAGTCTTTACTATATGGATTTTGTTCAAATTTCAAATAGGCCTAAATTAAATACAGACAATAATAATGAGATAATCAATCATGTTCAATTCGAACGAAGGGATCCTGGAAACGTAGTTAACATATAAAACAATCGTTTTTCACAAACTAAATTTTATTGAGGGGAGGACACCATTTGCAATGTGTCGTCATCCAAACAATATGTATTTTTTTATCTAAATGTATATTCATTCGTCGCATATAAATTAATGAAATTCTATCACATTGATTATTTATGACGGAAATTATTAATTCACATTTATTTTCGTTAATGATTATTTTCACGGTGAATTTTAATTATACCCCTGTTAGATACACTTTTGATATTACAGTCAAATCATTTTGAAAATATGCAAATATTTACATATTATATTGGTTTGGATGAAAAATGATTTAAATGTTAATACTGCGAATATGGAGGAACACAATCCGGATAATTTTTATTGTCTTTAATTATCTCCATAACGATCGAGTTTTACTTTTTTCGAAATAAAAATAATAATAACTACAATGTAAAAACTTAATTGTCCAAAATTTTTCGGGTAAACACATTTTTTCCACTAGATTTAATTTTTCCTGGTAAAATATGTTGGTAATTTTTTTATATTTCAACTTTCCAAGCAAAATAAGTTAAGTTTTTTTTATCCGTGAATTTTGGAGTTTTTAAACTTCAAGCTAAAAATCTAATCTAAGACACCTTCTGCGTTATTGTTTGGTATTAAAATTCAATTAAAAATTCAAAACTCTTTGAATTAATCCACAGCAAGCAGGGTGTAGCACTTTTTTAGCGCATAAAAATCAAAATTAATTCCTGTAATTAAGAAGTTTCCAAATTAAAAGTTCGGCTAAACTCCATCTTAATTTTATCGCTCATATTGGAATTTTCTTCACAGGATTTTAATAGTAATTAATTAATTCGCCAATACCTAATTAACGATGGAATTTTCAAAAAGATTTGCGCGTTTATAAGTTCAATGGATTTAGAGTTTTAGCTAATATTTAACATTCGCAAGAGTGGGAATAAATTAATATAATCCAGAGATAGTTTATAGTCATCCAATATAAAACTAAAAATACACACATTGGTCTAGATATGTTCCAAATAACTTTATATAGTGTGTACATAAAGTATATACGTTCATTTTAAGTTAAACAAGCAATTTTGAGGAAAAATCCTGAGACAGGTCGGTTTTTGATTTTAATTTAATGTATTTTTACATAACAATGAATTATACAGGGTAAACCATTTGTAAGTAACGATGTCATCGATATTTTTTTTAAATGGCACATCCTGCTTATTTTATTTTTTTTAGATTGCAAATTTCAAGACGATTCCAAAAATATATCATACTTGTGTTCGATAATTAATAGTTCTGAGTTCTTTTTAAGTATTTTCGATGTTTTGGTATTGGGATTATCAAAGCATTTTTCCAGCTATTGGGAAAACATCTCAAATTTAAAGTTGCCATATAAATATAGTAGATTTGAACCAGCGTTTTTCTAATGAGATGTACCTTGTTATTCTTCATTCTTTTGAATACATTTTAGATGTTTTCTGGTGAAGTTAATAATTCTAAACATTTACCAGGATTTTCTTGACGTTTTCGAGAATGTTTGAGAAACTGTTACAATTTGGTATATTATCAACGTTGTTTATTTTCAAAAATTATTCTCCAAGTTCCTTGCCTACAAAAACTCTCTCTTTTCTAAAAATACTGGAAATAACATATCAATTGTCTGCCTTTATTTTTACTCATATTCCATTTATGCTTCCGATAGTTTTTCTCTCCCAAAACATGCTGTGGAAATCCTTTTAAGACCAAATCTATCTTGACACAATCTTTCACGTCATTTCACAAATCCAAAAGCAACAAAGCTAAGAAGCACTGTTAATTGATACAAAAACCACCACGGATTCTTATCGTACCGGAGACTGAAGTTAAAAGCTATATGTAATCCGATAGCAAAAAGCTGAAACTTCAATTTGGGGATGTTCGAACAAACATAACGTCTTTTATTTGGGTTTATGAAAACTCATTGTTTTGGGAAAGTGGGGTGAAGTTCCAACGGATTGAATTGTAACAGATTCATTTCTTTGCACAAAAGTAGTTTTTATTTCTTATTTATATGTTTTATTTTAAGTTTTGATTTAAACAAATATATAAGTATTAATTTATTTGTAAAATACTCATCATAACACATTAAATGCGACATTACCGGGTAAATTATTATCACTTATAATACCACTAGTGTCTAAAAAATTTCCTGATAATAATTTAGGCACGTGTGGTATTCGGTAAGAAAATTTTACACCATAAAATTTCAAAACTTGACAGACATGAATTAAAAAATAACACCGTCAAGTCGTTATGTCATGTGCATATAAGCGCTTCTATAGGTCAAAAAAATTTCCAGTGAAATTTCGTCTAGGGTACCCGCCAAGAGAAAAATTTCCGGAAATTTTGGTGGTTGCCATAGAAACCATTTAAAGGAAAAGCATTTGATTGGTTATAAAATAGAGGTGTAAAATTTTCAGTATAATTTGTTAAAAACAGTAATTTATAGTTCATCAATACGCCGTCTATTATTAGCGATTCCTTAGTGGGAAGAAATTTGTAAATTTCTACAGCTGCTATATTTATTCTATATTATTGTTTTAAGGAATATATGGACACACTATAAACTACTTTTTCATGTAGCCCCACAAAAAAACTGACGGAAATTTAAGTCTGCTGACCTAGGAGGCCAATATGTCTATTAATTCCAATCCACTTCTGAGGGAAATGTATTAGAAATTGCCACACATTTAAAGCAACACTTCATATATGTATAAGTGTTGTGTATATTAAATATTCTATTCC
Organism: Hermaeophaga mercurialis; assembly: GCA_951812935.1. Taxonomy (NCBI): domain Eukaryota; kingdom Metazoa; phylum Arthropoda; class Insecta; order Coleoptera; family Chrysomelidae; genus Hermaeophaga; species Hermaeophaga mercurialis. Next base: position 42,476,920 of record OX638359.1, on the reverse strand, counting down.
ATTTTGGATAAAATATTATTTTTGGGGGAGTTAACCCACTACGTAACTTGGTTATAGGAAATTAAAAAGTCTGAAGAAAAACAATAACAACACATTTATCTATAAAAACTACTAATACAAAATATGAGGACAACTTACATCTTTAAATAAATAACATCTTTAGAACTATCACTTATAAATCTCTATAATTCCCAAACTTGACTACCCAATCTGTCAAAGATTGACTCCTTCTTCCAATATATCAGCAAAGAACGTTTACAATTTGCACACTTTAAGTCAGTATGTGAAAATAATGAGGGTATTAACATAAGCCAAACTTAAATTTCAAGAAATATCTTTGAAAAAAATTAAGAACGTTGTTCAGCTGGTAAACAACAGTTTTTAACTCATGATGGCGGCAGATGTTTTAAAAAGCAATTAGTTGCCTTTTGAGATTAAAATTGTGTGTGGAAAAAAGTTTCAATAACTCAAAGCTTCAGCCATAGTACCATGTTTGGCTCAACTTATGTGGGTAAAGCAGCATTCTTAAAAAAGAACTTTAATAAGAATCGGTACAGATCTAAACTCACAGATGACCATTTTAACAGCTTGATGAGAAACAGTGCAACAACATGAGCCCAAATTTCAAGCAGATTATCCATAATAATTCGTGCCATTTTTCCCATTAAGCGTTAACAATAATTGAATTTATATGTATACTTTAAATTGAATGCCTTGTATTCTAAAATAAAATAAAAAATTGATGTACACTGGGCTAGAGTATGAATCCTAATCCGTCTCAAAAGACCATAAAAATACGTGGGAGATATTCGTAGTTCCGGTAATGTTGCTGTTCCGTACATCCCTATTCTTTTTTCTTAGCATTTCCTGCTATCCTGCAGCCGTACTGCTCCCGGTCTCTGAAAGTCTACTACTTTCATTATAAGCATGTTTTATTTTCAGTTAACTGAACAAAACACTGAGGTAAACTAAGACTTGAACGGCATTTTACTACCTGTTTACACATGTGTTTACTAGATGATGTACTTCTTTGATATTGTATTTAAGACGAAACTTCCACTATAAGTTTGGACTATTGTTAAGCCGCAATGCTATTTTTAAGTCTATGTCACCAACGTAAAGAGATCCCGAGGATATATTTGAACTCACACAGGAATCCATACGAGCGTAAGAGAAAGATTTATAAAGAAGGGAGTTTACATTACAATTTCTTCTATACAGGGTTAGAAAGTAACTAAAAGTACATAGGAGAAAATTTAAGGAGCGGGCAGCGATGTGTCCCTTCTAGACCGAAGTAGAGGTTCGTTACTATCGAATTGACTGGAATGATGTTCCCACCTCGATATATCCCTACTTCAAGATATTACTAATACCTTCTCTCTTTTTCATAACGCGTTCTTTATCACTCGCATGGATTCGTGTATGACCTCAAATATTCAGGCCAAATCTGTATAATCTTGAAGTGGACATATTGGTGGTGTGAGAACGTTAGTAACGTACCAATTGTCGTGGTTGCACCTTTAGCATACCAGAGGTACAGAGAGTAGGGTTAATGGAGTGGACACATTATTGAGCTCTCTCCAGTTATTTGGTCATATATTTTTATTCGTTTTCTATTGCTTCTTAAGATTTCTGCCTAATATATTTTAATTTCTCTCTAAATTTGTCCGCAGATACGCCTTTACCAATCCGAATGCGTTATCCATTTTGATAAATGATAAATTATTTGGAACAATTGTCCAGGTCTTATTACAATACCGTATATGTGTGATGAATGCAAACTAAAAAACATTAAATGAAGCAATAATTGGTGCGAGCGCAGATGAAAATGACAAATTAACACAGGTCCTACCTACAATTTACGTTTTGTAGCGACATAAACTGATTTCGGGCAATTGAGGCACGTATCATGTGCGGTAAAACTATAAAAGTGAATTATCCGAATCGGAGAGAACGCGTTTATGACCGACCCGACGTTCACGTTTCTCAATTAATCTCGGCTGCTGTTTATTAACTGAAACTGGCCGTTCTATTGCAACTTATTGCGAGAGGTGCTCATTTACCGTGGGAAACTGTACAAAGGCTCTGGAGGTGCGCGCAAGCCGTGCTGCTCGGATTAGCCGTTCACAACGATATTTACTTTAATTAATAATTCTTTTAACTAGGAGATGTAACACCTCGCATGTATAACTTCTATTACAGATATAAATACAGTATGTTAATGATAGTTTGTACCATTACTTTGTGAAATACCTACTATCTACTATACTATATAAAAGGTAAAATATACTAATTTCAAAACTTTCAAAACGATTTTCCAAAACTACTTGAATATTCTTATAAGTTTTACCAATGTTTTTTGGTACAGTCAGATAAAATAATAAGAAATTCACAGACATTTGAGTTACAAGACTTGATTTTGATCATAGATGTTCTAACCAATAATATTGTTTCGTATTTTTCCGAATAATAAATGTATAAAAGAATCTAAATATTATCTTAAGGGTGTTCTTACTTATTACGTAACTTGGTTAATGGAAATTAAAGAGGCTGAGTAAAAACAATAACAATTTATTTATCTAATGGAAACAACTAAATTATGAGGGCAACTTACACATTAAATAACTAATACATTTAATCGCAGGGATAGGCACTTCAACTTCTCGATTATCCGAAAAACCAAACTTGACTCCCGATCTTCTTTTATTATACTCATCAAGGAGACCCCAGTGGTTATTAATTTTGATGACTACTAAAAATATTTATTTAACATTCGTTGTCCCATAATTCTCGCTCACGTAATCTTAAATAAATAGTAAATATTATAATTTGGAAGATAAAAAATAAGTTTTATGTACAGTGCGGTATTTAACTAAATCCATGTTCTTACTATCGTAACAATATTATTATAAAGTACTAAATGAACAAATAAATCTTTTAGATTACTTTCGATGCCATTTTTCACCGAAATATTGAAACTACTTTACTAAACGAACAACGTAAACGATTAAACGTTCCGAATTATCTGCAAACTAACACAACTTTATGATTCATCAGGTAGATATTACTTGGTTACAAGAGGTATATTTTTATTAAAAGTGTGAGGTGTTACCATGTATACATTTTCGAGTAAATGTTTAAAATACATTTTTGAGTAAACTAATGTTGATAGAAAAAAAATCATTAGAATATTTTGTTGCTAATCACAAGTTCTGTAATCAAAATAATATAATAGCTAACATGCATGTTTCTGTATTCTGTTATTTCAATAACTGTGTCCAATAATAATAATAATCATTCTGGTGCTACTATTGTCAAGTTTAGTAATTTAAATAGTGAAAATCTAGAAAAAATCAGAACTAGTCTTTTGTACGTCATTTTAATTTAAATTCTATTGATACTATTATCAGGAAATTTTGTTCTATATCGATAATATAATCAAACATTATCTACCTGATGAATCATAAAATTGTTTACAGAAGATTCGGATCGGTTAATCGTTTTAAATTTATCGTTTGGTAAAGTATAAAATGGCGTTTTATTCAAATCAAGAATATCACGACATGTTAATTAATCTAATCCGCAAAATTAGTTTGGGATTGTAGCAAGTTATAGTTTTTTAATCGCTATCTATTTTTTACGATGCTTTGAGTATTGAGGTAAATTATATGGGAGTTATGTTGCAGCATTTTTAAAAAATATATGACGATACAGCAACGAATGATGTTTGGAAAATAGGGTAATTGCCCCGGTTTTTAGTTCTATAGTTTATCAAACAAATTAGAAAATATGGATTACGGGTATCACATAGATCTCGCTGTTTTAATATTTTTACATATTTCAAATACAATGTGTTACATAATATTCTTGATAACGCACGTTCCAACCGTTTTTCTTAAGACAAATCAACTCCTATTTTGTCTTAGCAATATTGTTCGGTAAGACTTCATATTATTTTAAGTTTTGAGTTTTTTGCTCTATTTAAGAACCTTATATAGATGTGACATAATTTGGAAGTTAGTACTTTTTCTTATCTCAATCTTAAACTGATTAATATATATTGGAAATCTTTCTCTAAAATATATAAAGTTGATGCTTTAAGAAAGATTTATCGAAGAGAATGTTAAAGTAAAATAAATTGAGGTTATTAATACCACAACCTCTAAAAAAGTGGCTAACTCAATTGGGTTACAAATGGCTGTAATTTAGCGAGGATTACAGGGACTCTGTTAGGTCTTTTGTTACGTGTTATTACTAAAAGAAAATGATTTTACGAAGTAGAAAATTTTAAAATTATTAATGTAAGGAAATAATTTATCTAAAAAATAAGAACTTTGATTTGTAGACAAGATAAAGTGGCACACAACAATAATTCGTTATATACAATTAAGGGCTGGATTCAAGACGTGATATTAAAGTATACTTAATCAAAACCTAAAAGTTATTTTTTATTTTTTTATTTAGTATTTAAATCAAGTAGACTTAAAACTTTATGAATAATTTATAAGTAGATTAATTTTGAGTATTTTATGAAACATAAAAATAATATATAAAATTTGGCTATTATTTATTATGAATTTTCTCTCAAATTTATAATAAAGAAATAAAGTAAGAAGATAAATAAGTTTTTTGAAATTATTTGACTTTGATCACTTTGAAGCGGCAACGCTGTAAATTTTAAACAGTTGGCATCCTGGACATTTGCTTGTGCACGTTTGTACAGTAAGATTAGCATTCAATTTTATTTTGGGAAAAACGGGCAAAAATATAGGTTTAAAAAAACATCAATAAAAAAGTATATTATCAACGCTCGAGATAGTACAAAAAAATTATCATAATCGAAAATCTTCTAATTTGGATAATCATAATGCCAGAATTTCATATTACTGTTTTTATAAAAAGGACCAGTTAAAAGTGATAACTGTATAAAATTAAAAAGAACAGCCACTGATAAAACGCACTTAGTTGGAACGGGAAAAATATTTCAATATTTGTACTAAGTATGTTAAGTACTTGTATTTTTAATCCAAATAATTTAGTGACTAAAATACACATTTTAATCATTTCAATAAATTCCACAAAAACATTTGCAGGAATTTTACATGTTGGTAGGGGTAATACATATCTAAAACAATTTTTAATCTGTGTAAATGTATCAGCTGTCGATTCCAAACTTCTAAAACAACATGAGGGGTGAGATTGGGCTAGCAATTGATAGTATTGTACCATAAAGTTGTACCAAGCAGGCTCTATCTTGTAAATGTATGAAATTTAAATTTCCCGCAATTATATGGCATGTACAGTGATCGCCGATTCACTAACTAGTAAATGAGGAAAACTGTAAGTCATTAATATTCAATTTTTTTTCAGAAGAAGCTCTTTAACGCTCTTCTATTTTGCATGAAAAAATCGTCAAAATTTATAGAATGATACACTGAATTTGGGTTTTTATATGATTATTATTTTGTTCATTCAAGAAAAAAATGTTGCAAACGTGAACGAGTTTAGCTCATTTCGTATAAGATTACATGAAATCATTGTTTTATTTTCTTAACAAGGAACTTCCTAATCGTCTAAAACATAAAATTAATCCAAAAAAATATTTTTTCACTTTTTCATTACTTTCCTAGAGACCCAAAATATTCAGAATAAATGTGCCTACAAAACGGCACAACGTTGCGTTTAAAATTTCCATATTGGAAAAAGAGTTTTGAAATACCTTTAACTTAGCTCTAAGAAATATTTTTAAGGTAATTTTTATAACAAACAGTATCGTACATCACCATTTTTGAGTGGGTATGATTAAACACCATTAAATCGATTGCGCTTGATTATGCAGTTGTTGGGTTTGCCTGACATCGATACATCACTCATGTATAATCACTGTGATGTATTAGGTATGTCTCGTAAAACTGCTAAAACGATTAATTTTACTCATGTTGGTTTTAGTTCTTCTCCAGTTTTTCTTTTATTTTCGTTTCCTAGACGGAGATTAAAGCAACCTGTAAAATTAATTGCTTGTAGATAGTGTTAGTGGATAAATGCACTTTTATACAAAACTTTAAAAAAGCTTTTCGAACTATTTTCTAATCACTTCTAACTGGGTTTTCAGGATAAGATGGTTTTGAAAAAGGAAAGATATTTTACTTCAAGTGCATTAATTTTAAGTCGCTTGGAAATGAAACGAATGAACGGGTAATAAAAAACATTTTAGAAAGGTTAAGATGTTTTGAAGTAAAACTTATAAAGAGTATAAATGTAAGCAAACATATAGGCGAGTGCACGTCATCAAAAAAACAAAAAACAATAAAAATAAATGTCGAGGGAATTGAGAAATATTAAACTCTATAAAATATTGCAATTTTAAAGAAAAATAAAACACTTTAGAGAATTATTAAACTTAATCTAAGTGCATCGGAAACAAAAAAATTACATAAATAAAGTATATGATGATAAAATGTGTTTAAAATTTCCCAAATTTGGAACAGTTCTTAGAAAAATATAAAAATGCAAACATACAAACCAACAAAAATTGGACATTTTTATAAAACTAAAAATAGGTCACAAAGATGGTTAGGACATATATCTGAATGCCGGAAAAGAGATTAATAAAAAAGTGTTGGATAAAGAAGAAGAAAAAAGGATGAAAGAGGAGAAAATAACTTCCAAAGAAGAAATGATTAAAAGAAACATTGAGGATAGAGGCACAACTGTTAGGGAAGAGGTAGGAAGGTATCAGATAAAATGGAAGGAAATGATAAAGAGGATCAAAGCCAAGGGTCAAGAAAAGATATAGAAGACAGAATGAAATAACGGTTGGGAAAACAGTATAACAATGGAAATAGAAAGCAGAGAACATGAAGGAATGGAAGAAATGGTTCGAGAATTAGCCGATACTGTAGGAGCAAAAGGCATAAGATAAAGAACAAGATATCTAATGCCTATGTCAAAACGATATGAACATATGAATACATTTCAATTACAAAAACGTTTTTCTACTAAATACTTTATAATACCTTATACAAAATTTTTCATATAAATGTAGTTCTACAGGCTTAAACCAAATCCTCAGTAATCCCCATCTACACTTGAAGATGTATCGGATAATTTCTTAATTCGTGTTTAAGCTTTCAGCTAAATTTGAATTCACCTAAAAGTTACAGCTCCAAGTTGGGCTTTAGCTGAGGCAATTAAATCGACACAAATTTTCACGTTTCAGCTCTTCACATGAATTCTCCAAACATTAAACAGCCATCACGTGCGGTTGGAATCAAATCGCACTCAAGTTTCGTGCCCGCTTGTTATAATAGACAAATTTACACAATACATATCCTTAGTCTAGTTTATTGTAAATAACACAGGGTGACATCAGTATAAGTCCCACTTTTTCACGTTCAAACTAATTTATTTTTGTCAGTACTCTTTTTTATATACATTTTATTTCTAGTCTTTTTGAAGATATATTCTGATTAGAAGAGTTGTGGATAGTTACACATACTTGGGATAATTTCTTAAGTGAGTTAACGGAACGAATCTACTTTTTACGTGTGCTTATGCACTTGTAGTTAATTAGGTCCTTATTTATTTTGGCCGTTTTCCGGAAGGCCGATAAAATTTGTTATTTTGTGGTGGTAGTGCATGATGAACCGTCATTATTTTTCATTTCTATAATTACGTGTATTTTCTTTCTACTTTTTTCGACGAACAAGTAAGTGTATGTTGGTTATAGGTATATAATTTTAAAAAGAAAACACATTTGTCGGGTAAATATGTTAGGCTATAAACAACAAAAATAACTTATTATCACGCAAAATAATATCAGCAAAATTGTAAATAAACAATAATGAATGTGTAGAAAACAGTATATTTATAAGCTACTTTTTTTCATCATTAAATATGAAGAAATTAATCTAAATTTAAGTTTCAGTTTCTCAATTCGTTAATAAATAAGAATAGTTTATACTACTGCAAAATTAGTAGAGGTAATTTTTCTTTGTTACAGGACCAATTTTTAGGAAACACTAGTGATAGCATTGTGAATAATATTGAAAAATATTTTTCATATTTGTACGAGATGGTGCTGTTTCGATTTATTCTTTGCTAATGATAGTTATTTGGATAGTTCTATACGATGGACTACTCGATTGCCAGATCTTTCTCCATTAGATTTTTTTTAGAAATTGCTCGCTTAAATGCAAAAAGTGCATATCACTGTTTAGATAATAAGTGTTTTCCAAGGTTGTAATATTTGAATTCCCTTCCCTATTAAATTTTTGGTGTTGTTGTCGAAGGATAAAGTATTGAGGTTGAAAACAGAAGAAAGTAATACTATTCTAGAATGAATATTTTCCTGTTTATAAAACTCAAATCATTTTTAAAGTATTTAACAGTAGTCTAACGTTTTTATTAAATGCTAAAAAGTCACGTAGTCTATTTTTGAACGCTCGAGACATTTTTAATACAGAAACACTCACTCGCTCACAAGCTTTTAACCAATACACATCTTGCAAAATTCGGTTTTGAATCGTCCAAATATTATCTTAACTTTCAAGAAAATAACATCTAGATATTTAAATAATACATTGTCAACAAAAACGTATCTATCTCACGATTTTATCACTTGCAGTATTTAGTGTCTTAAAATATCTGATAAATTAAAATACTAACAAAACTGTAGTTTTATTCGTTATTATGTTATGAGGGTCGTTTACTAAGTCCTTAGAAAATCCAAGAAATGGTGTTCGTTGTATCGAAAATGGTTTACTTTTAGTAATTACCATTTCTCACTAAACATCTATTAAATTTCAATTATAATCCATTAACGGTTTCATTTCTAACGACGATTGAAGAAAAAAAAGAGTTTCTAGCTGTACTTAAACACGTATATTTAAATGGCTTAACAGAGAAAGAGATCACAGCCGAATTGGATTAAGTTCATGGTACATTTACTCCTGTGTTTGCAACTATTTATAATTAGATACATAAGCTTCAACGTGGCTATATACTTTATTTTACATAAAGAATGAAAATGTGTTAATCATACACGGTAATAATTTATTTTATCTCTCACTTATCCATTTAAATCAAATAAAATAAACCTTACGACAAAGAAAATATTTTTCTAAATAAAATCAGTAATGTCTATACGAAATGTATCTTTTTATAAAAAAAAAATAAAAAGCGTTGTAGAAGAAGGCAAAAATATAGGATGGTTTTGAATTTGTAAACATTTTTAAAAACATTTTTTCAAGATTGGAAATATATTCTTTAAGTTTCAAAACTATCGACATCCGAATTGTCTAATCCAAAATAACATTCAAAATAAATTTAAAATTTTTTTAAAGTCATCTTTAATTGACTAAATTGGTTTCTAGGTAAAAAACACTTGTAGAATGAGGTAAAGTTTAACATTTTTTAAGGATTATTAGTGTAGTCAGCCCTCTAAGAAAGTAGTATACGATTCTTGAGAACAGTTCTTTTTTTATCCCTGAAATCATTGACAAAATCCACGATATGGTTTTGAGTGATCGACTAATCAAAATGCGCGATATAGTTGAGGACACAAACATATCGGAAGTCACAGTGTTTTTTAATTGTTTGTGACTTTGGCTCTAGTGACTTCTTTTACTTAAAAAACTCGACAAATAACGGTTCATGTCGAACGAGAAGATCATCGGTGAAAAAAAAAAGTTGGAGAAACGTTTGGACAGGTGAACAGAGTTGAAAAGAGATTTTATTAATGAAATAAAAATAATCTACCCAAAATAATTTGTTTCTCTAACATAAAACGCTTAATAAAAGATCCTCAAGTCATGTTGTTGAATTATTTATCAAAATTTAAATGTAATAAACCCAGAATTATCCGATGTCCTCGATTGGATTTACCGGCACTTTAGGATACAAATTCTTTAAAATCAGCAACCTTACCCAGTCTACATGACAAAATATAAAAAAGGTCCTAGAATATTTATACCTGTAAAAGTGTTTCTTTCCATCTTTACAACCCTTATGTAGAGTTTTCGTCGGGCCACCCTAATAATGTGAACTGAAAATTTTTATGAACTTTCGTGTTAAACTTGACGTACAATTTCAATATTAAAATGAAGAGTAATTAAAATAAATTACTAACCCAATTCATTGTAAATAAGTAATTTTTTAAACGAGAAAATTTAAATAAGTGGAGAAAACATCCATCCGAAATGGCTGTTGGTAAATTTTGCTCCTTTCTAGCTTCAAAAATTATGTGTTCAATAAGAACAAGAAAACATTCTGAAGTCAATTAACGTTCTCCGAAGCACCCTGACCCGAATTTCAAGGCCGTTTAATCAAATTAGCAGTACTGGAAATACACCAGCACCAAAAGCATCCGCTAATATAATTTTCAAATTGGCTACTACGCATGCATACGGAATTCCTTAATGGATTACGGTCCTTAGTGCTTGCCGATGATGCCACGGAACACGCCTCGTGACGAAAAGTGCTTCTGTCGTTATGCTTTTTTTCGCTATGAATATTTTATGAAGCGGGGATTTTAAAAAATGATACGCATTACTTTCCGCAGTCCTCAACCTGATGGCCTCAAGGAACGAAATGGAAAATAATAAGGAACGCATTGATTGAATCTAATTTATCATTAATGATTAAAATAATAGTTATTTGCGTAAGTCTTTTTGCTGAACGAGTAGCCAAATATCAGGACAAGGCGCAGGCGAGTTCTGAAAATGAATCAGAGCATTTTGGTTGCTTCCGAATAAAATCACAAAACTATTAATTAACTCGTTTCTAAAATAACGTATTACCTTCCTATAACGAATTTTCCTCGAAGGACATTTTATATATGTATATTATTTAAAAGCACTTTTCTTAACATTAGTGTTTTTAATAGCTTTTTAACTTTTTCTGAACTTGGTTTATATTGCAAATTTAAACAACTATTCATTTGTTGGTGTTGGTGTTGGTGTTGGTCTCAACATTTGGTAGTAAATTGTTAATTTCAGGAAAGAAAAATATCCAAAAAAAGCATATGGTTAAAGGAGATTTACACTGTCATGCATACAATATCCAATATTTTGAAGATCTATTTCATGTGGATTATATAAGACGAATGGAATTTTGTCAATGTTTTTTCTCATCTGAGACTTGGTTTTATTTTTCTGGATATGTTAATTCATAGAATATGAGGTGGTGGTCTTCTGAAAATCCTAATTTTTTCGTTGAAGAACTATTGAATCGCCAAAATGTTGGTGTATATCGAAGAAGATTGATGGGGCTAATCCAACTGGATGATGAGGAATTACAAAATGGATAGTTCCAACAAGATGGTCTAACAGCACATGCATTTAGAGAAACATTTTAATATCTTGAAGAATTTTTGATAATTTAATAATAACCAGGAATATTGAAATCCTTTATTCATCTAGTTCCTGCCATTTAAATATATGGGATTTGTTTACTTATTCAATACCAATCTATAATCTGAAAGAACTGAGAAATCGCAAAGTCTGTTATTTTGATTATGCTATAGATCAGTAACTGACCCGATTTTTGCTAGTTACGAATACAAACTGTAGCACGTATTATTCATAGATTTCAAGCAGGGTTGTGATAGAGTAAATATGGGAAAAATGTACTGGGAGTTGAAAGAACTCAACACAAAATGATAATAGTCATCTGGAATGGTTACCTGTCAGATGAATCTGTGATAAAAGATAGACTAGGTCAAGATGACCCACTACCTGCAAACCTTTTTAACCTGGAATTAAACCTAAGAAAAATCTCCAAAAGAATTTAAAGAGAATATTAAAAAAAGCGAACTTAAAATAAACCATGAGAAATAATAAATTTATGACGTTTAAAATTCACTCATTTTAAACAAGTTAAACTAATATTCAACTCACATTAGTACAGATTCTACATTCCCAAAATAATTTTATTCATGTAATTTGTGACGTCCGCAATTTTTACTCCAGCCAATTAACATTTCGCTAATATACTCTATAAAAATTGACCAATGAAAACTGCCCTCTCTGAGCTCACACTTAACCAATCGTAACCGTTATTATCCCAAAAGTCACAGTGTCTCCACCCAAATTTTAAGTTCAAACAGTTAATGACTCTTCAGATCACAAAATAAGTAAAATTAATTTTAGTTTAATGTCAACCATTATGAACATTACTCAAAAAACTCAGATCTGTTATTATTAAATTATAATGGAATGGATTTGTTTACGAAATTAAGTACATAGATTTTATGCATACATGATACTAAGCCAGTATCTACATTCAGACCCACAGCTACATATACTAGTGAAACATGGATTCTCAAAAAATAAGACGAGGAAAACTTAGAAAGATGAGAAATAAAAATGCTTAGAAGTACATATGGAGGAAAACATACTAAATGGATGAAAACGAACTACGAATAAGGATGCTACAATTAGATTTCAGAGAAAGATCAATAAGGAAAAAAGAAAAAGCATACCAAGAAAACGTTGGTATGAAACTGAACATTAGAAGCTGGGAAGAACCAACAAAAATGAAGAAAAATCATCGCCCTTCAAGGCCTATAACTTTTCAGAGGTGCAACTTAAGTTACATTAAATTACCATATTTCAGGTTCCCCTACATACCCCTGCTCTGTTCTTATACGAATCACTTTGTATATTCATCATTGTGAAGGTGGAAAGATTTTTTTTACTCGACTGACTTTAATCGTTGATGTTTTGACCGACTAAACAATATTTTATATATGCTCCCAAATTGACTGTTTTTCCGTTTTAGTCTCTTAAGTACTTCACTGTATCATCCTTAATACATTAATTTCGTAGTGGGTTGTTATAAATCTCGTCGGGCGGCGGGCAGCTCCCAGAGCTTTTATTCTCTTAAATATACAGATGCCGGGACCAGGGCCACTGCCGGCTGATGCACTAAAAGGCGTACTGTATATATATCTACGTAATCCTCTAGCTCTTGTCTCGTCCACTTCATTATTTTCTCTATTAATATGTCGGTTACGAGTACATATTGAGTTAACTCCATTGGAAAGGACAATGGACTACTGGCTTTGTAAGAGTTTAGTTATTAGGTATTGATTAAGTTTGTTTTTCGTTCCGTCTTCATTATTTCCGCATTATTTCGATTAGAATTGTGTTATTAAGAAAATGTTTCTTTTTAGCTTAGCTGATAAGAAGGCCTTGATTATTAAATTAAATTCCGCCTTTAGTATCATTTAAGAAATATTTGGCATTCCTTCACTTATTACGCTTTCTATCAACCATTTTAGAAGTAGTAAACCGTCTGTGAAGAGCAGATCTTAGTAGTTTCGTTTGGTGGATATAAGTTTCTATTTTTATGCCATTGGTTTACCGGAATACCTATCTATAAAGATGTCTCCAACAATTCATCTAATTCCGTTTCGCTACCTTAGTTTTATTTATTATACTGCCTTAGAGTGTTAAAAAACAGCTGGACAAAGAAAAATGCACTGCATGAGTAATTGACATTATACATTTTTGTGGTCATTTAGCGAAATTGAAAGAGTCTGTAAAATTTCACCAGGATGATAAACATTATACTGATGCAACTGTTCCAATCGCTGATCAATTAGATATGCCGTCACAACGATAAAGAATGTTCGGGTCCTAGCAGGTATTTCAAAAACTTTGCATGATCCTGATTTTAACCATCACTTAAGATATTGTCACAACAATACAAATTTGCCAATTAAAAAAACTACCAACATCTTCATTTAGAAATTCGAACGATGTAGCTAAAGAACCAACGAAGAGAAACTTACGGAAGATTCCTAGAAATTCAGGAAAAGAAATAAGATTAAGAAACTTAGAAATTTAGGAACAGTAGAAAGGCCATTGGAAAAACAATGAGAGGGCAGAAAGACAAATCAAAGAACCTTGGGTAAATTGTAGGTACAGATGTTGCGAGCAAATTAACGACAGTATCAAAAAACTAATTTTTGACGATAATTGGTTTTTGGAAGATGTAAATAGACAATGAGATTATATAGGTAAGTATGTCGACTGTCAGAATTTGAAAAAGAAAATCAATAATAAAGAAGGTTGTTGAAAAAACCCAAGTGACAAGAAAAAACGAGACTGTAGCCAGCAGTAAAAATTTTTTGTTCTCTTATAGCTCCAGCAGATAGAAGGGAAGTTAGGGTCTGCAAAATGTTTTTTTAAAGACATTGAGTATTTAGTACCAAATATTAAGAACAGTTTTCAATAAAATTAATTCTACTAGAATTATTTCGCAAGATAGAAGAGGAAAAGCTTCCAAAAAGTTAATTAGACAATTCTGTAAAGAAAACTGTTCGTGACTATATCAACATGATTCAAACATTAGAAAGTTACTATTGTAGAAAAGAGAAGTTCATGTGGTTATTTGCCGGCTACCCTCAATATTTCTAAAATTTACTGATTATACAGTAGGATCCAAATGAAAGGAATAAATTCATTATTTCATAAATATGGTTGAGGATGAGGGCGAGCCATTCGTAATTGACCACCCCATACACATGTAACGTAATATCACTACTTGAAGCATACGGTTACATCGAGCTGTACTCTATAACAGTGTTACCGCACCATTTCCTGACAATAACCCATGTAACCCACAATCGACTGCGATACACAGTTTTCAAGTTTAGTAAATGGATAACTTCGATGCTGCGGCCTCGTCCGAGATTGCTTCTTGTCAGCGCCGCACGATGGCATCTCCCACAATCTGTTTTAGTGTGTGATATGGAATTACTTGGTTCACACTCAAAATGCATCTTGAAACTTATAAGATGGTCATAACTGGGAAGCGACCGATCTCACTTGGATGAGATGGAAAATAGTTAACACAACACTTGTGGTGAATGTCATAAACAACGAAGGAACTTCCAGTATTTCTATAAAAAGTCATGATGATCTGGTCTTGGTTACACTTTCACTCAGTTCAGCAAACATACAGCATGTTCGCGAATATATTGCGTGTAGAACGTGTCATTTGCAACAAAGTACAGCATTAGTTTACACAAAAATTCACATTAAACATTTACTCGAAAATTTATACGTGGCAACACCTCACATTTTTAATAAAAATATGTGTCATGTAACCAAGGATATCGTTTAACTTTATCATTTGGTAAAGTAGTTTCAATAATGCAGTGAAATATTTTATTCTAATCAAGAATATCACAACCTCTTAATTAATCTAATCAACGATGTTTTATATTAGTGTCCTAAATGTAATGGTAGAAATCGTTCGGATCCTGTAATAATTACCGAGAATACATTTTTCACTCTTTTACATACTAAACTAAAAACTTATTTTTAGAATGTGTAAAAAAACAACTCAACAGCATCCGGGAGGTTTTCGGGGTTTTTCTTCCCTTAAAAAACTGCCGTTCAAATTGGTTTCCCGTCATATAATTGAGGATATTTTTAGATTTGTAGAAAGACGAAGTTCTGTAATAAACCGTATAAATCAGTAGTAGCGAACTTAATGCTAAAAGTTCAGATCGGCAAGCTCGACAAATCTAGATTTAGGCAGGTTTTTACTGTGGATAACTGGGCCGAGAAAATTAATATTAAACTGAAAATTGTATAGAGATTATTAAAAGAAAAGGCAACACGATTATAGAAGACCATACTGCGCAAGACAAACACTGACTAAAATTAATGAAATGGGGTACTGCTTCATCCACCATACTTGCCCGACATTGCACCATGGAAATTTCATTAATTTCAATCCATTCTAGATGAGGTCAAAATGTTATTTGCGGTTATTTTGGTCAAAATAAATAGATTACTATCGATCTAACATTGAAAATTTGTACACAAGATGGTAAAAGGTTGTTGATAACGAGGGTAACTATGTAATTTGTCATAATAACTATTTAATTTACTGCAATTTCAGTGCTAAGTAATTATGTTCGAATAGGCAGATTAGCGTAATGTGCAAACTAAAAGTTTTATGATATGTTTATGGTTGTAATTCTACATAATGTCGTTATATCCCTCAAAAAATCTAAAATACAGAAAATTTAGGAATTTCTCTAAATTTCTCGTATATTAATTAAGCTGTTAATTTACCACCGTATCATAATTAATAATGATAAGAAATACTTTAACTTAAAAAATTCTTTTTATTATATAAAATATTTTAACTTAAGAATGTTCGAAGTTGGGAAATGTAATTTCTGTACAAATGCTCCTGATTTATAAGATTTAAATGTAACAATTTATTATTATTAAATTATATATTTAACAATATAATCTAATTTCAACAACATTTAGAAGGAATTTTGATTATAAGTGTATTATTTGGATATAAATTTTCAGAAAGTTTATTTTTTGAATGACATTAAATATACATTTCGAATACGAAATTATTAATTTAAACATTTCAAAAACTATGTTAATTATATTTTGATTGAGCAATTGATAAAATTAGTATAGTGCTTTGGACAAACTGATATATTATTGAAAATAGAAATTGTAGTTTATGTTTTAAACATTTCTAAATATCGGATATGTTAATTAAAATTAGCCAGGGTTCCATAGGTTTATGTAGAATCAAGCAAAAATTAATTATACATTCAAAAATTTAAAAATAAATTGTTTAGTTGCATGCAACTATGTAGATATAAGCAAAACATTTACGAATTTTAGGCAAACTGAATATTCCCAAGTGTAAAACGCAATGAATAATCTGGAAAGACCTTATTTAACATTTTTATTTGGTCGTATTTATGGACTTCTAAGATATAAATTAGTAAATACAGAGAATGACTATTTTTTAATTGAAGAGGGAAAAGTTGTAAATTCAGAAAACAAAAAAAATTGTATACTGAGATTTAAGTTAATATGATCGTTACCAAGATACCTGAAAATATCAAGAAAGTCGATTTTTATTGAAACAAAGTTTATTGTTTTATTTTGAGCGAGCTTTAGTTTACCTGGAATCAATTTTTGGTTTTAAAGATAAAAACTAAATGGAAACAGTGTATTCTCACTTTAAAGTCACCAGAAATAATAGCTGGTAAATTTTAGAGTGAATATCCATATTTTTCTTGTCTGTTCTAAGTTTAAATTTTTATTTTGTTAAAATTGGTTAGTAATGTTTTATTGCTGATAAAAATTCAACATCAAATTCGTTTCTAATTAGTTGCCAATACATATCTATAGATAGTAAACTAACTCGATAAAGCTCAATTCGAACATCGCTGCTAGCAATATCTAATATTATAGCTGCAATATGAACTTCGACAATTACTGGTAAACGTGTAAATGCACATAAACCTATATAAACAGTAAACTATCTGTTTCACTAGAAGATACAAATAATCAAAAGAAGCTATACGATTAAAAAACAAAATTCCTGAGAACATTTTAGATAATTTCGTTAGGCATTTCCTTCCAAATAATAGTTTTGTAGTTAAATATATATTTCAGTACATGATACATTTTTGAACGCTCAGTAAAGAAAGCATTTTTCAAAACAAATTTTTGTTCAAAAAAACTGGAAACTTACCATTTGGAGGGAATTCATAGAAGTACGCTGATCTTGGACTAAGACATCTGAAAAAACAAAATGTATTAGCACATAAATTAATATTTTTTTAGCATGAAAAACTTTCTCAAAGGTTTTTGGCAAATAGTAAATTATAGATTAATGCAAGATATATTGATGATAATTATATAATACTGTTATTTATTGGAATCTTCAATTAAAAACCCTTAAAAATGAGATTTCACATGCCCCTATTCTTCCTTTTTATTTACTAAAATCAGGATTTTCCTTCGAAATCATTTAATAGGTTAATAAGCTTATTTTATGAGCTCCTTGTATAATATTCAAGTACATTATTCATTGGGAAGATTTTTGTTGTACCTAAAACCCGGATATTCTACAAATTTATTTTAGAACTACTGATTTCAGATATTTTTTTATTTTTTTCATATAAACTGTGTGTCTTAAATTGAAGCTGTATAAAAAGTTTTAAGAAAGTTTATGAGCATTTTAGTCTTTATTTAAGATTAAATATATTTTTATTGTTTTCCGAAATAAATGGAAGAAAATGTAATGTATTTTTAAGAAGCCCGCATAACTTTTTAACATTCATAGTAATTTTGATTTATATATTTTTTAGGCCCATTTTGAAGATTGTTTCATTATTATTCAAATTTTATTGAATTTTTTTGTATTCGATAGCATTTTTTGCTCATCCAACATAACAATCCTTCAGTATCTTATAGCTAATACTTTCTGGTTGGTACGTCAGCAAATGTCAAGAATAGCCAAATTTTTCAAAAAAGCCACTTTTTAGCTGATGATACGAGATTTATTAAGTGACGAATTGTCAATACATACAATATTCATTATTTAAGTGTGAAAAATCTCCGTTGACATTGCAGAGAATATTATAAACTAGGAAATTTATTATTATTCGACCAATTTTTAATAATTATCATGGACAACAATATCTAGATGCTCTTAAAAAATGAAATAACAGAGTTTATCCATAACAAAGATAAAAAGATAAATTACACTTATCTGGTTTTCCAGGATATTACAAAGCTTTTTAAAATATATTTTTTCTGACCAAGGTTTCATTCACCATTGTCAATATTTATCTTTTTATATTCAAATAACAGAAATTACCAAGGATTTTTTTTTAGAATATGGACGAAATTTGGTTATGCATAATTGTTCTTTTGCAAATAACAGAATATTTATTAATAATTATTAAAACAAGTTACATAGAGAAATTACTAACATCGCATTGTTTCATGGACAGCGAGGTCAGCGGACCTAAACCATCTTGACATTTTCTTATGAAGTAATATCAAGAATGTTTACAGGTTTGAGGCTTCGAAAAAGAATTTTTAGAATCGAAAATAATACTTTTTCAAACACATAGAGGGAAATGTTAAATGTTTTGGCGATAAAATTTAACAATTTTGTAATTCTTTTTGTTTTCTTAATTTATATTTGTTTACTAGGTTAATCAACTTATTTATCATTGTCATAATGTATTAATTATTTAAAGTAAAAATATAATAATTCCATAAGCAATGTTTTTTTTTCTATTATTATCAATTTGACATAAAAAATCAAATACGTCGTCGGTATAAAAAATAAATTTATGTAAATTTCACAAAAACAAAAGAAAATAAGATGTATTATTTATTATTCCCAAAAAAATCTTTTAAAAAGAGTCTAAATAACAAATAAATCAACATGACTATTAATCATTATTAATGTTAAAAAGTTACGAGTACGCACGATATTTCATTTTTCCATTTATTTCGGAAACCAATAAAGATACATCAAATCTGAAACAAAGATTAAAATGGTCAGAAATCCTTCTAAAACTTTGTCCATTTCCTACTTGTTTTCGTTTATAACAACAGAGATAGCCCAAATTTGGGACACATTGTATAGAGGTTTTTTGAAATAATTTTTTTGTAGTTTGGAAACGCTACTGCATTATGTGGTAGAATCGAAGCCGCATTATTTCATTCCACGTTCTACATCTCATGGATCTGTACTGAATTCGCAGCATTTTGAAACAAGACTATCCGTTAAAACTTGTGAAATTCAATTTCGAATTAGAAAAGTTCTACTCCAGCGATGAGATAATATTCCTCCTCTTGCATTTTATAAATTAGATTTTTGTTTGATTCTGGATATATTGAACTCGGAATTCGTCTGTAAACAATAAATTATTGCCAAAACTCTGTATCTATCTCAAAAACAACATTTATTTTGCTCAGTAAATTGTAAGTATCAACGTATTTAGTTAATTGCATTGATTCTTTGTTATAGAGTGTGTTTTAATAAATTAACTATTTGTGAGAGGAAAACAAAGGTGTAATTAGCATATTTTTATTGAATCAGCGACATTTGGAATTTTTTTCTATTCGCTTTTTCTATTACAAATGTTGGATGCAGATCAAAGTAAAAAGTAACACATACTACACTGACTTTTTAAAAATTTCTGGAATTTATCATCGACTTTAAAAATGGTGGATGTTCGTACTTACGTTTTCGCCAAAATTAGAAATTGTGATAAAAGCAAGATAAAGTGTAAATGTATCAAATTCGGATACTGTACCAAATTCTGACAGTTTGTTGTAGTAGATCTGTGAAAAACGTCTTTATTTTTTCATAAAAGTAGAGTTATATTTCACTTTCTCCTCTTATTTTTGTAAATTAATTCAGATATAATACAAAGTAGAGAGAGGACAGTTACGAAAATTACAACAACATTTTTGAAGATTCTCTTGCTTTAGAAGCATAATTTGTTTGATGAATATTTATTAACTACAATGAGAATATTCAAATTATTGGATATTTTACAAATGATACAAAAGGGGAAATTGTGTTAGGAACAAATATATAAAGAAGATTAAAAGTATCTAATCAAACAATTGGAATTGGTAATGGAAGATGAGACTGTGGAAGAGTAAGAAATAGTAAAATCAAGCAATATAGCTATAAACGATGAAGAAATATGGTTTATAAAAAGTTGATTGAGAAAGAAAGTAGAAATTATGAATTTGAATACAAAAAACTATTTTTAATACCTCTTTAGTAACAAAAGTACATTTGTTAATACGTTTAAGATACAGTGAGTAATAGTTTGTGCAAATCGTGATTAAAAAGACTTACAATAAGTGTATTTATCTCATAAATATTATTGGAATAAAGAATATGTATTTGTTATTGTTATTTTTATTGAAGAAGAGTTAAATTTGTGGAACATGCAAATAAAAGTATACAGTCCACTTGAAGAAATCTTTGCTCCCACATATATAAATTTTCTACAGAAAAAGTTAAAAATTGTAAATTACTGTTTATAGTACCGTGGCCCGTTTAAAAATATATAATATTGGTCAGAAAAACCTAAACAGGTAACAAAGAAAAAAACTTTAGTTAAAATAATCTGAGTTGCTAGTTCACAGCAGTTGAAGGCATATTATATCAGCAAGAACAAGACTAAAAGGAGGCTAAAGAGAAAAGAGAACACATGGAAAATTAGAAGAAAAGCCACCAAAAACACAAAAAAGTGTTAATGAACCAAAACGAAAACAGAAAATTGTTAATGAAACAGAACCAAAACAGAAAAATATTAATGATAAAGAACCAGACCATAAAATCATTTTCAGGGAAGCAGAAACAATTGAAGAGAAAAAAATCATAGAAGCAGATTATGTTATGGTAAATTACTTCGACTTAAAATTTCCAGATCTAATAATGGAAATAAATAATGAAGAGGCTATCTTGAGTGCTGTGGCACCAAGTGGATACAGTAGGAAGTAACCTAGAGAGAAAGATATGATACGGTACAAATTTGAGGATAATTGTGAATCTCTAATAGGAAACAATAATAGAAGAAAAATAAAAACCTTATCTGTGTATTAGATCTATAGCTAAACACATAAATATAGTAAACTTTCTAAAATTGGAATTAATTTTTTTTATTCTGGCCTATATTATATATTATTATTAACTATATTAAAAAGTAAAATATTCCTTAAAGTCTCCGAATTTGGTACATTTCCCTTATGTTTAAGTTACAAAAACAAAAATAGGTATAGGTACTTTTTATTGGATATTTGGTCTTGGAGCTCACTAATTTATTTATTTATTACTCATTAACAAAAATAAATCGAGAATAATCACTAGGGATATTAATTTTAATTTATTTTTTGGTATTGGTAATTGTATAATGGATAGAAAATACCCTTCTAGGTATATTTTTTAGTATTAAAGTTGATATTTAAATGTATTGAACATTATACTTTTATTATTTAAATAAAAAATATGGATAATTTGATGGGAATATAATAAAAATATTTATACTGTAATGGTTTGGTTGTGGTTAATATTATATATTTCGTTTAAAAGTAATCTAAAATAATTTAACTTCTCAGAATTAATTGTTCATTCAGTACTGTAAATTGAGGGTACTGTAGATATTTCTTGATTTGAAATTCTTTCAAACAATCAAGTTCTTGTTTCTTGTCACCTGAAACAACAGTGGAAGTTCTTCACATAAAATGAAGGATATACATATCTGACAAAGTTAGAAAGCGAAACTTCAGTCATAATATAATTTTTACAAAAAGCATTGGAAAACTGTGGAAATACAGCATAAATATAAAAATTGATTCTAATTGCATTTAAATTCCTTTTTTTTTAAATAATTTCCCTACTCATACTTGTAAAGTTTTTGATTAGTTGACTTTAATATTTAACTACCTTTCCCCCAAATGTAATACATTTATTAACTATCTCATTATGGATACGTAATTTCAGTAAGGAAAATTTTCTTAGCTAATCAGAAAAATTATAAGCTGAAAAGTACCATTTTGCGACCTGGCAAACAAATACTTAACTACATTAATTACAATTTCCCTAACAAGATGGAAACAATCCACTCTGTCATCGTTGTATTAGGAGCATATATAATTTCTGGCAGTTGAGTTATGTGTGTTTGCTCTTAATTTAAATTCACATATTCGCAATTGTAGAGACAACAATAATATAAAGCATAATAATATATGTATATTCCTGGAATAATTCGTTATCAAACTATTGAATCCGCTCCCAGTGTTGTGTTAGTATTATTTATTAGTGATAATGAATTACGTGAGATGTGATATAACATAATTATATAATTAATAAGCAAAATTGCATGAATATTGCTAACAAATATTTTTGAAATACACGTCTCTTCAAAAATGAGTGGAAATAATTAGTAGACGTAAAAATATAATAAAATTAGGTATAAAATAGTTTTCAGTGTGGGTTCAACGTAAGTAAGTACAAATTTATTTTCAATTTACAAATACTTTAACATTAGTACAAAAAATAATAATTTAAATTTATCGCATCCAGTTAAGTCCTTTTTATTTTGAAATGGTTACTTATAAATTCTATAATTTTAATATTGGCCAACTATCTAAAAATAGGATATTTTGAAATAATTAATTTTTAAGTATCTAAATTTTGTGTAATTAACCAGTAAAATAGATTTTAATGAAGCTATAACCTTTAATTGCTGCAACACTTTGTTGAATTGGGTATTGCAAAATGTGAGGTTAAGTTCTGGGTATTTCGACTAAATGCCATCTTGTTTGTAAAAATTTAATTTATCTGTGTTAAAAAGCATCAATTGAATAAATGTTGTCGCTAAACCATGAGCCATCGGTCTTTTTTACTTTTTGCTTATTGTTAACAAAAATTTGAGGTTATCTTTTATATTATAAACAGGTTTCAAAATTTAGGTAGTAAGTTAAATTTTTATATAAAACAATGGGGACTCTACAAAATCTTAAACGTTACAACTTTTTGCTAAAATTCCGACACTTTATTTATAATATTTCATTCCAAAGTACACAATTTTTTGTTTTCGAGAAATTCCACATTCAGACAATTTTATATATTTGAATTGTCCTGGAAATACTTTATGATATATTTCTCTTTGATAAAATTATATAAAACTATTCCCTATACTTTTTCTATTAGTTACTGTTATAAGATTATTTACTGTTTTTAGCGGGGTCAAATTAGATTTAATTCTGTTCATTTTACAATTAAAGTCTGTTGAACGAGAACAAATGCCTTGCAACACAAAAGCAAAAAATATGTTTATTACATAGAAAATATCAATCACCCTTATTAATATATTTTCACTTACGAAACCCCACAGTATTTTTCTGACTGGAAAAGTTCTGTCGCCACCAAACTTTATGGGAATTTTGAAACAGGTGGATATTGGTTCAAGCCTAATGAAATTGGTGATGATGCTCATTTTTAAGTGGGGAAAAACACTGCACTATAAAATTATGAACTAACTTATTTATTAAAAAATCTTAAACCTTCCTTTTTATTCTGAATGCCTCAAACGATCAGAAAAACGTATAGTATTAAAAATATTACTAATTCAAAATCATCATGTTTGATCGTTATACAATCAATTTTCATCATTTTTTAACAATCTTAAACAAAAAGAAAAAGTAATTAACTTACACACTAAATTAAATAACTTACACATATTATAAAATAACTAATATCTCAAATTTTCTTATTAAGTAAGTCATTATAACATTATTATTTTCTAAATAAGGTACACTATCAATTATCACAATCTTATGTGATATCATCATGTTCAATTTTTTTTATTCTACCTTTAATCCAATATTATATAAATTACAACAATATGTCAAATGTTGAGATATTAAATGAACTTAAAGTTCATTCATAGCCGTTCAGTCTCTCGAATTAGAAAGCTATTTTTTATAAATTTTTCATTAAAAATTATTAATGTAAGAGATAAAATATACTTCTCTAATAATTCCACGATATTCGAAAACTTTTTAAATATTCTTATAACAATTATTTTGGCAAAGAGCTTTCGTGAAACAACTGTCATAAAAATATTTTAAAAAATTCATAGAATATTTTAATTTTAAGATAAGCATATTTTATTTTTTATATTGATAATGAATAGATCCAACAAAGTAAGGATAGATTAAAAATTACCTTTAATTTATAATTTTACGACTCTTCATAATATTAGTGTGTTCTTTAAATGATTAACATTTTGAATGTTCTCAATTTTGTTTAATATAAAAATTAAAAACCCAATTAAGCTCAGGTGAGGTTCACAAATTACATTAATTAAATCGCTTTTCATATGAATTTTCCTCTTTTTAATAATAATAAATTTTAATTCTTATCTATGAAAAATTCGTTTATTAATAACATCCAACAATAATATTATTATTTAATAACAAAAATTCTGTCTCACTCGTAATATCAGGAATAGTATTGGTCAATATGGGTGGTTCACAAGGAACCACTCTGGAATTGCCTCTATTTCTGGTATATAAAAAAATCTACAAAAACTGTAACCGATTTAATAAATATATTAGAACATATCTGTATATTGATGTATTAAGCTTTAAATAGGTAGGATATATATTATTAATCTTTACAAAGACAGTTATACATTTCGCATAATTCCGGAATATATACCAATCACGAGCATATCCAAATTAGGAGGTATATATATGTTCCAGCTTTGTTATACGATCCATAACCTAGTTATTGTAATAGTATCCTGCCTATTAATTATATATGGATTATAGTGATTTCCATCACGTTGTTACACATAATGATAATCATATTGTCTGTATCTCTCTCTCCCTCTCTCTATAAAACATAACATAATTTCGATTAATTCCAATTATTCTGGGTATAAACCGCAAACATAATACACTGTCTTTGTATGTGACGATAGGATGATGCATGGGATTTTAATACTTACTTAATGAGTAAAATGTGTGTTCTCCTGTTAAACCACATCTTACACAAAAACTACTGGTCACATAAATATTTTTAAAATAAATCGATCTATTTAGACAGGATATTTTAAAGCTTTCCTCTGTGAAAATATCTTCTTCCTTCGGGATTGTAACCCAGTAAAAGTCTTCAAACCCTGAAGATATTGTCACATGTAAAAAGGCACTAGATAGTCTTTGGTCAAAGAACCGCCAGGTCAAAAATCTGATTTTAAAACACGTAACATAAATACAACGTGTGACATTCTAAATACGTTCAACTGTGTTACACGAGGTCACGACAGAACAGGTCATAAACCTAATTTATTATAATATAAAAACCAGCGGTCTCGCAGGATTCGAATCATCGGTTCTCATGTCGTTGATAAAACATGCCACTGGAAAGTTTAATGTCTAAGTGTCGTAAAAACCATGAGTCCCCTCAAGAGCATCCATTGGCAAGGATTATTTTTATATATTTGTTGAGTACTTCTGTGATCTTTATTAAATTGTCACTGTTGGTGAACTCATTATCTCTTACTTCACTCTTACATACTCAGGAAAACCGCTTCCTTATCCAGGAGGGCATGCCACTATTTATTATTGCACGATCCAGGGCCGTACGCGACAATATTGATTAAAAGTGTGATAATCAGAAAGTCGTAAATTCACATTCGAAGAAGCAATACTTTAAGGGAGCCGGTTTCTAAGGATTTGTCATAAAAAAATAAGTACCAATAATTAGAGTCCTAGAAAAAGTTCATTTTGAAATCAGTTGAAATTTAACCCTCATTAAGTTTATCGTTTGTCTCAGACATATTTTGTAAACGATCGGTATTCATATTTTTTTATATTTTAGAGAAAACCTTTCAAAGTAATTTGCAAGTAAGAAACAAGAATCTCTATCTACTACAGTTAGAATAGAAATGTTTTTAAAAACTTTTCTACATCCTTAGAGGACTGAATGTTAAATAAATTTAGTTATATCTCATTGCAATTAATTTTGATGACAGTATTAAACTGGAATCTTTATTAGATAGTATTAGACAAGAATTAATCCTATCCTCGTTTGGAATACCGACAATGTCAAAATCTGACTTATAGTTCAAAGTTTACTAAATTTTGATGTTTACTCCAATTTTTTTTTTGATACATTTGGTCTTAGATATATAATGACTTACGTTTGGTAATTGTGATGTTGTTGAACTAAGAGCGGCTGATGACTGGTTGCTTGCTGTTGATTTTGTTGCTGGCCTAATAATCTTTGTTGCTGTTGTCTGGCAATCTGAGCTGCGAACACGCCGTATCCAAAACCATAAATTTCGTCTTCTTCTTTATCGCTCAAACAACTTGACGGCTGAAACAAAAAATTCAGAATCAAGAAGTAAATATTTTCAATAAATTTATATCCTAATTCAAGACCTCTTTATATTAATTTATATTAAAACAATTAGTTATAAATAAATATATATATAAATAAAAATAAATTTTGCACTGCTCGTCTAAGCCAATGCGCTTTCTTCTAACCAGGTTTTGTTTCTCTTCTTTAAACTTTTTACTACCACATCTTTCCATGTTTTCTTTAATTTCTTTTTAGCTCTTTTGTAGATCGTCTTTGTCTGCCAAACATTTTTTGTTTGCCTGCTATTTTATTTACTATCAATGATATTATTTTTTGAATACCTTGAGTCTTTTTCTTATCTCCTTTAGTTGCGGTATTAATTCTTCCAAAATGTCTTTGATTTTACAAAGTATCTCCGGTTTTTTATTTCCCGTTATTAATTTTAACAAGATTAGACTCTGTTCTGTATACTTTGATTCTTTTGGTTTCATCCGTGTTTTAAAAATCTATACTACTAATCTTTGTACTATGCGTATTGCTACTTTTACTGTTTTTTCTCCATTTTCGGTATTGTTGTCGGTTACAGCTCTGAAAATAATATTCTTTCATCTAATTTTCCTTTCCATTAATGTGGTTTGGCGCGCTTGAACTCTAACTATGTGTACTGAAATTGATCACGAAGGTATTAATAATTTCACGTATAAAGCTATTTAATTTATCTCCACGCGAACGAACCGTATAAGATTAGTCGCTTTGCATCAATATTGAAAATATCATAATTTCTACCATAATTATATACACTTTCTTTTTGCTCATTTTTCCATATAAAATAATCAAATTTATCAACCATTATTTGTAGATGTAATTTATTTTCGATACTATCATGCTTCTCTAAAGGGTTAAAATAATTAAGAAACAGAGTGTTATCATAGAAGTAATTTTTCTGGTTATTACACAATATATAGGATGATTAAGTTAGCAACTCAAATGATTATTCCGGTTTTTATTTATAGGGCAGAGACTCAGGATCCCCTTATTTAAAAATAATTTAATTAATTGAAATTATTACAAAAAAAGAGAAAAATACTTATTAAAATATTATCGATTATTTAAAAAAGTTTATTAAAATTATTGGTACCCTAATTTTGAAACACGCTGCATATGTTAATATAATTTTTATTTCTTTGTAAATGCACAATTTATTTTTAAGACTACATTCTTTAAGCCGAAATAGAAGCCACTAAATAGAAAGCCAGCCAAAATTTGCTTTAATGTGTCACTTTAATAAACCCATTTTCACAGTGGGATGAAAATTTCTGTTTCTTACACGAAACTTAACTGACAATCGTAAACTCTTCCAAACTCTAAAACTTTCAATTGTGACATAGTGGGAGCGTTATATCGAACGTTTTATCATTGACCCGCATCTTAAACGTAATTTATCGCCTAGCAAAACTCATTAGATACATTCCTGCTCTTCATTAATGCTACAAAGTAAATTATATTGCAGAATGAGTGTATATACTTACGACGAAAGTCTATAACTTATCAGACTATTATGTTAGTCGATGGGTTTTCACTCATTAATTTTCAATGAACCCAAAGAAATTATTTTGACAGTACAGATTCAAGAATCAATGTAGTAAAATCAATCAAGGAAAAACATAAGTTACAAAGTATCATTTTAAGTGAAGGTAAGATCAAGAAATTAAAAGAACCAAAATGATTTAAATGAGTTAAAAAGAAAAGAAAGCTATTAGTATCAGTGTACATTAAAACCAATACTCAGAGAATTTTCCAGTTGAATGTTACGTTCTTGAAATTTGTTAAAAATTGTTATACAAATATGAAATTATTCAATATTTTAATTTTTACAACATTCAGGTTATTAAAAAGATATTCATAATTTTAAGCAAAGGTTTTACACATTTAGATTTTTCTTTTTAATTAATTTTCTTTTGGTTATTGTCTAGTATTTTTGATTTAGTGAAAATATTTTTAGTTTTCATTATTTTACAGTTCCTTTGAAATACACAATCCTCAGTTTATTAATATTTATTTAGGATTCTTGCGCAGCGACTAAATTGGTCGCTGTATTATATCGCCGACTCGTGACATCTTTGCAAAAATCTTTTGAAAGAGTAATGAAGTGCCTCAGAAGTCGTTAACGGTAAATTAACCCGTGAGGTTTACGAGAAACTGCCATTTTTATGGGAGCCTTAAACGGTTCCAGTTGTAAATAGTAACTTTATTGGAGCAACTCATTGTCTGCAAATGCATTATTACACTGCAGTAGAATCCATTTGATAAATTTTATAACGGCTGCTTTATTTGTCTTTTTACACCTATAAGCGCATCATTAATCAGGTTTATGGGCTGAAGCTTAAATTTACTTATATGAAATATAATTACATCGTGGAAAATGCGTTGAAGAAAATTTTGGTACACTAGAAAAATGAATCCTCCAAAAAGATTTTTTGATAAATAAAAATAAGCACAAACTTATTTACAGAAAATGCATGAAATAAATAATCGGCATTTTGTTAAACGGTTGCAGTTAAAAAAAATACGGGTGGGGGAATTTCATTTGTCCACCAGTTACGTAAACTACTTTTCGTACGACCACAATAAAATTTTACAAATGTAGAATCAAGGAATCTATAAATGTGGTTGGCTTTGTATATATTTCGTTTTTATCTTAATCAAAAACACTGTTATTCCATTTCAAATACCATTTCTTAACCAATATTTTTAGTTAGTTATTTATATTTTTTTATATACATTATGTGATTTTACTTTTAATGAATATTTGACATAGTTAAATCAAAAATTAGTATTAATAAACTTACCGAATATTTTCCAGGTACATAAATTGGTTGTGAAACTGAGGTGGTTAGTGGCCCCGAATTTGGTGTACCCCTTCCGGTGGGACTGTAAGTACCGGGCGGGGTTCCTGGAGTAGTGACCTTTCGATCTTTCGGCGACGTTTCGCTCCATTCGATCCTCCTCAGATCTTCCAAGTGACCAAGTACGTCTACGTAGTGTGTGCTAAAGAGGTCTGCGTATCGGGAGGCCAGACCTTCGAGGTAACCCCGGTCCCCTTCCTGAAAATAAAAAAAGGAAATTTAGCATATAAAGTAAATCACTTCTACAAAAAAAACAAAATTTGGTAAAACCTTATTACGAGTCCGTTGATTTCAAAAACAGTGTATAATCGTGAAAAACTAATGTTAAAGAAATTTGCTTCTTCACTATATGATACAAAAGGTTCTCCATGTTGCTCATGTGTGGTAAAGTGGAATAATCCAATGAAATGATATATGGTACGATTTAGAGTTTCTTTGGATTATCTTCACTATATTATAAGAAAAAATCATAAGTATTGATCTTATCATTATAATTCCAGAATAAATAATATTGTTAAAATTTTTTGTTTACCTAGGGGTATTAAGAAAAAGTATTACTGATAATAGACAATAACTGAGTAATGTTTCGGATAAACTGGTGAAAAGTAGTTTTCCTAAAAGGTGGCTGTGAATTTCCCAAAAGACTTTGGAGGGAGTTTTCTCAAAGCTACGTCTTAATTGGTTGGCGAAAGAGGAGAAAACTTTCTGTAATGTGTCTGAAATGACGTTGATATGAGCTCTTTGTAACTTATCAGTGAATTTTACGTTACTTCATGCGTTAACTCTTATCTTTATCTATGTCAGTTACAACGTTCAAACTTTCAACTCGTATCGTTTTTCCACGATAAAGTGGAAGTTTTTGAGTTAAAAGCGGCTAATATTTACATAACTTTCTTAGAACATCTGAAGAAAACGCTTTAGAAACGACGGTTAACATATTAACGTAAATTATGAACCAAACTCAATAGTCATTTCTGAATATGCCATAAATAACTTTCTATTGTACAGTTCCAGTTTATATTTATCTATATTTTTAAAAAAAATTACCGATTTAGACATCTATTTCTAGAACTGACTTCTTCACGTCATATTTTATATTAAATATTTTGAAGCAATTATACGTAAGAGAATCTTGGTGCATGGGATTTTTTTCATTAAACAGTGAAAAGAAAAATAAGAAAAATCAAATTCGAATATGGTCTTTGAAAGCTTTTGAAAATGTTTAGAAAGCATCTCATCAATCCAGCGTGCATTATAGTTGTGTGAGATGGAAGCAGAAACGATCCGGTGTAAGAGAAGTGTTCTCGGTATACAAGCCAAATTGGATTCCAAACTTATCGGCAACCGATTACGTGCGGAACACCGAACCATCTATTTTTATTTCTGCTTACGCCTTTTTTTGTATAGCTTTAATTCTATTTTAGCGAATTTTTCAATATAACGAAGAAATTCGTTTCAAAAGGTTTAAGATAAATATACATATCCGTTATTATTGAAGTTTCAAAAAGAAAGTTTTTACAAAAAGTGTAGGCAGTCTTGAGAGACACATTTTAAAATTACTCCCAAATGTACAGTGTATTCAGGAACGCAGTGCCAGACAAAAATTTTGTTTTTTTAACTGGAACACCCCGTATATTTTTACATAAACTTCTTGCCGAGCAAATTTCAAGGATGTATCACACTTTATGTCTATTATGTTTAATAAAGGATATACAGCCACCTGAAAATCACATTTTTTTAAATTTAGATGTCGGTAGCCGCCAAATTGTTCAAAATCAATAAAAACAGCTTACATGTCCTTTTCTAATATTTCAAGTTTTACGCTACGGCATTGATACAGAGTGATTATAAATCAAATGGGATTTTAAATTTTTGATCACTCTGTATCAAAGTTAGGATAGGGACATGTAAGCCGTTTTTATTAATTTTCAGGAGGGTTTAGATCCTTTATTAAACATAATAGACATAAAATGTGATATATCGTTGAAATTAGCTCGGTAAGAGTTTTATAAAAATGTAAAAACATACGGGGTATTTCATTTAAAAAAACATAGCTTTGGTTTGGCACTGCGTTCCTGAATACTCTGTATATTTGGGACTAATTTTAAAATGGGAATCTCAAGAGTGTCTACACTTTTTGTAAAAACTTTTTTTTCAATAATAACGGATATATCGTATTTCGACGCACCAATGCCGCACCCTGTATGTTAAGGATTTTTTTTTTGTGAATAGATTGTGTAATAATAATAATGTAATGGAAAAAATGAAAGAGTAAATGAAATCTGTATGCAAGAAGTAAGTAAACTGAAACCACAGATCTATGAAAAATGGATTTTTTCCAAACTGTTTCTGGCATATAATAATGTACACATAATATTATTTCAAAATTATTATTATTGAGCTTTTTTATCAATTTCTTGGACTTGTACTTTTAACCTCTTCCATAACTGCTCAACATCTTCATCCCCGATTTAAACGAGTTCTTTCATTTTATTTTTTTTTATAGTAATGTTTTACTTCATTTTCAAACCTTTTTAGTTTTTCTTCATTTTTTTACATCTAATTTAGTTAGAAAAAAGCTAGTTTCGCACTAAAATAAGTTAGGAACGGTTTATTTTTTCCACTAGTGGGGAAAAGTAAATTTGATTATTATAGAAGAAAACTAATCTTTATAAATATTAATCGTACAGTTACTACGATTTATTAAATTAATTTCTGGTGTTTGCTCCGGTTTTAAAATTAATTTGTTGTATTCTCTTCTTATTTTTAATCATCACGATTTGAAATTTGATTGATTAGGAATTTGCAACTGTCTGCAATTTTGGTAGTCCAAGAAGGCTGCAAGTTTTTGTAAGTGACAGTTTAATATTGAGTGAATTACTACAGACAGAAATTTACTTTCCAATAAAATAAAATCTTGTCAAACCGAAGTTTGAAACATAAATATTGATCGTACTGTTACTACAATTTATTAAATTAATTCTTGTTGTTTGTTCCGCTTTTAAAACATTGTTAGTTGGTAGACATTTTCTTCATTTATAATTATTTTCACCATTTCCTTGATTAGGAAATTGCAACTATGTGCACTTTTGAAGGCCTAAGAAGACTGCAATTTTTTGTAAGTGACAGTTTAACATTGAGGGTGTATTTTCACGGATAGATCTTTACTTTACACAAATTTGTAAAATTGAAGTTGCAAGCATAAATATTTATCGTGCAGTTACTACAATTTATTAAATTAATTTTTGATGTTTGCTTCGGTTTTAAAACATTGTTAGTTGGTAGTGATATTCTTCATTTAGAACTATTTTCAATCATCACCATTTGAAATTCCCTTGATTAAGAAATTGCAACTGTTTGTACGTTTGGAAGCCCAAGAAGTATTTGAAAGTGACAGTTAAATATTGAGGGTAAAACCACTGGTAGAACTTTACTTCAATAATATACAAATCTTTGTGAATTTGAAGTTGCAATCACAGACAATTGTCTTAAATTTCTAACAATTCCTTTATGACATTTAATGACAATCAGGTCAAAGAACAAAAGCCAGATTTTTGAATTAGTTCTAGTAAAAAATTTCATATTTTAAAATCTAAATAATTCACTAAAAAATTTTTGGAAATTATTAAATCATAATGTTATTTTGCAAGTTAGTTTTTGTTATTTCGATTACGGAAAAATATTACAGATTACTGTTCACTGTCTGAGAAAGACTTAATTTAAGTTTTGTTTGTGCGAGGTCACAACTAATAGCTTGGAATGCTAATGGTCTTCTGCAGCATAAAGATACCCTGCAGTTTTACCTAGATAATCAAAAAATAGACATTTGCCTTGTCTCAGAAACCCATTTCACTAATGAAAGTTATCTGAAGCTTAAAGGATACTGTATATATCACACCATTCATCCATCAAATGCTGTAAGAGGAGGAGGTGCAGTGATTATAAAACAAACCATCAAGCACCATGAAGACTCTTCAATAAATATGGAACAAATGCAGGTAACCTCTGTTAAAATATATTGTAAAACACATACTATTAAAATTGCAGCTATATACTGTCCTCCAAGATTTAATTTGAAGAAAGAAGACTACTCTGAACTATTACGAAGCCTTGGTGAAAAATTCATCTTGGGCGGAGATTTTAATGCAAAGCATACCTATTGAGGTTCTAGGTTGATCACCACCAAGGGGCGTGAATTATATTCTGCAGCCAGGGAGTATAACTGTAACTTTTACTCGACTGGAAACCAACGTATTGGCCTACAGATAATAATAAGGTACCATATTTATTAGATTTCTTTATTGCTAGAAAAATTCCACAAAATTATATTAAAATAGATGAGGGGCTAGATATGGTAACAGATCACTCCTCAGTAATAATGACAGTAAGCGATAAAATAATTATGAAAGAAGACAACTCTACTTTATCTAACAAGACCACGAATTGGATAGGCTTTGTACATGATCTAGAAAAAAGAATAGAACTGAATGTCAGCTTGAAAACAATTGAAGAACTTGACCAAGAAGCAGAGAATTTAAACATAGATATACAACAGGCAGTGTGGACAAACACTACGTCAATTAAAAGAAGAACGGAAGGTAATAATTACCCTACTGAGATCAGAAATATGGTTGCTGAAAAAAGGCGGTTAAGAAGAAAATGGCAGCAATGCAGAACACCTGTAAATAAAACCAAGTTAAATCAAATAACTCAAAATATAAGCAGAGAAATTAAAAAAATTAATAGCGAATCAATAAACAAATACTTAAGGGAGCTTACGTACGAAAAAGATTGTGACTACTCATTATGGAAAGCCACGAGGAGAATCAAGAGACCAATAATATAAAATCCACCTGATTTAGAAATAACCATGCAACATTAGATCAAGTTCACAGAATCACTGATCAAATAGAAAAAGCACTAGAGGAAAAAAGAATATGTTCAGCCGTTTTTCTGGATGTTGCCCAGGCTTTTGATAAAGTCTGGCATGATGGGCTAGAATACAAATTGAATCTACTTTTGCCTAAAGAACATAGTCAATTATTAAAATCAGTAGTGTAGCAAAGTCGGTTCTAACCAACGCATGCGCAGTGCGCGCGTCCCGCAGTCGAGAGCGGCCATGTTTAGTCCAATAATGTCAAAGTTCCGCAAAGTGTTAGTAGATGGCGTTGGTGGTGCCAAAGTTCCACAAAGTGTTAGTAGATGGCGTTGGAGAGCGGCGGCCATGTTTAGTCCAATTATGTCAAAGTTCCAGAAACTGCCACCAGATGGCGCAATGAACGTTGCCGAAAGGGCATTAGTGCCTAACTTCCTTGTTATTGGTCCAATTAAATCGCGGAAAAAACAGGCATTATCTATGAGTAACGTAGATGTCAAATTTAAAGAAAAGCATGCGCAATGAGCGTGGCCAAAAGGGCACAAAGCGCTTAACTTCGCTGTTATTGGTCCAATTGAATCGCGGAAAAAGACCAGTATTATCTATGAGTGATGTAGATGTCAAATTTAAAGAAAAAACATGCGCAATGAGCGTAGCCATAAGGGCACAAAGCGCTTAACTTCGTTGTTATTGGTCCAATTGAATGGTGAAAAAGACAGGTATTATCTATATGTGACGTAGATGTCAAATTTAAAGAAAAAACATGCGCAATGAACGTTGCCGAAAGGGCATTAGTGCTTAACTTCCTTGTTATTGGTCCAATTGAATCGCGGAAAAAACAGGCATTATCTATAAGTAACGTAGATGTCAAATTTAAAGAAAAAACATGCGCAATGAACGTTGCCATAAGGGCACAAAGCGCTTAACTTTGCTGCTATTGGTCCAAATGAATCACAGAAAAAACAGACATTATCTATATGTGACGTAGATGTCAAATTTAAAGAAAAAACATGCGCAATGAACGTTGCCGAAAGGGCACAAAGCGCTTAACTTCGCTGTTATTGGTCCAATTAAATCGCGGAAAAAACAGGCATTATCTATAAGCGATGTAGATGTCAAATTTAAAGAAAAAACATGCGCAATGATGGTTGTCATAAGGGCACAAATCGCTTAACTTTGCTGCTATTGGTCCAATTGAATCGCGGAAAAAACAGGCATTATCTATGAGTGGTGTAGATGTCAAATTTAAAGCGCTATGTTACCTTTCATCTGTCACATGTCATCTGTCACCAGATGGTGCCAAAGTTCTAGAAACTGTCACTAGAGGGCGTCAATGGTGCCAAAGTTCCAGAAACTGTCACTAGGTGGCGTTAGAATACCGGTCTTGAACGTGTTGACAGTTCAGCCAAAAAAGAAGAAGTCACCTGGCATCTGTCGCCTGTCACTAGAAATACTGGTCTTGAACGTGTTGGCAGTTCAGCCAAAAAAGAAGAAGTCACCTGTCACCGGCCATCTGTCACCCCTCATCTGTGACCTGTCACTAGAAATACTGGTCTTGAACATGTTGGCAGTTCAGCCAAAAAAAAAAGAAGTCACCTGTCATCTGTCACATGTTGCCATAAGGGCACAAAGCGCTGTTATTGGTCCAATTGAATCGCGGAAAAAACAGGCATTATCTATAAGAGGCGAAGATGTCAAATTTAAAGAAAAACATGCGCAATGATGCTTGCCATAAGGGCACAAAGCGCTTAACTTCGTTGTTATTGGTCCAATTGAATGGTGAAAAAGATAGGTATTATCTATATGTGACGTAGATGTCCAATGTAAAGAAAAGCATGCGCAATGAACGTTGCCATAAAGGCATTAGCGCTTAACTTCGTAATTATAGGACCAATTGAATCGCGGAAAAAACAAACATTATCTACAAGCGACGTAGATGTCAAATTTAAAGAAAAAACATGCGCAATAAACGTTGCCAAAGGGCACAAAGCGCTTAACTTCGTTGTTATTGGTCCAATTGAATTGAGGAAAAAACAGGCATTATCTATGAGTGACGTAGATGTCAAATATAAAGAAAAACATGCGCAATGAACGTTGCCGAAAGGGCACAAAGCGCTTAACTTCCATGTTATTGGTCCAATTGAATTGAGGAAAAAAAACAGGCATTATCTATGAGTGACGTGGATGTCAAATTTAAAGAAAAAATATGCGCAGTGAACGTTGTCATAAGGGCACAAAGCGCTTAACTTCACTGTTATTGATCCAATTGAATCGCGGAAAAAACAGGCATTATCTATAAGTGATGTAGATGTCAAATTTAAAGAAAAGCATGCGCAGTGAACGTTGTCATAAGGGCACAAAGCGCTTAACTTCACTGTTATTGGTCCAATTGAATCGCGGAAAAAACAGGCATTATCTATAAGTGATGTAGATGTCAAATTTAAAGAAAAGCATGCGCACTGAACGTGGCCATAAGGACACAAAGCGTTTATCTTCGTTGTTATTGGTCCAATTGAATGGCGAAAAAGACAGATATCATGTAAAGGGGACATAGACGCTAAATTTAAAGAAAAGCATGCGCAATGAACGTTGTCATAAAGGCATTAGCGTTTAACTTCGTTATTATTGGTCCAATTTAATTATGAAAAAGGTAGGTATTATCTATAAGTGCC
Source organism: Hermaeophaga mercurialis (assembly GCA_951812935.1). Lineage (NCBI taxonomy): Eukaryota > Metazoa > Arthropoda > Insecta > Coleoptera > Chrysomelidae > Hermaeophaga > Hermaeophaga mercurialis. The sequence goes on along the minus strand of OX638359.1, from coordinate 42,439,766 downwards.
GCAGATGTCGAATTTAAAGAAAAACATGCGCAATGAGCGTAGCCATAAGGGCACAAAGCGCTTAACTTCGTTGTTATTGGTCCAATTGAATTGAGGAAAAAACAGGCTTTATCCACAAGCAACGTAGATGCTAATTTTACGAAAAAAAATTGCTTGATCATGGTTGGATAATTATGTCACGTGATCTATATCTAGAGGGGGTTATTATATAATATTTATTAATAACGCTTGGAGGGATTATTTCTTTAAGACATGCGTCGTCAAGACAAACATATTTGGGAAAAAGTCCTTAAATTTGAAGAAAGACTCAAGCAACTTCGTAAAGATATTAAACTGTACGAAGACAAAGAAAACGTTATAAAGCAGTTGGGAGATTTAAATTTGGACAATACAAGAATACCGAAAAAAGTACTATGTTGTTGCTGTTACCCCTTAAGACGAATTCAACCAACACCAGTTCCTACGACACCAAGGATGGACAATTAAATGGCGAAATTAACAAGACATTTACAATATCGTGCCTCACGTTATCTGCTATATGTATTTTATTACTAAAATTTCTTTATAAATGTATTCAAAGAAGGTTTCGATCCTCATGTAATGTTGCAATAAACAACTAAAAATCAAAAAAATTTCATTTCACCATGTGTAATATTTTTCGAAGAAAAACAAAAAAATTGTGCTGAAAGAGTATATAATAAAGAACGAAGCGTTTAATTATTTTTTTATTATATTCAATTTACTTGGTAGGTACATTTTATTCATAAAAAGATATAATTTTTGTCAATAGGGTTTTCAATTGTTCTTTTAACCCTACGCTGGGACAGGGTATGTTAAATAGATTCCAACTACATTGTCCAGCTTCAACAACTTTTTTCGTATATTCACTGTATTTGTAATATACGTTTAAGTTTTTGTTGAAAAAGTAAATGAAACCATCTATATATCTAAACGCTGATGTCAAGTCCATCGGTATACCAGGAAATTGATCGGTTATACGTCCACGACTAATTATTTCTCCAGGATCATTATTGTATTCTACATAGGAAACGTTGTTATAGAAAACAAAAGTTCTACCACTATTTGATTGAAATAACGCATTAATATAAGCATCTGAGGGCACAGGTAAATAATAATCATTTTGAATATTTAAATTTGGAAATGAGGCTACATAACATTTTCGATTACCAAACGTTATTAAATCCCCTGCTGAATTTTGAAAAATGTGAGAAAATGGGGTCAAGGAAGTCTTAAGTTCATTGGGTAGATAATTACTTAACGGTTCGGGACTTGAAGGTATGAGCATACTATTTAAAACAAATTTCCACAAAGATGTATTAAATCCGACGTACAATCGATAATTAGGAAACGTTGGAGCTGTTGCAAGAAACATGAAATCAGGTGATTTAATATTACATAAATTTTTGTATTGAAGCGAAACAGTCATCGGCGTCTTAACTGAAGAAGAAGAAGAAATGTGTTTTCGAGTGGTTGGAGGATAAATTGTGCTCGTTGTCGTTGTTGTTGTTGTCGGCGTTCGTCGTCGTCGTGGACCATACAAGAATTCTAATGCATTCTTATCATCTTCATCTAGAGGAGTTAACTTTTGCTGATACCATGGAAACATTATTGCAGACTCTACTTCACTATGCCCTAACCCAAGGGTGTGACCGATTTCATGTACCAACACCATAAGAAAGCTTACTTGACCATCAGGAACATTATCATCATCATCCCCAAAATACCATTGCTCACCAGCATCCATATGAATTTCAATACATCCATTAGCACTAGGAAAATGTGCGTGAGCCAATATTTTCCCAGGCCCATCAAAGTTTTGTGGACATCGATGGTGACCTGTACAGCTTTCTCGAAAATCATGTTTTATGGGTACGACGGTTATAGTAATATCGGGTTTCGGTGTTGGAAATTGAACTAGTTGAAAATTGAAATTGGAATCACGTTCCCATATTGCAAAAGCCTTTTGAGCTGTTAAAAGATGTTCCGAACGGGCTTGAGGAAAATACCATCGCAAACTCGTTTTATTTTGCCATCTTGATATCGTTGTAAATGAATTTTCATCAACAGTACATCTAGGTTTATTAATTAATTGAATAGTGGCAGCGTTCAGAGTTCCATCCACAGGTAGATTATATTTTTCTTGAAAATTTGCTAACACATTTTTAAGGCTATCACCTACGATTTCATTTTGATTAATGTAGCCAAACCGTTGCAAAAATGATACAAAATATTCTAGAGTAACGTTCGCAGAATTTGCGTGGGCTGTTAAGAGAAGCAGTACAAGTACTTTACTTTTTATATATATTTTGAATTTATTCTTATAAATTTTTTAAAAAGAGAGAGAGAGAGAGACTTTTAATTACCATACAGGATGAAGTCAAAAAGGTCACGTAAACGCCACGTAAAACATCAAAAACGTCACACACGTCACGTTTTACGTCACGCACCTCACGTTTTACGTCACGCACCTCACGTTTTACGTCACGCACCTCACGTTTTACGTCACGCACCTCACGTTTTACGTCACGCACCTCACGTTTTACGTCACGCACCTCACGTTTTACGTCACGCACCTCACGTTTTACGTCACGCACCTCACGTTTTACGTCACGCACCTCACGTTTTACGTCACGCACCTCACGTTTTACGTCACGCACCTCACGTTTTACGTCACACACCTCACGTTTTACGTCACGCACCTCACGTTTTACGTAGCGCACCTCACGTTTTACGTCACGCACCTCACGTTTTACGTCACGCACCTCACGTTTTACACTACGCACCTCACGTTTTACGTCACGCACCTCACGTTTTACGCTACGTGAACGTCAAATGTTTAACCTATTTTTTAGAGATACACTACAAGTTATTATTACCAATGTAATATAGTTAAATAAAGTGTAAATAAAATTTTATGTGAGATGCTCCTTTGTAAAACCGGATTATCTAGCGTCACAGTTATGCAAATGGGTACCTAATTTGTGCAACTTATAAAATTATTGCATAAGACTTTTCACAGACGTGCTGTTACACGTGTCACCCCCTCTTGTAATAATGAACTCGCCCACGAGCGCAGCCATGTTGAATTTTGAAAACTTAAAAACAATACGAAATTATCAAAACCGCGAATGAAGTGATAACCTAGAAACACGTATTTTATTGAGAACGAGTATTTCTTAAAACATCGCGAAAAAGCCCCTTTTCACATGAACATACCGTGATTATTAGACCCCCACTCACTTTTTTATCTTTCCATTTGTATATGTGGTAACGAAATAAAACAGAGAGTACAATTAACACAAGTCGTTCGGTCCTAAACAATCGAGATGGAAAAAATTGAATTTCTTATAGGTAAAAGAGCTGTAAATAAAATATTGCGTTTACCTGTAAAAGATCTTTTAATTGAACAATGGAGTCAAGATGTGATTTCGATCCATTAGGACAACATGATGTTCCCAGAATATTAAATTATATATATATATACATTTGGCAAACACAGAAGAAAAGGTTACGCATGCAAAATAGTTCAACATCTAATGAAAACAGGGAATCAGTTTACAACATTTTGCAGCAATCCGTGGTCAGAAGGAGTCTTTACAAAATGCAACTGTACCAATTACGATGAAAATAATTATTCAATAATGTTTAGATATCCTTAATAAATCATATTAAAACAAAAAAAATGTTTTTAATTTATGAGTAAAAAAGGTTGTTGAATGAAAATTAAACAAATAGTCAAACTGGATTGAAAAATGTTAATAAGAAATATTCTTTTTTATTTATAGAAAAATCCGTTAAATGTGATTGTACCATAAAATGGGAAAGCTAAATACCATTCAGGCCTAACACACTGAATGTGCTATGGAGTTAAGAAATATAGAATCCCCACCCATTTTTTTCATACTAATAAATATTAAGACTTTCTCCGGTGAAGTTAGTCAGGCAGTCATCATGCAGTTTACAGAAGAATCAAAAGTGAAAAATATCTATTTAGGTGAACAAAGGTTCTACCTGAATAAATCGAATACGAAATATGTCGCAGTGAGTCTGTCGCATGATTTAAATTTTGCTCCGTGTGTGAAAATATCTGCAAACAAAGGAAACTGTATCGTGTTTAGTGAAAAAGAGTGGAAGGAGTTTTTATCCTTCAAAGAAACTATTGAAGATTTTATAACAGCGGGAAAGGAGGAATCAATAGATGTTAGCCGGTTTTTGTTACAGTTTGAAAATTTTGAAAGCATTACTGTTTTGAAAGTATTAACTGGACATGCTACTGTCTGGTTAGGATCAATTTCCCTTTCCAAGCTCTGGAGATGCTTACCCTTAATTACGCACAACATTGAAGTATTAAAAAGCCAGCAGTTTGTAGGTTCCTTAAAAATTTTACAAATGGCGGTTAAAAACAAGGAAGATATCATCAACACAGCTCTTACTACAATGGAGCCTATAAAACAAGCGCATCCGATTACATATAGTTTATTACTAGAACTTATATTCAAATACCCCGATGTTCTTAAAGAAAAGATATGAAGAAAGTAACTTTTAATGAAGATTACAATCACGTTCACATATGGGAATCATTAGATGTTGAAACAAGTGATTGGGAATCAAGATATCTTAATCAACGACGTTTTAAACGCCGAATAGAAGAAGCTGCTAAAATTATTAATCCCGTTTTAAATATAACTCATAGAAATAAAATGTATAATACTTTACAAAATAAAACATTTAAACAATAGAATTTTTGTCTATCCAAGACTGATTTTGTATAAAATCTTATGGAAAATACGAACAAATTTAGCAATTCAAGGGGCCTTTTTTGAATAACCTTCAAACTTACCGCTTTTTCCTCATAGTGGGGGTATATAAATACAAGTGTGTGTGTGCGAACCTACATTTTATTCAGTCGTGTGGTGCACCTACAATTTAAATCAACCAACCGACAACATGAGTAGTCAAGATAGTGGTTATAGTTCTTGTGAAATTGTTTTTGAAAGTGACTCGGCATCGTCATCGCCGTCACCGTCGCCAACACCTCCTTCACCTTATGCAGTGACGCTTAATGATTGTGTTGAGGAAATCGACCAAGCTTTAATTTCATACGAGTATGCTGCTAAATTGGAACGATACCATCTACTGGAAACGAATTTTTCCCTAAGAAGTTATGCACTTTTGTGCGGAATAAGTCCGACCAGAACCTTTAATCCTGCAATAACGCTAACACCTTTACTTCGACCCGGAAGAATTTCGTTTGGTACATTTGAGTGGACTACTTTTATTGAATTGCTGCGTCAGAGATATGATGACTTTTTTCACGAGAATCTACCGTCACCTCCTGACGAATACGATCCTGTAGTTTTCCCGTGTGGAGACTTTTGTAAAGTTACTCAATTAGTGTACGACGATACCAAGTTTCTACTTGCAAACAAACATGGAGTCGAGTTCTATCTGGACGAGTATGATGTTTCCGACATCCTTGAAGCAAATTGCAATTTGGTGAAGAACTACATTTCGTTGCTAGAAGACTTGAACTTTAATACATTCTACTGTAATTTAATAGCCTCTACACGAGCTTATTTTGCTGTTAATTTCAATAGTATTTGTGACACTAGTAGATTTAATACTTTAATTTTAATTTGTGCTGTTATGCCAAATTGTTTAGAAAAAAATGCTCTACAAGAGTACATGTATTACTATAAAGATGATGTAATTAATGATATATTAAATCATTGTTCAAATTAAAAAAATGTACCAAGTTTTTTTTTTTTTTGAAATAAAACACTTCTTTCTTATATTTTATTTTTTATTACCCAAGCAAACTACAAATAATACAGTAAGCAAACATATATAACTAATACATAAAACTATAAATAATTTATTAGGTACACATAGTTCAGTCTGAAAATCGCACTCGTTTATTTTCATGTAAATCATATCGAAACCAAGCACAATATTTCTGCATATTCAATAAATATTTCAAAATTATGGCAAGCTAATAATCAGTAATCACATCTTAATTTATTAAAATTTTGAAAAACTTTCCTCGTTAAACTCCACGGTAGGGCAAAAAAAAGAAAAAATTAACTTTTATATCCCCACGGAAGGGTGTCATGTGACTGGGGAAGTAATTGCCGCTTATCATCATAGGGGCTAAGTCCAATTTTGGTCTGACTTATGCTATATACATCATGCAAATAAGATCGAATAGTGTGTTGTGTAATATATTTTTTATTATTATTTTGCAAACAATTTAAGTAATCCTCGAATATGATTTTATTTTTTACGACATTGGACTTAACCCCCTTTGATTTTTTCACTACTTTGCCACCTTGCACTTTATAACTGTACATTTTTGATCGTAATCCCACAAAATGTGTCATTATTTTACCATTAGCTTCATCCTTCATTAAACCGGGAATTTTTTTATTTACTAAAGGAATCTTATAGACGTTATTTGAGGGGTAATCTGAAGTGTCAAATTTTTCTAAATGATCTTCAATAAGACTTTTGTAAACGTCATCGCAATTTAATTCGTAAATAAAACTATCGGTGTCAGTGTACATTAATTTTACATTTTCCACCCCCATAGTTGGTAACATGAAATTATAGTGAAAATCATACATACAGGTTTTAGAAATGTCCAGGATAGCCATGCCGATATACAGGGGTTTGTTGAAGAGTAGTTCAGCCTTCTTTAATTCGATAGCCATAAGTTTGTCGTCAAAAACTCTTCGACTATGGAATCGGGGGCTGGCTATCAAATTTTTTGCACCGTAACGACCCTCGTAAGAAGTAAGTAATTTCACTACCCTATGGAGTCTGATGTTTTCCATAGTCTTACCGAATACGGCATTATTAGCGAGTTTGAACTGGGTTTTTTTAAAATTGCTTGTGGCTACAGTCCTTAAGCGAGTATTCAGCTCAATATAGGACTGCAGCCAAGCCGATTGTTTGAATTTTAGTACTTTGTGAATTTTCGTTAATTTTAAACCCTGTTCGAGGGCTTGTTTTAAATTACGGTAATGCAGAGTGTATTGTTTTTTCGGGTAAAGGGTGGTCATTAATTTGGATAATTTGGAACCGGGAGGTTTACGGTGTTCTGGACAAAATGGGAAATCTTTATGCTCATCATGTAAACTTTCGGGATACTCTAAATCAACTTGTAAAATGTATCCGACGGGTGAATCGTCGGGAATCTGAGTAATGTCGATGTTTGTATTGGGCTCCCATTCAAACCCCCCGTAGGGGAGGAACTGTGACATTGCCCACCCATATAAATTGTTTACGTCAAAGTACATAAGGTACTTGGACGGCTTAGAAGAATCGTATTCGGGCATGTATTTATTGTTGGCTTCGGAATATCGATTTGAACAAACAGATATTCCTCCACGTATTGATGCCTCAACAAACAACAACATGTCGACATCTTTTAAAATTTGTAATTTACATTTCGTGTACTTGAGCATGCAATCCCAAGTATATCCGGGCATAGTATAGTACCATGCCGGATCTAGCTGGTAAGTTTCCAGAGCAGTTGTTCGAAAGTTTTCCATAACGTCACAAAGAAGGAGAATGTCGGTTCGCATATACAAATCTGCATATTCGCCTAAATTTTGAATTTGGAAAGCTTGCCAAACGTTTTGCGCATGAGTGTAATCATCCTGGGAAATATGACAATCATTTAATTTGTTGTAAAAACTCTCAATTGCTGGAAGACTAGTGGTATCATTTAGCTTATCAATACTATCAATGTAATCGTATGGAAAAACACCTTTCCTCGTCAACAGTTTGAACGTTTCATTAGTCAAGTTACCAAATTCCCCTTTTAATGTAATCAACTCCTCTATTTTTAGTGTAGACACCAACTCATCGAGACTGGTGCCCAAAAATCTAAAGGAGTCTATATAGCGAAATTTAATTTTAGTTTCTGGTTCATACTGCGTAAAAGAAATGTATTTTTCCATGTTCACGGGTAGTACACTCAAGGGTCCACGTTTAGCAAGATCTCTAATAATAAAATGACTGTCGTATCCGCTAAGATTATGGAAAACTATGGGCACTACAAATAGTTTTTTGAAGTTCAGATTGCACGATTGATGTGCGAACCCTCTAAATAATCCCGTAAAATGATCGTGGTCTTTAACGATAATGTCTTTTTCTTTAAACTTATTGTCGCAAATGTGACAGCAGACACCGTTTGCGACAGTAGGCATACAAATAGGAACAATATTTAATAATTTAGATTCAATAAATTTCGCGACTTCTAACATTTGATTCGCAAACCAGTCCATGCAATCTTCCCCTCTATAACTATTGTAGTAGGAAATCTTATTATCATAGCTGCATTTTAAGTAGAAACCTGCACTAAATGTTTTATGATGTTGATACTTGGTAGTTGTATGGGATATCTTTTTATCACACTTTTCTAAAATTGACTCGAAATCGGCATACACGACAAAAGGACATTTCTGCTTGTATACATGATTTTTAAATTCGACGTTATCATATGGGGGGAAAGAAATTTTACAATCATTGCTGTTTATGCATAAAATTTCGTGGTCCGTTAGTTTTTTTTCGCTTTGGAAATAGTTTAAGCACCTATCACAAATAAATTTTTTATTTTCACTCTTGCTGAGTTGACTTGAAACTAGTCTAGACATATTTTTAATCCAACAATAATGATATTTAATGGTGTTGGTAGTAGTGTCCTCGTTGTTGACGGGGGGAGCCTCGTAGTCGTTTAATTTTGGAAAATATTCATCTTGAATTAAAAGTAAATTTACATGACGCGGATGTTTATTTTTAGTTAAACGTGCAGGTACCACTACGTAAAATGACTTTTTATTAGTTTGATTTAGTTCTAAAGCGTAAACGTTTACGGAGATATCATTTAACTTTTCAAATTTTGAAATTTGTGTTAATTTCATAGGCAATTCTAAACCGTCTGTATTCAAAACTTTACTATAATGGGGGTAATTAGATATAAATGCAGAGTGTTTTTTAGCAGGAAACAAAAAACTCGTTACGGCCCAGTAAAAACACGCCAGGTCCGTATTTTGGACGTTTATGCACGCCCTTTTCGTTAATATTTCTTTTGGCAGTGGAATGAAGGATGAACCGTTCCCAATTTCAAATTTGTTAATAGCTACTTCTAATAAATTTATTTTTGACAACGCCCACCCACTGTCTTTTTCTTGAAATTCCGAAAGTTTATTTAAAATAAAATCTACAATGCTTTTATATTCTTGCGCTAAATCCGTCCCCAAATCAACAACGAAATTTGGGGATCCAAAGTATTTAATGTCAATTACTTCCCCGCCATCACTATCATTTTTTAAAAAATCGCCGCAAAATGTTACATTTACTTTTAGCGACGGTGTATCATTTTTTAAAATTTGTGAAATTTTTGACTTGAATAAATTGTAAGCGGCCTGCAAAAAATCTTTTACCTCTTTATGTTTTAAATTTATAATGACCCCCGTTCTAATTCTACTGTTAAAAATCGCGTTGACGTCTTCCCATTTAACGCCCCCTTTAGTACCGCGCCCCTGTCTAATGCCCTCCCCTACTACATGGGAAGACGCTAATTTAATGATACACCGCAACCTTTTTAACTGTCCCATTTTGGTGTAAATTTTTCTTTTTTGCCCTACCGTGAAATTACATTTTTTTATAGCTAAAGAGCATTTTCTGAGGTGAGTACTGATTTGTTGTAGCCATTTGTTTTTATTGGAATATGTTGATATATTGTGCTCAGTTTTAAGTAGGTCTTCGATTTTTTGAAAAACGAGTGCGAAATTCATGATTGAACTCACCTAATTTTTTTCTATTCTGAATAAGGTCCTCGGAGCACAGCTCTTGGATATCTCGTGCAGGCCAATAAAAACTAAACTGAAGCCCCCTTTGTTTAGATCGTCGATATGGTTCTTGTAAATTTCGGTAGACCTTTTGGGCAGAAAGGTGACAACGTTCTCCTCCAATTCCACTAGGATGGATTCCCCTCCAAATTTGGATTTGGTGAGCTGAACACGATAAATTTTCTTTGGGATGTTGGGTTGCAGGTCCTTTAGCTTAATTATGGGCTTGTTTTCAGTATCTGTAGATGAGGTAAATTCGTTTAATTTTTCAAGAAAACTCATCTAAAATAATAATAAAAAAATGGAATACTAGCATGAAAAAACCACCGAAAAAAACACTTACTTTAAAAGCTTAAAGATGTGGATGGCAAAAAAAAAAAAGTCTTAGCCGGATTGAAGCTAACAGCAAAAAAAATGTGTAGCACTGGTACAAATTACTGAAAAAATCAAAAATTTGTACTGTTAAAATTGCAAAAAAAAAGTTTTTAAAAAAATTAACTTATTTAACACTTTGAAGTTTAGATTTTTGAAATTTACTACAGCACTGGTACAAAAAAAGTTTTAAAAAGTCTTAGATGGATTAAAGCTTTACAGCAAAAAAATGTAGATCACTGGTACAAATTACTAAAAAAATCAAAAATTTGTACTGTTAAAATTACAAAAAAAGTTTTTTAAAAAATGAACTTATTTAACACTTTGAAGTTTAGATTTTGAAATTTACTACAAAAACAAGTTTTTAAGAAAATTAACATTAAATGTACTTACAATAACTCCAACTGGAAACTGTTCACTGATCACTAACTGACAGCACAATGTAAAAAACAACTGGAAACAGCTCACCGAATTCTAACTGGTAGCAGCAGCAGCACTGGTGAAGAGACTTTTACGACTGAATTGTCGATTGATTCGGCTTCGGCTTTTATAGCACTCGAGAAAAACAACAACATTATCTGTGGGAAGATAACTAAATTCGTTTCGCGGAAATGTGGTTGTATTTTTCACCGTTATCAGCCTTATCTAATTTTTATCCAGGAAGCTACATCCTGTGTGAACGGATGTAGATGTTTGTACTAGAATTTGTTTTCTGTAAATGTGGTTTTATTTTTTCTCGTTATCAGGCTTATCTAATTTTTATCAGGAGGCTTCATCCGGTATAACCGTTAAAGTATGTTTTTAAATTTTTTTAGAAAATGTAGATTGCAGGGCCGTATTTAAAAAATTTTAGTTTGAAAAAAATTTGAAATTATTAAAAGTTTATGTTTTTAAATTTTTTCAGAAAATGTAGATTGCAGGGTCGTATTTAAAAAATTTTTAGTTTGAAAAAAAAGAAATTTTAAAAAATCTTGAATTTGGAGTAATAGAATTTTGTGTGTTATTAAAATATTTATTTAACACTTTGAAGTTTAGCTTTTGAAATTTACTTAACTTAAGCAAGTTCAATTTTCGGAGGAATATTATGACACTATTAGCAAAAATTATATCTTTTTTATTAATAAAATGCAAAATATTATATAATAGCCCCCTCTAGATCACGTGACATAATTATCCAATCATGATCAAGCAATTTTTTCCGTAAATTTGACATCTACACCACTCATAGATAATGCCTGTTTTTTCCTCAATTCAATTGGACCAATATCAGCGAAGTTAAGCGCTTTATGCCCTTATGGCAACGTTCATTGCGCATGTTTTTCTTTAAATTTGACATCTACACCACTTATAGATAATGTCTGTTTTTTCCGCGATTCAATTTGACCGATAATAACGAAGTTAAACGTTAATGCCCTTATGGTAACGTTCATTGCGCATGTTTTTTCTTTAAATTTGACATCTACGTCACTTCTAGATCATACCTGTCTTTTTCGCAATTCGATTGAATCAATAATAACGAAGTTAAGCGCTAATGCCCTTACGGCAACGTTCATTGCGCATGTTTTTCTTTAAATTTGACATCTACCTCACTTATAGATAATGTCTGTTTTTTCCGCGATTCAATTGGACCAATAACAACGAAGTTAAGCGCTTTGTGCCCTTTCGGTAACGTTCATTGCGCATGCTTTTCTTTAAATTTGGCATATACGTCACTTATAGATAATGGCCGTTTTTTCCGCGATTCAATTGGACCAATAATAACGGCTAATGCCCTTTCGGCAACGTTCATTGCGCCATCGGGTGACAGTTTCTAGAACTTTAGCATTATTGGACTAAACATGGCCGCCGTCGCTCTCCAACGCCATCTACTAACACTTTGTGGAACTTTGGCGCCGCCACCAACGCCATCTACTAACACTTTGCGGAACTTTGACATTATTGGACTAAACATGGCCGCTCTCGACTGCGGGACGCGCGCACTGCGCATGCGTTGGTTAGAACCGACTTTGCTACACTACTAAAATCGTATATTAGTGAAAGACTCTTTAGAATAAAATATGAAGATTGTTGCCCTAACTTGAGAACAATAAGTGCTGGAGTACCACAGGGTAGTGTCCTAGGCCCATTACTTTATCTGTTGTATACTCACGATTTACCAGTATTAAACACAACCACAACTGCTACGTTTGGTGACGACACAAGTATATTAGCAGTTGATGATGATGAAAGTGTAGCAAAAGAAAAATTGCAAGAAACACTCAATGAGGTTAATGCATGGACCAAGAAAGGGCGTATTAAACTCAATGAGACTAAATCAATAGATATCGATTTTACTAACAAAAAAATAAATAAATCACCAATCTTTTTAAATGGCACTGCTATACCATATGCCAATACAGCTAAATATCTGGGTATGAACTTAGATGTCAGACTAAGATGGAAAGAACATATTAAAAAGAAAAAAATAGAATTGAACATCAAATATAGAAAATTGTATTGGCTCCTGGGAAGAAACTCCGAGCTATCAATAAATAATAAGCTTATGATATATAGAATCAAAATTATTCAAAGTTTTCAGAGTAAAGTACTAAGGGACATTGTAAATGCTCCCTGGTACATAAGAAGTAGCTACCTACACAGAGACCTGGGTGTGGAAATGGTTGCAGATGTGATCAAAATATTTGCAAAGAAGCATGATAATAGACTTCATAACCATGTGAACATCGAGGCTATTCAACTCCTGGATCAGCATGGAATCGTGAGAAGACTCAAAATAATCAAACCTTTTGAGTTAGTGTAAATAGTTAGGTTTAAAAGCAGAGCAATGTGCGCGTTAAGTGCCGGCTAAGAATTATTGAGAAATACCACTGGGGAAAAACTCAACAAACATTAGTTTTAAGATTTTATTAGAATAAATTTGCTCGTTAGTCTAACTTCTGTGACTAGTTGTAAATATACAAAGCGCCGCCAAGGTGCTTTTTACATGCAAATCACAATAATTTAAGTTGGAACAAAAAAATAATGAAGCGTCGTTTTCTAATAGAACAAAAAAATAGGTGCAGCCACCAAAAAGAAAAAGTTACCAGCCGACTTTCGTTATCAAGATTATCGTCATAACAGAAACGCGAATGGTGGAATAGAATTTCCGCGGTTTTTAAGGGCGTCATTAGGCTTTGAATGTCTCTTAACCTGGAAATTCGACGTGACTTCATTTTAATTAATCGCACGAATTTTATCTGGACTTATTATTTGGGGGAAGAAGGGCAAATATTTTAAATTAATCATCTGCACTACAGCCAAATGAAAGAAATTCAATACTATAGCGGATATTTACGCCCTGTTGATTACATCATTGGGCAGGACATTAGAAGGAGAATTCAATAGTCACGTGAGTTATTCGCCAAAATAAAAATATAAAGTTACTGAAATTATTTCATTTGGTTGTCTATGTCAAATAGATGTAATAACTAAACATTTTCATAAGTTGAATTATTATTACAGCCTTTGTGTTAAGCCCATTGATTTTAATAAAAGTTTTTTCACTTATATATACAGTGTGTTCATTTTAAAACATACCATGCCGTATAATTTAAAAACCGCAAATATTGCTACGATAGTATGTACAAGCATATCGCCCTGAACATAAAACTTATTTTTTATTTTCCAAATTATAATATTTACTATTTATTCAACATTACGAGAGAAATAAAAGGAGATCAGGAGTTAAATGTGGATTTTCGGATGATCGAGAAGTTGATAGTGCCTATCCCTGCTATTAAGTTTATTAGTTATTTAATGTGTAAATTGCCCTCATAATTTAGTTGTTTTCATTAGATAAATAGTTATTGTTTCTAATCATCTTCTTTAATTTCCATTAACCAAGTTACGTAATAGGTAATTAGGTAAAAAACCCCTTAAGTTAATATTGAGATTCTTTTCGTACATTTATTATTCAGAAAAAACAACCCAATACGTAACAATATTTCAAAACACATCGACAAAATTGAAAGAAATTAATTGTTTACAGTAGTTCAAGCGTGTAAAAAACAAACTGATTCTTGCACTTGTACCTTTTTTTGTAATGGAACGTAATGAAACATATTCCCTAAGAAGGTATCTATTGAACTGCAATTTTTACAGTTGGTTTTAAGGTGATTTAAAAACGTCAGAGTACCTATAATGGTTATTCCTTAGTAGAAAGAGTTGAAATGGTTTTAATTTACGGTACCAGTAATGAGTGTGCGCGAAGGACAGCACAAATATTTAACGAAAGGCACCGAGATGGAAATGTTTCGTATGTTTGTGTTCTAGAACTTTTGCAAAAGTTCAGGAAATCTGGATCTGTAGACAATGCTAAACGAAATAAGTCTAGAGTTTTAGCTAACACAGCTCATATTGAAGTGATGGGTCATTTTGCGGCAGATCCAACTACCATTAGAAAAGTTTCAAACCAAACTGGAGTATCAATTGGCTTAGTACAAAAGGTAACAAAAGTAGATAAGTTTCATCCCAATTAATTGCAAATACTTCAAGAATTGTATAAAGATGACCTTGATCGAAGATTTTCCGACGAATGTACATTTTTCCTGAATGGCCAAGTGAATCAAAATTGTCGTTACCAGTCAGATGAAAACACCCATCTATTCCGAGAAGGCCATAACCAATACCCCCAAAAATTAAACGTCTGGGCAGGAATTTTAGGGAACACCATAATAGGTCCTTTATTTATAAACGGTTCTCTTATCGGCGAGGTTTATTTAAATATCCTGCGGGACACAGTTGACGTACTTATCACGGAATCGTTGGAAAATCAAGTAGATCAGCACGGAAATCTTTTACTCCAGAAGACCTAATCCGCTTTCAATAATAATGCACCTGCGCACTATACTATTCCTGTGCCTAATCGGTTGAATGTCACATTTCCTGACAGGTCGATAGGAAGAAGACGAGCCATAGAATGACCTGCAAGATCTCCTGATCTTAGTCCAAATGACTTCTTCCTATGGGGTTACCTCAAATGAGTGGTTTACAAAACAGCACCACTAAATTTTCAAGATCTCCAAAATGGTATAACAGCTGTGTACATAAGGTATTAGAAGAGAAACTTTTGAAAAAGTCCGCAAGGAATTTTAGCAACGACTTAGTAATATATGGAAAGAAATAGTGAACAGTTTGACCACTTACTAAAATAACAAAGGCTTATTAGCTAGTTATTCCTATTAATTTTTCTTTTTAATAGTTTTGTAAAAGTTCGGCCAATTTCCAAATTGACGCACTGAAGTATTTACCGTGAAAAGGGTTCTTAAACGATGTATAACAAGCGGGGTAGTTTTATTTAAGATTTTAAAATAAGAGTTGCTGGGGATAGGGGGATAAACATATCAAGACCACTTGACTCTCAAAAATTTTTCCCCCCTAAAATAAAAATCAACGTGTCCCGGCGAATTCTAAAATATTTTGCGGTTTTAAAAGAATAAGAGGGGGTGGTAAGTTTTAAAATGAACACAGTGCATAGTATATAAATATTGTTGCTTTATCATCTCTGTATAATTTATCTTTTCCGGTAATTCAAAACGCTTACTTCGTTTTAGCTTTATTCCCCCTTTTAATAATACCATAGAGAGTATTGCAAATGAAAACCTACCCCATTTTATGAAACAATAAACAAGAATAAATTGATGTGTAGTTTATCTTACTCCTCTTGTTATTTAGTTGTTTTTTTGTTTGTAGTTTGAGTTGTTTTCGAAATATTAACTTTAATCTTTTTCCTTTTACGATTCTATTATCTCGAAAGTCTGTATATTGTTTGCTATTGATACTCTATAAATAGAGGAGGGTCAATTTTACTATTTATTTTGAATGACCTAATAAACAGGCTATACGCGAAAATAATAAACATTTTTATTGATGAGTTTTAATAACGTATGTTGAATGAAAATGTCTTAAACATTTTTTGTTCTAAAGTCAGCCGTTTTCAAAGAAATAAATATTCGTATTTTGGATCTATCCAAATATATAACTCGTTAAAGTACAATGCTGATAAGATAATAAACAATGGTATTTTAAACGTTCTAAAAATAAGTTTTTTTTTAGTACACCTGGATATTTAGAATGGTCAATTACATGGGATGTAGAAGAGTGAAAAATGTATTCTCAGCAATTATTACACGATTCGAACGATTTCTACCACTATTTTGTTAGGTAATAAATACACTACACGTATCCAACGATATTTGGGACACTGATACAAAACATCGCGGATTAGATTAATTAGCATGTCGTGATATTCTTGATTTGAATAAAATGCCATTTTTCACTGAATTATTGAAACTACCAAACGATAAACTAAATCTTCTGCAAACTAACACAATTTGCTGATTCATCAGGTAGATATTCCTTGATTACATGACACATATGTTTATTAAAAGCGTGAGGTGTTGCCATGTATAAATTTTCGATTAAATGCTTAAAGTGAATTTTTGTACAAACTAATGATGTTAGAAAACAAATTTATTAGAATATTTTGTTGTAAATGACATATTCTACATACCAATTAAAAACATGCACTATTTTCGCGTATATTCTCGATTGTTTTAATTTGTGGATATATTGCATATTCTTCCCACTATTGCTATACTTCACCTTCAAATATATCTTTAATATTTGCTATAATAAAAATTTTTGATTTGGAATTTTGCAAAAATATAATTGTCATTAAATGATGAAAGCAAATTTTTCACAAAGGGTAAAGATTGTGAAACAGTAGCTGTTTAATTGTATCAGCCTATGTATGGAATATTTTTTCGCACATTTCCCCTAGTAACTTATCCTATAAACCATGAGGCCGTGAGTTGTTGGACAAAAAGTGCAAATAGAAATTTTGTTTGACGGTTGTAAATTTAATTACATTCGCACTGGTGAAAATGAAGAGACGGGTAATGAATATAATTAGGAAGTGAGTTATACTAAACCGGTCGCTGTTTTGTACCGAAACGACGACAAAATAAACAAAAAATCCACCAGTTGGGTATAATTTCGTTGTAACGCAACATGGGCTTTGTGGAAAAACAATACTCTAATCGGCTTAAATTTGTACAGCGCCATATTTTTCGAATAATAGAAATTTAGTTAACAATGCTTTCAAATGCATAGTTATGGATACAAACGGAGGTTTTAAATCATTTATGTAAAACCAAAATATCAATTTAATAATGCCCAGTTTCATCTTACTTTTAATATGCAATATCACAAAAGCCAGAAAACTCGTTGAAATAATATTGCAAAATTTCAAAGAATAGCTTATATAATTTTTTTGATTGTCACAAAACAGCTCTTATAGCATCCAGTTTACGTTTGAAGAAGATAAGGGTTATTAATTTTAGACGAATTTTTAGTATTTTTTTGTTATTGGATATTGGTAGTATTTAACTAGATTCTTAATATTATAAGTTCAAAAACGAGTTAAAAATCAAGGGTAGGTTCTACGTTAATTTATATCCGAAACACCCCGTAAAACATTCATTAGTGTGTTCTAATTGAAAATAGGAGACAATAATAATACCTAAATAGAACACGAAGCTAATTGAATTAGTAATGTAGTAGATTTTTGTTATGGTTTCTTTTTATTCTCTATTAATAGTGGTTTACCATTAATGTACAATTTTTCTATTTGCTAAATTTAACGTAATCGTGAAACTCTTCCTGTACTATTTCCCAAAATTATATTTATTATTTTTTAACCCTTAAATTTATTATATCTGCAATAAATTATCTACAATAACTTCTGACATTGAGATTAAGAATTATGTAAGTATTTAAATAACTAACATTTCTATTTTCACATATATTACTAAATAAAATAATATACAATATAATTAAATATAAAAATGGTCCTTTCGGGCCAGATCTTTCTTATTTTTTTCCAGGCTATTCAGTTCTATCTTCTTTGGCTCTTCTTAAATTTATTTCTTCCTGCTCTTCATGTGTTTTTATTAGGACCCCTAAATAAATAAAATTATCCACTTCTTCTATTTCTACCGTTAATCCAGGTTTCTTCTGAATATCTAAGATTTACTTACTTCTTTTGGTTCTTCAACACTACGTATTTTATTTTTTGCATGTTAATTTCTTTTGTTTTTTTCTTTTTCCTTGCAAAATTAAAAAGTACTGAGGTAAGAGAGTCATCTTGTCTTACACCCTTTTCTCTTGTAAATTCGGTGCTTGTTTTTTATTTAAAGATTACTGCGCATTTGTTATTCTTAGCATCATAATTATTAGTCTTATTGGCTTGGTCAACATTTTCATTTTTTGTAATCCTTTGATTAGTTTCGTTATTTTTATGGTGTCGTAGGCACCTTTGAAGTCGATGAATAGTTTGTGTGTAGGTTTTCATATTCGTCAACGTAAAAATTTTTTTAAAGATGAACATCTGTTCGGTCGTCCTGTTTTTGCTAAATCCTTGGTATTCACCAATTGTCTGTTTTATTATTTCATTTTCTCCTCGCTTTTTGTTATTTTTCATTGGGATGAGCCCTTCTTTTCTTGTGGTTTTGGTATTTCTATTCCAACCTTTTCAGATAAGGCTGGCTTTCCTTCCTTATAGAATTCTTAGTTTAGCAATTTTAAAAAAAATTTCTTTTCATTTTTTAAGTAACAATAATGTAGGATAAAAAATAAAAATGTACACCCAATGGGAAGATAAAGTTCTTACACGTAAATACTCCTTCAAAATCAAGAATTTCTAGTAATGCTCATAAACGTATACTTTATTTGAATATGCAAGTTTAAAAAAGTAAAAATCTGTGACGGTTCATATGTTCCATGTCTTTATAATTTTACAAAATCCAAGCCAACATCATCCTTATTTTATTTTTCAATTTGGAACTTGGCAGACACAGTCATGACAAACGCAATTTAATCTGATAGTGGTTTGGAGAGCATTCAACAGAATGAAAACGAAAAAAAAAACAGAAACAAAGAAAAAGTATATTGTAACTGATATTTGTATTTATAAAGCTGTCTCCGCTAATTTGTGAATCTCTCGCGGGAAAAATGAGGACATTGAGGTTTAGTTAGTCCCTTTTATGACAAAGAGCGAAAACCAGAAATTCAATAACGTGCATTAGTTATGGACGACAAGGTAAAAGGGTATAAATTTTTTTTACAAGAACTTATCTGTCCATACTAGATATTTAGTAATACAACAAATTTATAAATTTCAAATTTAAATGCTAGACCAATTAAATATCATAAATATATACACCGTGTTCATTTAATAAGGATCCATCCTCAATATCTTAAAAAGCATTACATTAAACAAAAAAACCGAGATACGTCAATGTCTATGTCATACCAACCCCTTTCCCTTTAGAACCGGTCTCAGATTTTCTGTAAATGGCACTAGTGAAACCTCATTTGAAAGATCTTTTAAATCACTCGTCAATGATATTTTGTTCTGAAATGACCTAAACTTTTCGTACCCACCTAATATCAGGTCAGATTGATCCAAAAAAGTTTAAGTTTATTTTATTTCAAATAAAAAAAGTAACAGTAACAATGACAAAAAGTTGAGTTTAAAATGTTGATGGTTAGTGTTATTGATAGTTAATGATAAAAATCGGTTACAGATTAGCTCATAGAACTGATTTTTTATTACTTACGGTAAATATGGAGAAAATACTATTAGGACAACTTGAAATAATATATACTAGAACTGTTACGCAAATTTATAGAAAAACGTATGTAATTAACAAGAAGAGTAAATGTAAAGAATTCTAGTAGTAATAATAATAATAATAATAATAATATTAATAATAATAATAATAATAATAAGTAGATAAAAGTAATTGGAATATTTGCAGCGGATCCAATAATCGAAAAAGTGGCCGTGAAACATATTTTTCTATTCGATACACAAAGTTCCACCCCTACAAAGTCCGGTTACTTCGAGAACTTCATGAGGTGCATCCTGATTATCGATTGGAATTTTGTGAAATTATAACAACAAATAAGGCTAATTCCGATGAAATTTCAACTACAAATATTTGCTTGAGCAACGAGTTAAGCGTTTTTTTTTAATGGAATGGTCAACTGTAAGTGTCGTAATTGGAACGATGTAAATCCACATGTTTTTCATGAATCTCATTTCCAGTCACCGAAAAAGTAAAATGTATACGCTGGAATTTTAGAAAACGCTGTTAGTGACGGAAATTTGACAGGAGAAAAATATATCGATCTCTTATAGAAAATGCCACCGAACTTCTTAGTGTTGTCATCTTGGAAAATTAAGCAGATGAGCAAGAGAATCAATTAATTGATGAAAATAATTTGTATTTTCAACAAGATGATGCTTTATCACATTATTATCTGAGAAAATGGTTAAACGAAAGTAGATTGGACGAAGAGGTACTGTAGAATAGCCTCCTCGATCCCCAAGATACAACCCCCATCGATTTTTTTCGTGGGAATATTTGATATTTACAGTGTGTAGAACACAACTAACAACTCTCGATGATTTAAGATAACGTATTATCCAAGCTTGTAGGAATACAAAACATTCCAAAAAGTTTGACAGGAATTTGTAAATAGACATATTATTGTATGGAAGTTAAAGGTGGTCATTCTGAACATGTCATTAAATAAATATGAAGAGATATTTAAAAGACTTTTCAAATGAACTTTAAGTAAGTAGTAATTTAGAGAAAATTTAGGGATGGATACAAAGGGAAGGGGGTTGATCTGATACTTGCGTTACTACTGTTAACAAGTGTACTCTCAATTTAAAAATTGATATGTTTCGGTTTCATTAATATCCCCCTATTTAGAGATATAATTTTGTATACTACTTTTAGTAGTAATTTTATTATTTTCCTTTATTGGAGATAATGTAATAATCTAATACATTTGTAAAACTGGAAAAAGTGAAGTATAAGAGAAGACAATTTCGCGAACAAAAACAATTTAAAAAAAAGTCAGTCTGGTATGGCGACTCAAAGGAGTCGGGACTAAAAACTATGGGCTAAACATTTAAGTGAGTCGTAGCAGATCGGGCATTTTGTTCGTTAATTTAGGAATAGTCCTGGGGTGATTCTTTTTTTGTATCTATTTTATTGTACGGAAAATTGCCTCTGTCAAGTTAACTGAAAATAGAGTTTTCGCTGATTTTTTTACAAGTGCTAATATTTTTTGTAGGTTCTTTAGCAGTTTTAATAGATATAGCTTATTTTTGAGATTTGTTTCTTATTAAGATAATGAGAATTAGCGTCTGAGTTTCTCCATTATTACGAACGATTTCAATTTTCAACAGCGCTACACAGGGAACAAATAATTTTGGGTTCTTTTTGACCGTCTGGAGTTATTTTTTTGGGTAAACTAATATGCAATATTAAATTTGAGTCGTAAATTTTATCTCAGAGTATTTATTATGGGGGGTCATAATAAAGATTAGGTGCCTATTTATCAAAAGAATGTAATGTTTTCATTTGTATTTTGATTGTTTGTTACTATTTAATGATAATATATTCAAAATATTTGATTTAGCAAACTACTTTTAAACTAAAGTATTGGAAAGTTGAATTTTCACGTCCCGTTCAAGGCAAAAGTTGCTTAAAATCAAGTTTAGTCTAAAAATCTCAGGAGATTGCGTTTTTTTATTGATGACAATTAGAGATAATAACAAATTACCTACAGATTTACAATAGGATCAATATTTTTATTGTTCAACCCTTAAGTTATAGATCTGTAAAATTATCAAAGTGCAATGGTTTTCAATCAATCTAGTTCTTGATTTTGTCTTCTAGTGCTTTCATACATACTTTTCATAAGGGCGCAGTTAAATGAACTGCATTACCAAAGACTAAATGAACATTTGAATTGAAAATCATTAACATAGTTAGTTACTGAATTGAAGTGGAATTAAAATTAAATAAATCTCATTCCTTTGTAGCATACACCAACAGTAAATTTTTATTCTTGTATTATTACGTTGTTAAAATATTGCTTTGTTGAGTCGTAAATGAAATTAATTCTAGCGTAGTTTAATTAAATCCTTACAAAAGTATATTTAGAACAGCATGAAATTTTGCATAGAAAACGGGCGCACTAAGTGCAGATAAGCCTGGTAAGTACCGCTTGAATATTATTTGGGTTAAAAGCTATTTCCAAAATGAACAACTAAACAACAGTATGGTTAGTAGATGCAACAAAAGCAAATTTTAGATGAAATAAATAGAGGCATTATGTATTAAAGATAATTTTAAATGTAGTATTCTAAGAGAATAATAAACTGATCATAGCGATATTTATTTATTTGTTGTTTAAGAAAAACAAGAATTCTGTTAGTCATTTAAACGCTGATAATACTACCTTTCTATTTTAAAAATTTAAATGAGTTCCCTAGAATTGTTTGTACTTTTCATATCTGCAACTGCTAGTTTTCCTTTAAACTTTAAAAATTCTGTATACGTATTCCTAACTATTACTAGACACAAATGAAATCGAAATATCTCTATTGTACTTTTAAGGAATAGAGTCATTTTGTTTTAAGAGAACTTATAAAAATGCATGTCCTATTGTCTCTGATGGTGTAACGGTGCTAGCGAAAGAAACAATCTTTGTATGCAAATGGCGAAATGGCTAAAGCCGTTAAACGCTATTATGTCTCAATATTGTTCTTGTACCAGCCGGATTGCTACGGCGAATTGTTTGGCTTTTTTCTCTTTTGCAGATAAAAACAAGGCAAATAGTAAAATAAAACATTTTAAAAGTAATACAAATAAACAGAAATCAGTAAACATAATGAAGATTAATGAAATATTCTTAATTCCAAGCAAGTTAATACATTAACACTTAGTTATAAAATAGTTATTTATTTTATTAGTAGGATAAAGGCATTATTAACATATGAATGGGGAGAGTTAGAAGGTGAGGGCGTCATAGCATGAATATGTTAATAGCCCTTATCACACGAATTAAAATACATTTTATCTATAATTGTCAAAAATCATCAACTGCAAATATTGATAAATATGAGTGACATTTCTATTTAATTTATTTGACAATTGGCAAATATTTTATTTAGCGATTCTGTAATAGCAGTTATTTATTGATATGGCAACCGGGGAGTTTGTTACAAACAAATATTTAATTTCTCTTAGTTTCTAGAAAACCCGTTAATATGAGTAAGTCTGAATCTGAAAGTCTTGTATCAGATATTGAAGAGTGAGCAACGAATGCTTTCGTTACTAATTTCACAAAAATCACGAATAAAATGAGAACAAGAACAAGAAGATCCATCGAAGATAAAAAAAGGAATAGATCTAAAAATTCTGAAAGACAAGAATTTGCAAATGGACAAACAGTAACAACACTAGAGATTTGGAAATTATTAGCTCTTCAACAGAACAGTCTTTGTCTGGAGTGAACTTATTAAATGCAAAAATGTTATTAATATTCATAAATGATTGTTTTCAAATTTTAATAATAAATAATTAAATTTTTGTTTTGATCTCATTAACCAACTGAGTTAGATAATGGGTTCATTATCTAAATCAGTTATTTTATAAGATTCAGTACCTAATTTAATTGCATTTAATAATAGATTTTTATCCAGGCAGTCGTAAATAAAATATTTATTTATTTTTTACTATGGAAAATCTAACCTAACCTAGCTTAATCTTAAATTGTATTTTTAAACTTATTGCCTGCTGTGATTTCTATAATAACAAATAAATATTTTTATAGCTAAGTATTAATTAAAACCTACATATTATTATAAAATTTAAATCCTGACGGTGAATCGGCGACAAAAAACATTGTATTCCCTTACTTCTGCGTATTAAATTATTGTTGTTTTTAATAAATTTCAAAATTTATAGAAATTCTTTCTCTTAGAACAATCGTGTTGTTTTATTTCTGGCGAGTTTGTTTTCTTCGTCTCCGCATCTCTCGGTTCTATAATCCGCTTATCGTACTGCAGTTATCTCACATTATATACTATAGTTATTTTGTTTTAAAACCAAAAACATAATTTTAGAAAATAGCGCTTTTATCTTAAAAGCAATTATTTGAAAAGCACATAAACACCGTTATTTAAAGATTGTAATTCTATCTTGTTTTTCTAATGAATTCTGATTATTACATCCCTAATCTGAATCTTAAATAAACGTTTATGAAAAAGCGAGTTAAACCTGTGTACGTTAATAAATTTAGAATAGTTTAAATATCCGCATATCTAATCTACAGTGCTGCAGGCGGGTTTATACTTCGTTTCCAACTAGAACTACTACTACATAAACGGTTACGGGAAATTCTGTATCGTTTACAATTCCTTATTCTCAGTGGTAGGCCTATTAGCATTTGTAATAATAGAAGATAATCCTACCAAATTAAAATGTCAATAAAGACTCAAGCCAAGCTGGGAACGCATAAAAAAGTGTACGCAGTCTACTGTACTCGTAAGTAACTCCAAGTGTGCTGTTAAAGAATAGTTCTAAGAAGTTTCTGTTATCGCTTAAACAATCAATATGCTAAAAAAATGTACTTATAGTCAAAAATAGCACTTTAATATTTCAGTTCTACCAAAAAGTTATATAGAAACATAAAAAAGTTGAACATTAGATTTCATAAGTGATAAGTGTTCTTAGATGAACAACAAGGATTCGATATTTAGAACTTCTCTACAAAATAAAAAAATACGAGACAAATTTATGTACTACTGAAATTATACCTAACGAGAGATACTTTCAAATTAAGGTAAACAACGCAAATTCCAGTTACCAACTAATAAAATCAGGAACACCAAAAGGCAAGGTACAAAATCATTTGGATATATTAAGAAAGTGTTTTCATAATGTTGAATTAAAATAAATAGAGATAAATCATCGCGAATTAAGTAAGTAAGTGCCTTTTGAATTATTATTTCCATATACAGATTTAGCCTAAATATATAAGGACATACATGAATGCATGCGAGTGATAAAAAACGCGATATGAAAGAGAGAGAACCCATTACTAATATTTTGAATTAAGGATATATCGAGATGGGAGCATCGTTCCAGTGAATTCGATAGTAACTTACCGGCAGCCGCGGTGGTAACTCTAGTTCGGTTGAGAAGGACCTCTCTCGGTTATTTGGTGTGGATAAAACTTGAATAGACTATTGCAAGGTTCTAAACAGAGCAGTAAATTTAAACAACCTGATCCTAGTCTAGCTCTATGGTACAAACGAATTTAAGGCAACCAAAAGGCTGACAATCTAGCCAAGCAAATTGTATCAGACCATAATAGAACTTAAACATTTCTTCCTAAAAGCGAAACCATACTTAAGATGAAAAACGGTGAGGGGTATGGTTGAGATTGTTGAAAAAATAATGCAGGTTAAGGAAACACATAAGAAAAAAGAACTACGATATCTGAAAAATTGAAAATGTTTTTTTGCTGATAGCTGGATTAAGATTTTAGTAATAAATTTGGAGCCACCACTGTTTGTACTAGTCCTCAGGTCTAATGCTAAGGCCTCTGTATATATTCTATTGAAAACGCAAACTTCGCATTTGAATTCTGAGCTGTGTCAGCTATGACGAGGGTGAACTGTTACCTATATACACAATACGAAATTTTACGTTCCATAAAACTATCTAGACCAAACCTCATAAACTTTAGAGTTACAGTGTACTGTTGGAATTGCAATTTTATTAAAATTCATTGAAACCTATTTGTCTTTACTGTTTTATGAGAGAATTCTGATTCTGTTATCGATTTTGAATTCAGGATTTTGATTTCATTTAAAACTTTTCAAACTACACAACGAATTGAAACAACCATTTCCATTTAGATTTAAATTAATTGCAAAGTCATCATAATAATTATTGTTGTTTTCTTTCTAAATAAAGAGGTCCGTACGTACAAATATTTTATTTTTGTAATTAACTGATTGTTAAAAAATGCAAATTGGAATTTGATATAAATGTTCAAGGTGATCTTCAGGGAGCTGTGCTCAGTTTAATTTACTCCTCCTGTAGAAAGTAGATACATATTATAAAATTGCAACAGCGATTTATGTAAGCTACAAAGAATACTGGATCCAAGACGGGGCCTTGAGAAACTCCATGATTTACTGGACGTTATTGATAACCATATGCATTAAAACGCAATTTTAAAGTAAGATTCTATAAAATATGAGGAGATACTCTCAAAAGCCGTATTGAGGTGACACATATTTATAGCTGAAACCTTTAATTTTATTACCCACCTCTTTTATGTATTTTATTAAATAGAAATACACTAAAAATTTAGCACATAAATATGCTATGCTCCACGTTTCATAAAAAAGCTATTTTATAACTTGCTGCTAGTATTTTAACTACTTGTTTAAAGGAAAACGCCAGTTGATGAAAATTTCCTTATTTTAAAATGAATATTTTATGTCCTCATATTTTTCTTGACTGTAGGTAGGTAGGAAATAATATTCATTTTAATACAGTATTTTGTAAATAACATTCACAAGCAACGAATTATGGTTAGCTAAATATTAAAAATTAAAGGAATATTTTTCTTTAAAAATGCTTAGGCGGACCTTATTTCATTGTTTTTTCTGAAAATATCATTATTCATTATAAAATTTGGTAACATATTACCAAACTTTTGGGAAACTTATTTAACTGAAATTAATTCATTACCTTCGCAAAAAAATATTTACATCTCTGAATATATTAAATTTTAAAATGAAATAACAAAGTACAATGTTTCCACTAAAAAATATGAATTTTACTGTAGATAGATTTGCTGGTTTGTAGAATTTCTAATAGAATTTAATTGGAATAATTTTTTGTCATTGATAAATAAATAAAATTTAAGTTATTGGTTAAAGTTAAATATTTAAAATTGAAATTGAACTGCAAAATAAAAACGAAATAAAATATAAATTTAAAATAAAAGCAACTAAAATAAAATTGAGAACAAATATTTTTTTTGGTTAAAAAGTATCAAATTGAGTAAAAGTGTATCTTATCTTTAGAAAAGGACAAAACTTGATTATAATTTTGTAATAAGAAACAATTTATTTATTTATTTTTATGAAACGTGAGCTATGTCTTAACCTACGCTTTCATCAAAACCGTCCCTTTTATAATATTTTATATTCACCATCAACTTATAAATATTTTTTATGATTTGACAATGGATAAAACTGTTTTTTTTTATAAAATTAAATTTAAATACCCGGCATTTAAACTATACAATAATTTTTTCTATTAAATTGTTATTTGAAATGAAAATTCAGACTTTCTTCTTTCATCTACACTATATAATCTTTATAATTTCAATTACTTCAAAATTTTCTAAATTTTGCGAAATATATTTTATAATTTTTGTCTCAATTTTCCCTAATTTTTATAGCTTAGACTTTAACTTTAATATAAAATAAATTAATCAGTTTACTTCTTTTTAGGTGTTACATTGATGCCCAAAAAATTATTTGCACCAAAATGAAAATACAATGTAAAATTTACTAATCTTATATGACACATGCTTAATCTTTCAATTCTAAATTTAATTCATCTTAATTAATTTTTTAATGAATTCTCAAAATTTAATATGTAATAAGCTTATTACATAAATTTTACATTTCACTTTTAGTTTTACAAATCTAGTGAAAATTGGGAAACATTTTAAGTAAACTTCAATGATAAATATTTTTCCTTTTGTAATTTGGAACATTTTTCATATTTGGTGATTTAATATTAAGGACCGTATACCTGTTTTCTCAAATTACATAAATTATGAGTCCCGAAATACAATATATCACAATATTATTTATTTATTTGATAGAGCTTTATTTCACAAAGTAAACTTTTTTGTTTACACATGACTGATTCAAAATGTTTTATTTACCCTAATATCTGTGTAATCGATTATTTTTTAACTGTTTATTGCCAATATTTCAATGCGTTTATATCTGCCGGGCGCGTCGTCCTATCACAAAATAAAATAAATTTTATTTAAATTTAAAACACACAAATGTTGCTTTACTTATGCGTAATGATTTTGGTTACTATGGATATCATTAATATTTCATAACGCAAATATGAAATTTATTAAAATTGTGATTTCGTTTTGTTTATTGACGCTAATAAAGTAAAAACGTATTTTCATTATATATTTGAATTTAGGAATTATTGAAATGGGAACCACGAAACAACAACTAGACAAACATTAATATGTAAAATAATAGGTAAAGATACAAGGAAAGAAAAATAATAAAGAAGAATTTAATCTAGGAATTAGACACCAATACAATGGAATAGCAAATAAGAATAAATAATTGAATTATCGATTTTTTAATTATCAACCATGAACTTTGAACCAGAGACAAAAACAATTCTACTTTATTCTAAAAAAATTGTGAAAATCACTTACTTTTCTGGCAAGTATATTTTTTAACATAATAAATTTTTATACTTTCTTTCGAAAGAGCATCGAACTTTCTAGTTTGTGAACAATGACCGAAACTTAAAGAGACGAATGTACACGAATGCAAGTAATTTTCGTTTTTATCTGTGGTAAGAGTTCCAGAAAAATAAACCTCTTACTTGTAAAGTGCCTTTTGAGCTACAAAATTTGAATGCCTCGTCTGGAGATTTGACCGCTAGAGTGGCAAATTTCTTGTAGCTTTTTTTGGCTAGACTGTTAACTAGAATGGATGGATCCTTCATCTTAATATATCCAGGGTTGCCATATTCCATATCGTTAGCAAATGAAAATTTAATTAAAAAATAAATTTTATTATTCTGATGATGAGTTCAACAGTTTACATCTTTCGTTATAATTATATATACAAATATAATTATCTTATTTTTTTTTCTCTTTTTTATAGTTCTATCAGTATCTCTATGCACAATTTATTTTTGTTTATTTTTTATATTATTTTGCAGGTTCCACAAAATACTTACCTAATAAATTTCTTTAACTATGGAATAAATTCATTTTAAGCTAAACAAACAATTTTGAGGAAAAATCATGAGACAGGTCGGTTTTTGATTTTAATTTAATGTATTTTTACATAACAATGAAATATACAGGGTAAACCATTTGTGGGTAACGATGTCATCGACAACTTTTTTAAGTGGCACACTCTGTTTGTTTTATTATTATAAAAAAACTATATAGATAAACTACCCTGACATTAGATTGTATTGAATTATTTTTCTTATTTATTATTACACTTTTTTACAATTTGGCCTCCAAACTAATTCAAATTAAAATATCATTTAGTGATTTTATTTATCAGACCAACTTTAAATTTAAAGGAATCATAATTTCAACATCAATAAACAAAAATTTCAGTAACTTCAACAATTAATTTAAAAAAAATATATGATTCCTTGCTGCTCTAAATTGACATGAAGTTTCAATCAACACTGCCCACAAACTATTTCTATATTTTTTGTTTTTTGGTTGTAATTCTAAGGATGGCTGGATTTTCGTCTCAAGAACTGGTTCAGTTATTAAGGCATGCCGAAGGGCGCGTACAGAAGGTATTCAAATTTTTCTAGTGGATGTCAGTTTATTTTTTTTTCTAATTTAGTCATGCCCAAGTCCTTGATGTACTTATAACTACTCATTTGCAATTTGTCGGGAATGGAAATTCTGGTTATTAATAGGGTAATCACCCACGCCGGATATAAATTATGCAGGCATTTTTATACTTAATAAATACAACGACAATATACATATTAAAATATAAAAATATGAGAGTTTGAATTTCAATTCAAAAAGATATATATGGAACATTTTTAATAAAAAATTATATTTGTTTACGTTATTTTTTTGTTGTTTATTATTATTTATTTATTTCCCTTATATTATTTTTAGAAAATTTTGAAAAGAATGTTTCTAACTATGTGTATCGGCATCTTTGCTAGGATTAATGCGTTCGTGATCTGTACAGGCTTTGTTACTGTTTCCCAGCAGCTTAAGAAAATAACAGTTATTTTGATACCAACAGCATTGTTTTTGTTTTAGAAAATGCTATTTACAGAGTGCTCAATCTTGTTTAATTTATTGATGAATATTTTCCCCTTGTAAAATTCCATACAAAATTACTCAGTACTATATAGTAGCCAACTTCAAGTCGAAGTGGTTGTTGATTAGCACTCGATTTCCCCCTGTTTCCATCCGTAAAGCCTATTATCAACCCTTTCTCTTATTAAGAGCGAACGAAGCAGGAACATTGTTCTCCGCAAAATTTACCCTTTAGTTTACCCTTCATTTTATTCTTTATTTTAGTCTGAATGTGACCGAGTGACCAGACTTTCATCTTGATATTACTAAAGAGGTTAATCCAAAGAGATACCGCCCTTTGATGGGCGAAACCGCTAGTTGTTTAAATTTTTAGGCAAGTTGCGGCCTTTCAAAGGTTACGACATTAATTTAACAACCCTAGATTTCGAATAATTTTGAACAGGTTTAATTTTAAATTCAATTTCCTAACGAGAGAAAAAACATTTGAATTTTCTTAATGGGACCAGAGATTAAAATATATTATTAAAAAAACAATTTTGCGATAAAATTGTAGATTGTGTAAATTTATAATGATTTTTAACAAATAAAATTAAAAAAATAAGAATCTGTAAAATCTGTAAAATATAAACACTGTTTAGTTACAAAAACTTATTAGTCGTAAAAATTAAAACAATATTATAAGCAGATGACATAGTCATCATTACGAATACTCATACAAAAATACAAGAACTGGTAAAAATAGGGGTGGAAGAAATAAGAGTTATAGAGGTAAAAGCCGACATAAATAATGTCATAATGATAACTAACAATAATAGAGAAAATAATAAGAGAAAAATCTACATAAAGAAGCAAGAATTACAAAGAATATTTAGGAAGCAAGATCACAAAAGCAGGAGCAATATATTCAGAAATAACGGAGCGAATAAATAAAATGCATTAAATAATACAATTGTGAAAAGAAAAAGCTAAGCAAATAATTTAAATTAAAAGTGTATAATACAATAGTTCTCCCGTGGTAACGTACGTCAACAAATTTTGTGTAACCCACATGACAACAAACTAACATTCAATAGAAATGAAGTTTGTTAGAAGAATTACGGGAAAAACTGGATGGGGCGAAAGAAACGTAACAGTAATACAATATGTTAATTAGTTAATCAAAAAGAGAGTATATTAACAGTAACAGAAAAGAAACAGCTTAATTGGTATGAACAGATCATTAAAATGTCTCAGAATAAATCAGGAAGAGTAGGGAAAAGAAGGAAAGATAGATCGAGGAAAAACTGGAAGGATAAAAATGCAGAAATCGGATAAAGAAACTGTAAAGACATAATGGAACTGAAGAGAATGGTAATGAACCGGAAGGAACGGAAACGATGGTTGAAAGAATAATACGAGAGTATTTGACTCCCTTTTAGGGTATTAAGAATGGGAGAAGAAGAAGTAAAAGTTTGTGTTTAAATTATTTTATTTTATCTTAGACTAACATCATATTAAGGCCACATTGTTCTAGAATATAAAATAGATAATTGGTTAAAAAAATATGCATACTTTTTTGCAGTACCTTACCTCCCATTGAAAAATATAATTAAAATTATTTCCTTTCATTTAAGCGTTCTAAAAGCAAACTGGAAATAACCGTCGGCATCCTTTGTACAAACTTTTTTAAATTTCTATTTAGGAGTGTTCTAATATAAAAGAGTAAATTTAATGCAGACATTTTTTCGGCATGGAACAATGCAAATATAAAAGGGGGTGTTATTAGCTCCATTATAACATGCATGTGTGGTTTCAGGTAATGTGCAGTGTAATTGAATGGATTTTGAATAAAAAACAAATCGAGGTTTAATTATCAAGCGCTGTTGCCATGATTAATGATATCAGAGCAGTTAAGGTAATATTTTTGTGGCTGCCAATTGATTTTAAAGCGGTTTTAATTTAATTAAAATTATGATTCAACCCTTTTACGAATGGTTTCGGAGTGAAAAATTGTATTGAAAATGAAACGAGTTTATTAGCTTTTTATATACAACGACCGCAATATACTAGGAAGGTTTCATTTTTGATCAATGGAAACAACCACATGAACGATTTTTGTAATTACACTTACAAAACGACACAATAAAATTTAGGACGTAAAAACATATTGTGTGTTTTTTATATCAACATCACGTTAAATTAATGTTGAGTAAAAATTGGTGTTTCAAAAAAGGATTGACATTGATATTTTATTTTTATATTGCGTTAAAAACTAGTAACTCAAAACATGTTCTCTCGAAAAAATATACCCTTTTTCTATGAAATTACTCAATTTACTAAATTGTATTTAATTAAAAAAAAATTGGGTGCATACTTTCACAGCTAATCCACATGTAAAGGTATTTATTTTTTTGAAAGTTATAAATAATTAAATACATATGTGTTAAAATAAAACTGATGTGGCTATTGAAAAAAGAAAAAAAATCTTATAGTATAACGTTAACCTCTTTTTGTCGGACATTAAAAATTTTGTGTACCCTTATAAATATTCAGTGTTTTCTCTCATATTGGAGTGACAATAATTAGCAATTTATTCAACATCCACCTTATGGAATTTCCATGGTTTCAAAATTACAGCTGTCCACATTTTTGAAAGCCGGGAAGACTGCGAGGTTTTCGTAAGGGATAATTTAACTATTGAGAGGATTTGTCATCAATAGAAATCAACCTTCCATAAATATACAAACACCAAAGTGCTCGTGAACTGAATCAATCTCTTTTTTTGACATTTAATGATAATTATCTCAAATAAATTAGCAGCAATTTAAATGTTATGTAGAATTAGTTATTTTTCAAAAATATTGTAAATGATTGAGAAGAGATTTTTATAAAAGACAATTATTCCTTAAAAGAAATATATTTTTTTAAAAGTACTTTGGCGATACATTTTGCTTTATGTCTCGAATTGTGGTAATCATATAACAACATTTATAAACTGGCGTCACAGTAGATACATGTACGTTTTTCCAATTTTCTTCGTGAATGTTCTGAAAAGAGCCATGTCTGCTTAGTTTCTGAGTTAGATAGTAATTTGTGTATGTGTGTCAACATTTATACCAGAGCTTGATATCTGGGTTAATCCACACGGAATATAGGTAAATCTAGATAACTCCATCGAGCCAATTTCCAGAAAAGATCTCATGAAAGGATTGCTATTTTGTAAGGTAAGAAACCTTTTCAAATAATGCGGGCCAACAAGATATAAGTAGTTAACTGAACAACACACGGTTTTTTAGTTACCAAAAGTCAGTAAATTCTATCTACTTTTCAGAACTTCTGCATAATACATGCCACCAGCATTATCCATACAAACAACAAAACTCTAAAAATATCTTGGACATCTGGAAACCGTTTACTATGGGAAAGCTAAAGGTTTCACAACCAAATCTACGGAACCGTCAAGGGTTACTGACCTTATTTAAGATTTCTCTGACCTTCTGGAAGACCTTCACTTCCAGATTTTGAAGGAGATGATACTTATATTAAATTTAGTGCCAATAAATCTGGTCCTAAAAATACTTTAGGCTCCTCTCACTATTTCTTTATTCCCTTAGAAACATTGTAAATACAAATTTAAAAAAAATAAATGTCAGTGGAAAAAACAAAATATTCGGTTCAAACACAATAAGGTTGAAATAAATCGATATTTCCAGTTTTATTTGTAATCCTCTATTATACAAGGTGTCCGCGAAAATAACGTATACTTTTAAATGGTATATATGGTATATGGTGTCATTTGCAAGAAAATATTCATTTACTCGAAAATTCATCAAAAATCATAAAATTGTGTTAGTTTGCAGAAGATTCGAATCGTTTAATCGTTTGGTAAAGTAGTTCGAATAATTGAGAGAAAAATGGCGTTTCATTCAAATCAAGAATATCACGACATGTTAATTAATCTAATCCGCGATGTTTTGTATCAGTGTCGCAAAAATTTTTGAAAACACGTAGTGTATTACCTAAAAAAAATAGTGGTAGAAATCGTTCGAATGTGTAATAATTATCGAGAATACATTTTTCACTCTCTACATCCCCTGTAATCGACGATTCTAAATATCTAGGTGCACTAAAACAAAAACTTATTTTTAGTTCGTTTAAAAAACCGTTGTTTATACTTGACTGAGTTATCGGTGTTGCCGGATTTAATTGCTTTTCGGTAAATAATATTTGGCTAGATCTAAAATAACAACGCTTATTTCTTTGAAAACGGCTGACTTAAAATTTTTTTTATTCTGCATACATTTTTATACTTCATTCATAGATATGTGCCTTAATTTCCCTGACAACCTGTACACATTTCAAACTTGACGAAAGAGCACCAAAATCAATATTAAGAAATTATCTGTAGTAATTTTCACTCAATTTCTGTCTCTCCGAGGATTTCATTCAGCACCCATGAATCTAACTTAATAACAAAATAAATTCTGTACGCTTTACTGTAATTTCTATTCCACCCGTTACATCGTTACATCTTCATTGATAACAAGTGAACATCTTCAGAACGAGTTAGAAGTAGCGCATCTGCGGTCACCGAGGTGATATACTCTCTAGGACGGTGAAGCCGACAGAAGTGCATGTCTAGACCCGATTCAGGCATCGAAACACTGTTGAGAGTCTGGAAAGTGCCTGCGGTAGGTTAGAAATTGAGGCGTCGAAACGTAGTGACGGCATAGTCAAGTCGGTGCGGTGAGACATTGAGGATGACATTTCAGTTTCAACCGATTCGTTTGATCTCGCTAATAATTTATGGTAATTAAATAGTTGAAGCACGAAGCTGAAAAGTTAATTATGAATAGTGCAAATTAAAATACTGTAAGGAAAGGTATAATTATTGTTTTTGGACTGTTTCGGATACATCATCCTGCATAGTGAGGTGGATCAATTTGGCCATGGTAATCGTTAGTTCGAATCCTATACTGAACCTTGTTCTATCTTTTAACTGGATCGATTTATTTCTGTTAGTGCTCTAGTCAGATGATGGTGATGAGGTTTTTCTAGTCCTTCTTCACCTGTAATCGTAATACAATCAATCACTGTAGCAAATTATAGCCATCTATACCTCTTTTCTCACAAAGGATCTTAATCTTGTTTTATGTATGTTTAGTGAGGAAACCTGATGTAATAGCTGGTGACTATTTAATTTGCTGTTATCATTTTTTTGGCAATGAAACCCACTATAAGGATAATAAAGGATTTTAAACAGTGACTTCTAAGGAACTTGTGTCCAATATTCACTATGTTGGTTTATTGCTCATTTTTGTTTGCATCCTACCTTTTTACTTTTATTAAAATGGTTTTATCCTCTTCAATCTTTGGAACAGATGATGGTTCTCCAGCAGCTGAAGTACATCTGCGCTCTCGTGGAGGTGAAGACGATCTTCGTGCTTTTTAGCAAACCTTTTAATCTCATTGTACGTAGACATTTATTTTGGAATGTTTAGAATATTTTGATATGATAAACTTTTGCACACTCCCAGAGTAGTATGCCATATAGTCAAATACGTATACAGTGATTTTTTCCTAAATCAGCGGTTTTCAAAGAAATAAATATTTGTGTTTTAGATCTGTCCAAATATTTATTTACCGAAAAGCAACTAGAGCCGGCAACATCAATAGCTCAGCCAAGTAAAGAACGATTTTTAAACGAACTAAAAATAAGTTTTTGTTTTAGTGCACCTAGATATTTAGAATGGTCGATTACAGGGGATGTAGAGTGTGAAAAATGTATTCTAAACTGTAAACTAATGATGATGGACAAAAAAATTATTACAATATTTTGTTGCAAATGACACATTCTACATAGCATTTAAAAATATGCATTATTTTTGCGGACACCCTATATATGTTATTCTATAACCTTGATCTATTGTTGATGGCTTTTGTCTAAATACAAATTAATGATCAGGAATATTTTGATTCTTTGAATTATCGTGCGATTTTTTATTTAGAACTATTAGGATAAAATTAGGTCTTCTATTTAGTACATTTTCAAAAAATATAAGTTAATATAAGATGAAAGGGAATTTTATAACAAAAGCAGCATGTACAACTCAAAAAAATTTTCTCCGGTTTCTTTTAAAATCTTGTATTGTTCTGACAGACTAACCCGAACTAATTCTTGCTTTGTTCTCTCATCAGTTGTCAATGGATTTTTCTATTCCCGGCAACTAAATTCGCGCTCTCTTCGGTTTATTGTTTGTTCTGATTTCGTATAGGATTCTTAATTTCAGCTGTAACGCACAATGGCCGGAATTTCAGTGAGATCATTAGCTGAAAGTGGCGTGACTTCGCAACTGAAACCAACTGAATTCAATCAACGAGTATTGGCCATAAGACACTCAAAGGGGAAATATGTAACTGTTGATAAATCTTCACAAAGAAGTTGAGTTAAATATTTTAAGTTTGGAAAACAATTTTGTATGTTTGTAACTTATATAAATTTCTTTTGTTTGATGATAGAACTAAAATAAACATAGGACAGAACATTTATTAGGTTAGTTTTGTATAAACAATCATTAATAGAAAAAATAAAAATGGTATTATAAAAACCACCGATTCGTCAAACACAAAGAGAATCTTTACACCGCTAAATGTAATTTCTTGTTCTTTTTTTTTACTTACAGAAAATAAATCCGATGACTGAATGGAATCCGGTAGATATATCCCTCAATATCAGAAAGATATTTATAAAATCCTGGGTTTACGATAAGGAAATACTCAAATACATATAGAAACTCTTGCATTGCGGTAAAGGGAAGTTGGGAAGGGACTAGGGAGTTCCGAACTAACCCAATCACAAGATCCAGACGAATAAGAGCTGCCTGGAGAATGTTCGGAGATTTAGTATTCACATTAACTAGCGCTTCGTGAATCGGGAA
Source organism: Hermaeophaga mercurialis (assembly GCA_951812935.1). NCBI lineage: Eukaryota > Metazoa > Arthropoda > Insecta > Coleoptera > Chrysomelidae > Hermaeophaga > Hermaeophaga mercurialis. Next base: position 42,402,580 of record OX638359.1, on the reverse strand, counting down.
GTTCTTTTTTTTATAATAAAATAAAGCCCTAAGTTTAAAAGTAAGAGGAATTATATTTAAATATAAATCTAAATTATTACAAATACATACCGTGATGATGGTTTGGTTGCACAGGTTGAGGCCAAAAAAATTGTTAAACCCACACCAGTGCAGTACAATATATTCAAATTAGTGTTATAAACTTAGATAGTAAGCACATTGTGGATCTTATAAAGGATGTAGGGTAAATGTTTTATCAATTGAGGAAATTATTGAATCTATACATAAACAAATGGGTGCGAATTTATCGATTTACGTTTACATCGTTGAATTCGAAGTAAAGTGATTCACAATAATAAATGAGTGAGAGGTTATCTTAAAGTGGCTTTTACTAGGAATATATGTCATATATACAAAGCGTCCACGAAAATAATGTATATTTTTAAATGGTATGTAGAACGTGTAATTTGCAGCAAAATATTCTAATAATTTTTTATTCTAACATCATTAGTGTACACAAAAACTCACTTTGAACATTTACTCGAAAATTTATACGTGATAACACCTCACACTTTAAAACTGTAACCAAGGAGTATCTACCTGATGAATCATAAAATTGTGTTAGTTTTCAGAAGATTAGGATCGTTTAATCATTTAAGTTTATCGTTTGGTAAAGTAGTTTCAATAATTCAGTGAAAATTACATTTTATTCAAATCAATAATATCGCGACATTAATAAATCTATTCCTCGATGTTTTGTATCAGTCTCCCAAAAATTGTTGCAAACGTGTAGAGTATTACATAAAAAAAGTAGAAATCGTTGGGATCGTGTAATAATTGCCGAGAATACATTAAAAAATTATAAGACTTTTTTATTCTGCGTACGTTATTACAGCTCATCCATAAAAATGAGCATTATTTTCGCGAACACCCTCTACATTTTTCTTAAATTTTTTTTTACTATTATTTATGTCTTGTATTCTTTTCGTTAGTCAAAGCTTTCATTTCTATAGGTTAAACAAATGATGGATGTTGATTTTTATACTTATGTTTATGTCTGTATGTCCCACTATGCATCTGTTCATGGAAAAGTAAATTTTAGTAAATTTGTCTACCCTATTTGGACGTTGCTGTTCTATGTTTCTATCTCTGTGTTATAGTTCATGCTATCGTTATTCCTAATTTTTTATTGTTTTGTTTATATTTATGGTTTTCATTTATAAGTTTGGTTTTCTCGGTACTTATTTCAATTTTTGTATTTTATATTTCTTTAATCCATATTATGTTTAGTGGTTTTTGCAGTTTGTTTTTCAATTTTAACGTCAACCAGTTATAGTAAAAGCAAACCGGTTCTTTTAAACCGGTTTTTTTTCTGTACCCTATTATCATGTTTTCCTTATTTTTTTATTTTATTAATTGTTTTATCTATTATAATTATAATCGACAGTGGCCTTAAACTATTTTCTTATTTTATTCCTGTTCTTATTTTAATAACTTAATTTTCCAATAGGTACTCTAACTTTGTATTTATTTATACCTCTATTTTAATTTTATGCTTTGCTCCTTCAGTTTTTTGTAGTTGTTTATTTGATTGTTTATTTAAAACGGCCTGATTTTTTAGTTTTCTCTTTTTTAATGTTTTGTATATAAAGGGGTTTGTACTTATAACAAAAATTTAAGAAAAAAAATATTTCTAGCTAAAACTATCAATAAAATAAATGACTAATGAATTATTTTAGACAGGATTTAATTAACGCTTGAGTTTCAAATAAATATTTAGATCTATATGATTAGAATATTTCTTTACTACTTTTTTATGTGTAAACAGCGTTCGACAAAAAACTTACTTCATCAACATTTTTCTTTAACTAATTAGAAAAAATGTATTGTTCAGTTAACAGAATTTTCTTTCCAAATTTCTTTTTGTTAGCAAAACTATCCAATGTCGATCATTTATGGTGGATATGTAGACTTTTGAGTACACCAGGCAATAAGCTTGGGTACTTTGTAACTTTAAGAAATCATGTAAAAGATGTAGTTTAATTTAAGAATTAATTACCACCAGAACTATATACCTCTATTTTAACTTAGTGAATCAACAAATGGTCGAATTTAAGGTCAACAAAGTAGCAAAAAATGGAGAATTCCTACTCCTCCGAGAATCTCCTATTTTATCCTTTGTCTGAAGTAAAAACGAATTACTCTCTCGGCAACCTCTTTTCTATATTTTACTACGGATCTCGTCTTTTCTTTTTGCCATTATACTAGGTTATTATGGCCCATAAAACGTTAAACTCATTTGAAATAATAATCTCCATGTTTATTAGGGATGAGTCTAAAGCAGCCGTGCTGAATAAGCTGAATGTATTTTGCCCTGGCTTAAGGGTATTATCCTCGTATTTTTCTGGATCTGAATTCTCCATAGAATGAAATTTTTCGCTACTGTTTGATGTTTGTTTTCTCAAAATACGCTTTTAGATCGCCCTAGTTCGGTATACTTTAATAACATTTTAGAGAATTTAAAATTCTCTTACCGTCATCAGGTTTATTTCTCTATGGTAATTAATTTTTGTACATGCAGGCCAAAACAAAATATTTTACTCATTCTGTAACCTACGGGACTCTAGAAAAATATTATGATGAAATACTATAAAAGTACTAAAATTGTTATTAATACCAGTACGAGGGCTATTTTAGTACGCCCGTCGATCGCGCCAGTCTGAAGGCTCAGTGAGCACATAAACATGCCTACAACGAAAAGCAATTCAAAACAAGTAGATGAATCTTGCCATAAAACATTGTCCTTCTTGGATCTTAAAGATTATATATGGATGTTTTTTTATGTAAATTTATTTGAAGCATATTTTTTATCACAATCAGTTTTTTTCAGTATATTTTTGGGTACTAGATATTTAAAAGTTTTATACTAAGTACATCCAAATAGTTTTTCTATTTTAAGTTACAATCAAGAGATTTTACTTATAGTAAAATCTTAAAACATTTTTTTTTGGTTTTGGTGTTTTTAACTAATAAGGCTGACTATGCTCTCAAAAATATCCAAAATTCCGTTGCAATTTATTTGATGCTTTCATTAATAAGTTACCATGTTTAAATATTATTCATAAATAAATTTCCAAAAAATAGTTTCAATTCCTTGTTTACTGTATTTGTTTTATAATAATTGTATAGAAATGCACTGTACATACTTACCCTCTTGGTTGTAGTGGTTGTATAAAATCTTACCTGAAACGAAAATATAAATTATTACAAATAAACAACATCTGGTTTCTGAAAATAAATTGATTTTTATAACGAAAAGAAAAAAGTTTTGATATGGTACTACGTATATCATATTTAATCAGCATCTAACAGTGCTTTAAAAAATCATCGGCCAATTGTCTGTTCAAAAAAAAGAAATTGATATCTATCGTTACCACTGGATGAAAACTCAAAGCCAGAATTGTTATATGGAGACTGTCCTTCCTCTCCTTCTGGTATCACTTCTGAGACAATATTCTTACTGAGTATACTAATCTGAGTTTCTAAAGCTATACGAATAATATGGTTATTATAACTAGAGGTAAATGTAAAGTTTAATTTCAAAATATCTTACAAATAATATAAGAAGTCAGAGCTCGAGAAAGTGTTTCTATCTTTTTCAATAAAACAAGAACACTTTAGAAGACCTAAAACACACAAAATAAAAAAATTCTTTGGTGTAGCAAGTTAAATTTACTGTTATAATCCACATAAAGAACTTGGTCGACAGCATAAAAAAGCCAGACTTTTTTCCGGATCCGAGTGTGTAGCAAATCGTTGAGTACGAATTCCAAACATATAAATTTAACTGTGATAAAGCCGACGGTTACTTAGCTACACGCCAGGGATATTAATTTAGTTTTAATATCTCTAATATATATAGTAATAAAGTTTTCTTTTTGTTGCAAAAGTAGGCTAACATGAAACTTTTCTAGGTTTAAGACCTTTAAAGAAAAGCATAAAATAAAACATCTTTTAATAAATAGTTTATGAATGAAAAAAGAAAATACGTTTAATTTAAAAAAATTCTTAAATATGTATCGATAGATATTGTAATGTTCAGCAAGCTTGTTGGAAAAAGAGAAAAACACAAAAAACACAAACGATCGATCAAATATTGATAGATATTGATTTTTCCCCCCGTATTTAAAGGTTCTAATTTCTACCATTATTTCTTAGTTCGCTGATTCTTCATCGTCTTCATTTTCAATAAGTTCTATTTCATCCTTCTCTGTACATACTTTTTTACCAGAATCATTCAGTAACTCATCAAACTTCAAATGTGTCTAATCATTCTTGTGCATCTCCTATTAGTTGCCCTTGCTTATTTATACCACCTTGTATTTGTTTATATTTCTGGTTCGTTGGTTCGTTAGTTTTCCTTCGTCTCTATTTTAAACATGTTCTATTTTCTCCTCATCTGCACATACTTGTTTATTAGAATAGTTCAGGAGCTCATCAAACTGCCCATATATCTAATATTTTTTGTGCATCTCCTATTAGTTGCCCTTGCTTATTTATATCACCTTATATTTATTTATATTCCTTTTCTTGTGCCTTTTTTACTTCTTGGAAGAAATATCTCATCTGCTTACTTTTGTACTGTTCCTCAGTTGCTTCTAATTTCATATCTTTTTTCAGTCTGCAGTCTTGATTCGTCTTATGCTCTTCCGTATGCTTCCGAATTTTGAGTTAATAAATGAATCCTGGCTGCATTTCTGTACTCTCACTTCTTTTGCATTTGTAAAAATACCATTAAACTCAGTGTAACTTGTGAGTAATATTACTGTGAATAAAATGCATTACCTTCTACTACAGACACTGGGTAAATTATACAAGTCACAATAACGGTTACATGATTTTGCTGTATTATAAAAAATATAAAAATATTCTCATGAAGCAAAAAGGCGACCCTTGATATTATAACGTAGATTTTCCATACTGTTCCATATTTACTATAACTAGTTCCTTATGACTAGTTCTCTTATTCAAAAAATACCTTTAGATAAGTAGGCCGTATTATGTTATTTATGTTTGACGTGTGTTACATCTAAACATTTCAAAATTATTTGTAACGTGTTTCACTCGTGTCTCATAGAAAAGATGGAAGACAAACAGGGAGCAAAACCTCCGGGAAAAGTAGGATTTACGGGGAATATGAGCTCTACTGATAAGCTGATGTATCATTATCTAAAAAAGTTAAAAATTTTGCTGGCCAAAGAACCTGGATCCGAAAGAAGGAAATGTGATACGCTCGAAAGAGATGCAATGTACTCCGTTGTCCAAGAAGCTTTGGACTATGGAACGTATTTCGGCGTTCTCCAAAAAGTAGGTAACTGCTACAAGTTTAAAGCCGAAAAATGCAGGGGGCCACCACCAGAGCGTTCAGTGTACGAAAATTGTAACTATATAATTAATACTGGGATTCCATTTGATCCCCTCAGTGGTCCTAGATCATCTCATTGTCCCAAATGCCTTAAAAATCTTAAGAGGAACCGTAAATGTTTGTCGAGTTCATGCAATCTACTAAATCAACAGAAGTGAAAGTGTTCGAGATGTCGGTTTGGAAAAGAAAAGACGAATGTTTTATAATTTGGTACTTCATGTGAATAAATGTTGATTTTCGTTTTATCTAGTTTTATTACTTCAAAATTAAGTTTGTATTTAAATAATAAGTAATTTAACTAAAGGCTGAGGCAGTATATTTTTAGTCTCTACCATGCGAACACAAACACATTGTGGAATAGCGTCAATTTTAGATTTTGAAATGTCATCTTGCAACGAAAAAATTTCATCCCTATATTGAAACCCTTGGAGTGACAGTTATAACCTTTAAATTTTTAAATGGGAATTAGGAGATTATGATTCATCATTTAAAAAGTCTATTCAGTGTCTATTCAAACATATTAATTTTTGCAATAAATTTGCAATTTTTGAATAATTCGGAGAAGTCAATTGTAGCATGTGGAATTGTGATATTTTTGATGTGTCGTCTTGGATTGACTCAATTGGAAGCATTCGACTTAAAACAGGTTTCCGCGACATCTGCCATGTACTTTATTAGAATCATTTTATGTATTACATGAAATTTTTAACCTTAAGGAAGGGTAACAATAAACCTGCCATATTTCAAAGTAAAAAGAGTGATGCAACGCACATTCATAATCTACAATGATCTTATCTAGTTTTACCAAAAAGTTATGATTTTTGATTGATGTTTTAATAATTTACTCTAACAAGATTTATGTTGTTTATGTAGAGCCGAAGAGACAAAAATAGGATCGACTGAATTTATTATATTATACTGTAAAATGTGTATTTTAAATAATCAAGGTACTTTAATGTTTTTCCGGACTTTGTTTTGGAAAGTTAAAGTATGCTTTTGACAGCTACGAATGTGTTCTTAACTGGAAAGTTTGAAGTCGTATGTTACGTGACAGTGATTTAAAATGCCATACGGAATTTTTAGAATCTTTGACCCGCTCTCAACAACCTATTTATTTGAGCGAAAAGTCCGAAACTTTGCGATTTAGCTAATCCTAGTTTGGCATCATTCTCTTACGTACTAAACACATCCGATAAGGAAAAGTCGATACTCCGAACGACTACTAGGAAGTATCGGCGAGAAGTGTTAAGAGGCACGTGCGTTCAAGAAACACGAACTGACTTCCTAATTTCCCCATTTCGTAGGAAAACTGACAGCCAGTCGGTAATAAGGAATCGTACATGTCTCAACCGTCTTCTACGTTATTGTCTTTTTACTTCGTTGCTTCATTTCCGCGCCTTTTTTAGACATTTTGTTTCATTAGTTTCGTCAGGTATTTAGCGAGGAATCAGCCCTTATAACAATATATATTAGGCGAACGTTTAACACTAAGGAAAATAATTACCCCTTGGAGAACAGAAGAATTAGTGCTTGTTTCGATATAAGTATCTTCTTTTCGCAATGGGTTCATTTAACAATTTTAAAATTAGTCAAATACTACTTGTCGCGCCTCTCCTAATTACAAACATCCATTCCAGTGTAAGGATTCGACCTCGAGAACTTGATCGTGGTTGCCAAATAAAAATTTGTTCTTAAGAAAAAAAGAATGCAAGAGGGACAATGGATCTTTTTCTACTCCACTCTACTCTAAAGATTGTTTTCACCGAGAAAATGGGGAATTAGTATTAAGGTAATTTGTTTAAACCAAACTATAATTTGGAGGTATTTATTATTATTAAAGATAGTCATCGACTATAATAAAATATTGTAATATGTCAATGAAGAAGCTATTAAAGCATCAGCCAGTCAGCTAAATAGACAACAAAAGACAAAATATTCTTTATCTACGACTTTATAATTAATTAATTTATAATTAAGCATATTTAATAGACATATACAGAATGGACCAAAAGTCTGGAAACGGTTAATTATCTTGTATAAGCCTATTTTGGGTTACAAAGATTCATTCATATTTAACATTTGCAATCTTGCTAGATTTACCGTTTCTCTGATATTATTAGTCACTATGGTTTTTTAAATACATCACCTTGTATATTCAGTCATTTTTCGAATCTTCTCTTCAATACAAGTTCAACCATATGTAACTCTTATGATTTTATGTAGTCTAGAAGGTCGCTTATGATTTTATGTAGTCTAGGAAGTCGCTTAAATATATAGTTATTCCTTCTATAATTGTATTCGTGCTGTCGTTAAGTGAGACAAAATTGTCACTTTGCAAAATATTTTCTGAATTTCAATAATTTATCTTAATTTGGATACCTCAATATGATAGAAGAATACACCAGAAATCCCAAAACATAAATTGAAAATGTTCTCGTTGCATATTTTTCTGAAAAGTCAAGTTAATACAAATTATCTACTTTATGGTCACATTATTTAATAAACCGGTACCGGAGATGAAAATATTCTAGAAGTTATATTGAAAATTCATTGCATAATAAAAATGAGACTACGAAAAAATTTTTTGGACTCGACAATCAAGTATTTGAAGACATTTCCATAAAAAAAACTTTTTGAATAAATTCTTCAATGACTGCCACAATTCTAATTGAGCCCTGATTTTTTTAAATTCAATGTCAATAAAAAAATTATAACGTCCCAATTTTTTTGTAACCAGGTTACATTAAAAAAGTACAAATTTATAAATGTAATCATTAATAACATAAACATTTGTACTAATTTTACTGTTAATTTAAATAATTAGAATTCATTGTATAGTAATTTTAATTTCTGATTTCTAGTCAAACTACTGTTTCATAAAGGTTATATAATAATAAAATAAAGATTATATAACATGTTTCTAATATAGGTTATAATTAAAAAAATGATCATTTCGATTATTCGTTCGGTTAACCTTGAAATTTTTTAATTATGTTAATGTAATCAACCAATTATATAAGTATTTTTATTATTTCAAATAATTTTATTTTTAATTACAGTTAGATCAGAATATTACATTGAATTTCCGATAACCATACGAAATATTATTGTCGCATATTGTAAATCCAAATTAATTTACGATTAAATCCTGATAAAATACCTATTAATAAATTAATAAAAAATGACCGACATTACTTCAAATTGTAGAATAAAAAAAATTCCGCATACATCATTTAAAATACTTGACCGTCAAAAATCGTCCCAAAAAATCATACTAACGAAGCTGAAAGTAGCTTCTACTATTTTTTTTATTGCCAATTAATCCGGATTAAAATTTTACGCCTTTTCAAAGTAATCCCGCTACGGGCACCGAAAAAGCGCGCACTTTTTGTTGATTAAAGTTTTCAAAGAAGCAGCACACAAATCAAGACTTGGAATATAATTTGTAGCATAAGATACGTCTTTCAGAGAGAATGGTGCTTCTTGTAGCTCTTATTGTCTACAATCCCAATTTGTTAGCGAGGTGTTTGCCTTCGTTTAAGTAAAGACTTTCAGGGCCGGGGTCGAATTGTTTACAAATGTAAATTTTAACTGACAGAAAATATATGTAAATACATATAGAGTTTGTGCTTATCACTGACAAATAGAACTTAAGTTAAATAAGTGTATCTGAAATTAAATTAGTGTAGTGTAAGGTATATCTAAAAATGGTAATAGTTATTAGTTTTTTTACCATTTTTGAAGTTTACCTATTTCAAAAATTACAGTATTTACAAGAAAACGATATAGGTCTTCGTTAGTATAAAAAAATATTGGTATATTAACTACTTCTAAATTTCAGTTCAATTCTGGAGACGTGTATTTGCACATTTTGTTTTTTTCCTTTAAAACACTTACTGTAAATGCTGCGAAGAGACCCTCATTTCTCTATCCAGATATTTTATTTTGGCAGCCAAGTTAATAGGGAGTAAACTTTTAATATCACTTAAGTTACCATTACAATGGCGTGAATGTGTGTTGTAACGGCAAGTGAAAAATTGCGTTTTAACAGACCAGTTAATATAAAGACACAATGAATAACATCAAGTGTCAAATAATTCATCCAAGCATTTTATATATTTTTATTTCGTAAAGTAGAGTTCTATATTACGTCCCTGTGGATTCGTCAGCCAAAAAGTAAGTCTGCGTCTGATTTGTTCACGTAGGATAATCCCAATATAAATAAGGATTTTCTTCAGTAACAGATGACAGATTGTGATCCGCTGGAACGGGTTGGTATACGTCGATTTAAGTTCTACTTAATGCATTTTTACATTTTGGATATCACAAGAATTTCGAGACATATTACGGAATAAATGTGATACAAAGGGGTATTTCGCTGCCCTAGATTAAACATAATTTAATTTTTAAATATTGTATTGTATACTATGGGTAAACAGTAGTTCTCAATAATGAATATGTGAAATGCGTTCACCAATCACCTAATCATGGGTAACTTATATACATTTAACTTTGAATTACACTGTAGGTCAAAGAAAATATTTTCAGTATTTTATACTGGCAACACCGTAATTAACTCCTCTTACTTAAACGAGTCAAATGCTGTTTTCAAGACGAAGGATGAACGCAACCAACCTTGCTCCTTCCTGCTGGTAGTCTGTCTGTCATTCTCTTAGTTACCTCAGGCAAACCAAGAATCTGTTCATCTATTCATACAAATTCATCCGGCTGCGATGTCAGTTGTCAACAATACAAATAGCGGTCTCGCCAACCGGAAAACACACAGCACCAACATGAGTGATGCACTAAACGACACCCATTTGTAATGAAAAGGGAACGTTCGAATCAATGTTTGCATTCCTTAAGAGATGTTTATTGAAAACTTACTACGCGTCCAAGACAAAGTTAGCATTAAGTACTAAGTGTAGGTAAAGAACAGACAATTTAAAATTGTGATTAATACAAAAACAATTTCAGTGATTTTAATTTTTGTAACCTAAAACAATTCTCTACCAGGAATAAAAATTATTGTATCATACAATACCACGTTTAAAAACCAGGAGGAGCGATTTGAAAAGCTTGGTGCACACAACTATAAGTTACTAGAAATGTTACCAAACTATGAGTATGTTCAGTTTTCAGAGCCGTATCAAGACAATATACAGACAATATTAAAAAACGTCAAAACTCTTTTTCATCTCTACTTAGCTCACGTCTATAGTTAATTATGCGGCTAGAGGTTAAATTAAAAGCTTAGATACATTTTAATGAAAGTTTGTTGTATAAATAAAACAAAAAAATTTGGCTGCACACCAAAAAGTCACAGGCCATATTTATAGTTCAAAACCAAAGCAATAAATGATTTTGGGTGGAGATATTTATGTAATGTTTATCTTCCAATAGTTGCTTATACATATTCATTTTGCATTGTTTCTCTAAAAGGGCCAAATGTCCTAAATTTAACCGTATTCGGTTTTTTCGGGCTAGTTGTACTTTGAGTGGAAGGATCCATAATCACAAAGATTCAATCAAAAGAATTTACTGATTTATGACAAGAATTGATTTAAAGATAAGTTGAAAAAATAATGAAATAGTAATAACAAACACGAAAAATGGCAAAAATATAAACAAAAGCGCTTACTGAGGTCTCAAAAGAAATGATTGAAAATGAAATAAAAAACACGTAAAACACAACAGAACGTAACCTATAGTCTGTGACAGGACTGTCAATGTCAGTGTCAAACAAAATCATGTCAAGTCATTCTCAACACTATTCAGTTCTGTGTGAAATTGGCTGCCTATTGATCAATAAGTAGTTAGAAGTTTTATAATGAAAAAATGTTAATTCCTCTATGAAAATGTAATTATCAAGATTTTTTTAGTGCTGAATGTGTTCGGCTCTTTGACAGAGACCCGGTATTCTTGCTGTAGCTAGAAAATGGTTAAATTGTAGTTTTAACGAAAATAGTATTCATGCGCATTCATAAATTACAATGACAAAAAAATATAACGTCAACATTTGTATACATTTATAATAATAATAATATTAATCTTTTTTAAACTTCATAGAGACGATATTGTAAATTTATTATTGACTAATCCATACTTTATTTTAAATAACTTTGAAAATGTGAACACCCCTGAAGCGCATATTAAAGTGAAGTTGAACTGTTGGTCAAACTGATTATAATGTTGCCACTACCGCATTAAAATTTATATTGCCATTACTTTAGTTGGGTTAGAACATCGATCGTATGTTAAAAACAGTCTGCTAGTGTACATTTTAACGGCTCGGTTAATTATATGTAGTTCTGATAACAAACTTAGTGTGAATGTGTATCAAAAGAAGCCAAAATATTTATAATGTTTATTATCGTGAATCATCATGCTGTGATCAAACGATAAAAAAATAAATTTTTTAATTAAACGATAACAATATTTTATTTCTGGTAAATGTTATTTATAAATGAAAAAAATTCAAAGATTGTCACTAAGAATCTAAACTAAAAAATATGGATAATTGGCAACTAAAATTATTTGTACCGAAGTACTCGTATAAAAACCGACTTCCACTACTTAGAGCAAAATATGAAACCAAAGTGTGGAAAAGATCTTGAAACTAGAAATTGTCTGTTAATAAAAACGGAAATAAGTAAAACAAGACGCTATAATTACAAGAAGTGCCCCGTATACTTAAAATATATCGAGAAAATAGAGGCATCCAGAAATAAAAGTATTATTAGAACTGTAAACAACCAACAAAATAGAATGGGAAGCATTTTTTAAGACTGGGGTTATCCTATAGCCAGATTACAAAGCAAAATGTAAATACACAAAATAAATAACAACATTGAAAACCAAATACAAGAAGCCCAAGGATAAATAAATGAAATGGTAGATTTAGGAAAAATGATCAAAATCTTAAAATTAATTAAAGAAGAATTAAAAATGGCAGGAAGCTCTATGCGGAAAAAGCAAACATCTTTTTAAAATACGACGAAATTTATAATGATAACTAAGTAAGAAAATAAAATCAAAATTGCAAAGTAAAAACGAGATAGATCTTAGATCAATATAAACTATCTAAATGACTAATGCTAAAATTAAAATAATATAAACAAAACATAATTGGAAAATTAATAAATATATAAATATGATATTTTGGTGGTATTTCGGAACAAATAATAAGGATAAATTGTAAAGGAGAGAATAAACTCAAGAAATTAAGGTGTAAAAGTGCAAACCCTTATTATTGTTATTATTATTATTATTATTATTATTATTAATAGAGCAAACATAATATTTGAAAGCTCTTCAGAAATATTTTTTCTATTTTTTTGGTATCCCAAAAGTCAACCTAAGTGCATAATAAAAATAAACTTAGTAGCAATATTTTTTGTAGAAACTTTTAAAATCCCGACAGTAAGAAGTTTCTTGAAAGCAATTTAAGGTATTACACGAATGTTCGGCATGACTTTTCCAACACCACGCGTTCTAACATGAGAAAACTTTGATTTTTCCTAAAAAATATAACCGAGAGGGAAGTTTGCGACAGCCATATTTTATTTTATAATGCACGACGATGGCATAAAACACCTACTAAAAGCCTATTTTTCTTGTCGAGTTAATGTGTATGTATACGTATCATGAAAATTCATACACATTCATTTTTTCTCCTTAAAAGAAAATGAAAGTTGTTTTTTTGATGTCTTGTTATGCGTTAAAAGAAAAAAAATAGTGTAGTGTTATTGCGGTAAGTAAGCTATTACGTGTGGAAATAAATTTCAATAGAACCAAAAAGGTGCGTTTGCGAGTTTCCAGAAGGTTGTTCTTATTTTTGTTTGTTTTCAGTCAACCAAAATCTAAAAGTCTTTGATATAAAACATGTTTGAGTAAAATAAGTAAGAAAAGTTAATAAGACTATCGAGAATAAAGTTAGGTGTGCCATAAACAATAAGTAATGTAAGCTATGCTCATTACAATTTAGTCAATTATAAATTCTTCTCCAGACTGTAGTTTAGACGCATTAATTTAAAAAATATCCCCAAAACATTTTTTAGAGCAAACGAGTTTCTCTTGAACGAAAAATATTTAGAGAGAAAATGTAATGAAGAATTGTGGGTTATTTTCCTATTTTCTACAAAGAATCAAAAACCAGTAATAATACTGAGATTTTATTTCGAGATGTTTAATAACTTCTGAAAACGTATCATGTTTTTACCGTAATACAATTTTTCATTTTCGCGCGTTATTTCTAGAGAAATATGTCCAGAGCAATACTTGCACCGACACGAATCTGATGCATAAAATTGCAAAGTTTTTTCCAACCCCCAAGATCTACAACCTTCGCTGAATGCTGTCAGAGCTGTGGTCCCTATGCATAATGTAGGTAGAACTGCAGAACCGAACTCAGCTAATAACATTTATTTTAAATAACTCTCCTTAAATTTTATTAAAGTAATGTTTTATTTATAATGTATACTTATGCCCGTATAATTTGAATGTATTATATGAGATGCAATTGACTAATAATTTCTGGGCGAGTTCAAAAAAAAATGGTTCAAACAATATATTTACAATACAGCAATCTAATTTTATTTTTAAATATAATTCAAAATAAATCATTAACAGTAACCAGTTTGTTGTGTCTAGGGCAATAAGTAAATATTCAACTCTTCCGTCTTCTTTCTTGTCAGTTCAAATTTTCTGTTATATCCCGTCCGTTGACTAAATACCGTTTATCAATTCTTCAATTCTCAAATATTCTAAAAATTCCAATTTTTTCCCTCTTATTTGAGTCCATCCACAACAGGTAAGGTTCACTTATATTGATATCACTATTTCCTTTTTCTTTTATCTTTCCTTATTTTTTAGATTTTATTCTTTATGGTTTATATTTATACAATTCTCTTTATAATAAACAACACTAACTAAATGCTTTAAGGCCTTTTTAAGAAAATTAAAATTGAGGTTAAGTAATAAATTTTAAATTTCTTACGAACAATGATGTTTCTTCTATCAGGTCTAAAACTGAAGAGAACTCAAATTCAGGCGGAGCTTAAAAAGTTTTTCAAATTTATAGCGTTCTTTAGGTTTAATTTTTTTTAGTTTTGACGCTTAATAATTTTGAACTTCAAATAAATTATGATTACATTGATATGAATTTTACTATTTTTGTTGTATCCAAAGAATTGACTATTTATAATGTTCCGATAATATTCACCCTTATTAAATATTAATTAAAATTTGATCTTTTTAAATAAAGCATGTTCCATAACAATGCCAATTATAATTTTACAAATACCAATTAAAAACAGCTCAAATATGCAACAAATCCATTAAATATCAATTTTACAGAATACATTGGTTATTAAACATTATTGGAACCTAAATAAGAATAACTACAAATTTTAATAATCCTATGTGACATCATATTAAATTTTTAAATCCTCTATTTGACATTATTTAATACATTTCAATGATAAACCAAGGCTTAAAATGTCACCTGAGAGTTTAAAAAAAACTGAATTAAGAAATCACTTTTGATTTAATAGATACAAATTGATGAACTTAATGTTTATTCGAGATTATGCAGTTTGTCAAATTAGAATATAAATTTGGATTGTAGTTCACAAATAATTATCTTTTATTTATAATTCAGTAACCCTTTACCATATTAGTTGTCAGAGTAATGAAGCCTTAAATTAATTTTTAAAACTATGATTTTCTTTTCAAATTAGATATTTATATTAAAAAAAAAGTTAATGTTATTTCAAAAGTTACAGACACTGGTTTCCGGTGTTTTTTTTTCAATTCATGGCCTCACTAAAAATATTAATTGACGAATTAAAGAGTGAAGGTTACAAGCCTTGTATTGTAAACAAGCTTAAGCTAGTTGGAAATTTTTTGTTTTAGAAATATACAGAATGATTGTTCAGAAATTTGTATTATTGTATATTGTAGGTAAATTTTATTCCATAACACAAATTGATACTAAATCGTGTTTTCCAGCCAATCTATCTAAATTGGTACTAGTTCCTGCTTCCCAATATTTGCAATAATATTTTCATAGTGAACATAAACCATTTGATTTTTACCTGCAGTAATCATAAAAACTCAATAGATACATTTATATATATACAAAATCTAAAGTTTAATAATTAATTTCTGTGGCTATGGACATAGTTTCCAGAAACAATTTACACAAACACACACCCTATATATTATTACATCTAGTTTTTTTTTTATTCAGCTGATTTCAAAGATGTCTCATACACACTTGTGGGTATGAGATCACGACGAATATCACAGTTCAACTAGTTACTGTATTCATGTCTGGCTTACTGTAAACCATTTTGATTAGTTTATTAAAGATATATCGTTTAAAAAGCTTAAGAGTTGTAATTTTCATAGCTAATCATAATGTTAACTTTCCCATAAATACTAGAGTTAACTAAGATATTCAACTCCAGATATTCAGATTATCAGCAATTAGTTGTAAAATTTTTGGATTTTTGACAAAAACCTTATAAATTAGATAAAAAAATATAGTCAGACTTCGTCTAAGACAACCATAGCTAAAATGGTTCTAAATCGTCCCCTTAAACCTTTGCACCCATCTTTCTGAAAAAAAAGTCTCTAGCCCGTCAATTTCGCACGCGATTCTTTTTTTGTGTTACAGCGATGGATCTTTAATTTTAAACATTTTTAATATATACAATAATAACGAATTATTCGTTATTTTTGTTTCGAAATGTATCAGTGTCAGTGTTTTGTCACCTTATAATCTTCAACCAAACAAACAACTCGCAATGTTCTGCAGAGAAAAAATTTTGTTCTTTGAACGTAAACATTGGGTCCAAACCGTTCCTGACTGGTTTTCCCCTCAACGTTCCAATAATTACATTCATGTCATGTCGAAGGCACCACGTCACTTTCATAAAGTGCACGTTGCAGCAACATCATCATAATAGTCGGCATTCGACCCTCCAAACGCAGAACGCACCGACATTAGTTTGTCGCTGGTAGATGCCCAGGGAATGTTCAGGAGATAATCACTGAATGTCCGAACTCGTTTCACGTTCCACGGATATTAAGTTCGGTAATTCAGAGACCAGTTGACACGGAATGAAATACGATTATCGCAATGGTAATGGTAAATTCGAGAGTGTCACTTTCTATTATACAAACAATTTTGAGAAATATTGTCGTATAATGTAAAACAATGAAAAGTTCCTAAAATGACGAAGATCTAAAAGCTAGTTTGGCAAACGATTATAATTTATTTTGTATGTAGATTACAGTGATAACATGAATGTTATCAGAAGATATCTTGAATAGAAGTCTGGTCAAAAAGATACTATAGCAAATATTATTCTTATAAGGGATGGGAATAGCTCCCGAATCTTCCACCATTTTCTGTTACAGATGTGCCCACATATTACATAAATAAATTTGAATGATTTGATGGGCGATGTTAAAGCACGAATTTCCTCTAAGAACCGTGACGTATTTGCTCGTGGAATAGACTCTGTCCAAGAAAATGTGAAGCAGTTAGTGCAGTTGAGGGTGAATATAATCCAGAATCATTTATATTCTGTAGCATTTTATGCATAGCATAATTGGTTTTTACATAGCACTAGACTCTATTTTGGTATGGATATTGGCTTAGAATTATCTATGCGTAAATCTTATATTCTTAACTTCTTAAACAAATCAATTCCATTCAATGAAATAACTGATAAACTGATTTATTTCTTAATAACTTTAATGCATTCAAAATTTACTTTAATAATAATTTTGAAACGAATTCTTGAGTGATTTACATAATAGTTGGCACAAATTTCCAGTGATTCATTGATCACAACTTAAACTAAACTTAATTTTAAATATGTGGTCTGAAGAGTTATTAAACTTTTAAAGTTAAACTTGAGGTGAACATTTATATCTTAAATTATGTAAAAAACGTAAAAACAATTTGAGGGATTCTATTTTTGAGCAGAGAGTGAGTGTGTGCATTGCTCCGTGACTTCTTAGCGACCCTTTCTTTTTGGAAGTGGAGTGACTGTGGGGTTGGGGGTGATTACGACTGTGCTCATAGGTCAGTTTTCATTGGTCAATACTTGCAGCATATATTAGCGACATGTTCATTGGTTGAAGAAAAAATTGCGGACTACCAAAGAAGTATAGAAGAAATGTGTTGTTAAGTTGGTAAAAATCGAAGAAGAGAATAAGATAATTGGTCAATTTCATATCAATGGCGACAACAAATTCAATATAGATTTAGAGGAGAGTGATAGCGAACATGAAGACTGAGAAGACGGAACGGAATAGTGGAGCAAAGAAGTTTATGCACCTAGCCAAATTTTTTTTTTTTTTACTTATTTTGTTAATAAACTATTGTAATTTATGTTATTGTAGGCCTTTCAAAAACTCTTAGAAAAATCAAAACACACTAGCTTTTTATTTATTAATATGTACGGTAGCGCAAGGTGCCGCCCACCATAATTTCTATGTTATGATATGTATTTCCCATTACAATACATGAGTATTTTTTTGTATATGTGAATTTTAGAATATAGTAAATGAATTGTTGAATATTTTTGTATACACAAGTAATGCTGAAGTTTTTGAGAGTTGGGGAGCTAGAGTGGAGTCTTAACTCATTCGGCTAACCTAATTTGAGGTCTTGGTCCTCTTCTTAGCCTCACAACTAATGCCGCAAAAGTTTGGAAGCAAAAACTTTGTAATTGAGATGGTTAACTGGCAACGGATGGAACTTACGTAAATAGTTGCTCGGCAAATTGCAAACTTCACGGAGTGAAGTGTGTTTTCAGGCCAATTACTAACTTCGATGTCGCCTCTCTCTTAAACTTCATTCCAAATTGTTGCTCCGCTTGGAACATAAAATAAATTTCTTTTTATTGTTTTTATGTTAGTTTTATAGCTTGCGACATAACACTTAGAGCTATAAACTGTGAAAAAAGTAACCAATATCCATTCGTGTTTCTTAGTTACAATAATTTTTCATTTTCACATAATGACTTGTATTCTTTTTTATTGTAGGTAAATTGTATCAAGAACGCCGAAATAAATAAAGCGATAGTTGTGAATATGTCATAAAAAGAATGCCCGAATAAAAATGTAGCAGTAGAAAATCGAGGTCGACATACAATACTTTAGAAAACACAATGCATATTTCAACGTAAAGTAAAGCGAAACCATCTGTTCCAATCTCACTTGTAAAATATTTGTTTGCAAGGGTCCCAAACGGTTGGCCGGCAATTCCCTGCATTTTCCCATGTCCTTAAGCGATCCTTGTATGGTGAGTTTTCTATAAAAAGGTACCGCTAAGACTATGCCAACTAAAAGGGAATTTTTGGAATTTTATAAAATACTATTTTAATGTTTTTAAAAAACAAACATTAGTATTACAGCTTGGTACACAGGTTAATAAAAAATTAAAACGAAAGATATCCAAGAATTAAGTCTAAGGAACAGTGTTAATTGAGCTTCACAGGATGATAATGAGTCCGTCCTAAGTCTAATTTTATTTTATAATGAAAATTGGGCTGAGAAATCATTTATTTTTATGATTTAATACAATGTGGAGGGTTTTTAAGTATTCTAAAAAGTATAGCTTGCTGCATCTATATTAAAGTTAATGTTATTTATTACTTAAAAACTGTAACGCAACTGTAAAATATTAAAGAGGGTGAGCAACAAATGCATGCACTCTAATCAATTTTAAAAAAATTTCGTTGAATTGACAAAATTGTTATTTGGCCTATTCAAGAACTAGCTGATATGCAGAAAGATACAGTAAACCTAAGGTTGCAGAGTAAATAAATAAGTACCACTTAAAAGTTCCAGAAACGTAAATGGTGCACGCGAACAAATTAGAGTATAATTTTTTGCGATTTTTGTGCCCTGATCCAAGAGTAATATCGTGTCCAGACTAAACAGATAATACAGAAATTTTGAGTTTTTTAACAATTCTGCAACAAAGTTGAAACATATTAGTGACTTTTTTGTTTCGGCTCTGTTTTGCAACAATCGCGAGTCACATCTCCTGTCTTTGAAAGTTTCTAAAAAGTTGTGTTTTTGTTTTGTTTCCTATTTCCTAAATAAATTAAAGGTTTTTGAGTGGTTCAGAGCTAGTAAATAAAGCAATAAAGTAAAACGTGTTGTACTGGGCATTAAATACAATTCTGGGAAAAAGGGAACTAACCAAGGAAACGAAGCTAAGGGGGTATAACACAATAGTTGTAACGAAAATTGGCAACACAGAAAAACACTTTATAATGATAGTTGCAATGAAAATAGGACATCTGACGAGAATACATGGGTGGACGAAGTGGGTTAAAAAAGAAAAAAAGGTAGACAGCCGCAAAAAATTAATGCCACAAACAGCAGAGATTGGAATGAGAAATCAGAATTGGAAGAGATGAAGATGATGACAGGTGCCAAGTCCGACATCTGAAATGGTACAAAGACGGGCAGAGAGAAAGAAAGGAGGGACGCGAGACTGTTCAATACGATGATGAGAGTTCGGGTAAATCTTTATCTTGCTATATTCCAGAGACATTACTAATGTTTCTCAAATTATTACTCAGGAACGAAGATAAACCATCCACGACGTGATTGAATCTGTAGGAATATCGTATGGGATTTGTCAACGCAACAAAAATTGATTCGTACATCATGACAATGTACCTGCCCACACTGCGATCCTGAAAAAACAGTTTTTGACCAAAAACAATATGCCCCATCCACACTACGCATCCGACGTAGAATCGAGCGGTTTTTTCTTGTTTTCAAGGATGAAATACAAGCTTAAAAGATGTCGATTTAACAACAACAAGGAAATTCAAGCGGAATTCAAAAGCTCTAAAAGTTACTATTTTCAACCCACTTCGAGGCGTGTTTTCACTAATGACACAAATGCTTTGAATTATACAATTAACTTTTTCATTAAAAGTAATTATTTCTGTAGTTCTTAAATCATTCCTGCTATTTGTGAGCAGTACCTCGCAAATACTGTTGCTTCTTTTTAGCATTTAAATTGATCACTGGCGGAGTAGACCAAGAATTAACAACATATTACCATTTCTCAATTTGAAAACCTGCAGATACCAATATTTGATGAAAATTGTTAACAAGAGAGCAGCGTTTCAAAAAATAGTTTTTAAGTGCGGTACCTGTGAATTTAAAATACATACTCTGCTTGCTCTTTAGTTCTGAAACGATAGGACCAGATTTATTCAAGGCGTTTCGGCAAGTGGTTGCTTTATACTCGATTCCTCTTTGCCCTTCCCTTTTTTTCTATTTGTACACTTAGATTTGTCACACTCGACTTTATTTACACGAAGTCGTGAGGAAAAATCCGCCAGGCGCGGATCTCTCGGTCCTTCGAGATTTTGAATTACAACTATGATAACGAGGGATATTGCGGCTTTTGTGGATTTGTATGCGAAGGTTGCCATCGGATTTTTCTAGGTGGAGAAGTTGGTAGTCTCGGACTCTGAGTGTAAGATATAAAAAATGAAAATTACTTAGCTTTAAGGAGGTCGCTGGAGAAAAACTAAATTTCTGTCAGACAATCTTACTGATTATGTCTAGAATTTTCTAGACACATTTATTAATTACATGATGTAAATAACTATATCATTTCAAATAAGTTTTTAGTTTTAGTAAAGAATATAAATGCAATCTGGTTAACTTTTTAATCACTTAGAGAAATATATATATATATATATATGTATATATAATTTTTAACTACTATCTAAATAAAAAACAAGCCAGACGTAGAAAACCCAGCGAATCCTAGACACGTGCATACATCATTTTCTATTTGGCAAGCATCGCATGATACACGTAAAGCAAATTGAAAAAGTGAATCTGTCTGGTCGAATTGGAACTGCCGTGCAATGATATCCGCATGACAAAAATTCATGCAAAATGCAACACACAGAAAGGGTGTCCCCAAACGTGATGTGACTGAAGAGATATTTCTTGACATGGCGCAGACACGCAGGATAATTACCGTTAAGAAATGTAAAACAATTTAATGACATTTTTTTTGGTATTTTTTCTTTCGTTTTCGACAACGTTTTAGTTGTTTATCCTTTTTAAGAAATGAAAATTAAGTTAAATCGAATAAGCAGTTGCTTAGACAAGATTTCTGGTCCTATCATCATCGATCGGCAACACGAGGCTCTCCTCATTTTAATCTGAACATCGATACATTATCTTTCCAAGTTTTAAAGTGAACGACTAGTGAAAATTCAAACTGATTTTTTACCAACACTATTTTGTGTGACATATGTGATAGAGATAAGATTCTGTTATAAGACGCTACAAAACTGGTTAAAAAAGGTCGGATTTATATTTCAAACAATAAATAAAAAACTGTCCATTTTAGAGTAGTAAAATAAGTGAGCTACCCAACATCTACTTGAAAAAATTAACAAAAAATAGAGGAAAACAAACAGATTTATTGTTTGGATGAAACCTGGCACGATACTCATGATATAGGGAAAAAATGATGAACAGATTTATGCCATAAATGACTACCAATAAAGATTCAGAGCTGATTATTGCTCACTGTGGTAGAGTTAACGAATACATACCAAATGGATTAAAATTATATGAAAGTGACTAATGTAGATTACTACCAGAATATAGTATCTAAATTTTAATACAAATGGTTCAAAAAGACATTGATCCGAAATCTATCTGAATAGTGCCATATTCATGGATAGCACTCCTTATCACCCAAGGATTTAGGAAAATACCTACAAAAACAAGTAAAGAAGAAGAAAGCCAAACTTTCTTAATGGAAATCGATTTGTTTTACCAAGAAATATATTCTAGGGATCAATTGCTGAAAGTATTTAGAACAAAAGAGTTCCAAAAGAGTTACACTATAGAGGTCCTTGCAGTAAAATATGGTTGCAAGGTTTTAAGACTTCCTTCCTATTTCTGTAGCTTCAACTTATATGGGATGAGTTAAAGAAAATAATTCGTCGGAAAAATTGTTGTGCGATATTTGACACGAAAGTAGTCCAACTGATCAAAGATGAGACTTCCAAAATTACCAAAGAAGGTTGGAAGAAATGTGTGGATAAGATAATAAAAATCGAAGAAGAGTATAAGAAAATTGGACACTTTCATATCAATGGCGGAAACAAATTCAATATATATTTAGTGGAGAGTGATAGCGAATATAAAGACTGGGGAGAAAGACTAATGGAAGAAGTATTAGAATACGAAATTTTTTTGTATCACAACTGAATCGGGTTTGAAAGGTTTTGTGAACATTAATTGGGGAAGGCAAATGCTATGCGGTTCAAGGTAAAAACAGAATACAAGAAAATAAACGGGAATATCTGCTAATTTAAAAGAAGGAATATTATTTTACGTCTTTTAAAAACCCTTTTGAAAAATGTTATATACATTATAAAAACCGAATCAGTAGTAGAGCAAAGTATGTTCTGGACAACTTGCAGAAACTGCCACCAGAGGCGCTGGTGTCGCGCCGACGTGTTGCGCGGTAAATTTGAATTTCGAGAGCGGCCATTTTTAGTCCAGGCGGCCATGTTTAGTCCAATTATGTCAAAGTTCCACAAAGTGTTAGTAGATGGCGTTGGTGGCGCCAAAGTTCCACAAAGTGTTAGTAGATGGCGTTGGAGAGCGGCGGCGGCGGCGGCCATGTTTAGTCCAATTATGTTAGAGTTCCACAAAGTGTTAGTAGATGGCGTTGGAGAGCGGCGGCGGCGGCCATTTTTAGTCCAAGAATACTGGTCTTGAACGTGTTGGCAGTTCAGCCAAAAAAGAAAGAAGTCACATGTCATCTCTCATCTGTCACCTCTCATCTGTGACCTGTCACTAGAAATACTGGTCTTGAACGTGTTGGCAGTTCAGCCAAAAAAGAAGAAGTCACCTGTCATCTGTCATCTGTCATCTGTCACATGTTGCCATAAGGGCACAAAGCGCTTAACTTCGCTGTTATTGGTCCAATTGAATCGCGGAAAAAACAGGCATTATCTATAAGTGGCGCAGATGTCAAATTTAAAGAAAAGCATGCGCAATGAACGTTGTCGAAAGGGCATTAGTGCTTAACTTCCTTGTTATTGGTCCAATTGAATCGCGGAAAAAACAGGCATTATCTACAAGCGACGTAGATGTCAAATTTAAAGAAAAAACATGCGCAATGACCGTTGCCATAAGGGCACAAAGCGCTTAACTTCGTTAAGGGGAAAATACAACCACATTTCCACGAAACGAATTTAGTTATCTTCCCACAGATAATGTTGTTGTTTTTCTCGAGTGCCGAATCAATCGACAATTCAGTCGTAAAAGTCTCTTCAACAGTGCTGCTGCTGCTACCAGTTAGAATTCAGTGAGCTGTTTCCAGTTGTTTTTTACATTGTGCTGCCAGTTAGTGTCCAGTGAACAGTTTCCAGTCGGAGTTATTGTAAGTACATTTAATGTTAATTTTTTAAAAACTTTTTTTTTTTGTACCAGTGCTCTACATTTTTTTGTAGTAAATTTTCAAAAATCTAAACTTCAAAGTGTTAAATAAGTTAATTTTTTTAAAAAACTTTTTTTTGCAATTTTAACAGTACAAATTTTTGATTTTTTCAGTAATTTGTACCAGTGCTACACATTTTTTTTTTTTTGCTGTTAGCTTCAATCCGGCTAAGACTTTTTTTTGTCATCCACATCTTTAAGCTTTTAAAGTAAGTGTTTTTTTTCGGTGGTTTTTTCATGCTAGTATTCCATTTTTTATTATTATTTTAGATGAGTTTTCTCGAAAAATTAAACGAATTTACCTCATCTACAGATACCGAAAACAAGCCCATAATTAAGCTAAAGGACCTGCAACCCAACATCCCAAAGAAAATTTATCGTGTTCAGCTCACCAAATCCAAATTTGGAGGGGAATCCATCCTAGTGGAATTGGAGGAGAACGTTGTCACCTTTCTGCCCAAAAGGTCTACCGAAATTTACAAGAACCACATCGACGATCTAAACAAAGGGGGCTTCAGTTTAGTTTTTATTGGCCTGCACGAGATATCCAAGAGCTGTGCTCCGAGGACTCTATTTAAAATCCAAAAAAATTAGGTGAGTTCAATTATGAATTTCGCACACGTTTTTAAAAAAATCGAAGACCTACTTAAAACTAAGCACAATATTTCGACATATTCAGATCAAAATAAATGGCTAGCACTAATTAGTACTCACCTCAGAAAATGCTCTTTAGCTATAAAAAAATGTAATTTCACGGTAGGGGAAAAAAGAAAAATTTACGCCAAAATGGGGCAGTTGAAAAGGTTACGGTGTATCATTAAATTAGCGTCTTCCCATGTAGTAGGGGAGGGCATTAGACGGGGGCGCGGTACTAAAGGGGGCGTTAAATGGGAAGACGTAAACGCGATTTTTAATAGTAGAATTAGAACTGGGGTCATTATAAATTTAAAGTATAAAGAAATTAAAGATTTTTTGAAGGCTTCATTCAATTTATTCAAGTCAAAAATTTCACAAATTTTAAAAAATAATACACCGTCGCTAAAAGTAAATGTCACATTTTGCGGCGATTTTTTAAAAAATGATAGTGATGGCAGGGAAGTAATTGACATTAAATACTTTGGATCCCCAAATTTCGTTGTTGATTTGGGGGCGGATTTAGCGCAAGAATATAAAAGCATTGTAGATTTTATTTTAAATAAACTTTCGAAATTTCAAGAAAAAGACAGTGGGTGGGCGTTGTCAAAAATAAATTTATTAGAAGTAGCTATTAACAAATTTGAAATTGGGAACGGTTCATCCTTCATTCCACTGCCAAAAGAAATATTAACGAAAAAGGCGTGCATAAACGTCCAAAATACGGACCTGGCGTGTTTTTACTGGGCCGTAACGAGTTTTTTGTTTCCCGCTAAAAAACACTCTCAATATACATTTACTTACCCTCACTATAGTAAAGTTTTGAATACAGACGGTTTAGAATTGCCTATGAAACTAACACAAATTTCAAAATTTGAAAAGTTAAATGATATCTCTGTAAACGTTTACGCTTTAGAACTAAATCAAACTAATAAAAAGTCATTTTACGTAGTGGTACCTGCACGTTTAACTAAAAATAAACTGCCGCGTCATGTAAATTTACTTTTAATTCAAGATGAATATTTTCCAAAATTAAACGACTACGAGGCTCCTCCCGTCAACAATGAGGACACTACTACCAACACCATTAAATATCATTATTGTTGGATTAAAAATATGTCTAGACTATTTTCAAGTCAACTTAGTAAGAGTACACCTAAAAAATTTATTTGCGATAGGTGCTTAAACTATTTCCAAAACGAAAAAAAACTAACGGACCACGAAATTTTATGCGTAAATAGTAACGATTGCAAAATTTCTTTCCCACCATATGATAACGTAGAATTTAAAAATCATGTATACAAGCAGAAATGTCCTTTTGTCGTGTATGCCGATTTCGAGTCAATTTTAGAAAAGTGTGATAAAAAGATATCCCATACAACTACCAAGTATCAACATCATAAAACATTTAGTGCAGGATTCTACTTAAAATGCAGCTATGATAATCGGATTTCCTACTACAATAGTTATAGAGGGGAAGATTGCATGGACTGGTTTGCGAATCAAATGTTAGAAGTCGCGAAATTTATTGAATCTAAATTATTAACTATTGTTCCTATTTGTATGCCTACTGTCACATTTGCGACAATAGGTTTAAAGAAAAAGATGTTATCGTTAAAGACCACGACCATTTTACGGGATTATTTAGAGGGTTCGCACATCAATCGTGCAATCTGAACTTCAAAAAACAATTTGTAGTGCCCATAGTTTTCCATAATCTTAGCGGATACGACAGCCATTTTATTATTAGAGATCTTGCTAAACGTGGACCCTTGAGTGTACTACCTGTGAACATGGAAAAATACATTTCTTTTACGCAGTATGAACCAGAAACTAAAATTAAATTTCGCTATATAGACTCCTTTAGATTTTTGGGTACCAGTCTCGATGAGTTGGTGTCTACACTAAAAATAGAGGAGTTGGTTACATTAAAAGGGGAATTTGGTAACTTGACTAATGAAACGTTCAAACTGTTGACGAGGAAAGGTGTTTTTCCATACGATTACATTGATAGTATTGATAAGCTAAATGATACCACTAGTCTTCCAGCAATTGAGAGTTTTTACAACAAATTAAATGATTGTCATATTTCCGCGGATGATTACACTCATGCGCAAAACGTTTGGCAAGCTTTCCAAATTCAAAATTTAGGCGAATATGCAGATTTGTATATGCGAACCGACATTCTCCTTCTTTGTGACGTTATGGAAAACTTTCGATCAACTGCTCTGGAAACTTACCAGCTAGATCCGGCATGGTACTATACTATGCCCGGATATACTTGGGATTGCATGCTCAAGTACACGAAATGTAAATTACAAATTTTAAAAGATGTCGACATGTTGTTGTTTGTTGAGGCATCAATACGTGGAGGAATATCTGTTTGTTCAAACAGATATTCTGAAGCCAACAATAAATACATGCCCGAATACGATTCTTCTAAGCCGTCCAAGTACCTTATGTACTTTGACGTAAACAATTTATATGGGTGGGCTATGTCACAGTTCCTCCCCTATGGGGGGTTTGAATGGGAGCCCAATACAAACATCGACATTACTCAGATTCCCGACGATTCACCCGTCGGATATATTTTACAAGTTGATTTAGAGTATCCTGAAAGTTTACATGACGAGCACAAAGATTTCCCATTTTGCCCTGAACACCGTAAACCCCCCGGTTCCAAATTGTCCAAATTAATGACCACCCTTTATCCAAAAAAAGAATACACTCTGCAATATCGCAATTTAAAACAAGCCCTCGAACACGGGTTAAAATTAACCAAAATTAATAAAGTACTAAAATTCAAACAATCGGCTTGGTTAAAGTCCTATATCGAGCTGAATACTCGCTTAAGGACTTTAGCCACAAGCAATTTTAAAAAAAATCAGTTCAAACTTGCCAATAATGCGGTATTTGGTAAGACTATGGAAAACATCAGGCTCCATAGGGTAGTGAAATTACTTACTTCTTACGAGGGTCGTTACGGTGCAAAAAATTTGATAGCCAGCCCACGATTTCATAATAGAAGAGTTTTTGACGACAAACTCATGGCTATCGAATTAAAGAAGGCTGAACTACTCTTCAACAAACCCCTGTATATCGGTATGGCTATCCTAGACATTTCTAAAACCTGTATGTATGATTTTCACTATAATTTCATGTTACCAACTATGGGGGTGGAAAATTTAAAATTAATGTACACTGACACCGATAGTTTTATTTACGAATTAAATTGCGATGACGTTTACAAAAGTCTTATTGGAGATCACTAATAAAAATTTGACACTTCTGATTACCCCTCAAATAACGCCTATAAGATTCCTTTAGTAAATAAAAAAATTCCCGGTTTAATGAAGGATGAAGCTAATGGTAAAATTATGACACATTTTGTGGGATTACGATCAAAAATGTATAGTTATAAAGTGCAAGGTGGCAAAGTAGTGAAAAAATCAAAGGGGGTTAAGTCCAATGTCGTAAAAAATAAAATCATATTCGAGGATTACCTAAATTGTTTGCAAAATAATAATAAAAAATATATTACACAACACACTATTCGATCTTATTTGCATGATGTATATAGCATAAGTCAGACTAAAATTGGACTTAGCCCCTATGATGATAAGCGTCAACTACTTCCCCACTCACATGATACCCTTCCGTGGGGATATAAAAGTTAATTTTTTCTTTTTTTTGCCCTACCGTGGAGTTTAACGGGGAAAGTTTTTCAAAATTTTAATAAATTAAGATGTGATTACTGATTATTAGCTTGCCATAATTTTGAAATATTTATTGAATATGCAGAAATATTGTGCTTGTTTTCGATATGATTTACATGAAAATAAACGAGTGCGATTTTCAGACTGAACTATGTGTACCTAATAAATTATTTATAGTTTTTATGTATTAGTTATATATGTTTGCTTACTGTATTATTTGTAGTTTGCTTGGGTAATAAAAAATAAAATATAAGAAAGAAGTGTTTTATTTCAAAAAAACTTGGTACATTTTTTTTAATTTGAACAATGATTTAATATATCATTAATTACATCATCTTTATAGTAATACATGTACTCTTGTAGAGCATTTTTTTCTAAACAATTTGGCATAACAGCACAAATTAAAATTAAAGTATTAAATCTACTAGTGTCGTCGTCGACACAAATACTATTGAAATTAACAGCAAAATAAGCTCGTGTAGAGTCTATTAAATTACAGTAGAATGTATTAAAGTTCAAGTCTTCTAGCAACGAAATGTAGTTCTTCACCAAATTGCAATTTGCTTCAAGGATGTCGGAAACATCATCCTCGTCCAGATAGAACTCGACTCCATGTTTGTTTGCAAGTAGAAACTTGGTATCGTCGTACACTAATTGAGTAACTTTACAAAAGTCTCCACAAGGGAAAACTACAGGATCGTATTCGTCAGGAGGGAAAAATTCGTTTCCAGTAGATGGTATCGCTCCAATTTAGCAGCATACTCGTATGAAATTAAAGCTTGGTCGATTTCCTCAACACAATCATTAAGCGACACTGCATAAGGTGAAGGAGGTGTTGGCGACGGTGACGGCGACGGTGATGATGATGCCGAGTCACTTTCAAAAACAATTTCACAAGAACTATAACCACTATCTTGACTACTCATGCTGCCGATTGATTAAATTGCAGGTGCACACGATTGAATAAAATGTAGGTTCGCACCCACTTGTATTTATATACCCCCACTATGAGGGACAACGATAAGTTTGAAGGTTATTAAAAAAAGGCCCCTTGAATTGCTAAATTTGTTCGTATTTTCCATAAGATTCTATACAAAATCAGTCTTGGATAGACAAAAATTCTATTGTTTAAATGTTTTATTTTGTAAAGTATTATACATTTTATTTCTATGAGATATATTTAAAACGGGATTAATAATTTTAGCAGCTTCTTCTATTCGGCGTTTAAAACGTAGTTGATTAAGATATCTTGATTCCCAATCACTTGTTTCAACATCTAATGATTCCCATATGTGAACGTGATTGTAATCTTCATTAAAAGTTACTTTCTTCATATCTTTTCTTTAAGAACATCGGGGTATTTGAATATAAGTTCTAGTAATAAACTATATGTAATCGGATGCGCTTGTTTTATAGGCTCCATTGTAGTAAGAGCTGTGTTGATGATATCTTCCTTGTTTTTAACCCCCATTTGTAAAATTTTTAGGGAACCTACAAACTGTTGGCTTTTTAATACTTAAATGTTGTGCTTAATTAAGGGTAAGCATCTCCAAAGCTCGGAAAGGGAAATTGATCCTAACCAGACAGTAGCATGTCCAGTTAATACGTTCAAAACAGTAATGTTTTCAAAATTTTCAAACTGTAACAAAAACCGGTTAAAATCTAGTGATTCCTTCTTTCCCGCTACTATAAAATCTTCAATAGTTTCTTTGAAGGATAAAAACTCCTTCCACTCTTTTTCACTAAACACGATACAGTTTCCTTTGTTTGTAGATATTTTCACACACGGAGCAAAATTTAAATCATGCGACAGACTCACTGCGACATATTTCGTATTCGATTTATTCAGGTAGAACCTTTGTTCACCCAAATAGATATTTTTCACTTTTGATTCTTCTGTAAACTGCATGATGACTGCCTGACTAACTTCACCGGAGAAAGTCTTAATATTTATTAGTATGAAAAAAATGGGTGAGGATTCTATATTTCTTAACTCCATAGCACATTCAGTGTGTTAGGCCTGAATGGTATTTAGCTTTCCCATTTTATGGTACAATCACATTTAACGGATTTTTCTATAAATAATCAAAGATTATAAAAATAAAAAAAGAATATTTCTTATCAACATTTTTCAATCCAGTTTGACTATTTGTTTAATTTTCAT
The DNA here is from genome assembly GCA_951812935.1 of Hermaeophaga mercurialis. Taxonomy (NCBI): domain Eukaryota; kingdom Metazoa; phylum Arthropoda; class Insecta; order Coleoptera; family Chrysomelidae; genus Hermaeophaga; species Hermaeophaga mercurialis. Next base: position 42,372,129 of record OX638359.1, on the reverse strand, counting down.
TCAACAACCTTTTTTACTCATAAATTAAAAACCTTTTTTTGTTTTAATATGATTTATTAAGGATATCTAAACATTATTGAATAATTATTTTCACCGTAATTGGTACAGTTGCATTTTGTAAAGACTCCTTCTGACCACGGATTGCTGCAAAATGTTGTAAACTGATTCCCTGTTTTCATCAGATGTTGAACTATTTTGCATGCGTAACCTTTTCTTCTGTGTTTGTCAAATGTATATATATAATTTAATATTCTGGGAACATCATGTTGTCCTAATGGATCGAAATCACATCTTGATAATAAGGCGAACGCTGCAACTTCATCACCGATGTAGAGGATGTAACAAGATATTCTAGTTTCTTGACTCCATTGTTCAATTAAAAGATCTTTTACAGGTAAACGCAATATTTTATTTACAGCTCTTTTACCTATGAGAAATTCAATTTTTTCCATCTCGATTGTTTAGGACCGAACGACTTGTGTTAATTGTACTCTCTGTTTTATTTCGTTACCACATATACAAATGGAAAGATAAAAAAGTGAGTGGGGGTCTAATAATCACGGTATAATCACGGTACGTTCACGTGAAAAGGGGCTTTTTCATGACGTTTTAAGAAATACTCGTTCTCAATAAAATACGTGTTTCTAGGTTATCACTTCATTCGCGGTTTTGATAATTTCATATTGTTTTTAAGTTTTCAAAATTCAACATGGTTGCGCTCGTGGGCGAGTTCATTATTACAAGAGGGGGTGACGCGTGTAACAGCACGTCTGTGAAAAGTCTTATGCAATAATTTTATAAGTTGCACAAATTAGGTACCCATTTGCATAACTGTCGCGCTAGATAATCCGGTTTTACAAAGGAGCATCTCACATTGGTAATAATAACTTGTAGTGTATCTCTAAAAAATAGGTTAAACATTTGACGTTCACGTGGCGTAAAACGTGAGGTGCGTGACGTAAAACGTGAGGTGCGTGACGTAAAACGTGAGGTGCGTGACGTAAAACGTGAGGTGCGTGACGTAAAACGTGAGGTGCGTGACGTAAAACGTGAGGTGCGTGACGTAAAACGTGAGGTGCGTGACGTAAAACGTGAGGTGCGTTACGTAAAACGTGACGTGCGTTACGTAAAACGTGACGTGTGTGACGTTTTTGATGTTTTACGTGGCGTTTACGTGACCTTTTTGACTTCATCCTGTATGGTAATTAAAAGTCTCTCTCTCTCTCTCTCTCTCTCTCATTTTAAAAAATTTATAAGAATAAATGCAAAATATATATACGTACACATTTCTTACATTTTCATTTATATTCAACATGTGTGTTGGTAAAGTACTTGTACTGCTTCTCTTAACAGCCCACGCAAATTCTGCGAACGTTACTCTAGAATATTTTGTATCATTTTTGCAACGGTTTGGCTACATTAATCAAAATGAAATCGTAGGTGATAGCCTTAAAAATGTGTTAGCAAATTTTCAAGAAAAATATAATCTACCTGTGGATGGAACTCTGAACGCTGCCACTATTCAATTAATTAATAAACCTAGATGTACTGTTGGTGAAAATTCATTTACAACGATATCAAGATGGAAAAATAAAACGAGTTTGCGATGGTATTTTCCTCAAGCCCGTTCGGAACATCTTTTAACAGCTCAAAGGGCTTTTGCAATATGGGAACGTGATTCCAATTTCAATTTTCAACTAGTTCAATTTCCAACACCGAAACCCGATATTACTATAACCGTCGTACCCAAAAAACATAATTTTCGAGAAAGCTGTACAGGTCACCATCGATGTCCACAAAACTTTGATGGGCCTGGGAAAATATTGGCTCACGCACATTTTCCTAGTGCTAATGGATGTATTGAAATTCATATGGATGCTGGCGAACAATGGTATTTTGGGGATGATGATAATGTTCCTGATGGTCAAGTAAGCTTTCTTATGGTGTTGGTACATGAAATCGGCCACATCCTTGGGTTAGGACATAGTGAAGTAGAGTCTGCAATTATGTTTCCATGGTATCAGCAAAAGTTAGCTCCTCTAGATGAAGATGATAAGAATGCATTAGAATTCTTGTATGGTCCACGACGACGACGAACGCCGACGACAACGACAACGACAACGAGTACAATTTATCCTCCAACCACTCGAAAACACATTTCTTCTTCTTCTTCTTCTTCTTCGTCTTCTTCTTCTTCTGTTAAGACGCCGATGACTGTTTCGCTTCAATACAAAAATTTATGTAATATTAAATCACCTGATTTCATGTTTCTTGCAACAGCTCCAACGTTTCCTAATTATCGATTGTACGTCGGATTTAATACATCTTTGTGGAAATTTGATTTAAATAGTATGCTCATACCTTCAAGTCCTGAGCCGTTAAGTAATTATCTACCCAATGAACTTAAGACTTCCTCGACCCCATTTTCTCACATTTTTCAAAATTCAGCGGGGGATTTAATAACGTTTGGTAATCGAAAATGTTATGTAGCCTCATTTCCAAATTTAAATATTCAAAATGATTATTATTTACCTGTGCCCTCAGATGCTTATATTAATGCGTTATTTCAATCAAATAGTGGTAGAACTTTTGTTTTCTATAACAACGTTTCCTATGTAGAATACAATAATGATCCTGGAGAAATAATTAGTCGTGGACGTATAACCGATCAATTTCCCGGTATACCGATGGACTTGACATCAGCGTTTAGATATATAGATGGTTTCATTTACTTTTTCAACAAAAACTTAAACGTATATTACAAATATAGTGAATATACGAAAAAAGTTGTTGAAGCTGGACAATTTAGTTGGAATCTATTTAACATACCCTGTCCCAGCGTAGGGTTAAAAGAACAATTGAAAACCCTATTGACAAAAATTATATCTTTTTATGAATAAAATGTACCTACCAAGTAAATTGAATATAATAAAAAAATAATTAAACGCTTCGTTCTTTATTATATACTCTTTCAGCACAATTTTTTTGTTTTTCTTCGAAAAATATTACACATGGTGAAATGAAATTTTTTTGATTTTTAATAAATGATATGTAAAATTTTTGAGTTTTAATGAAACACCTTTTGCATATTTTTAGTTGTTTATTGCAACATTACATGAGGATCGAAACCTTCTTTGAATACATTTATAAAGAAATTTTAGTAACAAAATACATATAGCAGATAACGTGAGGCACGATATTGTAAATGTCTTGTTAATTTCACCATTTAATTGTCCATCCTTGACGCCGGCGTCATCGGAAGAACTGGTGTTGGTTGAATTCGTCTTAACGGGTAACAGCAACATAGTACTTTTTTCGGTATTCTTGTATTGCCCAAATTTAAATTTCCCAACTGCTTTATAGCGTTTTCTTTGTCTTCGTACAGTTTAATATCTTTACGAAGTTGCTTGAGTCTTTCTTCAAATTTAAGGACTTTTTCCCAAATATGTTTGTCTTGACGATGTCTTAAAGCAATAATCCCTCCAAGCGTTATTAATAAATATTATATAATAACCCCCTCTAGATATAGATCACGTGACATAATTATCCAATCATGATCAAGCAATTTTTTTCGTAAAATTAGCATCTACGTTGCTTGTGGATAATGCCTGTTTTTTCCTCAATTCAATTGGATTAATAACAACGAAGATAAACGCTTTGTGTCCTTATGGCCACGTTCATTGCGCATGTTTTTCTTTAAATTTGACATCTACGGCACTTATAGATAATACCTACCTTTTTCATAATTAAATTGGACCAATAATAACGAAGTTAAACGCTAATGCTTTTATGACAACGTTCATTGCGCATGCTTTTCTTTAAATTTGACATCTACGTCACTTTTACCTGATACCTGTTTTTTCCGCGATTCAATTGGACCAATAACAAGGAAGTTAAGCGCTTTGTGCCCTTATGGTCACGCTCATTGCGCATGTTTTTTCTTTAAATTTGACATCTACGCTACTTCTAGATCATACTGGTCTTTTTCGCTATTCAATTGGACCAATAACAGCGAAGTTAAGCGCTTTGTGCCCTTATGGCAACGTTCACTGCGCATGTTTTTTCTTTAAATTTGACATCCACGTCACTCATAGATAATGCCTGTTTTTTCCGCGATTCAATTGGACCAATAACAAGGAAGTTAAGCGCTTTGTGCCCTTATGGCCACGCTCATTGCGCATGTTTTTTCTTTAAATTTGACATCCACGCTACTTCTAGATCATACTGGTCTTTTTCGCTATTCAATTGGACCAATAACAGCGAAGTTAAGCGCTAATGCCCTTATGGCAACGTTCACTGCGTATGTTTTTTCTTTAAATTTGACATCTACGTTACTTATAGATAATGTTTGTTTTTTCCGCGATTCAATTGGACCAATAACAACGAAGATAAACGCCTTGCGCCCTTATGGCAACCATCATTGCGCATGCTTTTCTTTACATTGGACATCTACGTCACTTATAGATAATACCTGTCTTTTTCACCATTCAATTGGACCAATAACAACGAAGTTAAGCGCTTTGTGCCCTTATGGCAACCATCATTGCGCATGTTTTTCTTTAAATTTGACATCTACGTTACTTATAGATAATGTCTGTTTTTTTCCTCAATTCAATTGGACCAATAACAACAAAGTTAAGCGCTTTGTGCCCTTATGGCAACGTTCATTGCGCATGCTTTTCTTTACATTGGACATCTACGTCACTTATAGATAATACCTGTCTTTTTCACCATTCAATTGGACCAATAACAACGAAGTTAAGCGCTTTGTGCCCTTATGGCAACCATCATTGCGCATGTTTTTCTTTAAATTTGACATCTACGTTACTTATAGATAATGTCTGTTTTTTTCCTCAATTCAATTGGACCAATAACAACAAAGTTAAGCGCTTTGTGCCCTTATGGCAACGTTCATTGCGCATGCTTTTCTTTACATTGGACATCTACGTCACTTATAGATAATACCTGTCTTTTTCACCATTCAATTGGACCAATAACAACGAAGTTAAGCGCTTTGTGCCCTTATGGCAACGTTCATTGCGCATGTTTTTTCTTTAAATTTGACATCTACGTTACTTATAGATAATGTCTGTTTTTTCCTCAATTCAATTGGACCAATAACAACGAAGTTAAGCGCTTTGTGCCCTTATGGCCACGCTCATTGCGCATGTTTTTTCTTTAAATTTGGCATCTACGCCACTTATAGATAATACCTGTTTTTTCCGCGATTCAATTGGACCGATAATAACGAAGTTAAGCGCTTTGTGCCCTTATGGCAACGTTCACTGCGCATGTTTTTTCTTTAAATTTAACAGCTACGTCGCTTGTAGATAATGCCTGTTTTTTCCTCGATTCAATTGGTCCAATAATTACGAAGTTAAGCGCTAATGCCTTTATGGCCACGCTCATTGCGCATGTTTTTTCTTTAAATTTGACATCTACGTTACTTATAGATAATGTCTGTTTTTTCCTCAATTCAATTGGACCAATAACAACGAAGTTAAGCGCTTTGTGCCCTTATGGCCACGCTCATTGCGCATGTTTTTTCTTTAAATTTGACATCCACGTCACTCATAGATAATGCCTGTTTTTTCCGCGATTCAATTGGACCAATAACGAGGAAGTTAAGCGCTTTGTGCCCTTTCGGCTACCATCATTGCGCATGCTTTTCTTTGAATTTATCATCTACGTCACTTTTACATGATATCTGTCTTTTTCACCATTCAATTGGTCCAATAATTACGAAGTTAAGCGCTAATGCCTTTATGGTAACGTTCACTGCGCATGTTTTTTCTTTAAATTTGACATCTACGTCACTTACAGATAATGCCTGTTTTTTCCGCGATTCAATTGGACCAATAACAAGGAAGTTAAGCGCTTTGTGCCCTTTCGACAACGTTCATTGCGCATGCTTTTCTTTAAATTTGACATCTGCGCCACTTATAGATAATGCCTGTTTTTCCGCGATTCAATTGGACCAATAACAACGAAGTTAGGCACTAATGCCCTTTCGGTAACGTTCATTGCGCCATCTAGTAGTGGTGGCAGTTTCTGGAACTTTAACATAATTGGACTAAAAATGGCCGCCGCCGCTCTCCAACGCCATCTACTAACACTTTGTGGAACTTTAACATAATTGGACTAAACATGGCCGCCGCCGCCGCCGCTCTCCAACGCCATCTACTAACACTTTGTGGAACTTTGACATAATTGGACTAAACATGGCCGCCTGGACTAAAAATGGCCGCTCTCGAAATTCAAATTTACCGCGCAACACGTCGGCGCGATACCAGCGCCTCTGGTGGCAGTTTCTGCAAGTTGTCCAGAACATACTTTGCTCTACTACTCGAATCACACATGCTTTTTATTCAATAATATGAATCCGGTCTTGTCGGGCAAGACTGCGCCCACCATAATTTCTGTGTGCAGATATGTATACCAATTATAATACATTTTTATTATGGTAAATTCACTAAAATTTGATATACAATTATAAATATTTGATAAAAGTTTTCCAAGAAACTCTGTGAAATTTTTATTAAACTTCACTAGATTAAAATCCTTATTGAGGCCACTGCTCAGAAACCTGAAAAGCCCTTGTAACAAGAAAAACACGAACAAACTAATTCCACAAGTGTTTTCCAATAACGAAACATGGGAATGAAGAGAAAATCTACTGGCAATGGATCATCCATCATGTGAACGGACAAGCATCTGTTGCCTTCCTCTGCACACTTTCTTTAAGAGCTTCAATCATCTCTTTTTTGAACAAATATTTGGATGTGTCGGATATTAAATGGGAATGTCATTGTCGGAAAACATATTTTAAATGGTAAATATTGATTTTGTTATTTTTCGGATCAATCAAGGGAAATAATTACAGTCATCCAATATTATCGTTTCAAACATTTAGTCTTACAAATTTTCGGTAATTTCAAACTACAACTCATTTAACTTTGCATATTTTTTACAGTGTCGCCGTAGTTAGATAGTAGAAGATATTTAGACACAAAAACACCAATAGGGAAAATCCAGGGAAAAGCGTATATAGAGCAAAGTGTATTTGAGACGATATCGTTCCCGATTGGCACCTGAGGCGAACTCCTCCAGGCACATTTATTTTCATCCCGCAACCTTTTCTTCCCGATGTTTTCTGTACTTGTTGGCACTACAGGGGATTCGGAATAAGAGTATAGTAGAAAAAAGTGTTCAAGATCCATTTCGAAGGGTTCGAAATGTTGGCGCGTCGTAACATTGATGGTGCCAAGAAAGTCGTAGTGCTACAGGATTTTTCTATTTATTCGCAAATAAACGTATTTCTTATACCTAGTATTTTCTAAAGAGAAGATAATAATGCACTCAATTGTCTGTTTCTGAGTTCTGTAGAATATCTGATTAGCCTGGAGCGTGATCTTTGCTGCTTTGACTAGATGAAATCTGCACAAATATTTAATTAAATCAACTAAATAAATTAGATTGGTATTTAATCACTTTTGCGATTTTAATCTTTAACCGGATAAACTTTTAATCGCCTCTTTTTTTGAAAATACTTTGAACGAACTTTCTAGAAGAGAAATTTAACAACACTGCATGATTGAACTTAAAACTTCGGTAGTTTTTGTAACAAAATAAAGTTTTCGAGACTTCAATATCGACTTTTCATAGAAAATCTCGTTGGTATTTAATTTGGGAACTATTGGAGGGAGAAAAAATAGTATTTACTGTATGAAAACTTCAGTTTCTTGGAAATTTCTTGGACGAGATTCCGTTAATTTCCAGATAGATAAAAGTTTTCAAATTCTTTACGAGTTTGGAACGGAATGTAATTATACTAAGATGTCTATAATAGTTTAAAAAAAATAATTATCTAATTTATCATCCCTTAGTGTGGCGTCACAAATCATATTTATTTATCCATTTTATACTAAAAGGCTGAATTAGACGACTCTGAGGTCATTAATTTAATTGGTGATGTCGTACTAATTTAGTGTAACTGATTTCGTATTCGACTAAATGACATCAACTGAAAGTGTTGGGCATCGTTGACGTCAGAGTCATCCAATTCAGCCTAAGAGTATAGACTTAAAAATAAAGCTGTCACTACTTATGCGCCATATTTTGAATATTTAATTCATGTAATTTTTTTTTTAAAACTATCGATACTATTTATTTGAAATTATGTAAAAAAAAGAAACTATGTCTTAACTCCTTTATTTAAATTAACAACATAAAAAAATCCGGAACGTACTAAAAAGTATTATAAAAGTGGTTATAAATACGAACTGTATGAGCTTTTATGAAAAAATTATTTTTACTTGCAAATGCCATTTTTTCTTCCGGTTTGTCGTTCAAATTAGGGTCGTTCTCGACATTATTGTAGGAAGTAGCAGGTACCTCTTCTCTAGAGTTAAGTTTTAATATTTTGGGAGGGCGGTGTGCTTGATCGGCTTCACGATTCGTCTCATCATCGTTGTTCTGGAGAGATCCATTTGGAACACTGTTCGTTTGTTCTTCAAAATTAAATAAATATTTCAGAAGAATAAAAAACTATATAATTAAACAAATCACAGTGCAATAGGTTTAGAATTCTCAAAAGCAGATGGCACACTTTTCACATAAAATATAATTTAGCCTCATGATTTATTCGTATCTCCCATCAAATATTATTTGAAAATATAAACTTTACCTTCATTTGTAACAATCACAGTTGTTTTTAGGGTTTCGCTTTCTGACGGAGAAAGTGTGGTATTAGAAATTGTCTCCAAATCTTTTTGTCCTAAAAATTTGCGCTTGTATGACAATGGTCCAGGTTTGATAACAGGTTTTTTTATAGGACTCGGACTTGATGTAGTTTCTTTTAATTGTCTAAACTTTGATTTACCAGGGGTATTTGGCACTTTAAACATGCTTTTACGACTGTCCCTAAAAATTATTTCTTCAAATTTATTTTTAGTCTTCTTAAAAATTGAAGTCTTTCAAAAATTTACAGGTCATTGACATATAATTATAAGGAATCTAGTTGGCATTCGAATATACAGTACGTCCAGTAAATCTTTACCACTGCATTAAATTTAAAACATTTTTTCTTAAATGTTGTATACGGCAGTATTATTGATATAATTAGGAACGTATTAAAGTAATCACGTTTATATGTTTTCCCTATTGTATTTTGTGCACCCGCAAAGAAGCTCGTGAATGGTCGTATATGTTTCGGCTAGGTTCGATTCTTTAGTTTATTTCAGAACAATTAGAATAGGTGCTAGTATTATAATGTAATCGAAATATCTTGTAAGATGTGTCTCGGTTTTTGTAGTAAAAAGCCTGGAATATCAGTTTTCACAAATCGTAAAAACTAGGATAAAATTAGTTACAATTTTTACAATTTTGCAACTTTAGAAAACAGAGTGATCGATGCATTACAAAGTGTTCCCACTTGAATAATTTAGTACTTTCTGTATTCTTTTCAAGCAAGATATTTGTAAATACTAACACATCCTTGGAATGAAAAGTATCGAGTAATTTTTGAAATGCTGTTTTCTGCATTTTTTTCGAACCATTTTGTTTCTACATTATTTTGACTAAATGTGGTTTCAACATTTTAATAAATAAAGCTATTTTAACGAGACTAGTGTATTTATTAATGATATAACTGAAGAATTATATTGCCAAAATTTACTTTATGCTGATGACCGAAAGTATGCTGAAATAAATACTCTAAAAGCCGTAAATAAACTACAACGGGACTTAAAGATTGTAAATACTGGTGCAATAAAAAAATTTTAAATCTAAAAATAAACTAGTGCTCCATAGTTACCTATACAGCAAAACATAACTCGCTCCACTTTGAATATAATATTAACAACTTTAAGATACCGAGATTTAATTCAATTAAAGATCTAGGGGTAATTTTTGACTATCAACTTAATTTCAATTTATACATAGAAACTGCTATAATTGCTGCCAACAAAAATTATGGTTTAATTCTTAGAACGTGTAAAGGTTTTACTTTCGTTTTTTATTCGGAGTAAAGTTGAGTATGCTTCTTTAATCTGGCATTCAGAATATATTACTTGTTGGAACATGTACAGAGAAGATTTTAAACATTTTTAAGTTTCATTGAGGATGGTACGTATCCACTTCAGGGTACTCCACATGACGAACTGCTCAAAAGATTCTCTTTCAGCTCATTGGAAAATAGGAGAATATTAAACTCTCTTATATTCCTTCATAAAGTAATAAATTCAGATATCAATTGTAATGAAATTTTAAGCTTATTGAAGTTTCGGGTGCCTCGAATCAACTCAAGATAATTAGCTACTTTTTACTTACTCACTCCCAAGACTAATATTTTAAAATTCTCTTCTCTACATTTTATGTGCAAAAATTATAATCTCCTGGAGAATATCCCGACATATTTCGACAATTTTTATTGTAGTATTAATCTTATGAAATAAGATAAATTTCGTTTCTATTTTGCTTTTGTATTTTATGACTTACTTACTTTGTGTTTATTTGTAATTTAAATGTATTTATGTACTTATTTATTGTTAACTTTTTCTCACTCTGTAAACGGTTTCTTAACTGTAGAGTAATGTATGGAAAATAAATAAATAAATAAATTAATTAATAAAATGTTACACCATTATAAAAATGAATTGTATGCGACCCCACTGTTACGAATGTCAATGAAAATTGAATAAGCTAAAAGTTTTTATATGTGTTGGATGAACATACATGTTTATAACTTCATTAAATTCAATATTTTCAAGAGAATACAACTTAAAATGTATTTGTTTATAAATAAACAAATCATATATTTGTGGTTCGGGAAAATTGTTCTCCTCGACATAGTCACTAAAAAAAATTAAAAAAAAGAAGAAGGAAAATATAATTGAGAGTAGTTGTAATGAAAATTTCTAAACGTCCAATATTTTACCCATTTTTAAGAGTTTTTGTTTGCATTTTGATCGGTGTGTGTGTAAAATTTTTGCGGAGTTCGAAATTATGTTTATCATCGAGCAAAATTAAGTTACTATTTAGTGAAATATAAGTCGTGATTAGTCAATTGAAGTAATATTTGTAAGCCAAGACTTTAGAGAAAGTAAAAATTAATACACATGGAGTTACTAAATCAAGCTAAGAAAATTAATAAAACGTAGAACTATCATCGAAAACTCTTAACAAGGATGGTGCAACAACCAGACTTCGGAACTTTGTTGAAGTAATCTGACTACGTATAAAAATGTTGTAAATAGTGGTTAGAGGCTGAGAAAGAAGAAGGAGACTGGTTCAGAAATGTCAAATTTAAAACTTTCTCTCCTTTGTACAACCTACATTAGACCATAAAATGAGATTAAATTTTAATTAGTTTTTGTACAAATGCAACTTATTTTCGACTAAATGACTTGTAAAAATAAATAATAATTAATCAAAGTATTTCTCTAGCACACAGATGGTTGTTTGATTTGTTAGTTGTTGACAATCATATCTCAGGATATTTCCAATATTATTGCTACAAACTCAGAACATAAAGGACTTACTTGAAAATACTTTTGTGGTGACTGTACAAAGTGAGTCGCTTTATATATAGAAAAGAAGAAATGAAGTTGTAGATATGTCATCTGATAAGAAAAAAAGAAGAGGAGTTTAGGTTATGTCATGTTAAATAAACATTTGTTTCTTTTCGTTGATTTATTATTATTTTGATTTGATTAAATTCACATACCGAATCGAAACTTGCCTTAATCCAAAGCTCTAAAGGTATAACTTTTAACAACTATAATGAAATCACTAATGACGAACGGAAGTTTGAAGTTTTGGTTAGAATCAGAGCTCAGATTCTCAAATCTTTTCCTGCTTGAAATTTGTTGGGTGCTCGTGTTCACAAATACTTAATTGAATATTTTAATTTCTACTTTCATATGAAATTTCTATTTTACTTAATTGAGAAAAGGGTACAAATTCACTCCAATTAACAATAAAATAACATTATACTAACAAGATTGATTATCATTTGCTAGTAATTCATAAACTATTCGATTTACTTATCTGTAAAGAAAATTCTAATGCGCGATACTTCACACAAATCTTTATTTCACAAACGGTGAACTGGATAACAATAACTTTAACTACATAAACAGATTATTTTTAATAAACATAGGAAACTGCAAAAAATTAACTCTAAATGGAAAACTTCTTACTTATAAAAATGATTATGAATACGAACAACGCGTGCTTTAATTTGAAAAATGTTGCGCTTATCTTCGGTATTTTCGTCGTTTTCCTCATCAGTTATTTCATTTTCTTCTTCATCAGTAGAATCGTTTGATGCGTTAGTAGCAGCCTCTCTGCAATTTATGCAATTTTTGCAATTTTTCGGCTTCTTTTCTTTGGGCGGAACGGGCACTTTTTCAAGATTTTCTTCGAAACTATCATCCCTAAAATAATTCCCTAATTAAATATAAACAAAAAAATTGAAGGAATTATGAGTAAATATTTTTTAACAAATTTTACCTAGGACAGGGGACCGCCTCAACAGTAGCTTCCGGGTCTTGTATAATAATTCCCTCATCAGTCTCGTCTCGAAAGGCAACAAAATTAAACACCGGAGTTACTTCGCGAACATCCTCTCGGCGCACACCTCTCATTATTGGTACCTGCATGTCATCGTCGTCGTCGGAATGATTTCTTGAAACTCCAGGACTTGAAAACCTTACTCTCTTCCTTCGCGATTTCCCCAAGCCTTGTTCTTGTTTTATTGTTAAAGTGGAATTAATACGCGCATTGTTAGTAATAGGTCTCGCAAAATGTTGGTAACGAGGAGGCGGTTCACTTATAGATTCAGTTTTCTTTTCTTCCTTCGGAAAATATTCTGGCATCCGTGTTATCACTACAATCGGACGTAGAATATCTATTTTAGCTGAACAGTTAGCTGCAACTCTTTTTTTATTTGAAGGAGCCATGACTGAAACCGTGTGTGAAATTAATTTTACTGCGTGTATTAAATTAATGGCGGATTTGACAGCAGCCTACTTTAACTTTTTAGCCGTATCGTTAACAAGTCAGAATACATATAAGAAATTGTGGTGGGAGAAATTTACGCAACAGGACCGGATCCATATTATTGAATAGAAAGCGAGTGTGATTTGATTTTTATTATCTATTCGGAAGGGTCTTTGCAAGGCGTAAAATAATGAGACATACAATTGTTTATTAACAAAATAAGTAAAAATAAGAAAGGAATTGCAAAAAAAAATGTTCAATTTGGCTAGGCGCATACAAATTTTGACATGTTATATACATTTATTTGGACATATAAGGGTGCATTTACGACATAAGTTGCCAACCTCAAAAGGAATCTGACATTGATATAAAATATCTGTATTTATAACTAATATTAACATATACTTGATGAAATTGTTCTGGTACAAAACACAATTAAAATATTTACAAAATATATACAGTGGTGGAATGATATGGTGTAAAAAAATGCTTTGATAGAGATAATTGGTATAAAAATATTTAATTGATGGAACTACTGGAAAAATATAAACAAAAAAGATATCTTCTTTTAAAAGTATTAAAAACAGGAAAAAGAAAATATTATGAGAGTAAAATTGATAATAATATAAGGGCAATGCAAATGAAATGTGGAAGTATTAAAAACTTTAATGTCAAATAACATTACATAAAGATTTTGAGCAAATCGAAATAGACTACCAGAAACAGGTTGACAAAATTGTATATATACCAAGTCATTTAAATACATTTTTTATTACTAGTATTAGTAGAATAAATAATTATATTGATCAGAGTGGTCTAACTTTTCCTATAAATAATAGAAATCAGTTAATTTCATGTTTTTCTGCCTTTCGATTAATTTATTTTGATTCTCTCAAAATAATTATATGAAAATCTGTAATGCTTTTTATTTTCTGTTCATTCATAAAGTTTTCAAACAATTTTATTAATTCCTGTATGACGAAATATTTGAGGAAATGTTCGAACAGGACAATTTTTGTTTCTATTGAAGTATATTTTGATTACATAAATAACATTCCAAATATCAATCCAGCTCTTTTAAATAAGCAATTTATTTAGTTTATTTTTAAAATATAATCCAGGTATAACTTTAAAAATTTTGTTTTTGTATTTTGTTAGACACATATTGATAAGAATCAGATTATAGCTCTTAATAGTTAGTATTGTTAGCAAAATACAATTATTATGAACAAATTGATAAATTATAAGATTTTAACAAATGGTGACTCTGTATCTTACAAACTAATTATAGTAGAAGTAAATAAAATTGCCTGTAATATTTTTTATTAAAAAAATCTATACTTACGTCTCTTACAGCACTAAGAAGAAGTAACGGACCTCTGTTTTGGCGTTCGCGTTCAAACTAGTTTGTTAAGTCTATTACTATATGCTGGGATGTACTACTTAACCAAAGAAGGAATGTCAAAATAAGAACTTATTTGGCAAGATCCATTTCGCAACGTTCTAAAGTATTGCCAACCTTAACAATCTAAGTTCCCCTGTCCGTTAAGTGTAAGTCGTTTTTATTCACAGTTTTTTTTTGCTATTCTGTGGACTATAAAAATAACTAAAAATGACGTCATTTCAAGGTTATCCTGAAAGACCGATAATTTGGTGTGATTCTGTTTTTGCCTTTTTTGTTTTCCTCTTGACACCTTACAGGTTGTTCCAGCTGGTACATACCCGCCGTTCTCTTGAAAACTATTGCCGAATTTTGGGTGCTTACGAGTATCTTGGAAAAACCAATACCTAATTCTGGTACCTATTTACAAGCCTGCGTTTTGGAAACCATCACCGAATTTGAGTAGCTAGAAGCCAACCTTTTTAATTTGAAAATATGCTATGGTCTGCAAAAACTGATTCCTCCACATCTGGATCTATCAGCAACATCCTTCATTTGAGATAAGTCCCAATTTCTAATTTTGTTTAACTCAGGACAATCATATCAAAACTCAAATACATAGATAGGTTCCTAAATTTGGTGTAATTTTTAATTTGTTTTGATAAAATAATTCAAAATCGATTCACTCCTGTGATTCACTATGAAACAGCTACGAAATCCACCCTTGACGATTTTCTATTGAGCACTTTAACATCTTTTACAAATTAAACTTCTTCCATTAGTCAATTTTCTTAGGCTTTCCTTAAATTCTATAACAGATTTATTGCCGCCATTGTTATGAAATTGGTCAAATTTCTTATAGTTTTCTTCGATTTTTATCACTTTATCCACACATCTCTTAAGTATTTCCGGCAATTGAACTCTGGTATATGTTTTTTCGAAGAACAAACCGCTTTCCATCAAAAAATTTCTTACTTCTTGCTTTTGAAGATATTTTCCTCCATTGCCTAGAATAATAAGAAACGTTATGTATGACTGAAACTATTTGCAGGTATGGTTGGGATCAATGATTTTTCGAGGCATTTTTCAAAAAAATTTATTTTTATATAGAGCATACATCTAGTTGATCCATTTTTCATCCTTCTTTTACTGTATCACGGATATTGTACCAGGTTTCATCCAAATAAAAAATCTGTCTGTTTTTCTCTCTATATTTTGTTAATTTCTTCAAGCAGATATTGTGTAGTTTAATTATTCTCTACTCTCTAAAATAACTTTGATTTTATTTATTGTTTGAAAATTAACTTTCATCTTTTTTAGCCAGTTTTGTAGTGTTATCACGCAATCTTACCTCATGTCATGCATTTTTAACTCGGTCTACTGTCGTATCTCATTGTTTCTATAACAATCACATATTTTTGTTTTCAACTTTTTCACTAGTGGCGGATATAAAGCTTTCAAAATCGCAACGTTTGTTTTTTCTATGAGGTACATTTCTTATAATGTTTGAAAGAGAGTAATAAAGGACTTCTGTTAAGTCCGACGTTATTCTTAGTGTTTTTCTCATTTTCTGCAGATTTTTAAATACATTGAAACAAATTTGTTAGAATTCTTCGTTCAATTGTGTATGTACCTTCTTACTTGGATCTGGTTGTTCAATTTCATTATCACTATCACTGTCATTTACATTTTCACTAATACCACCGCTTTCAGTGGATTTTCCCTCCCATTGTATCCACATTATTGAAAGAAAATCCCGAAAGGGTCAACTTGGATTTTGACGTGAACCTGTCATAATAATTTCACTCCTGACCTGCGTCAAGAAAATTAATATAGGGGACAAATGTAGAATTATTTACCTTGCAATTTAGGTAAAAAGTCGTCTCATATGTATTTCTTACAATTACAGAATTAACAATGCAATTATGGAATATACATTTACTGAAAGAAAATTCATATTAAGCATTTACTGAAACATAAAAAATAAATTAAAATAATTACAAAATATATTTTTATAAGTGAATTTTCTTTCAAGAACGTTTTGAACCAGTACAGGTCAGTTTGGCTTGATTGGGTTTGTAATGTTCTTTCAACAACGTGTGAGAGGAGCCTTGATGGAACAGAAAGGATAATTTCACTAACAAATGTTCTGTTAATGTCTCTTAAATAAGTTAATTAAAATGTTCGCTGTGAAAACCCCTTTTCGTCTCCGTCATGAAAAGGGGTTGGGGGATTTCGGTGGCGCGAAAGGAATATTAAGTTCTAGACTTACGCCTTCTTCTCGCGAACCGAGTGGCCGGATGAATATTCGAGGTCTGGAGGAATTGAAAGCGAATTTAATAATTCAGGAAGAGTATTGGCGCGATTTCGGCAAACCCCAAAAATTAAATGTGCATTTTCCGGAAATTTATGAGAGATTGTTTAGACAACAGAAATAAACATTTTTCATCGTTATTTTTTTTTAATTATGGATTTTGGAAATACCAGTACATATTTAGCTAGCAATAAAAAATGATATTAATGAATTTATGTTAATTTGCGTTGTTGGTAATTTATTACCAATGTTAGATATGCAAAATTATCATTTTTATCTTGAAAAATCACTTATTACCGATAATATAATTAAATGTTATAAAATATTTAAACTGCCTCGATTATTGATTGACTGTTTTAGAGATTTTTTTTTATTGGTATTTAAATAAATAAAAAAAATTGAAAATGCTATATACTGTGAATGAAAAGAAAATGACATTGGCTGTTGTTTGTTTTGGATGCAAATATATCTTGTTCAACAATCTGTATTGGTGAGACTTATTCCATCCAATATTTATAATTCTTTCGCAAAATCATTCTTAATACACCCGCAGAACAGCACCCAAGTGGCTTCCAAATCCGAATCTAAATTTGTATTTACATTAGTTATCTCGAAACCCGAGTAGAACTGCTTCTCCAGCATTAGAGAGGATTTCAATACATTTACATAGTATATAGACTTTTATTACTTTTTTTGAATATTTGGAATCCCATTTATTTTTATTAGCACTTTCCGCTTTATTCGCGAGTACGAATACATTGTTTAATTGATTTTTCTTTGTTACTTTTTGCTCTCGTTTGCCTTTTGCGACTTCTATGGGTGCAGAGCTTTTGTTTTACAAATGAATTTATATAATTGGAACTAACACCAAACAGAAATAAGCTATATTTTCAGCTTAAATTTATTATTTACTAAAGAAAAATATACGGGTATTTATACATTATATATTTATAGCTCTTTTATGTGGGTCAGCTATAATAATCTTTAAGAAATAGGTAAATATAGCTAAATGTTGATTATTTTAAATCTGGAAGGGATCCTAAAATTTCAAAATTTGAAATTGAAATAAATTTTTATTTAAGAAATGTTTTGTTTTTGAAAAAAAAATCTTATGTCATGTTAAGGAAATTTTAATAATTGACTTGTCCGAGTGTTCTTTTTCTAAAAATTCTAAAATAAATTAGTTAATAAGTGAAGAGGGCAACAGTTACTCAAGCGCATGATATAACTAAGAAGATTTGTGTTTTGAAGTGTTTAAAATATTTCAATTCCGAGATCACTTTTCATATCCTCGTATCATGTTTAATCAAAGATACCATCCCGTGAAGATTAAAAATTAATTAAATCCGAGTTTTAGGATGAAAGTGGCGCTTAAACCTAATCTTCCTCCAAGTCCCTCAGTTATTCATGGCCTGCCGTCATTACCATATTTAAATTACTCCACAACCTAAGAAAAATCAAGTTTGCCATGTCAGGAGTGGCCCAGAAAAAATAAGCGTATACTATAGTAATAATAAAATGTAAAAGTTATAAACTGAGTTTTACATCTGAGTGGAAATATTAGATATAATTCTACTAAATTAACAAACAGAGAATATGCATTACTTTCTTTGTTACAATAGTTTTATCAACAAAATGATTTCTGAATTATTATTATTATTATTATTATTATTATTATTATTTTTAGTGGCCTATTAATACACTTCTTATGGGCAAGCCAACAAGATGAGACGATAATTCTTAAGCTTGCGTTTCTCGTTTTTGAATTTTTCATTAGTATTTTCGTCTTAAAGCGGTCCTGAATGAAATTGAGGCACAGCAACGGTTAAAAAATAATTTGGCAACAGTTATTTATGAACACCCAGAGGGTTGTCTTTAGTGTCTACTTACTCTTGTTGTTTTCTGAAACATTAATTATTAAGCACACCATCCATCTTTCTGGAAAGTGAAAAAATGATGAAAGTTTCCTTCGGAGGTTTATATTAAAAAAATCATAAACTCGATGTAATCGTAATTTTGATGTTATATGAACTCAGATTAAAAAAAAGGTACTCCAGAATTCAGGCGTGGACCGTTTTTAGGAAGATTTACATTTTCTTGGGAATATTTTTGTGGGATTAAAAAATAATCATTGTAACCAGTATTACACATCACCGAGCCCCAAGAATAGTGAACAAAGGTTAACACCCAAGGATCCGTATTTAGTCCTTTCTGTTGAACTGTTATAATTTAAATTTACACACGATGAGGATTGAATTAACCATATGACTACCAGTTCCTTTACTATCTCGGTGCTTTAAAATTTCCTAAAAAAATTTGAATAACACTTTTTCGAGACTTCCATGATGATTTTTTAGCTTGGTTTAATGAAACTTCAAATTTTTTACCTCCAACTAAAGATTTTATTTGGAGAGCAACAAAAATTTCATCACAGAGAATTAAATCTTTTGCACGAATAATGAAACCTAGTACTATTTTTATTCATGGGCTTAACAAACATATTAAAAAGTCTTAACTTATTATGAAATGGAGATAAAATAATCATATCAGAGTTGAGCGAATATGGATGCAAAAAATTTTTCTGTCCAGGCGTATGTGGCTCTCCTTTTGGCCATGTCTTTTTGTTATATTGATCAGGATTTTCATATATTTCCTTTACGTTGTTTGCAAAAGCTAACAGTGCAGAAGTAAATATGTTCCCATAATGTTACAGAATTGCCTTTAAACCGATTTTCGAAGGCTGAATAAATAATCTCCATTCAGTTATTTTCATGTTTAAATCATCCAACAAAGTACAAATATTGTTGCAATAAACGAAAAAACACTTTAGTGTTCTTTTGTAGGAGATTCGAGTTTTTTCAGTCTAGCACCCAAAAGTTATTCGTGATTTTTGTATAGTTGCGAATAATTTGCCATGAGTTAAAAGATGGTTTCGCATGGGTTTTTACTTACTTTAAAAATAGGAGCAATTACTTAATTATCTTACAATTCGTCTTCTATATTTAGATCTGGTGGAATATTGTACAGGCTGATCCTTACTACAAGCTCAAAAAAGTAAATTAAATTTCTAGGACTAGTGACCGATTTGCATTATATAATTCCCACTCCTTTCGAATTCCATTCGATTTTTTCTACCAACCAAATTTTTCGCGTTTGGTACTACTTTTTTCTAATACTCGACCTAGTTGACAGCGGAATTATAAAGTTTGATAAATTATTGATATCTACAAATTTGTAACGTTTTTGCGAAAATGTCTTTTTGGCCATTTTTTTGGATATCTGAGACTGCAATTACGACCGAACGTTTTCGACAGTTGAGTAAATTTATATATTCCAACGTGTCCCATGAATTCTGTTCTAATGTTTCCTTATTATTAAATATATTTAAAATTAACAATCATCCTGATTGCAATTTTGCATTCAACACTTATAAAAATAATCTGGTTGTGCCTATAGTCAATAATTTTAGTTCAGTCATTAATTAGCTTATTTGTTTATAATTTGTTTATATATTGTTATAAAATACTAATTCTACTTTTCGAGGAGTATTATTTCTATAAAGAGAGTGGTATACTATACATTCGAGATAACTGTTTTTGGAGCTATGTTAAACATTTAATGTTTTACTTTATATTTACTTTTTAAAAAAAAAAGCGAATTTTTAAATGAGTTTAAAACGGTTTCATCCGTAAAAACTTGTTTCGTTTCGAAAACGATTGACTGCTGAATGTTATATGCAAATGTAGAATTATATTTAGTGCGTTTTTTACATTTATCGTTCTTTTTTCGACGTATATTGAGCTTTTTATTACAACTATACAGTTTTAGGTTCGAATCTGTTTAGCTTGTCCTTTTGACAATTGTTAAATATAGTTGATGATCGTTACAAATCACTCCACAAAATTCATTACTTTTTTCGGAAATGTCTGAAACATTTTATATTTTGTTATTTTATGGGATCATAAAACATAAAATTAACACTTAAATTTTGTCAATATTCACACATATAACAAAAAAAGTGTATTGCAGAAGGATACAGGGTGTCTCCAAATATATGCGTTCCTTTATGGAGGAATTATATTAAAGTTTACAAAGCAGAATACTATTTTTCTTAAGTCAGCCGTTTTGAAAAAAATATATCTTATTAGTATTTATATCTATATTTATTATATTTATTAATATATATATTTATCTATCCCCATATCCCTTAAAGCATTAATTCGGGGAAAAGCTTTTTATCCGATTTAATGTAAAAGGCAAAACTTGGCTCTCCTATAGTTAATTTTATTGAAAAACTTTCTGTGTAAGTCGCAACTAAAAACGACTAAACAACCGGGGAGAAGAATTTGCATTACAAGTAATTTTGACTCACTTCTCGATTTAACTTCAGCTCAACTAAACTATAATTTAATTCCTTATGGAGAACAGAACCCGAAACTTATGATAGACCAGGGTTTTTAGTAACTTCTCCAGAACTTTATATGTAATGTTTAATCATTAAAAACGGCATTCAAAAGTTATGCAGACATGTTTGTTAACAACACCTATTTCATAAAAGTGTTCATGTTAGCGGTTTATAGTTCTTTTTATATATTTATTTATATCCTGGATAACTTTACATTTTTAATACAGTTCTAAGTACAGGGTGAGAAACTTAGGAAGACCAAATTTGGTACAAGTTGTGAGTGTACCAAGAGCATTAATCGCCAGTAAGTAATACAATTGTAGCATTTAAAGGGTTTATAATAGGTGATGTACCGATAAAATGAATTTTTTTATACCGTTGTTGGACTTAAAAAGTTATTACTTTATTTTATGGAGAATTTAATTTTAAAACAATTTTTATTGTTATTTTTCAAAAAACTTTCTTCAAAAACCCGAATAACTAAAACTATGTATTGCAGCTGTGTTATTTAAAATAATCGAAAATTCAAAGCTTGGCTATGAAATTAAACGTCTAATTTTACTATCAGAAAAAAGTAAATTAATTTTAGTAACTGCAACCCTTTAGAATGCTACAATTGAACTCTACTTACTGTCCATTAATGCTCTTGGGATATTCTTGAGGCGTACCAAATTTGATTTTTCTAGTTCAACTATAACAAAGATTTTGAATTTTTCGAAATTTAAAACCCAACTTTCAAGGCCTAAAACTAAGTAAGTTGCGTTAAATCACCATAGTTTAGGTTCCAATTAATGTCCCTGCTCTATGTGGGGTATTATACAAATCATCATGTATAAGCCTTCCGTTGGAGTTTTGGAGCAGTTCGAATTAAATGTTTTAGAACTATTGCTAATTTTCATGTTTTCCTTAAAGGTGAATATACTACTATACTACTATATGTATATGAATCATTTTAAACTTTCACAAGCTGCTTTTATAAATATATTTATATGATGATAATTTTTTGCATAATCATGTTACATCAAGCGTTCTTATTATACAAATCCTTGTTACAATAAATTACGTCTTCAAATGTATATGTTTTATGGACAGTATCTTCAAATTGAAATATTTCGCCTCTGATGAAATTTGTAAATTTCCGAATGCTATTAGGCATGTATGCTATCTAAATACGTTTAAGTGGTCCCGTCCAATTGGGGTAATCATCAAACCTTGATAGAGCAGGCCTCCATGAGTCACGTGATATCGTCAATTACGTCCTCTACCACGGAATATTCTACCATTCAAAGAGAAAACCAACAGATTCATCCCCCGGAGGATATACACACGCTGTTAGCGTTAATGGCCTTCAAATTCACACCGCCGCCTCCACTTGGTCGCCCTTCCTCCCCCGTCTAGCCGCCCCTAGGTCCGTTTATCCCTCGCCTCTCTTGTGTTCTGTCAGGATAGCATCGGCGTTGGTACGTGCGGTCGTCGAGAACCGATGTCCGTCCGTCTAATTTGACTAATAATATACAAATAGAACGTTGTCAGCCGATGGCGTGTGCGGCTTCCAAATCTGCATTCTCCTTCATATACCGCTAGCGCCCAAAACTAAATATAAAACGACTTTAAGCACATCTTTTGCATTGATGTTCTCAGACATTTGGAAGAATCCTATAAAGGCTAGCAACTCTCTTACTGGTAACAAAGTGTGGAGAAGATGCAAACACTACATGGGTCATAAATGTTTAAAGAATCACAAAAAAAAATAGTTTGGTAAAGACCTGATGATAGATAGATGATAGACTTTCGGTAAGAGAAATATCATTGTCAGAGTCACCTAGATTTTTAAATTATTTCGTTTATTTTTGTGTATTACAGTAGAAAATACATTATTCTGTTGGGTACTACTTATTTATTACTGATTTAAGTTCATTGCTAAAATATTTCAGAACAACAAATAAACATTTGAGGTATGTTGACTAGTTAAATAAGATAAAAGTTGACGTGTTTCACAACTAAAATTTGCAAAATTTAAGTTGAAATTGAAGTGGTCAAAATATTCCTATTAATCTTTTGCAATTTGTGGACACCCTGTACATCTAATGTCAAATGTAAATACCTGAATATTATTATTTTCGAAAGCAGAGATTTTCGTAAAAAATAACTATTTTTCGTAAAACTTACAATAAAAAAGTTTCCCATATGTTGCCAACTTTTTCAGACATATTGTATTGATGTTAATTCGTCTTAATTATATTCTGCATTTTTAAACCCTTATAGCACAGTTTAGAAATATTTTTATAATATGTAGTTTTTTTCTTTAAGTAATAATGAATTCTCTTTTACAGTTGCCTTTTCCGATGTTTGGCCGTTATAAGGAGCCCTAAAGTTATTCGGACACCATGATTCCCATTTGCCATTTCCATATTTCCCGGGCCGAAAGAACGGAAATGGACTGGAAGCTGATAGCGTCCATATTGTAATGCGGCCATTTTACGGTTTTCCGATGAAGGCGATCCTCCTAAACTGCGCCAAATAAGTCCGAAACTGCCACATAAGTATACCTCGGACGTTCAGTGTTTAGCCGAAATTGCACTTTAAAAGTGTCTGCATGACCCAATTTGGAAGCGGAAACTGCCGCTTTATTCGCTCACTAGAATCCGAGCTACGTTTAGCGGTCAACCCCAAATTGTACACGCATGGCGGAGCCTTAGCCATATCATCCCGGTAATTAAAATTTGTTTATGAAATAGACTGTTTGAGGAAGCGCAATTTAAGTAATCGGTATATTTTGCCAGTTTCGTTAAGGTATGTAACGTTTAAATTTAATTTGACGAAATATTCATATACTATATGTATACACTCTAAAAAAAAGTATCGCATAATTGGACTTTGACTAAATATTTTTAATGATATCTAATAAATCGTCATGTAGTTCAAAATAATTTTGGAAAAAATTTATGGAAAAATGCATAATTAACGTTTATTACAAAAAACAAAAAAAATTTAATGAACAAAAAAAAAGATTTTTAGTATTTAGTATTACCACCTCTGACTATAATGACACCTCTCGTACGTTGTAGAAGGCTTTTTATCAAATCACTAATAAACTCTATATATAAATTTTCCAATTTTTCTACTAAAGCGTTTTCTAAATCATCTAGGTTGTATTAAGAGCTCGTATACGCTGTTCTAGGTAGTCCCAAACATGCTCTATAGGGTTTAAGTCTGGACTTATTGCTGGCTATGCTAAAACTTCAATACCAACTTCATCAAGATACTTCGTTGTTATTCTCGCAACATCCTGATCCGCATTATCGTGCATAAGAACAACATTCACTCCAATAACAGGAACAAACGGTACCAGATTTTCTTCAAGAACCTCTCTAATATACCGATCAGCTGTTAGAGATCCCCTACGAAATAAGGTTAAGTCCGTGCGACCTTCAAAACAAATGATTCCCTATTTCATAATGGAGCCACATAGTCTTATGTTGCTCGCCTTCGCGTCTGGAATACGGTCTATCGGATTCGAAAAGTGGACTCAACAGTAAAAAGGATGTTAGCCCAGTCGTTTACATTCCAATTAACATGTGCTACACGGTGTGCTGTGATTAACAATGGTAAAGTAATGGGCATTCTGGCTCTAATTCCAACTTCCCTTAACCTGTTCTTAATCGAATTAATGCTTACGCTCACATTACGTATTCTGGAGGGTACATTTTGAAGTTGACGTTCTCGTAGAGCCTGAAGACATAAATAACGATCATCTCCACGGTTGGTACACCTTGGTCATTCTGGAACTGGTCTTCTTTTGTAACACCCAGTCTCTCTGTGCCTTCTTAATGTTCTTGATACACTCGATTGCTTAATGCCCTTAACTTAGGCTAAATACTGGTGCGATCTGCCATCTTCATTTAAGGCCACAATTTTGGTTGCTTGTACTGGTGTTAAATTACTTATTTTTATCTAATTTTATTTTGATATTTTTCGTATTGTTCTTTTTTTATTTTTTGCACTTATACGATAAAAACTGTTAGAGAGCATACACTAAAGCAGACCATACACATTAATATTTTATCTTATGATTTCAAACTGTTTATGATTTTTAAAAATGAGCTCTAGTTTTTATGCGATACTTCTTGTGATGAGTGTAGTATATGATACAATTTTCGTGATAAATTTGCCCGTTTGTCCACCCCTTGCTCTTATTGAGATACAAATTTTATTATCTCTTCTCTTAGATCTAAAGAAAATAATCATTACGGTTATTTCTCTAATCGTAGACGTCCTGACCCCTCCCAAATCTCGAAATGCGAGTAAATCTATTAGAATTCACGGCACATCTCACATTCTCCCGTCTCCTGCCCTTCTGTTACCTTATCACAAAGAGAAAACCCAATTTGCCATCCCACCGTCCAACTTCCGTTGACTCACTCTTAGTCTTCCCCAATATCTACCCTCACGAATCATCACGAAATTT
This sequence comes from Hermaeophaga mercurialis, assembly GCA_951812935.1. NCBI lineage: Eukaryota > Metazoa > Arthropoda > Insecta > Coleoptera > Chrysomelidae > Hermaeophaga > Hermaeophaga mercurialis. The sequence continues at coordinate 42,346,559 of OX638359.1, read as the reverse complement.
TATAAAAATAATATTGGTTCTTTTTGGTATTGTGGCATAGGAACTTCGTAGATAAATGAAATATTTATTATGTGTAAAATATTTAGATAAACTCTGTATGTTTATGTGGAGTATTTATTGTAATTGAATTAATAATAGGAATTTTTAGTTTTAGTTGAAAAAATTTTGCAATTAAATTTGGCAGAATTATCACTAAACTATCATTAAATGTTTATGAGGTCAGTAAACCAACTTGCATGTGTTTAGCAAATGTAAAACCTAGTGACAAATCTTTTTACAAATAAATGATTCACTTACGATAGGTTTTGTTTATTGGTATTAAGCTGGATGAAAAAAAAAACGAAAATCCACCCTTGTTGTTTCTATTGTTAAGAAAGGACAAATAAAACATCACCAAAACAAATCCCTAAGTAATCATAAAAAGTTTTGTACTCGTATATTACACATGAAAATTTTGACTATTTAATTATTTTTTGATTAAATCATTCAAATTTAATTTAATTAAAAATTCTTGAATTTTACGTTCCATCTTTTGCAATATACAATAAAAATTTATGTTCAATTTGAAATAATTAACTTCATATGACGCTAGACTTAATGTTTAAAGTTTAATTAACCATTAATTACTAATTTTATACCATATGCCAAAAATTAAAATATGAAATTAGAATTTAAAAACAACTTTGTTCATCTGATCTCATGAACTTACTTCAGAAATTTAAGTCAAATCAATTTTAATAATAATTTATTTTATAATCTGGAATCTTTATTGATATAATACCAGGGAAATCTTTACATATTTTTTAAAATTTCATCAGATGTGATATAAATTCCGTTACAATATTTATACATAATAATAGTTAATTATTTTATTAATGGCATTATTAACATCCGATGAGGAAAGTTGTAAGACTAGGGCGTTAGCCTGACTCGGACAAAATTATTATGATGACAACCCTTACCACATGAATTAAAATACATTTTATCTATGACTGCCAATAATTATCAACAACTTCAAATATTGATAAATATGAATGACATTTTGATTTCATTAATTTGAAAATTTGTTACAAGCAACGTCAAATATTTTTAATTTCTCTTAGAGTCTAGAAAACGCATTAATTTGAGTGAGTCTGAATCTAAAAGTATTGCATTAGATATTGAAGATTGTCCAATGAAATTAATTTCCACAAAAACCGCAAATAAATTTCCTAACTAATTCCACAAAGTTATGAATGACTTAGCAAATGGCATGAAGGAAAGAAAGTCAAAAATGAAACAAATGAGAAAGGGTTACTAATATATTTCTAGAGTAATCGTAACCACCATAGCCATTTGGAAATTATTGGCTCTTCAACAGAATAGTCTTTGTCTGGAGTGAACTTGTTTAAATGCAAAAATGTTGGTATCAATATTCATAAATGATTAGGTACAAATTTTATTAATAAATAACTAAATGTTGTTTCTGATTTCATTAACCAACTGAGTTAGATAATGGGTTATCTTGGTTAACTTGCTTTGTTAATAGCGTTCAATACTTAACAGAAATTAATTTGACAACACATTTTTAACCAGGCAGTGGTAAATAAATTATTTTACATTTATTTTACATTCTATTATCAAACTGTCCTATATCTTCAATCATTCTGTATTAATTTTGACATTATTATTACTATTATTTACATTATATTCATATTTGATGAGTTAATTGAGACGTGTATGCTTTCAAGAATCTTGACCTAAGATTAATTACAATTTGTTTAAATTGGTTTCCACCTTAGATCTAAATCAGAGAGGTTAAGGCAATCAACGTTGAAAATAACGTGCATTGCAACCTTTACATGGCTATGATTGTTTATAAAGATACAAAGTAGTTATTTGTTCGAATGTTAGAATTGCTAAAATAGGTGAAATTCGTGATTGCACTTACATAAAACAATTTAAGATAAATCCTTTTGTTGAAACTTACGAGTGAAATATAATAAATAATTACTAATATGATAAATGTTTTACTGCTTTCTGTGAAAGTTAGAAGGTAAAACTATGTAACAGATCAATATTATAATACAAGAAAATATAGTATAATTATTACTTTTTTCAAATTATATAGGGGCTGATTAAAATACACATGGCGTTAAAAGTTGAAAAATATAAATTATTGTTTTGTTTAGTTTTATTCAAATAATAGATAATCTATGACTATCAAAAATGAACTGTTTTTAAATTATTTCACAAAACTAGGAGATTGCATATGCCATTTTTAAATGTTCTCTTACTAAAATAACTAGACACAGTACATTTTTGTATATTTGATGCAATATTTAAATAGAATAAAAAAAAGAAAACATGTTTTAATTATTGACTTTCAGCCTGTATCGTCGAAAATAAAGTTATTCTTAGTCCTAAAAACGATTTTTATTTTTCCCTTCAACTGTCTTATTATAATTTGCGATATATTTTCCTCTTTGAAAACTTTAAATATTCATCAAAAACTTAATAACGGTTCAATTTAGGTACAGAGAGTTGAGAAATCTTTAAATATACGTTTTGAATCAACTGGTTCAATAATAAACACTGTATTCACAAAATATCCAAATTTAACCAAAATACAATAATAAAAAAATGTATTACAAAAATTTTCATTAATTAAAAAGACACAGGGTGACAAATCGGAAAATTTTTCGTAATGAAAATAGTCATATTTCGTAAAGTACTCGGTATAAAGTAGCGTAACCCTATGTTTAGGAAATCTCTAAAAGAAGCTTTATCGAAATACGTAATAATATACAGAGTATTCAATTTAAAATAAGGAAGTTACAGTCAATACCGGTATAACTACAACTAGTTGGATGTTCTAAATATCAAAATCAATTAGGCATATCTGAAAACACCATACCTCAAGGTTTCATATTTTAATTATGTCAAGATTCCATAAATCGTCTAATTGGAAATCCAAAAAAATCAGCATTTATAAAAACCTATTATTTTTACGGTGGTGCTTCAATTTTTAATTTTTAGTACTCGCAATTGGATTAACTTTGAAATATTTATTAAATTAAATATTTATATAAAGCTTCAAACCAAAGCCTATTAGCCTAAATTCTCTTTATACACTCTGGGAATATTCATTCGTGTTGATGGTGAAGATGAACTAAGTCAAAATGGCCTCTTTCTCTGGGCTTTATTATCTAATTACATATTTCAAAGAGAGCTTATGTTGTATTTCACCGCAAACAATCACGACAATAACTGCTGATTTTCTGGGCCCATGTAAGAGTCACTTGTGTTTGTCAAGTGTACGAACTAAGAGCGATTTCCATACTCACAAATAGTCAATAGGCCATTAGATTCAGAGTATAGTTTCAACTGGGATAATTGTAACAATATAAATAGCTAATAATAATAGTAATAATATTAGCTTAGGAGGACAAAAGGTAATGGTAAAGTTGAAAGCAATTACATTGTTGAATGTATCTGGCAAGTAACTAATTGCAATTTATTACAACCAATTTTAAGTTGAATCTGTAATTATGGATTATATTGGTTTGAGAAAGAAGAACGTCAAACATATTCTAGGTAAATATTTAGCGGACAACCAGGCAATTTGCTTTCAATATGAATATGAAATGCAATGTGCCTTATTGTGTAGTTGTTCTAAGCATACACTTGCATATTAGTATTCATTTGATTTCTATACAATTCTTATTTTGTTTATTTCTTCTTTACCGATTGTGGTCCATCGACTAATTTGCGTCAAAAGGACGCGGAACTCTAAAGGAGACCCTAAAACGCCTCTAAATCCAGCTTAGAATAATACTCGTCTTAGACTAAGAGAAGAGATTTGATGTGGTCGGTAAAGTGCATTAGAGAGGTTATGTCTGTTATGATTACATTAGGGTTTGATGTAAAGGGTATTAGAGTTTAAGAGTAAGACAAAGAAAAATACTCGGCAGAATCAACAGGGATTCGAAGAGGGGTTTGGGAAAACAGTCAGATATTATATAGGTTCTACAAACACTACTTACGAGGATTTCCATCATTAAATTAAACCGATAGAAGATGAAAGGGTCGCTGCCTCTCAAAAAACTACCGAAGGGATTTTCAACTTTGTATTGACACTATTATATTCATAATCCGAGCCGATAAATATTAAAGAGTTGCGGAAAAGTGCTCATTTCCTGTCTAAGCAAAAGCTTTTCGATCTAGTGGTTGCATCGAGCGATAGCCGTACTATGAATTTACATAAAATTCTAATTAATCATCTCCTGCATCAACATCAAGAGCCTTCATTTGCACTAGGCGATTTTTCAATAGTCTCTTTAATGAAAAATGCGACTGATGACATTTTACTTAAGAGGCATGGGACATTTGATAGTTTTCTTTGAAATTGCATATAGATATCAAAGTTTTGTTGTAAATTATATTTCTATTTTTCCAAAGTTTGTTTTATAGATAGATAATAGAAGAAGATTGGAACTCAGGACTTATTTAGGTTCCATTATCGATTTTTATTTATTAATTAATATCATTTGAAAATAATCATTTATGAATATTGATAATAATATTTTTACATTTAAATAAGTTCGCTCCAGAAGAAAAATGTTCTATTTCCAAATTACTACTGTGGCTACCGTTTCAAAATAAGCTAGTGACTTATTCTCATTTCTTTCATTTTTGACTTTCTTTCCTTCACAACATGTAGAAATTGATTTCGTTGGACAATCTTCAATATCTGATGCAAGACTTTTAGATTCAGACTCACACATTTTAACGAGATTTCTATAAAATAAAAATTAATTAAAAATATTTCATTATGTTTGTAATATACTAATAGATTGCCATATCAATAAATAACTGCTATTACAGAATCGCTGCTTTTATTTTAAATCAAATATTCGCCATTTGTCAAATAAATTAAATCAAAATTTCATTTAAATTTTGTGTTCTAATTCGTATGATAAAGGCTATTAACATAATCATCCTGTTACTGACTCAAACTAACGCCCTCGTCTTGCAATATACCGCATTCGTATGTTAATAATGCCCTTATCCCACTAATAAAATAAATAAATATTAATCATCATACTTATACTGTAATAATTAACGTTCATTACGACTAACATAAAAATTGTTATGAAACTACAAAATGGTATCAGATTATTGTTCTTATGAGATATCTGCCGATATATGCTTTTTGTTTATAATAAATCTTAAATTTTGTGTGCTACATAGCATTAATCCTCTTAATTGTAAACGCGGCAGCTGCCACTTGACGTTAAAGAAAGATTAATGCTAAGGTGATGAATGATTCAAAACGACTTCTTCACGAAGTGCTAAAAATTCATTTAGAAATAAATTGATATCTAATCAATCAATAACTAAAAAGACATGGACCGTTTAAACGACAATTTTTATTTGTCCATGGCAGTTTTTCAGGATTTGATATATTTGTTCCAAATTAATACATTTAATTAAAAAAAATTCTTGCGAAACTTGATTTTTCATAGAAAATTATTACTCGATAAAATTCCAATTTATTAACAATATTAACAACACTGCAATTTCCTGAAGTTCGTTGGCTTCCACGCCAGAGAAATCTGATAATACTACTTAACGTTTCGGCGTTTCGCGCCTTCTTCAGGAGGTGAGATGAGTACGGTAACTGAACTACTCAACGTAGTCAAAGGTGAAACACGTAGTGAAATATTAATGGCATTGAATAGACGTTTCTGGATTTTATTTCATATTCCCAAGCATTCCAATTTACCAAACTCATTTGCAAAACCATAATTTACATATGATTTATAAACAATTTTTGGTAAATCTTTATAGGAATCAAAAAATATACTTAAAAAAAATCAATACAATTTAATACCTTTTGTTATATAATATATAATTTTACTTGGACCCAGAAGATATATACTAAATTTAAGAACATTTCCGTTTTTGTGTTATTTTTTTAATGTTTCTATAAAATATCTTTTCATTACCTTTCTATTTGGAAAGAAAACAGAAAATACGTTGTTTTGTCCATCGGGAGAGCATTAAGACTTCCCTCATACTACTTGTGCCCCTTTGTGCAGCGTTTTAACCCTCTACGGGGATATTAAATTTGAATTTTATTCGTCGAGCAAGTCTAACGTTTTGGAAAAGACAGAAAAGAAAGAGTTTATTGTTGGGTTACGGGGAAAACGTGAAAACACATAAAACGGAGGAAAGAAAATAGTAAAATGAAATCTTTATGGACTACGATGTTTTAAATTTTACCTGATAGGAACTGGTTAAAAGTATGAGATGGACATTATTTTCTTAAGTTTAACGAAATATAATATTCCTATAATATGAAATCCCTTTTTTTACGTATACTTTGCTCCAAGTTCTATGTCATTAATTATGTATTTTATTAGTGAAAATATCACCTTAGGAGCATTAAAAGCACCTTCTCAACTAATAGAAACTTCGTAATGAATATTTCGAATTTACGATTATATGACTAACCCTTATATTACCCCTATTCCTACTATTAACTAAGAATTGCCTTCAAATTAATGCAAAGGTGGCGCACATATTTTTTAATACATTCAAAAAGGGTATCTTTATTTTTTAACAAAAAAGCGACGTTTGCTGTAGGTAAAAATGTAACAAGATCATAGTGAAGAGAAACGTTTGAAGAAAAATAAGAGGTTTCCATATTTTCTTTTTATTAGTTTAACAATCACCGATCGTCTATGTTACAATTTCAATGATGATAAAAATACATAGTTCACAAAATTGCTTTATTTTATAGAATGTGTCTTCACTTTCACTTTAATTTTTATATTATTTCAAATATTTAACGTCTTAGTACAAAAATTTATAAAATATTTTAGACATTTGTTTATCGGTTCAAAGCTGCTGAGAGAGTGAATTGTCAATGTGCTTTTTAGCACCCGAAAGGGATGATTTTAGTTACTGCGTTTTAGAAATATGAATTTCACGTGTAAGTTATAAGAAAAGGATAGATTAATAGAGACTGAGATATATATGTTTGCTTTAATTTTAGCTGTTAAATGCAACTTTTCTCTGAGACCTTTAATTAAATATTCAAAATTTGCAAATGATACTAAACTACAGAAAAGTTTTCATTTTTTACAAAAAAAAATCCGTTTCGACAAGTCGTGGTGCCGACACTGATGACAACGTTTTCCTCTATTTAGTAGACTTTTCGTTTTCCCTTTCCATTCAATTCTATCCCGCTTTGCTATAATAAAATCACACAATAGAGACCATCTGTGCAATTATGTGATAATACCAAATATAACGTTCGCCGTTTTGCGCCAGATGTCAAATATTATTAAACGAGGTAAATAGTGGAAGATAACTATTTAAGAAAATAATGCCATTACTACTGTTTTCCAGCAAGTGAGTCAGGATTAACTATAAAATGTATTAGTATAAAAAGTAGTCATTATGTGTAATGAAGGGAATATTTTTATATTTAGAAGAAACATTTTCTTTATTTCTTAATATAAAAATATCTGAACAGATTATATCTCTTGTCATTTGAAAAGAATAAACAGAAAAACTAGCCAAAAAAGTATCGTTAAAATTACTTGGGAAGTAGTTGAAATAACCACGTTACCAAACCAGGAAATCTTTCTTATAATGTCAAATCTTCTTCCATATCAAAATTATTTGAGAAAAGAAGAATAGATCGCTCCTATCTTTAAATATAATGTTCGATATGAACAGGACAGAAAAAAATATGTCAAGAAGAAAAAACGTTATGAAATATAAAATGCAAACAATATAAATGATTATCTTATGATTTTACGATGTACAATCAGGTACTTAAACCTGTATAGCTAATCCAGCTCTGAAGCTGTACCAAGGGAAGTACCATGTGAAAGATGTGCTGATGTTATTGTCCTTGTACGATTGTTTACATCTTGTCTAGTCTTGCAGAATGGGGAAATAAAACCAACAAGATTAAATTAAATACCTTAGTCCGTACATAGATGTAACTACAACAAATACCATTCATTATCGTATTATTCTTTCAGTTTAGATCTATACCATAAATATTCTCTCTGTTTTGCTAATTTGTCTCGTATACTTTTCGAAACCGAAGTCGTTTTGTAAAGTTTTAAGCGTGATGGAGCTTGGGATTACGTAAAGCAGCCGAATCGCATCTAGTTAAAATCCGAACTAAATAAATAAAAGCCAAAAGTAAGCACTACAATTCCTTTGTGAGAATCCGGTAGTTAATGTTTAATTTAGGCTGTATGGGAGCTTGCAGAGGGCCTGCTTGGCTCCGAACTGCTAAAATAAATCAGCTCAACGCAGGCCAGTAACCCAGGAATTATCTGAACGAAAATTGAAAGCAAAAGAAAGAATCGTAAATTATTATAAATCCCATTTATATCTAAAAATTTAAAAAAAATCAAATATGTAGATAGTGAACTGAAATTTTTTTCGTAATTGTTATGAAATAGTATATTACTTAACTAGTGTGGAAACAATACGAAGAGTATAATGGTGGTCCAACTTAAAAATGTGATTAATTCTCTGGTTAGTTTGTAATTGCCTTTACTGATTTTCAATAATTTCGTAAGAAATTAAAAATGAAATACGTTGTTATTTCATTTATTATTATTTTATTTAAATTACTCTACAGGGTGTATAGAAGATGGGTGCAAAGCTTTAAGAAGAAGCTAGCATAGACCATTTGGAACCATTTTAACTATGGTTGTCTTAGACGAAATGTGACTACTTTTTTTTATTTAATTTTTAAGGTGTTTGGCAGAAATTTTACAGCTAATTATATAAAATTTTTTTATTGGTTTGCCTAAAAATTTAAATATTCTCCCTCAGTTTAATTTGTAGGTCCTAATTTCAATAGTTTGTAAGATACGATATACCTAAAAAAATAGCAATAACCAAGGATGTTTTCAAAAAGGTTTGAACAAAAAAGTTTGTTTAAAAAATGCGGTCAAATACGGTTTTCTTAAATTTTTGAAAATTCAACTGTCTCTAAAAAGAAGTGGATGATGATACAGATAATTAGAACATGACTTGTTAGATTACTTTAATTAAATAAAACAAAAAAAATTACATACACCTTAAAAATTAAATAAAAAAATAGTCAGACTTCGTCTAAGACAACCATAGCTAAAATCAAAGATAAAAATGATATATTAGAAACTTATCAGATCATTAGCACCTGTGCGTAATTTTACTTTCTTGTTGGGAGGAAAGTATTTTTTATACTACGTAGAAGATTTACACTTTCTATAGAACCAAACAAATATATGACATTCCTATGTTATTCCAATGTTAATTTTATTATTATTGTTGGTGTTGTTATTTTTATAATTATTATCTATTTTTAGTTTTTAATATACATACCACTTCGGGAAACAAATCATTACCTAAAACAAAAATAAAATGAATTAATTTTAAAATTTGGAATAGCATGAATTATTATTACTAAACAAAAATTCTTCTTGAATTAATTGACTATATAAACGGCGTTTTTATATCAAAAATAGAAAACAAAATAAACGAAAGTACTTGGAATGCAAAATACGTTCCTGAATTGACATAGTGGCATTAATTAAATGCGAGAAGGGATTAAATTTTGGACTTACGACCTTAATTGGAATAATTTCAAACTAGCTAATATTTTTAAAGGCGGGCAAAAGTCAGGGCAAGCCGGAGGAGAGGAGCAAAACGAAAAACGACAGTATGAATAATTTTTCGCCGGTGCAAGAAGTTCAAAATGAATGTTGCTAATTTTGGAGAGACGCTCTTTCTAGACTTTAACACTCTTTTTACTTTTCCACGGCAATAAAACAAAAGTAAACTGAGATTGTATTTCACAGCTAAAGTTGAATTGCGACGGAAATCTTAAATCCAATTTTAGATTACTCGCACCGTTTCCCAAGTAATTGATCGTACTAATTTTATACCACGGTTCTTAATTAATTAATTAATTTGTATATGAATAAGAATTAAGCTTTTAAAACGACTCCGCATCTTATGACAAAACGGTTTCGCCGACTTATTACAGAAACGTGATAGAGAGCACTCGACTTCTAATTAAAAGCAACTTTATATTTCTTAGTATTTGACAAAGCGAAGCAATTCCAGTAGTACACCAGTAAAAAGACTAAATAAAAGCCAAGCGAAACTATAAATTTAAAAAGAGCCAAAATACAACAGATGAAGTATTTTTGTGCAGCGGGTAAAATAATGCTTATTGATTTTGGGGGGGTTTGAAGCGTCAACCTTTTAAGGCGTCACGTGATTAAATAAATTTGCCAGACTTATCAAAAGATCCTCGTATTTAAAATAATCGAAAATTCAAAAGTTATGAAATCAAACGTCAAATTGGACGATCAGGATATATGTACATTTATCGTACTAAGAAGTTTGGAATTCCGAACCGAATTCCTTGGCTTTCAATGAGGTGAGCTGGCTTGATTTACAGAAAAGTCCAAAAAATGTGGGGACTAGGGTGCGGGTATCTGTAGGGTGAAGGTGGCGTTTTCCCTAGGACGGTGGTAACAACTTAAAGTTGGTATAAGTGGTAAATCGAAAAGGATCTACTGCAGAATATGTTAGACAAACTTTTGGTCCCATTTATTTATTGAAGGTTTTTCCGTCCACTTGAACATCACTGACAAAAATAAATTTCTCAAAGGAATCATATAAAGTTTGAGAAAAAGTGTTTTTATATATTTGATTCCTGATCCTTTTTTTAGTTAAAATACATTCGAACGACTTAATTTGCCTTAAGGATTTTGATAAATTGCCAAAACGGGCCTGAAGCAAAACTAGTAGGAAACTGGATTTAAAAGCGACTTCAAGATTATTATCCCTTTTACAAATGATGCGACATTTGACATTGTCACAGAACCGGCGAGCGACTCTCGTTTACTGATTAAAAGCTTCTTCTAGGGGGTTTTCCTTCACGTTATAAATGCCTCTGATTCCCCACACTTTTAGTTGAAAATAGCAGGAATATTAAGCATAAAACAATCATCTATATTATATCAATAAATTATACTATAAAAAAAATCGGAAAAGAAATACATAAGGAAAAATCAGTGGCGCTCAACCGACGAAAATATTTTCCCTACGTATATTATCGATCATAGTATTAGATTGGCAACGTTTCATACTTAAATTGTATCGAACTGATCGACACTATAAATAAAGCATTATATAAGAAAGTTTGAATAAAAACGCAAGTTACAAAAATTATTTAAAATTCTGTTTGATTGTTTGTTGCATATTGTTATATATAATTAATAGTAAAACTTATTCTTGTTACCTCTTACATTTTTATATAAGTTCATCATTATGAATATCTAGACATGTTGCCAAGTCGTGCTATTTATCAGGTTATACGAGTAAGCTGAGATTGTCACTCATCTTTAAGATTATTTACAGAAAAACGAATGCCGCTTTTTACATTGATTTGGACGGAAAATATTTGTTTGAATGTCACTTATTAATTCTTGAAATCCATAGAACATAGAACAAATATATAAATGGAAATTTTAAATGCTGATATTTTAAATGTTTGCACTACATAGTAAGTTGAAGTTTTTTCTACGTGTTAAGAACGCTGTTAGGAATAGACAAATTTTGAAAATAATCGGTAAAAAAGAAATTTAGAAAGTTACGCTACTGAAGTTACTGTCACTAAAAATAATAAATAACGATATCATAAAATATTTACACAACGAAAATATATGCTGTTCATTAGAGAACGCTGCTTTTTCGAATGGTATCTGCATTCTCTATTTTTTCTCAAAATATTAAACTTAATTTATTCTTGAGAGATACATATTTATGTTTTTCCAGTATATCTTTACATCTATTCAGGAGGAAGAACTAGTTCACATTCTGCACTGGACGCCCATAAAACACGTTTAAAATCCTCGCCCTCATATGAAACAGAAACACATAAAAATTGGAAGAAGACAGCGTGTTAAACAGTGGTGACTCGTAACTATGTAGAACATACTTCTATTGTTACATATATTTTTTGTTTATTAAAGGAATCCCTTATTTAAGAATATTCTAAAAATGGATGAAGCGAAAAATTAAAAAGTATATAAATATAACTACGGAAAGAAAGACTCTATAAAATTTCTCTACATCAAAATAGCACTTTAATGATAGTAATTGACTGATTTAGTAAATGTAAAATGGCACACACAATATTACGTGAAGTAATGCTTAAGGACTGAATTGAGGTAAAAGGGCAATATAGAAAAATGTACAACAAATCTTTAATAAGAGTAATAAAATAGATGTGAACAAATTATTTATATCTGAATTTTTTTTAAAGAATAATTAATGATACTGATGTTTATAAAAAAACGAAAAAGTTATTTTATAGCACCACTGTTAGGGACGTATATATAACTGCAGAACGTTCTACTCGTTTTTTTATTCATTCAAAAGCATGCAGCGATCTACATATACAGTAAAAGCGCGGATAGAAAAACTAAAAATAACGCTCTGGTATTATGCTACTGACTGAATAAACAGGTAAGCTACATGAAATTCACATGTTTCTTTTAGTAGCTGTTCAAATTAAATCGTTCAAATTTTAAATCAAACACGAAATTGACGTTTGTAAAGGGAAAAATCTTTCAGCTACCAGTTTACTTAAAATGCAATAATCTGCAATAAGTTATTTTTAGATTTCATCTAATTTATGACAAAAAAAGACATTGACACAAAAATATCTTGAAAGTGTCGGTAGAAAATTTAATTTCCCGCAAAAAGATTCTGAACTTCGAGTTTCTTTTGGTTCGTAATATGTCGAGGTAATTTATGTAACTAATTATGGTGTTTGAAAGAAGCAATTTGTGATATTATATTGTTAAAAAAATGCGAGGTAGCTTCAACTACCTCAAACTGTGATCATACATAATCAGTTATGCTACTAAATATTTCGGGATATTTTAAATATATATGGCCTAGTATAATTACAGATACGATTAGATAGTTTTAACCTAAATTAGCAAATGCAACTTCAAATGTAAAGATTCAAAATCAATCAAAATTAGTTAGTTTAAATTAAAACCAAATCGCTCATTGATCAGATTGTAATTCTAGCTAAATACATCGTAAGGAGTATTTCTTAAAAAAAGTATAATTTTTTTAAATGCAAACGCGTATATTTAAACATTAACACTTATTAAATTCACTATCATCTGTCCAGTTTATGATACACTTATGTATATATTGTTCTATGTTCTATTTCTCTCGCTTTCACCTAATCGATTCGTTTTTAGTTCTCTTCGTAACATGCAATTTTCATTTCTTGGTGTAATAAAAAATGACATAAGAAAAAAAACTTATTCCTTATATATGTGTATGCTAAATGGGTTGGAAGTATGACCTATTTAACGATCAAACCTTCATACAGAGAACTTCCCAGAGAGAGCAACCAACATAAAAATTCAATTCTAATAAGTTAACTGTTAATAAGGCCACACAAGCAGCCATAATTCAATCTAATGGCTTAATTTAAAGAGGATTTCCAGCTCGACGAGCAACACCAAGCGAAAATTTATATTGCAGAACCTAAGTAGCGGTTTATAAGGTCATGTACTGCTTAATTATCTAATTATGCGCAACACTCTGTACGTAGACGGCCACTTCCCTTCAAATGTATGTTGATAATTAAAACTTATTGCTGTCGTTAAGTTTTCGAGAAAATGGAACAAAGTTCTTGATGTAATCTTTATATATGCAAACTTATTAGCTATTTTGGATTCAGCGCTTCAGCTTTTCATAAACTATTAATTTTCAAATTTCTACTATATTTTATTATAATTAGAAACAAAACATCAAACTCGCAATGACATAGTTTAATTGACTACTATGTACTATTACTGCAACTCATTCGTGCTCAATTGTAATTGGATATAGTAGAGGAACCTGCATATTCGAGACACGGGTACCCAGAATAAACAAAATCAATCAATAGCAGGTGTCTAGTTCAAACAGACCACATCCTACCATTGAATTTATATCGAAATAGAAAGCATGTCCCCGCGACAAATCTCAATTTACTAACTTCATTCCTAGTTATCGGACGACTCGAATCGCTGATCCTTTCGGACAAAATAACAATGAATTGCTTATCATGAATATAGTCGTTGTCCCTAGAATAAATAGTATGATTAGGAGGATATTTATATAATTTACTTTCATTTTTTCGTAACTTCTTTAACATTTGGGGCGTTATAATAACAATTGAAGGGCTTGGTTTGGTGCAAAAACCAGAAATCTCCAATTTTCAAGATAGATTTCACAGTATGATTATAAAACTCGTACTCAAAATAGAAGAAAATGAAAAAAAAAATTAAAAATTGGTTTGCAATATAGCCAAGATTGGTATTAAACATAATTTTCAAAATATTTGGAAATATACATATTTCTTTAGTTAAATAGCATTTTTTTCATGATGAAGCTGCCTATTTTTTGGACACCAAATATAACTAAACCTACGGTATGACAAAAAATTGATTTACTCCAAAAAAAGTGCAAACATAGGTTCAAAATATATCATTTTCTACATTTTCATCATTGATGTCGGAGTTTTTTCGAGGTTTTTCTGGACCAACAACAATTCAATATCGATAAGATCACTGCTCGTTCTGATTTTAATTTTCAGTCATGGATCCAGCTTTCTTAAGTTTCTTTTAATTTATAGATATTGAAATATTTTGCTAGACTAATTTAAAAGATATGATAGATCAAGATACGTTATTTAGTTAAACTTCACAATGATTAAGAAAGTAACTGGAAAAAATTATTAAAAAGTTAGGGGATATGATTTTTGGAGAAGAGGAATGTTAAGTAGATTATTGACAGAATTAAATAGACAATGGTAAAAAAAAGTATTAAAAATGTTAAAAGATACAAATTGAGGAATATTAATTGATGGATAATAGAGTTGCGAGTATCAACAAGTTGGTTTAAATAATAATGTTCCCAAGAGTGAGCTCAAAGCACATGATTGTATTAAGAAGTATAAGAAGTATTTAGAGTATTTGAAAGTGCAATAAAGAGGAAATAAGAATCAGTGGCAGTCGACAAAAGGTATAAGAAATTAAAATCATCTGGCTGTAAGAGTCTTCTGATTAAAGAAAGCGAAGAAGAAATGGTTGTTAAAGATTGTAAAATAATTTCAGTGTGGACTTGGTTGAAAATCAAAAGCTGTTTACACAAGATTGTAAAGCTTTTATTAGCGTTTGACACAATTTTTTTGAGGAAACTTTTAAAATCTCAAAGAAGTTTGGAATGATATCTATCTCCCAAAATTTAGTATTTCCTTTCTTTTTTAGCCAAAAGTTTCCATCTCTAAGTTTCGATGTACTTTATTCTAAAATATTTGGATAATATCTTGAATGTTTGTTTGGTACATCCCCAAAGTTGAATGTCGCAAGACCAAATAGGCTTATGTACTTGTTTATAGGGCTTTTTCTTCTTATAAATACTAGTACTTTTTCTATATGTGAGTCCAAGTTTTTCTCCTTTTTTTGTTTGCAACGGAGCTTGGCGTCCAAAATAATAACTATAAAAATAATAAAAGGTATTTACTGTTTATTGTTTTCTAATTGATGAACATCACATGTATACTGTAAGTGGAGTATAGGCCCTACGACCCTACCTTGTGGTATTCCACCTGTAGTCTCTTTCAGATCAGAGTAAGATTCTGCTTATTTAATCTAAAAATATCTGTGTGAAATATATGATTCGACGATATCTGAATACTGTCTGGGGAGAAAAAGCTTCATTTTGTGGTTCGATCCATCATGTCAAATCTTATCAAAGGCTAGAAATGTATAAAGGAAAATGGTAGGACAGATATTTTTTCTTCTTCTAGGGACTTTTCCATTGTAAGTGATTTTATGTATTTGATCGACGGTTGAGTGAGTATTTCCAAATCGTAATTCGTAATTTAACTATATCTCTTTTAATCATGGTTTTATACTTTTGAGTAGAAGTTTTTCAGAAACCTTCGACAGACAACAGAGAGTTCTGGGTATGATATATTCCTTTTTGGCGTCATTATAACTTCTGAACTTTCCAGAATCTAGGGATATATTTTAATCTGAAAGCTGCATTTATTACGTTAGTTAATTTAACCAGAGCTATTTTAAAATTTCTCCAATACTCATGTCAGCCCCTGAAGATTTTTATTCGGATCAATATTTTTATTACTTCCTTGAAATAGGTGAATTCTATTTTTTGTGGAGAACTGTCCATATCCACTTCATTTTCATTTTCATTTGGTCGGTATACTTTTTCTAAATAGTTTCAAAACCTCGTTACTTTTTGTTCATTGTTCCTCTCCCATTTACTGCCTTTTAGTCTGATAGGGGGAATTTGAATTATAAATCTTTTTAATTTCTTGGTAGCTTTCCACAGGGAGTAATCAGTAATGCTGTCATTTGTTAGCTCTCTTAGACATTTGCTAATTGATTAATTTTTAATTTGTTGGATTTCTCTTTTAGGTTTTTAAGTCGTATTGTTGGATGTATTTTTATTTTGTGGATATCTAGTTTGTTGCCATTTTTTTCTTTCTTGCCTGATAAGATTTTTAATTTCTTTAGGATAATTATATCTGATCGTTTAGAACACTTGTACATATTAGTTTATACTGAGCGTTGGTTCCGAAGAAAATGAGTCACATTGTTAAAATATGTAGTTACTATAATTATTGTTCATTTTTCAATATTTGACACTTTTTCTGTTATTATGGAGATACTTTGATTATTGCTAACATGTTATTGATTTTGGTATCGCCTACGCGGGCCAAAGGTCCACAGTGCTCTTCGTTCTTCTGGTCCGTGGCATTTTGTCTTTTGTGGAGCGATAGTGGCGGCTCGTTTTTCCGTGAATCACCCCTCGCTTCATCACAGGATATTATTACCTATCGGGTATCGGATTTCTTATGAAATCTAGACGACACAGCACCACCCGCACAACCCGTTTATTGGGACATTATCGGGGAAGCGTGGCGGCTGCACATAATCAATAGTTCCGTTTTGAAAACCCTTCAGCGGTAGTTATTTGCGGATTAGTGTTAAGAAGATTCGTTAATTTAGATGACAGTTTAACGTTTTGATTTGTTTAAAGATTTATATAACCTACTGGCACATTAGAACAAAAAAAAAGAGAAAATGAGAGGAACATGTTAAAACATTTTTCGTTTCTGTTTCTGTTATATTTTTAATTAATTTCAACGGTTTTCGTAATGACAGGTAGCATTCACTTTCGAGCAAACTGTTTCTATAAATTTAAACCGTAACTAACCGAAACTCACGTACACCTATCCAGGATTTGATTTATGAAAAATAGTCACACATAACAACTAGCGACCCGATCCATTCGTACAAAATAATTACCTAATAATTGAGACATTCCGGTTGATTTATTTCACCGAAACATGAAAATATTCCGCAGATATACCATCACCAGCCTTGGGCGTAGCACACATTCGGAAATTGAAGGATGGAAAAATCAAGCAAAAACAACTAGTTAATTACTAATAGGAAATTGTAGGAGAGCGGAAAATATTTGATAAAACGTTTTGCGTTTTTTCAACTTTGGTATCCGTACAAATGTGAACCAAATGATTTTGTTATACCACAAACAACTCAAATTTCTAATTATTACTAAAGCAACAAGACTATTAAAAAAATGAAAAGTGGCGTTTTTTACATTGCTATAGAAAGTTTCTGCTACCTGATTATGTTTTTTTTATGAGGCAGGAATTAAATAAATGCAATATACTAATTCTGTTGATATATTCATTTAGGTCATTGTCTCAGGGTTATAGCAATTCTTCTGATTCTATATTCTAGAGTAATTTTAGGAGAGAACACAGATCTGTATAGAAGTTTGGTCAACTTTTCCGATAGATTTACACTCCTCAAAGTCAAGTTTCCTAAGAGTTTGGTTAGAAGTTCCGTTAGGATGCCAAATTAGAATGTTCTTAAAATTTCTTTGCTTGTTTTAAGCCTAAGGCGATCTTTCATGTGGGGAAATGCCATATCTCTTTTACAGTTCTACTGTCCTCATGGTACATAAAGATATTGCTAAATGCACAAAAACTTCATTTATAGTCATTTATCAAAGAGTTCTTTAGTTTCTTCGATAAAGGATGTTCATTTTAAAAAACATAACAAACAGTGAACTGTAACTGAAGATATTTCAGTGGTTCGGTATCTGTGTGAAAGCAAGAAGAACCAGTGAAAAATGTTAAGAACCTTCAATTTAGTACAAGCAACGTTAAAATTGTTCCATTATATTTCAAAGTATTAGTTTATTTGTGTTGCTAAACAGCTTCTATACATAATTATATTTTTAATTATTAGAATTTAACTTTATAAATTATGGAAGTGGAAATTTTATATTTATTTAGACATGATAAAAAATAATAATGTAATGCAATTAATTTGTTTTTTAGTAATTTTTTTGGCGGCAATAACAAAAATAATTAATTCTATTTTCTTCTTGATTATCTGCTGCTATAGTAGCTCCAACGTCTTGTTTTTTCTTTAGTTCAATCGTCTACTATAGTAACAGCTGGTGTTTATTGTTTATTTCGGTTTAATTTTACATTTAGAGATATTATATTATTTATTTTATTATACATCTCTTCTATGATAATATATCTAGTTTAGGAGCAAATATTGAATTTGATTTAAAAAAATTATTGTTTTATCAACTTCAAGAGAATTAGGATTAATATTAAGAGCTTTAGGGATAAGAAAGAGGATTGATTAGTTCGTAATTTTCATTTGAACTTTAAATAGTAGCCTATTGTAACAAAACGTTTGAAGTATTGATGAGCTCTCAAAAAATAACTAGAACTTAAGGCCTCCTAAAAAATATAGGTTTAATCATAAATATGATTTGAGTTACGCCAATGACCGTATTACACTCTCAACAGCTATCAAACACTGAGAACAAGTTCAATAAACAAATGGAGAAAGAAGAAGAAATCATTAATCAGCCGAAAGTTTAATTTATCGGCTTTACTTAGGTAATTTACACGGAGTTGCCGTTCATTAATCAAAAACGATTTATTAATCGGCCGCGGTACCGGCAAGCGGTCCTACAATCTGGCGCACATTTTGGATTTTGGATTTCGCTCTTTGGAGCCCCACGCGGTGGTTTTGGCACGTTTCCGTGGCCTGTGGGTGCCCACTTTTAGCACACTTTCCAAACGATGACAAAGGATATGGTCGCCAACTTTACTTACAGAATATTCATCAGTTTAATTCGTTTTGTGGCATAACAGAATAATCAGAGAGTCAATTCTAAGAAATGCGGAGACGACGAATGCGTGTGTCATTCATTTCGTGTATAATAAATGGTTAAAGAAAACTAAGTTTTGAAGATCTTTTAAACGTATTTCATTTTTTATATATTCTCTTTTGGATAGTAGTACTTTATTTAATTTCGGTTTCAACACCTTCACTATCAATTATACGCTTACTTCGAAAGCTCAATAATAAGCGAGATACAGACCTCTAAAGTTGTATAAAAAAACAGTCTTTAAAATATCTTGAAAATGACAGAAAAAAATTTTCAAATTCTAGACAAACAAGCTTTGCATAAAGATACTTAATTTTATTTTATTGGTCTTTTGAACCCTTCTGATTAAGGAGTAGTTTTATTTTATTTAACTAATAATTTGAAAACTGAATATTACAACACAGCCTCAGAAAACGGCAATATATTAAATCCACTGTCGCCAATAAAACCCAGAACTTCTGACGAGACATCAGATACTTTTAGAGGGGTAAGGTTAGGTAATGGTTTTAGATACCTTTTTATCCTTAAGGGACTTGAAAGTTCGCCCTATATTAAAAATGCAGGACCCACTAGTACTTAGCTCAAAGGGTAGGTTGCTAAATCAAAGATATTAGAATCAAAATATACTGAGTTGATTTAAAAAAATAAAATTACAAAAAAGTCCTGTCTGCAGCATGGGCATTAACATCTGAACCAATTAATAATAAATCAAACAATAAATGTCTAAATACTATAAATGAAAAATAGCAGAAAAAAGGATCTCCGGAAAAAAACGGCAACAAAAAAAAACTGCACCTAATAAAAGAAATTTTAATAAAGCAGTGAGAGAACTAAAAAAAAATGAAATTAGAAATCAATAATTTCAGCATTGTCTTTCAGAACTACCTCCCACAGAAGTAAGAGATAAAAAATCTAGAAAGATGAATACTATCAGCCATCAGAAACAAATCAGGAAGATGGATAAGAAGTAATGCAGAAAATGCTATTACATTTGTTGAGCACTTGTCAGAAGTATTCAAATCCTATGATACAGAAACATCACGAAGAAGTTATTGAAGAAATAAAAAAATATCTTATCAGATACCTATACTGAAATTAAAAACGAAATTCTTCATGAGATTATTCCCAAAAGAGCACCTGATCTGATAATAGGCCAAAATCCTACAAAATTTATCTCGTAAAAGTATTTCAGCCACACTACATATTTTTAATACTATGCTGAGTAAAAACTACTTTGCTCTGCTCTGGAAGATATCTGAAATAAGTATGCTGCCTAAACTTGGAAAAAAACCTCAAGAATTAACATCTTACAAACCCATAAGTGTTCTGCCTATACAATTCTGCTGGATAGACGGCTGATCTCCAACAACCAATTTAGATTTAGAAGCCATATAGTCAAGCAAATAAACAACGATGTGGAACACAAAAGATACTGTGCTGCAGTTTTTCTAGACATCAGCTGACCATTCGACAATAATCCACGTGTACCTCCACGTGTTCCTCCACGAATGCTTCCTTGTGTGCCTCCATGTCAACATGAACGGGAGCCTTTACGTGTGCCTGTACGTGTTTCTGTATGTGTCTGTACATGTGCCTGCACGTGTACCTCCACCTGTGTCTGTACGTGAGCCTGTAGATATACATCCACGTGTACTTCCATCCGTACCTCCACCTGTGCCTGTACGTGTGCCTGTACGTGTACCAGTACGCGTCTGCTTGTGAGCCTGTACGTGTTCCTCCACTTTTACCTCTACGTGTGCCTTAAAGTGAACTTGTACGTGTGCCTGCACGATTGCTGGTACGTGTTCCTCCACGTGTGCATGCACGTGAGCCTCTACGTGTACTTCCTAACTAGTTTAATTTCGATCAAGATTTGCGTGTGCCCTAATTACTAAAATATATTCTAATAATAAGAGCGAAAACGAAATTACGTGATTAGATGTAGGTTAAATACAGTAATATGACCTAGTACATGTTCTTTAAATAATATTCTTACACTTCCACAATTTCAAAATTATTTTTTTTATTTCACAAATTTATGTGATGATCGATCTGTTTTAGAAGGGAAAGGAACGTGTTTGTTTTATTGATGAGACTGTGACAGGTGGATAAATTGCAAAGGATAAATTGTATGTTTGCATCCGGGGATGAATATGCATGGCAACATTGCATATTAAATGAGGTATCCGTCGATCGGCTTTCGCTAATTAAATGTGGAAATGGCCTTTCCCAGGTTGCTCATATTTTCAAAAGCAAAAACACTATAGCCGAATATGCAAATTGCGAATTTCAGAATCAGTCTCACTTTGGGATTTGTTAGTCTACCTAACGGTAAAAAGTGAGCATCTACCACCTGAACGGGTTACGATTAATGTTGCAACAGCAAAAATGACCGAGTAAGATATTTTCGAAAGACTAACAGAATTTAGTACTAGCAACTCACAAAATCAAGATTTTTTTTAATGCAGCATAGAAGGAATTCCAATAATACTACAAGATGAAAATATTGTTTTTGAGTTTATTTGTAAGTTACTTCTTTTATATAAAAATTGGTGCATTCAGTTTTGTTCAATGTAATAGATTTAGACAAAACACTCGTGAGGAGATTAAACAAATAGAAAATAACCTATAGTATTACTATCATCTAAGAAAGAAAATTTGATAGAATATAGAAAAATTTAGATTTAAACAGGAACATTGTTTCTCCTAACAGGAGGATTTTTTTAACTAAACGACATAGATTTCTTTAGAGTTTTCTTTACCTTTTGTTACAATCTTTGTTAAACCTTCTCAGTAGCGTTCGCTCTCTTCCGGACACAACTTTTATTCTTCTGCCAGACCTTCGATTTTCATGTGTTTTTAAGTCTGTAGTGATTTGTTAGTGTCTCGCGTGACAAATAATTTTTCTTAAAACCATCTTTCTGGCAAGAATTTGAAAATCTTTACTTTCGGTGTTTATAAGGCCAAAATATATCTTCTCCAGAGCATTATTATAGTTTTGAATAAAACACACTTATGTATTTGAATTCCATTAGATTATGTAATGAAAACTGTCCATTAATATAATAACATTTTTTGCTTCTCTTAAACGTACACTTTATGACTGAATTTTCACTAAAATACTCTTAGGATTCTTACCCTTATAAAAATTATATCAAAACTTGTTTCACAATTATTTTTTATTTTTATAATATATATTATATATATAATTAAAATTAAAATCTAAGTAGCTGCATGATATTAGAGTTTTGTACAATGAAATATAGTTTCTCTAATGGCTACCCTAGACGCTCAATTATATTGCACAATATTGGAGTTTGCCCAATATTATTGTGCATCTGAGGCGAATCTTGTGTTAATCGCGCAATTATTGAAAGAAGATTGTGCTTTTTTGAAATTAATTGCACAATATTGTATTATTTGTGTATGTAGGGACAAGATATATTTATTAGACATTTTTATTCAACTGCTCTCAGTGCTTTCTGATTTCGAACTACCGTTTGATGTGGATATTGCACAAAAATATTAAATCGTTTGGCTTAAAGAATATTGAGCAATACAATATTGCCCACTATATCACTATCACTATATCGTAATTATTTGAAAAAATACAAATCACATGTTTTCGGTGATTTTTGAATGTTAAGAGGTGTACGCATGTCGATGGACATATTATTTTCTCAAATTTGAAGAATTAAGTAAAGAACGAAATGAAAATAGTCCATCGACACTTATTTAATCTTAATCTATAAGCCCGGAAAAATTTTAACGAAATGGCTTCAGTATTTTTGTCGAAAATTGCGAAATATTAGACACGTTTTTGAAGCTTTCGGACTTCCCTCTTAATGGATACATTGTTACTTAAAAACAAAGTAGTTTAAAGGTAACTATAATATTTTGTGGTCCAATAAAACATAGTGTTTAATCGAATTTTTATATTTACTTTCAGTGGGTAGAATGCTCGTTAAAGTGATCGATTCAATCTACGTTTAATATTTAGAATGTCACGTACAAAAAGGCATCTGTTGAAAATTGTATTATACTCGGGATTTTATTAGTTAACGTTTTAGTTAAGAAATCAATACCGTTAACAATGTCTTATTTATTTGTTGTTCATATTAAGTAGCAAAATTTGTGTTATTTTCTATATCTGCTAAGTCAATTATAAGTTGCAGACGATCATTTAAAACACTTTTTGTTTCTCCCAGATATTAGAAAATTCAGGAGCTAACACTGTTTTGTATTTATTTCTTCTTGCGGATTTTTAAAACTTTATTTAAGATCCCTCTAACCGAAGATATATTTAACCTCGGATATTTTGTGAAGTAAGAAAACTCGAAAAAACAAAGAAAAAGAAACGTTCCATTCGTCTGCACGTCTCTGCATGACGTTTATATAATGAATTATATCCAGAAAAGCAATTTATTTTAAATTTCCTCTAAAATGAATTCACTACCTGTCCATCTGGTCGCGTTCTGTCACAAACCCATCAAAAAATTTAATTTCGAGCACTGGCAGACTAAATGTCCGCCGGTGTATGTATGTGATATATCAAATTAACAAAATTTCGGCAAAACACGCACAGATTCTGCTATAACTGTTTGCAAAATTGTTATATTTGTTGATTATTTTTAGAAAAATAAACTTCTCTCATGTCTCCCTAAAAGTCACTTGGATATTATATATATACCGTTGTCATCACTTCTTTAATAAGGTATACTTTACTTTTACTAAAATATATACCGTGCGATCACAAAAGCAACGTTATTATTTTCATCAAGAAGTTTAACATATTATAACAAAAAACATATTTATTTTCTCAGAAGGGTGAACTTGGACAACCATTTTTACCATTAATGTCTCCACCCTTTTCAAAGTGAAAAGAAAATCTGCGCATCGAGACGAAAAATGACAATCGAAATAAAGCTTTGATCTCGAAATATTAATAGGCAATCAAATTCATCTTTAGAATTTGGAAAAACGTTTTGTATTTAAAGCAAAACTTATAATTATCAAACAAATACAGATACTTCTAATTAGTATCTGCACAGACATGTTACGTTGCGATAAACTAATTAATCTGATATAAATCAATCTAATTATCTTTATGATTGTTAAAATTACTTGTACATCTCTCTGAGGATGGTTGGTGTCGAGCGAAACACGGAGAGATCTATTAAGGACGAATTTGTCAGCAAATAGGTAATAATCAATTATGTTACTTATATGATCAAAGCAGAATTCAAGTTAGTCATTTTCTTAACTTTCGCGATTTTTCCTGAAGCGAATTACCCCACTTTTTTAATTATTTGTGAGGTCGAATTACCTCACATGCTATTCATACAACTCCGATTTACGACAATTTTCATAAACAGAGGTTTTAATATCGATTCTGTTCTAAAAAAACCATAAAGGGACTCACCTGATGTTAGTATTATTTTAATTATTTCTATGTTAAATAATTGAATATAAATTCTAGGCTCTGGATTGCTTTTGTGTTCTTTTCATTGGAAATAATACATCAAAATAAATTCTGAATTGACAGATGTCATCTGCTAACAAAATATCAATACATAAATCAATAGGACAATTTATGAAACTGAATTGTCATCAATTCTAAATACTGCCAACACTATAATAATTTAAAATAAACTAGTCGCAATTACGATAATAACTCCTATTAATTTGCAACCAAAATAAAACTAAAATTATTAAACATTGTCGATTCACGAATTCCAAAGGCTCAACAAAAATATAATTACAATATACTGCGTGTCTCCCTAGTACACGCCAAGTAATATTAACCAAAAAAATGCTTGTCTCGACAAAACAAGTGTTTTATAGTTTCTTAGAGACCTATCAATCCCATCATCATCATAAATAAAACTATTAGGTTAAAGTATTATTAATTTTTCTTTAATTAATTATGTTGCCAATAATGGGTTTTAATATATTAATTGCGACAGAAAAAGAAAGATTAGGTGAAATTAGAAGAGAAAATATTGAAAGATGGTTGATGCGAGATAGTAGTGATTATTATACTATAAATGATAATAGATTTAAATAACTTTTTAGACTGAATAAAGATATGGTGCAATATATACTTAATAGAATATTGCCTCAATTACACAAAAATAATAATAGTCTCTATACCTCTTCATGTAAAATATTTTGGGGTCAAAATTATAATATATTTAATATTTTAAATAATTTCTGCTACTGTCACTAATCACAGAACATGTAAACTGTAACGTAATGACATCATTAATACTGAAAAATCCCTGCATGTGTAGAAAATTTCCGAAGAAATCCGAAGTTTAGTCTATAGTACCACAGAGTACAAAAATTTGCTATAGTACTATTCCATAATAAATTTCTATTAAATATTCTCTGGGTGATGTAGACTGCGTGCACTCCCACTCTTCAGTTATTGTAGGGAAAAAAAAGGCAATTGAATTAAGTTGGCAATTTAAACGTATCTAGTTTTTTTATTGGTATCACTGTTGTGTTTTGTTGTCCCAGTTCTTGTTAGTGCTTTTGACATATTGGTACTTTTATATGTTACTAGAATGAGGAGAAATTTTAGGGGTAGTGGGAGGTGCGCCTGAGCATAGTTGACCCCGTGTTTTCTTATCAGGAAAAGTCATTTAATTCCTACTTAATTGAAAAACATTGAACATAAAAAATAGCCAGGATTAAATTGCACATTACATAATGTTTCACATTAGTGGATGATACAGCGATATTTTATGACATGACACCAGCTGCATAAAACGATTATTTATTATTTACTCAATGGGTTTAAAGAATGCAAAAAAGATTCATTATATTCAATATAAAGAAAGAAAATCAACATAAGGAAAAACATTATTAGATCGTTCATATTATTTATTCCCGTTAAATATTTCACATACGAGTAAACTTGACTTGCCATCAAAAGTAGCGAATAAAAAATAAAAAGCGTAGAAAAGAGACGCGCCCTTTGAGACTCTTTAATGCCGTAACTTCAATTTGATTTAGAGATGAAAATGTGGAAGATATATAGGATTATGTTTGGAAATGGACTTTCTCTTTATATTAAAATATATATGAGCTTGGCCTCGAACATTAAATGAGATTTCTAATATTAACCCCTTCGGTATTTATCATAAAGTATTTAATATTAGATATGAAGATGAAGAGGTTTAATTTTATTTTATGAATTCACAAATAAAATAAAAGATTAGAGTACATATTAGCACAGAACATTTTGTCATTTTAAATACTTTCAATTGTTAATTATTAATTTTAATTTAAAAATTATAACACACATATACATATTCTTCATGAAAACTATAAGTTAGATTTTGATCGCTTAATGCAGTAAATTATGCATGTAGTGAGAAAAAAAAATTAATGTTAATAAAATTTCTATGAAATCTATTTTATTAAATAATCTAAGCCCAGTTAATGATCTTCTTCGCCGTTCATCGTTCAACACGGATTTGGCTTGATATACGTGTACGTCGCCTCATTTCATAACGTACACGACGTGACTCCTTAACTAAAACTGAGAAAGAATGATATAGATAATACAAAAATGAGTACAACTCCTTATTTTCCTGAAAGTTTCTGCAGAAGATTATCTTACAATTTTTCATTAAATTTATAGACTCATTGCCTTCCTTCGGTAACTATATTCTACTTTTGTATCTAAAACTAACTCAAAAG
Source organism: Hermaeophaga mercurialis (assembly GCA_951812935.1). Taxonomy (NCBI): domain Eukaryota; kingdom Metazoa; phylum Arthropoda; class Insecta; order Coleoptera; family Chrysomelidae; genus Hermaeophaga; species Hermaeophaga mercurialis. Next base: position 42,319,505 of record OX638359.1, on the reverse strand, counting down.
AACATTATCTAGCGTTCCACAGGGACCGATCTTCTATCTTATTTACATAGCTGTCATTTCCAGAATAATAACATGACTACCGCAACATATCTCTTGACATCTCATCAAGACCCTGTCGAAACATTTTATACACGGCGTAATGTTTTATTGCCTATACATAAAGCGGACTATAATGACATCAGAATAGTTCTAAGTTACCGGCATAAATCTTTTCAGGGGCAATTTTCTACTCAATCACTGTGAGAAAATAGTACTCAATCTCAGCCATACAAAAAAAATATGATGAACACGTTAACAATAACTTTGGTAGTTTGATTCCTGGATTTCGAGTTAAATTGCATACATTTTCACTATATCATTTTTTCGCAACTTAAACTAAATATAAATTTGAAATTTTTACTTTGAAGTGTGTTCGTGTGTTTGGGTGGTTGGTGAGAAACTCTTTCGAGGTTGTTTGTGACGATTAAGACATTTTAAGGATGAACACGTCTTATTGGTCAGTTTTTATAAATTAGCGAATTGTTGATTGGTTGAAATTCAAATGCAGCTGTTTTCTGCACTCGACTAATGTCTTGTTTTTATATGAGATCATTTGGAGAATATACAGTGTGTACTAAGGTGAACTGGATATTATTTAAACTTGTTTAAAATGAGTGCATTTTAAACACCCACTTACCGCTTTTCAAATTTGGACGCTATTTCCACGGTGCTAAAAACCTTCACCCAGCGAAAATGAACCTCTTCAAGTTTGGCATTTAATAGGTATCATTTGTAATAGAACGAAAATGCAAAATACCTAGGAATTCATCTGGTTCCACGATTATCCTGGAAAACACAGTTACTTACAAAAATAAAACAATTGGGCCAAAAACTTAGGAAACTATATTGAATAATAGGTCGTAGATCTCGAATAACAATTTACAACAAACTGTTACTATTAAAAGTCATACTAAAACCCATATGGACCTACCAATTACAGATATGGGGTGCAGCAGCCAACTCATACTTCTCTAAAGATTTCAGCCGAAAATACTTACAATACTCACAAGATCGAAATAAGTCGGGATCTTGTATCTAATATTGAGAAGGTAAGAAAAGTATATAAATAGGAAGAAACTGATATTATAAGGGGTACTTAAGTTTAAATTATGACGTAAGCGTAATTGTTATTCACGTTAAGTTATATCTTTAGGCAGTTTCTTGAAGTTTTTCCTGATAACTAAGATGTTAAACCCACACAAGTGTTACAATATTTTAAAACTATAGCTTTTATTAATCATCATTACGATGGTCATAAAAGGGATTTCCATTTAAACATAAAACACACACTATATGTAGCAGACATATAACCAATTTTGTATTTTATTTACATCAAAATGACAAATTACACGGAATTTATCAAAAGAATAATCAGCTGTATCTTTAATATCGTGTTTTTAAACAATAAAAAACATGAAAATGTCAGATGGTTACAGATATAAAAACACGGTTAGTGTGTAATTTAAATAACATCAATAAAACATCATGCACGGGCTTTCATAAATATATACGAGTAGTGGATAAGATGACAAATACATTTTGTGAACATTAAATTTACCAATTAATGTGAAAATCTCAGAAAGCTAAATGTTTGATGATAATTGTGGACAAAACAAAATTACATAAGGAATAGATATTTTACAATAGCTGATAATCAACTTCTAGCGAACTGATTTAGAATTTAGAATATATTGTAATCTAATCAGGTTATCAACATTATAATTAAGGGGAGTAGGGAAAATCAAGTGGAATAATTAGTAACATTTATTTAAAAAGAAATATTGTTCTACAATAAAATAATTGTACTGGAATATGTAATAGTGAAACGAAATTTAAAAATACATACGTAACTTATTCTAATTTAATTTGTTTTTACAATTCTTAGAAAATAAAATTTTCGAATTATTTTATTACGTAATAGATTTGTTTTAGAGCAGGGAATTGTAGAATTTTCATAATTGTTTGAAGAGGAAAATTGCCTGGGGCAGGTCATATTTAAGCGACGTTTTTATTTAATGAAATCAGGAGTACAAACATAAGAAATTAACTCCCTCGTGAAATTCAAGAAAGAAAATTGAAGTACTTTTTAAAGTGGATGAGAGAGTTCTTTGAAGTAATATTGCTAAGTTTGTTTTTACTGTGAATGGATATATATATTTTTTTTCTCTTGTATATTACTGCGAACTTTAGAATTACCTTTCATTATAACGAATAATGTTTTCAGAATATTTTGTGTTTAAATTTTGCATTCGTATAGTAGTAAATGAGGAAGGGTGACTGAAAATTAATGTTGGAGTCGATAGTAGCGGGTAAAAGCAGTAGTATTTTTTTTATATGGGATTTATATCTGTTCGGTAGTCAAGCTTTTTTCACTTTCACATTGGTTATTGATATATAAGAAGAAATAAGAAGCATGGACAAAAATAAAGGAATTTATGATAGAACTAAAAACCAATGAAAGATAGTGGAAAAGGTGAGTGTTATACATACACTTTGCAGAAATACTAAAAATATTAAAGAAGTCAAACAAATTGATAAATATATGTAATTGTACCATGAAAGAAAGTGATAAAAGAGAAATGAAAATAAATTAAAAACGGTAGAAAGGAGCCATAAATCAACAACAGTATAGAAAGTATAATCAATACTAAAATTATTGCCTATAATAAATTTATTTAAGAAGTTCATTATGGTATTGATTATTAATTAAATCAACTCATTAATTGGAATACTTGTAATAGGTGCTTACTGAGATATTTATCGTGGAAATTTATTTCCCATTTGTAATATTCAGAATACATCCCTGCATGAGCGTATTAACGCTCAGTGAAAACGAAATTGTTATTTAGAGAAATTATGAGGGTAATTTCACGTTTTCTCTTCCTCCTTTCCGTTTTCCAAGTGGAAATAAATTCATTGCAGAAGACAAATCGTAATAAGAAAAAGACATCCTCCCGGATTTTCTACACATTACGTCTAAAGCCTTACAGTAAAATAATAAATAGAATTGTGCGGAGATACCTTTAAAAACTCATTATGAGGTCTTTCTGTGTATACAGTTTTTGACGCCATATATAAGATATATTTTGCCTTTTTTTTTGTAAAACTACCCACGGTTATTTTATATTTTTAACTCATTAAACACCTGCCGGCTCAACATGTTAGCATACAAGGATGTAAATTATCAAACCTATGAGGTAGAGACATACAGAAACGCTTAAATAAGGTAATAACGGAATATATGATTTCTGGTGAAAAATTCTGCATCTATAGAACAACGAATGCCGACAATAAAACAGACGATAAATTTCGTAATGGCGCAACAGCTGCCGATGCGATCCCGATGATATCCCTGGCTTCGGCTCGAAGGACCAGATTTTTAATCGAATGAAAAATGCTCGAATCCAAGCGTTAATAAGCAGATTTTTAAAATGTAAATGTTCCGAAAAAAGGAGATTTATGCGCGAATGAATTGAAATTAATAAACCGTGAAAATGAGGTTTGGGAAAGAGAAGGAGTTAAAACATAATGCTACGTTTCAATTGATCACAAAACTACTAAATATTATTGCAATATATTTTTACATAATAAATGATTGCAAATTTACTCGTTTATGGTAATTTTACATGCTTGTTATTCGTACCAAATTACTACCAATATTCATTATTGTAAATCCACTAGTGTTTTGTACAATTTACCTTAAAATGAACTGTATTAAAATAAATGAATACAGTAAATGTTTTTTTAATTATTGTCTGGTGTTTCATGTTGTCCGTTATTATTATTGTAAATAGATTAATCCTGTTGGCATTCCCCAAATGGTTTATTTTCCTTGGAAAGTTGCAAAACACCGATTCGTCTAATTTGAGCGGTTTCTGGTCCTGTCTGAGCCGCCCTTTCTTTATTCAAATAAAAAATAAAGAGCTTTTCGATGGGGTAAGTAGAAGAGTCAAGTCTGTATGGAGTATTATACCCTGACCAGGTCCCTACTCAAAGCGACCAAAGGGAGTGAATCCATTTTAGTTCGCCTTTTAAGGTTCTTTGCGATGCCATGAAATATTCCATATAAATTGTTCACAAAAGATGGATTATCGGTGGCCTTTTGTGAATCGAAATTTGCAAGTAAAATTATTTTCTGGAAATCCATTACGAATTTGAGTTTGGCTAAGATGCTTACGATGCAAATCGTCTTAGAAGTTTCTCTCTTAGATATAACAAAATATAATTTAGGACATCTAAAAGTATTCACTTTGCCAAATAAAAATTTTATAACTAAGACTTTGAAAGTTTGTTTGAACGCGATTTTTCTGTATGACCACATCCAAATACATACTATTTCCAATAAATTCAAAGAAATATAGCATATTTTGCAACTTATAATTCTTGTTGGAAACTTTCCGTATAATTCAAGCTCGACAACATATTTGCAGTCACCTATTTGATAATTATTTATATTATTTGAGTAATATCTATTACTGCTGTAAATATTTTTTGTATTCCACTATAATTTGTATTGATATATAAATAAGTAACCAAAAATATAACTAATGCCATCTAGTTTTTGTCCACTCAATGAGAGTGCAAGCATAAATTTTTTAGTATTAATTTTTGCTGACACTTTTTTATTCGGTTTTTCAATTACGGGTGATTGCATTTTGTTTTTGTGATTTGGTACATATATTCCTGGGATAATGATTGTATACAAATTGGTGTAAATTGAAAAATGTCCATTTTTCCACTTTGAATTTTTAAAATACTCATAAAAATATTTTTGATGAATAACCTTTGTTCAAGCGGCCTTTTTATAATGGAATGTAAGCATGAATTGAATATTTCTCACAGCTAGAAAAACATTGCTCAATCAAAAACCACAAAATTGTTTTTGAGTTATCAGAGTTTTTAAATATACATTAAGTTGATTGTATTTTTTGTTTTTTAAATGAAAATTTAGCAAAAAAATCAATATTTTTCGTACGTGTAAAATTGAAATGTAAACACCTCCAACTCTTACTTAATCAAAAAAAAACAAAGAAAAATTAGCAGCAATACCAAACACATATTGATTCTGGTTCAAATTTCCCACTTTTAACTGACGCACACATTGTAAACGCGATTGATGGTTTTCTAAACTATCTGGAACCGTTCGAAAGTCCTGTGATAAATCTTTTCCGTCATTAGAGTTTTCAAAATGGAGAAAATTCGATTTGTAACATTCCCTTCTTCTTTTTACTTAATTAGGATCGACAAATATTGGCCCTTGCCTTGATTTTTATTCAATTACAACTACCTACACTCCCGAGTCTCACAATAACGAATGCAGGGGTCGGATAGGGACGCGCTAGTTAAGTGGTGTCATTTGTTCTTTAATTCAATGCACAGGCTTACGAAAAGTGTGAAACGGTTGGAAAAATCCTTATCATCGTGTACATCGTAAAATACAAGGTGTGTTAATCCATCCTCAGCTTTCTACTATAATTGGATATTCTGTTTTAATTACAGGTTTTCAAAAAATATATAAATGTGGGCCGAAGGACCCTCGTCCATGGTTCTTTGAGCTTTGGCCAGCAAAAAACTTATTGATTGATTGTTGATACATATTTTTTTATGTAAAATGACTGCACCAACTGCACCTTCAGATAAACTTTCAGAATTAGTAGATGGACAATTTATTGAAAATTTTGTAGCAGTCAACAGGCTTTCAAAAATAACGAAAAAGAATAACGAAAAACCGGAAGAATTTACTGAACCTGATCAATTGTAATGAGAAGAAATTATGAACTTCTATCAATTTTTGGTTCTGCTTTGGTCGGAATTGATTTCAGGAGAGGACGAAGACGTTTTGCTAGCTTTTAAAGTTTTCAACACAGATGAGGGCAGTATTTTAGGTTAAGAAGATGTGAGAAAAATTTCGCTCAAATTTTGTGAATCCTTTAACGAAGAGAAACTATATAGTTTTTTTATCTGTAATTTCGATTTCATGGTCCTTATTTTTTTTTCAAGTTCTGCTGTATTTTACCGGTTCTTTCTGTTTGTTGATTTAATAATATTTGGAAATGTTATTTTCCGTCTGTTTGTAACATTAATTTAATTTAATATAAAGACGAAAAAAATTATTTTCTTTTGAGGAAGATTAATTTTAATGCCAAATTTATGTTTGAAAATTTTACACCTTGAGAAGATCAGAACCTGGGTCTTATTTAATTCATGCAGCCGGAAAGAAATTACTATTTACAGTTATTATAAATTATAAGATACTAATAACCTAAAACACTATGAATATCGAACTTGACAAAGTTCTCTAGAATTTAGAGAGTCGGGAGTTGGGATCGGATTTAAATTAAATGTGTACGTTTTTCCTATTCGGTTTTTCCGGTAAACATTGATGACATTGTCACATAAGGAAAGGCAGTACCGACATTTTTCCAAATTAATTCCTTCGATAATCATTTTATTCGTATTTCATAACCATTTTGTGAAGTAAATATTGGTGTATAAGGTTACACAAAGTTATTATTCAACACCAAATCAATATTTAATATAAATACTTAACCATCCACTGAGGGTTTTAACGTTAATATTGTGTTTGTAGTTTCCCTTTTATTTATTGAACATTTTATTTATTGTCGCAATAAATTGTTATTGTTATTGAATTTAACTCCTCTTATTGTCTCCTCACGCAATTATTAAAACTGCCTTTATACAGAAGAGAGCGTGAAAATATTTTAGTTACAAATAAAATGGAAACAAGTAGCAAATAGTAGAGTGATTACAGAATAATAATTATTAATATAAAATTCGAATCTTGTTGCGGGATTTAATTACAAAGAGCCAATAATTGGATTACTCCTAACAGCAAGTTTTTAGAAGATGTTGTGAAGGTTAATAAGCAACGGAAGAGCAACACTGTTAATTAGTTCTCAACGGATAATTTCCAGCAAAACTTAATTAAAACCATATAATATATTTAATATGTTAGTTTGTAGGTAAACTTAAATATGATGCTGCAGTGTGGTAATCAACAGTCACATGAAGGAAAAACGGTGAAGCCAGCAACCACAAAAAGGATTGCCGGCTGATATTAGGAGAATCGTCCTTCGGTTATGTGTGAAAAGTTCGTCTCTGAATACTATTAGTGTCACAGATCAATAGCATTTCAGAGGAGAGATGTAAAAATTAAGTTCATTTTCTTTAGATTATTGTGATTCTCGTAGAAACACAAAAGTTAAAAAGAACCCAGAAAAATCAGATATGAGAAAGTAGTTAATTGCCGGTAAAGCAATTTGATGAGTGTTTATTCAAATCATACAAAATTTTATCCGAAATTCTAGTTTTCTTCTGTAAATCTTCAAAATGTGAGCAAATTAATGTTTCAAAATTTTGTTTTCTTCTGAATAAGTATTTAGAACTACAGTAATTTATCATTATGAATATGATTAAAAATGTTATATTTGTTTTTCTCATTGTAACATATTACTACTATTTTTTTTATTTTTGGGACAGAAGGACGACTTCATCACTGCATAACAAAGAAAAATAAATTCGAAAATAATCGGAAAATAGGGTTTCAAAAGGAAAACAAGAAATGGTCAATTAAATGTCTATTACTGATTTAATTTAGATATAATATAAGAAAAGTGAATTTAAAAAAAAATGGCTTCGGCGATTTAGTTCTTCTAAAATATTCTTCACTTGATCCTTTTGCTTATCTTATGATCATGTAATGGTTTCCACTTTTCGTTTTAAATTACTTTTCTAGATAATGTTACCAGGTTTCTCTTTTCTCATATTCTGGTTTTGCTTCAAATAACTCTCTTTTTATTCTGCTTTAGTATTTTCCTTTTACAGAACTTTAAAGAACCTCAATTGACGTTCTCATCTTTTATGATTTTTAATATCCTTCTCCAAAGTTGAAGATTTTGTGTCATCCTCTTCCAATCTGTTTCCTTTTGTTTAATCTTTTATTTCTTTACGTTCTAACATTCCCACATTCTTTCTACGTGGCCCATCCATGGTACTCTTTAAGCTCTAATATAATGTATTATTTTAGGGTAGTTAATCAAGGTCTTTAATTCCTTCTTCATATTCCTTCATCTGTCTTGTTTCCTCTATTAATTTCCCTCTCCCATATCTCGAATTTTATTTTTCCTTTTTGTCAAAGCCCAGTGCTCTAGATAAATATTTTCACTTCGGAAAAGTTAGTTATACTTTTTTTCGCTAATCTTTTATTTATTTCCGCTTCCTCCTCATTTTACCTTACCTTCTGGTTTACTAATATATATTTTGTTGAATCTTCGCCCATACTTCTTTGCTGCTTTTTCCTACTTGCAGAATACAACTTCCAGTTCTTTTTTTGCTTTAGTCAGTAAATCTAGGTTATACTGTAACTTGTTGCCTATGGTGATATAAAATCCCTTTTGTTTGTATTGCACTTTATTGTAAATTTTTTTCCAGCATTATAATATTTGTAAAAAATAAAAATAAAAAGCTATCTCGAAGCTTACGCTTTTGTGGATACATATAATATTTTTAATACCATCAGTAAAATCAAATTTTTGTGTTAAGCCAAGAATAAAATTGCAAACTGTGACGAAAATATTTTTGTTCATATATGTGTTTGGGCGTTGTGCGTAAATAAAAATAGTCCAGTGAACGTAATAATTTCCGGTTGAAAAGAAAATAATATTTTGCTATTCAGAGCACAGATTAAAATGGTACAGGCCATCAAATGCTCTAAAAGGTTTTACGTTCGTGGAATAAAATAGAAGCACTTACGCAGTCATACGAGATTCGTGGCAATACAACTATTGCGTTTTAAAATGACACAATTTCGGTAAACTTTTCAGTTATCAATATTTTGAACAAACTAGTAAATGCAGCAGATTCATTTATGTCTCACATCAATTTTATAGAGTTGTGGATAACCATTTGTCTCCATCTCATTCAATAACTCTAAAATATCGAAACTATTTGTTAGATAGCTAGAACTTAATTAATATAGTAATTATTCTAGTATGAGCAAATTATATATAAAATAGGCATCGCGAATTTTGTTTCAATCATCAATTTTCTCTAGTTCTTTTTTACTTAAGGAAACATAACGAAAATTTCCAATTAACTCATTTTATTTTGTTATAAATGGTTTGTATGTACTTCTGTAGCTTTAAATAATACGCCTCCGTGACTCAAGAGTAACGTTTAATTATTAAATTAAGAGAATCCTTTATGAACGGTTGGACTCTTATTGCGAAACACTGCTTGCTTAAAACAACGTTGAATATTTTCTTGTTGCCTTACTTTGCACTCATTCCTTAGCATTTGTACAGTCAATTTATAAAAATAAAATCCTTTACGTCAACAAACATTGTTCTATTTAATATTTATTTCTTACAATTTACCCATTTATGATTTAAAATTTAACTTTAACTTATTGAAATAAAATGTTTAAAAAAATAATGTAGAATGCAAATTAAGTAATTTTCTTTAAAGTTACAGTTAATATACTTTATATTAACAAATATTAAATAGAGGACAAACAATTGAGAGCAAATATTATTTGATTATTAAATAAAATCTCACAGTCGAATAAATCCAAAATAACATGGATGCTGCCAAAATCGAAGTTTATGCGATGCTGAAAGGGAAATTAATTTCATTTAATTTGTCCCTTCCTCTTTTCCGCCTCCTTTACAATTTGAAGAATCTATTAAAATCGCTGTCGATCTATTTATTGGCGAAAATGCATCGACTGGATTTCGTTTTTTTCTTTTCGATATGGATCCATTTAAAGTCAGCGCTTAAGCTTTACAGATTTTTCAATAAAATGGTTCGAACATAGAACTGGTGTGATTAATTTCGCGTATTGTGTTTATAACCACGATCTGTAATTCCAATTATTCCAGTAGTTTGTCCTTCAAGTAGTAACCGTTTTTGGGTTAGATTATCCTTATATTTATTGTTATTTAAAAGGTTGATACGTTAATCCTATATTCTTAATTTTTTTTTTTAAGTTAAGTTTAATATAGAATTTTCACTACAAAAATCGATATACGTCATACACTATTTTTCTATTCTAAACTAACGAATCGAGCCTAGCCGAAACCCACACGAGCGCTTACGAGCATTCATGTGCGTGCACAAATTTGTCATTATGTGTATACAATATATCAATAATACTACTTATATACGCCCATGAAACCCCCATTTAAAATAAAAACGAAACTGTTAATCAAAATGATTATGATGTTGTGACTGCCACATCAAAATGGTCTAAATGGTGTATATTAGGGTTTATTTTCTTTAGGATTCTTTCTTTTTCTTTCTCAGTACATACGTGTTTCTTAATATTCAGTCAGATCTCTTCAAATATCGTTTTTGCCCTTGATTCAACTCAACAAAATATTTATTTATTTTACTCTAAGATCGAAAGCAACGACTTAACCTAACCAATTTTAAAAGAAAAACGTTGAAGCAAATATTCCCGGAACGTCTAGTGCGAAAACAAAAAAGTATAAATCATATGAAAATTAAAACATTGGAAGGCAAACTAATTTAGAACTGGCATTAGAGTAGGCAAATCGTGGAAGTTTAAAATCCCAATGTACAGAACTTGTTGAATAAATAATGTTACGGCTCGTTGGCTAATTAGAAGCTGCGTGATACATTGCATATGAACTTTATATTGGGGAAAAGTTTAGTTTGTTTACATTTTCCTTTTACACGGAACGCTAACGAACAGGACCGAATTCCAACACTTTATTTAAAAACAGTAAACAGTATAAGTTTACAATTAAATAGTGATCTGTAATTTTATGAATCTAAGTAATTTGTAATAATTATCATCACAATGCAGTATAACATGTTAACATAAGAAACAAAAAGGTAAACATATATTTTTTGTATGCACGTGAAATATCTAAGTTTCCAAAACGATTTCCTGCAAACAGGGCTAAATTACAATAAGAATTATTTGTTATTTTTATCTTAAGATAAATATGTAATTTGGGTTACTCCGGTTCTGTATTCAGCGGCGGTTCTTGTTTATTTAATACGAATGTGTACCTATGTTGTGCGGTAAACGAACAAATTAAATTTTTTCAATTTAGATAACGAAAAACAAACAGGTTGGTTGATTAAGAGAGTTTCTTTTCTTTGATGGTTAAAGTAACAAAGGGAAAAACATTGAATGTTTTAAAAATAAGAACGGAATACTTGGGGTTCATGATATCACAATTAATTATACAGGAGACAGAAACACGGATGTAGAAGAAGAAATAATAGCTACGAATAGAGCATATTATGCTAACCTAAAAATACTCATAAGCAAAGCACTAACAAAAGCAATAAAACTAAATAATGATGTACGTAGCAGAAACGATAAAGCTGAGAATAAAGGAAGAAGAAAAATTAAGAATAACAAAGAAAAAGATAATGGGAACAATACTGGGATATGAAAAAGTAAAGAGAAAATCTAGAAGAAGATATAATAAAAAAAAATAAAAATGCAGCAAGTTAAATGGCTAGGATATGATTAGAGAGAAGGAGAGAAAGGGGTAATCCACAACATATTGCAGTAGAACGATGCCAATGTACCACCAGAAAATAATGAACTCTCCAACGTTGCCAACAAAGGAAATCCCTACAACCTCTGCCGAAAAATATTTAGATATATCAGTTATTGATACTACACAGTAACCTCGAACCGCAATCCAAAAATGTAAAAGAAAGAAGAAAACAAACATAATCAACAATTCTCCTTACAAACTGGAGAAAGAAATTGTTGTTAGGAAAAAACCATAAATGGTAACAACAACTAAACCAAAGAAGAATACAAATACGAAACCAAAGAAGATGAGAAAAAGTAGACCAAAGAAAAAAATTGAGAGTGTGAAGGATGCAAAAAAGTATACGAAGAACCAAAATGTGAAGACTGGTTCAGGTGCTTAAAATATAAAGTTTGGTGGCGTGATAAATGTACCATTTATACAAATGTCGGAAGCTTCATTTTCGATTTATGTATTGATTAGTATTTGGGTACTTTTATCACCCATGCGTATTCTTATACCACATTACCTTAAACTTGTCTACGGATTTTAAACCTTTTTATTTTAGTACAACTTCAAACCTTACTATCTATTTTGTATAAATATTTTATAGGGATCCAATAGTTCATACTGCTAGAACAACCGTGTTAATAATAAACTCATAAGACACAAACCAGTAATATAATTCGATCATGCTTTTCATAATCTTTTAATTTGAAGTTCATCATAAAAACTAGTGGGGAGTAAAAAATGATCGTTTTAATTTGTTCCATCTGCTGAAAATCGATGGTGATCCATGAGAAAAAAAATTGCAGTGGCCACGCCAGAAACAATGTTAACCGGAAAACCCACTCCCTCTTAATCAAGGATCTGATCTGAATTAACCCTGGTCCACTACCGAGGAACACGGTGGAAATGTATAAAAAAACTGCCTGATATATGCCAGAACGTATGCATCTGTTAACCGTAACCTTTACTAACCTATTTTCCCACTGTAGTTTATGTGCCAGTATAAGAGTAATTTAAAGTAAGCCATTGCACCGATTCGATCGGCCTCCTTCACTTTAGTCGAGGATACTTCTAGTTTTTGTTGTTAAAGAAGTGTTAAATATTTAGTTTTTTCGAACTAACGATAGGGATCCTAAAGTAAATGTAGATTTATATTTTTGACAGACCAAAGATTATTGATTATGTATTTAAGAATACCTGGATTATTTTGACTGTGTTAGTACAGGTGCATCCTTAGGGATAAATGCGTAAACCTAGAGCAATTTTAGGATCTGTTTGTAGTTAAGAGAAGTTTATTATATGCTAACCTTAGAACCATAGAAGTACATTTATCGAATATTTCTTTTCTTTTAATGTAATATATTCCGTATATACTTTAAGGAGGGCACTAATTCTAAAATGCTGAAGATAAACTGATTTATTTCTTGATAAATCAGAAAAAATTTAAAGATAAATAAGATAATTATCGCCCCTAGTGTTAGTTGAAATATGGCCAATCCACTTAAGCCTTCTCAAGGGTTTTTGAAGTGGCTCATTTCGCAGTTGTCACCGATACAAAGAAACAGCAGCGGTCTCGGGTGCAGAGGCCCAACAAAGGCAATACAATACTTTTGCGCGATTTTTCTAAAACGTGTGACCAGCAAATGTAAGTAGGCAATATGTCTCTCCACAAATTCCTAGTTTCAGAGATATAAGCGCCCGCTCCTTCTGAATTATCTCCTCTCACCTTCTGTGACATCTTCGGTATAAATCACCCACCAGACGGTTCTTGTTTCTACTACCTAAATTATTTTGATAACCGTTAAAGGCACTACTATTTTTCAGAGAAATAAAAACCAATATAATTAATTAAATCAACAATCGGCGTATTAGGTACGTACATCTGAAAGGATAAAACAGTACAACGATTTTCATACATATCATTTAGAGATAGATATGCAGGTTGTTCAAATATATGCAGACAATAAGTGAAGATATTGTAACAATCATGAGGGTTTAACACAACAACTTTACAATTGCTTTGATATGAAATGAAATTATAAATTAACGTGAATTCAAGCGACTCTAATACGTCGATGCCGAACTTTATTACTTTCTTACTGTCACTTTCCCTGAATTTATATACTTTTCTTTTTTTCTCGTACATTCTCCAAAAATGTGAACCTTTACTAGTTATTAGAAAATTATACAAGATAAATTTTCACTAATATTAAGTTTTTTAAGACCCAGTACGAAAGGATACAATAAATAACATTTAAATTAATCTTTCTTTAATAGTAAAATGTGCGATCAACAGTTTTGTGTCCCAATCTTCAGGGGTAGTTATTAAGTTTCATGTTTAAAATTGTTGGTCTTATCATGTCCAGAAATCTAAAAATGTTTAAATTATTTAGGTACTAATAAAAAACTAATGTAATTATGTATACGTAATGAATTACGTATTTAAATTAAAAACCTTCTATGTGGGTCAAGCAGCAAGAATTGGTAGCACAGTTTTAAAAAATTCTCACAAATCAAGTTGACATAAGCGACCCATTTCAACTAGAGGCTATCCACAAAAAAATAATAAAAAAATGGTAGCTCCTCCTACAACATCGTCCTTCGTTCTCGTGCGGTCCGAATTGTGACGGAAGTAAAATCCACTTTAAATTCCTTTTTATTGTTTTTTCCAGACTTGGTTTACATATTTTATTCTCGAGGTATAAAGTTTATATGCCAGTTTGGCATCTTTTGCGTGATTTCTTACAGGACATTGTGTTTTCAAAACATCTTCTATACATATTTACAAAAGATTTATTATCATCGTCTTTCAATTCTTAAGGATTATTATGTCATTTTATTCATTTTTTAAGTTGCGAATGTGTTTTAGCTACAGTAGTAATCTTTTTCCATTCCTTTCTGTTTTCGCTTTTAGTCTTCCAGACCTCTATTACCGTTAATATTATGTCTTCTTTCCATGTCTTTATCGGTCTTACTCTGCTTGTGTTCCCATAGGTATTTCCGTTGGTCGTTTTCTCCTTATATATTGGTTATATTAAATGCTTATTACATTTTCTACATTCAATTCCTGTTCAATTTCTCTGTTTATCTTTGGTCTTTTATCACCTTGAGTAGTTTGATTTTTGAACCTTATAAATATTGGTGTTGTTTATACCAAAACGAAAATCATAATAACTGAAAGCACGCACGTTTTGCACTTTTAATACGTTCCGTAAACTTTATGAGCACACTGTATCCAAAGAGACAAAGATTTTAACAATCGGAAAAAACTGGCAGATGCTATCCACACTGTACTATATGGATGCTTAAGTATTGCTAAATCACATAAAGAGAGTTGCAAGATTCCCAAATTTATCCGACTGTCCTTCGTGTATAAGTTTTTCGTCCTTTTTACTAAACTTAATAAAAACTTAGGTTAGCATTTATTTTCGGCTGGCAAAATTTTTCTCTAATTAATAAATCAAAGACATTTTTATCCGATTATTTTCTCGTAAAACGCTTTTCTACTTACAAGACATCCGCAGCTTAACTCATCGCCAAAATCCCTGTTTATTACTGAAAAAAAACTCAAAATTTCTTCGCAAATCACCTGTCGACCATCTCAAATACTGTAAATCCATACTGGTCAAAGCTTTTTATCGTTTTCTTTTATTTAACAATGTGTCTGGAGTTTGTCGTCTGGCTCGAACGGCCTCTCACAGTGCCAATATGGTGCGCTCGCGTGTCACCCGTCAGCTTTTCACAGAGAAACTGATACAACATAGCAGTCTGCACCTGAAATTGTCAACTCCTTTAAATTAGTGTCACAGCGTATAAAGACGTTAGAAAAGTTTATGAAGGCTATAATTTGGAGGCGACTTTGGAACGTAAGCACGTATTTTTAGTGCAATTCTCTTTACAAAATCGTAGAATTTCTAATAAAAAGTAGGTCTAATATATAAAATATTCGTTAGCTTTTAAATAAGCCGAAGAAATACAGATGTACTGGCATGATTTTAATTTAAATAAAACACACAATACTCACCTATAAACAAAATAACTTTTTAAAATTGCACATACACAACCTCAAATGTCAAACACAAACAAATAAAAAGATGGCTTTCGGTATAAATGTACGTCCTACGCCAGTGGCGTTACGTGGTTGTTACTAAGCGACAAACGTAAATAATATAATTTGGTTTCTGGATATGTAACGGTAGCGACTTCATGAAATACTCTTTACGAATGGGTTCTATAAACTTGCAATATCTAAAAATGTTCTGTTAATATGTATCGTTTGTCGTTTCATATAAAAAATATCAGTTTTATTGATTAAAACATCAAAGTACAGATCTGGTAGTTTATGAATAAAAATAATTATATTAGTCGAAGAAAAAGCTATATTTACTTCATTTAAACTGCTGAAAATCAATGGAAAACAGTACTATATCAGCAAAATGTAAATTATCTTAGAAAAACCCTTGATGCTGTAAGAGAACTTTCTGTAAAAGAACGATTGAATTGTAGAAATTTTATTAATACTTATTATCTAGGAAATATAGAAGGGCTTAATAACGTACTTAATTTTATTTTCACATACAAATTCAATCGTTCGAAAGAGTCCGAATACATAAAACTTAACTTAAAAGGTGCTGAAGAGATGTTAGAATTAAACTGGAAAATAAAAATTTATAAGTAGAAACTGACCGATCCTAGAGCAAACCTATTAGTTTTATTGTCGTAATTAATATAAAAATATTGAGCAAGTTGAGAAGATTAGGTTTCTTTAGCAAAAACATCCGGTCGGTATTGTAATCGCTTGAAATCTTTATACAGGAAATTCATAGAATTATCCAAATCTGAAATTTCATTAATTATAAGAAAGTCATAAATAAGTTGTAGAATCTACTTCACTAAAATTCAAATAATAATTCAAGAGGTTGATCACGTGCAAGTCTTTGCAAAAACTATATGGAATCACCCTGTGAGCGCGTGATAAAATTAAGTCGAGTATGCAGCGGCGTCACAATGAGACAATTTTATTAAATTTAATTTTATTTAATTTCTAGTATTTACATTTTATTCTGTGGGACTCTGTGTACAAATACAATTATATGTATATGTAAATTTTTCTCACATGAGTTTCTATTTTTAAAGTACAACAACAATGTGATGGATTAATAAAATTTAAAAAATTAAAAACTAATAAAGAGTACAAAGATGATTCTGAAGAAGTGTCGGATAATTCAGTAAAAGTAGATGTTTTTATATAGAAAATGTTCCTTAACTTTTCTTCACGTTTTTCCCGAAACGACTTTATTTAAACTTATATATACGATAACTCAAGATAGTATTTTATTTTATTTCTTTGTAACTTCTATAATTGCAGTAATAAAGTATGTGCGTCCCAATTTTCTTCAATTTTACAAATTAATATTTTTTGAGGTTACTTAAATTAAAAAAAAATTAAAAATTGAAAAAATATCGCTATATACATATATAACGAAATCCACATTTGTACATTTTAAAAAAATATTAGCTTTCTTTTTCAAATAATTCATTATAAATATGTTGATTGGAACATGGAAATACGATTTTTCCAGGAGTTACAGTATTATATTTGATAACTATGTAAATTGACAATATTTTTCAATAAAAATTTGCAAAAATATGATTCAATGGACACTTAATAGCGTATCCTTTTTTTAATCTAAAATTAATTCATTAATATCCATACGAAAATTGCAAAAATTGACATTATCCTTTCACGGTGTTGTTTCCTCTTACTTAATACGATTTTTTTGGTTTCACTCAATTGTCTGAGAAATAGAATTTCCCTTAACAAAACTGTTGCTGGATCATACATAAAATGCGTACACCACTGATATAACCTAGGGAATATTCTTTAGACAAAATTTAAGTAAACCAGTAAAGTAGTGATAATGTAACGCATGATAATTTAGCCAAATAATGTTCGTTTGCTGTATTTGCCTGCTTCTGGAATACCGGGACAAACTTTCAAAGCTACGATTAGTGACCTGTATAGTTTAACGTTGGTAAAATATGCATTTGGCTGTTACCTCGTATAATTCATATTTTATTGTAGTTTGTTCTCGCGGATTTATTGCCCTCTTCAATCATTATTCAGATCATAGTAAAGGGTACACTATGAAATTGCACCGTATGCGCCAACGTTTTGTCACAACCAGCCCCATATTATAAATTTGATTTCCTATTTCAAATTTTCCTTTTTTTAAAATAAGTTTTTATACAGGCCTAATTTTAATTTTAATAAAACACACAACTCTCATTTATAAACAAGGTAATGAATCAAACATAAACAAATAAGAATATGGTTTTCATCATAAATCTTCTTGTCAAGCCAGTGGCGTGACACGGTCATTATTAAGTGAAAGATAAATAAGACACAATTTGGTTTTTGCGCATGTAACAGTTGAAACTTTATGGTTTGTCCTTTACTAATGAAACGGATTATAATAATCGAAGAATCAATGTTCAAAGTAAACTGCCTTTAAATATTTGTCTGTCATAAAAGGGGGGCATACTAATGTTGCAAGCCAATAAGAGCACTGCAACCGGGTATGTAAATATTTAGTGTCAAAAATTTAGAAAATTTCAGTGCGCTAGAAAATTGACTTTGGTAAATAATTATGTAGTTTTAAGAGTATATTGAAAAATAAAGATTAAAAAACTTTCGGGTATAAAATTTATATCTTTGTACGACCATATTTTCAATATATTTTTCATGATTTGGCATTATTAGTTACGATTTCAACCTACACGTTTTGTTGCATGCTTTTTATTTTTATACATAGTATTTAATGATTCTAGAATAAAACGTCCCTGGAACGAAATTTTTCAAAATATAATTTGGTGAAAATTACCGTTAAATTTCGGAACTAATTATTAGATTCGTTATATTGAACATTCATTTTATAGGTTGTACATGAAATTATGCGTTTGCATAAAGATCTAATGTATGACAAACCATACAGGGTTATTAAACCTAAAAGTAGATTCAAAAAATGAAAGTGTTTCCATGGCCCTGAAAATAACAATTATCAAATATATGCAAAAAAACTTTTTAAAGATGACGCAAAGAGCAAGAAACAAAATTTCTACAGCAATGTGAAGACTGAGGAATTGACAAAGGAGGAATGTAAAACATGTTTATAATGAAATCGAAAGGTATTAGAAAAGAATTATAATGATTAGTTTTGAGATAAAAAATGGCAAAAAAAGTGTTTTAACAACAAAATCAAATCAGACCAAGAAAGAAATGCAAATGTTTGCAACATCTTTTGTTTTTCCAAATAACATTTTTCATTGTTATTGAAAATATTCCCTATATCTCATTTTTAACGGCTTAGGGAACGCTGAATCTCCCTATATCAATTGAACGCTGTGATGATTACTATTTATCGTAGCAATAATGAGTAATTTTCGAAAATTGCATATAATTGGAATTTTGCTGGTACCAATAGAGATCTAAATAATTTTAACCGGCCATTTGTAAATATCGATTGCACGATTAAAAGACTCAATACACGATATACTGCAATACCAGGATTACTGCAATAAAAAATCACGATCTGATGCGATTGATACAAGCGGTAAGTCATTTATAAGGAAATTTTAAAATAAAATACTAGTTATTTTATATTTTAGTATGTATTAATCTTAATAAAAAGCATCGTTTTTGTCAAATTCTCCAATATCAGCAAACGTTTCTTATATCATATCTAATAATTTCATATGGATATTTATTTGCTCACGTTAGCGATTTCGATTAGAAACAATTAACATACAAAGTCGTATATAAAGTAAACAGTAATTAATTCAAAATTTGGAACAATACATAATTTAGGAGGGGCCTAAGGGTTGTGCTTTGCCATGAGTTCCACATGCAAATTTAACTTTATAACCGACGACTTGTATAAGACGTAATGGATTATTCGTGTATATGCTTTTAGAATGTAGTAAAACGAAGAAATGGGGCAAGAGGCCATAATAGAGGAAACCGAGGGGAAAGGGTTATCTTGTATAACGTCTAATACTTCTTTTCCGCTCTTTTGTGAAACTCTGATTTATTTGAAATTAACATTTCGCTTGTAAATCTAAATTATAAAGTATAGCGGAAAATAAATGCCAGCGTACAGAAATTCTGGAAAATAAATTGAATTATTTAATTTTTACGACTTAGATTCTTTTGAATAATTAGCATGTTGGCACCGGAAATATTCAAATATAAGATTGGTTTCAACAATTTTATAGAGTTAACCAAAAAACTGAAAATCATTATCACATAATAATTTAATGTATAAATGGAGACGACTAGTTTCGACCACACAGAATCATCTTCAGGTCTACAATAACTGGCTGCTATTAGCTACTCTGATCCCCCTTTTTCCTGTTTTATTTCACTTTCCTATGTGTGATTCTGTTATGCCTACACTGGTCTCTTCCGTTTGTATTGGATGACAGACGAGTGTTGCCTTTCCTTTCTTATTTCACCTTCCCAAGTTATTTTTCTATTTGAATCATTGGCTCATTTATTTCCACTTCCTCTTGCGGAGAATTTGTGTTTCGAATAGTCTCATCTAATACTAAATTCTTCCTGCTGGGTCAAGAAGAAAAATGATTACCTTTCATTTACCATTTTTTAAAAATATTTATAAATAAATTCGCCACTGAAATTAATCGAAGATCTGATAGCTGTTAATGCTGGAAAATATTTGTTTAATTATTAAATTGTAGCAAAATGTACGTGCTAAACTAAAATCAATTCGTGCGATCAAATACGTGTACAGAATAAGCATAACAAGTTTAGTATGCAAACACACTGCAAGCCTATTATTTCGTTTTGATTATCAATTTGCCATTTAGTTTATTTCAATCAAACGTCGCATTACAAAATACACACTGCTCAATGCACGTGTATCAGAACCGGTTTTAATTTTTATATTGACAAAAAAATTAAGTAAATATAATTATTGTTAGTTACTACACTTACTTTGTGGAATCTATCCATTATAAATGTAAAAAATGAAATATACTTTTCTGCAAAATTTTACGATTTTACAAAAACTCTCTAAATATTCTTGTCACAATTGTTCAATTTTTTGGTATCATCAGATAACATTAAAGAAATTGAGAGGCGTTACACATACGAGGGTGGGTTGATTAATTCGCGGCATAACAAAGAAAACAATAATTTAGAAGAATAAATTTGTTTTTATTTTTCAGCATAATATCCTTCTAGTTGAATGCATTTTGTTCATCGATGTTCCAAACTCTTTATCCCATCTCTGTAGGTAGATTCTGGCAACTATTCAAAATAACTGTCGCTTCAATCACTTCCAAGTTTGAAGCATATTTCTTTAAGTTGGGGAATAGGCTCGAATCTCAGTTTTCTCCCTTTTTTAAATACCGACAACTTACAGAATTTAATAAGACACTAAATTGACAGAATGTTACTAGATGAAAACAAATTATAAAGAAAAACTATGGTTTATTATGGTAAGCTGCGAATTAATCAACCCATCCCCGTACAGACTTCATTTAGTATTATAGATAATATTCTTCCTTTACTAAAACAGTTGGTTATTATATATTTATTACATAAGGCAATCTAATAAAGGTGAATTTCCCATATTTACTAGTTCGTTTATTATTCTACACTGAGGATATAGAAGATAAGTGCAGCAATCATTAAGAATACAACACTAACTGTTTACGTTATTTCTAAACTATGACTTATTCTTAATAATTTCTGCATTCCTATGTAGAACAAAGATGTAAACAACTTCAAAAAAACAATTAACCCGAATAAACACAGTAAAAATGAGATTCCTGAGGAATATCGAAAAAAAAACAAAGAAGTATAGGATACGAAACGAAATGTGCAAAGAAAGGTTATTAAGGACAAAATAAGAAAAGCACATTGACATAGTTTCGAGATAATTGTCGTATGCTTGAAACAGAATACTTAACAGAGTTAAACGAGAAAGACAACAGGAAAAAATACAAAGGACAATATAGAAAACATGGAACGAAAATATTAAAGCAGGTTCGGAAAAAAAATTTTGCATGGGAAGAGATCAGTGAAATGATAACGGATAGAAAAAGTGCAGACAGAAATGAAATAATATGACATGAACCTAATTAAACCGACTTTACACCTCACGGTAAAAAGGTTTATGGTAATTAAATACTAAAGATGCCGTGATGAGCGATGGATATAATACAAATCTATTGATTTATATATCAAAGATTAGCATTATCAATTCTTACAATAATACATAAATCAATATTTAAAGCGATACAAAAATTTTGTGTTTTCATGTTAATAGTTCATCAAAATTATTAAAGTATAATTGCCGTTTGTAATTAAAACTAACAAAAAATAACTAACAAACTTGGTGTTTAGAAGTCTAGCAATGTGGGGTAAAATACATAACCAGCATCATAATACATAGATGTATATTACAAGGAGAATAGATAAAAATGCAAATGTTTCCGATGATAAATCACATTATACTGACGACAAGCTTTTTTTTTATTTCGACACCAGTTTCGGATTATTAAGAAGGACATTTCGTGGTGTCTAAACTTCCAGACAGGTCCTGAAATGTTCATTGGACATACTAGTTCACCATCAATTAACTCGACTTCAACAATAATAAGCATTGGATTTAAAAAGAGGCTATTTAGAAAAAGAAAAATTACCTTCAAGAAAAGTAAGTCATCATTGTGCGACTGCAGTGATTGTGATGAAGGAATTATTTCTTTGTTGCCATAGTACAAAGGCTAAGAGCAAGAGATAAATTGATATTTCCGATTAAAGTTTAAGAAATGTTGTTTGCAATGTCATTCCCTTCACCTAGTGATGATATTAATGATACTGAAGCAAGTGCAACTTCTCCATCTGTAACCCAACTAACAATATTTTTGGAACGATACACAAAATTATTTGAACCTCTAATCGGTGAGTGTGTTTGAACTCACATCTTTGTGTTATTGAAATAAATTTTGTAAACATGTATTTGAAATTTAGTTACGTAATACTTATATGACTAGTCTTTCTTCAGCTTGAATTGGATTCGTGTGATAATTACTATAGTTGCACTTACAACTTTATAACTTAACATTCTCAAAAATATACTCAAATGCATTAACTTTCTTTCGTTTTAAATTTGTAGCAAGACCCTACAAATTTAACATTAAATATATACCGTTTATAAAATAAAATTATGTTCAATATTTTTTACTTAACATCCGATAGTTTAGTCTGATTTAATATATTTTTCTTAAAAAGTGCGTGAACAAACATTAAATTCGCAAGAAAATCTGCAGGTGGATATAAGGCCTCTAATTGACCAGAATTTATTGCGTTCCGAATACATTTTAGCTTTCTAATTGGCTAAAAATTTGTCATGGCACCAATCAACAAGCAACTAAAACGAGAAATCTAAAAGTCAATTTCAGAGCAGCGTCTAAACAAAACAGTGTAATAAGAACTCGTGGAAATTACTTTATTTTACGAAACTTATTTACATAAAACTATCAAGCTCAAAACAGGTATTCATGTTAAACAAGAGTTCATTCAAATTGTATTTTTCACATAAAATTATTGTTTAGTGACTTAATCAATTTATTCCCATTTTACTGTCATTTCCGGTCAATAAATCGGTAAATATCAAAGGTTTGTGTATTAATTGCCAGTTCGCATGTAAGCAAAAAAATCGGACTGGGTTGGTCAAATCTACAAACAGGTGATGTTATTCGTTTGTCTTTATTTGATCATCGTTTCACTACTGCTTTGTTGATTTTGGTATAGGAATCACTATTACTTTCTGTAATTTGCTCGTCAGCACACTGGCTATAATACTGTCTAAATAGAATAAATTCAACTTTGACTTCCACCTTCTATCGCTTATCGATGTACACCAAAAATCAATCTATCACCGAAATTTTATCGCATCTTCGACTTAAAAAAAAAATATGTAGGTAAAAGCCAGACATAAGCAAATTTCCTACAATATATATGTTTTCGTATTCTGTTATTTCGTCCCCTTAAATATATATTATTTTTCCCTCCATTGATTTGATATAAAACCCTAATAAAAAATGCAAATTAAACTCTTGACTGCTCCGAGAACACACCGTTCTCCAAAACAAAATGCGACTTATCTCTTTCTATTTGCTAAGGAAATAAAGAAAGAACTGTAATGAAATTCGTCGAATCATTTTTCACAGTTTCAGTTTTAGAACGGGAGCGATGTCAATAAATTTACATTGCGAAAGGAAAGGAAAAAGGGACATTTATGTAGCCAAGAACCGAACTCCTATTTCGCATATTTGATTAAACAAGAAGAATATAAATTTTACTGCATGGTACGTTATATAGAATTCACTTCTGCCGCTTTTCCTGCTTCATGGTTATTTTGAACCTTCGCTGACTCTACGTCTATTTTTATAAACGGCATTTCAATCACAAAAATGCAAAAATACGCTTTTAAAAATATTAGCTCGTCTTTACAGTTACAGTTATTTTCCCCAAAATTCTTATGCAAACAAAAGATTAGCAGATCTTGTTTTATCATAATGATTGTTTTTCTAAATATTTTTAGTAATAATTTTTCTTTGTTTAAAATCTTAATTAACATTCAAGAATGAATATAACCTACTAAATACACACAAGAACCTGCTTATTTTATTGAAAAATTAATCTAAATTCATTATTAAACTTGAAGACCTACCAATAGATGAATAAATGAATTTATTTGATTTTTATATTGGTATTTATGTAGCATCAGACCATGCGGGTACAATATCTGTCAATAAACATAATGTAAGGTTGTATTTTGATGCAATTATAAGCTTTTAAGACAGAACCGGTTTAAAAAATAGCACACGTTGACTAATTATCTATAAAACCTTGAACCACAACCAACATTTTTTAGGATTGGCTAATTTTCAAAATACTGTATATTCCAAACAAAATTAAACTAAAACCGAAAACTGATTAGATCAGTATTTTCTCGGCACGTCTATCAATTTAGATACTTTATCACTTCGAAGAAAATTGTACGGCCATTATCAGCTATCACGATGGTATGGACGACGATCGACTTAATTCTATTTCACTTTTGCCGAATAGCTTCTCTGCCGTCTTCGTTGATGCGTCTCTGCCAATATTCAATTTGAGAAATTTCCTTTCGATACTTAAAGCAGAAACAACTATCTAATCGGTGCCAAACTCCTAAAGGAATCAAAACTTTTGGGGCATTTTCTTTGGTATATGAGGTGTGTAAATAAGTAATGAGACTCTGGCAACATAGTCTCCAATATAGTACTGGAAATGTGGTACGAATTTTAACTCGCTATAGTCATTTGATTTTCCTTATCTCTTTTTTAGTAAAAAGGTTTTTGCTTGAGCTTTTTTATAAGTTACATCAATTTCGAAAAATGGTGTGCGATTCGGTGTTTTGTTTGGGACTTGGGTTCAGTGCAAAGGAAACTTTAACAAAACTTCAGCAGACCTCCGCTACAGTGTGTTGTCAAAAATCCAGATTTTTGGTGGTTTAGGGCATTTGAAGATGGTCCACGCAGCGGAAGGCCTTCATCTTCAAGAACTAATAAAAAAGTCTACAGTATCCGGGATCTTCTGCATTCAAGTACCGTTGGTTGACTGTTAGAATGAATGAGGAGAAGTTGAATTTGAATCACACCACCGTTCATAGAGCATGGAACGACTCATTACAACCTCTATAAAGCCCAAAAAAGCAAGAATGAGCAAATGTTGTAATGTTCCGTAAATTGATTGTTTTTGGTTGCTGGAATTTGAGAAAATAAATTAATGCAACAGTAATTAAGGACGAACTTAATTTAAATAAATAATAATACACAATTACTTGGTAATTTTACATGTAGAATTTTATGCATAGCATAATTGGTTTTTATAAAACAGTGGACTGTATTTTGATGTAGATATTGGCTTAGAATAATCTCTACAGAAATCCAGTCCTGATAAACTGATCTATTTTTTAACAACTTTAATGAAGATAACGAAGTTCAAAATTTGTTCTTTAAGTGGTTTACATAATAGTTGGCAGAAACTTTCATTAATCACAACTTAAACTTAATTTTAGAAATGTGGTCTGAAGAGTCATTAAACTTTTAAATTTAAACTTGGGAAGATAATTTATATTTTAAATTATGTGAAGGCCGATAAACAACTTGAGAGAATCAATTTTTAGTGGAGAGTGTGTGTGTGTGTATTGCTCAGTGACTTCTGGGCAACTTTTTCGTCCTGGAATTGGCGTGACTATGATTATGGCGTTGGGGGTGATTACGACATATTGACTAATTGTGTGATCATAGGGCAGTTTTCATTGGTCATTCTGTCTGGCATATATTAGCGAAATATTGATTGGTTGAAGAAAAAATTGCGCACATGACATATTACTTGCATAAAATTATTTTGAAGAATGTACACGGTGTACTAATGTGAGTTGAATATTATCTTAACTTGTTTAAAATGAGTGAATTTTAAACATTACCTTTAATTAGGTCAATAAAGGATGCAAAGTCATTTTTCAATAATCTTCGTAATTCAGTTTAGAATAACTTGGTTTATAATTTGGAGGTGACTGTGGGGTTGAGATAAGAATAGTTTATCTTCTTTCAATATCTTAGCAGATTACTTCAATATAGTTAGGCCAAATAGATTTAATTACTAATTACATAAAGTACCTGACGACACTAATTAACCTAGGTCATTCCAATTATTAATGAAGATGATTTATTTCCTGACTTCATCTTTTTCTTTTCTCTTCTTGATTACTTCTGTGGAAACACGTGGGTTTTCCTTAGTTTTGATATTTTTTAGATTAAATAGTCAGGAAGATAAACAGACTACAAATAATATAATCACTTCCAATTCAGTTGAAAAATCCCATTTTTTATGGATATACTTGCACCCACCAGAATTTTCAAGTAAGATCTTTTCAATTTATTATATTAACCGGAATTACTCTTAAAACGGAATAAAGAATAAGGGTTATGGGAAATCAATCGATGATTCAGTTTACAAACTACCGAATTTCATAAGTCTGATAAAGGAATGATTATCCACCACTCTCTCCGATAATCATATTTTTGAGCCGGAGCATCGTCCATAAATAGTTTGTGCCTCAAGACTAAACAGTTAATCATGACTTCAAAAAAATATGTGTTAGACCAAACGATTGGGTGACCACAATAGTCCTTGTCAAACACCAATTTCAACAATCTGATTTTTGGCCAGTAAAAACATTTCTGTGACTCCTTAGTTCCCTCATATGGCCTGACTTGAGCCCATACGACTTTTTCTTTTTCGGGAATTGACAAATCAGCATAGGAGATGTAACCGTTTTCCAGTACTGCTATGAAGATTGAAAGAACTGTCTCCAGGGCTGCGAGGCTTCTCGATAAAGAAGTTAGTTTGAACGAGAATATTAATTTGTAATTCTATTCGAATAATTGAAAAGAAATCAGCCTCATTAATTAATTTACACACATCCTACAAGATGAAACTGACCCCTACAGCGAAGCCTAATACACGAATAATTTACTATATTGGCTTAATTTTTTTTATGAAGTCTTGGAAAAATCTTGCCATTTTTTTCAAGAGTTGAGTACCTTGAAACGTTATTCGCTTCTACCTAAAGCGTGCCGCCTCTTTGAGAAAGAGGAAACACACATCGGAGTAGGTATTGTAATTAGACATAGTAGACGCCGGTGATTCTTAATTAGATCGACGAAGCGTGGAAGGGTAAAGGCGACACCAGACATCAGAGCAACCCTTAATTTTTGTCGGCAGTCGCAGCTTGTCGAAGACCTAATGATACGAAACCGAAGAGCTGAAATATTGCGATCGAACCGGAGATCGACAACTCACTCTTGATATCTATCGGTTACCGCTATCTTGACAAAAAGCTGGAGGACCGAAGTTGCTGCTTAAAATGTAAGATTGTTTACAATTAAGGGCGTAATCGAATTCCCGTAAAGGTTTTAGAGATCTTAAACGTATAACTGAATTCTTTAAATCCCCGTACTTCAAATTTCAATTTGAGGTAAAGACACTCCTTGTTTCATAAATATTTATGGCTTACAGGTAGATGTTTACGTAAAAAATAAAATTATGTAAATTATGATAAGGTGCTCAGTTAACGTGGTCTAAATTTCCCTTTATTTCATTAATAAAAAGTTATTTGACTTTTCGAGTAAAGGATTAAAGGTGTAGGTGTTACACAAAATCCTGTGGAGGATTATTTTTTAGGTGTAACTTTTAAATTAATTGTAATTCTTACATGACTTATGTTTCACACTTCATGCGTGGTCAGACATTTCATAGAAATTTAGAGATTTCTCATGTACATGCTTGATTGTAAATATTCGAAACAATCAGTATCAGAGATGAAATATATACAGTATGGTGTTGCATTATACATTTTCTAAGCAAACATATTTTTATTTTCTAAAAAATTGGTTAATATTATACATATATTCAGTCCACAAGGTAATCTAAATTAATTGAACGTCCCAGATTTAAATTTTAACTCAGTACCATATATAGAGGATATTGTAGATATTTCTTGATTTCAAACTCTTCTAAATATCAAGTTTCTTCTTGTTGATACTTATATGAAGAACTTCCACTGTTTTTTTTTCAATTTTTATGTTAAGTATAGGCTTGTGTCAATGAAGTGTTTTGTTTAATATGACTTATCTGATTGTTTGAATATATAAGATCGTAAGTATTCACTATACCTGATTTCAAAATTTTTAAGGGACTGGCCAATATATACCAATACGGGCAATTTAACTTATAAATACCTAATTTTTTTAATTCAGGATTTTTGGGCTTTACATTTAATAAATCTGACCTGTTTTTAGGGGGTGGGATTTTATTTTAAATCTCCAAAATATGTAGAAGTTCTGTATGGTATGTTTCGGAAATGTAAAGTTAATGACTACCCTTTCTTCCTTTGTATTGATCAACCTATTTATCAAATGTAAAATGTAATTATTAGAGGTAGCAATTTCAATTGAATTTCACTTAATTTATATTACCTTTTGGATTAAATATGTAATTTTAACCAATTCTTCAGAAAATGAAAAATATAATTGCTTAGAAAATTTCTATCAAATCTCGGACGATGCATGAAGTGCGAAATTTGAGTCATATAAGATTTTTTACACAAATCTTTGGAAAATTGTGGATATTCAATTTTTTTTATTTATCTTTTAGTCTCTAATCACGGTCTAACACATGCTTTGAAATAAAGTTGTCTCACAGTTTCAACCTACTCATAAGTAAAAAATACGATAATTTTAAGTTGTTAATTAGTGCAAAGTGAAAGTTTTTTCAAAGTAAAAAAGAACTATTCTTACACTGGAAAGTTTGTATTATTAATCTTGCAAATATTTGGATGTTCATTTTCTTTGAATCTACTAAAAATTACTCAGTTTACCATTTATTTTTGGCTGGAAGTGAGTGTTTCTTAAAATGAGTCCCAAAAGATTTTTGCATTAATAATATTGAAGTAATTTAACCTCCATAAAGTCAATTTTATCAATAAAAAAATTGGCTCCGCGTATTAGATGTTTCTGATGTGAATCAAGAAATGTTTCTACAACTAAAAGTACCAATTAAATAATTACATAAGTATACGTAGGGTAAAAGCAATTTTATACATATTTTATTGCGTATTTTTTATAAAACAAATTAATATTAAAATCTAACGTACAAAAAATAATGACGACGCATTTTATATTATTTTCAGAACTGTATTCTAAATAATATATGGTAACTGAAATACTTAGTTAATTTTGTCCAATGAACTAGATGGGATGGCTGATGTGACAAATGGCGATTGAATTTTTATTTGTCGTGACAGCGTCAGTGGATGACATCGGAAGTTAAAGAATTTTAATCAAACAAAATTAAATTCTTTATAGCAATACATGAAGAATTTCATTTTACTCCAATTGAGCTGATCATTTAATTGAAATCTGATATAAGTAGCGTATTACGAGAATAAAAAAAAATTAACAGTCAAAATAATTGGATAATTGAATTTTTGATGCATTCCTAAATATTTATAGGAAAATAATTAATTATATATATATATATATATATAATATATATCTAATAGTTGACACTTATACATCATTTAAATTGCTATTAAACAAAATAAAAAAGGGCTATTTAATACACATTTCATTTTAAATAATTGAATAATTGAATTTTAGATGCATTCCTAAAATATTTAAAGAAAAATAAGTATTTTGTTTGAAAGTTACTATTTGTAAACCGTTTAATTTAGTATTATACAAATTAAATTAATAAAAAAAGTTTTTCATAAAAATATATTTAATTGCTATAAATAAATACATAACAAATTTTAAATCCCATCTGATTTTTAATAACTGTGTATTAAATATTTTTTAATACCGTAGCATAGAACTTGAAAAGTTAGGATAGGGACATGTAGGCAGTTCTTATTTATTTTCAATGGTTTCGCTGCTGCAGACATCTAAATTCAAAAAAATGTTATTTTCAGGTGGCTGTAAAGAGGTTTACAAAAATGTAAAAATATATGGGGTATTCCATTTAAAAAAACATAGCTTTGGTCTGGCACTGCGTTCCTGAATACAGTGTATATTTGTTACTAATTTTAAAATGTGAATCTCAAGATTGCCTACACGTTTTGTAAAAATTTTTTTTCGTAATTCAATATATAGCGGACTAATCGAGCTTTGCCATACTAATGCCTCACCCTGTGTATAAAATTTGCTAAATGATGTTAATAATAATGATACTCTATTAAAGAAAATTTATTTGATGGACCAAACAATGCATTTGAAAAAATAATTTTGTTGTAAATGTCTGAGTTCAATCACCTTGGTAGGCAGTTTTTCCTTTGAGGGGTAGAAGTTTATATTTTATAATATTTATACTAAACCGAACTTGCAAATTATTGAATCTGAAATATTGAGGTCCGACACATTTTTTGTTCTAAAATGTTGTATTTACACATTCCCTCCTCTCCATTTTTCCATCACAGTGTAGGTACATAGTTATGAATATTTGCGGCCACATGTCAAAATATCCAGGACAACACGAAATTTGTTTCATGGTGCGGTTTAAATTTAAATTGACTGGGGATTTAGAGAAAAGGGCGAGAGAGATGTATTTTGTACCGTTGGCTTGAGAGTTTCGTTAGGCCCCGTATTTACATAACGGTGTTGCCTCCCCGAGGATGCAATTGTTTCTTTTCACGTGCGGCACTATCCTTCGCCGCCACCGACTGCGTGTTTTATTATCGAGTTTCATATGTTAATACAGAAGTTGGATTACACGTGTTTTTATGGCGCCTCCTTCGAGAAATATGCCCGTGCGTCTTCGCACCAGGCTAGGATCCACCAAAGATATTCCCCAAGCTAAATATCTTAAATTCAAATGCCAAACACCTTTATCCTTTTGTTAAAATTCAAGAATTAAGTTAACTTAAAAATATAGTGTTGAGCTTTTTAGCCAAATTGAACTAGTAACATATTTAAACACATGAGTCAAATAAAAAAATTGAATCCTTCTCTGCGCCTCGTTTCATATTTATGCTTATTCAAGCTGAGCCGAAAAAATATATTTGAATGGAAAAGTGTCACCGAGTATGAGATAGTGGTGAGACCTGTTGTATTTTTTGGATACGTGCGTGTGTGTGTCTAAAAGTGACACACTCTCTTGGGAACACAATGTACATGTGGGTGAATGTTTATACTTTACGACAATTCGACCGCTTGTATGAAGTTGTTTTTTATTATTTTTTTTTTACTATTTTTTATCGTGTTAACGAGTAAACTAGTCGTCAGGAATCCGGGCACGGTTCAAAACCAAATCCGTAATACATTGTTGATTAAAATGTACAGCTAAATATCCAGAAGAAACAACCAAAATGTTAAAAGGTAGAGTTCGGTAAAAGTAACTCAGCCTAATATTCCTGCGAAAAAAATCTATTTTGATTAATAATTTATATATGTATTACTTAATATATTGGAATAGTCCAAAGGAGATATTAAATAATTTGGCTTTGAATTGAACCACCATTGCTATCTGCAGGCACATCAATCAAATAAAGTTGTATAAAACAATATAAGAACATTTTCAACGATTTTTTATTATGTAATATTTGTAATATTTATAATGTATAAACTAGTTCTGTAAATTTAATAGAAATTGTTAATCAAACTTTGGTCAGTGTTTAGAAAAATGTTAAAACTTGAAAATTCAGCAAAATTAAAGTAATTCATTATAAAAAGAATTAGGTTTGGTTAAATCTAAAAAATGAACTAAATTTCAATGTAGAAATAAATTATGATGCCAAGATGTAAGTAAAAACATCATATTATTCATTATAATAGTTCATTCTTTAGATACAATAAAAAATATATGAAATTCATATTGTTGTAATTTGTAATCAATAATTTATTTGACTAAAAAAAAATTAACAGAAAGTATGCTATAATGTCGAAAAACTATATATATATATATATATATATATATATTGCACTTACCTACAAAAATGTCATAAATATCGTCAGTTTTGTTTTACTTAGTTTTACTTGGTTCCATACTTTATCCCAACTATGTATAAACAATCTGTTTAGAATTCATTTAAACTTTGAATATTAGCGATGCTGAGAGGTCATTAGTGCCCGAGGAGGTAATACATGATTATTAATTATAAAAATATTCGTTTTAATGAATCAGAAATACGCCTGTATTGAAAAACAAATGTAGGATTTTCCAGTCTCATTATTTTCATTATTATACAAAATCGATAAATTTGTATAACTTTATTTTTATGTTGAAAAATCTAGTAAAGTAAATATTGAAACTTCAATTTATAGGTTAAAAAACTACAGGAATAATTACTGATGTTATTTCGATAATATCGAGCAGTGTATATAACTGAAGGTTAATTACCATCAACTGCTATATTAAAGCAAAGCCAAATATTTAGACATGTACCTCGAGAGACGATTAAGTTCGAAGAAAACTAGTTTCATGAAAGGTAAATAACTAAGACAGAAACAATACCACTTTTAGCATCAATAAACACAAACTTGCACATAATTTTCGAATAATTATTCACTGACATTAAAGTTTTATATAATGCTGTCATACATCCAATCAACAAAAAATATAAACCCAAGCCATCCACTGCACGGTGCATATTCGACATGACAAAATTATTAGCCCTCGGCCGTAATAGCCATCATCCAGCTTGCAGCATATGAAACGAAATAATTTCTGCAATCTCGTACACCCGACCGCAGAGTTAGCAAAAATAGAACCGATAATTTGCATAAAAACGGAATTTTCATCTCGCTGACAAAATTTCGTTCGCTGTACACCTCGATTCAAATGCAAAACTCATAAAAACCGTACCGGTCTTTTCTCTACAGGGAGCTTAACGGAATCGCTAATTATTAAAATATCCCACCGAGCCAATCATCAGCCATAACGTTTTTTCAACCTTTCCTGAGTTTATGACCCAAGAGCTGGGAAGCGATCGATTACTTGAATACACTACTTTTATTATAATTAGTACTTAACTGTGAAGCAGTTACATTTTTTGTTAGTAATCACTACCAATCGATTTCTCTTTCAGCTAAAAAAGTAATTAGTAATCATATAATCAAGATTACAAGAAATCGTCATGATGTAATCACACAATTAATTAAATAATTAAGTTTTTACTAAAAAATGGTGAATGAAAAAAGTGGACGAAAATAATTTTTATATTTTACTCTCCAAATAATCCAAATAAACAAACACAAAAATTGTAGTTCCCTATATTTTTTATTATCCTTAATAATAATTTTCTTTTTCTTACTTGAAATTGCTCGGTATGTGAACGATTGCAGAATAATAAAATTAATGTGGATTAAAGCGAACATTTTTGAATTAACACTAAAACAATTCATCTGAATGGACCAAATCAAAATTAATGAAGGTTCCTCTCTTCATAAATATTCAAAATGCAAATGAGTGTCTGCTATCAGGACTTTTACGGTAATATTTTAGTTAGTTGAAAGGGTTCTCATCAAAACCGACTTGCGACTACAGAGTGACTTACTTAAACAAATATTTTAATCACACATAAGAATATTAAAATTGGATATAAATATTCACTAGGTATACGAGATCTTAAGTTTTAAATGTTTTTGTTGTTTTGTATACATATGGGACAAAGTGCAAAGTTAATTTTTCATGGTTGGAACATTGAAATATTGTATCCGTTATTCTAGAAAGTAGAAAATTATTACATGCATTCAAAAATAAAAAGATCCAAACAATCCACCAAACTAATTAGTTGACAAAAAGATACAGGGCTTAATCTAATTTATTTATCCTTTCAAATATAAAATTTTACATTACTGTTAAAAAGGAACAAACTTGAAGCGTATATAGTGAATACCAATAATCGAATTTAAAGATCTTTGTTAGTTACCAAAATATTTACCTGGGAGTTTTATGTGAATTAGCCTGTATATACCTATATATACCTGTATATACATATATCAATTTATTTAAAAAAAAAGGAAAAGTTCACTATTGTGAATGCAAAAAGATTCATAATTCTAGTGTGTAATATTTTATCTTAATTTTGTTCGCCCTGTATAAAAAGTCTAAAAACGTTTTAATTATGAAATTAAATTATAGCATATTTTATAAAATAACGAATGTAGAACATTAGCGACACATTTTGTGCCAGAGTATCAAACATTGCGAATTTAAAGGAAATTAAGGTCATATTAAACAAAAAATATTTATAAAACCTAAGTACACAGTTAAGCCGACTCATGCAGCATATAAAAACTTTGCGCGAATTTTCAGAAAAAGAGGACTATGTTGAAAAATTATCCATAGCAAAACCAGTTACAGTACAACTAGCGACTAGACTGGTTTAGTTACTCAAAGGAGTCATGTCTAGATACTGAAGAAGTCTGGTTTAGAGACTCAAGGGAGTCTTTTCGCGGAGGGTCTCAATAGGGACTCCAAAAAGTTTAAACAGAGACTTCGAAAAGTCTTAACGCGAAAAGTAATTAGAATAAGTTCGACACGAAATTTTTTCTGATAACTTCCCACTGTCAAGTCGATTAAAACCGACATTCGTTTTTTTAATTTCTTAATACTAGGGTTTTTTGTTGGCAGTTTAAGAGTAGAGTTTACCCTGGCGATTTTAATTATCAGAAAAAGAGATTTATAGTTTTGTTTACACACATGCGATTTAGGGTTTTTTTAGCCGTTTGGAGTTATGCTTTTTTGTGAATAAACTTGAAGGTAAACGATTAAAAAATATTTCAATTTCGCTGGTAATTTTGTTTCAGTGTACTTTTTGTATGACACTATTCTGTGTTAGGTGTAGTTTTTTTGGGATATTCACTTATAGTTTAAGGAATATTTTAGTAATTTATTTAGTTGGGGTTTGTATAAAAACACCTGTTTTATTTATTCTGCGCAGGTA
The DNA here is from genome assembly GCA_951812935.1 of Hermaeophaga mercurialis. Taxonomy (NCBI): domain Eukaryota; kingdom Metazoa; phylum Arthropoda; class Insecta; order Coleoptera; family Chrysomelidae; genus Hermaeophaga; species Hermaeophaga mercurialis. The sequence continues at coordinate 42,284,335 of OX638359.1, read as the reverse complement.
AATATTTTATCAGTGTCATAAGTTTTAACACCAGTAAAGTGGTGTTCTTTGAATATAGCAAAACAGCCAAACGAAAGGAAGAATTATTTTATATATAGAATTAAATTATTGCTGTATTTTTTCATATATCCCTTTTACTAGAATTTCAAACAGTAATATCTGAATGAAACTGATTTTGCTTCCAGTATTCTTTATTTTAGTCTTATTTAGATTTTTCAGTCTCATTGTCTTATTTTTTTAATTAGAAATTCATAACCAGCCGGTTTTAATTTTGGAAATTGTTTGGATTTCGAGGAGATAATGAATCTGCATTAATATTTAATATTTATTCAATTTAAATACTGTTTCTTAAATTTTATCTTCAATCTTTGCTGAAATTTTTAAATAAAAGTTTACTGCATTATTGTTTTACAATATAACAAGAAACATACATAATTATTTAAGAAAAAAATGTAGTTTAATTAATATTTTTAAGTAAGTTAAAACGATAAATAATAAATCATATTTTAAAAAAAAATAGTAATAAACAAATTGATAAAACATCGGAATATTCCGTATATACAAATCAATATTTTTTCGCCTAAATTAAGGCATAAAAGAAATGGCTTAGTAGAAACATAAAGTAAAATTGGTTTTCATATAAACACAAAAATATATTTACTCACCACTAAACGCCATTAAACAAATATTTACCTGAAACAAAAATAAATAATAATTAAATATGCATAATATTCATACAAGCAAACAAAAACTTTATATAGAATTCGACAAATGTTAGACAGCATTAGTTAGCACTAGTAACAAATCACATTAAAAATGTTAGGAAATAAAAGGAACTAATCACCGATCCCAACTAACATGAAATTCTTTAAGCAATCTATAGAGCAAAAATAGTATTTATATTGTCTGTGTTTAATCATTCAAACTAATTTCAAAGCTGATACTCTCCAAGATAACCTCAAACTCTTGATAGACCGAATCCTGGCAAAACCACGGCAATCGTGCGCTTGACGTGAAAACACTACAACTACCGACTTATCAGTTAGTGAATATGAACCAGATAATAGCAAACAAAAGGTTTCATTAAAGATCTTTAGACCGTTTCGGTGTTTAACCCTTTTCGGCAGACCCTCATCAGTATAAAGAGACGGTTAGCGTACATCGGAATGGCAAACCCGCATTTCCTATGTAACCGAAAGACCATTTTGGGACTAATATCGTTATCAATTTATATTTGTCATCAATATTAAAAAGGTATACACTTTAGTATAAATTTAAATTTTTTCTTAGTTTATGGTTTTTTTAATTAAATTCTAGCTTATTATCTTCAATTATTTCTATATTTGGTTTCTTCATTTATTTAAACACATTAGAAGAACGTACATTTTCAAGTGGTAATATAATTTTCTATTTTTAGTATTATTTAAGCTTAAATGACAATTTCAAATATATGCAAAAAACATTAAGTATAATGGTCGAGGTAATGGTTTAATATTTGTACTAAAACGTGACAAAATATAGATTAAGCAGTTAAAATTTAATATAATCATAAGCTTAATTACCAATAAACATTATTCATAATGCCTTTATGCAGGGTGGTTTTAATTTAAAACGGTTGGGACAAAATACCGCATCGTCTCTGTTTGTAGGGAAAATAATTTTCAATAATTAGCCCTATATTTAAAAAATATCCTCGGCGGGAAATTTAAATATTAGAATAAGATAATTAACTGAACCTTAAGGAGACTCGGTCACTAGACAAAAGCGATGACAAAGTAAAAAAAATATTTTTTTAGATTAATTTTATGGGGCAAAAGCTAGTTGTTGAGAAAATACATAAAAAACTACATGTTGTCTTAGAGAAAATCAGCCAAAATCATTCACTTTTGGAACGATTTTTCTTGAACGCACCACATAATTACAGAAAAATCAAATTTCAATATGCTATTCTTTAAACGTTAACGCTTTTTATCAAATAAAATAGAAGAGAGTTAGGATGTTCCGTAATAAATAAATAATTAAATATCAATGACTTACAGTTTTCCCCATTAACTAGTTGGTGAAGCGAAAATGCTGTAGGTTTCATAAATTGCATTATATTTTGGAAATTATATGAATTATTAGATTTTCGATTTTGACAATTCTGTTGCTGACTCAAATGTGAATAATATACTTTTCACTAACACGTTTTCTTTTCGAATTTATTTTCTTCCCGCTCTTATCAATTTTCATTTTGGCGAAATAAAATTGAATGCTAACCTTACATGTACATACATATTACACAAGCAAATAGACAGGCTGCAACTTGTTTAAAATTTACAGCGTTGCCGCATCAAACCAGTTCAAGGTAATGAACATAAATTTAAATAAAAATTCATAGTTTTCTATGTATTTTTTCAAGTATATCACTCTAGCTGCTCTGCTTAGTATAAATTGTTCCTATTTTATTAGATTAAATATTTTTATACTCAATCTCAATTTCTGTACACATACAATATATCAACAATCAACAATAATCGATCATTGATCTGAAAAATTATTTTTTAGCTTCGATTCTGACTATTCCACCCCAATCTCCTTAACATTTCGAACGATGGCGACTATTAGTACCATCTGGCCGAATTATACACAGGATTGAATTTATTTTTTTAAGAAAATGAGCAAGTAATATTTTTGGCCAAACACCAATTTAGCAGACTAGTCCTATTTTAAATTAAATTAATTAATTAAATTAAATAATGGGCAGTAAACGAAAGTTAACTCTCCTAAATTGAATAAAATAAAATAAAAAAATTTGTTTGTGAAAAATTTCCCACGTATTTAATTTATCTGTACTATACTTTTAATCATAGACCATACGTATGAGCGATCATAAATGAATTTGCCCTAAATTTGGTGTTTGGTAATAAAGACATTTTAAGACCTAGTAGTGCATATCATTTAGGGAAATATATTCGTAAAGTTCATTTCAAGATATTTCGTTGACCTCCCACTTGCATTCAGAGAACTATTAGTAAATCCCTCGGTAGGTGGTCTTTAATACAAGCAAATTAGTACAGGATGGTATTTAAACCCCTAATAAATGTGTTGCTTGAAGAGAAACTTGGGGTTACTGGAGAATTATTTTGAAACTGAATTTTAGTTTATTGTAAACATTTGATTGTGAAAGTAATATGTGGCGTCCATGGTTAAAAAAAAGTTTTTGAAAAATTAAATATCAGCGCTTTAGCATCATTAGTCACTAAATTCCTGGCAGGTTTATGATTTCTTTTTCATTGTCTTCTATATATTTATTCTTTATTTGTAGCTCCCTTAACTTTAGTAATTTTAAATAAATAAATAACACTTAACAAGAGATTAAAAAATAAATTAAATTAATACTTGTAACGTCTGCATTCACATTTGTTGCTGATAAAATTTCTTCAAATAATAAAAAACAAAGAAAATATTAATTATGTTGTGATTAGTAACCAATATTTCCTTCAGTAACCTTCTATTTGTTTGTGTTCCACCCCATCGTCTAACCCTAAACAAATCTGTTTGGAGAAGTAGTTCATAAGCAAATATGTGTAGGTAGAGCGTTCGCCATTGTGGTTATTTGTGGTGGTCGTAAAGTCCTCATTTACCGCTTCATATATCGAGATAGCAGTCGGCCAACACGTTAAAGTGAAGATGTACAACAGTCGTTTATCAAAAATGGGCGAAACTAGTATTAATCAAACTGTCGCTCTCCGTGGCATTTCATTTATTTTAATGAACTTTATCTGATTGGGGATGCCGAGTTTAGTGATGGGGGACTGGCGTGTTAATGTACAACACGATTTTTAGGAGGATTTTTCGGACAAGTGGTCTGTAATAATTTGTTAAAAAAATAGTGTTCATTTAGCCCAATCTGCGGACCCAAAAAAAGGACTATTACTATTAGATCCATGTAGATGTACTATTTTTAATATTTATTCTTAATTGATATTATTAACTAAATAGTTAGTTTGTATGGTAGTGAATTTATAGATTTGAAAAAACAAAGCACATGCATTTAAAAAAAAAAACTTGTTTTAAGTATTTATTAAAAATTAGTGTTGTCGCCAAATGACAATAAATTACACATTACAATGCGAGAAAATTTGAAAGTGTTTTAAAACATGCAAGTACTACGTTTTTCCTGCCGGAGCGTGGATAAAAATAAAAAACCAAAATATCTACAGTTGTAAACTTAATGCGTACTAATAATATTTTTTAGCCATGGATATTTTAACTAAAACACCCTGTATAGTCTCTATACCTATTTATATTTATATTGATTTCCAACAATTCACCCTATGCAAAATGAAATTCAAAATTTCTTCATCATCTCATAGTGCATTATTTATCTTTATCACATTTTCAGAGATAATACTAGTCACTTTTCAACTAGAGACCCTTAACCTAACAGATTGAGGGTGAGTTTACATCATCAATTTTACTTTATCCGCCGTGGCGCCTTATGCTAGTCCTTCTTCTTTTCACTTAAATAAACGATGCTAGTGTAACTCTTTGACGCGTAAGAGATAGTGCGATTCCGGTGCCTCCATCTCGTGACAGCTTTACCTGAAGTCTTCAGAAATCCTCAGAAATCCTTACACGTCATAAAGGAGTTGGAAATGGAACTTTATATGTATATTTTAGCCATGGTCAGTTATAAAGAAATGAGATAATTAGAAAAAAGGGAGGCAGAATAGGTGTTAAAGTTGTAAATGAATAGAAAGATAATACTCATGTTTGTAGACTAAAGAAAGACAATATACAAGATTTTATTGTATGAATAATATGAAGGTTGTTTTTTTCAAGGTCTGATTGGTCGCGAAATTAAAACCAACGTGAAAATCCAATGAAAATATATTGCGCAGTATCTCTAGTATTCCAGTCGATAGTGTCTCGCAGCACTTGTCAATTCTGAGCGAGCAGTGAGCGCGTAAACATGCCTACAACAATAGTTTCTGGCAAGTGCAACAACTGTGAGTCAGAACAAGCGAAGGCATGTTCCTTTTTCCTCGAAGGCACTGCAGCAATAATAAAGACATTCCTGCAGCGTTTTATCACTCGCCATACTGCCCGGACTTGGCACCCTTTGATTTTCATCCTTACATGAAGGACACAAGCTCGAGAAATGATATATACAGATTGGAAATTTACAAAAAGTACAAGAGCGAGTTGTTGCTTTAATAGGTAAATACAATAAACAGTAACAATACTTACATTTCTGTATATGATTTTAAAAGAGATTTTTATTTAAAATTAAACGTATTTAGCGTGCCGGATATTTTATAAGAAATGTATTCATTTTCAGGTATAAGTTTATCACGTGTTAAAAAAATTACGAAGGAAGGATGACAAATTGATGATGGTCTTGTTTCCGGATTTACATCAGCTAGAAAACGCAACAAGAAATCTTCCAAACTAGCATTAGAAATCTACGATAAAGGTGTCTTGCGTCGAACAATAATACATTTTACATTATTCATTATATTAAATTATTCAGTTACAATAACATAAACAAATATTCTATTATACGCATCCAAAAAATGATCCCCTGTGTTTGAATCTGAATAACAAAAAACTGATGATCATGAACATTAGAAAAAAATCTATTTTTCCCTGCAAATATATAACTAATGTAAATAATTTTATTATTAAAATAATATAATGAGTTATATGAGGTAAAATAGATTTAACCTGTTTTAAATTCTTTTGAATTTTATAATAACACTGTACTTTCCACTAACCTTTCCAAAACTATACAAATTTATTATGGTAATGACCCGCAAAATATTTTAATACCATTGGATTAAACAGATAAGCATGTTGAATTGCTTTATAAAAGAAAATAATCCCTTATTAGAAAGTTTTCATCAAACTGACAGCATATTATTATTTTCATTAAACAGTAAGTGTAATTCCCAAATGCATTTTTTAAACGACAGATAAAAATAAATGCTAATCTGCTCCAGATTAAGTTTATACACAATATCTTTACTCACAATTTGAACATTTTTCAAGATATGGCAACATAGTTTAACAAATCACTCTGGTGCTACAAATTCTTTGCCTTCGTCCAATTTATGGTATCCCTCCTTTTTTAAGTCACTAGGCATCTCGCGGTTTCAGATATTCTAGACGGTTAGTATTTATGTACGTTAATTACATGCCAAATAACATTTCAATAATCTGAACTTTCAAACACTATTTTATAAACTCAAGTAGCATGTAAAAAAATTCTAGTCATTGTTCATTTTAATAATTTTCTGAGTGACCTAAGAATATTAATGCTTTTATCGCAAAATGGAATGCCACAGCTTAAATCCAGCGGTAAATTTTCACATTAAGCAGTTTTTTCTTTGGCGACCGATATTTTAACATTATAATCTTTCGCGTGTTGGTTGGGACGGATTACGAGGGCGTAAATTATTGCTATTTGGAGCCCTTAATTTCGATAAAGTGCCATTAACGATCGGTTTCGGCTTAATTTCGATTGCAGAAAAATGGGTTTGTGTTGCAAATTAAAATTTATATACTTGGTAGAAATATCGTGTTAATACGTAATCTTTTTAAATTCGTCTCAATAAAATTATGGCAATAATATAACGGTTAATAGAAAATTAAATGTAATGGGAAGTTTGCTTAGACCACGTGTTTCGAATACGGTGAGAAAATCAATCATAACTATAATGTAATTTCTTTGTATCTCAAATTGGTGCCACAAATATTTATTAAGCAAGAATTTTAATATAATGGAAAAAACTGTAAAACGATTTTTAAGTAATTCCTATATTAGATCTTTATTTAACATGTGTACAAATGTATAAAATGCGGTTTATCTAAAGAGCCTTTGAACATTTAAGCATTGGGGGCTATCACCATAAATTTTAACTTTATGGACTCGACCGGCGGATATTGAACTTTCCAAGCTATTGCTCTACTTCCGATAGTTTCTCGCTAGTGTAGCTTCAGCTGCGGCTGCAAAGAACATATTTTATTCGACTGTCGATAATAAAAAAATATTTCACCTCCCAATTATATATAAATGAATGGCGCTATTAAAGAGAGTTGTGAATTTAGGTCAAAAATGAAAATTTCGGTAAATTTTATTTATTCGAATCAATTACTACAGCACTATTGTGTGAGTAATTGAATTTAAAGGAATCGAAATTGTTAAATTTTCAAAGAGATATCATTAATTACTATTCATTATTGAGAAATTAACGCTCTATAAAAAATAATAGAATTACTCGTTATATAAATACAACCAAAATCAGATTGTGAAGTCGTTGAACTATTAAAATTATGAAACAAAAAGTTATCCATTAAACTCAATTGTGGTACAAAGGTTCAAATCCAATAAAATTCCAAAATTAAGCCACATAAAACTATTTATTAAAACCGACAACTAGTTTCGACCTCAGTGGGTCATCATCAGGTCTACAATTGAGGAAAACAAATTACAAAAAAATTTACAATAAACAAAAACCTATACTTACCAATTAAAATCAAGAATAACAACAATACTAAATAAGATCATTAAGAAGACCCTAGTAAACTTTGATACAAAATAAAAATTAAATTGTGACACTTTAGTTACATTAAAATTTGATTAAATGTGGCAATTAAATAAATGAAAAAGTCAAAACTTATAGAAAAACTTGAAATAGTGAAATAACATCCTGAAAGTGCAAGTTCCAGGTAGATAACCCAACCGTATGGGCTTGCAAAAGTACTTTATCCATCAGACTAACATACTGATCAACGTGATAAGGAAAAATAAAGAAATATTGAAAAGGGTTCAGATAAATAAACCCAGAGAAGGATAAACTCCCAACCTAGGGTTTTTTTTAAAAGAAAGAGAAAGAATACACAAGAAATAATAAGGGTAGAGACTCGTGCAGGAGTAACCCCCCTCAGATAAGGAGGGAGAGAAAAGGAAACAAGAGAGCTTAAAAGCAGTCAACCAACGCCCTTAGACGTCTGGCATCCGGTAAAAACGGAGACGTCATTGAAGGTGAAAATAGGAAAGAAAAGGAAAAACAAGAAGACTCCCGTATACAAGGGGTAATAAACGTACACTCTAGGAACGGGTGGAAAAATTAAGCCCACTAAAAGTGCGGAGAAAACCAAGAGCATAAAATTAATCTCGTGCCACACTGGCCAACACAGAAAATTAAAAAGATAAATTACAAAACTAGAAAACGCACTTCAGGCTGAGTCTCACGAGGTTAAAATACTATGGGGTTATGTCAGGTGTCATGTATTTAAAACAAAAAGCAAATTCAAAATTTTAATAAGGAAGGCGACAAAGGAAGACAACTTAAATGTAAAAGACCACTTCAAGTAAATGGCACAAAAGACAAAATTTTAACTTGTTAATTTAATTGCCACATTTAATTAAATTTTAATGTAACTAAAGTGTCATAATTTAATTTTTATTTTGTATCAGAATTTACTAGTCTTCTTAATGATCTTATTTAGTATTGTTTTCCTCGATTTCAGACCTGATAATGACCCACTGAGGTCGAAACTAGTTGTCGGTTTTAATAAAGAATGTTATGTGGCTTGATTTTGGAATTTTATTGTATTTGATATTAAAAGCATTCCCAACGCTCGTTAGTTTAATTATTGCGACAAAGACAAATAACATTAAAAAAATAGTTTACCCTTGGAATGTTGACGACTAAGCACGAAATATAAAAATTAGTATATTTCTGATCAAACTTATACAGTACGAATAATTTAAATAACAACAGGCGGCTGTCTTTGGAAGTATAGGAGATTTCTGTTAAAAAAAATACATCCATATCTAAAAAAAAATGCACCGTTTTTCATCTACAGAAAGTCCAAAAGTGAAAATTGTTTTTTCACTATAAATCAAAAAGCAATTATTGTCGATAATTTCGCAGCATTTCATTTTTTTTTTGGCAAATGAGATGAAATATGTTTCCTTCTCGCTTTTTCGATCTTCTCCATCAATTTTACAGTTTTATCACCAGAAATGAAGATATTTTAAAAATGCAACAATTTGTATCTTAATCTTTCACACGAACATAACGTTTCTCTATCTTCAATACAGGAAATATATAAAATTTTATCGCTCTCCTGAAAAGTTAGAAATTTAATAGAAAAATTACTTATTGAATCCTTCTTCGTCACATATCAATAATTATTATTTTTTATTGTCTATTAATCCCCTGAAACAAGATTTAAAAAAAGTCCAATAAATATCATAACATCTCAAAAGATGCCTGAATAATAATAACAGTACTAATAATACAAGAAAAATTAGAATGAAAGATAACAAGATAGCAACTATAATAAAATAAAAAAACATTAGTTAGCAAAAATATATTCAAATTATTGTCATGCTTTTATCAAGTTTAAATACTAGTACAAATACAAGTTTTACCTAATAATCTAAAGCATTGTTACAAAAAACTATTTCGCATCAAATTTACGTAAAAATGATAATTATACGAAATACTCTCTCGTTGTATTCTTAATAGTTTTCAGTTTACTTTAATAATGGTAACACTAAAAACTGGCTTCTATTTACTGTAAACATTTAGCGCTTTGGACAAAAGAAGCTTTTAAGAAAATCTCCAATTAAGACAATTAGTTTGTCCTAGTTTTCGTGCTCCTGACAATAAGCCGATTGCTTTCGTTATTAGATGATGCTATATGTTTAAAAAAAAAATATATAAAGCAAATTTATTGCTTCAATTACAAACTTTTGGATCGAACGAAAATTGTAATGATTTTATTTGCTTATAATTTTTTTATTTACAATCTTAATGAATTTATTATTTATAATTAACCAGTCATGTTGAGAAGAAACATTTTCAATTTTTAATAATTTTTAGTTTGGGATTACGTAGTATTTTTTTCTGTAATTACAAAACAGTAGTAATGACCCAAAAATACGTTTATTGGCGTTTTTAAATCTGAGGGGCGCCCCAGAATATTTTTCTCTTAATGAGATGGTGAAGTAAAAAAGCACATTAAAAAAACAACATTTTAAAGAGTAAACAAGATTTTGTTCACTTTTTGTCCTTTAGGGACGTGAAAGTTCGCCTTGGCTTACAAATACAGGATCCTCCTGTTCTTTTGTTTAAAAGAATAAATACATTGGTTCGAGTATCAGAAAAAATAAAAAATAAAAAACAATCGAACACATTTAGTTACTCAAATAGTTCAACAAAATTATTGAACGTAACAAATAACATGACAATTCTTTTTAGGTGAAACTAATCCATAAATTGATTAGAAAAACAAAACTGTAATTAACAAAACAAATAATTTAAAGGAACTCAAAGTAAGTTTAACCCAAAAAAATGCAACTTTTAAACTTTGGCTAACACTGCGAATGGCTTGAAAAGGACGGTACTTTACCTCTAATTAAAATAAATCTTTGAATTATTACTTTTTACTTGAATTACTTTGACGGTCATCCAAACTCAAACCAAAAGAAACCACTACTCACGAGAAAATCTCTATATCAAGACGACGATCCCGCTAAAATAAATAAACAGCACTTTATTGGTGTTAATGCTTATGTAAATGACAAATTATTTATTACTCCAAACAAAAAGAACAGGTGATTCAGAGAAACTTGTTTTTTCAAAGTCGAAGAATAAGGCACTTAACATCAAATTGTGCCACACAAAAAAATACACTGAGATAAATCTACCACAAAAATTGTAAAGCCCATTTGATACCCTAAAAGTTTACCTATTAAAAATCCAAAACTATACAATGGTCCCTAAAATTAGAGTCAATGAAAAAAAAATCCGATAAAGAACGACCCAAAATTCTAATTATCTCCCTTAATAAAAAAAATTAAAGTTACACACTAACTATTAAACCACGAAAGATAAATCTCTACTACTTTAAATTAAATGAAGGGCGCAAGTTATTGAAAATAAATAAATAAATAAATAAATAAATAAATATATGAAAAACGAGTCTGTCCAGGGACGTCCGAATCTTCCTATAAGGCTGTCTCGAATTCCGCGGTAAGACTCCTTTTTTTCTTTATTTTTTTATCTGAACTCCTTTAACCGTTTTGAACTTTTGTCCCCATACAATTTACAATTAAAAAATAATAATCTTGAGACGTTATGTTACGCTGTCTTGCAAAATTTCGTATTTTATATTTAGGTTTAATAAACAAATTCCAAGCCTCGACTTCCTTTAAATTTGTCTCATTTATGCCTCTGTCTATTTTCGACGTTCGATACGTGTGTCGATAATGTTCTACATTCTATATTTTATGAAATATGTAGAATTTAATTTCAATTTTAAAACTCATGTCAAAAATAACATACTTTGCAAAGATTTACTACGTACTACTAAGACATTTGGTAGCGTTTACCTCAGCTAATAAGCATTTTTTTCTATTGCAGAACGAGTTGAAATTATTTCCACATTAGCCAAACATAGGCGTTGCATTTAATTTTTAAGAGGCATTAGACTTTAATTAAATTAAGACTTATTTTACAAACATAGAGTTAATATTGAAATACCTTTCTAATGATGTGCCACATATGGTATATTCTCTTTTTAAAATTAAGGTTTTGGAGATGCGGAAGGGAGGGTGTTGTCATATGACAGATTTCTGTATCGTGAAAATGTGTAATAAAGATCGACGTGTTTTAGCATTTTCTAAAAATTTAATGAACACTAAATATCAGCGTAGACTGTTTTGAGTGCCCACTCTGTATGTACCAAACATCTAGCAAAAAAGGAGGAAAAATGTTGTTTATACTCGTTTCATTCTTGCAGTGTTTTAACATATTAAAACCAATTTAAATTCTATTAGCAATAATAAAAAATGACTGTTTTAATTATCTAGAATTCTCATTCCATTTTTTCTTTGTCTAAGTGGTAAAGAACTACCACTTTCGGCATCTGATATTTTATCAGAAAAAAAAATAATAGTTCAAATAAAGATAACACAAAAACAAACAAATATGGAGATATTTGTAGCTACTAATTGATAAATTGTTATTGCATCATCCAGATTATGAATTCCAGGTGGTAGTAAGTAAGATTTTTCCTACTGACTGATAAACTTCTAGTATTGTTAAGATGCTCCAACTAACGATATTTGAACCGCTTTTAAAAGTATTGCTGGATTAAAGGTGTATTGGACTGAATCTGGTAAAAAGTGGTTTTTCAATGAGAATGACCCTTTGAATTCAATTAAAGATATTAATAATAATAATGAATAGAGATATTGATCAGTCATATTCAATGACCTGAAATGAAAAGAAAAAATTCACATTGTATAAGCAATACCTCTTGGAATACTCTACATTCTAAAAATAGACCTCCTTTTCAAACACCATTTTTTTTGTACGTTATCCAAAAAAAGAGGATCACATCATGTTAAACTATGACAAAATACGTCATCAAAATCCGTGTCGCGTTTTATGGTCCTGCGTGACCCGGTCTTCAATTTTTTACCCGAAATAAGACGGCCTTTTTGTCACGCACCGCTTACTAGATTATTCATTCAAACATTTGTGCGTTTTCACGTGTTACTCTACCCATATTTTCACCACGCACTTTTCTCTCATATCGTCAATTTTCCATTTTCGAATACGGGTTTTACTTTGAAAGGTTTACTGACTTATTCATTCAGTTCGGTAATGATGACTAAAAAGAGAAAAATGTACATACATTTTTTTTTGCATTCTGAGTGTAAAGCGGGAAAAGTTATTTAACAGAAGAATAATTTGCACGGAAAATATTTTGGAATTAATAACGTAGTTGCCGAGGAAGAAAGGATCCAAGTCCAATTTTACAGAAGTATCCAGAAAATAATACATAGTTTCGTTCAAAAAAACACTTAAGGTCTTTCCAGTGAGTTATACTTAATGTTGCAGAGTTTTATGAGCTATAATACTTAATGGCGCCGGCTGAAAATTTTCATTAAAATTTGTAAGATGTAAAAATCTTATAAATTATATTTTAAATATTAATGAAATTTATTAAAATACAAAATCTAGGACATCTTTATTAATAATATATACCGGGAAGGCAATCAAAAACAACAAATATGATACCTCACATAAAACTATTAAAAACAATTTTGAAAGATGAAAATTTAAGAAAAAAGGAACTAGCTAGTAAAAACCTTCGATATTACCAGGTAAAAGTTTACAAAATGTCAACCAGTTATTTTTTTATCAAAAAAAACGAGTGCGTCACTGTATTTAGATTGCACTCAAGTAGATGTGATCCAACTCTTATTAAAATACGTTTATTAATAAAAAAAGTTACGGAATGGTAGATATTTAAGAATATAGCATGTAAAAGATTACAAAATGTTAAGCAGCGATTTTTTTACCAAAAAAATGAGTACGTTACTGGATTTAAGTCGCACCCAATAGGTGTAATGTAACTTTTATTAAAATATCTTTATTAATAAAAAAGTTAATTTTAAGTTAAAACCTGATGTATTCTGAAAATTTAACTATCCGTAACTTTTTTATTAATAAACATATTTTAATAAAAGTTGAGTCACATCTACTTGGATGCAATCTAAATACAGTGGAGTACTAATTTTTTGATAAAAAAATCCCCAATAAGATTTCTGGATTTTTGACTGTGAGCAAAAATTACGTAGTATACCATTAAAAATTGGAATAACTCTTTGAAACCAAATAAAGTTTTTGATGTACAATATTAAAAAAAAATGTTGTAATCCTAATATCCCATTGTGATTCACAAGAGTATGTTTAAACAAAAAACGGATTCAAAATAAGACTGATTTAAAAAGCATAATGCCTTTACTCTGCGTCTACGTTTCAATTCTGATTTGTCCCTTCATCAGGACATCACAAGAAATGAAATATGAATTTTAACTAGCAATACTAATTGATGTAAGTAAGATTACTTCTCCTTAAACGAAATTGTGCAATTAACACCAATAAGTTAAATTAAGAACTAAATTAGAACGGAAACTGGACAAATTTGAATTATGTAGATCTTGGAAAGGGAAAGACATTTTTAGGTTAAAAAGAATCGATTTGGTCCTTCTTTCGGCGAAATTTTTTTTGCAAATCGGGAAAGAACAGCAATGATCTGGGAATATCCAACAGAAACTTGATCTTCTTAACAAAAAAAGTTTTCAGTACTTGTTTCGTTAACCATTAGAAATGTTAAGATATTGATTATTTTTATTGTACTATACTAAAAAAGGAAAAATTTTATTAAATTGGTTAATGATACTCATTTATTTTTTGTTATACTTAAATCTGTAAAACAACTTGACCAAGAGGTCAGTTCTAGAAATGTACCACATTTTTTCATTCAAAAACAAATTTAGATTGCTCATTAATAAAAACAGTACCCTTGTTGGTTTTCCAAAAATTGTCGAGAAAAAATTAACAAAGATTGATTTAAATTTAAGACAAAGAGCAAGCAAAAACTTTCATCATACTTACTATTTGTACCCGCTACCAATATAATATTCTTAATAATACATTTCACGATTTCATTGTTCTCGTTCCAGTACGAAACTTATTTGATAAGTGATGTAGAAATAAATAGGAATAACATTTTATTAAACAAATATACCAAGGTGAACAGGTATGCATTATTTAACTTTAAAACTTTGACAGCATCTGTTCGCATACTCATTACGTAGTTCTAATTCGGATCATATAACTCCGAGAGTAGTTGGTCCGGAACTCCTTGTGATCTGCAACTTCTAATTTGGTACTCACTACACTACTCTCTGCCATTGCCGAAAAGTTATCTTGTTTCGGAAGTGCATTTACTCGACTTTCGTTGTGTGTAAATGATGATTAGCGAGACGTCTCGTATTTTAGTGTATCTAGATCACAATGTAAAATAGCGCGGACTTGACATGTACGAGGGGTGACGGGTCTTGTATAATTATGTATTTGTATTTGTAGTTACACAGAACTAGAGTCATTTTAACTTTGGTAATTTGGAATAGTTTGGTTTACGAATAACAAATTGGTTTTCTAAGAAAGCTTCGTGCGTAGACTTCGCTCCTTATGCATAATGGTCACATTTTACACATACATATCTTTTCTGTGTTTAATATTGTCAGTTAAATATGACGGTAACAAGTTATTGTCCGTTGCAAAATATAAGAAATGGACTTTCCAAATCCCTCGATAAGCTCTTCATGGGCAGGGTAGGCATTAGGATTGTGAATAATAAGAATGAATATAAATAAATCCTAAAGAATTATTTATTATTTATCATTTTTGTTAATTTAGTTATTTGTTATTATAAATGCAATACTATTAAATTTTAAAATTTTATTGATTAAAAATAAGAATATATATAGATAATAGGTACTTACTATTATATATATTTAAAACCATTTGTTTAGTCTCAACCAAGAGATGGGTACGTTTACGTTTGTTTATTTCAGGCGCCCTGAGATCAAATTCGGGAATATATTCTTCACTTTCTGAATCACACATCTTAACTCTGTCAAATTCAAAAATAAAATAATATCTTAACGCGATTACGATAGCACTATTGTCGAAGATTATCCGGTATTAAGCAGTTCGCCGAAATACAACCCTGTTACAAATAGTACTAAACATGACGAAAGCGTACCAATGCAGCAGAAATTTCTACTGAAAGTCTGACGAATGTACAAGTAACATAAGGCTTAATATTGCCTATTCGAAATGATTTTAATGTCATACTATCGAAATCGCTGCCGTTATTTGGGGATTTGGGAAGTCCAATTATTATATTTTGCAACTAACTTATATTTAAAAGCTTATATATAAAAACTAATGTTCTAAATTTAATATAATCTCTGAGTGCATTAATATTACGTTGCTATTGTAATAGAGTCGCCTCTGTAAAGAAAAATCAAATCTAGAAAGCTAATAATTTTTATTTTTCTAGAAATGTTTCAAGAAATATACTTAAAGTTATTTCTAAACTTATAAATTCAATACTTAAAGAACATGCTGGCCTGAATATTATAAATCTTTTAAATACAAGGATTTTCAAGAGTTCTTTCGGGAACATATACAAAGAATTTCAAATTCAAGTAACAGATAATAAGTTTCATTTTTTAAAGGCGTAATACTAAAGTTGATGTTTCAAATGACACCAATAGATGAGTTTTATGATTGTAATTTCGAAATAATGGGGATAGTTCGGATAGCCCGAAATTACATCTGAAAGGTTTTTAGATTTTTTCCTTTCGTAAAGAAAGTTGTAGTTGCAGAATTGTTAAGCCAATAACTCTCCGAACTGAGGTACGTGGTTAGTTTTGTAAAACTCTAATTCCTTAATAAACCGAAAGTCATAAAAAATCTGTGAAGACCAAAAGTAAAGTTCAGTTTAGAAATCTAGGCGAATTCAGGAATCAGTTGGAGTTTAACATCCGTCTCGAAAAGTACTCTCATTATAAAGTGTCTTCATTCTTTCTCAATTTTAATTTGCCGGTACTTTTCTTAGTTAAATTAAATGAATTTGTTGTATTGTAAAATCACTCGTTATTTTCACCATTTCCTCACCCAATAAATAAGTTAGAAAAAGTTCAGTTAGTTTCGTTGTGATTGAGCGACCTATAAGTATACCTATATCAGTGGCGGCTTGTCCTATGGAGCCAAGGGACCGGTGCACTAGCACTACTAAAAACTAAAAACATTTAAAAAATATAATGATTTGCTCAAATTATGGCTATTACGATACATGTAGTAACTATTTATCATTATATAATTTGGTCCCGATGAAAAAATTCGCGTCGTACTGTTCGTACACGCAACAAATCTCCAGCCGAGCACATCCTCAACTGGCCCCCACGCGCTCGATATACCGATGGTTATTCGCGGTCACCATGATCGATATCCAGAATGCATGTTCAATGTCGAGACCGAGCCAGTCGATTGAATGGCTCGGATGGAGGCGGATTAATATTTTGCGATTATTTCCGTAATATTTGAGCAGCATTGTGCGTGTTAAATGTTTTTTAAGCTTTAAAATTAAAGTATATAATTAAATAATTTCTGTTTACACATCGTCTGAGGCGAAATGAATAAAATAAGTTATTTACTAGTGAAACCTTTTTATACGCACTCGCTCGAGGAGTAAATTGAAATTAAAGAACTTCGAAGACCTCTTCCCGATTTAGAAATTACAAAAACACAGAAGGCTTCTACCTCTAGTTCGGCAAATTTCAAAGGCCGTATAAGAAAGTTTAATCCGAATATGTATTTAAAAAATTACTGGATTTGTGGATATGATAAAAAAATGCATTTTTTTGTTTCGTGTGTGTTTTGTTTTGTTAGGAAAAAAAAGGTAGAAGCCTTGGAAGTTTGTGATTATATTATACAACAAATTAGTGCTCGATTTAGTTTTACAGGACATCTGATAGCTACCGCATTATTCACGAAGAAAGAACATTTTATCGAATACCGAAAAACAAAATTTGCACTGGCCCCACCTATGTACTAAGACACCAGCCGCCACTGACCTATATACTGGGTGCCCTCCATAATCCTGAGCCCCAGGACTGAAGGCATAAGAAACTGGTAAGTGCCAATTTTCTCTATTACTATAGTATGGCTATCGGCTAATTAATCCAACCTGTTACATTAACAAATCTATTGTAAGAACCACGTTTTTGCTTCGCTCGGCAAACTATACAATATAACGTGTGGTGACGTCCATACTTTATAACTAGGACCATCCAGGTGTATATCATATGTCTGAGCGAACAAAGGAAGCACACTATAATTGGGAAGGTAGGAAAGCACTAACGATTAGGCCACCCTTCAGTTTAGAGAAATTAAAAATGTCGGTTCCATCAAGTGTCAACAACCGAAGGAAGAAACAGGTCTCTATTTATGGAAAAATGTATATATGTAGAACAAGATCCAGAAATTTGCTAACAGATATGATACTGTCCCGAGGAATGTCGAAATCGTCTGGTAAATTTTCACATTTTTTTGGAATATTGGAGATCGCAAGAAAAGGATATAAATAGGGAGAAACTGACAATAGAGGGACTAGTGAAGTGTCAAAGTATGACGAGAGCGAGCCGGTTACTCTGTTATTCACGTTCATTTATATTTTTAGACAGTGTTTTTGAAATTTTTGCTGTAAATGAAGTTGTTAAACGCACACAAGTGTTACAGTATGCTTCATGACCAGAGCAATAAATAAACATTTTACAGGCAAGTGGAAATTTTTTACGATTGGAAACCCAAACGTTTTCACCTAATATAACGTTAAAAGTTCATCAAATTAATAGAAGCATTTAAAATCTACTGGACGAAATTTTCCTCTTATATTACCCAGTTCTTTGTATAGATCCATAATATAATTACGACTGAAAATATTTCTGGTAGCCAATAAATGCTTCTTTTCATAAAATCGATATAGTTGTTACCAACAATATCTGTTCAAGTATTTATCTTTCGGTCAGGATGCGAACAATTTCTTAAAGGGCCAGTGTTAGGCCGTCGGGGCGCAAAGAAGGGAAAATATAAAGGGCCCCGCTTTGTGCGGACGATCGAGGATAGATCGCTTTGAAAACGAACGATAGCAAAAGGCTTTGTCGATTTGCTTGACTCTTGTTAGGGTTGTGATAGAGCTTAGAAGGACGGTTGTTTCGATTAATAACGATATCGTTGGGATAGGGAATTTAATCCCATAGATAATGGAAAATAAGAGCGAACAGTGTAACGGGAAAAAATATAGATTTCGGGCTGCATAAAAGGGTAGATATATCAATTTATTTGATAGTAATGCCAGTCTGTTTAACAAAGCTGCGCTAGGTAATATTTTCAGAAACAGTAAATAAATCTATAAGATACGTTTTTTAAAGTACGAAACATTTACAATAAATCAATGTCCCTTCTCCTTACTCTTAATTTTCCTTATTTTCATGTTATTTTTTTATTTCTTAATTAATACCCAGTCAGCTAAAACTATAGGACAAATTAAATTAAATTCTTGATTAATTAAATTAAATACTTGTTCCCAAACGAATCTTTGTGTTCCTCAACTTTTCCCAGTCGTTTCTTTGGTCCTTTAAGAAATTCCGAAGCGGAAACCCAAAAGCCAATAGACCTATTGAACTCGCCGCGGCGATGTTTTGTGCTGAATGTAATTTCTTCTTATCTGTGTTCAATTAATCGTACTTCATAAAAACCGATTGTGAACTAATCCCCGGTTTGAGATGCTGCTAATCCGGAAGGGATTTTGTACGGCGGCACGCGCTCATACAGGACCGATGTGATACGAATCGGTGGGAACAGGTTTCATAATAACCAGTATTATGATGATTTGGTAAGGAAAATAAATAAAATTCTGTCCGATTATTTGAAAGAAAATTCAATATTCATAAATTAGAAAAAATTCATTTGAAACTAAACAAACAATTTTGAGATTGAAATTCTGAGACAGGTCGGTTTTTGATTTTAATTTAATGTATTTTTACATAACAATTAAATATATAGGGTAAACCATTTGTGAGTAACGATGTCGTCGACAATTTTTTTAAATGGCATACCCTGTATATTTAATTTTTTTAGATTGCAAATTTCAAGACGATTCCAAAAATATTCTTTAAAAGAACAATTAATTTGTTTTGTTAACAGTGAATATTAAAAGGCCTTTTTATTTATTATTTCTTTTAATTCTTGTTGCCATGTTACCCTAAAATTCTTTTTAATTAATAACGTTCTTGTTTTTTCTTCAAAAATCAATTATACCTTACTATTAATATAAATTATATATTTATTCTAGAGATTTTTATTAAATGATTAGATTTCCAAGATGATTCTAATAGAACCTTTTAAAATTTTTTGCAATTTAACCTAATATAGTATGGATTAATTATTATGGTAACAAAGCCTCTGAAAAAAGAAATTTAGTAATGCTTATTTTCTAAGAATCTAGAATGTCTCAATAAAGTACTAGAAATACAAAAGATATTTTCGGAAGAAATATAGAAAAAGGTGCTAAACAGATGTTGGAAGTTTTGCTGGAATGTACACATTGATCGCAAAAATAGTGACGACACCATTATTTATTCTTGTAATTTGTGTAAAATTTGGGCGAGTAAGAAAAACTGGAAGGGGAGTTTTCAAGTTATCTGGGATTGTAACCCCATAAAATTCTTCAAGGTAGAGGAATATTAGAACTGTAAGAAACTGAAACTTCGATAGTAATCAGTAAAGTTATAAACTAAAGTCGCTAACCAATGAGTAAAGAATTATAACTAAAAATAAAATTTTTGGAAATCAGTTTAGTCCTCATATTGATTAGACCTAGAGTTACGCGACTGCCATTTCATTAATGTTCTTTTAAGTAAATGATAACATGTCCTGTATTTTCTAAATTATTCAATAGTAGTATCGTATCTGATTATTAATGAACTTGGCGAGTTTAGCAACCACATAATCGCACGATTCTTTAATTTAACTTACTTTGTTAATGTATTTGTTATGAATCTGGTAAGTACCAATTTTCTTTATTAAAACAGTACGACTATCGGCAAACAATTATATCACAAGAACTCACACGCTTCCGCTCGGCATAAAACATTACCAATTTGTAAAAATGCAACAAAGTACAATAAATTAATGAGTCGCTGCGACATCTTTATATTTGAAATCCTCATTTATTGAACTAAATAGCTGCTTTGTTAATCTAGTGTTGTAACCTTAAGAAATTAATATTTTTTCTTTGATTGACAGTTTGGTTTAACAAATTTGGAAATTTATTAATAATGCACCCACTTAAAACGCGGGCGCTCCACTTTATCAAATATACATGTCACAGTTTGACATTAAGAAACTGTTGCATCATGAGGTTTTTATGGCGATTTGTGCTCGGATTCCCTTTCCCAAACCAACGTTAATGCAACTCCGTATTTCTACAATCCAAATTTTGTCTTTGAAGCACTTAATTCTTATCCAAAGTACAATTTTTATCACTTTAGTTGATGAACACAGAGAATAATAAAATCAAAATTAAAATTACTTTGAACTTTAAAGTGTAACTAAATTTCCATTAAAAATAGAGTAACATAAACAATTGTTTTTACCATGATATGTTCTGAACTTCGTAATGTCAGTGCTTAAGTTGGAGTTTTTTAATCAACTAAATAATAAGAACATTCTGACAGGATATTCCTGGAATACTCCATTAGATTCCCCATTGATCCAGAACACCCCTGTTTGTAAGCTCATTTACATATTCAACCTCATATACTGCCTCTCTTCTCTTCCCCTATTCACTTTCGTTGCTTAAACGAATCCATGTAATAAAGTATTATACAGGTTGGCACCACAACGGTCAACAATTTAATTGATAAAGAGAGAATAGAGAAAAAAAGGTATGGTAGTTGCCATAAAATTACCCCATTTACCTTCTAAAATTTCTTGGTATTTCTTCTTTGTTTTCAATTTATTCTAACCTTTCAGATATGGGAGGGAAACTTATAACTAATCCGATTCCATTCTCTCTTGTTATTATTTTTATAATTTTAGCTTCTATCATTACACTCAAAACCAGTTAATTTAGTATACCAGAGAGCAGTTATCTATCTCCCATTTTAAAATTATTGGGATAAAACTTTGCATGTATCGTGTTTATGTAAGGCTAAGTTGTTCTTGAAACTATTTACATCAATAGATCTTCCACCCTTTCGTCGATTGAATCGATGCATTCTCCTAATGCTTCCCCCTTTCCCGTTCCGGAATCCAGGGATTCCCCTGGGAAACCAATGACGCAATTCGTTGACTACGCCACCTTGAATCCATCCGGCTCGATTCTGCTTACGTATCTCTTGTGGGACTTGTCTAAATACCGCAACATCCACTACCTATAGGGCGTATGAGGTTTCAGAGAGGCTTTGTAAATTAATAGACACGGAAATTGATGATTAGATACAAGATGGTAGACTCTAGCGAATGTTTAATCAATATCCTTGGTTACCTATTGGTAAATTTTATTATGTTTACGTCTTAATGAACCATTTAGTTGAAAAGTATTCATTGTAATGACAATGAGAACAAGAAAATGAGAAACGCTAAGAGAAGCCTAAGAATTTTACAAATATTAATACTAAAGTATTTAAACAAAATTGGAACTATAATTTAATTTGATTGGCCTATAAATTTCGTGTATTTTTTCTAAACGTATATTAGAAAGAATGTACATGTTATCAATGAAAAATTTTTGGGTAATTCCTTTAAACAAGGTTATTGTAACCGAGTATGATGAGTTTTAGAGCGACAATAGAATGGATTTCCTTATTATATCCGTCCATAAAATAAAGACCTTGGGGAAAGGCGAGTGTATGTGACAGAAAATGAAACATCCTGTGCGGTGCTGTCGAATGGTGGAAAATTTGAATCTCTCGTGCCGTTAAGTGCACATAATGAAGTCGAAATTGTCCTTTTAATAATGGAAGACCGAGGATAGAGCCGGAGGAGAATATAAGAAGCTCTGAATTATGCAAGATGACGGTTATCTTAGGAAGATTCAACTCAGTCTGCTAACTTGGATCAAATGAGCGGAAAATTGCATTTAGGCAACAATTAAAATACATAATTTAGAATTGGGGTTCTTGTTTGAGCAGAAAACGTAACCTGGGGCAATCCGAGTTTTAATTAGTAGGGGCATGGATTTATTAAATTAAAAAAATAAAACTCGGATATCTCCCAATAAAAAACAGAAGACAATTAAAAATGAAAATTCGTTGTAATAATTTTGCAGATAACAGGATTTTATAGAACAAAGAAAAATAGAAATGTTGGAAACTTAAAACCCCTCTAAAATATTCAAATTTGAGATTTATAAACAAAATAAACTAATAAAACACAAAAAACATAAATAAGTTTTAGGTACTGTTTCAATGAAATCTTAAAATTTTTAATAAACCGAATACAATTTTTGAAAGAAAGTTCACACAAGCAGGTTTTCTGGCCATAGTGTTTTAGTCTCCTTTCTTATAGTCGTTGATGTTTTAGTTGATTTATTAGTTCGTTGTTGTATTCAGCATTTTCCTCTGTTTATTTGTGCATATGAATAAATATGTCTTTCGTTGTGAGTGACACTCCCAGATCGTTAGTGTATCGTTTGAGATATACCAATATGACATTCAAATCAACAAATTACTACTTCGAATCACATGGCACATGTATGTTCAATTGTCTTAGGAAAATTGGGATATTCACCTCGACTAACCCTGAGCCACAGAAGAGAGTGGTCCGGTTAAAAATAAAGGTGACAAAAGGGCAATCATATAAATTGGGGTGAATTCGTTTAGTATTCTAAACCAATTATTAACTTACCTGGTCAACTGGTCAAAATTACAAAAAAAAATACCCATGGCCACAATAAGGCTTAAAATCTTAACATAATTTTTTAATAAAGCCTCAGTTTATTATGCAATTGATAAATTTAATTAAGTGTTTAAGATAAAAAATAAAAATACCTAAATAATTAAAGTCACTTAACAATTACTTATATTTTATTAAATAAATTCAGAAAATCAATAATCATTGCTATGTATACCAAAATGTGAGTTATTTAACAATAAAATACAAATTAATAATTAAAAATTCCGAAAATCAGTAATCAATAGTAAATACACCAATATGAGGTTCACAAATAAAAAATGTATTAATTAAAAGCTAATTTTAAGTACCAAACAGAAATTCAGTACTTGTGAGGCGTAAAATGTGGATTCTCCCACTGTTGTACATAAAGGGAAAAAATTTATAGCTGTTGGCATTAACAGTACTTCAAGCGGATTAGCGATGTTATCTTTTCTGATTTTCCACAAGATTCCAATTTCCAAAACAATTTCAGGAAGATTAAAGTTACACCAAACGTAGTGCATGAATGAAGAATAAAACTAAACATAAAAACTGGAAAAAAGGGCTAAAAGTAGAAACAAATAATATTCATTTTACTTAAAACCAGAGTTAAAGACTTAAAATATTGATTTCTGATACAGTGAAATTGATCTAAAGACAAACTGGAAGTCTAATATTATGTTCAATGAATGCAATTATTGGTTTTAATAATATTATTTTTTCCACCTTATTTCTTTGAAGAATAGATTTATGTTTGACTACCACAGCAGTCTTTGCTTTTAATTATAAATTATGTTATTTTATTTATTAATCTATTATTTTAAGACTACTTATTTAACCAACTTTAAGAAATAAATAATACCCACAGGAGAATTTGTGGTTCAAACATATATTTCCTTTGCTTACACACATTTTTTATTTATCACAAATATAAATCTTCTCTTTCGGACCCTTATATGTTATACCAAGTTTTGCATAGAATATATGAGTTATTTTTCGACTATAAACGTTATGTTTGCGGGGACATAAACATTTCAATAAACATAAAATGTCTTCAAAGAAAATCAACGTAAACAGTTTTTATTATGCCAGGGTATTTAGATTTTAACCAGGACCAGGATTTTGACCACAGTAGGCAGTTAAAACGGAAATGAAATTTTATAATTAAACGATAAAAAGACAAGATTTATAAAGGTAAGCCGTTCATTTTTAACAAAAGAAAATAAAACAGTTTCCTGTTGCATTTTTAAATTTATATTATACCAATCTTTTCATTATTTTTTATTTGTTGATTCAAAATCTGGAAGCAATATTATTTGTCCAAAATTAGACAAAATACCATTTTGTAAAGGTTATTATCGAAAAATGAAAATTAAGTTATATTTTCCTGTCATAACTGTAATTTCGGAAATAACTTTGTAACTAAAATTTACCTTTTAAAATCACTAAAACTAAAAACTAATTATGGTTTCATAACTAAAACATTTTTGTTATAGCAAATGACTTTTTTTTGGCTAGGGTTCTCCTCCGAAGATTATTTTACTTTTGGTTATATTTAATTTTCAAAGATATACAAACTCCTCTACCTCTTTATCGCTGTTAAAATTATAAACCGGCAAACTGTCAAGATAGATTGAATTAAACGGAGGAAATTTCATCAAGGCGAACTTTCTAGAGGAAGAGACTCGAAACCTCGAAAATCAAAGGATAAAACAGCTAAAGACTAAATAAGTAGCATATCCAAATAACTTCTCTAACGAAATTGGTACTAGAGGAATAAACGTCTTTGGAAACCAATAAAAGTTGATTTTTAATTTTTAAACAGAAACTGAGTGAATACGACTCTGTAAACTTATAAAATCATACAAGATTGAATAGAGGAACATAAAGACATTATTGTTATTGCAATGTGCCAAATATATCACGTAAAGCTCGGTCATGTGTCGATGTCGTTCAGATATTTAGGGTAATGGAGTGTTTATTGGAGACTCTTCGTATCGTTATTGGTTGTTTTATGGGTACAATTTGCACTTTCATACCAAATCGACATCATCAACTAAGCCGACTTCCACTACCACCGCCTATATTTATGGTAGTCCATATTTGTAAGCTTTAATCCCCAAAAAAAGCAGTATTTTTAATTTGACTCTCTTATAACATACATGGTTGAGATAAAGTACGAAACCAAGTAAAACGAAACGGACGGTATTTATGAAATTTTGTAGGTAAATGCAATGGGCCAAAATGCATCTGATGTAAATGTTTTGTTAATAATATACTTCCTGTTTAACTGAAAATACCCTCAACTATTTTAATTTAAATGGGACACCCTGTATATTTTTGCAGATTTTTGAAAGATCTCGTTAATTCGAATTCGTACTTAAAATAGACATAACGTAGAATTTGTACACATTTTCAATAATCAGTGCAGATAATACTTATATGCAACATTATGTACCTGGTGAACTCTTTATCAGAATGAACAATTATTGTGCATATAATTTGTATCTTCATCACTAACAAGAAATTACTTGGTTCTACGTGACTTTAAATAATTTGGCTCTAACTTCGGATCAGTGCATACAATGGGTAAGATCGTATTCAAAGAAATTTCACGTAAAGATTTTTATGTTACCGACACTGAAAGTTTAATTTTCATGTATGTTTATTAGATATTATTTAGTTAATTATTATTAAATGTAAGATGTATAATTAGTTATAAGGGTTAATTCATCGTAATTTGTTGCAATCAATAATAATTTTTATTGCATGAACTCACCTAGAGAAAAGGGTCATTAGTTTATATTTCTAAATACTATTACAATTATATTTTCCACACATAAACAAAAGCAGATACGTTATGAGTAAATTTAGAAAAACAGCAGCATCATTTCGAAATATGGGGGAAGGAAATAAGCGTCTTGATGTAGCGATACCACACACCGGTAGTATGCAAATATCTCTAAAAGAGTAGAGAATAAATAATGCGCATGCTGTGGTAAACCTAGATAAGAAAAGCAATTATTTGGTCTGGTGAACGCATTTAGATATTAATAATCTCTGGAGGAAACGGAGAAGGGCAAGGAAGTTCTCTTTGGGTTGAAGTTTTGAGTTTTAACTCTCTTAATCATCTTATCTTTGCAATCGCTGTAGAATGTTTTCACAAACCGGAACAATGGGCAAATTTTAGATATAATTAATGTCTTTGTTATCAATCTTAAAGTGGTGGGGGATATAATGGAATAAATACTAATTTAGCTTTTATATAAGCTCTAACAAGGATCTCGGAATCCCGACACTTTTAGAGACAAATCTAAAGATATAAACAATTACACTTAGTCTTTTCACATCATAAATGTGTACTCGAAATAATTTGTGTAATTTACTACAAGGTACTGTTGTGGATTGAATATTTTTTTTAATAAAAGAAAAGTTAGGTGCCATTCATTTTCAAATATCGACTAGTCCACTTCCAAAATATCTAACTAAATCATTTATTATTGAACGTCGGACTATTTTTTCTTCTTATGTATGAAGGTAGAGTTCATAAAAATAATATTTTAAATCTTTATATCATAAATAAATTTAATAAATTGTTAGATTTAATTTAGGTAAAAACAATAAAATATTTTCTTCCACCCTGCAGATGTTCGAGAACGTCCTATATCTCCACATACAAAATTCTCACTATTCGCACTTTCCGACATCACTTTCAACAAATCAGAATAATACAAAATTCACCGTGATTACTTTAGTTCCCATTTTAGTTTGCCTTATTTTATTTATTTTATTTCTATTTTCTGGTATTTTTCCGGTGGTAGACAGGGTTTTCATTATTTAAATGTTGATTACTTATTATCACTGATCATTTTCTGTTCTTTCTATTTGCTACTATTACCGTAATTCAATACTATTTAATTTTGTTTGTATAGTTCGTCGTATTTAAACATTACTTCTACTCTTTCCATAAAATTTTTCGTTGTTTTTAATTCGTCCCTCATCTGCTTTAATAGTTTTAACATTTTATCTAAATTTACTATTTATTCGTTCTAATAGTGTGTTTTTTATTGAAGAAAATAGTCACTTGCAATAAAAAGTTACAACCCATTTGTAAAACCATTGCTCCCACATATAAATTTCTACAACCTTTGATAACAAATGTATTCAGAAAATAATTTAGTTTAAAATTTAGAAGTAGGATATATAAATACATAAAATATTTTTATTTTGATATTCAAAAACAAAATGCAAATTTCAATATCGTTTTTCCTATCTTTATTAAGCAAAACTTTTCAATAGCTCTATGTACTCTTTCTTTTGTAGATTTTCATTTAAAAGTGGTTCATAAAACGACAAATCATTTCGACTTTCAAAGGAGATCTCGAGTTTACTCGCAAACTTTTATCTTAGAATTGTTATTATATTCATATACACATGGTCTAGTAAAACTTTTATTCGCTCGACGAGGGAGAAAATTTTCGAGCTCAAAATAGCTGAAGCTTCTTTAAAATGATAATGTACCATAGAAATGTGTTTTATCTTTTGTCAACTATTTTATAGCGTTTTTTAAGAGATAAGATCCGATGAATTAGCATACGTGCCGTACCTATATTTTTCCATTGTTTACGGGTATGAAATATTTATAAAAGAACTTACTGTCCACTTTCCAAAAGATTTAATTGTAGCTTACCTGAAACAAACAAAAATATTAATTGTTAAATAAATTATTAGGTTTAATTAATGATGAATAACAGAGTACTAAAATAAAATTTGATTGAATGGTTGGGAGCTAATAGAATTGTTAAGTCCTTATACTCGTATTTTACAAAACTTATTATATGGATTATTGTTTTTGTAGCCTTACTGAAGATGTTATTTTGAGGGAACATTGATTTCAACACCAAAATACAAAATATGGATGTAATTATTGCCTGATATAAACAAATCACACTGTAGAACAAATTATGGTTTCCCAAAAATGTCTATGATTGAACTCTCCCTCTCTCTCTCTCTGGTATTGGTTCATTTGCTAAAATTGGGGAGGAAATGAAAAACCAGGATTTCAGAATTTCCACATAGGTACAATTTCGATAATGTTGCTTCTGTTTTAAATGTTGTGACTGATAATAATAATTTTTAAAGATTAATGTTTATTAAACAAAAAAAACGTGTTAGATTTGTTTTGCAATTGAAATTAGAAAAAATAAAAATATTGTATTAATAGTAACGTGTGTGATGATATCATACGAGGATGTATGCGAAAAAGAGTAAAAGAGAGAAAAAAATATTGTGGCTTGCTTCTGGTTAAAATGTGACACTTTAACTATTTGTGAGAGGGAATTGCAACGCTGCCAATATTATTGACAAATGGTATTAATTGTAATTTAGTTATTTGATTAGAGAAATGTAAAACGTTGTCAAACTTCTAGCACTCACTACTTTAATGAGATTTTATGAATTGTAAAATCCCCTGCGAAAAATTCGTTTGAATTTCCAAGATACATTTTAAACTTTCCAGATTTGTTCTCTTTTGCAATAATGATTAAATCCTTTTAAAATAATACATTCAATATCGATTCAATAGCGAAGCGTTCATCATTGTCTAATAGAGAAGTTGTTAGTATTAGTTCAAAATGAACTTATAATTATACGCCATTGTGATCAGCTGATAATCAGTCTGAAGGAGTGCACGTCATCGCCTTCAGATTTCACGACAGAGATTTCCTAACTCCGAGTTGAAACTCTCAAAACTCAACTCCCTGTGGCTTGTCTAACCTCATCACCCGGCGGTCTTACCCCCTTACCTCGCGCCCCCCTCTCTTTCAACCCCCCGTCCCCCCTTAGGGCGTAATTCTTCAGAAAGCAACGCCGCGGAAAATTAGAATAGCATAGATTACTCGAATATGATAACGCGCGTCTCAATGCCTGCCGATTTACGTTATTTTCCCATACCTGTCTCTTTCTTTCGCTGTGTTTCTCTCTTTATTTAGCCCTTGTTTATATATGGGTTAGTGAACACATTTCGATGCCATCTGTTTTAATGGTTTTATTTTTAGTTTAAGTTTGAATTACAATTATTAAATCTAATTAGAGCGTTGGCGGAAGGCAGGATCTTATCTTTTAAGGTGCGATTTTTCTAAAAAAACCTCGGAATGGAGCTAAGTACATTGTTTCCTATCTATAAAATGATTTTACGCATTAAGTCTGTCTAGTTAACGTATTACTGTGATTACGAACTTTCAATGGCCAGAAAATAGATGACAGTTGGAGGTACACAGCGATTGAACCATTGTGAAAAGTACAAAATCGGGCCAAAAGACAGTGAAGTATCAACATTGTTTACTACCTTCAACCAATTCTCCAGATCCACCAATCACCTCTTTTTATAGAATTTTATTTTTATGTATTCATCGGTCCTCATCTACCTACTAGTATTGGGGTTGTTAAGATTAGTTTTGGTTGATGGCCATTAAACATTCCTTCCCACTTTCTTTTGTCTCTTGTCACATATCTTGCATTTTTGACATTATCCTCACCACTTGACTGAGTGTATGTCTAGTGTAGTATAAAGGCTGCACGCAGATCATCCTAAATGAGAGTTGGGGTATCCCGAAAAACCTACAATAACTTCCTTGTTAATTCGCTTCTTGCCGATCTATGTTTGTTAGTTCATGTATTCTTCTTAGGAATATAATTTTATAGGCTTTTACATTCTTCTATTTTATTTTTATGAATGATTTCAATAATGTATCATTTGTCTTGGTTACGGTTAACCTCTCCAACCAAGATTACATCTTCTGTTCTATAGGATATCATGTACCAGGACTTTCATTTTTTAACTTTTCTTATTTGTTCTTCCATCTACATCTTCACGTACTTATATTTCCATTCCTGTGACCAGCATTTCAGATCGGACAACAATGATCTCCACTTCCTTCCACACCTATCTTCCAATTCCAATTTTTCCTTTAATTCCCTCTATTCAGTCTGCTCCTGTTCAAATTTCCATCGTACTCTCTTTATCGTGCTGTCTGTGTAAACAGAAAAACATTTTCCACCCTCTCGCTTGCCGAAATTCAGACACGGATTTGGCCCAATTACGTCTTTCAGAAAATCCTGTATAATTCTTTTGTTAAATTCATGTAGACAAGCTTCAAGTTAGGCAAGTTCGACATTTCTAAGTAGTTTTAGAGCTGAATAACATTTATACAAAGTTTAATGTGTGAGTCATTGAAAAGAAATAGAAATTAATTGATAAACTAAACTAAAACTGTTTTATACTAAAAATGAAATATTATCATTTGATCTTTATTAAATAGTGTAGAATGTTACAATTTATAGGTAACAATTATTTATTAAAAAAATATTTGATTGATTGCTTCTGAAGTTGCGGTAAACTTTCACGTTAATCCAGCTCTGGGGCCTTGAGCCTTTAGAAGTTTGTCGAAGCCGAATTCCATCAAGTCGGTAACATCCTCTTGTCTTTGTGGGGCTTTCTGCCGGGGGCTAATCCTCCTTGATATGCCAGATGACTGACTTTCAGGTGCCAACGCCGCGATATCCCTATGCGGCGCTATGTAGTTTAGTTTTAATTTGAAAACCGTTTGAAAGTGAATCGCTAAATACATTTCCCTTCGGGTGGTCGTGCTTCCTTATGTAAAAGGAAAATCGACTTTTTATAGAAATAATAGTTTAGTGACATGGCGCAAGCTGGAAACTTCGAATTTTTGGATTTTAAATTTTAAAAAATTTAAAAAAAAAACCATGAACAAGCAGTTTAAGGAACAAACTAGAATATGATACAACGATGTTTTTAACATAAACAGAAATCATTCATTCAAACTTAAAAAGTTTGGTATTTTAGATTTGTCTAATGGTTAATTATAGTTACTATGTTGATTCTCTGCTATTTGTTTTTACTATGTATGATGAATTAATTCAAAATTTTGTTATAGAAAAAAATGGAAAATTAGCTAACATGCACAACCGTCTATTATTATAATGAATAACAAATAACACAAAAAAACAGGGGTCTAACTTCCACAATATTCCTTTATGATTTTATTAGATTAACTAAACCTTAACAGACTTTGGTGTTTATTGATCAGTGGCATAAATGTTTATTATTTCGTTGTGTGGGGATTATGGAAATTCTTACTGAAGATGCTATTTCGAGTGAAGATTGATTTCGACATTAAAATAGAGTAAAGAATATCCAATTATTGCCTGAAATAATCAAATCATAGTGAAGGAATAATTAGGGTTTTTCATAATTTTCTTAAATTAAATGTACTGTCTCTGATACTGGTTTGTTCCAGCACTTCAAGAGGATTCAGAATTTCCATATAGAATTTTGATAATATTGCTGCTTCTTTTTTAAATATTATGATTGTTAATAATATTTTTTAAGGATCAATGTATATTAAATAAAAGAAAACGTGTTGGATACGACTCTTTGTCTTCTCGTTATAGAAATCGGAACAAATAAAAACGATGTGTAAATAGTAACGTGTGCGACAGAATCCATTCAAACTCAAAAAGTTTAGTTTTTTAGATTTGCCTAATGGTTCTTTGCAGTTACTCTGTTGATAACAACTGTCTATTAAGAAATAAGACTAAATAAAGAGGGAATCAAACTTCCATAATATTCCTTTATGATGAATTAAACTAATCCTTGACCGACTTTGGTGTTTTTTTTTCATCAGTGGCCTAAGTGCGATCTTTATTATTTCGAGTGTGGGGATTATGAAAATGAGTTGTTTTGCATTGAATTATTGATACTGTTCGGATTTGACCATATATAACAAACAATATTAAGTGTAAATATAGAGGTAAGTAAACAAGCGTGTTTACTACAAACAAGCTCTCCGATGGCTGCTATTAAATTATTATAGTCCTTTTGTGCTTTACTGCTTTCCTCAATATTTGTAAATAGAATGTTTACGTGCAATAAGGTTATGCAGTAAAATTATGCCTATCGTAAATTACATCGGGTAAACTAAATAACTAAATACAAATGCATCCCTAAAATCCAATTAGTCTAGCGCAAATCAGTACACTAATACTGAAATATGTTTTAATTAAATTAAATTCGGAACTAATAGTTCCACAATCGTTTATAAACGCATTTTCTGTGGCATATAAATATTTGTTTCATTTTATTATAAGAGCCTAAAAAAGTGAACAAAGTCCAAAAAAAATACAATTTTTAATTCAACCAATTACCTACAAAATTTGGTTTCTAATTCATCATGGGTGTACTGTGTATATGCACTACATGGACCATCTTCTCGTGTTCAAAATTAAAACGTCTAATTCTTCAATCTCAATTCCAAATCAATTTTTTATTAGAAAACGTGGTTCCACGAAAATGCAATATTTTTTGGAAATGTCACTCTTGTCTCCCAAGAACGTACATTTTTGTTGCTCTAAATATTGATACTCGTACCAGCTCTATGTTGTTTCGGTTTGTTCGAACATCAAATTGGTGATTCAAATTTAATTACGGAGGCTACTTCTGATAGCATTTCGTATTCTTGGATCAACACACATGGTGCTTTGCTGATACATAATTTATATACAGAGTGAACAAAAAGTCTGGAAACAGCCAATTAGCTCGTAAATTACTAGTCCGAATTCTACAAAATTTGGGATAAGCCTATTTTGAGACACGGAGATTCCAGATTTGACATTTGCAATGTTGCTAGATTTGCCAATTCTCTGATATTATTAGTCACTTTGGTTTTTTAAATGCAGCACCCAATATATTTAGTCATTATTGGAATCTTCTCTTCAATACGAGTTCAACCATATATAACAGTTATGATTTTATGTAGTTTAGAAGGTCCTCTCTGTATAATTTTCCATCACGCTGATATATTTGTATATAGATATTATTTTTTTTTATAAGAAATACATTGGAATATTGAGTTATGTGTAATATTCACCTTATATTATGGGTTTATTTTGTAAAAAGTGACCCTTTAGGTTACTTTTAAATGAGACCCCGAGCCAGCAAACTGGCGCAACGTGACCTATTTCAGCAGCCATATCGGAGTTTTACAACCAACTTGGGAATTTTTATAGATTGTGACAATATAACTTATTTCAGTTCTCAAATTTTCTGAATTCTCCGCGATCGCTTTTATTTGCCTTATGGAAACTCCTTTGTTATTGATTGTGAGAAATTTCTGGGAATTTTCTCGTGTTTGTCGAAGGTTAGGGTACGATTGTTTGACACGAAAGTTTTGCATATTTTTCTTTCGAGTTGAGGGTTCTTGATGTTTGGAAGTTTAGACGAACGGTTTTCGAGGGTCGTGTTGAGAAAACTTAGTTTCCACAACTTTTTTTATAACATTTGAATGGCTCAGTGGATTGGAAATTATAGGGAAAATTGTATCTGTGTTACTGTCGACGCATTTCTACACTTAAAATATTTTATACACGTTTCTTATGAACATCTAAAATATATAATAATTATCTTGTTAGTGGGATAAGGGCATTATTAACATCTGAATGCGGAGAGTTGCAAGCCGAGGGTGTTAGCCCGAGTTGGTTGCTAATATCCCTTATCACACGAATTAGAACACATTTTATTTAAGACTATCAAGAATTATCAAAAACTGCAAATAGTGAAATTGGATTTAATTAAATTGACAATTGGTGAATATTTTTTTTAAATCCAAGCAGTGATTCTCTAATATCCGTAATTTACTGATATGAAAATGTTATTTGTTACAATCAACATCATATATTTTTAATTGCTCTTAGATTCTAGAAAGCGCGTTAATATGAGTGAGTATGAATCTGAAATTCTTGATTCGGATATTGAAGATTGTGCAACTAATTCCACAAAAATCTTAAGTCTTAAAGTTATAAATCATCAAGCCTTTGGACATATTATTCAATAATCCACGCAATGATTTCCACAAAGAAAAATGTGGATATTGAGAAATATATTAGATTGTGTATCTCTAGCGAAAATCGAAAGAGTATATAAGCAAGAAATTAAACATAACGAATCAGGATGTAACTAAGTTTTTATAAGAAGCTGACAAAGAAGAGTGGTTACTAACAAAGGTTTGCTTATAGAGTAATACCAATAATTATTAATTTGCATGAACAAATAACCATTTGCAGGTAGTTTTGAAAGCCACATTTAAACATTCGGAAAAATAAAAAATGAATAGCTATAAAAATTCTGGAGACAACAGTTACCACAGTAGTAATTTGGAAATTATTCGTTCTTCAACAAAACAGTCTTCGTCTGGACTGAACTTGTTTAAATACAAAAATGTTATCAATATTCATAAATGATTGTTTTCAAATTTTATTAATAAATAATTAAATTTTGGATCTGATTTCATTTACCAACTGAGTTAGATAATGGTTCGATTATCTAACTCAGTTAGATAATAGCATTCAATACCTAACTTAAATGAATTTAATAATAGATTTTTATTCAGGCAGTCGTAGATGACAGATAATTATTGGTTTACATAATGCCTGATTATGATCTAGAATCATATTATAAAGTTTATTATCGTTAAAGTACCAGTCGTGAATTTTATCAGGCCATGAATTCACACACGATATTTCTTAATAAAAATAGACATCATAAACCATAAAAACCAAATGAAAGTTAGAAAACGAAGTATAGTAAAATAAACGATAATTAACTATAAACTAAACATAGAGATAAATAACAAAAATCCTCGTAACCCAAGGAAAATATACTTCTAGCACCAGTTAACATTCAAATATTGCAATATTTTAAAAAGTAAAACAAATCCCTGCTCTAGAAAAAAAAATTCTCAAAAAAAAAACGTTAGCTTTTCTCAAAATACGACTGAAACTTTCAGCCCTATACCTTTGCCATAAACAGTAACCTCGCAGTAATCCTTTGTCATCCAAATAATTAAAACAGGTTATATTTTATAGCACAAATTTGCCAACAATGAATTTAGTGCTAAAGTTTTGTTTTATAACCCATGTTTTCAATTTGAGGCGTCTTAAATGACATTTAAAACCGCGCGGCGCGGAATTTATAGTGACAAATAATTATCATAAAACCAAGATATTATGAATAATGATGAATTTGAAGATGTAGACTCCCCCATTTCATTACCAATTAAAGCCGCGTAACTCCATACGATTCTAATTCTAATTAGAACAAGTATAATGCGTATTAATTTCTGAATAATCGCATCAGCAAGTCTCAGATACAGATGATTAAGTACAATTTACGGTGCGGATTATTAAGTCAGGGTATTAAATAAGGTAATAAATTTTTTTATAAAATTTTGTTAGCACAAATGGGTCACTATATATTAAACAATTCTTTGAAAGACACAACGGCACAAAAACATACTCTTTGTCAATAAAACTAATTGATTATTATTTATATCAACTTGTATATTTCATACTTTTTTTTTATTTTTGAGTAAATTTTCTAACTATTATAAACTTTTAGGTTTTTGAAATAAATATGAGGGTATCTTTCATCTAAGCACAAACTACTTGAAGTTAAATCCAGTTTTTGGATTATCGCCAGAGATCGTGATATTTCGTAATTGTCGGAGGCGTAGTGAGGAGGACTTTTTATAATATACAAACATTTTAGCAGAATTGCAGAAAATAGCAGTGTATACTAATCATTTGCGATTTAGGTGCATATAATCTTGAAATATGGTACATCAATTGTAATGTTGGTAGCATATCGGCCAGAGTAATTAGGGATGATCGATATGTATAGTACGACCCAGTAGAAGAAATGTATCTTGCTCCAGAAGAAGGACATATATTTTTTACAGAAAAAAAATATATTGCGAAGGGTAGGAAAATATAAATGTTTGGTCTGTTTTTGTTGTGATATAATGTAAATTTTTTTATTAATGTACAAGTTATTATTGCAAATTGAATAGAAACAAAATATTCTTGCAGCTGAGGAAATTGTAAGAAACACAATGGCGACAAAAATTGTTTTCATGCTTATTCATCTAGCTTGGATTACGCTGACTTTGATAATTCTCATTTAGGGAATGAAAATCCATTAGATAATGAAGAATTGATTAAAGCAATATTTACAACAAGAGCTGAATATATTTCTGTTTTTGGCAAAGCTCTTTCAGGTATTATAGAATGTTTTTGTCCCAAGGAAGATGATAACTTGTTGATTAAAGTAACAAAATATACCATATTGTTATGATTTTACCGTAACGGACTACATCTAGAATGCATATTGAATAAATTCTTGTACGTAACGATGATATGAAAAAGCATATATGTATAAGAGAATAAAAAATTTAATAATATTTACATAAACTATTATCTAGCATATAAATGATAACGCATAAGAATTATTTCGTTTTACAGAGCTATGACTCCGTTCATAAACTTTTTTGTTAATTTGTACCTCAGTTAAAAGATTTTTTTGAAAATTGCCTAATTTTCTTAAGCGCGCAGATCTTGTTCGTTAACGCTGAAATGTTGATTTGAATTGTCCAATGCTTTCATGTCTATAACTTCGTAATCTCCATTTTCTCTAATCCTCTAAATGATCTATGTATACTTATATACCATCGGTACAAATTCTTCTGTAAGTACAGCATCTTCTGGCGTGACATACATTCCATAATCAGATAATTGTATTAATTCTTCAAGAACGTCACCCTTCAGCTGCTCCAGGAGCAAGCAGATTCATCTCTGCTTTCATTTTTATATTTACATTTTTTATTGTTAGTTTTTTAAAATCTTAATAATTTAGAAAGGCACTCATTTTTTGTTAACCTACCAAATACATTTGTAGAAGAAATCACTTCGCCATCAGGACAAATATTTTTTTTAACCAATTATTTTTGTGAACTTCCTCTAACTTGTAGGAAAATTGAATCTGGTTTATATGTTATTCTTTACTACATACTCTTTCTTCCTTTTTGTAGTCTTAAGCATTTCTGCGGTTAAAGGCTGGTGTGAACTTGCGATATTTCCTTTTTTTATTTTCTCTCCATTTCTTTTGGTCTCTTGTTGCTGTCTTAATGTTTTCCCATTGGATATCTTTTTTCCCTACCGCTTCTTGAATTAGCCTTATCCATGTTTTTCTTTTATTTTTTCTTGGTACTCTAACTCTCTTTCGGGTAATCCTTTATTTTATATTTTGCTTAAATATTCATACCACCTTAGTTCGCTTTCCGTTATTTTGTCATTTATGGGATCTATTTCCAGATTTTGTCTGCATGTTTAATTTGTAATTATATTTTTTTCCTACTATTTTTTTCAGCAATCTCATTTTAGTAAACCTGCAGAAAATAGCAATGTATACATATTATTTCCAAAAATAATATTTAAAAACAACCAAACAAACAATATAGTCAACAAAACGTGTAATATTTTAATAATATAAATGACCTAAAATTTAAAAACTACTTTATTTTACTGCACATAAGATTTTCATCTCCTGGAATGTCATAGTAAAACTTTGTTATATTGTCATTATGCACTGAACAGTTAATTAGAATATTTAAGGTCCCAACATTTTCTATTCCAGGATATATTAGTAGGTCTTTCCATATTGTGTACGCTTAAATAATTACCGCTTATTATGTTCGATAGCTTTCTTTGAAGATTTTAACGACAATCAATACATTACAATTTCCTTAACGTCACTTTTAACTAACTCCCTTTATAAATTGCTACAATAAAACAGAACGCGGAGTTTAAATAAGAAACCATTGATTCAGTGACACTTAACCTCAGCATAGAGGCCTAGAAAATCAAAGTCGTTAGTCGTAACCTCAGTCTTCAACCAGACCATCATTTAACCAAATTGATACGTCCCGAAAGCGTACGCAAGGAATTTCGAATGCAATTTGCGCACCACCCTTTAGAGAATTAACTTATATTTCATCTGTCTTAGGTGTAATTTGAGAACCGTGCACACCTGCCCGCCTATCTGCTGCCATGGCCTAGTGAGACACGCGTGGACCTAATGGGAAAGGGTTTGTTTGCCTGATGGATCACCCACCGTACTCCACTCACGCTTCTTAGGATGAATTAGTGTTCGAAGATTGCATTCGGACTGACTATGTTGACTGGGCGGGCCCTGCTGCATTGTTGCCGTGTGTCCTGCAGCATTGGAACTCACACTCACAGATTACTTCGTACAAAATTTGGTACCTAATAGAGTTAATAAAATAATAATTAGGGTCTTAAAAACAATAAAATATGTGCATTCCTTTTATATTTATTAGTTTTTTGTGTCTTCGATAATACTACAATCAGTATTAATTGCAATATTCTTTTTTTTTTCATCTAATCCAATATTGTCATTCCTTTTACTACCTTATAAATTATTACATGGCAAGTGCTACATGTATGGATTTCTAATAGGCTCTACACAAATTATTTCTATTGCAATCAAATGTTCGTCTAACCTTTTAATAGTCTGCGGTGCGCATCTAGGCAGAAAAGTCCCTTGTTTTGGTGCCAGTTCTCTACAAAACTCTGTTACAACTATCGATGATTCCGCATCACCTGTGAAAGTTTTATTATTTTTTGTTGAAATATCTAGTTCCTGCTTTTTTTTATTTTTAATTCATTCCTTTCTTTCTTTCTTTCTTATTATTGGCAAATATTTTTCCTTGTCCTGGCACCCAAACCAAATGATATTCTGTATTATCAGAGGCTTTAGTATCTTCTAAAATTCTACTTGTAGTTTCAACATTACCTTTGAGCTTCAAGCAGAAGCGGTTTGCAAGCATGTTGATCCTCTTATTTTCATAAAACTCCAAGTTCAAACTTGAGTTTCCTGCCACGTTTCAGTACCAGTGTCGACATTACCTTAGACTTAAAAAAAAGCTATCCACAAACATATTGAACCTCTTGCTTTCATAAATGAAATTGCAAGTACCTTCTTTAGTTTCTTTCGACGTTCCACTATCAATCTCGATATTATCTGAGAGCTCCAAAATAAGCTGTCCGCAAACATGTTGATTCTCTTGTTTTCATAAAGCTCCAAGTTCCTCCTTTAGTTTCTTTGGACGTTTCAGTACCACATTCTACAGCATCTTAGATCTTCAAAAAGAAACTGTCTGCAAACCAATTAATTCACTTATTTTCATAAAGTTCCTTCTTCAGTTTTTTTTGACGTTCCATATACCATTCTCGATTTTATATTAGAGCTCAAAAAATAATCTATCCACAAACATATTGAACCTCTTGCTTTCATAAATTAAACTGCAAGTGCCTTCTTTAGTTTCTTTCGACATTCCACTACCAATCTCGACATTATCTGAGAGCTCCAAAATAAGCTGTCCGCAAACATGTTGATTCTCTTGTTTTCATAAAACTCCAAGTTCCTTCTTTAGTTTGAGCGTTCCACTACCAGTCTCATATTATCTTAGAGCTCTAATAAGAGGCTGTTTGCAAACACGTTGATCTTGTTTTCATA
The DNA here is from genome assembly GCA_951812935.1 of Hermaeophaga mercurialis. Lineage (NCBI taxonomy): Eukaryota > Metazoa > Arthropoda > Insecta > Coleoptera > Chrysomelidae > Hermaeophaga > Hermaeophaga mercurialis. Next base: position 42,244,516 of record OX638359.1, on the reverse strand, counting down.
AAACTTGAAGTTTCTTCTTTACCTTAAAAAACAAGCTATCCACAAATATATTGATGCTCTTGTTTTCATAAATGAAACTGCAAGTACCTTCTTTAGTTTCTTTCGACGTTCCACTATCAATCTCGATATTATCTGAGAGCTCCAAAATAAGCTGTCCGCAAACACGTTGATCCACTTATTTTCATAAAACTGTAAATTCTTTATCTACACATTTTGTAGGATTGAATTGAAACACTTATTTATAAAATGAGAAAGTAACTTGAACGTTCCATACATTTGCTCGTTTTATTTAATACTACATTAGTGACTTCAATACTGTAAAATATGCTAGAATATCATCTGCAGTAATTTTTGCAGATGCGGCAACAACGGTTGTTACTCGAAATGAGCTGTCGGTCGGTTGGGAAGATTTCCTTTTCTCAACGAATAGTTTTGACGCGGATTAAGGAAGTTTGATGCAGTTGAATTACAAGGGATTGGCTCTAAGAAATTGCGTCAATCTAATACGAATTATTTTAATGAGTTTAAGAAATGGTGGGGACACTGTTTTCGAATGGCAGGATTTGAACCACAGAAAGAATACTAAATATCTAAACTATACAAAAGGAAAAATCGTTATTTTCCAATAAAAGTATTTAGATTTCTTTTCAAATTTACCAATTCAGTGGTTCAAAAAATGTAAGTTAACGCTCCAAACGACAGCAAATATTAATGTATGATTCTAATTTTTATTCAGGACTATTGGCCATAGTTTGGAGAAAGCTAAGCGGGAGGGGGAGGTTTTGGGGTTTTACCTTCCTACAAAAAAGCTTTCGTTCAAAATTGTCGATCCATTATAAATTTCCAAAGAGAGGAATATTGTTCGGATTTGCAAAAAGAAATGGGACGTTTAGCTAAAAGTCAAAATCGAAGACAAATACATTTCTGGAAACAGTTGATATTTCACTCTCGTCTCGAAAGGTACTCCCGTTACGAAATTGTCATTATATCCAATGTTAACTTTTGTAAGTTATAGTTTGCCGGTATTTTTGTAAATTAGTTAATGAATTCCCTGCCTGAATAAATAATTTCAAAAAGAGTTCGATTTTCAATTGTTGATTGTGGGAGCTGTTAGTGATAAATGTATCTATATACTGGACGTACCCCAGAATCAGAGTTCCAGTCCTGAAGGCACATGCATTTGACAAAACAGTACAACTGTCTATTGAACAAATCTACCGTAAGAATTTTCATGCTTTTCCGCTCGGTATAAAACAATTCAATATTACATGTGGTGTCATATATATACTCTCACATATATTATTACACTTATTTCTTTCTAATTCTAATTTTTTTTTTCTATGCTCTTCGAAGTTCTAAGTATTTCTTTCTTATTCTGTTATTGATATACAACATGCCTAACGAATTTACGAGCATAGAGTTTTATGTCAATAAAGGAGGTAAAGATGTTTCCCACAGCCACATCACGTGGTGGCAATACGTGCCTCTTGTTCTTTGTACTTCGCCTGACACAGCAATGGGGAACCGAATATAATCTCTTTGTATTTTCCATTGAGTAGAAATTTAAATGTGTTTTATGCATTCAAAAGTCGGAAATTACCTATTGCCGTGTTTTGTACAGTATTTCATTTATGGCTTACGAAATTGAAAAACGTTACTTTGGTTAAATAATGTTAACTCACTAATTTGAAAGCGTAAGACCTTAAAAGCAAGACAAATATTTACACGGCCTAAATCAAAGCAATCTTGAGAACTAGTTATATGCGAAAAACGACATTTAAAGGCGTTGGAAATGACGAAATTAACATTTGATGGGATAATGAGTGTTGGGGAGTTGAAAAAGTACACGTTTACGCATATTATCCATCATTTAATGCGACGTTTAACACCGTAAGGGAGAACGAGCTCGGCGCCGGGTGCAAAACGATATCTGTGATGCGACTTACGAGCCCTTTTTACTCCCTTATTCGTCCTTCCTGAGAGCAAAACGGTGTAAACTACCGACGATTCAAGCATGTTTGCATTTCTAAACTGTTGTCTGTGATGTTTGGAGACCTTTGTTTCGGAACATTACTAATAGAGGGGTAACGGCATAGTGCGGGTGCTCAAAGTAAATTAGAAAATATTGGTTCCGGAACATCGTTACACAGAATAGCAGGGCTTCCAAAGTAGTAATCAATTGTAACTATCTTCTAAGGAAAATATCATTTTATATGGAAGTTGTTTGGAAACAGTTAGCTCTGCAATGACTCAATATGTGATATGTTATAAATCTTTAATATGTTCTTTTATGGTGTGTACATGATTTTTAATAAGAGTAGATTACGATTTTAATAAAATAGTTTAAGGCTAGTTTAAGTTAAGCCATTATGGTTATTCATTTTGTCTGGTTCAAATTATTTGTGTAAACTCAAAACCAAAATTTAAATTTTCTAAGCAACACGAAGCAAACTTTATTTATTAGGAATCTCATTATTACAATTTTTTTGTTTTTAATTATTAACAAGGAGTTTGCAGACATTACATTAAAACTAGTTATCATTTTACTACTGACTCTTTTTGATTTTTAACATTAGACTGACGAAATACGAAACAGCATTGTTTCGTATATATGATTAAAAAATAAGGTTGTTATAAATTGAAAGCTGAAATGTAAAACTAGCTCCCATTCGCGTACAGTTATCAAACATTCATATCAATTGAAGTACACATGACCTAAAAAATGCGAAAAAACGTTACAAGTGCCCATTGTGGAGTACGAAATTGCACATTCAAAACAAATATTTCATCAGAACTGCACATTCTTCATGCCTGAAAATGCAACAGACTCGCAAAAGAGAGAGTCTGAACATCCCCGGCTGGCGACAAATCAAAAAACAGATCGTAATATCGTATATTCGTAGTCATAGTCGTAAATCCACATCCTGAAATAACTGCTCATGAAGAACGCTGTTTCAAATCTAAAGAGGCATGTCATAGACCAGTGAATCACTAGAAGTGCTGGGTACAGCGACAGCCCAAACTCTAGTAAAAATCAATGTGTTTACACTGCTTATATAGGTTTTTTTATGTACATAGTATATATCAGATAAATCCCTAACAGAAGAAAAGGAATAATATTAAGATATTGACGTACAAATAACAAATAGAGAGTATTTCAAAGAAGGCTAAAAAGTTTACTTGCACAAACTACAAAGGAATAAAGGTAACCTACACAATAACTTGACTCATTTTTAAAAATAATAACAACAGAGTTGTTTTAGAGAAATCTTAAAATACATTGTTGAAATTCAAATTGAAGTGAAAGAATGAGAAAAGTGAGTGGGCAAGGAGAAGCAAATATCCAAGGATTAAATCACATGATTTTCTTTGTCTAATTTGCATTATTTATCCAGATCTTCTATGTCGCTATGATGGATTTCTCGTCTTTTTGCCAGAATCTCCAGATAACTTCTTTTGCCAATCTTATGGTGGAAAAAAGGATTAGAAATTTTCTTAGAGAACTAAAGAAAGTAAAGAAAAAGAAAAGTACCACAATATTCATAAAGGACAGACAAGGTAACCGATTGGGAAAACACGAGGAAATTAAGGGAAGTTGGAAAGAATATTTCAAGAGATGTTAAATGAATATGATGAAAACTGAATCCCGACAAACCGTGGATGACGAAAAAGTAACAGTTGAAAACTAAACAAAACAAAATCCTGCAAATAATAAGAACCCAGGTAGTGATAATAAATATCTAGAAAGGAGAAGAAATGCCAAAGGAACGGAGATGGCTACCATTTTTCCGATCCCAAAAAGAGGAAAAGCAACAAATTGCAACAACTATACGATGATATTTCTGCTGGATGTTGTTTACAAGATCGTGGCAACACTAATAAAAACAAGGATTGAAGCAATTATTGACCCAGAAATCCGAGAATACCAAGGTAATTTAGAAGAGGCAGAAGTACTACAGATTAAATATTTATGATAAAAGAAATAACAATATTCTACGAATACAAAATCTAACTAACAATACTTTTCATAGATTTTAAAAATCCGTGCGATTTCATAAATAGATCCAAGATTTTCTAACCCTTGAAAGAACTCGTTTTACAAACTAAATTAGTTGAACTGTTTAAAATGTCTTTGGATAAAACATCAAGTAAGGTCCAGATCAACGAAGAACTAACGGAGGAATTTGAAAAACGAACAGGACTCAGACAAGAAGATCTATTATCAACTTAAATATTTAACGTAACACTAGCAAAAGAAAACTAAAGATGGAAAACTTAACAGTCACCAAAAGTCACCAAATCATAAGTTACGCGGACGATGTGGCCATTCTCTCCAGAATTTTGAAAGAAGGAGAAATTATAGGCACATTGTCAGAACGGCACAAAAAGTAGTATTAAGGATTAACGAAGATAAGATAAGATAAAAAAATAAAAGCGTATAATTTGAAGAAGAAAATAATTCAAATATCTGCGATTATTACTTAGTAATATAATAGAAGAGAAAAAGAAAATAAACATGATATTTCTAAGGACCAACAAAAGCGCAAAAGCCCTAAACAACTTAATAAGAAAGAATACATAAGAAGAACAGACGATTAAATATATTCATTGTTGAAAATAAATGAGAAGATTTCAGTGGTTTAGATCTATTGAGAGAAGAGAGACCAATAGAGTAATAAAAATTATAGCATGGGAAGAAAATAAATACAAAAAAAAGAGGAAGCCCTAGAATAGGATGGAGAGAAGCAGTGGAAGCGGAACTAAAAGAAAAAGACGAATTCCTATAATAATAATAATAAAAATAATAATAAAGGTATTACCTTTTTACAAATTAATTTTTTGACCCTTGTGTTCCTTTTCACATTGTTTTCCTATTATGACTATGCAGATCGTTTATTACTTTTAACGACGCTTCTTTAATGAACTATTTTGCCTGTCTCTTTCCTTGTTAGTTTCTCCACCATCTCTAAATATTAATTTGCATTCATTGATGGTATGTCCGTGCAGATATTTTTCAATTTACCACATTGAAGATACCTAGATCAAGGTAGAGATAACTGTTTCTTATGTACTAAAAAAAGATTAATCAAATTACAAAGAATTTTATTTTGGATTGTTGAAAACATTTGATTTTGATGCATCCTCAAAGTTGGTTCTCATAAAGCCAATTCCAACAATGTTGGGTCAAGTTTATCGAGATAGTTCACCAGTACGCCAATACATACCAATTTTAGATTTGCTGTTGGTGAGTGCTCAGTATCCAGTTCAACTAATTCTATTCTTATTCATTACTGACAAAATGACTTAAATAGTTGTACTTTTAAGAAATTTTTAATTGATTTTAATGGGTTATTTTTTGTTAAGTAGAATTGTCTGGTCTATATAACTGACTGGCTGTTTAGTTCATGAAGACCGTCATGGCATGCGAAAACAGTAAAGTCTCTTCGTCCTTCGGCGTCGTTAATTATCGCGTTTTGGCATTAAAATGGTGGAACAAAGGACCCAGCATGAGCATTAATTTACTCTCTACCGCTCGGTCCGACAAACAACTCAGAAAGGAGCAGCAAGGGGCTGCCGGCGGGGTAGGAGGAGAAGGGATGAATGAATTTAAAGATAGTTGGTATCGGGCGTTTCCGGTTTCAGTCATGGGAAAATATTGTTTTTTATTATAAAGACCCATAAAAATATGCTATTTCCTTTAGCTTTTAATAAAGCTTAGCCCTAAAAAAAGGACGTAATTTTATTTAGTGACTGTTATTATACAAGTTATAAAACCGTGTTGTTAGGTAATTATAACCGCTTCCGTATATGTAGTACTTCAATATGTATTTAGTTTTTTAATTTAGTAAGTATTACAACTGTAAAGACCTCACAATGTGGCATGCTTCCTACGCACCACTTCCTTCTTAACAAAATATTTATCGACAACAAATAAACACCCCTTTTAAAGCTTGTCTGTTTTTTTATTATTCAAGCTCTTCTTATTGTATTCAAATTTAATCGACTACCTGTTGAGGGGCATATAAGATGATAATGCAAGATATTTATAATATTCATTATGTCAGTTTATATTCAGAATTTGTAATGTGCCTAAATTGGAAAACACACTGTGCATTAATGGGTGGCTCCGATGATCGTATTCATAATACTTAGACGCTTAATAGAAATTCTTCAGCCAATTGTTGTGATTAGAATGATATTGATTTAATTATTTAGTTCAAAGTTCAAAGTTCAAAGTAAAATAAAAAAAAATGAACTTTTATATACAATTAGTAAATGAAAGGAATCAATAATTGGTAGGAATTAGTAAACCACATAATAGTACAGCTACACTTGTATTTCTATTGAAAAAATTAGCAGGAATATTTAGAATCTTCTGCAACGCTTCAGTGTTACTACATTTTCTTGTGTTAAAGCTATAAAAATATAAAAGAGTGGAAAGAATGGACCTTGGAAAATTCATTATTCGATAAATCGTCGATTTGGTAGCGAGCAGCAAAAAACTCGTGATCTCTCCTTATTCAGAATTGGCCGGTAAAAAGTCGAACGAACTTTTAGACTGTTCAGAAACGAGTTCGAAAAAGTTGAAACAGCGATATTTGACCAACATTTAATAAAAACTTCCTGGCAAAAGAAAAAGAGAGAAATCTCATCCGAATTCCAAATTGCGTTCGTAGGATTGTATTTAGCATACTTCAAATAACCCAGAGACGGCTTTAAAACTTGTTGTTAATATCAAAAATGCACTTTTATTTATTATAAATATCTCTAACAAATTATTTGAATTGATGGTGTTGTTGTTATTGAGGCAACTAAAAAAGGAAGATAGTTTGGGTATTGAAAAAATATAAAAGCAGAACAAAAAGAAGAATAAGAATTAAATTGGATAGAAAACATATTCCATTTTGACTATATTTATTTATCATTATTCTTATTGGTGTGTTATTTTCTTTTTTTATAGACTTATCAGAGAAGCGCCTAATTGTTTTCATTTTTTCCAAATCAAATTTATAGTACATCTCTGACTTATAAATCCATATTGAGGGAAAATTCTTATATAGTTATCACATTGATTTTTAGTTTTTTTGTATGCTGTAAACAAATTATTGCTTGAATAATTTCTCTAGGTAGCTATTATTTGTTCGATATCCTATAATTTTACCTATATTTTCTATTAGGTAGGCTTTTTTACCGTATTTAATCAATTTTAAGGTTATTCCAACCTTTTCTCAGCTATATTTTTTTATTTCCACATTTTTATATTTATAAAATACTCTTTTTGTTTAAAATATCTTTTATTTTTGTTCCTAACGTGTTTGTTTTTAATAACTTTTACCCATTGCTTGAAGTATTTCCATTTTTTTTATTTGATGATCCTTTTTAAATGCGCATGCACATTTTTTAAATATAAAGCGGTTGTGTGTTGTGAAGGCCTAAGATAATTATAATTCATGAACAGTCTGCTCTCTACCTATTTTAAAAGAAATACCTTTCCGGGCAACAGTTTTAAATACGGTGCTGAAATAATGGAAACTTGAGCCACTCCAGCATTATAACTTGTCGTGGCGACGCGCGTTTCTCTAATGAAAAGGGTGAATACTAATACTGAAAAAGTTTCGCAGTTACGAGGGTTCTATGCGACTTTTAACAGTTCTTACCTAATTGCGCTTTTGGACCCAAAACCGTAATCGTTTTCCCTCCTGCCGTCGTAAAAATCTCATCTAACTTCTTTTCGTTATCCTGCGGTTCCTAATGCCCGCACCGTATACCTTTCCCTATCTATAAACTTCCATTTTATTACTTATTTCTAAATATTGACAGAATAATTTCTTACTGTTCGATCTTCTTACATTTATTTTATCTTGACTTGCAGTATATTTAGCCTATTCTAACACCCTTCTATGACTCTCCTAACAGTTTATGAGTCCATTTTGCATTAGCAAACCAAAAAATATTAAAATTAACACACTAAACGTCCACTTAATTTAGGTTTGTCTCTGTGAGGTTACCCTCTAAAAATATCCTTAAACTTTTTTACACCACGTCCACCAATAACAAAAGTCCTCTCTCGGATCCTGCGAGAGTATTGTAATTAATGCCTACACAAAAACTGCAGGACTTTTCCCAGTGGAACAGAAACGGACTTTATGGACCTAAAGTAATTACGTCCTTCTTCTCGCACGAGCTCGTCCTCTATTTTGGAAATGTAAAAATGGATTTCATATCCCATAATCCAGTAGCGGGTATTCTCAACAAATATTACAGTTAGTTAAAAAAAACTCAAGAAAGTAGTTTAAATTATAGTTCAAGATTCAGAAACTTACGACATACAAGAGGTACAATCAAAGAGGTAAGCGAGGGTAGATGGGCAGACTCCCAGTATGGTTGAGTGAACGGAGAATCGAAATTCTGCCCCGAGATCCCGGGTTCGAATCCAGTTAAATTGTTATCTATTATTATAATTAAATAATTCTAGAACAACATGATCTCAGGAAGAGGAAATAATATTCGCGATCTAAGCAAAAACAGGCGAAATAAATACATTAATATATATATATATATTCCTGCTTAAAATGTTAACAACAATGAATAATTCACGTGAGTATTTTTTCTAATTCTCTTAACCGATCCAATTTTCTCTGGTGCGAATGATGTCTTCAGAGTTCAAAATTAACCCACTTTTTAAATTATTTTCGTCTTACGAAACTAAAACTTAACTCTCTTAACTTAAGCCCAGTCCAGATTTATCGAGAGTAACCACAAATTCACTTGGTCTTCTAAAGTATTGGTATTTCTAAAGAACAAGTTATTAAATAATACTACTAATATTTTCATTTAATCTTATCTCAACAGGAGAAAATGGAAAGTTGACAACTTATTTACTGTTTATATTTAATCAAGTACAATCATTCTTTATCTAATTTTTAATAAAGTATTAATAATTCCCAAAACGTATTGCCTTGATACTTTTGCTATATTTTTTATTAATATAATATAATAATATTTTTTAATAAAAATTAGCACGCAATTTCCTAGAGAAGAATTGAAGAGTAACAAAAGTTACGTGTTGGTGCGTACACACTAGGTAATGAAAGAAAGGCCAAATTTTGTATGTAAAGTGTGTAAAATCTTTAATGTGAAGGTAAGTGTAAAAGAAATGTATATATTTCTTAAGTCGAGCGCTTTCGGCAATACGATGCCATCATCAGGACAAACTGAAAAAATTATTATTGATAGAAAATAATACATATAGAGAATGAAAATACTTACAAAATATGCAAAAATAGAAGGCAGTAAGTTAGTTATAAAATTCTTTTAAGAACATTTAAACAGTAACAATACATCTTAATTAACTTTTAAAACGACATTAAAGTAGTGTATGGAATTTATTTTCCATCCTTTTAAAGCACTTGTTGTCTTTAATCAAGACAACCTTCAGGCCTGGACCTCAAGAAACCTTAAAATGTTATTGTTTTTTACACTACTTTAATGTCGTTTTAAAAGTTAATTAAGATGTATTGTTACTGTTTAAATGTTCTTAAAAGAATTTTATAACTAACTTACTGCCTTCTATTTTTGCATATTTTGTAAGTATTTTCATTCTCTATATGTATTATTTTCTATCAATAATAATTTTTTCAGTTTGTCCTGATAATGGCATCGTATTGCCGAAAGCGCTCGACTTAAGAAATATATACATTTGTTTTACACTTACCTTCACATTAAAGAATTTACACACTTTACATACAAAATTTGGCCTTTCTTTCCTAGAGAAGAGCTTTTTTTGGAAACACTCTCAAGAAAAAAATATTTTTTTGAATACCTACCTAATAACCAGAAATCGGTTTACTGGCTCATTGTAAGACTACAGTAAAAACTATCTGGAATATATTTTATTAATAAAATGTTTAGTTCTATTGCAACAGCGATTCAGAATGTCTCCAAAAATGATCTTTTCCTAGAAGAGTTTCGTCATAGCTTACCGAATATCCGAGTTTAAAGTTTGGCGCCAAATATATTAAAAGTTTTGTGCTCGGTTTGTACTGTATCATTATTACCATAGGAAAAAACAGATATCATAAAACATTATACCACAAATAAACATTTATTTTTGTGGTTTACCAACTACTACCGAAAAACAACATGATTGGATGCAACATTTATTTTATCCGAATTTGTCTAGTTTTCTAAACTGAACTTTTAGCACTACTTTTGCTTGTACATGTTTTTTATGACTCTCAGTTTCTCTAACTATTCCCGTTACATCTATACAATTACAATCGTAAAACTCATCTAGGTGTCATTTGAAGTATTTTTTTTTTTTTTTTTTTTATTATTTCCCAAGAGTTTTTACAATCTATCCTATATAGGATAATAAGTAAAATAAGTGAATAAAGATAAATAACATAGAGAAGTCACTATCCATTGATAACACTTCTGAAACGTTCTATTACTATTTTTACATAAATGTTTTGTACGTTACAAACTACAATGTTGGAACTATATACACTTTAACTCATAATTAGCACTAACACACATTATTGTCTTTGGGGGAGGTCCAGAGGGTCACACCTCTTCAGCCTTTTTTTGGGTTGGGCAATCAAGAGATCTGTTGCCAGTTCGTTTGGGTGGACGCTCAATCTGGTATGGTATTTGTCGGAGATTTTGGAACATTCTTCGGCGACCGTCTGTACTTGTAGGTCTTTATGTAATGCTGCGTTCGTAATATACCATGGTGCGTTTGCTGCTGCTCTTAGGACTTTCGATTGGAACCGTTGGATTTTTTGGATATTAGAATTACTAGCAGAACCCCACAGTTGTATGCCATAAGTCCATACTGATCGAATGATAGTTTTGTAAATTATTACTTTGTTAGCTAGTGACAGTTTTGAGCGACGACCAATCAGCCAATAATATTGTCTATATAACTGGCCAAGTTGGAGTCTTTTTTTGCAGATGTGTTTGGCCCATGTTAAACGCTTATCAAGATAGATCCCTAGGTATTTAACTTCATCCTTTTGAGGTAGTTCAATTTTGTTGAGTCTTACAGGTGGGCAATTGAGCTTATTAAGGGTGAATGTGATATGGACTGACTTACTTGAATTAGCTTTGACCCGCCACTTCTGCATCCATTCTGCTATTTTGTCAATATGTTGTTGAAGGTTATTAACTGCAGTAATTGGGTTTTTGTGGGATGCTAATACGGCTGTATCATCGGCAAATGTGGCTAACGTAGTATTGTTTGTTGTGGGAAGATCAGCGGTATACAACAGGTATAGAACAGGGCCAAGTACGCTACCTTGTGGAATGCCTGACTTTATCTGCCTTAGTGATGTTTGCTCTTCTCTATATTTAACTAGGAATTTTCTATCTGTAAGGTACGATTTAATTAACTCAAAGTATGTATAAGGGAGATGTTTTTTTATTTTGAACAACAGTCCTTCGTGCCATACCTTGTCAAAGGCTTGGGCAATATCTATAAAGGCTGCGGAGCAGTAATTTTTGTTTTCTAGATCGTACCTTATTTTCCAGGCAATTCTGTGTACTTGCTCGATAGTGGAATGTTCGTTTCTAAATCCGAATTGGTAGTTGGGAATGAGTTTCCTTTCGTGTATTATTGGCTTCAATCTTTTTAGGAGTAGTTTTTCGAACAGCTTGGATATAACTGGCAGTAAGCTAATTGGCCGGTACGATTTTACATCAGTTGGATCTTTACCTGGTTTCTGTATGAGGATTACGCAGGACACCTTCCACTGTGGTGGTATTTGAAGTATTAAATCAATAATATGCCTTTAAAAAATGAAATTTAACATCCGTTAGTTGATTTTGAAACTCTGTATTTTTACCGAAAGGACCCTTAAGAACTCTTTTATTTAAAATATTTATAATTCTCGGGCCAGCTTGTTTTTTGACTGATCAATTAATAAATTTGAAAATAACTGTCAGTACTGTTTTTGAGGTATAGCTTTTAGATTTAATCTTGCCTTTGCAGAGGTGGTTCTCTTACCTTATAAAATATATATAGTAGTTTTGGAAGATAATAATATACCGGCAGAGTAATCTGTTAGTTGGTAAGGTTTTAAAAAGGACAAATACTGCACCAGTAGCTGAGTTAATTAAAGACAGTTTAAGTGAACTTTGGTGATATGATGTCGTTAAGAAACTCAAAGATTTGTTATTTATTACAATCAAAAAAATATGGTTTATCCAATATGTTACATTTAACATGTTTGTCACAGGGCTACATCGAATTGCAGAACAGATAGTGTTACATTTACAATTATTTTTCATATTTTAAATGTTATTTATGTACATTTTGATATTTTTTCATGTTTAGTTGGTGTATTACAATTTTCCTTTCAAATAAATATTAATAATTAAATCACATTATCTTTGCCACTCCGCCTTTGACAAATACGAAATGTGGCAACAAGTCTCTATATACTAGTAAGGGCAAAGCTGATTATGAATTATAGAATAAAAGAACATCCGATATGTTAATTCTAAAACCAATAAATACATGAATAAACTAAGAGTCAAAATTGATAAATTAATAAAAAACATGGTAATTATTTGATGAAAAATGACATTGTCTAATTTTCGAAAATATTATTTTTTAAATAATTAAGTTGATTAAATTTTACATGAGTCACGAGTCATCCCTGTTCACATTTCCTACCTTGAAAATGTAAAAATGACGTTAATATACGTATATATAGCTTTAAATTACAAAAATTCCTGCTCGTGCGAAATTTCTCGGACGATAAAATTTAATCGAGTTATATTTTTGCTTTTTGCCTTTTTCCTTTTTGCACTTCATCTACGTGAGCCCAACAGAATGCCGTAAGACAATGCAGATGTTAATGAAAGATGACCACTTTTAAAATGAAAAACCCAAAAAGATGAGTAAGATAATTAAAATATTAAATATGAATTAAGCTGGGAACGAACATATTCTCATTCTTGAATAAAGGTAGAATTGTAAACAAATTGTTTTAGGCGATACACGACAGAGTTACGTTATTTTTTTTAGCATAGAAAATGAATATGTAGGTTGATTTCTTAATTCGGAAGTTTTATATTTACAACGAGATAAAGTTCGTTCCCAATATTTGAAAATCTGTACTGATTTATGATTTTATGGTTTACGATATTCTAATAACGAAAAAGTATTGTTTCAGAAATTGTTACGTATTGAGTTATTTTTGAAAAAATATATGGAAGAATCAAATTATTATCTTAAGGGGATTTTAACCACTACGCAACTTGGTTAAGTAAAAAAATAACAATTTATTTACCGATGAATAAAAACAACTCTTACAAATATTAGGGCAACTTACATCTTTAAAAAAATAACACATTTAAGCTCAGGGGTAGGCACTATCAACTTCTCGATCATCCGAGAACCCGAACTTGACTTCCGATCTCTTTTTATTTTCCCAACCAAGAAGACCTCAATGTTTATTAATGTTAATGACACTAATAAAAATGTTTATTTGTTATCCGATCGCGACCTTGTCGCTCACGTAAAACTAAATAAACAGTGAATGTTATAATTTAGAAAATATAAAATATAAAGAAAAAGTTGTATGTACAGGGCGATATTTAACTAGAATCCTGTACATACTAGTGTAACAATATCTTAATTTTCGATCATGGATTCTCATCGTATATGAGAATAAAATGCTATCAAAAGTCCGCACCGGGACGACAATTAGCAACACATTTTTGAACAAAATTGATCATTTTAACTGTTAAGAACTGGTCCATTGGAATCACTCATGCACAAATACTGTAAAGATATAACAAACAATTTACCGAGTTATTTTTGAGCGTAATGACGACACATTTCGTCAAAATATCGGATCATTTCGTTAGTGTTGTATTTCCAAACTAAAATTTACAAATTTGTGCAGATGTGTTATTAATATTTCCCTCGGATTCTTTTTATGATATGATTCTTTTTATGATATGCTTCATATAGATTATTTACTAAGTTTCACTTTAATGACATAATGACACAACTTTTATGTTTAATATACGCTCGTTTTAAAAGAACATTTCGCAGAATAAAGTTCTTGTTATTTACAGCATCAATAAAAGGTGAAATTTGATATGAGAAATCCCTATCTAAACCTGAAACAATCGTAAACCTTCAATACCTGAAAGGTTAGGATAACGAAATTAATTTGAAGCTATTTTATCACCAATAAAATAGGGGCCTTAAAATCATCGTATCATCCACAGTATCTTTACGCATGCTGTAGAATTTGTAAGCGTTGCCAAATAATACTACTCATTCCGATAACATAGAATTCATTTATTCGAATTCTTTAAATGAAAATTTGTTTTTTCATTATGCTCCTTATACCTGATTTACTCGTTGTTTGCACGCACATTATACATATAATTGTCGTTTACAAGTTATAAAAAGATTTTTTTTGGAAATCCAACAAATGTGCTGTTGTAAAACATACAAGTAAGCTATTAATAATCATTCAATATCTAACTGGTTATAGGTTTACTAGAAACCGTTGAGCGTTTCTACAAATTTCGCGATGTCCTGCAAATCCTCGCTATTGACCGCCACTGAACTGAAGGTCTAGTATTTGTTTCACATGACACTTTTCCCAAGCAGGACTTCTATATTGATCGGTTATTCTGTGTCGTCGAGACGCACAACAAAACAGCTTTTTTAAATCTATTAAGCCCTTTTAAAGAAAATAAAGGATCAAAAAAATACCCTATAACAGACATTTCTTTAATATATTGTAAAGGAATTTTATCCTAAATTAGTTTGGAAAATCGATATGTCCAAATAACATTTCGTGTGGTTATCGGGATATCAATGTAATGGAATTCTGATTTAGCAGTAATTAAAAGTAAAATTATTTGAAATGAAAATTCTTATATAGTTGGTCAAAACAAATTAATAGTACATAGAATTCAACAATAAGAATACATTTTTACTAGAAAATATAAAATAACATGATCTTAATGTAATTCCAAGGTTAATCGAACGAATAATCGAAATGATCACCTTTTTTAAAAACTTGTAATGAAAGATAGAGAAAAACCTATATTAGAAAAATGTTAAATAATTATTTAACTTTAAGTATATATATATATATATAACAATGGTTTGACTAGAAATCAAAAATTAAAATTAATATGTTGTTTAGTTTCGAGTATTTTATATCAAAAGTATATTAACATTATTTTTCAATTTCAGAACAGAGCTGGGAAATTTTTGAATAAAAATTAAAAATGTATCATATTATTATTGTTGGATTAAGTTTACAACTAAACAAATTATGAATTAAATTAAAGATATTTGAGTTTTTACAGACAAAAACATGACATTGGATAATTAAGAAAATTTTAATAATGAATGTACTATACAAAAGCGTATTAGATGCATTTGAAAGAAGAAAGAAGGTGTTTGTTAATCTGTAATTAGTTTTTTGCTAACAATCATGTATTTGAAGATATAATGAGTTAAAATTTTTGTATAATTATTCAAATAGTCTTACAAATTGTTGAAAATGAGTGTTTTTAGTGGACTGTGAGCCTGAAAACATATAATGTCAGAAATTGACATATGAATATCGTCGATGTAGCTGAAAAAAACGAGGCACCCTTAGTTAATAATAATATAGTAATTCTTCTAGAAAATAGGACAGTCCAACAAAACAGCTGATCGACTTCAATATGGCCGTTGGAGGTAAAACAAAGCAGTTTCCTATATACTTTTGTTTATTTTATCGGCGTTTAATTCAATTTGCTAGTGTTTATTAAACTACGTATAGACCCAGAATATCCATATTTAGGAGCAACACCGGACAGTTTAGTGCATAGGTGGGGAACCTGCGGCCTCCGCGAGGTTCTTGTGCGGCCCTTTGCCACCTAGTCCAAAATGGTAGAGTTCGTTTCAAATAACTATTGTACATCAACGCCATGACAGTTGCGCGAGTAAACAAAACTCGGTTTCAGATCCCCCATTTGAGTGTCACACCTTGCTTTGGCAACGCTTCCCTGTCGCGATCTTCAGCAAACTGTAGTTAACAGTGCGTGCTTATAACAGTTACACGGTTTTATTGTATTTCTAGAAAGTATACACTTTGTTAAAGATATTATTTGATATTCGTTTTTTTATCCATCATGTCAAATAGTAAGAGAAGAAAATTAGGTGATGAAAACAGAACATTTAATGTAGAATGGGAGTTAGATTTTTTCTTTACTGCTGAGAAAGATAAAATGATGTGTTTGTTGTGCAATACAGTTTTAAATACTTTAAAAAAAGCAAAAACAATTTAAATATTTGCCTGCAAGGTGAAACGAGGTATATTTATGAAATGTGGCAAAAGATCCAAGCGTTTAGAAAAAAATTATCATTTTTCAAAACATTGCTTTGTCGATCGGAAATATCTGCACAACACTTCCCGGAGCTAGCTAAAATGTTAAATGAGCAGAACTGTGAAAATAAAATATTCGATGAATATGTAGGTGTCTTGCATAGTTTAATAGAAGAGTATACTAATAGATTTTCTGATTTTGACGAGCACACTCCTGCTATGAAACTGGCATTTGAACCACATTTAATAGATATATCCGAGGCTCCTGCAGAACTACAAATGGAGTTAATTGATTTAGGGGAAGATAGTATCATCAAATCCCTTTTTAACGCTAAAAAGGATCCCATAGAAATCTGGAAAAATGCTGTTGAATATCCATGCCTTTGAGAACATGCTCGCCGTTTACTTTCCTGCTTCGGAAGTACCTACTGTTGCGAGACAACATTTTCTCTCATGTCAAAAATAAAAACAAATTTAAGAACGCAAATTACAGATGCACATTTAGAGGATCAATTAAAGCTGTGTGTTACGAAGCTTGATCCAAATATACAATTACTGTCAAACAAAAAACAAAGCCAAATAAGTCACTAACTTAGTGAATAAAAAAATATATTTTATTGTATTTTTTTATAATATTTTTATATTATTTTATATGTATATTATATTTAAAATTTTGTAGTATTATATTTTATTTTTTCTATATAATGCAATAAATTGTTAAATCTATAGAAAAACTATAATAATTTCACAAAAGTCACTTTCTTAGGTCAATCAGCTTATGCGGCCTCTCTTATTGCTGCCTAATTTAAATGTGGCCTCTAATGGTAAAAAGGTTCCCCACCTCTGGTTTAGTGTCTTGTAGTTGTTGCGAAACGGGATATGTGGAAGTTAAATGCCCTTTTTTATTAAGAGACTTTTCAATAACGGAATATTCTAACCAAAAAGGTTCATGTTTAGAAACATATCAGGGGGTTATTTACTTGAAGAAAGAACATGCCTATTATTACCAAATGTATAAGCTCTTACAGGTATAAAATATTGTGATTTTGTTTTATAGAGTCCAACAGAAATGTGTCTCGAAAGAGTAACATCCAATGAGAATTTTTGTATAGTGCAATTTGAAAAATGTGAGGATTTTTACAAAAAGGTAATTTTGCCTGAACTTTTAGGATGGTTTTTTACAAGAAATGATGTGCTTGTAGAGTTACATTGTATATGTTATACAGGAGACGATAAACTTCCTACGATTTGCTGTGACAATGAAATTGGTATCACATGAATTGTATTGGTTTTTCAGAAGTACCTATAAATTTAAGGTTGTGCCCATCTTGTGTACAATAAACATAAGATTTTTTTTATGTACCAGTTCAATCACAAATGTCAAGCCAATGAATATTTAGTCTTTGAGATTATTTATTAAACTTTGACTATCGGTAATAACAATGAACTTTTTATAGTTTGCTATTTGTTCTGGTAGTAAAATAAAACTATTTTTGCAGTAGTTGTTTCCTTATTTTATTATGAAAACAAATATAAAATAAAATAGACATAATCTCCATGCACCTATTACCATTTTGTATTAAAATTTTATCTTAACTGCAGTTACTTAAATAGTTTATTAGAAATTACAAGGGAATAATACCTGGACAGAGGTTCACCAAACTACAATAAACTGTAACAATTTCATCTAAGATCACTTCATCCCTACGAGTAGAGAGTAGTGTTACTGGAATAGGACCATTCATTATTCTATACTTTGTCTAATTAAACCTATAACTCTCTCCACATGTAATTGTACGTGCGAAATAAGTCTGTGTTTTCCAAGTCCATTGGGTGTAGTTCATTTTTCCCCTGGTAAATGCAGGAATTTTAACACTAGCCTTAACAGTTCTATAAATTCTTTAATTAAGAAACCACGGTCTGCTAAAACAACATCACCAGGACACACATTATTTTATTATACTTTACTTTTAAAATATAAGTATTTCATTTGCCCGTTATACAATGTTCATATTTTAGTAAATTTAAGTTTTTCTTTCAATAAATCTTTCCTCTTGATCGCCTCTATTCATTTTATTCTTCTAATTTTGGCAAGTTCATTTAAACCGATATTCGTATTTAAAGTGATGAATAGCAGGACACCTAAAAAATCTCACATTGTCACAGATAAATGCATTTTATTTATTTAAAAAGACAAAATATACAAAATTCTCATGTGCCTAAATAGTTTGTATGACCTCCAACGGCCATATTTGTCTGAAAATCGGCTGATTGTAACAGTTCCTTGGACACAACCTACAAATGAAAATGTGCCATGAAGACTAATTTAAATATAAGTTTCATTATACAGGATGAATAATTATTTACTTAATTAATTACGTGACTTTAAATATTTAGCTCGGACTTCAGACCAGTGCAATGAAAGGAGAGGATTGCATTCAACGAGATTTCACTATTAAATAATGATTTTTTTTTCTTAGACTTGAGAAAAGAGACAGAACATTATTTATATTTTCTTTTATTCATTTTAATGCTCAACAATTTCAATATATCATTTTATTCAAAAAAAAAAAAAAAATAGAATTTAAAAATAAAAATAAATATAAAAAAAAATAGAATTTAAAAATAAAAATATATATAAAAAATATTGAATCAACAGGAACAGGAACTATTACAATATATGTATTTAATATACTCGTAATTGAATATAATAAATATTTATGATATATAAACCTAAAGAAACGAATACATAAGGTGTTACTTTGACATTTTTTCCCATATTTTTTAAGCCCTATCAATTTCTTTATTCGTACGTATTATTTTTTAATGAAAATGCTCTAGTGCTTATTTCAAACATTTAAAATTGATTTCCAGTTACCCTTTAAACCCTTGTCGAACACCTTAACATCCCTTCTCGGCCTGTAACAAAAGAAATGTAAGCCAGTCAGGGAGAGGCCACTTATCACCATCCCGGTGTTTTATCGCACACATAAATGGAAGTCTGCAAGAAAATAGCAAGCATATCCAAATGCTACATTCGTAGCCCAGTTGAAACAGAAATAAAAATATATAATCACCTTAATTTCTATACTGGTATTTTATGACAGTCACTTAATTGAGGGATTGGATTAGCTCTAAAATCTTCCCTCTGTACATTTTCCAAATCTTTAGTCATATTTAAAAGGAGCATAAAATCGCTGATTAGTAACATCATAGATGGAAATCTTTCGCTTATAATCTAAATAAGTACAATTTACTTGAACGTATAGTTTTGTTTTTAAATATTTAATGTCAGTAGATATTTGAGAAGTCTTACCTATTAAATGAAGTGAATTTATTTGATGAGTAAGATAGATGTAAGGTAAACATTTTTGGCTACAAATAAATTTTGTCCAGTTCGTTTTTTGCCAATTCACTTCCTTCTTTCCAAGTTTTGTTCTTTTTCTTTAAATTTACTGCTGTTACGTCGTTCGTTGGTCTTCCTTTTTTGTTTAATTTGTCTCACCTATCCTCACCAGGAAGTCAAACAACATCATTTGTTGTCTTTCTATTCTATCAATTATTGGCTTCCACATCCAGTTTTTGCCGAACTTCTTGGTTACGTATTCTGTCTTTTCTTGACACTTCTGAGAGAGCTTGTATCTAATTTTTCTGTAGATGAATCAGTGTATTATAAGTTGATAATTTCGTTTTCTTCCTAATTTAGATTTTTCTTAAAAATGCATAATATACTTTTTTTCATTCATAAATATATAAAGTTGTTGGTCTCCTTAACTTATGTGATGTTTATAGTAATTGTTTCTTATGTTTCATTTTATGATGTCATCATTATTTTGTCATTTCAATATAAAATTTTAGATTTCTTTGCACATTATTTTTTTATTTTTGGCACATATTAAATTCGGATAGAAGTACTGGTCTAATATTATTGTAGCCTATTGTCATGTTTTTAGTCTTTTTGTTTCATTCTTTTGCCTTAAAACTTCTTTGGTCACAAATTCATGATATTCTGAGTTTGTTCCAACAAAATTTATTATTATTATTATTATTATTATTATTATTATTATCACATTCACACCAGTATCTTTTTAAACGTATTCTGTACATTTTTAGGAGAGAAGAAATATATTTTTAAAGATACCCATCAATCTTCCTTTTCCTCCTTTTTAAGTATTTCTTTCTAAAAATAGATGTCCCGTGATATGCATTTTGCTGGCACAACTATTGTAGATTGGACTTTTCAATTCCAGAAACTAGATGAATAGCAAAAATTGATGAGCGTCATTATAGAAAATGTACGCTAATCGATGCTCTGGGGTCGTTTTTATCGATACTCTACTCTTAAAATCTTGGAAAACAGTGCTAAAAAAGCAGTGGCGAGAAAGCGAGAAAGAAAGCATCAATTGCCTTGAAACATGACCGCAATTTGTTCTGATACTCGTTTCTCCTATTTTCTCTACCTTAACGATATCAAATCGGAAAAGAATAGCACGACTCTATTTCACTTTGATTTGTTTTCGAATGTTTCCCTGCCTCGCTGATATTCTAACTCCGAGCACGTGGCAAACGTCCAAAACACCGGACCTCGGTTAATACTTTTCGAACCTTTCTGGTTCACTTTCGGTTAATTCTTACTAATTTCTTGGTTAGAGGACTTTCACTTTTTTTCTGAGTTAAGTCCGTTGAATACTGAATTAACTAAACTTTTGTTAAACTCCATTACGAAAAAATCTTTAAATTACGCACAACTAAACTTATTTTAATGTTCTCTCATGAGCTGTTAAACTTTCTTAAGAAGCGTGGTAGATTCTGCAACATGAATGAGCATGTTCTGTGGATAACGCGATTAGTAAATATGATCACATACAGATTAAACCGGTTCACAGATTAAACCGGTTCACAGATTAAACCGGTTAACAGATTAAACCGGTTCTAACGGACCAAAAAGGTTAATTAGAGAACCGTCTTAGTAAAAGAATGTTTCAATAAAGTATAGTGATAGTGATAGGTGGTTTACCTAAAAATAAAGGTACCTTTTTATAGACACTTTTTTCGAAAGCTCAGTAATAAAAAAATGTTTTTTAAATATCTTGAAAAAAAATTTCAAATTCTAGATAAAGACGCTTTGGATAGAGATACTTAATTGTATGTCATTAGTTATTTCATTCCTTTTGGTTTAGGAGTAGTTTTTGAAAGAAAGTACCGCTGATTACGTTATATTTTTGTTAAATACATAAGTAATACAATAAAATGTGGTAATTAAGATTCCCTGGCCTTTTTTATGCATAAAAGTAGTCTTAATACATTTCCATAAATAGCAGCGTTTTAGAGTAATTTAAACTTAAAAGTATCTAAGGCAAGTAGGCTTTGGAACCAACAATTCTGGATAATTGATTGTTTGTCCATTGAATTTTTTGAAATTTTTGAGTTTTAATTTCTTAAAAACCATCAATTTGGGATAAAACATGAAGAGTTACTTTTTCCAGGAAAAACTTCAGAATATAAATACGTAAATAGCGTGTTTTACGTTAATAAAACTTGCCTTGCCTTAATGTACGTTTCAAAGTCTACTTGCCTTATTAGACAATTTTTTTATTATTTGCAAACTGCATGTCTACTTTTAGGTTTAAATTATTCGAAAATTGTGCTATTTATGGAAATGTATGAAGAATACTTTTTTCGTAAAAAAGCCAGGGAATCTTATTTACCAATTTTTCTTAATACTTACGTATTTAAAAAAATATGACGTAATCAGTGGAACTTACTGCCAAAAACTACTCCTTGATCAGAAGGGATGAAATAACTAATAACATAAAATAAACTATCTTTATGCAAAGCTTCTATATCTTAAAATTGAAATATTTCATTTAAAAAAAAATTTTACTGTATCTTCCTTATTATAGAGTTTTCAAAAAATTGTATATAAAAAGGTACCCCTATTTTTAGGTGAACTATCACTCCTAAAAGTATTGCTCGACAATTTTGAACCACCTTGTATAACAAGGATATATTAACTTAGTTTAAAGATCTCAAATACATATCAGAAATTTTGTTGGACGAAAGAATGGGCCCCTTAAACAAACCATTAGTTTATTGTTGTAATTTGTATAAAACTTGGGCGCGCCGTAAGAATCGGATGGAAGGAGACGAGTTTTTTTTGGGGTTTTTTTCTGTAAAAATATCCCTACCCGGGATTGTCGGCGACGCACAATATTACATTTGGTCCATGCGTGCGAAATATATTATAGTAACAAATTAAAAAAATTACGTACCCTCAA
Source organism: Hermaeophaga mercurialis (assembly GCA_951812935.1). NCBI lineage: Eukaryota > Metazoa > Arthropoda > Insecta > Coleoptera > Chrysomelidae > Hermaeophaga > Hermaeophaga mercurialis. The sequence continues at coordinate 42,221,883 of OX638359.1, read as the reverse complement.
ACTGTAAACTTCTTTGAAAATAAACTCATCACCTTACCTGAAAAAAATAAAAAGCATTAAAATAAAATTATTTGTATAGATAGATACTGGCGGCAAGTTTTCTCACACAGTGTTGATTTTTTTCCCCTTTTACTAAATTAGGTATTGCAAATTCTTCTGCAAGTCAATTTGCATGTATTGAAACGAGATACACAGCAATCTTATGGTTATATTCCATAAATAGAGAAAGCAAGACAAGGCAAATCGGCCGGTGCCATTCCCATTGAAATATGGCGGCCGTTTCTCCTCTAACTGCCAAATATACAAGGCACAGAACACACAACACCGGCGTCAAAGCTGCACTCCATCGCATAAAATTAAATGAAGCGCGTTATAGAGAAAGACCTCAATGTCATGAGCGCACTCCGACGATAAAAATGACTACAAAAATTCGTACGATGAAAAGATAACCCCATATATTTTGGGCCGAATTTAAAATTAATGTATTCGTTTTTTTACGTAACTAACGTTATTTTTTATAGTGTCCGGAGAAGCATCAAATTATCTGTTTCCTCTTCGACAGAGAAGTATATTTTTCTAGTGAGCGATCGCGTAGTCATTATATTGAAAAAAAAAGAGTATTTAATCCCTACATACTTTCCATTTTAAGTTCCAACTTGATGGTTTGTTTATTATCTTTCTGTTAGAAGACGTTAACACATTTTAGTAACCTTCATAACGAGATTTTATCTGTCCAATTGATCAATAGTTTTATAAATCTACCCAACTCATTCTCAATTTAGTTTTGTGTTATTGCGTTTTTGTATTTTACTTATTCTATTAAATTTCGTGTAAGAGACGCCCATGTTTAATATCGTCGGCAAAGATTTGAAAATACGTCTCTTTCTAAAGATATTAAAATAATAGATCATTTTTGTGGGTTTTAGTGGAACGCAAATACAAATGCACTAAATAATAAGACGCTACAATGAAATTTACTGGAATACAAGTTTAAAATAGAATAGAATCATCTGAGACAATAAATTGGTATAAATTATTGGAATAAAATACGAAAATATAAAAGTAAATATTAATTGTTGCCTTCTCATACAACGTAATAGGGTGAATTTCTTAAATTAATCGATAAATCGAAAAGTATTAGGAAGATTTCATTCACCAATTCAATAATGAAATTTCAATCAATTCTATAGTTATATATAAGTTATATTATAAGTTATATCTCCTTTCCAACAAAAGTATTAAAACAAAAAACATAAAAGCCAAATCAACGTGGACTGTAAAATAAAATTTAACTAATTACTAAAACAGATACTTTTATAACTGAAATAAAAAAGATCTATAGCTAATTTTTTGCTGTATTCTAAAATATGAAAAAAGATTCTGTCGAAGAAGGTAATACAAATACATATTTTAAAATTCACTTAATAAAAAAAAGATTTTTGTAATTTTAAAATTAAGTAAAACCCATGACGTCTGTTTATAATTCACTCATTTTTAACAAATTAAAATAATATTCAACTCACATTAGTGCACCCTGTACATTCTCCAAAATAATTTTATGCATGCAATTTTCTTACTTCAACTATTCAACATATCGCTAACATTTACTATAAAGAATGACCAATTAAAACTGCCCTCTGAGCACACACTTAACCAATCAGTCGTGATAAATCCCACTCTAGTTCCAGAAAAAAAGAGTTTTTAAAAAGTCACTGAGCAATGCACACACTTACTCTCCGCTGAAAAATAGTTTCTCTCAAGTTGTTCATCGCCCTTCACATAATTTAAAATATAAATTGTCACCCCAAGTTTATGTTTAAAAGTGTAGTGATTCTTTGGACCACATATTTAGAATTAAGTTTAGTTTAAGTTGTGATCAATAAATAAGTGGAAATTTGTGTCAAGTATTTTGTAAACCACTCAAGAACTGAAATGAAAGTTATTGTTAAAGTGTAAATTTTGAACTTCATTGAAGTTGCTAAAAAATAAATCAGTTTATCAGTTACTTTCATGGAAGGAATTGATTTCTTTAAGAACAGAAGCACATAGGATTTATGCATTGGTAATTCTAAGCCAATATGCACGTTAAAATACATTTCACTGTTATGTAAAAACCAATTATGCTATGTATAAAATTCTACAACGCCGTTATGGTCAAGCTCGAATTAATTGTAGAACTCTAAGGAAGCTAATTTTATTTAAAAAATTGCCTGTTTCCAAAATAATGAAATTTATAAATATTCTAATTTTCTAATGCACCGTTACCTTAGCTACATAATATAAACAAAAATAAAAAGATTTACGATTCATGTAAACCTCGTTTTATTTTAATAACATTCTTGAAATATAAAACACAGATCTGTAAACTTCCAAAAGCAATTCGATAACTTTCCTGTATACTCGTTTAAATATCTACGTATATTTTTATAGCCCAATAAAGCCGTTTATTGCTCACAAACTTTTGACTTTTGAGATGTGCAAGTAGCTTCGGTGAGGTTATTGGACAATTTTATGGAATACATTTGCTTACAACTTCTTAATGTATTATTCATAACATGAAAAATAACTTCAATAAAAATTATATCATAAGAGTTATAGAATAATGGATTTAGTTTTTAGAGGTATATATTAAATTAACATATATATGGAATTTACTCGTAATAAGCTGGTGTTCATTTAAAATTTATCCAGTAAAAACAAACGAAAAGAATAATTACTCTTAGAAAATTATTGAGATAAAATTTAGAAAAATACCTTGATCTCTAGCTCTTTTTATTAAAAAAATTAATGGTAAAAATATATTACACAGAATAAAGAAAAAATAGACCTGCAGTTCTTGTCTTGAATTCACTTCTTTTAAAGAATATCAAGAGTGAAATTAATTCTAAAAGAATACTGAGTATCCGACAAAAATAATTCACAGCTTGATAATTGTTGAATAAAAATTATTATTGCTGGATTAGGTTTACAACGATATTGCAAAAAATTATTAATTAAATTAAAGATATTTTAGTTTTTTAAATACAAAAACTGGACAATGTATAAGTAAGAAAATTTTAACAATAAATATACTTTACACAAGTACGTTACATGCATTTGAAAGAAAAAAGACGGAGCTTTCATAATCAGTAATTATGTTTTTGTGAGCAATCATGTATTTAAAGATATAGCGGGTTTAAAATTTTTCAAATAGTTTGACAAATATTGTTTCTTTAATGGGCTGTAAGTCCGAAAACGTATAAGTTAACTGTCAAAAATTGATAGTTATAGGTATTTCACTTGACTTGAATATATTTTCATATTTTAACATTCTTGTGTGTTAAACGAGGGCCGAACTAAAAGTAGTGTTCTTTTTGGAATTGAAACTTAAAAATACAGCCTTATTATAGCCAATATCAATAATTTTTTTAGATCTCATTTATATAAAGTAATGTATTCAAAACCAAAAAAAAAACAGGACAATTTCCTGTATAAAACAGACCGAGCAAAGGCATATTGACAAGTGACGACAAGCGAAGGTAACAAGATGACGGACATGAAGGGGAGTATACGGCAAGATTCGATTTCCCAAGAGGCATTCTCTAAGGGATTGGACGAAGGAGGGACTACATATACACTGCTACTTTTATATAGATCTGTCTGAACATTGTTAGTTCCAATTCTACGCTTAATGTGTATCTAAACACAATTAAATTGGTGGAATTCAGAGCTACTTACCTTAGAGTACATTGTTATTTAAATTTATGATTTTAGGGATAAACCTTATAAATATTGTATAATAATGACTACAAATTCCGGCAGTCTACGTAAAAGCTTTTCCATAATATTTTTACTATTTCACATAGTAATAGTACAAAAACACAAGTTATCCTTTGACGAACGAACCGATTAACATTTTTAAACTTCGGTATATTTTAATTTTCCTCAACAAAATTTATAAACGGTAACTTCAAAAGAAATCTTACACTGTTTGTTATTTCATGCTTAAACATCCTTTGTTTTCGGATATCAGCTCAGGATTTTTGAATACTCCTCTACAATATTTATCATCATTCCGCGTTGCTAGTGACGTCTTCTTAAATTTTTCTTTAGTCTGTTATCAGTGTTATCAATCTAGGGAGATGGGCTGCGATTCAATCTGGAATGACACCGGCTTTTTCTCTTTTTTTTACACCAATAAAAGACCTTAGTAAAGGTGTCTTTTTAGTCTATATTCAGTGCGAAAATTCCGGATCGCTATACAGTAAAACCATCAGCTTTATACTCAAACTCATTTTTGTCCTATGTTTAAAAAAATAAAATTATTGAACTGAAAGTAAAATAATACACTAATACTTGAAGAAGTACTTTTTATATTAATAAAATTTTAAGATTATAAAAATATTTTTTATACATAGTTGATGAAATTGGCGTTATTTTGCTTTCTTCTTAAAACTTTATATTTGCTTTTATAACTATCGTTTTTATAGGGCCAATATCCATGGTTATCGAAGTAGGAAAAGCTATCTCTAAATGTTGCATTTAATGTGTTGTTGTGTTTTATCACCCGCTCAACCGAGCTAAGCCGATGTCTCAAAAACTTTGCTCCGAGAGTTGTATTGTCAAAAGTTTCTAAAAGGTTTTCTTTAGAAAAAGTTTACAGCAAGCACCCCTACTCTCTTGGGCCAACATGGACTGGCTAAAAAGCGGCTACAAGGTCTAACTAAGGGTAGATGTAAATATAGGCCGAGAAGATTCGCATTGAAAAAATTGTTATCAGACACACATAACAAAATAAATAAAATAGTTTCTTTATTTTGCACAGTTTAGTGTTTAATAAGTCTCAAATACAAGAATTCAGAAAATGGCACTTCAATGTGATGGTAATTCGCATTTAGGTACCCACAGTTGGATACCTTATCACTTTTCTATTCTATTAATTAATATATATGAAACAATTTATATATGCGGCTTTATGGGCGTAGAATATTCAGCGTTCTGAATAAATTAACTTGGAATATATAGATAAATCCAAAAGATGCTTCCACAAAAAAAAAAAAAATCATGTCCGCAAGCCAAATAATTTGCAGTGTATGCAGATTAAATATGCATGGATCAAAGGAGTTTCTAGAAGCTCAACCACATCTGGGTAGCCCGTACTTCTTAAAAGAAGTAAGAAAAGACAGAGCCGGTTGAAGATATTTCAAAAGCAAAATTAAGGAATCTACTATAATAACTAATAAATAATCAAACGTATTAAAAATACTCAGAGTAATATTTACATATACTGTACTCTCAGTTAATTAACATGACGGCCTGTAAGAAAAACCCTCTAACAAATAAAGAATCTCTTAACCAAATAGTTACATACATATATTTCAGAGTTACTAAAAAAGTAGTAGTTTTATAGTTGTCATAAACAGTATAAATCCTTTAAAATACAACTAATTTAACTTAGTTTAAAAGTGGCAAAACAGGTGTGGAAATTGACCCTAAAACAACCAGTAATCGTTAGTTTTATGAAGCATTAATGGGTAACGTTTATTAAACACTGCACAGAGGTTGGAGCTTCTCGCTAGGAATTGTAGCCCCGTAATAAATTCTTCAGACAAAGGGATAATGTCAGATTTGTAAAAAACCGAAGTTCGGTAATAATCCGAAAAAGTAATATAAACAATAACATTCAAGCCTACATTATTACATGTATGTTATGTTAGTACATTGCCTTTTATGTATATATTAAACGTAACCGAACCATAAAATTGTATTAAATCAACATTCATACCAGTATCTCATTCACATCGGATTTATAGATATCAGCGACTATAGATTTTGCTAAAAGTCGAAGTTGAAAACAGAATTCAGGTTTAATTTTTGTTTCGGAAAGACTCTAGTTACGCGATTGTCATTACATCAGTTTTTTTAGTAATTTATAGCTTACTGGTACTTTCTAAATTAATCAGTTAATATCAAATCCGAATATCAGAGTTTGGAAAAACATCGACGTAAAAAGTGTTTAGAATTATTTCTAAATTAATGCATGAAGTCCTGCTGTGAAGTGAGAATCACTCAAACCATAAGTTATTCAGGCGAAGAAATTGTCAATTGTTAGGAGTCAAATTAAAAAAAATAATTGTCAATAATTAATTGATTTAAAGAAATAATGATTGTAATACTAAGAGAACGATTAAATCTTTTTAAATTATTAAATAACTTTGTTGTCAATAGCTCATATTACAAACCGACACCCACTGATTTTCTCAAATAGGCCAATAATGAAAGCGCCACTTTATGGGTTTGAGTGTTACGGAGAGATTTCTGATTTATCGCTATAAATCTGGGCCGAGCTTAAGTTAAAAGAGATTAAGTAATAGTTTGTTAAGTCGAATTTAATTAGAAAAGTGGGACAAAATCGTTTTTGTTGAACAGGGTTTACCACTGGGAGATCGGCTAATTAAATTAATTAATAACGAAAATAAATATATAATTTCAAGGTTCAAGATAAAACACATGCAATTGTTTAATTATATCAATCAAAAGGTTACTCTTTGGAGCTCAAAAGTTAAGAGTACCATTAAAATTATACAGTGTTTCCAGAAAATAGTAGTGAGGAATAATTCTTAGTGATATTTTACAGGTCAAGATTTGAAGACACCAGATCTTTCGAAAATTTGCTTAAAGTCATGAAAAACAACTTCTCATCCCCAACCAACCAACTCCTCGATTAGAGAGTTTTGAAAAGAAGAAGAAGAATAAACGTTTTTGAGTTAGTGGAACACTGTTAAATTTTAAAAAACTACTAACAATTTCCAAATTTCAATATCCAAATTTGAGCGTTAAACATTTATTGACAGTAAAATAATCACTGCTACAAAACGCGGTAGCGTGTTTATAATATTTGACAACCTAAATTTGATTATCTTACAAATTCAGAAAAACTATGTGGAAATATTATGCATGTGTTTAGTATACGATTACTGATTTTCGCAAATAATAAGACCAGCTCTGTGCAACTTTATAAAGGCTCTTTGGGAATCTTCGGTTCGGTTTTGCTGGACTGTCGCCGTTTAAAAATTTAAGGATGGAAACTTGTATCAATTTCGTGGAATTAATTCAGGAAGTTGCTCCAATTTACCAACTCAAATATCTCTTTCAATATTCATTTCTATGGGGAATCGTCTTTTTTCGTTGAAGATCAGAGAGATCAAAGTTTAGCATCCTAACTTACAGGAATAATATATTTAGTTCCCCACAAATATTGAACCCAAGCTGTCATAAATATGCGAATATAAAATTATGCTTTTTAATACTAATAAAATCTGACAAATAGACAAAGATTTAAAATAGTTTTTCTATGTATTTAATTATGTCAAAAAGCCAGTTGATCATTTTATATGATTATGATAAAACATGGCTTGATTGAAAAATGAAACTACAAAGTAATAAATATTATTGAATCCAAAATTGATAATTAATAGTATATAGTAATTTCAATCGAATTTTTTTCTTAAATTATCAGATTAATCTACATCAATAATAAAGGTATGCAATTATCTCTATTTTTATGTTTATCTGTTTACAATTGAAAACAAATAATTCAGTGTTCATGACACTGTGTTTTTAGAGCCATATTATGTTCAAACACTCTGTATCTCTCTCAGTATCCAACTAGTCCTGAACAATGATGACATATCTCAAAGATAATGCTCTTCATAGAGCTAAATGGACTGAATAGATGCCAATAACCTTCAAAGATATTGCTCCTAATCACTCCATAAAATATCCTCTCAATATCTTTGGAAATATCTTTTGTTGCCTTTCAGTAAAAGGATAGTCTAAGGTTCAATAAGTTTGTACATTCAGCAGAAAAAATTATATGAAAGTTGTTTGGGTCGGGAGGAACACAAATTTAATAACAAAAAACAACATTAGCAAAATAACTAACTAATTATGAAAGATGGTTCACATTAATTGATTAACAATGAAATAGCGATTAAATGTTTTAACAAAATACATATTATAAAATCTCTAAATACCTTAATTTTCAGTAACTCATTCAAATGGTGTACTTTTTACGCTAGTGAAGAACACCTAATTAAACAATATATTTGTAACAATGATATTAACTCTAAAGAAGATATTTTGGATCTCTTTCCAATAATACATGTGACATTGTTTTATCCTTGGATCCCTTAAAACCCTCGTATATATGCAAATTATTTTTTTCAGAAAACTCTCCACAGTATTGACTTTTGTTTTTGTATTTTACCATTTCCACGCAAAAGGTATTTTAAAGTGTATCTTTTCCCGAGTTTAGTGGAATTCAATTTGCTTCAAGTATTGATTTTAAATGGAAAAATCCGAGCAAGTTTGAAGTAACGCTCAAGATCTTTAATTATGGAGTGATAATGAAGCCGAACGAGGAAAAGAAAGTGAATCGAACGAAAACAGAAAAATACTATCACAGAAAGTCCTCTCGAACTTTGAAATATTGAGGGAAGTTTTTATACGTGTATAGTGTGCCAAGTCAATATATTCATAATTTAATAAGAAAGTTTAAACCTCGTGAAAATATAAAAGAGATACATTATATTTATCTTGAATTTCCACAGTATTACAAAGCTATTTTTAAACATTTTTTACTGAGCGGGTTTCGCTTAAAATGCATTATCAAAAAGAGACATAAGATTGACAGTTTTCTTATAAGCGTAGTTGACTTCATATTATAAACATTTCATTCAACCAATCATTAGGCAAGATGTATGGTATTTTGTTTTTGAATGCAAATTGTTAATAAAAATAAAGAAAACATTCAATTGTCTATCACTACCTGTAAAACCATCTATACCAAAACAACACATTCTGGGGATATTTGAATCAAAATTTTTTTTGATCTTAATTATCCATAAAAATATTGATATTGGACTACCAATTGGTAATCCTTCATTTTGAATATAAAATTTATCATCAAAAACATAGTAATTTTGATTGATACATAAATTAAATAGTTTTATAATTTCATTGGTTAATTGTTTTCATTCTAAGAATTTGGTTATTAATGGTATACACTCACAGGTAGGAATTTTTCAAAACATATGACTAACGTCAAATGAAACTAATTTTGTATTTTCATTTAATTTGAGTGTATTTCGTTTATGTATCAAATCCAAAGAATTATTTACTGAATATATGTAACTGTAATTAGATAAAGTTTATTAAACCCTCTGCTAATTTTATAGTTGGGGTATTGACAGAAGAAACTACAGGCCTAAATTTTGGTGCTTGAGGATTTTTTCTAATTATATGTTTTTTTATCATAGTTCTTAAAAACAAAATTTGATTGATTAACCAGTTCCCTAACATTATCTAAACATTTTTTGCTTGGGTCTCTAAATTTTATTCTTTTCTAGTTTTGACAGATTTTAAATTTTTAATCAAATAACAATTTTTTGTAAATGTATAAGACTAATAAGAAAAACATTAAAGGTAACCCAGTTATATTATCCAATAAATCCAAAAAATTCCCAAACCCAAAATCAGCGCAAACTAGTAAAATTATAAACTAATGGCAGACCTTAAATTAACGTATTTTCTCACTTGTTAGTTCTTTGTGAACTCTATTAGGGCTCTTCTCACGTACTGATATAATTCAAATCACATCTCTATTAAAGCCACCTCGGTGTGAAATCTCTCCTTACTACTCTTAAACTACTCAATAATTCAACGGAGGTTTTGAACTGGTTCAATAATTAACATATCATATCTCCCATCTCTTCCTTTTACTTCCAGTCGGGAAATAATGCCCTTTCTTGGACTTATAACGACTTCAAAGGCGGCGAACATTAGAGAACAGATTGCTAAAAGTTTTAGTACTAACTATTATCAATTTATATCTTGCTGCTTTTTCATAATATATTCTAAAAACACACTAATTTCAGTAATATTTATTAAACATTAGATTTTTATAATTTGTTGCATCTGGTCAACTAAGAGCTTCTTCCAAGAGATCACTACAACGTTTTTTTTTTAAAAGTAAATGATATTAGAATCCTTTTCGTTGATGAAGTTGACATGATTCAACTTCATGTGCGATCTTCCAGACTGTATTTTAATCTAGTCGATAGATCAAAACTAACAGCTATTTCTTTCAAGGTTTAGAGAAAGAAGTATACACATTATAATTATAAAAAATTTCGAGTTAATAACAATTAAGTCCATGGATCCAGATATGATACATTTAATGAAAATAATTAAAATGTTTAAGAGACCGACACTGTAGAAGTGCGCCTTAAAAAATTTTAGTTCCTCAATGAAGGGGTTACTACAACAATGAGTTTAAAAAATCCCACGTAAATTTAATTTGCGAAATTATGTTATAACATTAATATTAATAATATTTTTGGTTTTTTTTTTATATAAAAATTGCATTATTTGAATTACTACGGTAATAAGAAACTTTGTTGGTAACTATGTACAAGATTTTCGAGGTCTTTTGTTAGATTCTATCCCAGAAAGCAGAACGTAACATCTATGTAAATCTATTTAAATTTTTTTTTTATTTTTAATTTTATAATCATGGGGCCAATAGTAGTTTCTTCAACCATGAAAACCGTAATATGATAAATTTAGCTATGGCACCATTACAATAAACATCGGCCACGTCAATTTTATTCAAAATTCCTGAGTTTTGGTTTTATTACTTTGAGAAATAACATTTCGACCTCGTTCCATTTATCACAGCTTTTTTTTATGTTGAAGAAAGTTTTCTATAGGGTTCAAACGTGGTAAAGTTGATAAACCAAAAGGAACTCAAAATCTCTATTAATACGTCTAGTTTCGATTCTCAAGAGTCATCTTCAGGTCTACAAAATACAATGAAGTAAAATACAAATGAATATTAAATTTTTAACATGAGCAACTATAAACTTAACTAAAGTGAAAACAGCAAAGGTAAATGATTAAAAAGTTTTTTTTTGAGTTTATTATAATATAACTGAACAAAAATGTTGTTATATCATAATTTCTCAATATTTGAGTATTAATATTAAACTGTGTATGTATTACTAGACATTTACCACAGAAAAAATGAAAAAATGAGACTTAAACTTTTATTGGATAATATGATATATGATAATGAACTCAATTTTCTACAAGTGAATAAGCGAACATTTATAACCCTAATTTGGTGCTGTTAAATGTTCTTGATTTGAAGATTTGTCTTTAATAGATGAACAGATATATTTTTTGAAATAAAATGACATAACGTTTAATAGAAAAATAACGATAAATTATGAATTTTGATATATGTAAAATTTTGAACAGCTTTATATAATAAAAAATAATTAATGTAGGCATTATTGTCTTTATATTTGTACGTATGAGTGAAAAATTGGTGGCCGAACTTCGTAAAATATATTTTACTGATTTTCCATAAAAAAATGTTTTCTTTTGTGAAGTATTTTGGCAAATTAAATAAAGTAATTAGTGGTTAATACTAGTAGAAATAAAACTGGAAAAATAATAGTTGATCAAAGAAAAAAATAGAAAAAAGTTTTTGTTACTCCTTTATTTGTGCTCTCAAGAATTTGTTTGCATATTAATTCTAATGTGAATATGAAAAAAAAAAGAATCTAGAAATCCTGAGCTTAAGAAAAAAATTAATATAGCATAAGAGTTGTAATTATTCTGTCGTATTATTTTCAATATTTTCTAAAACCAGTTAACTCATAAGAGGTCTTAAATAATAATAAAAAAAATAATAAAAATAATAATAATAATAAAAATAATAATAATAATAATAATAAAAATAATAATAATAATAATAATAATAAAAATAATAATAATAATAAAAATAATAATAATAAAAATAATAATAATAATAATAAAAATAATAATAATAATAATAATTATAATTTAAAAACCCATGACTTCGATATCCTATTGATTCTACCCTCCACCTCTTTTTTTTAAGTTGCCTCGGCATCTTTTTTCTTTTTATACCTTCTAATATTAAATCTTCCTTGCATGCCTTTACTATTTGTTCCTTAGACATGCGCTTCTTCCTTTATGTTTTTTCTCTCGACAATGCCTGTTTTGTCCATCTGCTGCCTCACATGCCCCAACCATCATCGATGGTTTTCTGTATAGATTTTTAAATTCTACATTCAGAAACTTAAAAAGATAACATATGCTTCGAAGGACCCACCTTTATTCTTCAGATCAAAAAATCACGTTGTTGGACATAAATTATTTAATAAATTTAGTAATTATTGTTAAATAACTAATACATCAGCTTATTAAAAAAATATATACCAAAACCTTATCTTTCTTTTTTTTTACCATTTTACTCTTCCAACTAAATATTTTGTAGTATTTAAAGAAATTCATTTTTCTTTGGCGTTAAAGTAATTCTTATTTATAAATAATTCAAAACGCTAAGGTCCTCGTAAAAGGTGGATTTTCTTTTAGGATCCTTTGAAAAGATCCTTCCTTTCCAATTATTGCTTAGTGAAATTGGAACGGGGCTGCCAACGATGAGTGATTTAATCGAATTAAACCACTGCTGAAAATTGATTATCGTGCCTTCACCATTGTATTCAAACGTCTTTAAAAGTAGGTAGCAATTTGAACAAAATTCTTCGCATCGTCATCGCGTTTTATCGCGAACAATCTTCCAATAAAGCACAAAGAACACTCTATAGCAGTGCTAAGACAATTAATGAAGAACGTCTTTGTACTGAAATTATCAAAGGAAGTGTTACCGGTAATTCAGGTTATTATTTTTTTTATTTCAACAAAAATATTAGCAGAGGCATAAGCGCAATTTATTGGGACATCAGATTTTGTATATCACCATTGAGGATAATTTTGATATTGCTATATACATAGATTATTTGATCTTCTTTCTTCATTGTGAAAATGGCATTCCACCAAGAGTGTTCGTTTAAAAGTAACTTCAGCAAATCGAGGTGAGTGAAATAACTTTTAAGACCAAGGAGTTTCTTCGCTTGTGGAGAGACAGTTTCTTCTTTATTCAGATACTATTGCTTGCTTTTCAAGCTCTTTATTTCAATATTCGGATAAATGAAGTTTAATAGATCCGTAAGTTTCGTTTGAATAATGTTAGGATAATATTTCCGGATTTTTTGAGTTGATTATATTTTCTAGGAAGTTACATATTTCAGTGAAGTTCATTATGAAAGGGGAAGTTCTACTTTCTATTTTATACTTAATGAAGTTCATAACAAGGCTAATATTTAACGAGGATGTTTGAGATTTGTCTTTTGGGTGAGAGGTTGAAACGATTCTGGGTAAAAATAGAGTAATATTGTCTAGGGTGGATGATGTTGGAGTAATTTGAGATGGAATAAAGATTAAGTCAGTTTGAGAGTTTAGCTTGATTTGGTTGGAGTTATTTTCTGTCGTAGTAGGAATTTCTTCAACATATGTAGCTACTTCTGCTTTCTAAGCTTGTGATTTGCGTAGTAATCAGATTCTTTGTATCCAATGTCATACAAATTGCCCAATTCAGTCGATCTACATAAAAGAAAATATATTATGGGATGTGACTATTAGACTCAAATTTTTCAGTTATTCTTCGACGATACAGATTGAAATGATGAGCCTTATTGCTATGATCTAAATATATATAAAAAAAAATCAAGGCAGTGATTAAAATTTATAATGAAAATTGTTTTTATATCCATAGAGATTATAAAAAGAAAATTGGGGGAGAATTTTGAAATAGATATCCAAAAAGGATTTGAAAGGTTAAAGCATAATAAAAAGTTTCTAAATTCATATAATCGTTACAAATTGGCGCACACAACGTGGGAGCTATAGAGTATTTGATAATTTATAATAATTTTCATATTGGATGAAAGAATGAAGTATACAATTCAATAACAGACAAATTGATAAGAAAATAATAAACAAATACAAGACATTAAGACAATAGGCAAAACGAAAATAGGAAAAATATATTGGATTTAGAACGATAAATGGTAATGAAAAAAGACTTGGTAAAGAAAGAAGACCACGAGAAATATGAAGTAAAAATTAAGTTATAATTAAGAGATCATTTAAAGAAAATATAAACTTGCAAATACAAGAAATCAAAAGAGAGAATGAATATTTGAAATAGATATCAAAATTTAAAAGGAAATATGATAGGAAAATAAGTGATTTTAAAAACAATATGAAGGATGTATGTAAAAATATCAAGATAGAAATTATCAAGAACAAGCAAAACAGAAAAATAACATAGAATACATTTGAAGATGAAATAAGTGAAAGAACGGAATGAAAAGATTAACAAATACCCAAATTTGTTAACAAGCAAGACTTTAAATTAAATTTAGGATTAGAGTAATAAATAATAAAAGAATAATTATAATTAGGGAGAATTTGAATGGAAATATTATAATTATTATGTTAATCAGTATTATGAATTAGATACTTATTTGATATAGAATTTGTTGTTAATAATGTTATGGTTAGGATAGATATTATAGAACAAGAATCTGGTCCAAAAGAATTTGTGAATTTAAAAAAAAAATATACAATTTTACAAATTAAAATATGATGATTCATTATGAATTTTAATTAGGACGAATTTGTTATGATCCAGATATAATATAAAAAAAATCAAGAAGGAATTTAAAGTTCATAATGAAAATTGTTTTTGTAACTATAGAGATTGTAAAAAGAACATTGGTGGAGAATTTTGAAGGGTAAAATAAAAATATTTTAAAAAAGTTCGTTATAATATATTAGATATGACCAATGTTTGTGTTCGGGGTATTAAGTCTCCTAACTCCCACCTTTGAGTTAACACGCAAAATTACTATTTTCAATCACATTGATGAACATGTTTATTTATGTGTTAATTTTCATGAAACCTGAAGTATATATTAGAAAAATTAAGTATAAACCACAAAAACGGAAAATTTCATGGTTTTTTCATTCATCAAAAATCATTATTTATTCTTTAATCAACTTGTATTCAAAGTCGATTTTTCTATGTATTTAGTTAATACATTATCAGTTACATTTTGAATAAAACCCATAAAACTGACACGTTGTTTTAATACACCTTCTACAACTCTTAATTCATTTATCTCCGCCAACAAGAAAATAAATTGAAATTTGGGAAACTGTAAATGATGAACTAGCTTGTTTGGACTAAAGTAATAAAAACTTGAAGAAATGCCCATTCTACGTTCCAGAAATAACTATTAATCATGGTGTTGTTAGCAGTAGAATAGTTTCCAAGTATGAACCTATTACAGAATGAAAAGTAAAAGAGTTTTTCCAGGAAAATAGAAAATATAAAGGCTATAAAGGAATGCGAATAGAGGGTTTTTGTTGATATAAAATTAGTTCTCTCTGAAATGTGTAACATTAGTCTTAGAAATTCCAGTGTAGCTCATTTCGCAATTAGATTTTTATCGGTCAGTTTTCTGTTCATTAACTTCGCATTTTTTTTCCTCTTTAGATAACAAAACGGTAGAAGTATATAACAATAAATAAGTAATTAAAATATTTTATACTATTTTTATGTGTACGATTTAATACGCTATAAATATAAATATACTATAAAAATGTGTTGGAACTTCCTTTTCTTAAAATCTCAATTCCATCCATCCAAGAAATAAATGGTAAACTGAATGGTTTTAGTAATTTTATTGAAAACGACTAGAAAAACTATTACATGCAGCTTTCTAGTTATCACGATGTGCAAATTTTCTCTTTTCATCATAAACTTATGGTTTTTCAAAAATTTATACATTCACATATAAATGGTGGCGGGCAACTGCGACTTTGCAAATTATAAGGGTCATATGTATAGCCAATTTTAATTAGTTACTTTGCATTGGGTATTTAGATAAGGGATTTTTGATTGAAACAAAACACCAAGTTAGTCATATGAGTGCACGAAATTCTTCTAATAAAATATCAGGTGACCAAAAATTGTGTTGAGTGGTATTTGAACTTGTTTAAAAATGAATTAATTTTACACACTTAGTGGTTATCTTTGTCGCTTAGAAAGGCTCGTTCTATTTAACTTACATAACAATGAAAAAAATTACAAGTAGATATAAATATAAAAGAAAAATGATACTTATCTAGAATTTGCACAGCATTTCAAAGCTATTTTTTCAATATCTTTCTCTAACCAGGTTTCGCTAAATCGCGTTTTCAAAGAAAGACAGAATATTGATAGATTTCTTATATTTTCTGTCAAATATTGAAAAAATAGCTTTGAAATACTGTGGAAATTCAAGATAATTATCATTTATCTTTTATATTTTTTATAGATAAATTCCACAAAGTAAAGTTATTATCAACTTCATGTCAATGTTTTTTTTTTGGACAGGGAGTTTTAGATCATTCTATATTCATAATAAATATTATACAAAACAGAGACGGGTAACATAAAGCGTTCGACTATGGCGACATGACTGACGGATTAAATAGAGCTGTAATCCATAAAGTAATCAGTTTCACACAAGTGGTTTTGAATATTATACTATAGTGCCAGATAAAAATATTGATTTTCGGCTGAAAGCACGACACATACACAAAACAAACACACTCAGTTATGCCTAAAATTTATCGGTAAACAGGTTATTTTTGAAAGCTTTATCCCCATTTTAATAGGTATTTGTGGAAAAATTGTTTTTTGTCCTTGAGTCTTTATCGATTTTATGATTTTGGATGTGTTTTAATAGAAATATTAGAATTAGTAACGGAAACTAAAGTAGTTCAGCTTTCATTACCAAGCGGATTCAAACAATATTGCTCAATCATAGACCGAGATTAATAATAATACCAATAATAATAATAGTAATACTAATAATAAAAATTATATTATCTATTTTTACTCTAATAAGTATTTCATAATGTAAATGATTTCGTTATAATGGCCGCAGTACACCGAAAATAAATTTCAAACTAATATTGATAATTTTTTAAATGATTTTTTTTTCAGTGTAGTTGAACTTACAAGTGCGCTAATTAATTCTTAATCATAAACTTTAAACTATTTGTGCTTTGAAGTTACGTGAGTGTTAATTTTCCATTATGTGTTCCTTAATGCAAAGAATTTGAAAGTTTGAAACCACCACCGTCTAAACTTAACTTCTAGATATTCTAATGTACATACAAGCTTACACAACTTTTTAATGCATAACTCAAGGAATAAAACCGAGAACAACAAAAACAAAAGTTTGTTTCTCAAACATATTCGTTCTAATAGAGTTCGTTTTTCGCCATTTTAAACAAAACGTTTCCGCTATCAGCGAAATAAATTTTTCAAAAGTTCTTGGAGCGTCTTCTTCTCTTCTTGTTGTGAAAAGTGATAGCAGCGAGTATTCTGGGAAAGATAACTCGTAATTGATCATCTTGGGTGTTTGTTGTGTGCCTACGTTTACAGAGGCGTAACCCTCTAATTCCAAATAAAAAAAATACTTCAATCGGAATATGCACATGAACGAAGTGGATGTTTGTAAAAGGAGAAAACTTAGAAAATTTGCCTGCGCGTTGATATGTCTTAAGTTACCAAAAGATAATACTGTACATTCAGTATTTTATACAGGGTGGTCCAATACTTCTAGGGGTGATACTTCACCTAAAAATAAAGATACCTTTTTATTTACACTTTTTTCGCATGGTCAATAATAAACGAGATACAGGTTGTATAAAAAATTTTGAAAATGACTTCGAAAAAATTTCAAATTCTAGATATAGAAGCTTTGCATAAAGATACTTCTGATAAAGAAATAGTTTTTGGCGGTAAATACCACCGATTGCGTCATACGTATTAAAAAAAAGAGCTCTGAGTTAAGTAACCCTCGAATAGAAAAAAAAGAAGCCAAGACAACTATAGTATTCCTGGTAAAGTTGTTAAATAAGCAGAATTATAACAATAGATTAAGTACATTGTTTAATTGTATTTCTGTTTCTTATTGTTTATTTGTTATTTAAATTCCAATGCCCAGCTCACGCATATCTTTTAAATTTTGTTTCATTTATTCGAATTCTGTCATTTGTTTCAAGAATTTGCAGTAATGCTACTAATTCTACATTCCGAAACACGATAAGGTTTTAATACCAAAAGAACTAAAGTTTTTTAGGTTCAAATCCGTAACGCCAATGGCTTTAGGATATATGTAACGTGTTTTATCGTGTGCTGGTGAAAATGCTATTGTGGCGGAACGATTCTGGATTGCAATAGATCAAACCGTTGATGTTGTTACTTGTTTTAAGTGTGAAGCAATATGTGTTGGCTCTTTTCTCAGAATTCAATTCGGAATTTAATTTTGCCATGTTTGCTATTTGCCCAGAAATGGATTATTTTATTGTTTACTGTGTTCTACCATATATGCTTTTAGTCGATTGGCTTTATTGAAAAAAAAAACGCAAAATAAACTTACCAATTCTTATATTAGCATTAGTAATTTGTTTTAGATTAGCTACAGTTTGTAAACTTAACTACAAAACTAATAAAGACTAACATTAAGTTTTACTATTTATATATACTAAATGCTTTGTATTGATCTGCACTTAACAGGTTACCGATGTTTCTACTCAATAGTTATTATTAGATAGTATTATTAAAATATTACTTATAATGATTGTTTGTATCCTAAGTAGTTAAGTTTTATTGAGCATTTGTGCTAATTTATCATTCGGTAAATTGACATAGGAAAGCTGGTTTTGTATCATTATGTAATTTAACCATGACACATAATTTTTAGAATCATATCTTATTTTTTCATAGTCGTTAATTGATTGGATAAATATTTGATTTACAATCATTTGTGTATAAAAAGACCGACTCACCAATTTGATCACATTTCGTAATGGTAAGATCAGTTTAACTTTATGTTTAATAATTGTTTTTAAAGCTGGAATGTCACCATTAATTTCTTGATCAATTTTGAGGTTTCTAGAGCTATTTCCGACTCAGTTGCTAACATTTTTTGAATATTATTTGTACATTTTTGTAAACAAGTCCCTTATTAAGAAAATGTATTTCAGTATTAGTAAAATTGAGTGTCAGATAAGTTTTGAAAAATTGATGAAAATTTGTGAATTTACATTGAGTGACTTGTAATTTTTTTAATTTATTTGATTGTTTAATAAATTTTTCATATTTGATTCTACTAATATCCTCGCTAATATCAAATTCATCTTGATGTAATCTGTAAGTTAATTCAGGTCTCTTATTTCAAAAAAACTTGCTATTAACCAAATCATCTTTGACTGCCTTTTCAACTTGTGATGTTTTCGTTTGACATTTTATAAATTTTGGTGTTAATTTCCTTCTCAAGCATTATTGGTTGAACCAAATATTTTGAGAAAAAAATTGACGTTTCATCTGCAATTTCTTATAAAGATGAGTCTTCCACCGAAGACTTTTTAATCATAATGATTAATTGATTGTTCCTAACCTTAGTGTGTAAAAGATAAAATCGTGAAATTAAGTACTACTACATTTTATGTTTTACACATAAATGGTACATTTTTTGTAATGTTATTTTTGCATCGTTGATCATTGAATCTGCACAAGAATAATGTCCTGTATATTTTGAAAAACAGGTTTTTAGAAGGGAATCGTTAACTATTTTGTTGTCGATCTGGTACCTATGACATATATATATGACTATAGCTTTTTTTGCTCCAGATTATTCTAATTATGTTTGAATTATAGAAGCAGAAGCAATGACTGATTAATTTACGTCAACTTTAGTCTTTTGTCTCAATGTCCAAGCAATTTTTTTGGTCTTTCTCCTCAAGCTTACGCGAGCAATAGTTTTATATTTAATTGTTAACTTCGTGACTAGAATGTCTCTTTTAATTTGTTCCATAGTTTTCTGACCAGTTTCTGAATCCTACGCTGTTCATTACTTCCTCTACTTGTTCTGTCTCTTCTATCCTAGATCTAACTGTTCGCCTTCTTCTTCCAGGTTGCCATTATTTCATTTCACTTCTTCTAATTCTTGTTCTATTTAGTAAAACATGATTTTCCTAAACTAGTTATTTTCTTATTTTACTCTTCCTAATATAATCCTTATTAGTTTTCTTTTTATTATTCTTAAGATAACCTTTCTAATTATGTGTAACAAAATTATTCTTACTAGTATTTTATAAATATTTAATTTTGTTTGAACACTTTTTTATCTATTTTTCAAATTCAAAGAATCTTAACTGAACTATTATTTTATTTTCAATTATTTGTAAGCCTGCCTTTTTTCCTTGATTAATGATTTTCCTTAATGAATTTAAAAAATAAGATTAGTATTGTAAACCCAAACATTTGATTTTAGAAAATAAATGTCTATCCTACTTAATTAGCATCCCCTATTCACGTGAATACATTATGACAAAAGGGCTTTTTGTATGTGCTAACAATAATGTCAGGACGTCACCATTGCATAATTAAAAGATTATTAATTAAGCTCGGCACTAGTCAATAATCAGTTAAATTCCCACCAAATCAATAATCCGTGTCCTGACACGAATAGCAATAACTTACCGTGATCGTTGATCCGGCAAATAAATCATCAGAAATCGGGAATCGGCATTCAGGAATAGATGAATGTGTGAGGCGGTCTCAGGATGAGCTAAATGCGCAATAGAAATCGAACAATTTTGTTATATAGGGAAGGTACGAAGGAAAAGAAAATATTGAGGAAACGCATTATTTCATTTATACTTTTTACATTAAATATAAAAAGATAGATTATACTTATCTGATTTTCTATAGTTTTTAAAATATCAAGGCTTCGCTTAAATAGCATTATCAAAGAATGACATAATATTGACAGAATTCTTATAAGCGTAAGGTATGTCACATCATAAATATTTCAACCAAGCAATATCTACAGTAATATTCTTCTTTTCCTAAACATTTTTTGGTTAATATTATATAGAAATTTAGTCCAGAAGGTGATTTAAGATAATTGAACTTCGCATGTTTAATTGTTCATTCCGTACTATATATTGAGCAGATTTTAGATATTTATTTCATATTCCTCTAAAAAATCAAGTTCTTCTTTCTTGTCTTTCATATTAAGTACCTCCACTATTCTTTCAATTATCTATTAAGTGTATTAAGAGCTTAAGTATTCACAGTAGCGATTTGTTTTATAATATTAATTTCCATTTTAAAATCATATCTATTCATTGGTATTGGAAAAAGCTTCATGTATTATTGAAATATAAGCTGCTAATTGATGTAATATATGGTGATTTGAGTCATAAAAAAAAGTCATATTTGTAGGAGTTGGTTTACGATAAATTGAATATTGAAAATTACACTTTCCCCTATTGATATTTATGTCTAAAAAATTTACAGAACTGTTCTATTCAAGGATAAATCATATTTTTGGATGTAAATTGCTAATAAAATGTATAAAATCTAATTGTGTATCACTACCTGTAAAACCAGCCAAAACATCATCAACTTATTTATACCAAAATAATACATTTCTGGAGATATAAGTTTTTTGTTCTAAATTATCCATAAAAATATTTGCAAAAATTGGTGATATTGGACTAGCCATTGGTAATCCTTCATTTTGAATATAAAATTTATCAAAAACAAAGTAATTTTGATTGATATATAAATTTAATGGGTTTATAATTTCATTAACAAAAATTTGATTGATTAACTAGTCCCCTAACATTATCTGAACATTTTTTGGTTGGATCTCTACTGAGAATTTTTAAGTTACTTAATTCAATAAATTTATTTACTTTAGATTTGTAATCATTTGTATTTTAAATGACGGTTGAACTACCTTTGTGTTTGAGTAAATCAGATATCGTCATAAATGTTTTTCTTAATTTTGACAGATTTTAAATTTTTAATCAGATTGCAAATTTTTCATTTTTTGTAATACAAATTAATTTACTTTTTACGTTATTTGCATTTGTTCTTAGGATTTTAATTGTAATTATATATAAAATTTGTCTGATCTTTAGACACGGAATCGGAATTAGAGCGAAGCATTGTTAAGAATGGAGAGCGTCAGCGTCAGTTCCTAATGATGTCGGCGTTATCGTCGGCAAAATGCGTTTAAATTACGTCATTTAGATGAAGGGTTAAACACCCAGTTCCATATACATTGGAATGGTCAAAGAGAATTCACGATTATAGGAAGCAGGATTTCAATATTTATATGATTAATATTTTATTCGCTATTTACATTTGTATATGTTTCAGTTAGTAAATCCACTAAATAAATATGATTGTGTTAGACTCGCACTAAAACAAAAAAAAGGTAGAGAATTAAAGGAAAAGAAGTTATCTTCCAGTATTCCAAAACATAATCTCTTATATCTTTACTGTAAGCATTATGGATTTAAATTTAGAAAAACTATTTTGAAAGATAAATCCCAAATCTAAGTTAGTTGCATAATGGAATTCAAGCTATAATCCTAATTAGATTTTATCAAGCCATCAACAAACCGGAGACAATAATTTGATCGACTATTCGTACATGCAACGATAACCATTTAAGTTGGCAAGACTCGTGGGAATTCAACGTTAAGTCTGATCTAATTAGTTTGTTAACTAAATATGTAACAATTAAGGTAGGGCATTAATGCCAAAGAGAGGCGATGTATGTGCCGCCGCCAGTTCTGGTGCCAACCTCAACGAATACATGTGCCAATTACGTTCAAACTTTGTAAATCGACAAAGAACGAGCTGCCCGATACTTTGTTTAAAATTTACAACAGACTAAACTTTCCTAAAAATATATACAAAGAGAAACACATTTTTTGTATATACGAGGTTTGTTCAAAAAAATAGGTGACTTTTGAAAGTTGGTAGGCTGCGTACATTCAATTTTCGGTTTTCTTTTTTTGTTATGTTGGTACACATATTCCCAACATATGTTGACCTTATCAGCCATTTTGCATTATCAGTTTGTTTTTGACACATATAAAAGTTAGACGTGTTTTTGTGGGCGTGGCGATTTTTTGCTATAGAAAAAAATGGACCAAAGAATTTGTATTAAATTTAGCTTGAAAAATAAAATGAAGTGGTCCAACGCACTTGAAATGTTGTCTGTGGCATTTGGCGAATCGAATTTGAGCAAAAAAAAATGTTTATAAATGGTACTACAAATTATTCACAGAAGACCGAGAAGATGCCCGACCTAGACGCCCCAGCACATCAACAACCGTTGCTTGTTCGTGATTTTTTGACCAAAAACAACACGATAATCATGCCTCAGTCATCTTATTCACCGGACTTGACCCCCTATGACTTATTTATATTCCCAAAACTGAAAAGATCCATGAAAGGACTGAGGTTTGCAATGATTGAGAAGACCGCATCGCTGGAAGAGCTCAAGACCATACCAAAAAGCGCACATAAGAAGTGCTTCAAGGATTGGAAAAAGCTCTGGAAAAAGTGAATTATATCTGAGAGGGATTACTTTGAAGGGGACAAAATAGATATTGATGAATAAATTAATATTTTTCGAGTAAAATAAGAAGTAACTTTTTTTCTTCTACTTTACTTTAAGTGATAAGGAGAAGAGTGGATATTTACAGTACACATCAATCCAAAATGCTTAAAAATATTTTTAAATATGTAGTTTAAATGGAATCCATGTAATCATTTACAAAATAAAATTTTTACCAAATCAATATACTCCAATGAAGGCAATGCTAGAATATCCGAGGGCGTTGTGTAATACTAGCCCAGACTCTTTTGAGTTCCTTAACCAGACTGACTTTCGTTGTTTAATTTTGTTTGTTCGCGAAACACTCTTCTATTTCACCGTTTGGATTTTTGCAAATAAAATCAAACGAAGTGACATAATTGACCAATTTATGAAAGTAAAAAATACAGTGACAGCTTAACCTCAAACTCATCTATTCAAAGATATTTCGATTTTTTATAACGATTATTAAATCGTACAAAGCTCATAAAATTATACTTCACCAGAAAAGCAAGCACATGAAGTAATTGGAAAATAAATTGGTAACTTTTCAATACACCCTCCTGGTGTTTTTTCCTTCGAAGGGTTATAACAGCAAATGAATATAAAATATCGGGTATCCATATAAACGTATAATGAAGCCCAGTCTATAAAAATCGGAAAGTATCTATTTAGGTTCAAAGCAAATTGAATTTTTTTGGGATAAAATAAAATTCCGAATATGATGAATGCAGATGTGCAATTTCGAAACCTCACTTGAGTAAAGTAGTTACGCAAATGTTTCGAACTAAAAAATTATAAATTGATATCTGCAGCAGATCCCAAAAATAACAGCATTATTTTTTATGGTTCAGAATCTTTACATTTATATAAATGAAAAAAGTATGTATAATTTGTGTATCTTAACAGTTAATATTTCTTGCAAATTCAAGTTTTCATAATACAGAGCAATACATTTTATAATTATATTATTTTATTGTTATCATTATTTTTATTTACATACCTTTTTCCAATTTTCAAATCTCACTTTAATCTTTTTTTTACAATCATTTCAATATTATTTTTCTAATCCAGTAGTGCTAACATCCGTTGAAAGTTTTTTATGATTACAAAATTTTAGTCCGGTTATCCGCAACTTCTATTCGACTAGTTATTCAAATAAAAGTCGCTATCTTTTATTTGGGCTAAATGAAAAGAGCGAGTCTGAAAACAATTTTCTTGAAATTTTTCACTAGAGACATTGTCGTCTGTATATTACAGACTTTAAAAGTTCCACATTCAAAGATTTTCAATTACGGTAGAAACATTTGTCTCATAGGGGCTTATGGGGCTAACAAAAACGTAGGTAAAAGAGGGATTCTAGGGTTTGAAACAAATTGTAAAGTTGTACATAGCAATTTTTCAA
The DNA here is from genome assembly GCA_951812935.1 of Hermaeophaga mercurialis. Taxonomy (NCBI): domain Eukaryota; kingdom Metazoa; phylum Arthropoda; class Insecta; order Coleoptera; family Chrysomelidae; genus Hermaeophaga; species Hermaeophaga mercurialis. The sequence goes on along the minus strand of OX638359.1, from coordinate 42,197,034 downwards.
ATGTAACAAAGCTAAATGATACTTCACTAAACTCCTGCCGATATTTTATAAGAGACAGATAGGGAGAATATTTGAACAGGAAGGATATATTGAGAAAAATCGTATAATGTTCATGTTTTGTTTAAAAAATGAACCACACTTGGGAATTTCAAATTTTTTTTTGATACATCATTAAGATTTTTATTGATTCCCCAATAATGTCTACCTGAAGGTAAGTTGCGTTATTTTCAAAAAGTAATGCTATTTTCGTTTTTTAGAATTGTATTTTCCTTCGCCAATTAAGCTAGTGCTTAATATTAAGGCTTCTACTTGACAATTTCAAATTATCTTTATCTTCTTTTTTTAACTTATATTAAATAATATGCTAACTTTCAAAATCAAAAATGAATTTATTTTTTTGAAGACTTGCAGAAATGTTTTTTCTTTTTTAGTTTTTTACTGCTTTATGATTTTTTTTCTTTGTACATTATTATTTCAAATTATATTTGCTTACTATTTTTTCCAACTCAAATCGTTACTAATTTTGTCCAACTTATTTTGAAACATAATTTTTCAATAAGAAGCATTGTCATATATTGATGGGTTTAGATGGAACCAATTTTATATTTTTCAACTCCCTTTAAATGGAAAATATTGGATACGCCATTGGCTAACAGCCGTAGAGATCCGACTGAGACACTAGACTTCAAAAACAAATGAAGTGCAAAAAATAAAATGCTCTCCTTAGTAGGGATTCCTTTATTACATAGTGAGTGGCTCTAGCTTCGAAGTGGAGTTAAATCGGTGGGGATTCTACAAAAAGGATTTCAAGACTAGCAAAATCTGGCAAAATCCTTCTGAACTTTATACTCGGCGAGCCAGATGAACCATAAATGTTATGCTTATTAAAATTTATTAGCTATAGAGTGTTATATGACAACGATTTCAACTAGTAATTTGGAAAGTGCAAGATGTCCTTTTTAAAGTTATTTTAAAAATAAAGTTACTTTTTTATTAAAATGTCGAGATGTGGTTGTGGTATTAAATTTTATTATTTATTTAAGAAAATATTAATTCAAAAATGTACCAACAATCTAGGACATTTAAATCTTTAGAAATTAATGTTTAATAAATATGGAAAGATAAATAATACTTATCTTGAATTTCCACAGCCTTCCAAAGCGTTTTAATATGTATTCAAGTCTACCTGGTTTCGGCATCTGACAATATACGAGGATGTATCAGAAAATAATTAGACTGGTGCTGTAACTTCTTCAGATGTAGAATTTTATGACACAAAAAATGTGACATGAAAGCTTTATCTTTAATGTACTTTTCCTCAAGTAGGCTTTGATTGGCATAAAAAGAACTTCTGACATTGTTAATTTGTCTTACGGTTCCACTCAAAAAAAATATTCATAAAGATTTAGGATACCGGAAAGTCGCAGCAAGATGGATTCCGAAAGTGATGACTGATGAACAAAAAGCGAATCTAGTGACAATTTGTCAGCAGTGGAAAAAGCAACTGCAACCTAATCCACAGTTTTTAAATAATGTAGGTAGATGCATGTGACAAAAGTTGGTTTTATCATTACGATCCTGTTAAACTGTTAAAACCACTGGTGAAGTGATGCACTTGATTTTTTTTATAAATGTGGCATTATTTATGATCACATTGTACCTAGATGAAATAGAGTAACTGGGGAGTACTATTCTAATGTACTTCGAGGACCCTTAAAGGCAAAATTAAAGAAATAACGACCGCTGTATCAATACTTTGGTTGGACGCTGCATCACGACAATGGTCCGGCTCACAGATCAGCGATTTGTCAACGAACAATTGAAGAATTAGGAATAGAAGTTATGGTTCATCCCCTACGCTCCCAACCTTGCTCCATGTGACTTCCATTTGTTTCTTGAAATAAAAAAGAATTGAGTGGTCGAAGATTTGAGTCGGATTTAGAGCTCAACAACGGTGTGGTGGGTATACTAAACATACTATCAAAAAATGATTTCTCAGAAGTTTATGACAAGTGGATAAAGCGATGGGATAAGTGTAGCACCAGTCTCGTTATTTTTTAATACATCCTCGTACCATTTTCCAAGACAGACAGAAGTTTGACAAATCTATTTTAGAACGCTTTGGAAGACTGTGGAAATTCAGGATAAGTATTATTTATCTTTCCATATTTATTACAAATAATTTCAATAAAGTAAAAGTTAAATACATTATTTTAATTAATTTTTAATTTTATTGCCCGTTGTTTCTAATATTGTTCATAGAAAAACTGTTAAGGCCCTTTTACTATATAAACATCTTAGATTTCCACTCCAGCAAAAACACCACAAATTATTTCCAATCGGTTCTAATAACTTTATAATCGATTTTTCGACTTTATTTCTAAATGACTATACTTATCTGAATTTGCAATACCAATAAAAAAATCCAATTACTCGTGTGTAACTTCCATTAAGCTTAATGGAAATGATGATTGTTGTTAGGTTTAATCCAATCATTTTTTTAGTGGCGTTTTCAATAAAATGTCAGGATTAAATGGTTTTTTTCTGTGTAATCCGATAAGTTCATAAATATATTATGAAAAATAATCCATCTCAAAAACATTTTTTTATTTAGACCATACATTTAAATAAGTATCTCTCAACAAAACTCACGTCTTCAATTTTAAAAAAATTAAAAGCCCTAAATTGCCCACCTGCCAAGTCCTTTCATTGTCGTTTCTCCTCAAATAACCACAAATGAGTTTCTTTAATCGGGTCTCGTTCATGAAATCTTATCTCACGAAAAATGAAGTAAAATGACTTGAATATCCGCGGATACTGGATGCTGATTGATAATAAGTGTCATTATTTGATACGAGATTACAACGTCGGTCTCATTTCGTTAACTTCTTCACAATTTGCTCGACAAACCGAAGCAATAACAATTTTTGTAACCGAAGGAACATCCTAATGAGTCGGAAATGCAAAAAGAGGGGAAATTGATGGGATAGAAAGGCCTTAGGCATCATTGCAGTGACGTACATTGATCATTTCAAAGTTTAATAAAAATAAACATAATTTTATGTACAGTTGGCTAAAACTTTTCAACATTAAAACCGCGCGGTCATATCAAACATCAAGCAACAAAATCGAAAAATATCAAACATTTCCTAGTCTACATAATCCCAAAATTATGTCTGTACATTAAATTCTTAAAATAATATACTGTATTCATCTAGATCTAGACCATCCAAATGGCGAATTTTTAACTCCATATTATTTATAAAAGTCTGTCCATAAAAATCTATAACATTTGTTACTTGTTTCCAACTCCAATGATATGCATTTTTCAATGAAAACATATGTTGGGTGCTTAGCTGCTAATTTAAGAACTTCCGGTTGCTATCCTTTCTGTTTCCTTTGTGAACTACGTCTATGCTTAGGGTTTTTCCCCCATCTCCCATATTCACGATGCGAACACAGGTCGCTAAATAGAAACTGATTTTAATTTTACGTTTCAAATGATTTATGAGATTCTTTGTTTTTATATTCCGTTAGTACAAAACATGCCATACAATGGACCCTGTTTACTTAAAATTAAGGATTATCTTATAGAATAACATAATATTGATCACGCAGGTGCAAAGTTTCTGATAAGGGGGAACAATATTTTGATAGATATAGGTAATTTGTTTACTCAACTAATTTAATAATTTAAAAAAATAGAGTGGTAGATTGGTTCGCATTACCCTTCTCACATGCTCTAACTATTTAATTTTTACTAAAACTTTTCCTAACCTTTCATTTTTTTAAGTTTGGGGGAAGGGGGCAAAAATTCGAAAATTAGAAACGTTTTAGGCTGATTAAGGGTAACGATGTAAAAGAAGAAAACTTAAGAGAAAATATGGAGCAAGAGGCAGAAAGGAATGGAAGATAATCATGTAAAACAGATTTTCTTTTAAAGTAACAGTACCGTTTTGTAGAAGCATCTTATTGCCTCAATGTCTCAGAAAATCTTAATAAAATACTTTAATTTAATTTCAATTTATAAATTTAATAATGCTTCCAAAAAATAAATCTTTCTAAATACAATAGATTCTCTTAGTAAATATAATGTATATAAGTGTCAAAATAAATTGGCCCTTTCAAGCAAAAAGCAAACATTAATTTTATGATTGTAATTTATATGGGAATCATACGCATCGTTTGTTGAAGACTGGACAAAATGTAAAAAACTTCTCGTTCGGAATTGTAACCTCGTAATAAATTTTTCAACCAGAGGGATATTGTCAGATCTGTAAAAAGCTGAATTTGATTAAAAATCATAAATAAAAAGAACTCACGTCACCATTCAATGTGACCTTTGCTTTCGGTTAAAAAGTGATATCAAATCAAAAGACATATTTTTAATCAGTTTTTAATCCTCTTACCGATTTGATCTCTAGTTACATGATTGCCATTGGTTTTTTTTTAAGTAAGTGTTACTGACTAGCATTTTCTAAATTAGTCAGTTAATGTTATCAAATACGAATTTTAACTAACTGGGCAAGATTTAATAATCATTCAATTAATTTCAATCTACTTTGTTAATTTGACTTGTTGCTTATATTTTATTAATTTTATCATATTCCTCGCCCAAATAAACTGTTTGGATAACTTAGGTATTTTTGTTTGTGTAACCTAACCCATAAACAAATGTACTGGGCGTCCTCCTGATTCAGAATCAATATCTTGAGAGTACACGAATTTGATAAATTTTGTAAATTGTTTTTATTAATACATATTATACATATTAATATTATTGTTATATTATTATTATTGTTATCATTATTATGGCTAGCGACTGACTGTACTTGAATTAAATCTATCGCAAGAACTTACACGCCCCGCTCGGTATCAAATAATACTTTCTCTTTGAAATTAATTTTACCAATCTATAAAAATGCAGCTAACTCGTTTTTTATGTACTGTTTATAAACACATTTTTGTAAATTCATCATTTCCATCGATATATCCTTTCTTAATTTTACGGTTTCTCATCTTCTCCGGGACTTTCCAAAAGTATATTTCTTTTGTTGTACTGGAGGCTTTCAAGTCATATCAAAATGAATTCATTTTTTTTTCGGTAAAATCACATTTTGTGTTCCACGTCAAATTCTCGTTCAAAATACCGTTCACTGTATATTTTATTTTTAGCTATTTATCTCAGGCATCGAATTGGCGTCTATATACTCGTTCGTGTCATGAATATTTTTTCCCAAGGAATGGAAAGAAAAACTGCAATGGAAACTCAAACAAATTTACCCTGACTGGTGCTTACCAAGTAGGGATAGATCTAGGCGTCTCTTTCGCGCCTACTATTTTCTTATTTTAGCCCAGAGCCGGTTACTAAGAATTTGAACCAAACACAATTCTAAAAGACTTACACTTAACTAAATAAAATACAGTTATATATTAATTTTAAGCTCAAATAAAAGCGCTTATTTTTTTCTTCATATAAAAATTTGTACATAATAAATTAGTTGACATGGAAAGATTTTGGGGGAACACTAATATTTTAAAAAAATAAATGTTTACATTAAAATATCATAGGATAGAAAATGATATAAAATAAGTTCTCCTTGCATTTTTTGGGAGATTATTGTAAGAAAAATATCGGTGATCGATATATGCCTCACTAAGTTTAACGTTTAGGTACGGCCCTGTATAGAAAGGAAAATAAGTTCTTTTTGAGCGAACTTAACCCATATACGTATATATTGAACATTAGGAGAGATCTTTGAGAGCTGGCGGCCGATACCTGACTGAAATGGAAATATATTGGATTAAAAATCAAGGTGAGATCGACGGCAAATAGCGACGAAGTAGAAGAAAGTAATGAGAAAATTCAGAGACGTGGTTCTCCAGGAGAATCGGAAAAAATCTGATTGAATTTTATTTACCTGCCTAAACTGTAAATTTCTAAATATATTTTGACCAATAAACACGTGGCTACCTAAAGAAGATTTATAAAAGAGAGGATGTTTCATGAAATTTATTCATAGTTTAGGAAATTAAAGTAGCTTCTTAAAGGTTTTTTGAGAATTGAATTTTATTTCAATACCTACGGAATGGAAAAATAATCCATTTTACTATTGATGTAATATAATGTCAGCTAATCCTATTTTATCACTTTGTATAAAAATATCAAAGCGTTCGACAGTTTCAGATCTTTTTAAGTTTCGATCATTCAAAAATTCATATTGAAAATGATGCCATGGAATTCACTGAAGCATTTCGTTCATTTTTCCGATTCTATTTGAGTATTTGTACTGGCTGCTCATTAAACGCTACTGTATTTCAATTTCAAAGTAATAGCTCAACATGAATGACGTTCCAAGCTCGAATTGTTCTGCTAATGAAAAGAAAAATTTGTTATTAAAACGCTTAAGGCTTATCAATCAATATTAAAAATTGAAATATTCCCCAGATAGTGTTAATAATTTACTCGAATATACTTACTCTATTTAATACCGTATATTTAGTAATAATGATCTCACTAAATATATAATAATAAGATAGTAGAAGAATAAGAAATAGGTTAGATGAGACCAGTTACTAACAAATAGAATGGGTAGTAAATGAAGTCCGAGGTAACAGATGTTATTCTTTTTTAATATTTGCAATGTTTGAAATAAGAAAAAGATACATACAAAAGGATTTTTTTAAATACATCGCTTTACACTTATAGACACTTTGAATGAATAGAAGAAGAGACAAGTAATATCTAAGTAAGAGGAAGAGTAACTAAAAAATTTAAAATAGGGAAAAGGAGACCTACTTTTAAAACTATTGTTTAATATTATCCTGAAAAAATAATAAGAGATAGTGGATTCAAGAAATGAATGTATTTGAAGAAAAAGTATAAAAAAGTTACAGATAGAATGAAAATTGCAAATTTTGGAAATTCTTAAACTTTAAAAACGTCTGGTATAGGGCCAATATTTGTAAAAGCTGATCAATAAGCATAAATAAAAATACGTGCTTGAAAGCATTTTTCTTTTTATCTTTAACTTCGAACTTCTGCAAATCGATACCAAAGTTCAGAGTTCAAGATTGAAAATACTTACTATTGAAAATGAAACATAACTCTATAAGTACTTTGAAGATTTAACTATACAGGAGGTCTGCGAAAATAATCCACATAATTATTTATATAATTTTATTAATTATACTTTATTTGACTACATTACATTAATAACAAAATGTTTGTAGCAAGTCATAAAAATACGATATAAAAATACATGTTATCAACAATAAATAATACATGTTATCAACAATAAATAATACAAATAATCAGATCAATTATATGTATAAATAAAAACAATGTACTAAAATGTAATAAGGATAAAAGTCATGATAAGACTATCTGCACGACAATATTTCATATATTTCTCTGTGGAGTAGAAACAATGACCTAAAAGGAACTTCTTTACTTGATTTTTGAATGCCTTAGAACTGAGTCTTTTAAGAGATTCAAGCCACACATTAAGTATTTCATAGTTTAGATCTACCCAAAAAGTATTTACAGAAAAGCAACTAGAGCCGGCAACACCGATAACTCAGTCAAGTATAAAGAATGATGATGAAAAATTAAATTAATTGTGTCAACTGTTACTTTATGGAAATTATTCATAATAAATATGGAAAGATAAATAATACTTATCTTGAATTTCCACAGTCCAAAATATATTTGGTTAGTATTATTTAGTTCAAAAGGTGATCTAAGATAATTGAACTTCCCAAGTTTAGTTGTTCATTCTATATTTTATGTGTTTCTTCATTTTATATTGCTCCAAAAAATCAAGTTCTTCTTTCTTGTTACTTATATGAAGTACTTACACTGTTTTTTCAATTGTGTTATTAAGTGTAGGTTTGTGTTTGGTGTCAATGAGGTGTTTTGCCTAATATGACTTATCTGATTGTTTTAATCTATAAGCTCTTAAGTGTTCACAGTAGCGTATCTTAAAATTTCTTAATGTCTGGCCAAGATAGATGGGGTTGCAATCCGGACAATTTAGTTTGTAAATACCCGATCCATAAAAATATTTGCCAAAATTGGTGATATTGGACTACCAATTGGTAATCCTTCGTTTTGAATATAAAATTTATCATCAAAAACAAAGTAATTTTAATTGATACATAAATTAAATATATATTATAATTTCATTGACAGAAATGTATTTTCTTTATAAGAATTTAGTTATTAATGGTATACATTCACATGGAGGAATTTTTGAAAACATATTAAAAATGTCAAATGAAACTAATTTTGTATTTTCATTTAATTTATGTGCATTTCATTTTTTTTAAATGTTCTACCACAACTTTTTTTAGGTAATACACTTCACGTTTCCAACAATCTTTGGAATACTGATAAAAAAACAACGCGGATTAGATTAACATGTCCTGAGATTCTTGATATGCATAAAATGCTATTTTTCACTGTGACGTGTTGCCATGTATACATTTTCGAGTAAATATTTAAAGTGAATTATATGAAATATTTTGTTGCAAATGACGCATTCTACATATCATTTAAAAATACACTTTTTTTCGCGGACACCCTGTATAATAAATAATATTTACACTATAAATGATCAACTAGAATAAATTTTAATCTAATGTCCTATAGACTGAAAATTATAATAATATGACAGACTGAATTTTTGGAAAATCTAAAATTTTTATATAAGTTTCGAGGCAACAACTTGTGAACAATTATAATCATGTCAAACAACTTTTAGAAATCGGAAACCTAGTGTATTTTAACATTAGTATTAAATTTGGCAATTTTTATGTTTGTGATCCGTTAAAATAATATATTATAAACAATGATGGTAAGTTTAATTTGAGTTTGTAATAAGTGTACTAGTTGTAACATTTTCAAAAAGAGATATTCCACAAATTTGCTTATTCAACTTTTTCTATGTTAATTTACACATTTAATTTAAACTTTCGCAGTGATGTGTAGTTTTATGAAGTCAAAGTAGTTCTTGTAATTTAATCTCTTTGTATATGAAACTTTTATTCTAATTATATACCAGCATCTGTTAATTAGTATTTGCGCTAATTCCTCTTTTGATGACAGCACGTTCGTATTAAATCTTTTATTTACATATGCTCGTCATCGCGCTCTGATAATTTTGAAAATCTGCTTTTGAACAACTTTTGTAAAGTAATTAAACATTCAAAATAATAATTGCGAAATATGATCAACATAATTACTACAAAAGAGCGAGGCAAGGTTAAAGGATTTTCTAATCCATTGGTTCCCCAATCACAGAAAGGTAAACATTTTGTATAAATATGAAAATTTGAGAGAATATAAAAGTTAAACAGATATTAAACAGTTATTCATAATCTCATTTTTTCTCGGTTGGTGTTTCTTCAAACGATTATTATTCATATAGAATAAGGATCCAAAGCCTGTCGCGTTCACCCTTATAATTTTGAATAATTAAAGCTTTTACTACATAATTTGGTGTATTTATATTACAATAAATTTAGGTTTTATTGGCAAGAAAATGACGTGGGAAGTTTCAAAATGACAGACAGAAGCCATTTTCACAAAACAAATTTATTTTTTTATTTTTAAATCAAATCGTTAAATTTTTTTTTATCAACCAAACCCTTAGAGTGAAACAACTACAGCAACAAATAACATCTTGTTAAGAAATAGTGAATAAAATAACCTTTACCTCAAAAATAAACTTGGGTGGTTTAAAATATGTGCACAAAATTCGGGGAAATATTTCAGTGCAGTCAAATTCTTAAAGAAAAGAAAAATTGCTAAAAAACATACAACATATCTTGTTCTTATATAGAAAAAATATCCGATGTCTAATTTATTAATTGATACAAAAACTATTTGTTAGTGGAAAGAGCGCAACTAGTTTTTGTTAAAAGAATAGTAGGTCCAGTAACTGATGTATTAGGACGATAAATTGTACAAATTTCTTAAATATAAAGGCAGAAAGTTATGCTGTGGGACCTGCACCACGCTCCAATCATATATCAGTAGAGAGGAAATATTATTAATAGTTTATTTAAATTAGGGAAATAATAAAAATAATAAATAAAAATTGCAAGAAGAACTATTAATTAAATGTAAAAATAAGGAGACAATTATTGGAACTGAATCTATATAAATTATTAAAAAACTTGTTGCCAGTACCTTATGAAATAATTTTCTGAATTCGAAGGATAACTTTTAGTGAAGTAGTAGTAGTATAAGGGCGGGGAGGCTGATGCTTGTTCAGGTCCTTTTTCCCATCCCCAATCTTCTCCCTCCTTTCTTCCTCACATTTGCCTCTCCTCTAAACGCCTTGACCTTCTATTGAATGTCGTTCCATGAGAGGGCGTGTAAATCTTCCGCTTCCATCTGTTCCACACTAAAGATTTTTCTCCTTAGAAGCCGGTTGCCCTCACAGTTGCACAGATAATGGAGGGCGGTTTCCTCCTCCCCTCCACATTTCTGGCAGTCCGGGTTCTCCACTGCCCCAAACAAGGACAGGTGTCTTTGGGCCTGCAATGCCCAGTGAGGACTCCAACGATCAACCATGGTTGCTATCCGGTTCTTTCCAGCAGCCACCTGGTCCTTGTTGGATCTGGCCCGGCGATTACCTGCTTGGCTAGTCTACACCTTGACTACCTTCCCAGGCCCTTCTTAACTCCTTTTGCGTCCACTCTTCAAGTAATGAAGAGGTTTGCAGGCTCCGAGCCTTGCCAGCTCATCCGCAACTTTTAGTGAAAGTAGCCGAGAAATTGTTTGATTGGTTATGGTAAATCTGGGTCGGACTGAACAAGAGTAACTTTTACGTTGTTAAGATGAAAATAATTACAAAGTCAAAAATTAGCGCCAAAAAGAATCCGGATGGTTGATAGAATTTGGAAAATTTCATATAAATTCTACGTCTTGCACCAATAGCATCATTTTTAAATCCTACGTCCCTGTTTGTTCTTTTTAAACAAATGGCAAGTCATATTATTATAAGTATCTATCCACCTGCAATGGTCGTAGCCATATTAATATTAATTTACCGATAAATTCTGCTTTAGAAAGATCTCCAGGTGCACCGCTCGGCGACTGCTATTCTCATAGAAATCAAGAATAACCATATAATTAGGTACAGTGTGAAAGAACCGAAGCTCGAATCATAAATATTTTGTTTTTATGAGGCGTTGTAAAGTAAATGAGGTCGGTGTTATAAGTCATAATTAGATTAATTAAACCGCACCCAAACATGTAAAAATTGTTGCTGTTATGCTAAATACAAACATTTTATCACATAAGAACGTACAGCACGTTCCGGTTCTATAAAAAAGTGCTGTTAAATTATCAAATACATATTTTTTTATCTACAGGGTTGGTATAGAGTATGGAACCAAGTAAATATTTATGAAATTTTGCAGGTAAGTGCAATGGGGCAAAATGCATGTGATGTACATTTTTTGTTAATAATTAACTTCCGGTTTAACCGGAAATACCCTCAACTTTTTTCATTTAAATAAGACACCCCGTATATTTTTGCTGATTTTGAAGGAGCTTGTTATTTCTAGAATTTGTACATACTGGGTTTAGTGCAAATAATTGGTAAACCGAAAAATAACTCACTTTTAGTTGTAGAATAAATACATTTATTTACTTTAGACTAATGAGAATAATAATTTAAACAAAATTAATTCAAATGTCCAAAATGTTCTCCGTTCACCTCCTGACAATATGCCAGCGTATTAACCAATTCTTGAGTCATTCTTTCCAAGACTTCTCCAGGTATTAGTTCACATTCATCAATAATTCTTTGTGTCAATTCCTGCAGGCATGTTGCTCATTTAACGTAAACACATGATTTTAGATAAACCCAAAAAAATCTAATGGGCTTAGATCCGGAGAACGAGCAGTCCACTCTATGAATCGATCACCATAACGGATCATCATTAATATTTCAATACGATTTTTTCCACTTAAATGAAGCATTCTTAATCGTACAATTTATTTCCGTTAAATTACAATTTGACAGTTTGGCAACAGTTCCCAACTAGATAGTACTCGTTTATTTCTTACTATTAATACAAACAATATCAATTTGTTTATCTAAATGGTATTTTATTCTAATGCATAAAAATTTAAAAGTGGTTTATTAAAGTGCTGTAGTTCTCGTTTTTTCAGATGTTTTACACTAAACCCAGTATGTACGAATTCGAAATAATAAAATATTTCAAAATCTGCAAAAATATACAAAGTGTCCTATTTAAATTAAAAAAGTTGAGGGTATTTCCGGGTAAACCGGAAGTATATTATTAACAAAAAAAATGTACATGTAAATTAATTTATTATTTACATTAAAAATATAAACCTGCTAAATAAATCCACTTTTTATAATATAATTTTCAAAAGTCTCTTTGTAAAAGAGTAAAATTAAAAAAAAAAAAAATTCAAATAAATTTTTAATCACATTAAATATAGAATAAATATATTAGTTATTTCTGAAAACGTCTACGGCATAAACACTTCACCAACTCCACAATATTAAGATAAACTTTTTTATTAACGAACTTTAACCGGTCAAAATCACATTGACTACACAATCTTGTTAGCTTATTTCGCCGCCGACATTTCATAAGTCGTTTTATTTTTTCTTGGAACCAACTTTCGTGTTCAATTTATTCCATAACAAATTAATTTGAACGACGTGCAAGCGGCGATATCTGGTTACCCCCTAAACTTATGTTAATAACATATTTTTCTTCCTCATTACAACCTTCAGCTTTAACTTCCTTCCCCAATAAGGAGAACTGTTTACCCAAAATGATCCATCAACTTCAAAGCGTTTGAATATAAATTTTCTTTCTCCGATGGCACGAATGAAAGAAACAAACAGAGGCGTCGACAACAAAAGATTGAGAAAAATGTCGTAATTTTAGAAAGGGGCTACATCAAATCGACACTTCTATTTGGTAATAATAACCAATGAAAAATTTCATTCAAACTAAGTTACTAAATTTTTTCTCAAAAATAATATTTAGATACTGTAACGACTTTAAACTTATTTTTATGTTTATTAGGATGATCAGAATTAAATCAGATAATGGATGGGTGACAAGCAGGAGAAAAGAAAATTCTAAAATATAATGAATGCAAAAGGATCACAAAAAAGATGTTTCTAGTTTCGACAATTAAATCTTGCTGTTAGACCAAACTAAAATGTTGAACGAATATTAAACTATAGTAGAAAATGACTGTTCTAGTTGAATGTGGAGTTTTTAATGAATCCCAAAAATGTTTTCATTTAAAATTAACAGTTCTTGTAGCTGAATTATTGAAATGATTTCTGAGAAATATTTCTAGAGACTGTTTATGTCTCCAGATTTCTCTACTTCAAAAATATATTTTATACGAGGTCAATTGGTACCACTACAGCAACAAAAACGACGGTGCAGTTATAGTACTGGACCTAACATTCCTCCTTGTGGAACTTCTGTTTAAATTAGGTAAACAGTTTGTTTTCACAAGGTAAAGCCCAAAAATCTATCCCAACTGTGATAGTTTCCCACATTTTCGAAATCGTCAAAAATATTCTGATAAATGGATCCTTTGAAAGAAATAGAAATAATATGAATAAAGAGAAACTGACTATAAAAGAGTAGTGAAGGATCAAGCCTGACTTAAGCTTGTATTCAAATTAATTTGTGAGTGACATCTTTATTATAACCCGCTATTCCGTAAAAAGTTGTTAAATTAAAATATGTTGAATCAATTCCACGGATCTGATTTTGTGTCTTATATCGCATTTGCCACGCCACTGTTAATTCGGTAAGCATATCGTGTATCAAAATAAAGATTTTTCGGGTTGATTACGCGAAATCAATTCATTATAATTGCGTTTAATTGATCAAAGTAGTTTTTCATGTTCGCTGTCTCTACAAGGGTGCGATATAAGATAATAACGTGAGTGGTTTGCCCCCTTAGCATCGGCCTCATATTCATATTCAAACGTAGTAAATTCCTTTTGCTCCAGTAACACTTTAAGGGCCAGAAAATGTATAATTAAATAATAATTCCAGAACTGAGACAGACAGTCCTTGAATATAAGCATTCTAGTGAGAATTTAATTAAATTAAATTTATTTAAGACATACAAAATGGCACCGACTGACTGTGCAGTTAATTTGCTATTTATATAAAAAAGAACTGTACCTTTTAGACAGTTTAAAAGAGTTGAATATGTTTAACTAAAGATACACTGTTCCATTTATTAAAGAGGTAACAGTTTTTTGTAAATGAAAAATATTTAAGGCGCCCAGTTTCATACAGGTAAAATTTACTTCTTTAAAAAAAAAAAATCAAGCACATTATTAACAAACTAAAGTAATATCTATGTAATAACTATAATTGTGAAGGGTGTGTTTTCTATCAAAAAAATTATATTATTAAATATTACCTTTTTACTACAGAAAGAGATGACGAAAATTTAAATAATTTTCATAAAAACGGCAATTAGACTAATATGTAATTTAGAGCGGGTCAAAATAAAAGAACTCACATGACATATGCATTAATATCCATAATTTACATACAACTGCAATGTATCACTTATTCATATTTATTTCGTGACTAAAATTTTTTGAAAAGGTGTCGTTTCTAATTGTGGTTAACATGCAAATGGTGATTAGGGGAGAATGAGTTCTCATTTTCTCTTGAAACGTGTAGTGTATATTTACCGTTAGAATTTTATTAATTAGTAATGCTTTTTGAATCTCTGAATAATTTGAAACGGAGGAGGATATAGTGAAATTAAAGAAGTATATGTATGTATAATAATTAAGAGGATACTGAAGACAAGTTACGGTAATTGGAATGTATAACGTTAGTAAAATGTCGAATGAAAAAAAAGTCTAAGAGAGAGGATGACACATATGAAAAAAAAAAGAATGATGGTGGGAGTTAAATTGAAAAATAGAACATTTGAGTATAGTGAACGGAAATTAAAAGAAAACAGACCGGAGTCAAATAGAAAATACAAAATTTATTCAAAGCTATATAAAAAAGTAAAAATGTTAAAACATATTCGGTGATTCTCAAATCTAATTACTCTAAAAAAAGTAACGCTTTGCGTACTTATTTCAAAAGTATATGTTACCGTTGTTGACCGTATCCATTTCTGTTTTCCAATTAAAAAGAAAGGTAGACAAACGATCGCAAACGACCCTTGTTTTTTCAATTTCCGTGAACCCTTCCCTTTGCTCAGTATATAGCTGTAGACTCTAGAAGAGGAGACTTTTATTGGAAATTATTTGAAAAGGGGGAAAACAAGTGCTCCATTAACTGCAACTGCATTTTCACATTAAATGAGGTGTTTACAACGTCGCGTCTACTTTTTTTAGCAAACTTTTCATTGGCATTTAGAGAAATTAAAGTGGAGCTGTTAGTGAAACTCACCCCATCGTTCCGAGTTGTTTTTAATTACTGGTATTTGAGTTAAATTCTCTATTTAGAGTTTCCTTAATTCGATTAAAACGGGATTAATCCGGAAATGGTGTTTTGATTACAACGGAACTGTCGGTAGCTTCGGCAATCGCAAAACATATTGGGGTTAACTTTATTCAAAAACAAATAAAAAAATGATTTCCAAAGTCTCAGGATGATTCATACCGTATATACTTCAATAGTACATTGAAGAAACATAATATTATACAAAGGGAATGGTCCTCTAGGTACAATTAAGTAAATTATTTTAAAGATTAAAGATTATAATGTCATTGTAGGAGCTGAGGGTTTCCTTACAAAATTCTATCTTTTTTTGTCTTGTGATTGCATTACAGATCTGTTTCTTTTTGGAACTGTTTTATTATATTGTCAGTGTTATTACTATTACGAAAGAAAATATAGTCATGCAATGACTACTGAAAAATTACGGATTTTCCAGAAACCAATATTTTTGTCCGATACATAATCAAATTATCGATATTTGAAAAATCCCGGATTCTATGTATGTTACTTAAAGTTTCTATACTTTTAAGTTCCCTTACTTGTTCCAGGTACGTTGCTAGAATCGCTATCTGGAACTACAAAGTACTATATCTTGGAAGTCTCAATTTAGTTCAACAAACTAGTAACTGCCTCAAAGCTTTGCCGTTTCAAAGAACTAGTCTTTTGAAAAGCTATTTGAATAGTAACCGGGTAGTTTCATAAAATTTAAAAATGTCTTCAAGGTGGCGGACCTTCGTTGTAGTAAATTTAAGTAGCAAATAGGTAACTGCTACACTTTTTCAGCACCATAAAGTTATTAATATTTTTAAGTTAAAAAATAGGTTACAGGTTTGAGGCATTTACTTTTATAAAGTTCCAGTTTCTATAATATCTGTTCCTGATACCAAATGTGTTGCTTGGGTTGTTTCCTATATTGTTCCTTTAGTACTCCTGATGTTACGTGATATTTTTGGACAAGAACAGTTTTCAAAATATAATGTGGAAATTGTATTTGAACTTTTGAAGTAATGATAAACCAATTTCTAAAAAGTAGATTAATTGCAAACAATATTGATAAATATTTAACTTGCATATTTAAACATTTTTTTCTGCACGGGATTAAATGAACATTAAAAATTGGTTGCGTTGAATTTTGCGGTAAGTACAAATTCCAGCGAAATTTAAATTTTTTTGCGATTACAACTGCAGCGGTATTTAGCTTTTGCTAATTGTTATCCACTCGTTTTTACGGGCATTTATTCCAGCATTTAGAAAACCACCACATGTCCGATTTAGCTGAAAATTCCTCACACCTTTAAATTCTGCGGCTTGAAACATGCATACGTTGCCTAATAACAGCCTTTTGTATCGCATTATTATTCACTTTAAAAAGGGAATTATTATACGCTTGCATAATGTTTAAAATGTTATGATACAGTTTTGATAGTGTTTTGTACATTTTAAGCGGATATTAAAATATATTGCAGGATTTAGTTTTAAACATTGCGACATCCTTTAAATATTTTATATAAATCCACGGGCAATATGCAAATTTCCAATTCAAGTTGTTTATTGATTTCTCGATCAGACATTCTTGGGGTACGCCAATTGAATTATCAATATCCCTGGCACATTTCCACTTCAGGATATCGAATGAGACTCAATTAGCGACCTATATTATCCTTGACTTGGATTATACCTACAAAATGTTCACAAATAATAATATACTATGGGTAATTCAACAGGTGTGGGATAATATTTAGTAAAGCTATACAACATAATATAGATAATTTACAATTGAATTATATTACATATCATAAGGAATATTTGGTAGGAACGGGCCAAATCAAAACAACTAATCAACGATGAAGGGAAATAATTTAGTTCCTAATAAAAACGACAAATTTTTTATTGCCTTATTAAATAAACTTTAATCGAAGATCAGTGTCTTCAACATGCATAAATATAAGTAAGTAATTTCCGAAAAACGCTCATTTCCAGCCTTACAAGAAATAATAGGTAAACTTTATAACTTTAATGAAAATGACGTGGTTTTTGGTTTCACAAATGTTCACTTTTTTACAAATCACAACATAAACTAAATTACAGAGATTTTATATTGGTTACTAAAATCCTAACTTCATACATTTGAAATAGGAAACAATTTCCACTTTCGCGTGTGTGATGAGCAAAAAGTTTATTTGAGAGACGAGCTTGTGTAACATAATATTTTAGTAATCGGCGATAAACGGCGACGACTTTTTGGAAGTTGACGAAGATGCAGCAAGGATGATCACCTCTTATTGGTAAATTATGTGGTAATTTGGATTTTTTCAAGTGTGTTAGCAAGTTGTTAATTGGTTTGAAGTTAAAATACAATGCTTTTGTGTGTATCACTAGCATCATGTGTATTTCTGAAAATATTTGGAGAATGTAAAGAGTGTAATAAGATAAATTGGAAGTTATTTTTAGTTGTTTAAAATTTAAACAATCATAGAAAAAACAATATTTGGTGCATTCGTAAATATAACATGAAAAAAAGTTAAATCAATTGTTTCAACCCTTACTTTGTGGATTATTACAAAGCTTTTTAAATTATATTATCTCGACCAAGGTTTCACTACCAATGTAAAATTTTGAAAGAGTAACAAGATTGACAGATTTTTTACGAGCGTAATCAACTTCACATCACAAACATTTATTTATTAAATTAGTGCTCTAGGACAGACGACGAAATAGAAACATAGTTCTCAGTAAATTATCTCAAAACTAAATAGAGACACAACTCAGAAAATTTCAATATCATCTAATCGACTAATTTCATCTAATCAATATGTTAAACTTATTGGGTTTTAAAATAGATGACAATTATTTCTACTAAGACAATTAAAAACTTGCCTTAGTCGCGACATTTTAATGATATCATACTATTCTAACACACGTTTTGTTTCTTTGGGAATAGCCTAAACATGCGAGAAAAAAATATCAGGTTTGTTTTAGGAGCCTCATGTAGGGAATAGTGTCGTCCTTTATTTCAAAGACAAACATTTTACCTCTGGTTTACATAATCTCTTTGAGATACATAAAAATAGTTCTAAGTGTCGTACAAATGCTGATTATCATGATTATCCAACCCGAAGAGGTTTCCAACTGAGACCCTCCCTCTATCGACTAAATGTATCAAATTGAAATACCCTGAACTTACATTTATATAATAAAATACCTGAAAAAATCACTACACTAACTCATAATCGATGTAAGAAGGGAGTAAAGCAATTATTATTAAAATACTCCTTCTACTCTATTGATAAATTTTTAAATTGTAGTAGTCCGATATTATAAATCTTTTAATTTGAATGTACATTTTATAACATTTCTTTTAATCTGTAATTTTATATACATTTTTTTTTAGTTGACTTGTCACAAACAAATAATTGTAAAGTGATCAAATAAAATATATCTATCTATTAAATGTAATAGATTTTGCTTTAGAGCTGGTTTCATAAAAAACATTATTACAGGTGAGAGCCCTTTTTTATTTTAGGATATAATAAAAAGTGAATTAGATTAAATGTTTTATTAGATTTCGGTTCATTAAATTTATTCCCACTTAAACTGAAAATTGAATTTATTTCGGGAAATATTTTTCTTTTATTGGATGAAACACAGAGGAAAATATTAAAATCATGGCGAGAGAAAAAATGCGTTTACTATAAAATGATATCGGAAAGTTTATTGTTGCCACAAACACAAAACAGGAATTGTGAAATTTTATTATTATCGTGGTAATATTTTTCCACATAAAAATTACGGTTTTTCATAAATGTTTCATGAGGCAAAAGAAAAATAATTCCCCTAATAAACTGAACAATAATGCTCACTCTAAATTTTGAATCTTGGTGGATGTAGAGTAGGAACTAGATAAATTGTTCACTATATACAGGTGCATACCCAATTAACACTCCTAGATCTAGCTGAGCATTTATCAGTTACAGAAGTTTATTTTTTTATTTTTGAGGCATGTATATCGTAGCAAAACGCTACAAATTTTAAAACAGTTTTAGAGTAAAAAGGATTAAACAATAAAGAAATAGCACAACAGTTGTTAATAAAATTATTTTTTTCCAGTGATACAGACAAGCAAATATCAATTTTATTTCCAACATTAAATTTTGCAAGCCCTTCCAAAACCGAAACTGGGCGGAATTTTAAAATCAACTCAAGACGGTTAGTCAGTCACTCATCCATTTCCGATGATTGACGTTGAATTTAATCTGGAAGTTAATTGAAAAAATGCCAACCATCTGACGCCCCCACAATTTGGCGTATCAGTTAATATTCGGCAATGCAGTCGCAATGCCACCGAAAATTGCATTCTACGATTTCCTATGCATTTCACTCAATTTTCCTCGCGACGTTGCGTGACATGAAAATGAAAGACAGATGGGGAAATTTAAATAAATAGAAAATATTGACAAAAAAATAACTCAGATATTTTTATACGTATAATACAGTAATAATTTGGCAGAATTTGATGAAGCCTGAAATTGAATTTAAAAATAATGGGAAGCCAGCTAAAGACATTTATTCATATTTTTTTACATTGTTTTCAATTTGCTGGGGAAACAGAATAAAATAATTTTTGCCGTTATTTTATGAGAAACGCTAAGACACAAATTTGAACCAAATTGTACGTTTTCCTAAAAAAATCAAAATATACAGGATAATCCATGTAAATGCAGTACAGCTGGTATTCTGTTTTTTCAATGGAATACCATGAATCACTGAATATCTCGCAGATGTGCAATTTTTTTTATTTTCCATTTTCGTAATATTGAGTTGTTACACATTCATCAAATTCAAATGTGTTTTTGACAGCTGGCACAGTTCTACTCATTTTGGTAGGTTAGCATTGATTAAGATTCAAAGCAATTACATTGTTGGAATGAACCTTCAAATTATTATTCTTAAAGAAGGCAATATGGTTTTTCAATTTTCAATTTTTTCCAAAAAATCAAATTCTTTCTTCTTATTGCTTATTTCCGTTGTTAATTCCATTATGATAATTTTTTTGTTCTTATTTTTATTGTCGGGAAAATATTTCGTATATGGCGATTCATTTTTTGTTTTAATCGACAACTACAATAACACTATGACAAAACGACACAGCAGTATTAAAATGTTGTACAAAAATAAGAAAAATAGTACTAAAACACTTAAACTATTAACAATAAATCAAACACTGTAAGTTAATAATAATAATACTAAAATTTTGAAAAAGTGCGTTATTTTCAAAATTTTATCAAATAAATTAACCTGTACAAGCACACCATTGCACCATACAAAATTAAAAGACCTTCAATTTAATACACCAATTCTGTATTTAAAAACTTCAAGTCGTAAACTCCAGATATTGACATATATTGATTTGACTTTGGCGATAAAAGAACCATTAATAAAACAAAAATACCTGCTCTCTAAGCAAAACGGGAGATTATCCAAAGGAAGAGTGTCAGCATTCCTAGTTCCGTTCATAAATAAAACGGTCTCTAAACGAAGGAATTCCGGATTTAGTTGTAATGCTGTCTGGTCTGGTCGCCCTCCTTCATTATTATTTCTAACGCCCAGAAACGTAATTCCTAATGGTCTTTTTCGTCCATAAATAAAAGAAACGCTATAAATAAGGTTTATTTCGAGAGAAAAAGGAAAAACGCCGTGGCCGATGACCGTTAAAAGATTTACACCCAAAATGAAAGCGATCAACAATTTAATTCATGAATAAAATATTGAGAATGGTCTTTAACGCCGAAACGATTGGTGTTTTTAAAAAAAAGATTCCGTTTAATTAAACATTTCCTAAATTTTTCTTGCTTCAAATTTGTTCAAAATCTAAAGTTACCAAACTTTGATATAAAGGTTATTGCTAAATTGTCGTACAATACAGAGTGATAAGGATAAGCCCACGGCATTTGTTGACCTAAATGGCATTAACAAGAAATTAAACTGATTAATTAAAACTGTTATTTCATAAAAACCAGAAGGAAGCAATAAGAAATTATTTTTCAATTGTATTTTTTACTGTTATTCTTCTACTTAGTTGAATAACTCTACTGTGGCACCTGTATGCCGTTCGAACCACAATTACGCTATAAGACCGACAAACGTCAGATGACAATCATCTTACCCCATATAACTCCCCAAGTGATGTTTCTTTCCTGATATCACGTCGGAGAAGTATGTGAAACATTTTCTCAGTGCTCCGGATTCCGTTTTCACTTCTGTCACTACGAGATGTCGAATTGGTTATGGATTAAATGCCGGTTGAATTTTGTTTACGATTAAAAATAGTTCGTGGTAGCAGACCTGTCTAATTGTCATTCATTTGAGGGTAGTTAAATTGCCAGTATAGAATAATTCCTTGAAACATACAAGTGTATTTAGAAATCACATTTGTCCCTTTTTTGTTTACTTTATTACATACCTAGCAAAACCAAGTAATCTCTTAGCCTAAGCTTTATTTTCTAACGGATTTTAACTCCCACAATTATTGAAAACCTGGCTAAAAATAATAACTCCATTTTCCCATAACAGTTTTCATTGATGATGAGAATATTCTGCATTTACTAAGGACATTATTACAAAATCCACTGTCTCTAGTAATTTCACTAAAATGTACTCTCTCTCTTTTCTACTTTTATAACTTTTTTGCCAGATGGCTTCCGCTTCAATCTGCCGTGCCATCCGTTCTCCATTTTATTTGGAGTTGATTAAGCTTTCTTGTAATGAGTATCGTCACGGCAGTGGCACAGAACAGGGAATAAGCTTTGTTCAAAATTTTGTGAATTTTAAAGAGAAAAATTACTATTATGCTACAAAATTTTTCACAAAAAATAAAACCAAAAGTTTAGCTTTGAGCTTATAAATATTATTAGAACAGGAACACTGAACATATCATTCGTCCATCTGTCTAGTACCAGGTGGCACATAAGTTTTGTTATTATTTACATATTTCATAAATTTGTGATGTCTAGGTGGTGCTTGCAACGAATTTTGCAGCAAAACGATTTTATGCACAATATAATAATGAGTGACGATGCTCGTTTTCGTTTGAATGTTTATGTGAGTAAACAGAACTGCAGAATATGGAGTGGAGAAAAACGAAGGGTATTGTTCAAGTCCAGATGCAGTCCAGTCAGGTGTACTGTTTGGTGTGAAATAATTCTAGAAAGAATCATTTTTATGAAAACGATGTAAATACCGTAAATGGCGTCCAATACTGAGTCATATTTAAAATTTGGTTGAGATGTGAAGTGAAAAATCGTCCAGGAATAGGGACTGAATAACGTTTTTTTAAAAGACATTTTTAATGAACGATTTATTTCGGGATTTTCAAATTTTAACTGGCCCTCTCGCTCGCCAGATTTAACGGCCCCTGATTTATTCTGTTATTTGGAAGGAATAGTTCATGTCAACAACCCCAACACTTTACAAGAATAAAAAAATATTATTCGGGCCAAAATTCAACAGATATAGTATCCTACCCAGAATTATGAAAAATGCCTTAGAAAGACCACGTCAAGTTGAATGCGAAAAAGGTCATCATTTAAAAGATATTTTCAAAACAATAATCTCCGAGACATTTACCCCCATAGTACAAAATACCTCTGATTATTCCACATATAATTCCTGTATAAATTAAATTCACTACATCCAGAATATTAAGAGGATAGATTGTATCCGGGGGGAGATTTTGTTCGAGTAGTTCCTGTCCAGGGGGTAATGATACCAGAAGCGAGGAAATTTACTACTCCGTATTCATCATACATAATTTCATTGGCGTACAGAGTGGTAAGAAAATAAAAAACCATCAAGTGTGCATTATACATCATAAGAATATTAGGTAAAATAATAATGAAAAATGTAAAGTGTAAACACTTCATTTGTGCATTAGCATACAGGTGGAAATCCCAGTTTTTGAGGATCACTGCTTCCGAAGGACCGCTTCATTTTTAAGATATTTCTCAACTTCCTATGTCCCTCCAATTAATACGAACCACAACTTGAAGCAGCCCATTTTATCAAACTCACCATTCATGTTTGAAAATTGTCTCCTTGATTTTCATTATACCAAGCATACAATCGCATGTGGAAATAATTCATTTGATTATTTATAAGTAAATATTCCCAAAAACTTGTACACAATAGAAGCAAAAATCTAATCTAAGAACAGTATAAATAATACAATATTCATTGCAATATAAAATGGGCATGTTATAAAAAATTATTAAAAAGATTATCCATTCCAGCGTAAACTTGGTTCAACTTTTAAAAATGCGCCTCTTTTAAGTGATCTATTCAAAGAAATCCCAATTTCCTTTCTTTAGATGACTCCTGTGGCCATCAAAAATTTTTCTGTCAACATCGCAAAACGAAAAGCACGAAGAAGAAAAGAAGACGGCGATGTGATTCTTTGTTAAAAGAAGTGCAATAACACGCTTGAAAAGGTTAAATAACGGAATCTGATTCAGTAGAATTTGAAGTCTCGTGAGGGGAAAATTGGCTTTTTTATCAGCCCACGTCGATTGACTATTCTTTCAAACGTTCACTTGTTTTCACTTGACATCAGGACATCGCGTATCCTCATTACCGCAATAGGCTGTGTGCCGTTTTACGGCAGATGTTTACTCAGTTCAAACTAAATCCTGCTTTCTGTTCGCAGGATGTGTGCCTGTCTGGCTCATTCCATTACGACAGATGATAAGCTGATTTCCTAGCTAAATCACTACAAAAGGATATACAGGGGCCACCAAAACGCACACAGTCTTTAAGAGACATTTACTTTGAATAATTTTCATATTTATCAGAAAAGTACAGGATGGAAAAGAATACTTATTTGTAATTAGAATTATTAAATATCAAATAGGGGTAAATAATAATAATAATAATAATAATAATAATACGGAATGAAATACCCGTATACCTGGAATGAAGTCAGAATTAATTTTCTAAACATAGCAGGATTGAAGTGATGGTTATTTTAGATAAATTAACTTTAATGCTATAAGAAAAGAAAAGAATACCTCAGATTGAACATTTAGTTGAATAAAAATACATGAGGTTGGTATTGAGGTAAAATAGCATTAAAATAGTCAAAACTTAAAGGAAAATGAAATGAAATTTATTACATGTATTCCCCTTGGCATACCTAAAATCAATTGACGAATATTCTCTTCAAAAATAAATTCCCATTTCTTTAAAAGAGCTTGTTGCTACTGAGTTAAGGTTAAAATAGTATGAACGCGACTTCAAATCCTTCGCGCAACTTTGTAAATTTAAGTGAAAAGATTTGTTCAAATTTAAATTTTTGTGGATTCTCATACAGTGGCAGTTTCCTCAAATAAATGTTCAATCTAAATTAGAAATAACTTAAAGCATGTTATTTTGTTTATCTTTAATCTATTATTAAAATGAAACATCACCAAGCTTTAAAATTGTAACATTTTGTGTGCCGATGAGTGTAAGAAAATCTACCAAACATGGGAATTCAATTAAACCAAAGGAGATACCAGGTAGGAAAGTGTAATTGCAAAAAAGATTTTTGTGCGTTACATGTTTCAGCTTGACAGGAACGATTTAATTTCAAAAGGATCCCGATTGTACGGAATTGCGTGCTCAAACTACTTACATTCCCGCCTATATGACACATCAAATCTTTCCTTTGAACTAACATAACACCCGTAGTTGAAAAACAAATCAATCCGAACTTGCGGCCTTTCCCTCTCATAGAGAAAGCAAAGCGATCGAAATCCATCCATCCCGAACCCGTAATCTATTTCTAATCGACTTAAACCATGGACAACAATGCACTTTAATCCAATTTGGCTGTGGCGTTTTCCTAAAGCGGAATGGGAAACGTGACGCGTGATTGGCCGATGTTTTTCTCTTTTATCTGGCGACCAACTCACCCCCCAAGGTGCTATTATACTCATACACTGGTAGAAATAAAAAATGTATAATTTTTCGTTTTAAAGTCTTTCATCTCTATAAATTGTTAGAAGTGTTCCAAGCCTGATTAATATTTATCACCAAATGCTTCATCATTCAAATACAAACTAAACAGCTGTCAAATGTCATTTTTGCCAATTTTGTTTAAATATTATTTTTTAAATGTAGTGGTCATGACCTGTATCAAACTAAGAAAAAAATAAGTATTAATTTTTCAGACTACCCATTAATTTCAGAAATTTCAGTGTTTTGAGTGAAGCAAACTTTTTCTAATAGAAAATTACATGAGCCACCCTGTATATTAAATAATAGTTCTTTCAAATACCAATAAAATGATGTACATAATAATTTCTAAATAAAATAGTAATATATAATTTTCTAATTTCTATTAACATAACAAACCTTATTTAGGGAATGTAACAATGTTTTAAAATAATAACATGCCTAATTAAAAAAAAAGACCTATTTTGCTAAAGAGTACATAAATATTAATAGGTCTAGAGGAGCAACTAACATCAATTATAGTCAAATAATTTACTCTTTAGCAAAAATAGCCTATTTAATTTTTTTTTAAATTAAGCATTTATCATTTTAAAACATTATTTAATTGCCTGAACAGGATCGGCTTCAAGGACATGTTCTGTTAACAAAAATTAGAAAATTATGAATTACTATTTTATTTAAAAATTAAGAAAATTACTATGTACATAATTTTCTTGCTCAAGGAGCTATTTAACATACACGGTGTCACATATTTGTAATGAAAAAAGTGAGTTTCAGTGGAAAAACTTTAATCGATAATAAAATAAAAATAAATAATTTATTTGATAATATAATATTTTTAAGTAATTAAGTAATTCGTTATATACGGTGTTTCAATTAAATTTTTAGTTTTTATATTATTTTAGGTGCAACTGGAAATCGACCATTTTGAACTTTTACGTCAAGATTCAAAGACCTCTCTAATACAACGAACTCGAATTTTAAAAAATCTATCCAGCTTTGAGAAGAATTTCAAAATCAATCAACAGAGGTTAAGTTTCATTTTTAAAGACTTCTTACTGAAATAAAAGTTGGCGCTTCAAATGATACCAAAGATTAGTTTTGCGGTTATAATTGTATAGAAATAATGGGCATAGTTGGAGAAACTGAGATGCATCTGAAAAGATTTTTTCAGTATTTTTACTTCCATAAAAAAAGGTGTCGTTCAGATTGTTATCCCATCATATAATTCTCCGAACTGAGAAATTGTCTAATTTTGTAAAAATCGAGTTCCTTTAATAAACCGAAAGTCATAAAAAACTGCAAAAGCAAAAAGCAGAGCTAAAAGTCTTTAGCCTTGTACTTTTCTGAATATTAGTTACCAGAGTTCAACGGTTTATTAAATAATTCGGCGAGGATTAATAATTATTCAAATTATTAATTTAATTCGTTGTATTGTAAATGCCCTCGTTGTTCTCCATTTATTTTTTTACCTATTCCTCGCCCACTAAATAAGTTATAAAAAGTTACGTTAGTTTCTTTATGATTTGAGTGACCTATAAATATACCTACATACTGAGCGTCCCCCAGAATCGGAGCTCTGAAGGCATAAGAATCTAGTGCCAATTTTCCTTATTAATATATCAATCGACTAATTAACCCAACCTGTTTCAGTAAGAACCACGATAGACTGCCGCTCGGCACCCACCCACCTATATCATAGTACAAACTCTGTGTTGTCAATGATAATCCCGAAATTAAAATTGTGGAAGAGCCATATTTTCCGAAATTTTGGAAAAATCTGGATATATTCGTTAGCCAATACATTATTCCAAAAGTGTTAAATTGCATGTAGATTAAACTTCAGTACTTTTGTAAATAGTCACAATCAGATGAACATTTACAAGCGTTGTGATTAAGCTATGAAATAAAATCAAATTAAATTGGAGTTAAGATACATCTTAGCAGCAGCATTTATAAATAAAACGTTTTTCTGACTACCATTGTCTTCCTACTTTTTGGGGCGGAGGCCAAAACATACCCTTCTATTAGTTTTATTAGTGTAGAATGGCAGTGATAATAGTAAGGGTAAAGTTCCCCACACACCTAGAATTAATATGTCGGTTCACTGGTTTGCTATAATAACAGGGACACGTGTCGGGCGTATTGATAACGGAATTGTCCCTATATATGGCCATAATGAAAGTATTGGATTGGAGACATGATGAATGGAATTGTTTTCTTCAACCGGCGTTTCCACCTAAGAAAATAAAAGTCTGAAAAGAGAAGAATTTACTTTACACCCTATTCGTATATTTACAACAGTATTATACTAATATATAATAATTTTATCAGCAGACTTCTACAAGTTTATAAAAAATTATCGTAATAAATATTTTTTAGTGGTTAGTTTTATAAAAAATGAGATAAAAATATTCTATCTCTCTGAAAAGCATCTCTGAACGTTCGCTGCATACAAAGTGTAAATACCGGACGCATGTTTAAGGAACTTAAAATTTATTCACTTAGTTAATGATTGGAATCTTCAAATTAAAATGCTCAAGAGCTCTTATGTCATAATGGGCCATATTTGATCGACCATTATTGTAAAAGTTATTTTCATCATCATCGCTAGATTGAATGAAGGCGTTTCGTTTATTTACCTATCTAAATTATAAATTAATTACCAATAAAGCTGGGAGAAATTCACGTTTAGTCAATTATTAGAGTCGATTTAGAATGGAATACCTTATATTGTAATTAAATAATGAAATGCTGCTATAAAACTAGTAAAACCGTTAGTTAGCAATTAAAGAGTTTATTATTTTAAACATTTATTGTCGTATTTATTTACAGTATTATTATTCCGCTAAATAACTATTACTTCCGAAATTAGTATAAAAAATATTTAAAAAAATGTTTAATTCTTGCACGTGATCTCGAATCGATTAAAAATTATACGACTTCCTTTCTTCCTCTAATTGTTTATGCCCCACGGTTGTATTTTAATACCACCTAAATCCCAAGTAATTTTCATTTCTACCGATAATAGCTATCCTCGAGTACCTTCTTGAAATGCAAATTCCCTTATAATTTATGGTGGAATTATATCCTTTTCAACATATCCATAACTGGCGGTTGTTACCCATAAATAACGATACCAATGCGAAAAGAGAGCACAGGTGAAATTTGATCATATACCATCCTCCTTTTATTAAATTACTGTTACAACTGCTCGTTACTCATTACCGTTATTTGGGATGTATTTATCGTTAAGTATACTGCAAATAAATAAGACTTATTGAAATTTTCTGAACTTTTTAGTATTTTATGTGATCAAATAAAAAAAATCCATATTAATAAAAAACAGAAATAAAAATCGATAAAAAATAATAATAAATATAGTTTCTCTAGTAAAGATTTTTAATAAGACACAAAGTACTTTAGATCGTCTTGCAGGTTCAAGCATCTTTTTGGTTTTCAGTTTAAGTTAAATATAACTCGTTTATAACCTAGAAATACCTTTGTACTTAACGGTCAAAAAGGAAGCTGAAAAGTTTAAAATTTTGCCATATTTATATATATCCTTTAAATATGTTCTTATTATTTGTTGCAAAGAACAACTCGTTTACAGAGATTACATTCGAATGGACTCTAAATTGTAAAATTGTACCTGCAGGCCTACTTGTCCTAGTTGAGTTCCAACATGACTCAAAATTAAATTAAATTTTATCTCAAAAATTTTACTCAATATTAAAGCCTAATAAATAACACCTACTCTCTTAAATTAGTTTCTCATTATTTTTCTCAAAAAGTCACAAGAAGTACGAAGCAATTTTTGAAAGGAAATTTAAATAACCTCTAAATGTGAATAAGCTAAACCTTGAGTTCCAAATTCAGAGTATTCGGTGTAAGAAACGTCAACATAAAGACAAAGCAAGGTAAAATAATGTTCATTCGACCAGTTCTATTAAACACTATATACTAATTGCTATAATTTATTTTTATTGCTAATTAAAAATTAATAATAATAACAACCAATAATTGGTTTTATTTTATTATTCTAGCACAAATTGTGTGTGTTAAAATAAATAATATAATATGATATTGAATAATCCAATTTATATATTACAAATAATGCACAAACTTTATTACCCCATAAAAACTGCATTAAAAGTTTTGATTAGCAACAATAATACCTTTTGTGGCTGCATCTCGCCAAGAGATATATTTTCCAATGCGGCACGAATTTGTAAAATCTCTAAAAGTTAAATTTGAATTAGAGTTTGTACACCCAAAACTATACCTTAAATGTAACCCAAATCTCTGGGACCTTAACTTCATCAACAATTATCCTTCGCGTTGAGCTCAACCGGGACGTAACAATAATTTTCAAAAAAGGAAACAAACATTTTTAAAGATGTGTCCATAATTCTTTTTTACAACTAACAATCTTTAATTTCTTACTTAAATCCTCCTTACAAATAAATAAATATAGCTTTCCGCCCATTCTAGTTTACTTCTTATGAAATAAATACAGGCTTTGTTCTTTTAGTCCGTGCATAGGATTCAGATACTAAGCACTAAATATGAGAATGACCCCCGAACTAAAGTTCGAGTCTCGAATCTCTCGGATCTAAAGGTTCTACTTTGGTCAGCATAACGTCTGAAATCTTAACATTGCTATGCTCGAAATTAAATTACATGAAAAACAGAAAAAACGCTGAGCGCTATAAAGATCTAGATTCCATAAAAATAAAAAGTCTATTATATGCAAACGATATCGTTTTAGAGAAACAGAGAAACTAAGGATGGATAAAAAACAAAATAATAATTTGCAAACATGATCCACTAGAACCAGTAACAAAGTATGAATTTCTAGATGAAAGTTTTACTAATGATACTAGTCTAGACACAGAAACTGTAAGGAGACTAGCTATTAACAGGGCAATTTTAGGAATTTTAGGAGTTATACAGAGTAACGAAGAAAAGAGTATACAACACGATATTTGTCCCAAACCAACTGAACGGAAAAGATTCCATAGTCAAAAGCAGCAGAGATGAAGTACCTAAGGACAATTGCAGGACGGAGAAACGAGAAGATAAGGAAAATAACGAACAGAAATCAATCAAGTCTGAAACTGGAAAAGAGGCAGCTGAATTGATTTGGTCATGTAGTTACGATGGATATAAATAAAGTCACAAGAAAAATTTTGGAAACTGGCAGGGAAAAGAAAAGAAAGAGGAGTAGGTCAATAAATGCTAGGTAGAAAAAAATAGAGGAAAATGGGGAAAAACCACAAAAAGAGAAGTGAAAAATTTAGCACTAGACCAGTGGAAAGGTCATATGGATGATTCATGAAATAGAAAATTGTAATAATTTAAGTGCTGCACTATGTGCATTCCTTAATTATTGTATCTTCTACACTTCAAGACTCTATAATTTATTTTGTCTTATTATAGAAAAGCTGTATGCGGGAAAGATATGACAAAATAATATGTAAGACATAAAATAATTGAAGAAGAAAATTAAAACGAAGTACCCAAAGGAAATTAATTTCCAAATATAATATTTTTATACCTGAAGACCCCTATTGCACGTCCGCGTTACGAGTCAAACCAAATAGAACAAATCCAGAGGTTTTCCAATATTTAACCTGGAAAGTAGTTTCCTAGGCAATTTTCCCAAATGCAGTGAGTTTGTGAAGCGCCTCCCCAAAGACCGGGGAAAAGTTATCAAATTTACATTTAATCACACGATGAATATGAATATTCGGGAATATTCTGGAAATTTCAGTAGGCGATTTGAGAACGTAGAGGCTTGCAGTCCAGGAATTGCCTGGAAAGAACGGTTTCATAGACGTCGCTCATACTTTTAGAGCAACACTAATTAATAAAAGACCAGGAGGCTCCATTTTGATTTAAATTACGTAACTTTTTGATTTGTATTCTACTTTGATTGTGTACTATTTTCCGATGTTAATTAAGAATGTTTTGATTTATTAAAAGTCTAAAGCTCATTTGGTTGCCTATCAATCAATTTTATTCAGTATCCTCTTTATGATTTTTCTGCAAAGAAAAAGCTTTTTTATTTACCACCGAAAGTCATAGCATACCTCCCTGTTTCATATAGAACAAACTATGGACAATTTATAAACAGGAATAATACAGGATTGCAGAAGATTTATAAAAGAAGAAACACCCACTTATATTAAATAAAATAAAGCAATTTTAGGGTTATGCATAACACACAAGATCGAATAATATACTCCTTTGTCATCTCATCAATAAACATATAACACTTATTTAAACTATTGAGTAATTATATACATTAAATTGTTTTTGAAAATTACTATTTAAAATGGCTTTTTTACAAAAAATCTATTTAATATTGAATACTCATTATCGTCGACCCATTATTGTCGAAATCAGTGCTATAAATCGTGGCGAAATTTAGAACCCTATAATTTTCAACAAAAAAAAATCGCCTCATTTAACCTTGGCCTGACTCTTTTATTGTTTATCTAACGTAATGGGGTCAATTACTCTTGCAGAGGGCACTTAACTTCGGTTCCATATACACTCAATCTCCATCCGCTTTAGAGTCTATATATTAATTCCGAAATCAGCCATAGAGCCCGTTCGAGCTCTTTGCAAAATTGGTCACTGACCCCATATCATCATTGAAATTCGCTGTTATGACAGGTAATAAACATCAGTAGTGTACGACAGAAACTGCACATTTAGCACAAAGAGGATAAAAATTGACAATAGGGAGAGTATAAACAAAAAAATTGGGTTAAGAAATGTTCTAAACTACTATCTTAACGACCCAGAGGTACAAATAAAAATTTTTAGGAGCTAATATTTTTTTACTTATCTAAACTTCCTCAGTTACTTTATACATTATATTAAAATCCTTCATACTATTGGATTTTTCATTTAATTTTAGACTTGATAACTTAATAAAGGTATATTACTGAAACCGAAAGACATTAAAAAGAATATGTAAAACCAAAAAGCAGCGCTACAAGTTCTGATCAGAAAGCTAGACGAAGAACTCGATGAGGCTTAATAATTATTCAAATCATTAATTTAATTCGTTGTATTGTAATTCAATCGTGTTGTTCTTCATTTAATTTCTATTTGTAATTTTCACCTATTCTTCGCCCAATAAATAAGTTAGAAAAACTTCAGTTAGTTTCTTTATAATTTGAATGACCTATAGGTATAGCTACATACTGGGCGTTCTTCAAAAATCGGAGCTCCAGCTCTGAAGACATATGACTATCGACGAATTAATCCAACCTGCTTCGTTAACGAATCTATTGCAAGAATCATGTTTTGCTTCCGCTCGGCAAAACCAATACAATATCAGGTGTAGTCTCATACATACATTTATAAACATTCAACCATCTAATCACATTATATTATATTAGTAGCACCCACCCATGTATATTACACTGGTGTTAAGTGGTTCGAGACTCAAACAGTTAAAATCATTCGAGTTTATATAAACTCTCATCTTGGACCTTTTCAATATTGTGTTTACATTAGTCTGATTTTGAATTGAAATGTCTTAGTTAAACCCAATAATGGCTACAGTTACAACTGCAAGTTTGTTCCTACTGCTATAATTACAAAAATACAAAAAATAGAAATATGAGGAAACTGCAAGCTTTCGTGTAGAAAATGTGTATCGCATCATAACGAACGTGAATTTTCAAATTTAACTTTTAATTTACTTCGGTTGGAAGGTTCAAGAACTTTATAAGAATGAATTCAACATTTTATGAATAATTATTATTAAAAGTGATTGCCAAAATAAAAAAGATACTAAATTGAGAGAATGTATCGAGGCAAACATAAAATTATTTTTGAAAATTTTTTAATCATTAAGTGAGAATATAATTACTGCCTTTAAATAATGTTTTTATCGGTAAAAGTCATTTATAAATAACAGAAAATAAAACAATAATGTCAAATGTTCAATGCAAAAAATTAAAAGTTAATTGAATTGTGATCAGAATTTGAATTCTTTACGGTATAGACCTTCCTCTAGCTCTATAACTGCTTTGATTCATTTAGACATATTCGATATCCAGTTTCATAGGAGCGGGTATGTTATGCCTAATTGATTGTTTAAGTGTATCCCAAGATGCTGTGTTGGGTTCTAATTTGGACTTCTTGGTGGCCAATCCAAAGCTAAAATATTCACGAATTAAAGGTAAACAAATACATCTTTAGCAACGTGGGGCATTTAATTGTCCCCTACAAGAAGGAAAAATGGTATCCCGTGTACTTCGGCATCCCGTGTACTTCTATGGTGTTTTCTACGTAAAAATGTGCACTCATTGCTATCTGCCGTATAAGCACCAAATCCAAGTATTATAACAAATTCCTCCCGAAAATATTATAGATCCAGCAAAAAAGGGGATTCTTGGAGTAACATTAAAGCAGCAAATTAAGACTATTTTTTGTCTAATCGTCCTTAATTAAAACTTCTGCTGTGCGTTCATGCAGAAATTACAAACAATAATGAAAACTTTTGTAGATACATTTTGTCAAAAGTGTATAAGAACTGAATTTGGTAGCAGGCTATTAGTTACCCTTTATAACTGAAATTAGCAAAGTATGAGCTAAAGTTTCAGAATATCTCCCTTCATTGTCAATATTGATACTAGAGACATTAGAATTGATTTACTGTTCTTTAAAAGATGATTATCTCACTGAAAGTGGTTATAATTTCTTCAATGATTAAGTTTAAATAATCAAATTTTATTGCAAACACCTATATGCATTGAAGAGTGGCTAAAGATAACTGATCAATTTAGAAAAATTGGGGGATTTTCCTATGTACTTAAGAGCTTTAGGTTTGCAATATTAAATAAATTAATAATACATTGCATGTAATGCAAAAACAGTGGTAGATCATTTTGTTATAATTATAAAGAATTCAAAAGTACCTACAGCACTTAGCTTAGTACATTTTTGATTTTGATTCCGTTTGCAAAATTTTTTATCAACAATATCAAGGAAGTTATTGAAGTTTAGAGAATTTAAAGTAAGATTAGTACATTATGTAGATTAAGCAAAGCTCATAGAATAATAGAAAATGTTTTTAAAAAATTACTCGGTAGATATAGATTGTAAAAAAAATAAGAACTCTAGCGAATGGTGAAAAGATTTATATATGACAATCCTTGAAATAAACAAGATCAATAGAATACTAGATTAGGCTATAAATATATAAATGTTTCTACAGAAGTAGAATGTATAAAAAAGTGCGTAGAATGTAATGAAGAATACTTCTAAAAACAATAAAATAATCTTGTGGCATATAAACTTTTTTCAATAATTAATACTAAACGGTCATGCTTAAACCAAAAAAATAAACAAAAAATCATACAGAAAGAGATACCACTATTATTCTAAACTCTAATGGATTGTCAATCTTAAAATCAAACAGATCGGCTCAAATGGAAAATGGAATAATCTAAAGGAATAAAAAGTGACGATATTATTTTATTTATTAAGTTTAATTGAAACATAACAAAATATCCAGCAGGTTTCAGTCTAGACATCGCACAGGCCAAGCTATTGTAATATTTGATCAATTTACGTACCTGGATGTTATAGATTTAACCATTCTTTTACGAGGAAATAATAAAGTAAAACACATTTAATAAGAATCGATTTTCAAAACAGTGGCAGTATCTATTTCTTTATTGAATCAATAATATTTTTATTTAAAAAAGTTAATTTTTTTTCTTTATGTATGCTTCTTATTTTGTAAATGTAATTTTTATAAAATTATTAAGACATCTTCTGCCCTAACTAAAAGTAGTGGTCAACATATTTTATAAAGATTAATAGAAAGCACTTACTATATTGATAAACAGTTATCGCGGGCTAACTATATTAAATTGAATTGACAATAACCATTTATTAAGATCATTAAATCTATTAGAAAATTTAAAATTGTATTATTTTACAAGACCTTTCATCAGTTCCGAAAAAATGTTGACTATTGATCAACGAAAAGATATCTATTTATCTAATAAAAATCAACATGGACCTATTACGGACTAAATTTTGTATTTTTGGAAACATTTTTGTTCCTTTTCAATTCAGTTCTTGGGATTGTTCCATAATTATTTTTTGTTAATTGGTTAATGGTATTGCTGGTTGGCATTCAATCTCCAAAATATTGTGTTTCGCTTAATGAGACAAAAAGGCGCCGGATTTATAAATACTTTGGTTTACGTTAAGCTTCGTTTGCGACGAATTATTCGCATTCGGTAACATCAGAGGAACGCTACATGTACAAATATCGGTCATAATTTCACGGAGAAATTAACATTTCCACGTGATATTCACAGATAGAGGCGAGCATTTCCATAAATGGAGAAGTGTACGCGTATTAATGGATGATAAAGTGGAGAGGGATGGAGAAAGCCCAAGCTGGATATAGAATTGATGGGAGTGCGCACTGGAATTATTGAGGTAATGAAAGTGGAGTCAAAAAAAAGTAAGCGCGTATACTATCCTAACACACCAAATTCTAAAAGGATAGTCAATTTTTATTAGAATGTCAAAACGAGCAAACTGCAATAAATTTTTTTTTAGAAAATATTGAAAAATGTGCACTAATTAATTTCTCTTAGAACACTGTGTATACACATATTACGATAACTAGAATCTAAGGCCTGTAAAAGAGCCGCCTTTTCAAATGATTATTCCCATACTTTGGTAACGGATATATCAAATTGACAGATGGTTCCTTTTATCGCTTTTCTTTTGCTATATTCAAGCGCAGTTTAAAAAACCATAGGGTAAGAAAATTGCAAGAGGAATTAGACATAATTTTCAGATTGTTTGTACGATAGGATATATATTGATTTTTATTACTAGTGCAGATACGATAAACTTGACTTGCTATTGTATTTTCTTGTGCTTGTTAAGCAATATTAAATCTAGAAACTGATCATTTTTATTTAGGAATACTTTAATAAAAATACTTATAGTTATTTTCAAATTTTCAAATTCAATAGTCAAGAAACAAGCTGGCCTGAGAATTATAAATCATTTAAATACAAGAGTTTTCAAGGGTTTTTTCGGGAAAAATATACAAAGAATTTTAAAATCAACTAACAGACGTTTAATTTCATTTTTAGAGGCATATTACTGAAATATAAGTTGACGCTTCAAATGATATCACAGATGAGTTTTACTATTGTAATTGTACAGAAATAATGGGCATAGTTAGAGAAACTGAACTGCAGCTGGAAAGGTTTTTTGGGATTTTTTCCTTCCATAAAAAAAGTTCAGATTGTTATCCCATCATATAATTCCCCGAGGTGAGGAATTGACTAGTTTTGTAAAAGCCGAGTTCCTTTAATAAACCCAAAATTATAAAAAAATCTTTAAAAACAAAAAGTAGCGTTAAAAGCTCGGTAAAACCATACAATATCACGTGTGGACATTTATAAACATTGAACCATCTAATCACATTATATTATAATTAGCACCCACCCACGTACATTAGAGGCCTAATATCAGTTTTGGTTATTTTCATTTGAAAATTATTTTTACATGCTGTTATAAAAAACTGATTTTGTCGTAAAAATGTTACGCCTACTTATTTTTATTCAAACTTTTCTACTTCCTTATTCCCGGATATTCTACTTATAAATTCTATCCTTCAATTTCTCAATTTTTTTGCTAGCATCTCTCTAGATTTATAACTGAATTCTGTTGAAATCCTTTGAAATGTCTAGATACAAGACGATGAAAGCAGAACCGAGCTGAATCATCCAAGTTTCGATATTGTTTCTTAGACAAAGGACTCAGATATCGGAATTCCGAAATAGGGGCAATTTAAAGTTGCATCAACTTTCTTATTGGTGAAACATTCTCTTCATACATGAGAAAGCGTACAGGCATTAGTAGAAATTATTTGAATAAAAGTTCAAACGAGACTTTATGTAGCACATTTTTTCCTATATCCTACACATTATCTAGTTTTTCCATGAACAACAGAATAGATAAGTAAACAATATCAGTGAAGTCAATGAATATAATTTCATATCCACATAGGCTGAATATGAAATCCACCAATCACAGATTTATTATTATTCTATTTGATTATTTATTTATTATATTTTGGTTTGTATACAGGGCAGTTCAAAATTCGGACCATTTATTTTCTTAGTATAATAATTTCTATACTTTCTATACCACTTCCATTTGCAAATTTTTTTATATCAATAATAACAAGGTAGTTGAACTTTATAAAAGAAAATGCTTTTGGAATATTAGTCAATAGATATTGATTGTAAAAATACTAAAAAATTAGAACTCCTGGCGAATGGAGATAAGTATATCCATTTACGTTTTCGATGTTTTAAGTAATTTATAAGAATTTCTTTCTAGCTAATCATTTTTAGAGCTTTGAAAATCAAAAGAAATTGGATGGAGCCAAAAGTCTAGTGAAGAATTCTTCTTCGTCTTTACATAACGCTCCTATCGGAGATTGGATACCATCAAGGCTATCTTAATTTTAGTGACAGCTCATCCAAATAATTGGTTTGTGTTTCATATATTTAGTTTTTTTAACATTAATTACAGTAATTGTTAAATAACGTATTCAGTATATCAAGAAAATGTTGCAAGTCTTCCGATGTTCTTGCTAACAGAACAGTGTCGTCAGCATAACGATTTTAATAATTTCTCCGTTGACTACTATTCCTTCCCTTCGTTCTGTGAGAGCTTCCTGACAAATATTTTCAATTTAAATATTAAACAATAAGCGAAATAATATACATCCTTGTCTCACTCCTCGTCGAATTTCTATTTCTTGTTACAGTTGATCTTCTATTTTGATATTTGCTTTCTGATTCCTATACAGATTTAGAATTATTCAAAGGTCTTTTCCATCAATGCCTTTATTTTCAAGAATATCTTTGAGTTTATCTTTGTGTAAACACATTAAAGCAAAGACGGCTTCTCTCGTACCCGATCCTTTTCTGAACCCCATCTGTGTATCACTGATGGCAAGTTCTAGTTTCTTATAAATTCGAGAATGAATAACTTTAAGGAATATCTTTAGTGAGTGGCTCAGTAATGATATTTTCGGTGCTCTGGGCATTCTTTCGTATTGGGTTTCTTAGGTATCATAACAAATGTAGACAAAATCCAATCTTCAGGTATGATGCCGGTGTTGTATGTTATGTTAAATGGTTGTACCAATATAGTAATAGATTGATCGTTTAAGAGTTTTAGAAGCTCTGTAGGGATTTTATCAGGTCCACTTGCTTTTCCATTCTTGGCGTTTTTTATTGCATATTCTATTTCTTCTCTCAAAATTTCCGGTACGGTACCAGCAAACGTTAGAGAAATAATGGTTCTCTCGTCTTCAAATAAATAATTTATATACTTAGTCCACCTTTGAATTTTCTCTTTTATATCAATAATAATTTTTGTCTTTGTCTAAGTAATCCTGTTTGACTTCTTCTCTGGGTACCTGTTAACTCTTTTACTTTCTTGTACATATTGAATGTGTCGTAATTTCTTTCGTACTTTTCTATTTCCTCGCATTATTCCTTAATCCATGTTTCCTTGTCTTCTTTGATTTTTCGTTTTACTCTTTGGTCTATTTCTTTATATTTTTCAAAGTTACTCTTCATGTCTCGTCTCTAATCCATTAACTTCAATATGTGAAGAATGAGCATATTCAATTAGCTGGAATTTGGTTTGGTTGTCGATTTGAAAGCCAAAAAAGGCCTTTTAGATTCTTTTATTCAATTTGTGTATTAACGAAGCATAATATTCACATATTATTGTCCCCTTTCGTATTGCAAATAATCAATAGAAATTATTCCCAGGGAATCCCAAAAAAGATTATAACTATCACTTTTCCAGCAAACTTAACATCTTCGGTTGGCCTATCATGTTTGGTCTATTGTTTTGAGTGCTCCTTATAAAACATCGTAAAAAATCTTATTCGTTGCTTTTGAACTTTTCTAGACATTGCTGAGAAATGATCATTCGAAATTTTTTAGTCGATTGTCAAAAGATGTGACACCAATATAGCACTAAGCTTTGTAATGGTCAAATGTTGATTTGGTATTCTTCTCAACTTTATTCAGCGATCTTTCAGCATGATTTTTTGGTCTACCAAAACGTGATCAATTTTCTATGCTTGTTCTACCTAATTTGCAACTGTTATATACGAAAAAGAACATTCACCCTGAACTTTATCTAACTCGGTTTTTATTTGTTAAGCAGTTAGCCTTTCAAAAAGATTTTTTTCATCACCATAATTAAGAAAAGACACATGTTGTACACTTAGACCTATAGTAACGGTGTCTCTTTGAAAATTTGACAGCTGTTAGACAAATGGTTTCGTTTTAAAAAAAGTGATCACCACGAGCTGTATCTCCCTCTTCTGGTTGATTCCCGAAATATTCAGATCATGTATACATAGATCAAAAATGGAAGATCAAATTGAATGAAACCAAATCGATACACATGAACTTTATTAACACACACTAAAAATCCTCCACCTCTAATAATAAATGGGCCAATAGTTTTCTATGAGAACAGAGCCAAATACCTTGAAATAATACTAGATACCAAGTTAAGATGGAAAGAATATTTAAAACAAAAGAAAGAAACCTAAAAGTCTCATAGAACATAAGACTCATAGGAAGACACGCTTATTCCTGTATAATAAAACTTTGGTTTGTCAAAATAAATATCTACGTACTTTGGTGAATGCTTCATGGTACGTGATGAACAGCAACATGGAGAGATCTCGGTATTGCAATGGTTAAAGAAAGGATTAAACGGTATATTAAAAAGACCAGTTTTTATTGTTATCCCACTAAGTGTGCTTAATAAAGAAAACTGACGGCGTGGTTTAGATAGAAAATGTCCTGGATTTGAATCATACTTAAGCCAGACAGTAAAAAAATACTCTCTACAACTACTATTGAAAAATATATGCTTTAGCGCAATTCTTTCGGACATTTTAAATAAACTATTACCTTTGTACGAAATTTCTGAACGGTA
This sequence comes from Hermaeophaga mercurialis, assembly GCA_951812935.1. NCBI lineage: Eukaryota > Metazoa > Arthropoda > Insecta > Coleoptera > Chrysomelidae > Hermaeophaga > Hermaeophaga mercurialis. Next base: position 42,156,483 of record OX638359.1, on the reverse strand, counting down.
CTCGATCCGAAACACACTATAAATATTTACACACCGTGTTTTAGTCCTTTTTAATATACTAATTCGCTTTTATTAATTAGAATTTCGTTTGATCATCGATATTGTAGGTGACTTGGATCATAAACACACACTAGGGAAATTGTCGTATAACATTGAAATGCAAAATTGTGTTTACAGCGTTTCGATGATTGGGCACTCATGTAGAACACATGGAGAAATGCTTTTACAACATTTAATGGGTCGGTGTATATTGATTATATTTTTGTAGCAATTTTACAATAAGCAGTGAGTTCACGAGTTTACCAGGATACTTAGAATTTTAGACGACCGTTAAAAGACAATTTCTTTTTCAAAAAAATATTATTTCGTTTTTAGGAATATATTTTATTAAGTTTCCAGAAATAAAAAATACCCAAATTCGAATTGTTTCATCCATTCAACTATAGAAATATAATTTACAGCACAGGGCAAGTAATTCAAAAACAATAATAATTTTTTGAGTCCTCTAGGGAAATTACAGAAAGAAGAAAGCTAAACAGGTATTCTACAAGATCGTGTTTTAGTATTGTTTCTGCCCCACTCAAAATTGTGGTGACTTCCAGATAAATACCTTCTGAGTGTAATCTCAAAGAAAATAATTATAGTTAAATTAAATATTTATAAGTACGAGCTTTAGAACCATAAAAACCATTACCTAATTTCGATGACAGTTTGTGCATCTTCCTCGGGACTAAAAAAATAACATAATAAACAAAAATAAAGGGATAAGTCCATTCCTCATTGCCATTTTGCGGTTTTATTAGATACCGATAGCGAAAATTTAATGTGTTGCAATTCTGTAGAACAATCTGTTATAGTAGTTACTTTCTTGGTCCAGGATGTTTACTGAGTCAAAATCAAATTCATGGTTTTCAGTAAAAATCAGATTTGATTTCCAGAGGAAAATTGGTTTACTAATTTTAAAAGGCACCAATTTTCTATATTATAAACCTAAGAATAAAATAATATTTAAATATTCAAATACAGATTTACCAACTAAAATAAACTCAGTATAAGACAAAATATTCAAATAATCAACGCAAACACTGCAATTATTTTATTCCAAACTTGAATTATGTAAATTTTGTCTTCACTTCCCCTGACTGACCTCTAATAAAATTGCTATTTTAGGAATAATCCTACAAAAAATCTGGGGTATTTACAAACTAGTTGTTTATCGTGTGTCATAAAAACGAAATTAAAATATTGAAACCAAATTCCATTCAATCAGTCGCGTGTTTGAGCTAATAAAATTTCTAAGATAGTTTGCATATCTTAGTTAATATTCGTCATTAATGTACATAAAATGTTTCTTGCCTTACTCACACAAATGTAGCGGGTTAATTCTTTGTTTGTAGATAGAAACTTGAATGCACCTGCACAGCAGAAACTCACCTGAAAAGAATTCAGAAACGTTATTAATTTTAATAAAATTGCCCATGCATATAGTGAACTGTCATATAAATTAGGAAGAAAGTACGCATATTGCAGCCGGGATGTATAGGGTTTCGGTTTTGATACTGAAATCGTTTCGGTTATATACTTTTTGCTGAAAAGTTTTATACGAGGCCGATCCCCGGTGTCCTTTGTAAAAAAGATTAATTTACAATATATCTCCGTTGAGTTTATTGCACTTGTTGCAGCCATGTTTCAGCATTTTAAAAGTATTATAAAAAAAGATTAGCCAACATTTGCAGGCAAATTAAATTATTATGTAATATCAGTTTTTAAATTAATTATGTTGTGTATGAGTCCATATTAATTAATATGAGTTGTATACACCATTTTAGAAACTGGTGGAAATATCGGAGGCGAGTTATGCAGTGACGAATAATTACACAGATTTATAATATATAATTATTTTCACTGTCACTCGCTTTTATATAAAATTGTAAAAAGATAATATTAAAAAAAATTATCCACAACATAATTCAAATAACTTTATAATTTTTATAAGTATAAATGTTAATTTTGATCTGTAAGAAGAGGATCTAGTTAAAATCTTAAAATCTCGAATAATAATACCCTGTAATTACTAATATTATCATGGAAGCATTTGAATAAATGGCACTTAAGTTATTTCACTTACATTTTAAAGTTTGGCTTCTTTACGAAGAGATACTTTTATCATTTGACCTCATTCTTTACATACAGTTCCAACTTTTTTGAATAATCTAAACAACAGCACTCAAACATAAAATTTGTCATGGAAGTAGAATCGAATGGGATCCTTCCTAGATCACGAATCACACATAAAAGCAAGATTAAATCTGAAAGCTAGTAATTTTTATTTTTCTAGTAATGTTTCAATAAAAGTATAGTTATTTTCAAATTTACAAATTCAATAGTCAAACAACAAGGTGGTCTGAGAAATATAAATAATATAAATTTAAATACAAGTGTTCTCAACGGTTTTTTTCGGATAAAATATACAAAGGTTTTCAAAATCAACTAACAGATGTTAAATTTCATTTTTAAAGGAATACTACTGAAATAAAAGTTAACGCTTCAAATGAGTGTTACGATTGCAATTGGATAAAAATAATGGGCACAGATGGAGAATCTGAGTTGTATCTGGAAAGATTTTTCAGAATTTTTTCTTCCATAAAAAAAGGTGTCGTCCAGATTGATGTTCAATCACGTAATTCTTCGAATTGAAGAATTCACTAGTTTTGTAAAAGGGGAGTTCCTTTAATATACCCAAAATCATAAAAAACCAGTAAAAGCAAAAACTAGCGCTAAAAGTTTAGTTTAAAAAGCTACACGAATTCAGGAATGAGTTGCAGTTCAATACCCGTCTCGAAAGGTACTTCGTGATCACGTATCTTTAACCCTGTTAAATTTTGTAAGTTTTAATTTGCTGGTACTTTTCTGAATTAATTAATAGAGTCAAACGGTTTATTAAAGGACTCAGCGAGGCTTAATAATTATTTAAATCATTAATTTAATTCGTTGTATTGAAAATTCACTCGTTGTTCTTCATTTAAATATTATTGTAATTTTCACCTAATTACGCTCAATAAACGAGATAGTAAATATTCAGTTAGTTTCTTTGTGATTTGAGTGACCTATAAGTACACCTATATACTGGACGTCCTATAAAATCAAAAATAGTGCTATAAGTTCTGATCAGAAAGCTTAACGAAATCGGGAATCAGTCTTCAGCCTTGTTAAATTTTGTAAATTATAATTTGCTGGTATTTTTCTCAATTAGCTAAGAGAGTCAAATGGATTATTAAAGAACTAAGCGAAGCTTAATTATTTAAATCATTAATTTTATTCGTCGTATTGTAGTTCTTCATTTAATTTTTATTTTTAATTTTTACCTATTCTTCGCCCAATAAATAAGTTAAAAAAGTTCAGTTAGTTTTTTTTGTGATTTTAAAGTGTCAATTTTCATAATTAATATATTATGGCTATCGACTAATTAATCCAACCTCTTCCGCTATCAAATCTATTGTAAGAATCACGTTTTTGCTTCCGCTCGGCAAAACCAATACAACCCCCACTGCGTTTCCTTTCTTTAAAGAGTATACATTCCGCAACACCAAGACTGGATGGGCCACCATATTTTATTTGGCAACACAATTATATTAGTGAAAGTTCTCAGTTTTTACTATACGAAGATTCGAGAAGCATTAGAAATACAAAAACATAAAAATAATATAATAATAAGAGAAAAGGTGGATATTATATTTTCCCATTTAGAATACAATCATTCCATCTGCAAATTCAAGGCATACCCCATTCCCCACCTCCCAAACATTTTCCAATTCAAATGCTTCGCCTCTGGCTACCTTTAGTAGTTGATTTACCATACACATCTCACCTACTGAAGAAGTCAATTATGAAAATGAAATAAATAACATGTTTGAAATGATTCTTTGCTTATTAACTAAATGTACACACGCAAAGATGATTTTTTTTAAGAACTCCTCTAGTTATTTAGAGACAGGTTAGGTCAATTTAAACATGAGGGAAACGGAAGCATACGACGAAGATAGAATGTAATGTAATGAAATATGGGTAGCGGTCTCTCTTTAATGTGCAGAATCTAGTGTGAATCACATGGAATCTCCAAAGATCCTCAATCTAAATACATATTTCTGAAAAGAGTAGGGAAAGATAAACGATTCAGTAATAATTCACGTAAACAACCCTACCCACAGCCTGGAAATAATCGTTTACTTTTATAATCAGTTACTGTAGTCGACTGTTGTAATTGTATAGTAAATTGGAACACGTTTAGATTTTTTGTTTTGACGTGGTAGTTAGCCAATTATTTTTTTACGGAAAAAATAATTATGTTGTCCTATATTGGAAAAAAGTAACCGCAGGTTGGCTATAGAGTAAAATAATCGTGATTACGTTAATACTTTCTTAAATGAAATTGAGAGCGTTTAAGTTCCCGCCAGTAAAACGAAGTCTAAAATGGAAGCACAGAGACTGTTTAATGTTAATCCCTTTTAATCAAGTGCAAATAATATTCAAAACTGTTTTACTCACCCTGTTTATCCGAAACAAATGCACGATAAAAGCTAAAACACTTCTTTTCATTCATCTGGTATGTCCTTCAGATAATTTTATTTTAAAGCTAACCATTCAACACTAAAAGCTGCTTTTGGCCAATGCAAAAGTCGGAAAATTTTAGTTAATTAATAGTGATATTCCTGAATTTATCAACGTGTCTCATTCATTTCAATTTAGAAGTGTTAAATTGAATATTCAAGTTATTTGAGTGCTCTATACATGGTAATTGTTACAACTTTTACCGGTATCTCATGATAATTTTTTTGTTGTTTTATTCTTTACAAGTACTAGTGTTTTTCCGATAATGTTAGAAAGGAGCATCAGTAATTCCTATCACCAAAAGTAAGACACCGAGTACCCCCTCTTAATTGAGGACCAAATAATGAAATTTAACGAAAATGTTAAGGAAGACCAGTTTACAATCCGGATATCGTTATCACTATAGCACTAGTGCTGATGGTATTTTTAATTAAACTATTTTGAGATTCTAGTAATGCTTTTGACATATTTGACCACAACTAATTACTTCTGAAAATAAAATATTTTGGTTTTGGTTCACCCGCTGTCAACTTAATCTGTAGTTAATTAAAAATCGCTTTTTAGTTGGAAACTGATTTTCAGAAATCCATAAAATATAGTCACCATTATATGTATTGTAATAGGATTTTATCATAAAATAATTTGGAAATTGAATATGCCAATGTATGGTTACCGGGAATTCAATGCAATGATCTAGGCGTCATTATAAATAAAATTTATTTGAAATAAAAATTCTTATATAATTGGTTAAAACAAATTAACAGTAAACAAAATGCAACATTAAGAAAACATTTTAAATACAAAATTACATGTCATTAACATAATTGAAAAATTTCAAGGTAATCGAACGAATAATTGAATCTTTTTTAATTATAATGAATGATAGAGAAAAACTTATATTTAATCATTTAACTTTAAGTATGAAAAAACGGTTTGACTAGAAATCAGAAATTAAAATAATTATAAGTAATAAATTTTAACATGATAATGGCTAGTTCATATCAAAAGTATATTAACGTTATTTTTCAATTTCAGAAATATATGTGTAAGCTGTTTTTGATAGTATTAGTATCAAAATATTGTAAATTTATAAAAAAATAGGACACAATAGAACATGCTTTATTTAAATCGATAATATTTTAAACATAAATTATTTAAGAAACCCTGGACATTCATTTTTAAAAGGAAGGTCTAAAATTTCATAAATTTATTATAAGTAAAAAAATTCAGATCAGTAAAGTTTGGGAAATTTTATAAAATTAGCTGTCAAATTATAAAAAATATGTATAAGGTAAGTTTGGAATCAAAAAATTATAAAAGGTAATTTGCCCGCACTTTGAAAATTGACTGACTATTTGTAAATAAAAAATGGCCTTATTTCTGACGTATAAAATAAAAAATAGTAGTTTGAATATAGAAATTGAGAATTGAGTTGACACTCTATGAAGCGAAATTTTTTTTTCACTTTGGGGTGAGAACAATCATAATTTTCTTCACTCTAGATTTCAGCATCTACCCGTTTTGAAATTCCTATCTTGGAAAGCTCAAGCTGCCTAAACTCGAGAAGACTGAACGTTTTCATAAGTAAGCAAATAAAGAGTGATTGACCACAGATCGAACTTAATTGTACAAAAAGATGAAAACTATTTCAATATTAAATTTGCAAGAATGCTTGAATTTAGCGTTTAAATAATGCACGTGAAAAATATGTTGTTGTCATTTGATGACAGAGAATAATATCGGGATATTTGAATCCACCCTGAGATTATTCTATATTTGTTTAATTATCGTTTTATTTGCTTATATTGGGTTGTTTTTATTTATCTTTTATCAACAAATTTATTAAATTTAGATTTCAATACATAAAATCCAATTACAATATACACACCTAAATATAATTACACAGTTACGTGATAAATAATAAATATAACTATTATGGGTATTTACGTTTTTACTTTTACCTATAAACTTCCTGCTATGTAAACGTATAATCCATTATGTACATTATTGGAATGAATTATTCCACATCCAACCGTTCCATACACGTGTAAATGAGGGAACTGAAGTTACATACAGTCGGAGTTTTAGTTACCCCAAACCGAAATGCAATTTTCCAACAATGTAAGCGTGTGCTGCAACAGCCCAAATTGCAGACTTATTTACGCGATACGTAATAAACTCAGCTAGATGCCATAAATCTTACTTTCCCGTTGGCTTGCCCGTCTGCGGGGTAATTTATTCGCCATCCACCTTTGATGGACTGTTTCCACATCATATATCCACAGAAAAATTATCTGTTCATGGTGCCAGTTTATCCAAACCTGTCAGCGATTTTTAACCAGCTTTTGATTTTATTGAGTTTTTAATACGACACTTTTCTCACGAGAATGAAGTTTTCAAAAAAAAAAAATGCGAACGTTTATCTAAATTCCTAGAAATAAGATATATTTGAGCAGATTTGAGAATCAAAATCGAAAAAACGCGCAATAAATAATTTTTCATAAGATTTATGCATTTGGGCCTGAACTATAGTATTTTCGCCATCAGGAGAGAGTAATAAAATGGGTTTTGATCAGTAAACCATGGGCGACCGCATAAATGTAAAATATTATTGAATAAAGAAGAGAGTTTCTATTTATATTACCAATTTAATAATAGAACATAAAAATATTCTTAAATTTACGAATTATGATCCAAGAAGAATTTATTGGCTTCTTGCTATCATATTCTCAATATTTAACTTAACAATGTCTCTTAGTTTAATTGACTTTTTATGTATTTTGTTACCATCCATTTACAGCATTTATTTTGTAATCCTCTTTATTCCCTATGTACTTAAATAGTTACTGCACCCTTAATTAAAATACAACTAATTCTTGGAATTATTAACATTAATACAGCAATATTTATAAGTAACGTCGAAAGTGGGTTAATATTTGTTATTGTTATATCTTATTAGTATAAGAAAATTTTCGTTGGTTCTTGAATTAAAATTATTTGGTTCACATATATGTTGTCACCTCTAATTCGCCGGCAAAACTATGATTAATAGACTGTTCGGACATGTAACTAGTAGTTCATGAGTTCTCTCTCAGAGGGGGTTCTAAGCATCTGACAAAATTAGCGGGATTGTTACTTTAGTGTCTCAGGTGAGAAACTATCTATAGGAAAATCGATTTATTGTAAATGAAAGTAGAAACTTCGTAAACGTGCACCAATAAAGTGTGTAGACACTTGAAGGGAAGTAAATGAGATTTTTTTTAAAATTATAACACACTTGTTATCAACAAAACATTATTTCTAAGCTCTTATAAATGGCTGCAACCATTTAGCTAATCTAATACAACTAATATTATATACAATGATTTATGCTAAAAGATTATGAATTTAAATTATATATTTGTTAATACTATGGCGTACTTGATACTAGCCAAAAACATGTAAATTAATTTGAAAGTTTCTGAAAAATTATTTCGCGATAGTTTGTGTTTAAATCGAATCACTAAAGTTATCAGATTAAATAAATATTTGTTTCTTTCACACTGGTGTCCTTATCTTGTGGTCGCCACTGCAAAAATCCAATAGGTTCAGATTATATGGGTATACCAGGTAGCGCTGTAAAACTAAAATAAATGTGATTAATGCTTTATGGTAAAAGCAATTGAAATACACTGAAACTTTTTGAGCCACTTGTGCTATAGTTTGCATATATAATTAGGTTTTATTACTCTCTCTTGATGGCGAAAATACTACATTAGTTTGAGAAAAAAGGCGCTGTGCCGCCATTGGAATTCACCTGTAAGTAATTATTATGCAGGTTGTGTTTAAAAGGAGGTTCTTACAAGATAACTTGATTTATAAAATAAAGGATATACCGTACTATGACGCCTCTCGTCACTAATCTATCAAGATCTTCTTGTTGGAAATGCAGATTTTCATCCTCTGCCTTTGGTATGTAGTTTCGTTGCATAATAAGCAGCTCCATTAGGTATACGTAACTATTAAGATGATAATTTATAAACACATTACTTCAAGTAGCGTTAGTAAATGTGATGAAAATTTGCCATTTCTGGTCTAAATTACCATTAATTTTGTAGAGGAAATGGTTATTTCATTCAAAAATTTTAATTTTTATATTTTTAATGGTAATTTTTACGCCTTGAAATAAAAATGAAAAAAATATTGCTCTTGCGACACGGTCTGTGTATTGGCCATTTTTCAATTAATTTGAATTCATTACATTTTTAAGCCTTAGAGTATTTCTTAATAAGAAACCACGAAAAATTACATTTTCCTGGAAGTTAAATCATTTTTATAGAAAACAAACGAAATATTCGGAAAAATTAAAATTATTTTATCCCATTATTTATTATACAGCACAGATTGTCTCAGCAAATAGTCAAAAGACTTCATATACCGACATTATAATGAAATCTGGTCAACTATGTCCAATTACCTCATGAAGGATTTCAAATAACCAATTTATAAAAGACATACATGTATGTATATACAGACATTAGTGTGACAAAGCTTGATTAGTCCGCTATTATTGAAGTTACGAAAAAAACGTTTTTACAAAAAGTGTAGGCAGTCTTGAGATTTACATTTTAAAATGAGTCCCCAATAAACCATGTGTTCAGGAACGCAGTGCCAGACAAAAATTTTGTTTTTTTAAATGGAACAATCCGTACATTTTTTCAATTTTTTTTATAAACCTCTTACCGAGCTAATTTCAACGATCTACAGCCACCTGAAAAGATTTTTTTGAATTCAGATATCTGTAGCAGTCAACCCGTTGAAAATCCATAAAAACGGCTTACATGTTCCTATCCTAACTTTTCAGGTTCTATGCTATGGCATTAAAAATATTTGATATAGAGTGATTAAAAATCAGACGGGATTTCAAATGTTTGAATAGAAACGTATTCAGATTTATGTCACATTTACAAATTCAATAGCTACCCTAAAAAATTGGGTAAATTATTTTTTCTCCGGAAGGGGTGGGATATTAAAAATAATATTTTCTAGGTATGTACCAGTGACTATAGAGTAAGTATCTAAAAATTTTAAAAATTTGCGCCACCCCGTCTACATGAAAGTAATTCTAGAATATTTGGTTTTGACCCCGTATTGACAGATATCCTTCAAATAATAGAAAATATGGAACTACGACAGAGGTTTGCCGGACTCTGTATATCTTTTTAAATACAATTGCTTTTCTAGGGAAATATGAAATATTGCAAGGATTAGTTTAAAGGTGCTAAACACATGTTGGAATTTTGCTGGAACATATAAATTGACCCCTCAAAAGGGGTGAACAAACCGTTAGTTTATGATTGTAATTTATGTAGAAAGCCAACGTTTGTTACAGAACAGACAGAACCTTATTTTCAAAGAATATATTTTCTTGGGAAATATAACAAGGATATTTGAACTTAGTTAAAAGTGTTAAAGTTGGAATTTTGTTGGAACGTACAATTTGACTCCTAAACAGGGCGAACAACCCATTAGTTTATGATTATAATTTATGTAGAATTAATGGCCAACATTTGTTATAGAACAGAGAGAACCTAATTGTCTAACAATGTCTCAATGAAATACTAAAATTTATTTCAAATACACAAATTAATAGTTGTATGAAATAAGTGAGCGTTTGAAGGACCGAACGGGGAAGACAGAAGTTTTTAGGGGTTTTCCTCTGTAAAGAGCTTACGCCTGGAATTATAACCCCTTAAATCCTTCAGCGCGGAGGATATTGTGAGTTTTTAAGAAACCGAAACTTCGTTAATAACCTTATAGTCTTAAAAGAGGATTCACAAACGTCACTGACCACTGAATAATAAATTTTATACTTTATATATAGTTTTCTTTTTTTGATTGTACATTCATAGACGATTCCTGTGATCATTTATATTATTAGTTTAGAAAATATTATTCTAATCTAAACTATTTTTATTTGCATAAAAATGTACACAAATATAATTTAAATTTACAAATTCAATAGTTGTACTAAAAAATCATCTTCTCGGGAAATATAAAAAGGATTAGTTCAAAAGTGTTAAACAAATGATGGAATTTTGCTGGTATGTTGTTAAAAAACAACTTCAAATATTTTTAATTTCTCACTAGATTCTAGAAAACGCGTTAATATGAGTGAGTCTGAATCTGAAAGTCTTGGATCAGATATTAGAGATTATGCAAGAAAGCAATTTCGTTACTAATTCCACAAAAATCACTTATTGACGATTTAGCAAATGTGTGAGGCAAAGAAGGTAAAAAAGTTGTTATGAATACTCGTAAAGAATTGTTTTCAAATTTTATTAATAAATAATTACAGTTTGCTTTTGATTTCATTCACCAACTCAGTTTGATAACAGCATTCAATACCTAACTCAAATGAATTTAATAACAGATTTTTTCCACTAATATGTAATAATATGTAATAATTCAAAATTTCAGCTTCAGATATTAACTAGAAAACTAGAAAACTTTTTTAGGTTGCTGGCTGGTTATTTCCTTAGTAATGGGAATTCAGGATTTCTAAATTTCACCGAAGTTTAATTAAATAATTGAAGCGTTTAACAGTTTCATGAACTACCAATTTTCACTTGTGTTAGTTCCAGTTTTTTAGTATGGATTCATGATGTTTCAAAGAATGAATTTACGACACAGATAAAGTTTGTTATGGTCAATGTCTTTTTGTCTACAATCACACACTTAGATACATTTCTAAATTGTAATTACAAGATTACTATTATATATATATTTTAGAATGTATGTTAATCTTATCGAAATCTAAAATTATAATAAAATGGCTCAGTGATTTTTAGTACTAGATGGGCTTTTAAAGGTGTTTTTTAGTTTAACAGAGCAGCAGATTAACAAGCTTATCTGTTGTTTTATTTTTAGCTGTACATTGGAAATTTCCATTGGAAGTTACGCTGTTGTCAATACGTTGAAGTAAAAATTTTGTTAATAGTTTCAGATGTTGTTAACACTTTTAATAAATTAGAGGCACAAGAAATGTTATGGAATGATAAAATTTTCTTGATTAAAATTCATTTGAATTTTGAACAAAAGTTATTGTCTGAAATTCGTATGGTCGAAATACTTCACAAGTTATTAATGGGTGAAAATTTATGTCGTACTAATTTATCAAACTAATATTTAAATGGGCACGGATTTTTATTAAAATTGAATGAAACAACTGTCAATTGCTTAAGGGAATGTGCATATTCCAGTGTTATCATACGTTCGACCTATTAATAATATACCTGTTATGCTCTTACTCCCTCGGTACACTTCAGGAAAATGGTTTCGTTCAAGACGACTCAAAGTAAACGAGATCAAGCACCAAGCACCGTCTTTATGAAATAGAGCTACGGGGAATTCTACCAATCTCAATGCATAAATTATACAACTGTCAGTTAAAAATACTGAAAGTATATCCAAGGTTCTCTCGTTTTTTAAACTATAGACTTCCGAACAATTGAAAACAAAAATTACAAATATTGGTAATCGATACATTTTAAAAAGTCTCTATTGTAAAAAATTATAATAAATAAATTCTTAGGGACACTTTCTCTTTACAAATTTATATTCTAAAAGACTAAATTAATTTTTCAAATGATTATAATCCAACGCTGTTAGTACATTTTCTTACCAAACTACAACTGGCTAAGATGTTATTAAAAGCCATATTTTCCAATGTTAAGATATAAAATTCCACAACAATTCGGTATCTTTTAATAAGTCTCGGGCAAGTTGCTTGGCTTCCGACGCTGAACTTATTAAAGAGGACTCTCGAATTTTAATAACTAATGAAATCTGACGGGCCACCGCTATACGCAAAAATTGAAATTCAAATGAAACAAACTTTTTTAAGTAATATTTTTTCAATATCTTTCGCCTTAGATATTCAAAAACTAATTATTATTAACGTACAGTGTCTACATAAAGTATGGAATAAATTAATTTTAAGCTAAACAAACAATTTTGAGGAAAAATCCTGAGACAGTTCGATTTTTTATTTTAATTTAATGTATTTTTATATAACAACGAAATATACAGAATAAACTATTTGTGAGTAATGATGTCATCGACAATGTCTTTAAATGGCACACCCTCTATATTTTATTTTTTTTAGATTGCAAATTTCAAGACGATTCCAAAAATATATCATACTTGTGTTCGGTAATTAATAGTTTTGAAGATACAATAATTTTAAAATCTGTATTTTTGAAAACCTTTAATTAAATTGAAATAACAAAATAATACAACAGTAACAATAAATTGCCACTCAATAAATTACAGTATATGTTCGAATTGTCTTCCTTCTTGTGCTTGACGGTATCTTAAGCGATCTATAAATTCCTGCTGAACTTTATAATGGTTTCCTGCGAAATTTTATTTATTTCTTGCCTTATTCTATCTTTTAAATCAGTTATGTCGTCGAGTTTACTTTTATACACATTTTTTTAAATGACCCCACAAAAAGAGATCTAATGGCGTGAGATCCAGTGACCTTGGTGGCCACTCAATTGGTCCTCATCTACCGATACACTTATTGCGGAAAACTTCGTCAAGATATATTCGAACGGCGGCTGCATAATGTGGCGGTGCCCCATTTTTTTGATACCACAGACTTTTATCGATATTGCCGGGAATGTTTGCATTAGGGAATAAATTCAATAAAGTTAGAATCAAAAAGTTCATTAAAAATTGCAGATAAGTTGGCCCGTTTACAGTTTCATAAAAAAAATAGGGTCCAATGATTTTATTTCAACAAATCCTGCCCAAACATAATTTTTTTGTGGATATTGAGTGTGATATTCTCTCATCCATTTAGGATTTTCCCTTGCCCAATATTTACAATTCTGTCTGTTGACTTCACTGTTTAATGTAAATTAAAAATTTAACCCCAATGTACTAAAAAGAGCTTCTTCATTAAGGGTACACATGAAAAAAATTATTTTCAAATTTATCCGCAGAGCAATATGATAAAATTAATAATAAAATATCAAAAAAACAACGAGTGAATTAACAAGACAAAATTAAATTAAATTACCGAATTGAATGATTACTAAGCCTCGCAGAAATCGTTAATTATAAGATTTGATAATATTAATTGACTAAGTTAGAAAATAGGAATAACTGATTTAAAAAAATATATTTTGCTTCGATATCGACTTTTAGCTCTAAATTTGCTTTGCCTTGATGCAAAGCTCTCTTTGGTCAGTGGCGTTAGTACTTTTCGTTTATGATTCTTTAGAAGGCTGCTTTAAACCTTGTTTTCATGATTTTTCGGATTATTAACAAATTTCGGCCTTTTACAAATTTGACACTACCCCTCTATTTGAAGAATTCACTACGGGGTTACAATTACTAACGAGAAGCTTTTTACTGGAGGAGAACCCCGAAAAACCTTCTACAATAAACGTAGCCCATTATTCCTACATAAATTATAATCATAAAATAAATGTTTGATTATTACTTGAAAGGACCAATCTAATGTATTTAAAAAGGTAATTTGAAAATTGAATAAATCGAAGTAATTTATTGAGATATTCTTCTAAAATAAGATACTTGGTTACATTATGTACATATAGTGGGGTAAATAAGAACTCAGTTTGATGGTTTTAGAAATAAATCACCAATTATGAAGTAAGAACGACAAAAATGTATTAATGTATTAAAGAAAACCAATATTCAAAGCCAATAACTTTCTTCCCAATGGTTAACCAATCGTCCACAATGCACTCGACATTCTGCAAATGAATTACAATGGATTATATGCTAATGGGTTCTATGCATTTAATAATAATAAATAATAACCAAGCGATTACAGTTGCTGGAAGTTTATGTTTATTTTGATATAAATATCGAACTATCGAAATACACTGTTGATTATGGTAATGTAGATTAAATTAATCACACTCGTAAATGGTCGCTGTGGTATTCATTCAAATTCTATGAATAATAACTGCGTACGAAATCAGCAAAAGTTATATTGTTCACCTTGTTGACGTACTGAACAATCTCAAATTAAAAAGTTAGGTGTTTGTTGTCTTTCAAGGCAAACACTAATCTGCATTAAAACAAAAATTAAAAATTACTGTGAGAAAAGGAAAAGAGTTACTGAGTACAGTAGTGAGAACAACAAAAATCTGAGGTCACACAGGTCTGATTATTATCAAATTATTTTAATCTAAAATGTAAATTATTGTACTAAATAGTCAAATAAAAATTAAAAACGGAAGCAAAACAAATTTACAGCAGTTGCTCAAAATGTCCGCCATTTTGTTGTATATACTTTTTGCAGGTTTAATGATGTCTCTAATTGTTCTTCTGATAATATCTAGATTCTTTATTAGGTCCCTACATGCTCTAGTATTTCAAGCAACCTTGTTCTCTATTTATTCCTTGAGAACGCACCTTAGATTTGAGGTATCCCCAGATTGCATAATCTACTGGGTTAAAATCTGGAGATTTCGAAGGCCAGTTATGAAGTCCAACTCTTCCTCGCTACATATTGAAAAAGTTAACGCTTAAAACGTTTTTCACAATTCTAAAATGTGGGGGAGACACCAACATTTTCAAAATAGAAGCCTCAAGTGTCTTTATCAGCTAATCCGATAACATATTTTCTATTATTGTTAAATAAACCTAAAAAAATACTAAAATACGAGGAGAAAACTAATGTATTGTTTTGTTTTAAGTAGGAATCTACAATACTACTAAAAGGGTTTTAAAACAGACAAACAATCATATGATTAATATTGAAAATAAGCCATTTTTGAATGTTTCGCAATTTCGCATATTTTTTTAAATTTTACATACAGTTTCAAAATTTTATCATTCAAATTGATGACGGGCGAAAAACAATAATTTGTTACAATTCACTTTTTTCCGCAAATTTAAATGCAGATATTAAAATTGTGATATACAGGATGTTGTTTTGATATTTTAGATAGAATAATTAAATACATTCTTTGCCAGAAATGTAAGGTGTATACCAAAAATGAAAAAAATATATGCAGAGTGATTCAAAAGTTAAAAATAAAACCCCCTGTAACTCAGTTGTGGAGAACAATTATACACCAAGTATAAAAAACGAGTTATGGATCATCCCTATAATTTTTTAACGTTTTGACAGATTTTTTAAAATGTAGGTTGGTTTTATTAGAGAATAAAAGTTCAAAATAGCCGACTTCCGGTTTCATCGGAAAAGTTGTATATAAGATAAAAGTTTAAATGTATTCTAGAGGTTCAAATGTCACTTTAGATTTACTTTAACTAAATTTTTTATCACCAAAAAATAAAGTCGAATCGGAATTAATTTTGCCGAAGTTATGTTCGTTTATTTTATTAACGATTAAATTTAAGGATTTTAATTTTGTATCTGAAATTTACTTTTTCAAATAGAAACATAAATAGACCACCTTATGTATATTTTACCTACATAATAATTTTCTTAGTTCCTAAATAAAACAATAATATGTATATATAGTTTTCTCATTTCTTTTAATACAATATGCTCATGAAGACGGCCCATTTTAGGCAATGTAACAATGTTTTGAAATAATATAATATATATGTTACTTCGAACCTCCTACATATGTTAACTCTATCTCTAAAATGTGTCTCTTTGCGTATGAAACACCCTGTAGATATTCTATTATAAATTGGACAGAGAGAACAAATATTATGTAAAAATCTTACATAACTATATTTTCTCATCCAAACTTATTTTTTTCCCCCAACCATGTATAAGATCTTTATAATTATTAATTCATTGAAGTCCAAATTCGAAATTTAAATGAGAATTCTAAAAACTATAAAGATTCCTATAATTATTTACAATTAAAAGAAATAAATAAAAACTAGAAAATAGATATTAAAAAAATAAAATAAATATAATTAATAATAATGATTTAGATGAAACAGGATAAGAGTATACTTTCTTTAATTAAATAATTATACATATTTTAATTATTTAAAATTATGTTTGTTCTTGTCAGATCCCCATTTAATTAAAAATATAAAAAATAGTTAAATCTCTAATCACTTTTCTGCACAGATTCATTTTAAACAGTCAAGAAAGAAAAAAACACACAATTACTTTGAAACCTTATCTGCAAGATTATTATTCGGAAAGCGGCAACTGTGAGATCTGTTGATTCTTCTTTCAAACAAAAATAAAAATCCAATAAAGAGCAGGTAGCAACTATCTTTTCAAATTAAAATTAATTATATTTAGCGCAGAACTGAAAATTGAAGGTAAAACTTTGGTCATAAATTCGAAAAAACGGGAGCAAAAGCAAAGAATATGCTATCAAAGTAATCCAGCATGCTTGGAGATAGAACTTTATGCTCAACTAGACAAGTGAATAGATGTAACAAACTTTTTCCATAAATTTCAATTGGCCGAAACATCTACACAAAGACCACGGCAATTCTGTTGAGATGCAACCCATGAAAGTATATCTGCCGTGTTTTAGTTTTTTGTTTCAGAATATTAATGTACTTGCTTGGAATAAAAATAAGAGAGCAGGTGTACTAGTACCAGCCATAACTCAAAAAACCCAAAACATTTTAAACACTAAAATCAATTAACTAGACGCCACAAATAATTATCTTATGCATTAAAAATATTTCGTCCGACTTTAAATGCATCCCTCTTCATCAGATACTTTTAAGAACCACAAAATAATGAAACTATATTAAAAACATGGCTTCTATTAAAATGTATACTATAACATTCATATCATCTGTCTAACTAATGTTCCTCAGTCATACGAAGTTAATGGAGTAGGACGAAACATACAAATCGATCAGAATGTGACTTAATATTGTAGTTGATCAAAACAAACTTTACAGTATTTTTAACAAAAATATTGGGTTACTAGTTTCGACCACTGAAGACCATCACCATAGTAGAAATAAGAGAATGATAAAATGTAATGGTTCTTTTGCTAATACAAATATCTATGTAGATATTAACAAACCCTCGGTAAAATTACGTTATAACGACTGTTACAGTTTTAATCAATTCAAGAGTGATTAGTATTCCATAAACGTAATGTTGGATGCACCATACTGTCAGGTTTTTTAAGGCTAATTGCTTGCTTGTTTATTCTTCTTTTAATTTTCCTCTAATTCTATTTATTTTCGTCGAATAGTAATTTTGTGTTGGTATTAGTATGCAGAATGAGTAAACCCACTGTGGACTTCATGAACGAAGGTTATGGTTTAAGTGGAAAAAATGGAAAAAACAGATGGAACTGTAAATGCGTAAATATACTCTGTTCTCAGTTATTTCAATTATTGTTACGTGTTTTGGGTATATTATGATGAGCTTTTTTTCGGTTTAAACATGATCTATACAATTTTGATTAAACATTCTTAACTATCTCTAATCAATGAAATTATCAATTATAATTACGTGATTCTCGATCAACAAATCCATTGAGTTTACTTACATGCCTCTAACTAAAGATGTTAATTTTCCACTGTTCCGAACCTAATAAACTTAGGTACTTTCTATCTTTCTCCGTTCGTTGTCTTGCCCTCTATTCATCTTTGTCACTCTATATTTCAAACATACTCTATCTAAAACTAACTTCATCATTACTGAGTCAACATCAGAGAGATGGAATCTCATTTGAATCGAGTATAATGAAAATGTTTTAGTTTCTAATAATTTATGCTATATGGGATTGATTCAAAAACCAAATGCATATGCAATGTGAAGTTTGATAATGGGATTATAGGTGTAACTTTTAGTAACTAAAAATAATAGAAATAATAATCTGAAAGCAGTGTCGTATACATACAGGTGGACTGGCATTTTTAGAAAAAAATCCGGTATAAATTTGGTGTCATTCTCTGTTTTTTATTATGATGATAATAACAATACTAATAATAATTCTTTATTGGCCCTTTAAATTCATGTAAATGATGCAGGACGTGTCAATTTCCATATAAAGAAGCACTAACAATATATAAAATAAAAAATAATAATACAAATTATTGCAAATGTTAAATTAAAAAGTTTTGTTTAAAAACGACGGGTAATTTATTTTGGAAAATTATGCTTTTGTATAGTGAACTAATTTCAAATAGGGAAGTTGAATGTTGATAAGGTTGATTAATAAAAGAAAAGGATGTCATTAATCTTCCGAAATAACCTAAAGTTGATAAATCATACAGAACTATTACATATTTTGGAGATATTTCAAACAAAATATCAACAATCATAACACGTACAACATCTTCTATAATATGTTTTAAAGTAAGAACTAATGTAGGTTCGTTTTTATTAAATGTAAAACCAAAAATTAATTAATTAAAAAAATCAGGTATTTACAAACTAAATTGTCCGGTTTGTAACGCCATTTATTTTGGCCAAACTCTTATAAATTTTGAAATAAGGTACAATGAACACTTAAGATTTTACAGATTTAAACCGATAATTCATATTAGGCAAAATACCTCATCGACAGTAAACAGAAACCGATACTTAACAACACAATTGAAACAACAGTGGAAGTACTTCATATCAGTGACAAAACAGAAGAATTTGATTTTTTAGAGGAATATGAAATGCAGAAAATACTGAATGAACAATTAAATCTGTGAAGTTTAATTATTTTAGATTACCTTTCGAACTAAGTATTACAGTAACCAAATTTTTTAGGAAAAAATTAAAGAGAGCAATAGCTTTCTTGGTAAATTTTTTTTTTGGTGGGGTGTTATTAACTTATATTTTATAATTTTTCTAAAATTGGCTAAAACTGTTAATAAACACATTTTTCAAATATTTTACATTTTTCAGTAAATTTGTAATGGGGTAAATATGATAAAAGAACCCACTTCAATCCGTATTTTTTCTCTGATTAATGAAGAGCTTTATTCAATCAAAAGTAAATTTTAAAACAACCGCATTGTCCGTAAATTAAATTTTATTTACACTGGAGTAATTATTTCCCGTTTCGTTTCGTCTAAGACCTCAAAATCCCGTTTCAGACTTGCTATTAAATCCCAGTCTAGGCCGCTTACTGATTATATTCCTGCAAAAATATTATCCAGTTGTACATTGCGAAATGTCAGTGAGCCGGAACATTCAGCCACTGCATATTTGCATATTTATGACTGAAGCAAAGGCCGGCGAGGATTCACTTATAGCGAGTTTATTAAACTATGGATTACAAGAATCCTTGTTAACTGAAAGTTATTGGACGGCCGATATAAAAAATTTGTGTAAAAATATAAAAAAAGTTATGGTAAATATTTCATTTAATATTTCGTATTAAAAATCATAAAAATAAAAGCTTTAGTTGTTTACTGTGTAAGCTGGATTGCTGATGGTCCTATTTTTATTGGCGACTATTGGAAAACTAATATCTCGATTCAAAACACTTTGTTCTGAGCAATTTTAATGTCATTCTATTTATCTGAACCTGTAGATATTATTATGGTTAACTATTTCTGACAGATGGTTAGCAGTGTGTTAACGCGAACTGGAAACGAAAAAATGATAAACTAGTTGTGTGTTAATAAATCTAATATTTTTTTCATAATCTTTTTATTTGTAATTCATTAATTCTGGATTATTCGTTAAAGGTTCATCTTTGAAAGTTCTGTAACCGTCGATCGAACAAAAAAATACCTTCTTCATTTCGTCTCAAATCGCTCTTTCTCATTTCGACCATTAAATGCAATTCCTGTACAGAGAATTATCTTAATTATGATGCTCTTTGTGCTTCAGCCACTAATGGTCCTGCTGTTCCTCTTCCTGCATTTCTTCGCCGACAGACTCCTGCTGGCACTTTGAAATAAGATACTTATAGCATAAAAAAATCCTTTAATATAATTGTCCATCTTAAGTACATTTATAAAAGAATAAGTAATGCAAATCTAAAAATGTAATCTCTTTGTTTTTGATTAATAACAGAATAAAGAAATAATACATAATGAACTTCTTGTAGTTCCTTATCACTTTATATCTAACTTGACTGGCATTCCAATAATGTAATATGTGAGTTATGCATATTTAGTTTTTGAACCGTTGTGACAGTGAACAAATTTTGAGCCGGCGGCAATTTTTAATCCTAGACATTATTCTCAGATTAGTTAGTATGTCCACCCAACCGCTCTCACGTTTCCTAGTAAATTGGGCCGTATCCTAAATTAATAGCCAATTTACATACAATTAGTGGCATATGGATTATGATATGGCCAAAGGGCAGCACGTTTCCGTTCGAAGATATGTGTTTTAAAGTGGAAATAAATCTTATAGAATTGTGTAACTAAGATAATTCGAGCTAATACTAGAGTTATTTTGTAATTTAGATTATTAATATATTGCATATTTTTCTAGTTAGCTGTTTAAAGGGTTTTTCTGGTTTTGTCCGATATCGAAAAATTCTGGTACACTACGTTATTAATACCTAATAAAATAAAAATTTGGTTCTGGTTTCGTCACCTTTTGTCCCCCGGAATAGTTAACACTATATCTTTCTTCGCACTTAATCCTGGCTTAAGATAAGTATTAACACGTGTTCGTGTTAATAACAACTTGTCATTACCTAAATTTATAGTGCCATGTGTACCACATGGATCCATTTTAGGTCCTTTACTGTTTTTAATATATACCTCAGATCTGCCAAATGTGGTAAATAAATGCGTAGTGCAGCTATATGCAGATGACGCACAATTGCTTCATTGTTTTGACCCATCGAATATCCCAGCTGCAAATGAATCTAGAAATAGTGATCTAACTCTAATATCTCAATTCCCCAAAGCATACAATTTAACCATAAATCCGTCAAAGACAACCGCTGTTCTAATTTGTAGTAAATATAAAAGATTAAATATTCAGAATTCGATACATCTCGAATTAGATGATGTTGAAATAAATTTGTCGGAACAAGAAAAACATTAAGTTTTAAAGATCATATAAGTTCACTTCTTCAAAAGTGTTATATGAGAATGCGTTTGCTTTATGTCAGGAAACATATAATACATTTTAAAATGCGTAAAAAACTAAGCGAAACTTTAGTTCTTTCAGATTCAAATTATTGCAATATTGTTTACTACTCTTGCCTAGACCAGGAATCCAAAAATCAATTACAACGTATTCAAAGAAAATATATTTTTAATCGAAAGAAAAATTACCATATTGCACCTTATTTTTCTAAAATTAGATGGTTAAAAATTCATCATGTTTTTGATTTAAATTTCCTTGTTTTTATATACCAGTTATTTAAATCTAAAGATTCCTCTCACTTATTTGAAAAAATTATTTTTAGAAAATCTATCCACAACATTAATATCAGATGTACTACTACTATGCCACTCCTCGGCTTTGTTTGAGCGTTTACGTATAATTTAGTAAAATCTTTCATCTTTACTATGTCCATTTCATCTCTATTTAAATATCGGTGTAATCTTAAGGACATATTGTTAGCCAAGCAACAATATATATAAGTATATTTTACTACGTTTGTACATGTATATGAAAAATATTTTGTATTAAATTTTAATTGTATCATTATTATTTTTATTCTTTTTTAACTTTTCATGTTAGCCAGGAAGGTTAAGAGTTAAAGTGTAGCTCTAAGCTAATCTTCGCTGTTCTGGTGGATTGTAGGAACATACCTGTTAAATAAAGTCATATTATTATTATTATTATTATTATTATTATTATAAATAATATCAACCTTTGAGATCTGTTACTCTGAAGGGTTAATCGTAATTGTAATTTTCCATTAAACAAAACAAGCAAAAGTTTTTTGTATAAGCGTTAATTATTGTATCGAAATAGATACCCAAAGTACTTTTCAGGTAAAATATATCGGCACGTTATTAATAATATCGTGTAAGCGTGGCAAACGAAAACAGCATATTAAAATGCAATCGAATCCACAAGCAATCAGTAACCCGTCGCACGGCATGTCATGGCAGGTACGCATCATCCCGAATTTTAATTTAATGGCTATTTTAATGGTGTTTGTTTTCTCGTAATTGACAAACCAGAGTCCGGCAATCTATTTTTATATTCAATTTTTCTCCAACCGGTTCACTAAATATACAACCACGTCGAGAGGTTCAAAAATACGCCAATTCCAAAGTTGATAAAAAAGTAGATGATACATTTTCAAACATGCACAAGCTACTCACATATTTTAATATATCAGAACAAGAAAACATAAAACTGGTTTTTACAGTTTAATAATAATAAAAAAATGATCTTAGTCGGAACTTGGTTTATGTAGTGCAAAAGCCACGTCTTCCGTTTCTAGCTAAAGCCCCTAAAATATTATAAAGTTACTCTTTCGGTGAAGGAAGGAAGTATCAAATTACGAAAAATTAGAATGTCTGAAATATTGGATGTAGTTAAATCGGTGTTATATAATTATACTACAAAATATTTTATACAATCGTATTTATATTGGAATATTGTAAGACTATATATTTAAATATATATATAGCGATTAATTTTTTCTATTAAAGTGTCTTATAATAGAGATAAGTTTATTGTGTATAATTAACTGGTACTGAAAACAAGTTAACATGAGCCAGTGCATACGTAAATAAAAACAATAGGGGAAAAAGATACGCTTGTACAGAGACATGATACTCGAGCGATAAAACCACTAAGACTAAGAAAAAGTGCAAGCAAGCATTGACAAAAAATCGTTGGTTAAGCGAGTCTGTAAATGTTTGTGTTCCGCGGACTTCCCACGATAAAACTGACTCTTAGCTCTTATTTATCTGCCTCTCTCTGTCACCATTATTTTTTTTCTAGTCAGCTAATTATATTTGCCTACTCTTCTTTTTTTAAACGAACATTATTTCAAATTTTATTGTTTTCTTATTAGCAGACAATGCTTTTATAAGTTTTTATTTTTTATAAAGTTGTCTAATGTATACTTAACAGAAATAAAAATTAAAAATGGTAAATATTAAATGTATATATGTATTTCTCTAAGCGACTAAGCTCATTGTCTAGTTGGTGAAAATTTGGAACACACTGTAGATATCAAGCGAAATTAGGTACATATCCCACTTAATATTTCATATGGACGATTTGTTCTACCAAGCTAATATAAATTAACCTCATCTTACCAACTAGGATTGGTTAGGGATTGTTAAAGCATGCTTAAACAGATTAAAAGTGAAAACATTGAAACTTTTTCGGCATCAATCGGTTAAACCTATGCTATTTATATTATAATCGCAAACATAGCAACAAAGTCTCGCAAAGTAAAGGAATCAAATATATAAAATTACAAATAATACACATTTTTGAAAATAAAATGTTATTTCAATTTGGCTAAACCTCGTAGCATCACAATGTTTTGAAATGGTTGGAAGCCTGTCACGACCAGAGCCATTTCATTTAAATTCTGTCCTGTATTTTGCGTGTAGGTGAGTGCGCTAAGTCTAGAATTTTGAGCAAATAATAGGTTTACCGTGAAAATTCCGTCGGGGTCAAATGGACATGAGTTCCAAGCTTGTCCATTAATCAAAACAAATACTTGCTACGAACGTTTTCGCTTAAAAGCGGACCAACAAATTATTTAAGCAGTAATTTCTTGCTTAAGTTGAGGATCCAGTTAGTCACATACAAAGCATGTAACCTCTACACAGTCATATTCCAATTTACTTCAGAGCAAGACCAGTAATGAAGACCATAAAAGGAATAAAAATTTTGGAAGTGGTTCAAAAATATAATACGAAAAGAATGTTACTACTGAAACGATTGAAAACTTGGCTAAATGTATGTAAACAAATCGTAGATTGGTCACATTGCTCCATCTGTTAAGTCAAAAAGTTGTTAAATATGACATCTACCAAATTCAGTTATTTTATGAAAACTGGTGTCTGCTACTGCGGCCTTAACTCTCGCAATTTAATTTGCTTATCTATGTTCTATTATGCGTACACTCGAGTGGTGTTTGGAAAAACTTTATTACAGAACTCATCGTGAAAGTTTCGTCTGAAAGTTCTTTCAAGAGAATTACGGTAAATGCTACAAAACTTCATTCTTGAGATACAGAGATATCTTTTAATTCAAAAGAAAGCTTTAAGCCGAGTGGCGAATAATTCCAGTGCAAGAAGAGATGTACGAGATGTTGTTTTGCTTCAACCGTTATTAATTAAATTTTCTTAAATGAAATAGACATTTTTGTGATAAATTAGTTTTGATGTATGGCTGGTAGGCGTGCCAATATTAAATCTAAAGGGATTTTTAGGTCATTTTTTATTTGTGTGAAGTGTATCTGCTAAATATTTGAACATACAAAGAAGTAAATTTGCATCCCTTAATGTCTCTTTTAGGTGGGAAAAACAACATTATTTATGAATTTTGCAACTGTGAATATCTACATGACAGGAAACAAATGATACAAAAATAATGAGACGAAACTTTACAATTCGATTAACCAAATTAATCGATTGGATATGGTGAACCATAACACTAAATAAAAGGCTTCTATTAGACCTTTACTCCTCATTAATACTCAGAACGTTCATGGCTCAGCTTCTTTGGTTAGTATAAAGTTTGGTTACGAAAATTTCTCATTTTCGCAAATTGCGGATTAAATTTCGAATGGGCGGGCCTTCTCGGATCCGTGGCGACGTAATTCAAATTAGAAATGTCGTTAATTTTGTTTTATTATGAACGTGACGATCAAAAGTTATGACGAAACCTGGAAACATAGAAATTAGAATTAGACTACTCTCTAATGTAATTTATGAGTTGGATTCTGGCGTAGCATGGGCGTACTAAAATCCCTGTGAATAATTATCATTTTAAATCCTTTAAATTACATTAATCGGTTGTAGATTGTTAAAGAGGCTATTTTTCTACGCCCAGACTTAACTGCAAATCTTTATTTTTCAAGATAGGCAGACATGTTTTCCAGAATAGTTGGCCTGTGGTTTTTATTGTTTTATTGCACTATTAAATGCGATAACAATTTTCTTCTGAGTATAATTTTCGTATTGCCAGTTTAGGAAGATTTTGAAGACATATGATTTCTTAACACAACTACAAAAGTTAATTAATGTTCGTATTCGTAGCGAGGTCGTGTCTTTCACTACAGCTTTACATATTTTTTTTCATTAATTGCAATTTTTTAGAGTCTTGAATCCCATTTTTCCAATTGTTCGTTTTCCAGAACCATTTCCAAATGTGGTCACTGATTATCAACTTTTGGTGTCAGACCTTCATTTCTTTTTTCTTTTACAATGTTTTTAGGTTTGCTCTGCATAATTCTCTCGTTTTTGTAGGTTCTTCAGTTTGTACTTATTCTTCATGATATTTATTTTATCCTCTATCGATTCTAGTTCTATTAGGCATATTTTCGGACCTAACTTTCTTATAGTTTTTATTTCTGGCTCAGCTTGCAGTTCTGTTTTAAAGAACCTCTACACCACTATAGTAGATGAGGGTCTGAATATACATACAAAAGTTAAATGCCTTCTGCTTATATCCAGACAGGTTTTAATATTTGTTCCTCGGTGAATAAATAAGTTAGAAAAAGTTCAGTTAGTTTCTTTGTGATTTGAGTGAGCTATAAGTATACTTACCCACTGGGCATCCTCCAGAATCGGAGCTCCAAGTCTGAAGGCATAAGAATTTGTTAAGTGCCAATTTTTTTTATTAATATAGTATGGCTATCTACTAATTAATCCATCCGGTTTCGTTCCTACCTATAGTAAGAACCACGTTTTGCTTCCGCTCGGCAAAGCCATTACAATAACAGGTGTGGTGTCATCATACATTTATAAACATCCAACTATGTAATCACATTATATTATAATTAGCACCCGCCCACGTATATTATAATTAGCACCCGCCCACGTATATTATAACTGGTTCCAAATTTAGAAATAGCAACAGTATAGGGCAGATAGTACTAGACCAAATTTAGAGGTACATTCCCTCTGATTACCTCAACTTTCTCAGCATTGACTTCTGTTTCTCTGAAGTACCTTTCACTATTATGCAACCTCCTCCATCGTGATTTGTTCATACTATTATAATAATATTAAATTTGTTTTCAAAGACACAATTGTCTGGAGCCCATTCCCACAGCACGCACGCCTTTGTACATCTCAAAGTGTGCTCCAAACCCTTGCTTCGAATATATAGATATGTTTAATATTAAATTAAAGCTGAATATTAAATTAGCGTCGCTGAATTATGGAATGAGAATATGACGTTTGTTAAGATAACAGTTAAACAATACATACATGAGACGAGAGTACGAGGTAGTAAATAGTTGGTGAACTTTTGACGTGATCTTAACCGCTAATCTGTCAGCCTGCATGTTGTGCTTTTGCTTTATAGTTCATTATGTTATGAGATATTGATCTTATCAAGACTTGAGTCGTTTATGGGTGCTGCGAACTACTTAACTTTATTGAACAATAAAACGAAAGTTCATCAAGAAACTGAAGATTCTGGTACAGAAGCTTAACTTTTCGTTAACGTGTTCTTAATGAAAATTAAATTAGGATATTGCTAAATTCCGAAATCATAAATATCACTAAAACAATATATGTATGATTAAAAAAATACGATTTTAAAATAACTGCTTATTGTATTTAGAAGAAATATTTTTATATTCATCGTATCAGTTACAAAGAGTGCTAAATACAAGAGTTCTTTTTTTAGCAATTATATTATAACGACATTAATTATGAAATTAAGCTAATTATTAAAACAATTAATATCATGAAATAAAGAAAAGATAATTATTTGTGAATTGTAATCGAAATTTGACATCCTGAGTTGAAAGGACGAGTTGTCCCCAATGAATAATGAATAATCAAATTATATCTATTAAATCAAAAATGATTCCTCTTTACAATTTTTATTAGAATTTCAGGTGGCATCTTATATTTTAGTAATAATAGAAACTTATTTAATAATTTAGAATTCAATGATTTAATATAATGGCACATGGAATTATTACAAATTGTATTCGCATTTAGGAACCAATAATATTTCAACAATTAAATTCATCTGTAAAAAGTATTAATTAATTATTTCGTTATATATTTGTGCTGTTTTTATATATATAATTATTTAGTTAATGTTACAAATTTATGAAAAAAAATATAGCAAACAAAATTTCAAATAATTTGAATTATTTAGAAAATTGGGTACTTGCAGACTTTGAAGAAGGTATATAATATATATAGTTATTTTAAATACAATCATGTTCTATTATTTAATTATAGCATATTAAAGTTTGCTATTATAAGAAAATTTCAAAGAATTAGCTATCAAATTATACATAAGAAGATTATGAAATTTTAAAGTTATAAAAATTTTGGAAAAATTTGACAGCTCTCCCCAAAATTTGAGTGGTGAGTATAAATTTTGTTAAAATCATACAAAATTCATAATTTATTTTCATTGATAACTAATACATCCATGTGTCTGACCAATAGCATAACCTCCATTTGTATTTGTAATATAAACAATAGTGATCAAAATATAAAACTTTGTTTACACTTCTAAATTTTATGTAGTGAAGTGTTTTTCCTCACTTTGGATCGATAATCACTTTAAAGCGACAAATAAGCGGCAAAACAACAAGCGTGAGAGAAATTTGGACACAAAAGGAATGATAACTATAGGGAAAAAGCATTCTACAGCTCATTAAAATACCTAAAACAGAATAAACCACCTAGATTAAGAAATATAAAGGACAAACAAGAGAATATATTAAGTGAGGAAAAAGATATGTTGCAATTATTGAAACAATACTTTAAAGAATTAGCGAAACTAGATCAAAAGGAAGATATCGAAAAAAAAGCGACAGTAAAAATGAATAAAATGATTAGAAAAGTGAGAAGTAGAAGAGAGCGAAATAGAAATCAGCAAAGCCATATATAAAAACAAAGAATAAAGTAAGAATACTTAATGATGAATCTACTAAATTCTAAAAAAAATAAGATTAAAAGAGGGGGAGCATGTTGATTGGTTTAAAGAATTGCAAAGAAAAATGTAATTGCAATACAAGTTATTAACATATAATGAACAGTTAAAAAGATAACAATGGAAATCAATACCGACAAAACTAACACAACAAAACAAAAGAAGAAGAAACGAAATCGCACCAGTCAAAAAGTCAAAAACTAAAAATACTTGGGCATAATAATTTAAGAGAATGAAAAAATAGAGGGACAAAAAAATAGAAAAGATAGGAATATTATAGAACACTATAAGAATAACATTCCTAAGAAAGAAAGAGGTACAGAAAGAAATGAAGGCTCATGTATCCCAGAGCTTAGTGAAACCGTCATAAATACACGGTAGCTAGTTTTAGGCTCTGGCTAAGAGTAACAAAAGTAGACTGACATCTACAGAAATTAGACTTTTGGAAAAAATTGAGAGAATCCATCGAAGAGACAAAATAGAAAAAAGAATATACGAAACAAAAAATTCAAGGAAAAACAAATTTGGACGTCCAAGAATAATATGGGAGGATGTTCGGCAAGCGGCAGTAAAAAGAAAAATATATTGGAGTGAGATCAGAAATTAAATTAATATGTAAATTGTTAGTCCTACACATAACAATAAAAGGAGTTGTAAATTAAATAAATCATATTGGATTTCAATATCCTACAGTTTTGGATTTTTAGCTTAAAATTACAGCAATTTTGGACAAGCATAGAAAATTATATTGATACTACGTGAAATCGACTAAATCTCTTAGACTTTAAAGATATTTATATTTTTCAAATTAGCGGGCAATTTAATTGTTATTTAAAAGTAGTAATTTTCAATATTTTTTATATATTTAAAATGAATTAATTAAGAATTTTCTTGAGAAGAGTATCATCACAAGGTTGATTCCATACAGAAAAGAATCAACCCTGAGATTATTGTATAATTATTTTTTTATTGTGTTTAATATATAATTTGTTTTATTTTATGGTATTTAAGTTTATAATTTAGCGCCCAGTTTCGTTTTTCTCTTAGATTTAATAAATGTATAAAATTAATGTAGATAATAAAAAAAAATGTTAAAAGAGAATTAAACTATAAACAATTCGGAATCAAACATTGGCCTTTGACATTGGAACAAAAGGGTTGTTATGCGTATTATATCGATTCCGGAGGTGTTGGAAGCGATAAGTGTATTTTCTGCATGAAAGAAGCCATATTAGCTTCTTCTCAGACGTATTTATTTACTTTTAATGAGATAATGCTACCTAGAATAAATGGAAAAACCACATTACAGTCTTTGCCTTGGTATTAGTCGAGCAAATAATTTCAACATTTTAACGTTTGCAAGTGAAATTATATATTACGTGTAGGATTACTTACTGGTTAGTCACGAAAGGAAAGTTATAATATTCATAATGTTCATGCCATACTCAGAGGGTTTGTTATCAATAGTTTCAGTTTAAACGGCCACATAATA
Source organism: Hermaeophaga mercurialis (assembly GCA_951812935.1). NCBI lineage: Eukaryota > Metazoa > Arthropoda > Insecta > Coleoptera > Chrysomelidae > Hermaeophaga > Hermaeophaga mercurialis. The sequence continues at coordinate 42,126,421 of OX638359.1, read as the reverse complement.
CTTTTTTAAGAGAAAAAATCGATTTAAAATTATACCAAATAACCAAACTACGGCAATTAATCTTGGCCCAAATCCTCAGTGTCTCTTGTATTTATGAGCAAGCTTAACTAACGGTGATGAAGCCAAACTTAAACCCACTGTTAGTTTTAAATTCGTGGATATAAGCAACCCGATTGTATACAGTGCCTCCCAAACTAATTGTATTTTCACATTATAACTCAATACGTAGGGTGAACCACCTTCGAGGACTAACGTAATTAATAGTTTTTTTTTAAAGGAACGTCCTGTTTATTTGTATATTGTTTATTTAGGTAAAAATGGGTTAAAGCGGATACACTGTATTATAAACAACTCCCTGTATCAATGTAAAACATCGGAATACAATTTCACAACATGTTTGTTGAGACAATCACAAATGACAAAACCAGTTCCGGCGACAACTAAATAAATGTATTTATTATTTATGTTAGTTGCTAACGGTACCGAACCTAATATAAAAAGTGGGCACTCACTACCTATGTATGTACCTTACCGTCTAATGTGTTTGTATGTAAGCAAAAGAAATTAAATTCTCTACCCAAGAACCATCATTTTCATCTGGGTGGTCTGAGATCCTGCCCATTGACGCGCAAAGGTCGTTTGCCCAAAGGGAAAAATAAATCGAATTTTTTAATAGACATAATGGATCAATTGTGGATTTGTTCAGGGTGCTAATTTGAAATAAAACATCATATTGCAGTATAAGTATAGCGTGATGATAAAGTTTGGAACCAATCTCTTATTTAAATTATGCAACGTGTTTAAGAAAAGTTAATTTTATTTTTATAAATGACACCATTGACAAGCAAAATTTAAATTGTAATGTTTTTAGTTTTTGCGGTGACAACATAGTTAACTTTTTTCAATGAGAACCCCCAAGTTTTTCTGTGGTTTTTTGATAGAGAGGCTTACCACTTGAATAGGACTATAAAGAAATTAATATCTTGCATAACAATTTTGTTAAGATAAACGTTGTTCTAAATCGTTCTGTTTATGTTGATTTTCTTGTGGTAGTTTCGTTAAAAATAAAATTTTTATCTTTATATCGTCATTCAAGTGGAAAGTCCCTCTATCAAAAACCAGAGAAAAGAAATTGGTGGTTGACACTGAAAAAAAAATGACTATGACGTTGCACCCCAAAAACTAAATTTTGCTTGTCAATAGTGTCATTTAAAAAAATAAAATTGACCTGTCCGACAGATTTTCTTAAACATGTTGCATAATTGAATTAAAAGTTTGGTTCTAATCCTTATCATCACACCGTATAATGTAATTTAAAAAAAAGCATAACCCATACAATTTATTGAAATGTAATTGATTGTTTCGGTATAAACAACATTTTCGTTTATTCGTATGTAGTAATGGAACTATTCAAATGTGAATATTTAAAAATGTTATTGATTGAATTGATAAAGATTTAACCAAAAATCCACCCAAAGCCTACGCCTCTGTATTCATACAGTAATGATTTCCAGTGGCTTTGATGCGCCCCCGCATAATTATAGACTATTAAACAGATTGTAGATCGACCAAGAGATACAAAAATAACATTTACCAATTTATTACCTACCAATTAACGAGGACGTATAGCGTTTAAATATAATAAAACAAAAAAATAACTGTGAGCATACAGTAGCATTAAATTAAGGATGAATAATTTAGAATAAAACAGGGGGACGATGTAAATAACGATTTGAAAATATAAAAATCGATTACTACTCATAAAAAATAAAGTTATTTGAGTAAAAGTAATAGTATTGTTGTTGTTGTTGTTGTTGTTGTTGTTGTTGTTGTTGTCGTTGTAGGGCATATAATTGGTATTTCTATTGACGGTCACCCATGGAAGTACTAATTGCCTTAATGCTGAACATAGATTAACAGCAGATATCAAATAGATAATCTAAAAATTTAGATAACCTTCAAAATATAATAGAATATATGGCAATTACAGAGTTGCCGCTTCACCAACTAGTTAATGGCGACAACTGTAAGTCATTGATAATTAATTACTTTTTTTAAGAAAAAATGAGCTCCCTAAAGCCCTTCTATCTTATATGAAAAAAATCGCAAAAGTTTAGGAATAATATACTAAAATTTGGTTCCTCGGTGATTATTATTTTGTGCGTTCAAGAAAAAAACGTTCCAAACATGAATGATTTTAGCTCTTTCCCAAAGCACTACATGTAATATTTTTTTCTATTTTCTTAACAAAAACTTTCCTATTCGTCTAGATTTTGCTCCAGAAAATGTTTAAAATATAAAATTAACCAAAATAAAAGATTTTGTCACATTTTCATTACTTTCCTTAATGCAGAACTGCACATTTGTATTACTACGAAAATTTTAATTAGAAAAAATACCAAGTACATTAAGTAATTTAAGTTTTTCCCGTGTACTCTTTTAATTTTTCATTATGTGCAGAAATGGATTTATGTAGAATATAAAATAAAATTACAACACCCTTCTTATATACTTTAAGAATAAAGCTTAATTAAAATGCTCACATGAAAACTAAATGCCTCTATAAATTTCCGTTATCCGCTAATATTTCACGTACATTAATTCCTGTTTGAAGTATGGTGAGAGTTTACACAAATTGTTGCATATAATTTGAAGAGGTGAATGAGTTAACGAAACTGGTGCTAGAAAATATAAATACTTTAATGAAGATCTAATATAACCACGGCACAAACTTTAAACCAATTATAAATCTATGTTTCTAAGAATGTCTGAATAAATTACTAAGATACATTTCAATTCACAAATTTAATAGTTATCCTAAAAAAATCATTCTTTTTATATTCAGTAGATCTTTTCGGGAAATATAACTTAGTGCAAAAATGGAAAAACAGTTGTGCACATTAAGCAACATGCAAACATTAGTTTTATAAGTGTAACTTATTAAAGAATATGTACTGGGCAACGTTTGTTGAAAACTTACCAAGAGGTGGAAGGTTTTCGGGGTTTTTCTCCTATAAAAAACTTCTCGTTTTACAATTGTAACACCGTCATAAATTCTTCAAACAGAGAGATATTGTCAGATTTGTACAAAGCGAAGTTCGTTAATAATCCGAAAAAATCAAAATATACTCAAAACTGCTTTCTAAAAGCATAAATAAAAAGTACTAACGTCACTGATTAATGAGAGTATTGAATATGGACCCAGCAAATTTAGAGCTAAAACTCGAGATTGAAGAAAAAGGCATTTTTTTAAATCAGTTGTAGCATAATTCTCGTTTCGAATGATACTCTAGTTATATCTCGATCTGAATAATGAATTATTGGTACCAAATCTGATTATTAATGAACTCGCCTATGTTTATTACCTAATCATTCAATTTATTAATTTAGTTTCATTATTGTTAATTTTACTTGTTTTTATATTTTGTTGTTAATTTTATCATATTCCTTGCCAAATAAATAGATTTTTTAAAAATGATACTATGTGAAACCATTTTTTCCTCCGCTGATGATGTTTTAAATACGTCAATGCAGGAGTTACAAGAGTCAAAATTGTGCAGCTACATCGAACTACTTCAGAAAGCAATGCCAAACCCTCCTCGTTAGTTCCGATGCATGACTAATTACTAATAATTAAAGTAGTTAGCAGTTATTCACACATTCCTATCGCTGCCTTAATCGAGGAGAGAGCTTAAAGCTTTTGCCAAATTATAGAGACGTGGATATTAGTGCCGAAATCATGACGCATCTGTCGATATAATTCTACTACCTCCTCGTTTTCGGTGATTTAAAGGATCGCATATAATTATTTATTCCGTTCATAAGTAAGGGAATTTAACATTCTTGTAATGACAACTGTAATATTTTGTGTTAAAAATTGATGTAATTTATAAAAAAAATATGTTGCCATTGATTTTATGACAAATATAATTTAATTAATTTTAATTTTGCTATAATATACTTTTGATTTCAGTTATATTTTTACCTATTTTCTAAGCTCTTATATTTTTAATCAAAATTTTTATTGCTTTCTGAATTTCCAAGTATAAATAATGAGTATAATAATTGTACTTACCAGTAAAATTATAATAAAAGTTCAAAATACCATCCATTATTAGCGACACAAATTTATGTTTTCTCAAGAGAAATTTGAGATTTTTAAATTAACTCGGGATTCCTTCGAATTTCTACATCTGCCATAACTATTCTGGCTCTTAATTGTTGTGAGTAATTAAAGAGCACAATATACAATATAAACTACTCTTTCAGATGGCCCCACAAAAAAATCGCAAAGATTTAAGTCTAGAGACCTAAGAGACCTACTTTTAGGTCCATTCCTCCCAATTCATCTCTGAGGGAAATATTTAAGTAGAAACTTTTATTTAAACGAAAAAACGTGAGAGTTAAAAAATTAGCATCAAACTTTCATATAGACTTAAATCTAACACATACTAAATTTCGAACCCATTTTTTCAAAAATTTATAATTCAGTTAATAAAGTGAATTAAAAAATAATTTTCATAAGCTAGTTCGACTTCAAATTTACATATTTTAATATTTGTACATATATTAATTACACCCTGTACAAATATATTGCATTGCTTTTACTTACACATTTCTATAAATAGTCGTTATTTGCCTCTATCGTCATTTGTATTATCAACATTCATCGATTTATTTAAAATATGGTTCCATGCGATAAACTATTTCATAAAAAATCGTATAAAAATTGAATAATTTAATTAATAAAATATTCATGCCTTTGCCGGACTTCATTTATTATTAATAAAAAAACGACTTCCGTTAAAGCAGCATAATCGATCTAATTAAACAGTTAATTATAGAACAAAACTGAATGATATTTAAATAAATAATCCCGAGGCGATTTTAATAATTCCTTCTATCGCCTCTGGAGAGCAAAAGAATCAAAATAACAAGAATTTATTGTTAATTATATATCATTTATTACAAAGTTTATTTGAAATTACAAGCAATCTTCGGGGTATTTGTTATTTATTTGCATAATAAAATGTGTGTAGAACGGTTGTTCAATCTTTTGTTTGGTTTTATTTCCTTTAGGCCTTAATTTAGTTTACAAAAATCACGCAATTTTTGTTTGTTAAACATGAAGAAAAAGGTAAAAGGAAACAGAACGACCCCAAGTACCTACTCGTACATATTTCATAAGGTTTAATTGAAATTATTTTGTCTATTTACACAATAATTACATTTTATACTCTTCAAATAAAAATAAAAATAACATGTTTTACAAAAAAGTTCAACTTCAATTAGATTTTCTACCCCGCTGCATCTACACGCCATTTAATAATAATAAAAAATGTTTTCGACAAAAAAAGAACGATCCCATGTAACCGATATGGACTGACAACCAAAGAGTTTTAATGTTTGTCGCTTTCGCTTGAAAACATTTGTCTGGAATTAATTATTATTAAGGAATCATTAAAAAAGTACATAAAGAAAAATAAAAGGAAGAGCATGATGAATTGACGATAGAATGGACCTATTAAAAATTTAACATCCTAACTGTTTTATGACACAAGATGAGAGCGTAAAAACGACATCGATAATTATTCAAACACTAAATTACATTGTTTCAAATTTGGTGGTAACATTGTTTATTATATAATTGTAGGTTATAAAAACGTTCCAACTCAAATTATGTTTACATGTAACAAAATAAAACATGTGCGTCAATTCCACAGCCCAAGAAACAAGACTTAGGAATAAGTAATTAAATCAAAATATTTTAAGCGCGGTCTGACGTCTTTTATAATAAACTCATGTTTTCGATAAATGCTTTCTACAAAGAGATTGTGGTAATTTCATGTAGTTTTTTCCATCTTAACTTCTTAAAAATGCTAAAGAATCTCTTTCTGCGGTTAAAAAAATACAATTACACCATCTGAAATTACCTTAATTTACGGCTATATTTTTCGAACATAGTTTCTTTAACTATTTCTATATTAAAAAATTCAGTAACCAATAATTCTATAAAGAATATACTCGTAATTATATATTTTATAAACCCACCAGGCAATGTAGATAATTTGATATTAAATCTAAACAAAAAGTAGAAGATTCTTATTTAATTTTTATAAATCACCGCCCAAGCTATTGGAAATTTTACATTTAATTAGTTCTGTATTGGTTACTCATATTAAATTTTATTTATTGTAGAACAAAAATTTACATTTCACATTCATATCTATATCAACCATTTCACAGAAATTAAAAAATTTTGTAACAGAAAAAAGGTAGAAAAGAAAATACCAGAAATAAAAGAGAATTTGAACAAGAATGAAGTCATTAATTTTTTCATTTCTGTTTCTTTGTGGAAATTATCCATAATAAATATAAAAAAGATAAATTATACTTATCTTGAATTTCTAGTCTTCCAAAGCTATTTTAAAATACCTTTCTCTCACCAGGTTTCGCTAAATCACATTTTCAAAGAGTGGCAGTAGATTGACATATTTCTTATAAGCATACTGACTTCATATCATAAACATTTCAACCAATTATTGCAGCAATATGTATAGTATGATTTCTTCACATAACATTTTTAAAATATGATATTCCTCTTTTTCTAAAAAAAATTGGTTAATCTTATAAAGGCATTTAGTCCAAAAGGTAATCTAAAATAATTGGAATTCCAGGTTTAATTGTCCATTCAGTACTATATCAAGTTCTTCTTTTTTTTGTCGCTTATATGAAGTACAAAAAATTCATATTGTACATATTGCTTTATAATAATTGGTTGAAATGTTTATGGTATGAAGTCAAGTACGGTTATAGGAAATTATGCAACGAAACAATATAACAGTCAAAATATGATAAATAATCAGTTTTCAAACCCGTTAACTTCAAACATTCGTTTCTAAAAGCATTGTATTCCAAACTTTTTGTATACAATTTAGTAACGATAATAACTTATTGCATGAAGATGCTGGTGTTACAAATGGTTATGGTTAAATAAAATGCTTCAGGTTGCAGCTATTATTATGGCACTTAATTTCATCATCAGGAATCATTCACGTGGCATCCTTTGTAGCAAAATGTAAAATAATACATAAAATAATATTCCTTGTCCAAAGATATGCTTCTGTGCCGATTTCGATAACAATTGATAAATATATTGCACCATTATCAGAAAAAAACGAAAAAAAAATTCAACTTTAACGCCTTATATCTTATTCCACAGCAATATTTTATATTTTATCAAGGAATATTTGCTCCTATCGTCATATTTTGGTCCAAATAACCTGTCCTTAGCCTATGTCCCAATAGTTATGAATCACCCTGTATATGCGAATTTAAAAACTTACTATGAAGTATATACATACGAGATGAATTTTTTTCGATAAAATTTCAAACAATGAAATTTTGTTTTTATGAAAAAATTTTCACACGAAATTTCACTGGATAATCATTTTTTCTGTTGAATATTCAAAGAATTTTCGATGTACTGATCTTTAAAATCTATAAACCCATCATTAAAATATATAATTTTTAACACAGCAATATCCAATATTATGAGATTTCAAGTAAAGATTTGGATAGACACACGTAACTCATTTTAAAAATAGATTGTAATACAATACAAGAGTTTCTTTTAAAGTGTCTCTTACTAACGTGTCATAGATCAGCCCAAATATAAAAATACATGCATGTTATGAAGACTTCAATGTTTAAGAACAGTTTATTTTAGAAAACCGTTGTTGAGATCAAACGATTTCCCAACAATATTGTGGCAAGGTTAAAAACATTAAAATGTGTTCTTTTTACACATGTCTTTGTAAATATGAATTAGTGCATGGGACCTACAACGTAGATGCAATTAAATATATAAGATCTGGTCTTAAAACTGTGTACAAACAATCTTAAAACTTTAAAGATATTTAATGTGATCTTTATGAAAATAACATTCTCTTCAGTTTAATTTTGATTTCTTTGATGTGAAAGTAGAGAATGAGTATAAACTATGGATACTCAAACATTTTAACGAAAGTTTCACCAAAATGGCAGAAGTTTCCTCTGATTGCACTTGGTCACGACATAAAGTGCTTATAATTAATTAGGAAACAAAAATCCAAAATAAATGAGCAAAATCCCAGCCTCCACATAATTAACGAGGAAAGTAGGTGCGTTTTTTGTCCTTATTGATAACGTTTCCAATATAGTAGTTATTTATTTTGGTAGCGAAGTTAAATATTGATATTGTTATTATATATTATATAAATATATGGAATATATGCATATTCATAATTAACGGGATATTGATTACCGCTAAATTATTATTGTGTCATGTCACGCAGAAATTATGTGAAAATAAAAGCATGCACAATTAGTTTTCAGTGCAATTTATTTTTAAGCGTATATTTTAATATTCTAATAAATATAATAACTAATATAATTAATTTTTAACTACGAAACCATCTTCAGGATAATTAATAGTAAAATTCAACATCGTTTTTTATATCCTATTTTGTGTATAACCGTCTTTAAAAACGTCCTGTTTAAAATAGTTTATTGTGTCGATAAAAATAATAAATTGATTTTAGTCTTAAGTACATTCTTTAACAGGAAACTTCTATATAAACCATCAGAGATAAAAATAGTCTAAAACAGAAAATAAAGTGGCATTCCTCATCCTACACCGTATATCGAACTAGTTCGCGTGACTGCTATACATTAATCTTAACTATTGTAGTACTTGCTATAATTAGTAATGAAAAATGTTTAAGTCAACGTTAAAATCGTCAGAATTCGTCGGTATGGAACTGATTACGAGGTAATTATTACGTTTGACATGCCCCTTACCTTAAAATACAACAATAGCAGTTTCATATTTCCCACAGTTAGTGAGGGAGGGCAATTAATAAAATGAAAAATGCTTTCCGCATCATGTTCTAAACTAATATTGATGGTTTTCTTAGAACACGAAATAAGAATATCCAAACTTCCTTAGATTTAACATTTATTTGTAGAAAAAGAAAAGAACATTTAAATTTAATAGTTAGCTAAAAAAATCTCCACAAAACCGAAAAACATTGTAAGAAAAAAGTGCATACAGGGTGTTTCATTAGGAAAGAGCCTAACTGTATATACCCCACGTTGTAGGGTATTTTTACACCCTTTGGAAACAGAAATGAATTTATTGTAAACTGCTCTTATTATTTCTTATTATACAGGGTTTCTCTAAAGTCCCGGGACGAAGCCACAAGTTTCTAACAAGTGAAGAAAAAGTCTGAAAATTTGGGGATCACTAAAGGACTACATTTTTAGATGGTTTAAAAGTTTAATACACTGGGGAGTTTTTTAAGGGGTGATAACCCCAAATTTTTTAAACTGCAACCCCTGTCGAGTTTCACCAAATTTTCAGATTTTTTTCTTCACTCGTTAGAAACTTATGGCTCCATCCCGGGACTGAAAAACTCTGTATAGACAAATGTGTAACAAGTACACAAGTACATAGATTCCAAATATGGATGTTCGAAAGATTTGAAATATATTGAATGGTTATGTACTTAGTACGGCCCTGCAGCCACATTTTCCAGTGATCTATATTTGTGAAAATACAAACTCAATTCAATTTAATTTTGGGTATGCTTCTCCAGATAAGTTAAGTAAATTTTATTTCAACTGAAAAATTAACGAAAATCTCTCCGATACTATATCGTAACCCCCAAAACGCTCATAAATTATACTTTGAATGTAAAATTTTAGTAGTATAATTGTCTGCGGAAAAATTAGTAGATTGAGTTTTTCCTGCTCTTTCGAACTATAAAAAACAATTTAAAAAAAATCGATACACAGGGTGGTGTTTTTTGGAAAGAATTGTTAAATGTTTTGTTAAGCCAGTCCTGGACTTTATTTTTGGTAATACTGAGATAGATTTTCCAGATAATGACAAATATCAAAATAATACATATATATATATATATATGTATGTATATATATATATATATTATGAGCTCCGAAAGAAATGGGTCAAATTGATAAAACACCCTGTGTCTCAGTTATAAAGGGTGGAAGACCCATTAAATATAGGTTATTTGGAACCACCAAAGTGACGTATTTTCTTAATGAAACACCCTGTGTAACTTTTGGTTAAAGCTCTACCGTATGATTATCATGAGTAAATCTTTTGATTTTTTTGTGATGCACATGAGAGTCGACGAATTTTGAATAAAGAGACGCTGAACTGGCGACAAACTCGGGCCAAAAAGGCAGCATTACCGAACATTGGGAATCTTCGGATATAAGTTGACTTGCAAATCATATTCACAATGTTCCGACACCGCACAAGATGATAAATCAGTTGGAACACGTCGAGAATACAGTCTTTGTAATCCGCATTCGAAAAAGGCTTTACACTGGATTTACATTCGAAAAATGAGAGAAAGGGGGAAAAGGTGCCGGGCTATTGTTGTAGGCCGACAGCAGAAAGTGGCAAATAAAATATAAAAAGGTTTCGGTGTTTTGTTATCTCGCAAAAAAGTATTGGCAAATATTGAATGGAAGGGAAAAAGAAAAGAGCTCAAATAATGCCGAATATTTTATAAACATCCATTCATAACCTTTTTTCTCACTCGGTTTAGAGCAATAAGAATAAAACACTTTAAAAAATATTCTAACTGAACATAATCAAAATATTTCTTGTAACGTGTATATGTTGTAGGTGTATTTTTTTTAATTTACGAAAATTAATCATGCGATTGTATTACCTCCCATAGAACTACTGGTACTAATAACAATAACTACCACAGAAATAAAAAAATTACTTAGTATCTAAATATTAAAGCAACTAATATAATAAAAGATTACAAAATTATAAATAAAAAATTATTATTTGTGAATTACAATCAACATTTGCATTCTCATTCGAGAGTCCGAATGTCTCGAATGAACATTAAGTACATCAGATTGTATTTATTAAATGAAAAAGGATTTCCCTGTACATTTATATTGAAAGCTCATCTAAAGTTTTGGCACCTCAAAGAAAATTATTAAATAAAGTTAAAATGAATTTATAAATCAAATATTTAATATAATGCCACATGGGATTATTATAATGTATATTGTATTCTCATTCTAGAAACGACAATGTTTCAATAACCAATTTAATATGTAAAAATTAATGAATTGATTGATTTAATTCATGTTTGAGCTACTTTTAATAAGTATTTATTTTCAATTGTGAAATAAAAAAATGTACCATTTTCATAGAACACCCTTTTCTTAAATCCAAAAAGAATTTAATAATATGAATTATTAAGAAAATTTGGTACATGCAGAAAGGTCCTACGAAGGTCCTAAATTTCAAAATACGTAGTAATTTTAAGTAGAAACATGTTGTATTATTTAATTTCAGATTAAAGTTCGGCAATGTAGGAAAATTTCATAAAATTAGCTGTCAAATTATGGAATTTGTTCATAAGAACGCTATGAAATTATAAAGTTATGAAAAAAATTGATAAGAGCTCTCTCCGAAATTTGACTGGTACGGATAAACTTCGTTAAAATCATACAGAATTTATGATTTACTTTGGTTGATAAGTAATAAATCTATGTGTTTGTTCAATAACATAACCTCACTTTTTGTTTATATTATAAACAATAGATCAAAATATAAAACTTTGTTTACATCTACAAATTTTGTGTAGTGAAGCGTTTTCCCCTCATTTTGGAGCGAATAATCAACAATTTCTTTATTTTGGACTTCAACATTTTTCCTATTTTGGATATCCTAGGTTAGGAAAGTAGATCTTCTGAAACTCAGGAAGACTGATTATTATTTTTTCCCTTATAGCTTATTTATTTTTATTTGATCTTACTTGAATACATAATTTTGCATCCAATTCCGTTTTTGTTTTAATTTTAATAAACTTGATTCAATTTAATCCTCAATTATTTTATTATTTATAACAAATCGTATTAAAGTTAAAATTCAATATTGTGTACTCCCGTCTTCATGACTACAATTTATCTTTTATTTTCTTCCATAGTTTTCTGCCCATGACTTTTTCCTTTCAGTTTCTGATTTCGCTACTTCCCTTTTCATATCTTCATCCATTTTATACCAGATCTCCCTCCAGATTGCCATTATTTATATTCACTCCTTCTAAATCAAGAAATTGAAAAGTTAGAGGATTGCAGCAAAACAAAATATTTTAACGGATTAATAAGAACAACAAGATCAAGAAAATGAAGACATAACTTTAGTAATTTCCCAAGAAATATCGAAAGAAACGTGTTCAAATTTGAAATTCAAGGCATCTCCAGGTTTTGATCCTATTTCAGGAAAAATGTTAAATCTACTAACGAAAAAATCTTATTATCTTTAACCTAATTCTTCGTTAAATATGTTAATGTGGTAGAAAGAATCAATATGGTGATAAAACGAATGAAATCAATAACAGAAAATGTTTTAAAACATTCGGCAATTGATTAAATTGGACGAGAAAAAAATGAACATTCTGTAGTTAAAGAAGTTCGCTTGTTCTCTAAGGCACTCTCTATGCCTTATTTTCTTCAAATTAGTGATTCGTATAGTGGCAAAACAACCACTAGAGAGTAAGCTAATATTTTATAAAGTAATTAAGTTTGTAGATGGATGGATAAATGGAAAACTAAATTAATGCATGTAAACTTTACAAATAGAAACAATGTGGAACAAATTCCTATTAACGTTGATGGGAAAATATTTCTCATTATGAGAATCCAGTCAAATATTTGAGACAGACTTTAGACGCCAAACTTAAATAGAAGGATATATTGAGAAAACATGCTTTTGGGATGCAAATCAGTTCAATAAAAGTAAGTTCTTGCAATTTTCGATGTAATTGTATTTATTTTCACTGTAATTAGCCTAATTATAAACAAACCTATTATACAAAAATACATTTTTACTTTTAATTTTCCATCATTTGCCATATTACTCTGTCTAATATACTGATATTGTAATTCGGAATTTCACAAGAAAATATATCAATTAAATAGAGAAGATGGTGAAACGGTAGGCAATTTCCTCCGAAAATTGTATTTTTAAGGTGATATCGGTTTGTCAGTTTGGAGCACTCTTTGATTTGCGGCTTTATTGTTATGTAAATAAAATCAGGGCTGTTGAGGGGTAAGAAATAGGCTTTCCAGTGTTGTCAGACAACAGCCACTACCTTACCGAAGGATAAAGAGGATTTATCCTTATAGGGCCTTTAAAAAGTTTTGTGTGAAATTTTCACAGCGCTATTCAATTTGTTATCGCGAATATCCAAAGAGATATTCTTTAGTGTTGCAGGAATTCGTAATAAATGTACGGTTAACATTTTTCAATGTATAAAAAATGTATAACCATAGAGATAATTTATTGTAGGGATCTTTCATAAAAATAATGTATTTATTGAATTTCGTCCTTTCCTATTGGAAAGTATAATGACGCCATTAGTTTATATGTATAAATGTTGATATGGATATAATAATGGTTTTTATTAGGAATGAAACCTTTTATACAATTTTCGATTACATTAGAAATAATAAGGGAGAAAAAAATAATGATGTTTGATTGTGTACAATATATTTCAAAAATACCTAATAATATATAACTATTTAAACAAAAAACGTGTTTTGAAACATCGGCTTTCCAATAAAGAAAATTTATAATTTACATAAAATAAGTTGATTTAGTTTTGTATAAAAAAATCTAAAAATAAAAACAACCGTATCTTTTCATCAGAACGTCCCACCATTTAGATAAAATTAATATTTATATTATACAGGGTGTTGCCGTATCACTTTTTGATTAAGCCTGGATAAGTAAAATACAGGGTGTTAAATATACTTTCAGACAGAAAAAAAAATTAGTACGCCACTCGTTTTTTAAACGGATTTTCACAAAAATTTTCATCAATTTATTGCCCTTAACGAAGAAAGGGTGTATACCAAATTATATTAAAAAATATTAATAAATTTAAAAGTAAAAGTAAAAAACTTTTTTTTAAGAATCTTTAACTCCCTGTATGTTACTTATCCGGGCTTAAATCAAAAAATGGTATGTAGAAAGTCCCCATAATTTCTCATAAAGAATAAGCAAGTGCTCTATAGAACGTGAATTTAGAAATACTGTGTATAAAGAATAAATTGGGAGTCAAAAAATATTTTATTTGTAGCAATTAATTTTTTGTTATAAAGATAATCTAGTAATATACTAAGGGATACTGGAGATTTTACTTACCGAAAAATTTCGACTCTCAAGAAGTGCATATTAAATCGCTTCTCTAAAAGAAAGTAGGTATAAAAATCTAATCACAACTGCAAAAATCTACTGGAAAACCACCTAATATTGTTAGTAAAAAACTTTTTGAAATAACTTCTATTTTACGTCTATAAAATCACTAATTTCAAACTAATCTCCTTTCTTTTACTGCCGTCGTTTTTTCAGCATAGTTTCGCCCCGATGCTTGTCAAAATTGCTTTGAAATCAGCGCATTTCGATTACCAAATTATATACCATAATGCACACATTAGCTTCACTCGGTGAACTAGGGGTGCGAAAAAAAGAAAACAGTAATCACAATCGCCGGGGTAATGGGGGCAAAATGGGGGTGAAGTAATACGGGGCGCAGTTAACGACACCAAATTATTTCTTTGAATGACGTCTGTCTGAAAACTGGAGTGCAGGCGTCTTTTATTTGATGTATGACATGGCCGAATTAAAGGCAACATGTGTTTAGAAATAAGTTCTAAGTATACGAAAAAATATGTATGTTCTCAAAATAAAAGAAGGTATTAAACAAATGTTGTTTAGTAAGAGTTAGTAAAAGCAGTTAAAGAGACTATAGTGGAATTTTAACCGATTTTATAAAGGATGAGTTACTTAAGGTGGCGAGGAAAATACCAAAAGACTGGTCTACTTAACGTCCATGTTCCATCAATAGAGAAAAATCTAGATGTGAAAGAAAATTTCGCCAGTAGATTGGAAGAAAAATTTGAAAAAATACCAACATATGATGTAAAAATAGTGGGCGACGCAAATGTGAAGATAGGAAGGGAATAGAGAATACATATATGAAGGAGTTATTGAAAATAAAGAATTTTTGATTGATTTCTCGGAAGGGCATAACTTAATAGTCAAAAGTGTGTGTTTTAAGAGAAAAGACTGTTAAAGGCACTTAGAGAGCTTTGGAAAGAGGAGGAAAAGTATATAAAATATTAGAAGATATAGAGAGCCTGATGAAGACTTTGATCTTTTTATGATGGGAATTAAGTTTTAGCCCATAATACCGACGAAACATACACAAAAAAGAAAAAACAAAACAAAGAAAGTGTTTAAAAATCACAAAAAACTAAAAGAATATAAGAAAAAAATGGTTTGATGAAGAATGTGAAAAAGAACTGAAAGGAGCAGAGCTATTATTAATAATGTTAAGCCAAAAATCAGAGCAAGTAAAAACAAATTATGTTAATTGAGACACCAATGTGTGGGCTACCCACACCGATTCATCCATAAAACAAATGAAATATTTAAAAAATTCCAATAAAATGAGAAAAACAATTAGTAGTACAGGTGGTTGAAAGATTTACATACTTAGGAACGAAAATTAAAAGATGAAATTAATGCAAGATTATTAAAAGCATACAAGTGTCTATGTAAGTAAAAAAAGCTAAAAATACAAACGATAATATGACCAATTGCATACGGTTGTGAAGTTTGAACGATAATAAAGACAGAAATAAATATAACAGAGCTTTGGAAAAGAAAAATGCTTAGAAAGGTTTTTGGTGGAAAGAAAGTAAACGGAACCTGGGACCGGAAAAGCTACCAAGAGATACAAACCCTATTAATAAGCTGATAATAACAACAATTGTAAAAACACAAAGAACTAGATCATATTTATAGAATGAGTGAACAGAGAACGTCAAAAATGATACTACAAATAGAAATAAGAGGGTAGAAAAGGAAGGAAACACCCAAAGAAAGAGTTGGCGAGTATTAGAATGAATGTTTAGAAGGTTAAAACTGAGGCTAGGGATATTTAAAAAGAAATTATAAGTAGAACGACTGGACCTGCTACGTATATATATCATGATGTACTGTATCTGTCGGTGACAATTTTGAATAATACAATGATACTAACCTCGAATTAATGACATGATACAATATTAGTACGTTTTTTTAACCTTTTTCATAAGATCCTCTAAAATTTTTTGTTTTATTAATATTATAATTATCATTATTATTAAATTTTCCCATAAGCAGTTTGCTGGGAAAAAAAACAAATAGGGATATCTCAAAATATATCTTTGGGAAAATTCCAACCAGTTGTGCCTGAAGATGTCTGGAATAAAAGGCCTCCTTTATAGACCCGGTTGGCCCGAAAAATAATAATGGTATGGGAATTAGTATGGCCATAAGCTAAAGCCAAGAACATCAGTAAATGTGCAATAATGTTCCAAAGCTGGGTAAGAAGAGGAAACCGCAATTATGCTACTGCGAAGATCTAGCGAAACCAAACTGTGAAATATACTCTACCTTAAGAACCCATCTACATAGTTCGAGGAGAAAACAGGTTATGTTCATGGAACTGAAATTTTTACTATCCTGACAGGTGACAGGATATTATTTTTTATGATTTTGGACAAATTACCATTGTAACAGACTGGATCTGCAACTGACCTGTTATTTAAGGATATAACTAAATCAAGCGAGAATTGCGTGTGTTAAGTACAGATTCCTTCAATCAATATAAAACGGCATCAGAAAATGATTTATACGTGTGCTATTCGTAAATGTGAGAATTGCCGGTGTCGTAGAAACAAGATAAATCACGTTTCACGCCTAATCGTTGACTATTTTGTTTTCGGAACAGAACAGATGACAATTTGCTTCCTGCTACGCTACACGCCGATCAGGATTGGATTAATATATTTTTAGAATCAATTGAAAATGGTATTTAGAAGATTAGTAGCTCGGATATTGTCGTTACAAATATGATTTTTTTTTGGAAATAATCATGGATAAAAAATGTACAATTGCAGATTTCACGTTAAAATGTACGAACCCATTTTCCATAACTCGCACAATTAAGGTGGAGCAATCAATTTAACGATAATTGACGCCTTTTTAATGCAATGGTTGCCAGACAATTTATCTTTATACTATATTTAGTTCCACTAATAAACAAATCGATCAGCTTGTTGGTAAACTTCCCGATGCGGCTGTTCTGTTCTATTTGGAAAAAGATACATCTCTGTAGCGGTTTCTCTCTTTTTCTAGTGGCATCAACACCAGCATAGATTTAGGTCACTTTCAATCACATACGAGATGTGCAAATTTAGAAATGAAACCGACAAAGGATCCAATTTAACAACACTAGAAATGTAGTATGTAAAGAAGCAGCAGATAAACATGTGACACGCTTTCAGTACAAGTTTTACCTTACTAGAGTCATTTGTTTATCCATAGTAACTCTTTTTTAGTGCCATCTAGTAATAATTAAGTGACATCAATTTCGAATAACGGTTTGTTGCCAGATTTTGCTCCAGACTTGGGCATAATAATGCAACAAAAACTTTTGCGAAGCTTCAGCAGATCTACGCAGACGATGTTTTTCGGCAGGAATTCTTCATCTTCAAGAACTGATGAAAATGTGGACAGAATACGGGATTTTGTGTCTTCAAACTGTTGGTTGATGGTCAGAATAATTGCGGAAGAGTTGAGTTTGAATCAGATTCATCGAATTTAGAATAATGGATTGAAGACGAAAAAAGTCTGCGCTAATAGTACCAAAAAGTCTTTGCAAACACAAAAAAGATATCATAAACTTTATCCCCATTTTTTGGTAATTGGTGATGAGTTTTGTTTTTTAGAGTAAAACCCAAAAACTAAGCACCAGAATATGGAATAACACATATCTTTTAAGCCTAAAACCCAAGAATAAACAAGTCGAATATCAAATGCATGCTAATTTACTTTTTCATAGCCAGAGCATCGTCCATATGGAGTTTATACCTCCAGATCAAACAGTTAATCAACAGTTTTACCCAGAGGTTTTGATAAACTTCGAAATAAGAGTCATGCGTGTGAGACAATACATAGCAATTTCAATAAACCAGTTTTTTGAAAAATAAAACATTCTTATGATTCCTCAGACTTTTCATTCACTTGATTTGATTAAATGTTACCTTTTCCTAGAAAATATTGAAAAGGCTGTAACTAAGCAGCTGAAGGCTATTTGAGAATCCGAGTACTACATTGCTATGAGGAGCGCTAGAACTGTCTCCAGCGCTGTTGGTTTCTTAAGAAAATGATTTCGAAGGAGACTACATTAAATTGTAACTAGATTCGAATAAAATGTTTTTAAGCATTCTCATTACTTAATTTACATATATAACCATACATTTCAAATATCTATTCCTTTCTTGTATATCTATTTGTTTTATCTTTATTATTGGACCCGCTTTTTTCTTGATCCTTGTCAATCTCTACAAGTTCTACTACAAATAAATGTTGCATTTGCCAGCTCTTCTAATATTTGTGACTGTTTTATTAAAACGATTGCTGACAACTTTTCGTGAGAAAGATTTTGACAATATTTAGCCATAAAAGTTCGACTTATTAGTGGTGTATGGAGAAAAAGAGCCTCGCTTACTGTAACCCATTTATTTCATTTAAAAATATAGACGATAAAGTGCAAATAAAATGATTGATACATTTTGACATGCCATATTTTCCTTTTTGCTTGCTGACATTTCTCATAAAGAAATATGGGCCAAGTTGGACATGATGCTAATGTCGAAAACAAATGCAAAATGCACAAGCACGAACCACTTGATCTGAGTTATTGTAATGGCATAGTCGACGGCGATGCTCAATTATTTTGATTTGCCTGCAAAGGCCATCTGCCATCAGGGGCGTAACATAAAGAACAAGTAAGGAACTAAAATTTGTAAAATTTTTAACATTATACCAAAAGATCGGATCTTCTTTCACACTTATTCCATAACCACAAATAATTATCTAAATTTAATATCCATTTGATGTTATTATTTGAACATCGAATGCCACAATACATTTCTTGAAATTGGTAGTATCAAACTAAGTCTGACACCACAATCCTTATAAGACCAAAATTCATAGATTTCGTGTTAGTTGCTTGGAGTTCCCGATTTTTCCCGCTCTCTTATAAATATAAACCATTAAAAACAATATCATACACTCGTTGTATATATTGAAGAGAAATAAACACAAACCGCTTGTGCAAAGAAAACACATTTTCTTTTTTCATACTCCTCAAATATAACAATATGATGGAATCCCAGCAAAAAAATCAACGACAATCTTTTTTACTCGTTCGCTTGATTAAACCTCGCCGAGTCGTATCCTTTTATAAAAATAAAGAGATGACCTGGGTCAAATTAAATTAAATGTTTTCTTAGGTCTTTCCCGAGAGAACGACTTATACAATAAAATAGTGGAGAAGGACTACGCACACGCGCCGTTATCACGCAAACAATAACAATTGAATAACCGAATAGCAGTATCACGTTCTATTGTCATGGATTATTTATGGCAACTAGTCCTGTCGGTACATTCGTATTAAAAAAAAGTTTTGTGGTAATAATTTTTAAAGAGCTAGGTTATACAATAATAACATGCACCCTATAATTAATTCCTTTGCGGGTGATTTCCGCACTGCTTTGCATAGAAAAAGAGTAAAAAATGTTGGTACTTGGAAGGGGTGGTTCTGTATATTACAAAAATTGTTTGTACTTATATATTTATCTTAAAATTCCACGATATTGTAAAATTCTTTAAATATTTTTATTACTGTTTTAACAAAGTTTTGTAGCATCTTCAGATAAGATTATAAGAAACTAACAGATATTTGACAGATACAGATACAGACTTTATTTTGATATAGAAGTTCTAGCCAATAATATTCTTCATTTTTTAAAACATTTGCTAATAATTATATGTGTAAGTCTTTTTTAATAAATATCTAGGGTTTCATACCATTATATCAGAGACAGTATCCAAATTCAGATTCTCATCATTGATACTTCCCTAGAGCAACTATTTACTTATTCTGCTTCTGCTACTTCCTCTTCTATTATTTGCTTCCGTTCCGCTTCTTTTTTGTATTTTTCTTCTTCTATTCCAATTTGCAACAAATTCTTTGACAGGATTTGCTAGCCTCAACTTCAGCTAAAAATATCTTTACATCTTTTCTAATTTGAATCATTTAACCTTGTTTTATGAGCTAATAATTGCTTCAACTTTTATTCTACCTCCAATTTTGTTATACATGTTTCATTCTACTTTCTATCCTCTTCTTCTTGCTGTTGCTAGTTTCTTTCTGACATGTCTTTTATTTGATCAGTTATGGTCATTTTCGATACTAATGTAATCCTTAATTTCTTTTCTACTTCATCGTTGTATTATTTATCCATCTATCCTTTTAGTTCTTCTGAAATCTTGAGTAATTTCTTCCCTCTCTCAGTTTGATTTCTTTTCCAATACCTAAGTGTATTACTATTCTTTTTATTTTCTTTTTCCTTTTAGTTTCTTTGTTTGCCCAAACTTTTCCAACAGGTTGTTATTGTGTGCTTTTATTTAGGAGGTGTTGTTCGCTTTTTCTATTTTTTCTTCAATTACCTCCGTTTTTTTTCTCTTATATCCCGGTTAATTTTTAATTAATACTGATTGAGTAATTAAATGAAGCGCAGGTAAACTGAGTCACCGAACCTTTGATCAGGAACCACTTGAGAGCTATAAATTACTTTTCTGTAAGAGGGTCACTATTTGAATATCGATTATCACTAGAAGTGGTGGCTTGGCGCAACAGTAAGACAGTAAGTTAATAATAAAGTCATTTAGTAACTCGTACAGAATTATTTCCTGCGGACGTACGTACGCCTTTGGTCACCTGCGATCGCGATGAGCTTGATGGTCGGTCTAACGGACACCGTTCGATTGCCTGCTCTTCTTTTCTTATTTATTTTGTACTTCTTTTTTTATTTATTCGTCTGTTTGCTTGGCTGTGGCTGGAGGAGTATGTCGAGTCCAGGTGAAGGTTGACGGCATTTCGCGACCGTATATGAACTCGTAGAATGTTCAATGAATAAAAAATTGCACTTAAAATGGACGACAAAACCAGACATTCACGTGAACTACCCCGAAAAAACAATTTATTTACCAAGTATATTGCTAGTAGCTTCAGCGTCTTTAGGCTAAATACACATATATAAGATAATCATTTGATAGTACCTACGAGCATAATATCATTTATTTTAATAATTACAATTTCCTTACTACAATTAAATTACAAATTACAGATAATGTATATAAAAATTAATTTTTGTATTTTAAAAACAAAATCCTGGTTTTAATGTTTATTTTTAGATCATGATAAAATTCTGCGTGCCATATTTCACTTCTGGCATAATAACATATCAATAATAAAAACAAATTTCTGCTGAAATTCTCTAATTAGAACCAGTGCGTTATTAATGTTAATAATATCCAGCACCCCAACTGATTATGTGTTTGTGCGCGATATTTGACATGTTATTGGAAAACGCGTTGAAATATATCGAAATATAATCGCGAATATTTCCATAACTGTTTTCTACTAGCCTTCCTAAAGCCGACCATGCATTTTTCCTTTTTAAAACAACGTTATAGAAAAATATGAGTTACAATCACAATTTTTGGAGGACTTCTCAAAATAATTGTTATGTTTGACTACACGAGCCGTAGAAGAGTGTCGTAATACTAAGAGTGGTTTAATGCAAGTATCTAATTAAAATAGTAAATGCAGGGCGGGAGTTCTCATAACATTTAAGTCTTAGAATCCATATTCCCTTAAAATCTCCATGATATTTCAGAAACCTCCGTAGTTTCTAGCGAATTTCTTTAATACCTGCTTAAATTTTGATACACTAAAGAACATATCCTGAATCTTGTCATACAAACTGCGTCTGGTGGCATCCACCGTGTTGACATCCTTATTTGTAACTATTAATATTTTGCTTCAGAGGTCTTTTAAAGTTTTCTATACAAGATTTTTACGTTAACTTTGTGTTCCAAGCAACCTATAAGATTGAAAAAACTATTAGTTAACATTGGAAAAAATAGCATTTTTGGGATTTGTATGGTCTGCTTTAGCGAGGCACATAATTTCCTTTTTCGTCTCTACATATTGACCGGTCTATTTGTTTTAGTCAGTTGGGAGTTTGCTTTTATTTCATTTTATTTTTATTTATTTATTTTTTGTATCGATTAGGCGAGGCCACTAACTAAATAGATTTGTTGAAATGTGATTTTAATGAATAGTTGAGTGTGTGTTGAACGCGTCAAGCAATGAATAATCCAACCGGATCAGGTTTTACAGAATGTGAAATTATATTTCTTGCAAAAAACTAATTGGGTTTTTATGCGGCTAGATACTCCTCCAATAAGAATGGTGTTGAAAAATCAACAGTTCTTTTTACAGTGCGTACGAGCGTTTACCTAAATGAAGAACTGATGTATTTATAATATTTCCTTATTCGTGGCTCATTTTATGAAGGAAATTGCGTGGAATGCTAACTTAAAATCTATGAGCCACACAATATATAAAATCATGGTTTTAAAATTAGTTAAGAACTAGCATAAATCTATGTAATAAAACTTTTTTAATTCCAAGTAGGTCTTTGCTCCGATATTGAACTAATTTAAATTATTTCAAATCCTTAAATCCATTTAAGCACCAGATTTTGGTCTTCTGTATAGTTCAAATTCAAAGTATCAAAGTAGATATAAAACAAGATTTTAAAATAGCAGAAACGTACTTCTCCCGTTCTGTGTAAAAGTAAATTTTCTCATGATAATCCACTTCCCGAATATTAATCAAATTTGTTAAGTAATTTTTGATTACAAGTAATTTCTAACAGAGTTTGTTTCAGTAAAATCACTGACAATTTTATTTTAGGGATACCACGGGTTTTAAATTTGCAGTCAGTCATAATTTTTGGAATTTTGGATCATGTTGAGGTTCTTCTAACAAATTAATATTAGCATGATCCGATTTTAAAGATTAGTCATCACCATTGTACATAAAATCTTCCTCTTAATCAGCATCCATTTCAAATAATGGACTATAAATGTCAAAAGTAGCAACCGACTTTAAACTAATTTCTTTATTAACTCATTCACTATAAATATCTAAGTAAATATTTTCTGGAACTGAAAGACTTTCAGATTCACTGACTAAACTCTCAGACTTATTTTCTTGGTACAAGTTTCCATATACGTTGATGTTAACTTCCAAATTCTCTTTAGATTTTTGAATAATTTTGAGTAACTGATATAAAATTTGGTTCATTAATATCTCCAACATTTTCTAGTCGATACTGATATAACACCCTTTGTTTTTCTTCTGATTGGTAAGTACATTCTATGCATGCTTCTGGTTCATGTACAACCAAAGTAAAAGACAACTTGAACTCCAAAAAATCATGAACAATATAATACATTGCTTTTCCTTCACAAGTTTTCAATGAACTTTTAATTTTATTATAATTAATGGTTTTTGTTTGCTAATTTGCTCATCTTCATCCAAAGCAAGGAACATACTGGCACGTAATTTAGCCTTAACTTTAGCCAGTGTTCCATTTCACTTTAGAATTTGTGTAATTAAATACTTTAATTCAACTTCCTCTTCCACTGACATATCCTTAAGGTTTATTTGTACATGTATGAAATTATTTGAACAATGAAAAATTTTAAATTTAAATCAGTGAAAATTTTATGTGTGTATAATGCATAAAATAATAATTTGCTGTCGTTAGTAACGAAAAACAAACGGAAGACTTCTTGGTTAATTTCCGGAATCCACTTTTTATAGAGAACAACAAACAAAAAATGTTTAACAGACTTGTATTCATTTACTCAAAGTCTGCAATTTTTCTTGGAATACTAGTTGCATACGTGCCAAATTTTAGGTGTTTTTTTTTCCTACTAAATTTGAACTAAACTAAAACTTCTAATTATTCTTCTCTTTGGTTTGAATATATCACCGGGATCCATATCATCCTGTTAGATGGTGTGAGTAGCGATTCTCCTATTCTCTCCATACGGTTTCTTATTTTTTTGCATCTTTAACATTTACTGACCACTTATTTCCATTTTGTGTCTCATCCTTCCATCTTGTGTCTCATCTTTCTAACTCATTTGAAATATATTCTTTGATATTTTTCTTTAACTCTGACCTGTTACTCTTGCCATTTACATGGTGTGCGCCAAACATTCGATTCCTCTATAACTCGTTTATTATTGACTACAAATGGGCTTCTTAATATTTTCCTTTCTTGTCTATCTATCTATGTTATTTATTCTCTATGTGATCAATATAGAAACCAACAGTAATATCAATTTTGATCTCAATGCTCGCTTAATGAGAAATAACATTTGTTCACCTGTGTTATACGATATGATACTAAACTTGGGTTTTTAAAAATTGATAGGTATCTTGAATTTTTATGGTTAGTAATGTAAGTATGAACTTTATATTACTGAAAATATGAAGAACCCCAGAGCTTGTCCAAGAGAAACACTATCTATAAATCTGGTGAAAGTTGACAAGACGTCCACATAAATCGGAACATAAATGTTATTAAAAGAAAGAATATGACCATCATATTACTATCAACCCTAAATTGCTCATTTTACCGAACCACCCTACGGAAATCCGAATCTGCTTCATTTTCGCTGACGCCGAACCGCCACCGGCCTTTTGGTAAAGGCCTTTCATAAAAAATCCATCACTGACCAAAATGTTGTCTACACCGAGTGCTGCACTATTCGCAATCATGGTTTACTTTCCACTGCTCTCAAAAAATCCGAAAATGTTAGCTTTTACTTATATATCACCACCAATTTTAAAATTAGTGAGTATCTGACTTAATAGTGATCAACGATCTATTTTTTGAGCAAAACATTTGTATATTTACTTCCAAAATGTGCGAATATTAATCAAGTTGTGCAAAATCAAAAGGGGTAATAATGAATGAACCCGTGCCATTAAAAAAATGCGTTATATCTATAGCAAAACCCTTTTTGTTCTCATTGTGGAACATCTGTCTCTTGATGTCGACGATATGCCTCGATGTTAAATTAACGTTTATTTTTTGAAATGTGTTACAAATTTGTCTCTCCGCTTCTGTTTTCAACATCGTTTATGTCCGACAAAAACGGATGCCACCAATACAGAAAATGGTTATTGCGTTTTTTATGGAGGTAATACTAAAAGACTGCCAACGATTTGCTTTATTTTTTATTCAGACAAACTTTATTGTACCAATTCCCCTAAACAGATACAGTCTGTTGAAAATCAAAAACGTTTTTATAATTTTATGAGTATTTTGTTTTATTTCAGAGCTGTGAACGAGATTTTTCGAAAGATAATTATAGACAATGGAGGTATAGAAGTTAGAACTGCACTGTTAGTTGAACCGTTAAACGTAGGTAAAGAGCGGAAAAGTGCGGTAATAAAACTGATGTCAGATAAAACTACGATGAAATTTGTGAATGAATTCTAGACTGGTTATTCTTATTTAATTTACAATATTTACAAATATTTATTTTTTACTCCTAATATACATACAGGGCGATAATAATGCATATTTTTAAATGGTTTATAGAACTTGTCATTTACAACAAAATATTGTAATAAAATGAACTAACATCATTAGTTTACCCAAAAATTTATTTTAAACATTTACTCGAAAATTAGTACATGGCAACACCTCACACTTTTAATAAAAATATGTGTCATATAAACAAGGAATATCTACCTGTTGAATCATAAAATTGTGTTGGTTTGCAGATGATTCAAATCATTTAATCGTTTGGTAAAGTAGTTTCAATAATTCTAAATACCCAAAGTGTACTAGAATAAATTTTTAGAATGTTTAAATTCGTTGCTTATTTTCCAAGTATCGCGCTGTTGCCGGCTTTAGTTCCTTTTTAGTAAATATTTTGATAGATCTAAAATAGTAATATTTACTTTTTTGAAAATTACTGACTTTAGAAGACATTTTTATTCTGCATACGTTATTATACTTCATCCCTAAAAATGTGAGATATACTGTATATACCTAAACCATCTTTGGTACTATTTTTACACATACTCATAATCTCATATAAATATATATATAGTATCTATATTTCCTTTTTTTCCTTTGTTTTGGAAAGGCAATTAGCAAAAAGTATTTATTGTTGTTGTTACTCAATCTGAAATCATACTTAAAATATGACCTTTGCTCATTTTTTTCCTGAATTGAATGTGATCTAAAGATATGATGTTTTATATTTTATAGATGTAATGTATTTCACCCGGTTTCATGAATTCCTCAAGATAATAAATATCATATATCTTCATCATTATTATCTCTAAAAGAGCTTAAATGGAAATAAAGATATACATCTATTCCGTGTTCTAAACACCGATTCCCGAAAAAAAACCGTATAAAGGGCGATTCGCGATGAAACCCATAAAATAATACTTTTGTAACTGCCGCAACATGATGCGCCTACACACAATATTACTGTATATATCTTCGAAATGGCGAAATTATTTAGGAAACGGCGCGTTTTGAATTATTCACATCATTTTTATTATTTTTATTGAATATCGCCATCTACATTTATGTACCAGGAACGCGATTTCTCCGAAAATATTACTGGAATATTTATCTGAATAGGAATGAGTTCGGAAAAATATATAAGAAAAAAATATCCCTATGGGATATATAAATACGATAAACTGTGCAATCAAGAAATTACAATACATTTTCTAAAATTTATGGAAATCTTATCAATTACCTATTTCGCGAAATAGTTATTTTATCAAATTTCTGCAACCATTTTCAAATCGGTATCTACATTCTTATCACTAAACTAATATCAAATTTTATACTATCGCATTTACATTTTAAAATTCATAATATGGAACGTTATTACAAAAATCGCAAAAATCCTTGATATATATAGTCCCGCAGTAAATATCCGTTTTAGTGTCATAGGAACATAATTATGTAAATACAGCAATATTTAACAAACACTAACATTACATTTTGTAAACAAGTTCTTTTGAAGAAGCCGGTAAAATTCTATTCCGCCTTAATGATAATAACCTAATTAGTAATTCCTACTCATTATCATTTTTGTAGTCACTTCTAGAAATAGCGATTATGGTTAATTTGACCGTTAAAAATTATTCATAAGAGGATTTTGACCCTATTATTCCACTACACGCTAATAAAAAGAATAATACATTTTTGAACATTATCACACAAATACAATTTTACCAACATCAAAACCAGTTCCAATACTTAAAAGTTTTTAAACATGGAAGAATTTGTAAACCGTAGAAATAAAGTAAAAAGTGTTTGTAGAAATTAAAAGAAAAAATGGATGGAACAAAAATTTGCAGTATTAAAAGAAAGTATTGTTAATAAAGGTACACGAATTTTCTATCAAGAAGTGAACGAAGAAAAAAAAGATTTGTACAAAAAATATTATATTACTGAAATAATAATGGAATCTTAATAGGTAGGTAAAAATAAGGAATGACAGTAACGTATGTATATATGTTAATAAACCTAGAAAAAAAACATAGGAGAAGAAAAACAACAGCAAAGTACGAAAGAGAATATCCAAGATATCTAAGCACAAACTTAAGAAGAGGTTAAAGAAATGATAATAAAATGAAGAACAAAAGTAATCACGAAATCATAGCTGTTTTAATAAAAGAAATATAATAGAGGTAAATATCATAAATACGAAAGAAGAAGAAGAAGGTTTCTCATTAAACTATATACTTATTTACAAAATTCTACCACCCAAATACAAAAAAATAAGAAATTAATAAATAAAAAAGAAAAGAAAATATCTCATCAAAATATACACAGGGTGGTGTTTCGGAATAGTATGTCATAAATTTAAGGGATGATTCTAAGAACGATTTTGAGAAAAACAGTTTATATGGACCTAGGTCTGAAATATAGGGTGTTAAAGTTTGCTATATTTTTTGTTTTTTTTTAACAAATCCGGATCTGTATGAAATATTTTTATCAATTTTGGTGGGCGTAAGTTAGGTGTAGAAACACATATTTTAAAAGAAAAACGAATTTTTAAATTAAAACAAACAAAAAAATATAGTAAAATTTCATATTTCATATAAACTTTTTTTCTCAAAATTATTCATAGAATCGCCCCTTAAATTTTTGACATACTATTCTGAAATACTCTATATATACGTATTCACAAAATTAATTATTATTCTATAGATATACTGTTAGAAAATATAAAGTATTAAACCTACTAAATCCAATTAACAAATATTAAACTTATGACAAAGAAATTCTATTTTTTTTTTAAATTTTGTATAACTCTTTGACCAAAAAAGGATCTGGCTAATTGGCCTACGCCAAAGCCAATCAACTAGCAAAAAAAATCTTAAAATCAAAATCTGTGCCCAAAAAATTGAAGAAAATGATTTATCCAACAATTATTCAACCAGTGCTGTTGTATGGGGCAGACTTAATAGATATTA
The DNA here is from genome assembly GCA_951812935.1 of Hermaeophaga mercurialis. Classification (NCBI taxonomy): domain Eukaryota; kingdom Metazoa; phylum Arthropoda; class Insecta; order Coleoptera; family Chrysomelidae; genus Hermaeophaga; species Hermaeophaga mercurialis. The sequence goes on along the minus strand of OX638359.1, from coordinate 42,097,805 downwards.
AACTCTAAAGATGAGCAAAAGCTGGAAAATTTGAAGAGAAAAATCCTAAAACGAATTTATTGGACACAAAATTAAAATACTCTTAATTAAAAAGACCTAATCGATAACTATAAGAACTCTACGATAGTAAATATCTGCAGTCGTATGGTGCAAACTAAAAAGTTGATTTGATCACGGGTAGCAAATGTGCTACAATCTAGATCCAGAGGCAAAAAGCAAAGACACAGAAAGAAGTAGCTACAAGCAATTGAGAAAGACATAAAGATGTTAAATATACATAATTAGGTATAGAATACAAAACTAAATAAGAACATATAATGAGAAATTACCAACCAAGCCTGAGGCATTCAAGACGTAAAGCTAAAGGAAGAACAGAAATTAATAAATAATTTAAAACAATTAATATGTCACAAACACCTTCGTCAAAACTACAAAATATGATGGCAAAATAAGTAATAATGGATTATAGTCAACAATCCAGGACTAATAAAATAGAGATTGACAAGACCGCAGTGACATTGTGGTGTTTTTATTGTCACTGAATTTTTTACCACTATAAACGAAAAATCGTGAAATAAAGTTTAAATAACAATAACATTTTCCGTCGTTTTATCTACATTTTGATATATTACTAATAAATTTGTTATTATCACTAGCAAGAATACTATTTCAAACCGCTTTTTTTATCTTGTTACTGTTAAAATTTCATTATGTTTGCTGAAAAGGAAAGAATAACGATTCTGATAATAAGAAATTACGGTGATCGTAAAAGAACTTATGATGAGGTGGCTCAATTATTTAATGATAATGATAAATATCCTAATCGTAACCCGATTACTAAAACTGCAGGTTGGAGGATTGCGATGCGAATTGAAGAAATGGGTTCAACTAAAAATCATTCTAAAAGTAGCCGACCAAAGACTGCAACTAATGATGAAAAATCGTTAGACCTTATGCAGACATTTGTAGAAAATCCTTGTGTGTCCATTCGAATCTTATAGTGTAGGATCCTTTCGTACTGTTCTTAAGAAAAATTTGCTGATTCAGGAATTATCTGAAGATGTTTTGATCGGAGAATAGAATTTTCTGAAACCATAATGCAAAATGTGTGTATGATGAAACTACGTTCATGTTAAATGGTATATTTAATAGCTATAACTGCAGATATTGGATGAATGCGAAAATATAGCACGCAAAAGCTAAATGGTTGGTAGGTATTATCTGGACCACTGCTATTAGTCCATTTTTTATAGAATGCATTTAAGATGGATCACAGTATTTGGATTTGTTGCGAAATCAAATAGCTCCTGCAATAAGGATTGTTGTTGGTAACAATTTCCATGACAGGATGGTGCATCGTCAACTTTAACGTTGAAGTTCGAAATTATTTAAATGAAGTTTTCTAAAATAAGTGGATAGAAAGAGGGGGCACAATTGAGTGACCAGCAAGATCTCCCGATTTATCACCCTTAGAATATTTTTTATGAGGATATCTCAAAAACATTGTATGTAAAACATGACCGCCAAAAAAAGGAAAACCCTTTGAGCATCTAATTAAATAAAAATAATAAGCCATTTGTTCCTGTTATTTATTTCGGTAATAAATACAGTCCTATAATTATTTTCATTTTTAAACAACTTTGAAAAGAATTTTGCGCTTTTAACGGTTGTACTTGAAAAATTGACTGGAAAATTGAAAAAATATACAGGCTGTATAATTTAGCAAAATATATCCTACCCTTATTTTGGAGCAACGGTGCACCCGTTGACTAGTACAGAAAAATTATTTATTTGAAGAAACTTTTATTGAACACTTTTGTTAAACCTATCAGAAATTACGTTACTTTTTATACAGCATGTCATGATATTATTGAAGTACAAAATTCATTTTACTGACAGATATTAATAATAATAATAACTCAATTTTTAATGGTTCTGTATGAGATCCCTGAGGAGCAGTTAAAAGTTTAAAAGTTTAGGTTTAACGTAACGTGTATTATTCAAGAAAAATCGAAGCTCTAGATTGAATTTGGTTTTATATCTTATACAAATAAAAGGGATTTTTTGTAAGGCTTACCAAATTTATAGGAGAATTTTAAACAATCTTCCAAAACTACAAAAAAATATATGACCAGAGGAAAATTGCACTCATTTTTTTATATATATATATATCTACTTGTGTAAAATACCAAACCAAAACTAACTAAAGAAATAAATCGGAAAATCTAAGAATTTCTCTGCGATTTTAGAAATGTAAATAAAAAATGTTGATTTGTTTATTTTTTACGAAGCCAAAATCAAAGTTTCCACTATAATAATTTCCGCGAAATCAATATTTATCGCGGTTATCATAGATATTTCCCAATCATTTAAACCGCGGAAGTAAACCTAATAGATCCGATTTTAAAGGGAGGCGTACGATTTCGATCAGCACGTGCGGCATATTTGTAAACACACTCACCTGTGTGGAATAGGGTTGACAGCTCAACCTGATCCCGTCCTGAGTCAGTTTCTCCCTCAGAAGAACTTTCAACTGGACCCTCGGTATCTTCACCAGTTCCGCCTTCCCTTCCTCGTACTCATCCAAATATTTGGCCACTTCTTGTCCACTTTCCGCGGAGGAAGACGCTCCAGGCGAGGCGTTCAGCCGTGTTTCCTTCTCGGACCTCCCCGAAGACGTTCTGGAAGATCTGCTGGCACTCACATCGTCACAAAAACACTCGTCGTGGATCGCGGCACTCTCCTCGAGGGTGAAATAGACGGAAGCGGCGCCTTCTTCGCGAAGAGTGCGAATAGATTGCAACAATCTGCTCCGGTGCACCGGATTAAACACGCCGATTGCGTCAAGGTCGGGGTCACCAACTTGCTTGCATATTTCCAAATCGTCGTAGCCGTTGTCTATGAAACTTTCGGCGTAGTGACCGAGGTGCAAGGACCTCAGCCATTCCGCAACGATGTTGCCAGACATGGTTTTTGGCGTGTACATCCGAACTGGACGCGGCACTAACGCGGTCTGATACCAAAACGGCCGTGTGCGTATCTTCCGACGTTCGAAACGTCGGTCGGCATTCCGCTCTTGCATCGACCTGATGCCACATCTCCGACTCGCGGCGTCCCCAGAAACTGTTCCGTCAAGTCTATCTATATACATTTCGACACAATACTCGCCTGCGAGGAAGACTAATTCAATGTTAACACTGTATATTGCTATTATGAAGATCATTTTATAAAGGGTGTTTCAATAAAAGCGCAAGATTTTAAGGTTAAATAAAACATTATTTTCTCTAGCAATGTATTCAAATATTTATTGATTTATAATGCATACATTTAGGAATTATGTATAAAACAAAATATCGTGTAAATAAATGACCGCCACGGTTTTGCTGGCACACGCGTACTCTTTTGACAAAATTTTAAATAACGTTATTGTATACGAGGTCTGTTCAAAAAGTATCGCGAATGTTGTTTTTTCAAAAACAATTTATTTATTCACTAACATCTATTTTGTCCCCTTCAAAGTAATTCCGCTTGGATATAATACATTTATGCCAACGTTTTTCCCAATCCTCGAAGCACTTAAAAAAATTATTTTTTGTGATCTTGTTCAGCTCCTCTTCGATGCCGTCTTTATCGCTTGAATCGTGGCGTAGCGTCATCTTTTCATGGGCCTCTTCAGTTTTGGGAAAAAGAAAAAGTCACGGGGGGCCAGGTCTGGAGAATACGGTGGCTGCGGCATCGTTGTTTTTGGCCAAAAATTCGCGCACAAGCAACGATGTGTGAGCAGGAACGTTATCATGGTGCAAAAGCCAATTTTTGTTCTTCCACAAATCCCGGCGTTTCTGCCGGATTGCTTCTCGCAAATTGCGCATAACTTGTAGGTAATATTCCTTATTGACTCTACGACCCATTGACAAGAACTCATGATGCACCACGCCCCTGCAATAGAAGAAAACTGTGGAGCAAAACCTTCACATTCAACCAAACTTGGCGCGTTTTTTTCGGTCTTGGCTCATGCGGCAGCTTCCATTGCGATGATTGAGCTTTGGTTTCCACGTCATAACCATAAACCCATGATTCGTCACCAGTTATGACCCTCTGGAGCAAATTTGGATCGTCACGGACAGAGTCCAACAGCTCCTTAGCAATGTTAACGCGACATTGTTTTTGTTCGAAATTCAGCAATTTTGGCACGAATTTTGCGGCGATCCGTCTCATGCCCAAATCATTGGTAAAAATTGAGCTAATCGATATGGTTAGGTCCTCAGCAAATTCTCTAATGGTGATTCGACGATTGGCCAATATTATTTTCTTCACTTCATCAATGTTTTCGTCCGTTGTTGATAAGCTCGGGTGTCCGGCACGCTTTTCGTTTTCGTTTTGTACCACCGATAAACGTTGCCTTGGTCCATATGCCACAGTCAACATACGGAATGCGTCAGCGCATTTGATTTTGTTTTTCACACAAAATTTGATACAGATTCTTTGATGGCAAAAATCAAAGACAAGCCACAACACGTCCAACCAAAATAGCTGTCAACAATTAATTAAACATTCAAAATGGCCGACTTTGTCAGCATAAGTGAGGTACATGAGTACCCACCTAACGCCATAAAAAAATCGAAAATGGATTATATGTAGCCCGCGGAAATTCAAAATTTGCGATACTTTTTGAACAGACCTCGTACATGTGGCGGTATTTCATTGATACAGCGTCTAATTTCGGCATTCAATATTTCGGTGGTCGCGGGCTTGTTGGTATAAACCTGTGACTTCAGATAACCCCACAGCCAGAAGTCCAAAGGTGTTAAATCATAAGAACGTGGCGGCCAATTCTGGTCACCAAATCGGGAAATGACACAACCAGGAGCAAACTCGTGCAAGACAGTAAATGTTTCACGAGCGGTATGACATATGACACCGTCCTGCTGTAATTAACAACAAATTAGCGACAATATGAATAGTCACCTGCTTACATGCTGCATTGCGTATGGCACCTAAAGAAGAAGAACAAGATATTATACTAGTTACTTTCATTATATTTACTAAAAATTACTCAGTTTTCCATTTATTTTTGGTGGCAAGTGAGTACTTCGGAAAATGATGCCCAAAATAATTTATACGCACATTAGTCGAAATACCATAATCCCTATACATTTTTATCCAGAGGGAAAAAAAATTCCATATTCTTTATTCAATAAATAACCCCAACAACTGCTGATACGTGAGTTTTTAGTTATAGTACTATTTGGTGTTTAAAAATTTTAGAGGAATGTCCAAACTGGGAAAAATATTTTTTTTTCGATGAATACACAGATTCTTTTAACGTTCTCCAACAAAAGAAATCCATTTATTTGGATACTGGTTTTACAAGTCTCTAATAATAATACTAAAATAAGACGGTGTTCAATCATACATAAACCAATGTGCTAGCCTGAGTTGTAGAGCACCTCATCAAATAGGTTGAGGAGAGTGTGTTGGAGAAATTCTAAATAAGTTTCTACATTTAATCGATTCGATAAAAAACCTGAACTCATTAAATAACGATCAATAACACCGATCCAAACATTTATTTTAAATTTGCGTTGGAAATGTCGAGGAGTTACTGAATGAGGGTTTACGTCAGAATACTCATGATAGTTATGTAAATTTGTAATAGCTCTGCGGGTAAACGAAGTAAAGAAAATGAAAATAAAGACTGGTTTAACCAAATTTTCCGGTAATATTTCTTGCACTTTTTGAATATGACATGTGTGTAGTAGATTACGTCTGATAATTCGGTGCGCAGAAGTTTGCGAAGTTCTTCGTTTTGTGCCCTGATTGCAATAGCACGTTCTCGAGTGATACTGAAAAATTGGCCTTGTTCTTGAGCCCGTTTTTCCACATTCGGAAATGTTTCTCTATGGAGAATCCACACGCTAAGAAATATTCTTCTATATTTTTGGAAACGTCTTGTGCAATTTCTAATAGCATGTGAACCTGTTGGCTGAACAAAAGCTTTCCGGCAACTATCAACACACTCAGAAAGCAATTACTAAAATTAAATTACTTTTTTCTTGATCATCAACTTTTGAATGTTGGATGATTTTAAATAACAGCTGTAATACGTGTTTTTAGTTATTCGGGTTTTAGTTGAAAAAGACAAAGTTCTTTGAAAACACAAGAGCAAGAAATATTTTAGAATTAAATTCCTCGTAAAACTTTTTAAGTCAGCCAAAGGGTTAAAAAATTCTGTTATATTTTAATGAAACATTATCCCGTATCAACCCTTTAGAATGCTACAATTGAACACTACTGTTGATTAATGCTCTTCGTACACTCACAACGCGTACAAAATATGGTTTGGTTTTTTCGAAATTTGAAACCCCACTTTCAAGCTTCTAACTTTTCAGGGATGCATCTTAATATAGAGGTAAGTTGCATTAAATCACCACCTTTTAGATGGCCTACACGCCCCGCTCTGTTCGGGTTCTTATACGAATCACTCTGTATATACTTATAAGCAATACAAAAGGATAAATGTCTGCTGCTAATTCGAAGTATATGGCAACGTAGAAAAGCAGGAAGATAAGCGCATTCGCGGCCGACCTCCGCCGGAAACGGTCGAAAATTCCGCGGAAGGGTTGTCGCGGTTTTCTTTGCTCCACGTTTCGCGACTTTCCGATGTCGAGACTGGAAGCACCTGAGGGAGGTAATGCACCGTTGCCGGATCTATAGGCTCCGAATGAGATCTTAGACGGCTGATGGCACCACGATAAATATTGATGAACTTGAAAGGTCGCGGAAGTTGAAAGAACTCTGCTTTATCGGCGCGAGATGATTAATGGGAGGCGGAGCTTTCGGTTTTAAATCGCTTTTTACGTTTTCTGAGTGGTTAGCAGACAAGGGTAACTGAATATATTGTAGATGCTTTAAGACATTTGCATATTAAAGTTGGCTAGTAACGAGCGGTTCTTAAAATGAGTTTATTTAGAAAGCCGATAATAAAATAAAATTGAAAAAATTTCTAGTATAATGCTTTGCAAGATATAAGATCCGGATTCCTAGAATTGGGCGTGATCCAGGTATAGGCAGGGTCGGAATTAGAAAAATGAAAAATAGTAGAAGAGCCGAACCAGAGACGACCTTCACCCATATGTTTAATGGATGAATGATATTTAATATGAAATTTAGTATGTTAAAAAATATATCGCGAATGGGTTTACTAAAAAATTCCTGGTCATACTATTTTTAATTAATTATTGAAAAATGGGTTTTTATTAAGCAGTGCACTCATGAGATTAACGAATAAATTTAATACCAACCGAAAGTATATAGAATATGGAAACGTTGGGATGTCTATTTTTTTCCTGGCGTAACTACTGGGTTGGCAGGTATGAACAGGTATGTCGATTCTAGTTATCTTCACCCATTTGTTTAATAACAACTGTCGACCATTAAAGAGATATTTATAAAAAGTATAAAATAAGTGCTAAGTTCTAAGTTTTGAAGTATACAAGGTGGCGCAACGAAAACTTGACATGAGGGTTTTGGACAATATTATAGTAGAAAATGGACTCGCAAGATCGTGACTTCAACCCTAGACCATTGGGGTGAACAACCCCTAGAATTTAAATAGAGATGAGGGGTCGAGTCGCATATCGTTTAAAAGTCCGTTGAATTCTCTAAACAACGATATGTAGTTTTTTAAATTTGGATAAATTATTTACAAAAAAATGATATTTTTCCGCAAATTAACCTTTTTCTACCTTTGACATTTACAAACTTTTGTTCGCCACTGGACAGTTTTTTTTTGCAATTTATTTGCTGAGATACTATAATTATTTTGTTCATTTTTTCCTCTTTGCTGATAAGAAGACTAATACAAAAACTAAAAAAATGCAATTTCTATTTCTCAGTTGTATAGTGAATTTGATTAGTGTTTGGTACTGAATTTAATTTTAAACTAAAAGAAAACAATGGTTTACTCAGTAGCAGAGAGAACTGAGCTGATTGAATTTTATTATGAAAACAGGCGATGTGTGTAGAATATATCATTTTGTTGTTTGGCAAACTCTAAAAAAGCATTGTTAGCATTCTTACCACATTTAGAAACTACAGGTCGTGTCACTAGGGAGAAGAAATTAACTTCAGTGGATAATACAAAGATTTCGAAAAAAATATATTTATTTACTGATCAGGCTACTTTTATCCGAGACGGAAATATAATTAATATACACAAAACTCGTACATGGAAGGTTGAAAATTCTTATACTGTCCACAGTAAATCAACGAAAATGTTTGATATCATTAGTAATCTTCCCATAAGACTCTATATCCTTCCTAATGATCTAAATGGACCTGATTATCTTCGTTTCTCCAGAGAGGAATTACCTATAAGACAAAGGATTTGGTATTAACACGACGGTAAATCACTTCTCTTTACTTTAAATATGCTGCAGTTTCCATATGAACACTTCCGTCAGAGGTTGTCCTCCTAGTTCTTCGGACTTAAATCCCTGTGATTTTTTCATGGGGCTATATAAAGTAGGTATTTTATAGTTATTTCCTTAAAACTGTTAAGAGACATAATAAATATGGCAGCTGTAAAAATTCGAAAGAATCCTAAGATAATTTGTATGACATAAAGCGGAAAGTATAGGTTTGCGTGTTAATAGTGGACGGCATTTTGAGTAAAATAAGTTTACTGGTAAGTTTTAACAAGCAGCAACTATTATGCTGATTAATAATTTATCCGTCAACGACGCATTTAACGTGCAGTATTTTGAAAATTACATTTGACCGTGTAGCGAAGAATAGTGTTCGAATAATTAGTTTTTTAACTTGAAAATTTATCAAAAAATTTGGAAAATCTCAATTACTGGTATTACACAGACCTCATAGATTTAATATTCGTATATGTTTCAACCATCCCTGTATAATTTAGGTACATATAACATAAATAACAATAACATGGTTTATAATTATGTAAAATATACATGAACACTAGTTATAAAAATAAAATGAGAAAACTTATGGATACAATTTATTGGAAAGCCCACACACCCAAATGTAACACACATACGTAGAAATAAACCTATCTCGTTAAAATCTATTTCTATTAGTTCTTTAACATCCTCCAAACTTTTTTCTTTTGTATAATAGTACCGTATCTTCAATAAAACTAATTATTTTCCTTCTAGTGCATTGATTGAAGATATCGTTTACATAACATTTGTATAAATTATTTAAATAACTTTTAATGAAGTGAATCCTTATTTAAAGCACCCATAAACAAAGAGTAATCCAATGTAATAAATGCCATTTCGAATAGGAATATGACTGTGCTATTTGTCAACCTAGCAACGGCATCTGCAGTTGATACCAAATTGGGTTAAAAAATTATTCAATTCTATTGTATGTTATTTTTTCTTTTTTATACGCTTTAAATACAGAATAAAATATTGAAATTCACCTATAATTAATAAGGTTTGCAACACCAGAAGCGCTTTTAAGTATATTTATAACTACAGGTTCGGAGGAAATGAGGGGATACATTATTTCGCTCTCTCTCGGTTATATGGTAGTATATCATTATTCATATTCTTTTACTCTTTTAAATTCCTTAAGATTTTTGTCTATTCCTGAATATGTATACTTTCTGATAGTATCTATCCTCTTTATTAAGGATGCAAGGATTGATACTATTTCTTTCACGTTGAAATATTTCAATCACATCGTAATTTATTTTTATCTATGAAAAGGGCTACAACTGAGAGAAAATACTTTTAAATTATCTAATCATAAATCGTTTGGGCATCATTTTCTGAAACGATCAATTATATCCAAGAAAGAAGTGGTTAAATAATTTGTTTTTCAGAGTTCAATGTTGTACGTTTTGTTTTCACTTGAACAACTTCACTTTGCACAAATCATAACTTAAAATTAATTTGCAGAGGTTTACCGTATTTGCTGATGTGTTTTAATTCATTAAATTGATAAATTGAAAAGAAATAGAAAAGAAAATTGAAATAGAAATAGAAAAGATAAAGAAATGGGGACAGAATTAAAAACGAGGACATCAGAAAAATAACGAAACAAGAACCCATACTGACAACATAAAAAAGGACAACTAAATTGGTTCGACCATGTTCTAAGAATAAATAAAACTAGAATAACAAGAAAAATTTTAGAAACAAGATATTCAAAAACAAAGGAGAAGACCAAGAAAAAAATGAAAAAATCAACTGAAAGAAGTAGATGCAAAAAGAGAAAAGACATTAGATGAGTTGAAACTAATAACAAGAGATAAAACGAACTGGAAGAATTGGGTAACAGAGGAATCGGAGGCCATATCGGATTCCTCAAAAGGCATAAGAAAAACATGAAGAAGAAGAAGAAGAAGAAAATGAAGTAGCCTTTAGAATGAATTAATTTTAATCATACGATTTCAGATTTAATATGATCCAGTGCCTATGATTTTTAGTTCTTAGTATTTATAATTACTAATAAATATTACATTTTTTCTGTAAAAATGTAACAAAGTACATATATGTATTAAAACAACATTACTTGGAACTAGTCAATTATTCGTTCTAATATCGGTAGATATATTTTTTATTAAAATTGCCACTATTAAAATTAGCCTTAAAATATTAACCATAATCGCAAGAAATAAAAACAAAGATTCTATTTAATTTGGCAGAAGAAGCCAAAAGTAGAGGCTTGGAAATTAACCAAGAAAAAGTAAATATGTGATATCAGCAGAGAAACAACAGAGAACATAAAAAATATCAAAATACAGGACTACAAATTTAAAAAAGCAGAAAATTTTATATAATTAGGTGTGACGATAAATGGAAAAAATGACAAAAGACATAGTGGTAGCAGAAAAAGTAAAACCAGAAAATAAGGGAACTGAAAATATAGTAAGTAGTATAGTATAAAGCCGCTATAAGACCACAATGATGACATATAAAGCATAGACAGTAGGTTTGATAAGTAGAAACGAAGAAGCGTTGAGAATAGCTGAAAGAAAAACATTAAGTAGACGGACAATATAGAAATATGAGAAATATAGAGAAAGTTAATGTTTGGAAGGGAATAATAGATAATAGGATTATAGGACCATACTTTTTCGAAGAAATCTTAACAGATCCTCGATACTTACAATTTCTGCAGAACTTCTTGCTCCCAGAATTAAACCGGTTTTTCACAAACAAAAATGATTTGTGGCTGCAGCCAGATGGTGCGCCACTGCACTATGCTGTCTTGGTGAGAAACTACTTGGACAACGTCTTCCCAAATCGAAGAGGAGCAATTGAGTGGCCACCGAGGTCACCTGATTTAACTCCTCTCGGTTTCTTTTTATGGGGATACTTGAAAAGTACAGTGTACACAAATAGACCACAAACTATTAATGAACTCAAAGAATGGATACACATTGAGATCGCAAAAATAACTCCGGAAGTTAAAGCGAAAGTTCGAGAAGAATTCCCGACTCTTCTTTCGCATTGTATTGTATTTTGGCTGACGGTAAACAATTTGCTTTAAATTTGATTGTACTAAATTATAATATTTATTGTAACATTAAAAATTTAATAAATCATTTTTTTTTCAACATTCAAAAATTAATTACTTAGATATATTGATATAGGTTAATAGATATTTAAAAGACCTTTCAATTGATGTATTGCAGGATTCACTTTTCTATTTAAAATTTTTATTGATGACGTAATCACTCTTACAGAGATGACGTCAAAAATTAAAAGGTGATCTGACGAAGTGCCCAAAATCGAAGGGTTTCAGGATTTTCCCCTAAAATCATCGATTTATGAAAAAATGAATTTATTCCTTTCATTTGGACTGTATACTTCTCTACTTTAGTAAGAAATTCTGTATATGTTCTCTAAAGATCTGGGAAGCAATGAAACTTCTGTGGAGGATCTTTCTTGGGGGTTCGTATAAAGTACAGATTTTACCGATATGATCTGTGATAGAGCAAATATATGGTACTATATGTAGCTTATTTAATTACAATATAATATTTCCGGTTGGTTTCCAGAAGGAATATTCAGCTTTTGGCATCTTCTGCTAGATCTTGCATGTAAGAATTTATTGAATTTGATCAAATTTCTTGTCTTGACTTTATGTTTAAGGTATTATTTGAAATGTATATATGGATAGATCTTACCATCAAAGAATCATAGCGTTGACAGTATTTATATTTTAATTTGTTTTTATAGATTACAAAAAAATGCTTTTATATTTAATTTGAGGTCCAGTAAACGCCACTGGTAAAGTACGTTAAAACAGGATAAGACGCCGCAACACATAAAACGAGATTTGTTTCGTCGTCCTGATGAAAAGACGATTAAATGAAAATTTATAAAGCGGAAGATTGACTCTTGCAAACAGCAGACTTGTTGTTAATAAAATTACCAATCCGTTGGGAGCTAAGCTTCAATGGGATAGATGGGGACATTGGATAGGAATGTTAGTATCAAATGTCCGCTCGCTAATCTAATTGTACTAAATTGGAGGTTTTCCAATCTTGTATGCTTCAATGGTCTATGCAGGTACTGATTCGTGTTATTTCCAACATTTCAGGAGGTAATTAAAACCAGGATTCAAATATCGCTGTCGGTTTATTTGATTGATTTGGAATCGAAATTAAAACATGTAATTCACTTAGGTTCTTAAATTAGTTGATTTACACGTTATTTAATGTTGCTAGTTTGAGTGTTTTAGTACTATTTGCAATATTTTTGTACAAAAATTGTAATGCAGCTGCGTCGTTTTTGAACATTGTTATTGTAGTTATTTTGTTAGAACAAAAAACTAATCCTTAGATACAAAATGTTCGTTCGACAATAAAAATGAGAACAAAAAATTATGTATAAAAAATAACAATGTATGTAATAAAACACGAACAATTAAATCAGTAAAAGATGTATAAGTAGTGTTCTGTTTTCCGTTCAAAGCTAATACTTTGGCTAGTTGCTAGAACTGTATCCAAACTGTAATTTAGGCTTTTGTTAATCTGGTAGAAATTCATTTGAATTTGAACACTAAGAATATATTTTTATTTTTGATAATCAGTATCGGATCACCAAATTTCTCATGCTGTGAACCTAATCAAAATACTGTAATATTATATATATATATATATATATATATTTGTTATGGTGTACCGGTGAGCGCCACATGAATTTATCAACATTTTATCCACGGTGACGTCAAAAAGCGCACTTGATGAAGCGACTTCGAAAATTTTCAGATCATGATTTATGTGAAGTTCGTCTTAACGGTGACAGGCCCTCCATCTACAACTCTCCACTAATTCTTATATCACATTCACATCGGCAATCCTAAGACTAATGTTCTTCGTACTTCGATACGACAGTTTCAGTTTCCGTCTTTTCTACATACTGATTGACTGCTGCTACGTCTACACAAGAAATTTAAAAGAGGCAATAAATAATCTACCTATTAAAAGAATACAGACATCAAACAGATTTTCTTAGCTTCGAAGAAAAGGTAATTTTTAAAACTTTATCGATGTTTGTTTAAATTTAATTTAAAAAGCTTTAAAAACTGGAGAACTAATTAAATATTTTGTATGAGAGGGAGACACGTAATAAAACCACATAAGCACGATCCACAGCCCAGAAGTCGATATAAAAACTTGATAACTCCATAACTTCCCTTAACAAACCCTTGCTTCATCTTCCAGCAAAAGAGAAAGAAGTTGAGTATCATGTTTCGGCAGCAAATCAAACTGCCGTACTTTATATCAAACAAAATAAAAACAGGAGTCTGTAACTCCATTGCCCCAGCCTCTCAGGACTTCTTTGGAAGTTCTGGTCACGTTCCGATTGTAAAGAGAAGTTCAGGTGAAAAATAAAATATGATGGACGAACGGAAAGTTGTGCAAAGTGCTCTAACAACCCGTCCTGGAGGGAGCCTCCGGGGGCTCAATGTCCTGACCTGCAGATTGAACCCGAATCATCGGGGATTTGTCGAGTGAAAGCACTTTTATGAGTTTTATGACTGAATTAACTGTCATTCCTCTTACAATTATTTTAAAAGGAATTTATGGAAACCATGTGTTAATTAGCTACAAATAAGCAGACGCAGTATCGTAGATTAATTGTGGTAATCGCCCATTTTCGAGAAAAACATTTTAATAAAATAGATTAACAATACTTTGAAAAGACGCAAATCCTAATTGCGATTATTTTAATCAATCCTTTATTTAGAAGTACGAGAGTGGGATGTAAACCAAAGTTGGGATAGTGGTGTAACCAAAATGAATTCAAATATTGCAAGTTAGGAAATATCAAATTTCGACAATATCAAAAGTCAGTGCTACTACACCGGAACTACCCCGAAACGTTTCTACAAGGTGAGGTTCCCAAAAGTTATACTAACTAAAACTGTTACGTGCCTCTCTATCTAATTTAGAAACAGAAACGGAACTCGTTGGTAACAATTACTGTGAGAAAAACTTTACACTATATAAATAGTCAAAATAGATATTGAAGGTGTTCATTGCGTTAAGTAATAATAATAATAAATATGAAAAGTTGAATTATACTTATCTGAATTTTCACCGTATTACAAAGTTTTTTAAATTATATTATCTCGACCAAGTTCTCACTACCAATGTAGCATTTTCAAATGGTGAACCCATGAACGAGAAAATATTATTTAAAAAGGTTTGTAAACCGTTGGAAATTCAGTAAAGTACAATTTATCTTTTTATATTTATTATAGATAATTTGCACAAAGCAAATGTTGAAACAATTAATATAATAATAATAATAATAATAATAATAATAGAAAAATGCAACAATTTGCACTGAAAGGCTATAGCTATTTTTAAACTTTTAACATTTCAGTTTAGACAAAAGAAATGAGTATTGAAATATAAAATAATCAAATAATTAAAAATAACTGTAGAATAGTAGACACAAAAATAAAATAATTCTGTACTGGATGAAAGTTATTTCTATATAGGAAATAATTTTTATTTTTCAGTGTTGGTATCATATTGGAATTTAAAATGTTAAAAACCATTTATGCATATTATTTTTCGTTCTGAAAGAAATTATTTTAATTATAATTTAATATTTATTTTCTTCCCGTATTCCATTTTATTTGGTTTAAAAATGTAGGGGAAAGTGGGGTCGCGGGATAATATACCATCACACTGTACAGCAGTATTCCATAAAGTCTGTATTTTTATAAAATTTTAATAACATTTCCAGATGGTTTCATTAAATAGTTTTTGTGAAATATATATGAAGTCAAAACCTAACTATATAGAGTACACGTATCATAAAAATATAATAGACTTCGTTCAAGTACTTTAATCTAAGCACTAGGTGAGTTTATTGAAAATAATGTACATAGAAAGCTCGGGTATAGAATCAATTCCAGTGGCGGCGTAGGTTGTCGCTTTTCTTTTTTTTGCACAATACGTAAGTCCATACACTGTATTATTTTAACCCCCCCCCCCTCTAAAGTAAGTAAATACGAACTTTAAAATAACGTTGATTAACCAAGAATTCCCTTAAGAATAGTAGAAGATTCAATATAATATAATATAATACCCTTTTAATTTACCGCACACATAAATAAAGTGTGTCCTGACCCAAATTAATAAACTTTTCCACGAACGGGTATTTTGAATTTCTAATAGGCCGAACAAATCTAAAACATGAAACTGCTTCCGCTTGTAACTTGTATACACTTCAGTGAAATCCAAATTTATTATGGAGTCCAACAGTTTTATTTTAATTAAGGCCAACAAATGTACGGGTGTTAACAAAGTAAGAGGCGTGGAAATTTACGGACACAAATAGAGCATAAATACTAATTAATTTCTTATGTGCCGTCACATTTAGATTTCTAGAAAAGGAAATTAAAAATGTTAATTTAGATTCAAGAAACATATTATTGGTTTTCTTATGGAAATATTTATGACAACGGTCAACCAGGTCACCATTAAACGTAAAACCGATATTGTTAACGAATTTAAAATTAAAATAGAGTATATATATGTATATATATATAAAGCTCACTATACAGTGTGAGCTATATTAGAAACGGTTTTATTCTCACTGTTATTAAAACGAGCCATCGAAAAAAATCATAATTTAAATTTAAATATTTTGGGTTGGTAATTCCGCTTCCACAATATGGCATTTATTACTTAACATTTTTATTGTAAACAAAGTCTATAACCTCGAAATGATACTGCAACAAAAAAACAAACAAATAATTCATTTAATATCGAAATCGTAGTAAAAATTTATATAAAAATTCGAAATTTGCTGAAAATGTTGCTTATTTACGCCAAAACTCATACCAACTTTTCTCCACAATCCAGCGAAAACTTTATGCAACATTTGTGGTGAGTTCTTGATCCCTTCAGACTTTTTGTTATGCGATTTCTCTGTTCTTCGGGATTAAGAATTGGCGTTAAATAAATCAAATTTTTGATGTATGGCCATACGAAAAAATCGCAACACCTGTATTGATATAGGGTTTCAGTAATTCAGTTTATCATTCATAAAATTCTCCAAGATATTATAATGTTTCTCTGGTCGTAAGTGTTATTGCACCATCTTATTGGAAGTACCCATTTTGTAGTTCATTTATGAATGGGCCTATTATCTCATGCCAATATCGTTCTGCAGTAAGTGTATTTTCAAAAAGGGACCCACCAATCTTCTTCGATATATTCCAACCCAAAGACTAACTTTTTGTGGATGCAATGGTTCTTCAACAAAAAGATGAGCATTTTCAGAGGATCATCACCTCATATTCTGTGGAATAACATATCCAAGCCTCATCTGACAAAAAACTGTGTTAAGAATATCCTCTTTGTTTAGATTATATTAGTACCATTGACAAAATTCCACTCATCTTAGATAATCCACTGGAAGCAGCTCATGAAAATATTGCGGCGTGTAAGACAGTGAAATTCTTTTTTTAGAATGGGGTGACATGTGCCATAAGATAAATTTGTTAGGAAGCAATCAAAAGTTCAATATATTTACCTTTATCTATTGATTGTTTCTAATCCCCAATACCACATTTGAGAAAATGGATAATCTTTATCAACAGAAATTTGTTTGTTAATTCATTACTAAAATGAATGTTTTTGGATTTTCAACAAAACTTGATGAGCTGCTTCAATATTTTCAACTGTACGTTCAGTAGGTGATCCACGTCCAGTTTTCCGACCGACACTACCAGTCTTTCTGAAAAACTTCACAGAACTAGTCAAAATATTCTGAAAACTATTGAAGTGAAACACTAATACAGGATGTTCTTCACTCGCCGTCACACTTCTACGAAAGTAACATTCGATAATTTTTGCTTTTTGTTCTGTGTTGAATACCATTTATTAAATTCAAGTTTATAAAGTTTTGAAAATTTCAACACGAGCAGTAAGTTTTAATTTCAATTTTAAAATGTTGTTCTTTGGAAGTGCCAAAACATGTAAATTTCACACATTCACAATTATGATTTTTCTCGATGGCTCGATAGTTTTTATTAAATCTTGTTTAAGTTTAGTGTTATCAATAAAACGACTTTGGCGTTAGAATTGATAATACGAGTTTTAGTTTTAAGAAAATGTTATTCGTGGAAAACATACGGATCAAAAGCCCAATTAAATAATCTAATTTTACCTTGGAGAAGAAATAATTT
Source organism: Hermaeophaga mercurialis (assembly GCA_951812935.1). NCBI lineage: Eukaryota > Metazoa > Arthropoda > Insecta > Coleoptera > Chrysomelidae > Hermaeophaga > Hermaeophaga mercurialis. The sequence goes on along the minus strand of OX638359.1, from coordinate 42,080,105 downwards.
AATTTCCATATGATAAAGGACCGGCGAACTGCATTAACACTTAATATGATAATAAGTGCCCTAAATACTGGTATAGAACCATTAGGTCCTCATTGCTTGAATATATATATATTATAAGGTTAGTCTTGCCCTATTAATTAAAGCAGAGGTCAATTTACATACAATTTAAAGGAAACCCTTCTTTGCAGAAGGCCAAAATTAATTATGCCATTCGCTTAGTGTGAAAACGCTTAACGGAAAAGGAAATCTACAAAAATAAAACTGGATTAATGAGTTTCATTTTATCCAAATGTCACCACGGATAAACCAAAAATGCATTCTAAATATAGATTTTTTGGAAAATGTGGTGTTAATAGAAATCTCAGATTTTTTTATTAATCAAATGGTGTCATGAACATTTTTATCTATTTTATCAACTCTTCCACATCCGCTTCTGGACGTAAGCTCACTTAAACCTCTAGGCTAAATCCAACTTATTAATACGCTCTAAATATCCGTATCTTTAACTAATTTTCTAGTTGATTCCACAAGACGTCTGTCGATCTCGATTGCGAAATATGCGACTGTCTGGATTTAGCGAGGAACAAAAGATTGGAGAACAAAGGTGTAAAACATGAATTAGATAATGGGGATTCTGTGGGCCAGATGGGCAGAGATCGGCTCTCCAGTCTCCGGCATCGCCGACTTTGCTCCGCTACACATATATCACGAAGACAAATGGCCACTAAATCCTCGTCTACGTCACACCAGACAGAACCCTTTGGTGGACTTTTTCGTTTTCCGGATTTTCCAAATTTTTCTGTGAATGGAAGTGTTTTACATTTAATTAAGGAAGCTATAGATTAAAACTGCATGCACTCGAGTTACGTAAGTATGTAGGTACATATAGTATTTTTTATTAAAAATATTCAGCAGTAATCAATATTTCGATCCAATCCATTTGTTAATTCAATGGTTTATAAATAGTACTGGGTGTCCCAATAAGAATGGCTCTCGGCTATATCTTGGAAACCGTGTATAGTAACTGGAAATAATTTTCAAGTTTGCATGTTCATCCCTAGAGGGAAGTTAAAATGGAAACATAGTAATTTGTTCATTTACGTTCGTTGCGATTCGATACAAAATTTATATGTGTATCCAATTGTCAAATTTGAAAAATTCAATTTGAACTCTTTACAATCAGTTATGAATTTTACATAAATTTTAACATGATTACTAAGGATTTCGAAGTATAATTCTTTAAAATTTCTCTCCAATTGCATACCAATGTTTGTCAACAAATTTTGGTATATATTAATCTTTTTATTCTTTCATCCACTTATTTCATGTTCAAATTTATTCCTTGTAATTTTGATTGTTTCTATCAGTGCATTCTTCCGAAATATTAGATTATTATTTTTTGTTTCACTTAGCTTGTTTTCGTTATCTACATCTTGAGTTTTTTTTTCTTAATTTCTGTGTTTGCTTCTTCGCATTTTATCTTCGGTTTTTCCTCTTATAATTTTTGTTACATCATCTACTTTCTTTCCTAATTTGGTTATCTCAATATTTACATAAGTTTCATGTTCTTCTATTTCTTTCTGGATTAATTGTATTTGTTTTCCTATTTTCCTTGTTCTTCACTAATTTAATCTTGATATTTTTACATCTTGTCTTCAAAATAATTTATTTTCATATCATATTTTGTCCCTTTTGATTTCTTGTAATTGCTTATTTATATTTTCTTCAATTTTCTTTGCGTCTTGTTTTAATTCTAGCTTAATATTTTTTACAATTTTCTTTAGGTCTTCTTTCTTTACCATTTTCTCAAGTCATATTTCTCTACCATTCCTCTTAAGCCTTTATTCTTTACCATTTCTGTTTTTAAATACAATATAATTTTCGTTACTTAGTTTTGCTGTTAAAAAGGAAAGCCTTAATGTCTTGTATTTGTCCACTATTTTCTTGTCCATTTGTCTGTTGTTGAATTGTATTCTTCATTTTTTCATTCATTATATTTTACCAAATACTCCGCGACCCACTTTGTGTTCACCAATTTGTAATGATAATATACTTATTGACTTTTTAAATTCTTTTTATTTTACCTTTCAAATCTGACTACTTTTCTTGACGTCCATTTCAAAATTCTCCCCCAATTTATTTTTTTCGATCTCTATAGTTAAAAAATCAATTTTTATTATGAATTATTTTCTTGATCTTTTTATATTCTATTTGGATCATATCAGCATATTGTCTTACTAGGAGAAAAAAATATTAGTAATAAATATAAAACAAAATTTCCTAACTACATACATGGTTGCATTTATGCATTTAACTACTAAATAAATTATTGAAATTAACTATCTCGAAGTAGATTATTCCTGACTGTTTAAAGTAACCTTTGATAAATAATAAACGATACCTTTAAGAAATAAATAATAAATAACAAGTTTAAAAGCACTCTGTTAACTTCTAGAGTTTCTGTCGTGTTACAACTTACTTAAAAATATGGCTGAAAGGTATTTATTTTGCCCATTGTAATTCAAATTTTACTGAAATTTTTTTGGGGGCAATAATAATAATAATAATAATAATAATGATTTTAAACTCGCGTCGTTGTAATCCAAGTGAGCGAATTTTAAAAATGAGTAATTACTCGACCTCCCTTCTTTTTTTAAGCTTAACCCCCTGGTGACACACCCGTAAGCGGAAGAAATTTATATTAATATATAAAAAAAGTATATTGTTTTATTGTTTGTCATTATACAATTTCCAAAATTCGATATTTTTATAGCCTAATCTAAGACATTCTCGGCACCGTGTATGTATAAAGTCTTGTTTTCAATGCAAAGTTTTTAATTTTGATGTCACACTTTGTGATTCTTGAACACTTATAGATTGAGCTCAAATTAGCTAATAGAAAATAGAATATTTTGTACGGTATTGTTCGGACCACCAAATAAAAATAAAAAATAAAAGAGTGTTTATGGATAATAAGTATTTTATCTTTGGAGAGTAATGATGGCTCAATATTTTACTTTACTTACTTCAGTAATTATCTCTCCTCTCTATAAATTCGGTCTTTTTGAACATTCGTGATACTTATCGTGACTTATCAGGGTTACAAAAAAATGGACCAATTCACTAATTATCAAACAGACAAGAAAAAATTTAAGGATGTTAAACTTTTGTTTTGCTCTAGATATTTTCGTTTTTTATTATATTTTTATATTTGTAACGTGCACTTTGGCCTAACTGTACTCTTTGAGTTATTTCAATATTTTTATCATTTTTGATGCGTATTTCTAATTGTTTGAATGTATGTACTTTTTCATCCCTGGAACTCTCCTTATTTAAGTATGATTTTTCGTTTTATTCCTGTTTATTTCAAGTTTTCTTTTACATACTGCTTTGTTATGTAATCCTGCATAGAGTCTATACCATAGACTCTATGGTATTCTTTATAACGCTGTATATTGCTGTTAAGGGGAAAAATCACTGCTTCAGTGTCTGCTAAATATTTTTTGTTAATAATTGCTCATTGAACCAGAACTTAGTCATGTTGAACAATTTGACAATTCTATTCAATCAAAGAAATTTGGTAATAAGAAAAACACTGCTAACAAAACTTTTTCCAAATGATACAAAAAAGAATTCGTTAAATCAAATCTTTCTATATTTCCATCATTTTATTTTTCTACATTAAAATAATTTTGTCATTTACTTTTATTTATGGTAGCAGTTAAATTCCTTATTCTTTCCTGTTTTCGTATAGTCATATACAATATATTTTTGTTGCATTATTCTCATTCATTCATTATTTTTTCCATCTAATCCTTCTTTTAGTAACTTTGTTCCCTGTTTCTTATTTACAATTTTCAATTTCCTCTCCCCTGGTCGACTCGTAACCACTTCTCTCTCCTTGTTAGTTGTTCTTTCTTTCACAATACTTACTAAAGCGCAAATGAACAATCTCAATAAAGCTTTAAATCTTATTTATCAATAGCTACTCTTCAAACCATAATTTATCCGTACATGCTTCTGAACGCTAATGTTATTTACTGCCATAAAACAACAAAACAATGTTTAAAATCTGATATAAGAATTTGCCAATAACTGAACACTGGAAAAACCTTTAATGTCCAGCTTATGGTTTGAAAAACACCTTAACTTTCTTTTAAAAATAAGCAGGGTGCATGGTTGGGTGTGAGATTAGCTTTAAGTTAAATATCGCTCTTCAAAGACAATTACCTAGTACAAGTAAATATATTAATATATCTATTTCAAGGGCTAAAAGGGGCTTGGACTTTGATCACTCTTCCTTAAAATATCTTTCCTTTTGATTATTTACATATTTTTTAGAGTGGACAATAAGCATGTGACTTATTTTAATCAGCACATAAGGCTTTTGAACAGTTTGGGGGTGTGGACGGACTGGCGAATTATAGGCGGTTCGTTACTCCTCACCATCATTTACTCCATCTTAGCAATTTTATTGTTCATAATTGCACCCCAATTTTGCCACGTTGTCTACATGTACAAAGCGAGGGATAATGTCGTAGCATTCGCAGATGAGTTTCATGTATCCTTGCCTTCATTAATGGTAGTTATCAAGGACTACACCTTGATAAGGAATAGAAATGTCATACAAGAGATGTTCGATATTATGGATTCTGAAATTATGCAACCTGCTAAAGAACAGAGAAAAATTATAAAAAGCGTTAGTAAGAAATATTTTTTTAATTATTCGATTAAAGTTTTTCTAATTTTAGGTAATGAATTTTTGGAAGAAAACTTTCAATGCCATTGTTTTTCTACAATGTTTTTTCTGTGTCTGTCAATTGGCTACTCCAATTATTGACAAAATCCAAAACGGTTAATATAGAAATAGTTATTTCTGTTTTAGAACATACCCTCAGCACTGTTAAAAGAAATAGCTTTAAAAAACATATATATTACCTTCTAGATTGAATATTCTACGCACTATTATCTTCTGAAGCATTTTAACATACCGGGTGATCAACTTAAATAGAGCCTCGGCTGAGACTAAGTTATTTATAAAAAGTTTTATGTAAAAGATTTACTTAATATCCCATATCCAGCTTCTAGAAATTCATTCAAGAGAGATACATAATGTTCCAAAAAGTTGTGACAGTTTAATATTTTTAGTCCAACCCTACATTTTTTTTGTTGAGGGTGGAAATCTTTTATAGACCCCAAACAAGTATCAACTGGGAGTGTGGAACTCCCTGTCATGCAGGTCCACCCACTAAAAACCAGTCTTCACCTATTTCTATGCAGTGGCAGACTATCCCTGATTTCCCCTCAAAAATTCGCTGTCTTCTTTTTTTGTACGCATTATATCTTTAACCATATTTTGAATTGTTTCTCTTATCCTGTATGTTCATGTGTATCTATATTTTCATTCTTGTAATGTAACCCACCTGCCAAAAACCGGCCATTTTGTTATTTTATTATATATTTAACATATTATCCATTCTTTATTATTATGATGTTAGGCAGGACTACACGTTGTGTTATTACAGAATAGTTCTCAGATTGTACAGCTCGTTTGGAAGGTGACGAGGTGAAATAAAACAAGTAATCCATATCTAACATTTATTTCAAGAACCGGAGAATTTAATATGAAAACCAGAAGTAAAATTAACTAATAAAATATTGCCAAATGTTAGACATGACTGGTTCGGTGCAATATATCACGAAATTAAAGGGGAAAGAACCAGAAAGAAAACCCCTGTTAATTCAGACAAAAATATAATTGAAAGATAAAAAAACATAAATACATAAAGTTCCAAGTAAATGAGACAAAGTAAATATGTGAAAACAGATAAATCAAATAAATAAAATAAACCAAATAAATTAGATAAATCAAATAAACCAAATAAAATAAATCAAATAAATCAAATAAACCAAATAAATATAATAAATCAAATAAATCAAATCAATTAAATAAGTCAAATAAATAAAATAAGTCGGCTATATGGGATAAAATGGAATAAATTAAATAAAAAACCAATAAATCATTTGCAATAATTAAAATCTAATAAACAAAAAGTAGACTGATAGCAAGGATCGACTCAAAGAAAAAAAGACATAGCTCAATGTTTCCCGTAAACTAGATTATGAATATATTCATTTATACATTAAACGATATGACGTTAAGAAACGGAGGATCGCCTTTAAATCTGAACAATTTTCACACAAAACAAAAGCAGGGTAATATGAGTAGTAGAACGGTAACAGGGAAGTATACACTTGACTACCTGCCTAAAGTTGAGGTCCTACTTTGTTCTAGAGGTGAAATCTGGTAGGTTAATGAACACTTATACCCTATGTAACCCCTAGCCACGGAAATATTCATATTCAAAAACAAGATTCAAGACTATCCTCTCAATTTATGAAAAATAAAATAATAATAAGGAATCCCGTCATTGTTTCTATGTCCCTATCTTTGTGTAAATCGAATTAATTACAAATGATGTATTTAATGAAAAGGAGAACATAAAACATGCAATAACAAAGGAAAAAAACGTGAATACCAATAAATATATTTTATGGTTAAATTTAAGTGCATTTGATAGAAATAATAGGTATAAATTCCCAAAAAATAATACTTGCATATTTAAATTTGTGACACAACACTCTTTTTTAAAAAACCCACTTTTCTTTCGTAAAGTCTGCCACCCATCTCCCTCGATACGCAACCTCCTCTCGTTTTCCAGACTTTGTTTACGTTATCTAACCCAAAGAGGCGTGAGAATTTTTAAAACAAGAAATAACTCGGTCGAATATGGGCCCTTTCATTCTTTCCTATTTTATTGGCGTATGCCCTAAATACTTTGTGTCCTGTTATTTGCTGTGTCAAGTAGTAGCCCACCTTCCTATGTTTGCTCTCACTCCATTTCCTATTGTCGGGGATCAGTCGCTTGGTCCATTGTCCTTTCGAGTATTTTTGTCCCACCTTTCCTGCTAGAGTCCTAAAGTTCTATCCTGTAGCATTTCTGAGGATAGCGTTTGCGAATTTGGGTTATCTGTTTAATTTGTTCTGTTTTTGTATATGAGGCTTCTCTCATTCACATCAAATCTGTAGGTATAGTGCCAGTGACCATTTGCAATGCTACTGCAAACACTGTCCTGTAGGCCGAGTCTACTCGTAATAGTATATTTCTTTGTGTTTTAATTAGCAATTTTCTGTATTTTTTAATATGTACTGCTTTTCTAGATTGGAGATCCGTGGAGGATGATGTGCATCGCACTATAGAGTACTAATATTTTCCCATTGCTGGGCCCCCCTATGTTCTATTCCCCTATTCTCACTAATTTGCATAGCTTTCCGTTTACTTTATTGGACACGGTCTGTACATGCTTCCCATAACTGGTTCTTTCATCTATGGTGACACCTAGATACTTGATCGATTTCACGGGAATTATCTGCTTTCTTTCCAGGATAAAACTGATATGTGCTCTTTTGAGTGTTTCCTTTAGTATTATGGCTTCCTTTTTATTTGGCTCAATGGGTAGTTAGTGGTCTTTCATCCAGTTGCTTATCATCCCACCCTACATTAGATGTGTTCAAAATGATATAGGGTTCTAAAGCGAATTCTTTGCTCAGCGCCAACAATTTTAAATTGCATATTTTGGATGTTATATCTGCAAATCATTGAAGCCTAAGAAAAACATATTACATGCACTCATCTTCAGATTGTCTGAGCTGAGCAAAGTTTTCACTTTAAATCTTGTCAAATATTTGTTTAAACTGAACTACAGAAAATATAAAAATATACAATTATAAAAAAAATTTAATATGAATCATTATTGTAATTTCTACAAGCTGGATCGGGATCCTTTAACCTTTAAAAACTTTTTTGGTAAATAACTCAGAGCTATGAGTTATAAGACTCGGCGCTCTTAGTTGACCACATGGTACACTCTAAATATTATTTTTTCCATTGACACTTTAACTTATTTTTATTTGTTCTAGGTACCAAAAACGTTCCTTTGGTAGATTGTTACCCGTTTAACATATATCGCTCACCTGTTTACGAAGTCATGTACATCTATCAATGTTTTCTGCTATTTTATTTAGTTTTTCACAGTTTGTTATTTGATATGCTAGTTACAGGTCTATTGTCATTATGTGCTGGAGAATGCGAGGTGCTTTTTGAAAATATAAACGCTTTAAAATTAGAAGAGACGGAACCGATATACAAAAGGAATCTAAGGGAATGTATTAAACATCATGAAGAATTGCATATGTGATATTTTAATATATTATTCCAGCTAATATCCTAACTATATTTTTTTAGGTTTACAACTAAAATAGAAAAATGTTTCTCATTTGTAATATTATTAGAATATTTCAGCAGTTTAATCTCTTGCTGTACCACAATGTTTAAATTGTCTTTGGTATGTACCTATGCATAAATTCACTAAATGACAAATTAAATATTTCTAATAACCTTCACACTCCTATTCATTTGTTTTGTAAAACATATTTTTTCAACAATTAAAATTGGAAAGATTTTTTTTTAGGCCGAACCTAAGACAATGGATTTTTATAAAGTATTATGTTATCAATTAATTATATTTCTGCGAATGTTTCAGTATTGTTGGAGTGCATCCAATCTAACAGAAAAGGTACATACATGCTAATTATAGCATAAATATATTGTTAGTTGATTAATATTATTTTTTAATCAATTTTATTATTTTTGTAAGTGGGATAGATTCAAGGTGAAACGTTGGTATAGCAAATTATAACTAAACAATTTTGAAAGTGTGTAAAAATTTTTTAGAGTGAACGATTACCTTCTGCAGCTTATGAAGCATTTAGAGTAGATACTTCAAAATCTACTAAATCAACTCTAAAGTTATTTATTGGAAAAACCCAAAAACCATTGAAAGTAAGAACCCTGCTTTTCGACTTATCAATGCAACAATATTTACAGGTATTTCTTCCTAATATTCAAATAATTTGTAGCATCATTAATTTTTAATAGGCAACATATGTACAATAGATTGCATATTTTAGAACTTAATCCACATTCCTGTTCGATTTATAACTCAAATTGATTTTTTTTAATTAGAAAAGACCAAATTATCACTATTTAATTACTTTCTTTCTCGTTTTTAGCTTCTCAAAAACTCTTTCTCGTATTATACAGTTCTAAATACCCTAAATGAAAAATAACCAAGTTAAAATCTAACTGCTATAATTAGATATTAGAACATAAAAGTTGTAGGTAATTAGATAAATATATCCAGCATTAAAATGTTTTTTATTGTAGCTAGTAAAATATTATTATGGAATAGACGATTTTACAAGTTATTATTATTAGTTTAAAAATTATAATATCATATATTCCAATTTACATCTTTAATCTAATAATATTATACCAAAATCTTTAAATGTTTTTGGTCTCTATTTGATTATTGATGCAATAATTGTATTTCGTAAAATACTCAACTTACATCTATTGTGTTGTTCACACTATATCCCATTTGGAAATATTACTTGAATAATTTTATCAAGTGTCTTGATGAAATCTGTGTGAATTAAATTTAGAACCTAACAATACTTCAGAAACAAATTGTTATAGCAAAAAAAAATGATTGAAGCTTTGCTGTTTGAATTTTATACTTACCTTTCACATGAATGTAAATAGACTTCAAATAAAAGATATGGATCCGTTATTCTTATTTTAATAATGTCTTATATATGGCTCAACTTTAGTTTCTGACGCTTGACAAATTTTAAACAGATATTTACCAAAAAAGATGAGTGAAAAAGTAGAATAGCACAATCTAATAGAACAGAGATCATGTCAGATAGTCACTTTTGCTTACATACCATTTATTGAATCAGACTTCATTTTTTGCAAAATTGTTAAAATGCATATCAACATGGTGAAATAAAAGCACTTCCAGCGCAAATAAATATATTTCATATTATATTTATTGCAATTTTACACCTAAGACTAGTTAAATATATTTAATATATCCAAAAAGTTGTTGACTTATTTACAATATATAAAGATATTCATAAATAAATGCAGTAGTACCAGAAAAAATGAGTGAAATGACCTAAACTTTACCTTTTACAAGGTAATGGGAATACACCTCCTACAAGCAAAAATTCTGTTAATTTTTAGTATAATTTTGTACTGAAAAAATGTTACTTAGTTGCAACCTAACAAATCCTAATATCTCTAGGTTTCTTAAAAATAATATTTTGTTTTTAAAGTTTGGATCCTTTAACAATGTGTAATAAGTTCTGTTTTAGTGCCTAGTTAAGTATGTCTAAAAATTAGAGATATAAATTTACCATCTCTCAGGAATTTACTTTTTAAAAAATTAATCTCTTGTAAACGGCTTATACTTAATTTTTTATTTCAACAACTGATTCAAAAACATATTTGTTTTCAATGTTCTTCATCTAGGTCTAGGTGATCTAACTTTATTTCTTTCCCTTTTATTAACGGTTTCTTCTTTTTGTCTTTTTTAACTTTTTCTCCTACTACATACTCTGGCATTATCCTCTTGGAACTTTTAAAACTCGGCTTTAAACTGTCAGTATCTTCTATTACTGAGGGTTTTGTTTCAATGGGCTTACTTTGCTTTTTAAATATAACTTTTCTTGATAAATCTACTTTATCATCTTCAAAACTGTTATCTGTTAATTTTCTTTGATTGATCTCCTCTAGAAACGATAGTGCTGCTTTTGTATTACTTTTATCTGATATATCTTCCACATCATCTAAAGAATACCTAGTCCACTTATGAGGATGTTTCTTAAAATCGGGGATCTTATTGATATAATTTCTAGGAGCGGGGTTCTGAGGCTTCTTAAAAATACTTTCTTTTCCTCTCAACCTTTTTGTTATAGATCTTTGCCTCTTAGGATTGGTGTTACTTGAATCTCTAACCTCTGCTTCATCTACTTCCATTTGAGAATCTGTAGAAAACGGTGTTTTATTTCGATTGCTCTCCAGAGCATATAATTGATCGAAGACATTCTTTTGTCGTAAATTAAAATCCGCGTTTGCTGATTTTAATGTGAATTCATCAGTTTTAAGCATATTTAATGAAAATAATTCTAAAATTCTATTATGACTTATGACAATGACGTTAGAAAAAACATTGTCAAAAAAGGTATGTGTAACAACCCAACAACTTCAAAAAGTTATTAAAATGGTAGCAGTTTAATTAAAGCATTTAAAAATAATAAATAATACTTGTTATAACTATAATCTTTTATATAATTTAGATATTCAAACCGAAAATATTTATACCTGAAAGGTAGGCATCATTTATTTCACACATTAACAACTTTCAATATTTGCGTTGGTATAACTGAGTGAACATTTTTCGAGTAGCCTTGTAACTATGGCAGATGAGAAAACAACAAATAATACGAAAGTAAACAACTATAAAATGGCTAGTATTACTATCGAAAAAACTAAATATGAATGTGCTCAAGTACCAAAACGATGGCAAAGAGACGATGTTTTACGTAAAACGGGAATGACTGTTGGTAAAGTCGATTTATTTTATGGTAGGGGAGTCCGAAATGACGGCTCACTTGTACCACCTATCAGACAAACTGCAAGTATTTTTAAACAGCCAGTAACAGTGTACAAGCTTCAAGAAAGCAAAGTAAAAAATGATTATAAAAATGGTAATCAAGAGAAGCCCAAACAATTAATATGGGAGAAAAGGCTAGAAGGATTAAGAGCATGTGACATTGATGGATTTGAGTTTGAAGCTATGGAGCTGCCAAAAGGTTTGTTAATTTTTCAAATAATAAGTTATATTTAGGTTCATTCTATATGTACATTGTAGGCCTAAAACCAGTAGGACCAAATGTAACTGAAGATACAATCATACAGAGTGTTGCTACAGCTTTACATGTATCATCCCAACCCGTAACTGGACAAACAAGTACAAAATCTCTTTTAGAAAAAAATCCTGGAGTTTTTTTAGATCCTAAACAACCATTAGTACATGCTGTAAATATTTCAGATGATGACATTAAAAGACAGGAAGAAAGAGTTGCTTTAGCAAGAAAAAAGTTACAAGATGCATTGAAGACGTAATTTGTAGAATTTTCATGAAATATTTATTATTGAAGGATGAGTGAAATATAGAGGTGGCTTAAAAAATTATGCGAGTGTAATTTAAACATATAATTAATCTAGTTCTTGGGGTATGTCATTACCTTGTATTTTGTTTTCTGCTTTTACTTTTGGGCCGGCGTTTCGATTTTTGTCTTGGTTGTCTCGTGTTGTAGTCTGCCAATGGATCTTTAACTGTTAATCCTTTGAGGAGTTTAAAACCCTTTCTCAGTAGCATATTTTAGAGCACACTCAACTTGTAAATGTAGGAGTCTGGGTTTTAATACTTTTTTATTTTCATTGATTATTCTTTGAAGATAATTGACAATAGTTTGTTTGGAAGACTCATTGGCCTTTCAAGTCATTAATTGCTTGAATAACACTACCTAAGTACTTCAGCTTGCTCTGGTGCTTTTTGGTGCTCTCACCTTTTGTAGTTGTCCTTTAATTAAATTACAAAGTAAACGTAAATCTTATGGTTTACTGTGTAAATTGTTTATTGTAAACAATTTATATCATTTTGTCAAAATTAAATAAGATTTACGTTTATTTTGTATGTAATTTGATTAAAGGACAAATACGAATTGTGCAAAATGGAAAAGCACCAGAGGAAACCGAATTACTTATCTAGTGTTATTCAAACAATTAATGACTTGAAAGAGGCCAATGGGTCTTCCAAACGAACTATTATTATCTTCAAAGAATAATCAATGAAAAAGCATCAAAACCCAGAGACTTACATTTACAAGTTGAGCGTGCTCTAAAATATGCTACTGAGAAAAGGATTTTAAACTCCTCAAAGTAATAATAGCTAAAGATCAATTAGCAGAATACAAGAGCCAATCGAAACGCCGACCCAAAAGTAAAAGCAGAAAACCAAAGAGATCTACAAATGGTCATCTTATATGTGAATAGGCTTAAGCCACAAAAATACAAAATCTGGTTTGTGTTGGGACTATTGAGAAAATATTAAACAGATATAAGTAAAAATTAATTTGGAACCCTCCAAGTCAAATATACGATTTCATACGGTATCGTTGGCTCTTATGATCTATATAATTTAATTTGCATTTTAGCTACTGTTGTGGTGAAAATGTTTAAACCACATCTAAAAAAAATTGCTATAAAAACAAAAATATTAAATATTATAACAAAAAAATATATGGTTCTTTCCTTATATCTAAGATCGGCAACAAAAAGAAGTAATTATGATAAACTAAAGTACTGAATGCTACAAATTATTTTAAAACCCCATTTTCTCAAAATAGTGTCATTGCGGCTTAAACCTATTCACGTCCAAGAAGACGATATATAATTAATCTGTCGTTACATTAGGTCTTCTGCTCTCTTAAGTTGGACTAAACATTTCTGTTAAGGTGGTTTAAAATTTTTAATTCTTAACTAAATATTTTCTATTTTGTATAAAAATTTTAAGGGCTAACTCATCCACCTCATTATTTCACATTAGCCGATAAGTTTATTTATAAAATAAAATATCTGTTTTATATACATAAATAGTATGTAAGCCAGTAGTTCATAAGAAAATAGTGTTTATACTTACATTTTATATAAAATCTTAATCCTTCAATTAAACCATCCTAAGTATTTTTTTGTGTTAAACTGATTAAAAAACTGGAAATTATTTAGATCCAATGAAGCTTATGATTACTTTCATCTATTATATTAAAAAATATTTATAAATAAATATTCAAAATGAAATATGGTTATGGGGTTCACAATAATAACCTTCAAAATTTTGAATGTTTATTGGAAAAATGTTAATATATTTTCAGCTTGAAATATATAAAAAAATTTATATTCGATTAAATAAATACATTTACACATTTTACAGTTTTATTTTTCAAAAAAGATGTTACTTCATACTATTTTACAGACCTTCCTTCTTAATTTGCAAGAAACAGAGACCATTGGCCTGTTTTTGCCCGCCAAACAAAACTATAAGCAAACTGGGGCTTGTACTATGCTCATATATCTCCCTAACCCATTTATCTAAATTCTTAAATATCTTACAATTCGACCCTTCTAACTGATTATCAGCTACCCGCAAATGCGCGATATTTAGAGAAAATTGTTTCAAAGAATCACAGTATGACCTAATAACTTCTTTGTTTGATTTCTTTGAACTACAACTAATATTTTCTACATCAGAATTCTCTCCTTTATTCACATAGAATTTGTACTTAAGGCCTATTTCATCGACACCTAAAAGAAAAAACAAATAATAGTTAAAAATAACCCAACTAAGCTTCTGCCTTCAGTCTACTATAAAACAAAACACCACACATATTCATGATACATCATATTGCTGTTTATTTAAAAAGAGTATTTTTCAATATTGTTAAGATGTTTACTGTTTTGTCTACAATGTATTTATATAAAAACTTGGAAGATTGAACATTGGAATTAATTTTTAATTCTGTAGTGTCTTTATGTACATACATAAATAAAAAATCTTGAACAAAGTTCTCAGATGAAATTGGTGAACTGCTATAACACAAAAATATATACGTTGAAAATTTTGACCCAAATCTAGGACCTAAACTCGAAGCGCCCCCCTAGGGGGGCGCTCTCCACAGGTTGAGAAACGCTGTTGTACAAAACCTTATTGCAGCATGCAACAATTACACTATCATGCATTTCAAATGATTTTAAAGCTCAAAATCTTAAAATGAAAACTAAAAACAACAACAATACTTGAAGATAAAAAGCAGTAGATGCCTCAATTTGATTGTATTTCTACAATTATCTCCCCCTAGTCATACCTGTGACACTAGCCGTTTTGTCGACTTTGACGCACTGCCTTAACATATTAGTAGCAAACTGTGAGGTACCCATTTCTGGGTAGGTTCTTAAGTCGTTTTTCACGCCTCCCATTACGGCATCTCCGAAATAAAGGTGTTTCCTTAGCCTAAGTTGGACCAATTTCATACACGCTAAACTGTCTTCTGTTGAACAATGGCCATGATGACCGATTTGAATTTTTTCTTTTAAAAATTCTCTGGCTAGAGTCTGTAATTTTGTTTTCCTAGTTCTTTCTCCAGTTATGTTGTAAATTACACTAAAAAGATCAGAAAAATATATTTCAAGTGCTACGCTTACTGGTAGGTAAAATTTACAATAAAACGGACTTTAATTACCCACCAAAGAAAAACCGAAACAGGTCTCTTAGAAAATCAAAATTAAATAGGTTTATAAATATGATCACCTACGTTTTTTTACAATATTCATAAAAATTATTTTTAGCAAAAAATGCTCAAATTGGGTTAATTTCAAGACAATGTTTTACCTTATATTACCGTCTAAATATGCTTTCTAGTTAAACTAAAAATAGAAGTTGCCCTAAAACATACTTCTCTCTTGACATTGGGTGATTACAATATAATGTTCAAAATCCTCTAGTTTTCACATACTGGGCTAATAAAATAAAACTATATCAGTCGCGAATATTTCTCTATATTTTTCTACAGAGCACAAACGTCAAATTTCATTATATTTTTTGCAAAGTGGATTTGGACATTAGCGAATATGGAAACCTAAGTTGAATAGCATTATTAATGTGCAGTAGATCCGAGAGTTAAGAATCTAATTTAGTCATTTTAAAACTTTCTTCATGGAGTAACTGTCTGCCAAGCATTAGTTATTTTGTGACTGCTTCTTCTAACGATTCTAAATTTTGCTTTAGTAAATAGATGTAATGGTTTATTATGAGTTTCAAAATTTAAATTTAAATACAATATTTTAGTGGATGTAGATGATTATATACTTTTTAACTGCACTGAAAAATTTTAATAGAGATCTTAAGAATGAGTATTTATGATGATTTTTTCTTCATTATTTGTGAAACTCTGCGCTTTAAAATGGCTCTATAGATTACCATCCAGGCATTTTAATGTTTTTCCTATTATGACAAAGGGAAAAAATGATTGAATATAATAGTAACCACAGTTGTACTAATTCATAGTTCATATTATGTACACTTGAATTAGTCAACACGCTAAAATATGGATTTCCTAAGTTTATTGCAATTAGTACCAAAATAGTTAATAAAAATAGACTAGTACAATTGTGGATTTTTATTTATTTATCTTCAACTATGTCAAAACCAGTATATTTCACTTTAGACATTCTATAACTTTTCTTACCAAAAATGTTGGAATTTTAGTATGTAGTTTGAATAGAATGAACTTTTTGTTCTAAAATTAAATAAATCAATATTTTAAGTATGAAGTTAGCCCCCTGTATTCTGGGATACCTTGTATAATTAATTTAATATTAATAATCCAATTTAGCACAAAAATTTCATCCACTCTAAATAGTTTTTTGTCAAGTCATTTTTTTGAAGAATATTTATTATTATGTAGCATTATGTTATTGAACTACTTTTTTCATATTTTAATTTTATTAAAATCGTAAATTTTATTCCATGAAAAATAAAATAAAAAATATTTTATATAAAAACCGTGTTTTGTTTTAGAATATGTCATGATTAAATGAAATAATATATTTTAATTAAAATTGTTAATTAAGTACTTACAAAATTAATATAAATACATATAATATAAAGTAGCTTTTTTAACCCTAATCAAATTTCAGATAAATATCTTTATAGTTTCTTATTTCAAAAAAATATTGTTAATTTTCAATATACTTTGAACGATCATTTTTCAGTAATAGTGATCTAATTATTAGTCTCATCCAAAAAAGCTTAATCACTCATAACAAATGTAAATTAAGAAATGAATACACAAAATTATTACAAAAATCATCTGAAAATAGTGCACACAATAAATACAAATTATAATTTTTTTGGAAAGCTCTGGATTTCGGACACATCAAATCGAGATTAGTTCTCCTGCCTAAAATTTGGCCTTAATGCATTTTGTCTAGTATAAGATTTTAAAACTATACACTCTATATATAACGCCCAACGAAAATTATTATATTCACCTTGTGTCAATTATATAGGGATGCATCATTTTGAGAGCGTGTAAATCATTTTCTAATGACTGACCAATTAAAATAACATCATCAGGAAATAGTTTTCTTAGATCATCTTGGACATCTTTTAATTTTTTCGATACATTCCGCATCATCTTTTTGTTAATACCTGACCATTTGGTTAGATAGTCTACTATCTCATTATCTGGTTTGACTAAAGTGTCATAGAAGACTTCCAATTTTTCATTTACACAGGATATTCTTGTAAGCTCCAGCTCTCCTGAGAGAAAAAAATAACACTTTATGCAGTGTTTACTAATAAGAAAATATGTATTTTTACCTGTAGAAGTCCTGCACATTTCACAATCAATGGCATACATTGGACTGAAGGGAGTTACATGTTTGTATTGATCTTTAGTCAGCACATAACCTGCATATTTCCTTTCCATTAACCCTTTAATGGGTAATGGGAAATTTTCTTCCACCATCTGCCACCCAGATAAAAGCAGCTCAGTTCTTGAGAACTTATCAGTTTCTGGTAGTTTTTCATCTGTATGTACACTTTCACAGATAATTTCATCTTGCATTGGAAATAAATTTTTGAATGTATCAAATACTTCATTACTTTTAAGAACTGCTTTCTCTAAACTACCAAAATTAGTTTGAAATTTTTTCATCTGTGTACCTAAAATAACGATAGCGTTTTTGGGTATTTTGTTCTTAATGATTATTAAATACTGTACCTGTAAGAGGAACCATTGATAAATCTTTAACAATATCACTGTTATAGGAGCTAGGAGTGATCATTTCAACTTTATCTTCAAAATAGGAACTTAGAAAGGGAAACATACTTTCGTGGGCATTAAAGTGATAGAGGGAAGCATTTTCTACTATTAGTAAATTCGTATTTATTAATTTACTATATTTCTCCAATGCACACCATCTGGCTGGGGAGTATGGGGCATGTGCTCCTATTTGGGAGTACATTATTAGGTGTTGTAAATCTGAGAGAAATAGGGGTACCTGAAAAATTATATAATTGCAAATTAAACAGAAACTATGATATATTAAATGATATTATTTATGCACATGTTCTCGTTATAAGTACTTCAATATTTACTTTTAAAAAGAATGGAAATTAATTAAAAGCTTACCCTATCATTCAAATCAATCTTTAAACTTGCGTTTACTCCTAATTCTCTTAAGCGCAGTTGAGGGATGTTACGGGTTTTTTGCGTTTTTTCTCGAAGCATCTTTTTTAATTCTATAAATTCTTCACCATCTAGTTTTGGTTTCCCTGATGGTCCTAGTTCTCCTATAAGGGGTGCAGGCATTTCCTGTTTTGTATCGTCCTTGTTTCTAAAATATTGCATCCTATAATTATTATACATAATCTTATTACCTCTTAAGTATGTTTATATTTATTTAATCCTAATTGTAATAAGTTTCTGGTACCTGAATTGAGCGGGAAATTATAACCACAGAAGTTTTACTTGGTGGTCAAATATAATTTTATCTACACACTACTGAAAATATATAATTACCAAATTATGAGGCTGTATTTACTTACTATAGTAATTATAGTAAATATTTAAATTCAATTTAATGAAGCTTTAATCTACAGATTACATCATTTGATAAAATTTCAAATTATCAAAATAAATTTTACTATGAAAGTTGCATTTAATAAAATTACCTACCTTTTTCAATAGTATGAGTTATCTATTTATTTTATTAATATCATAAAGTAATATTACCGATTTTTAAATACTGTTATCAATAAACTATACAAATGAATCATTTGCCAACAATAATCAGTCATCATTTAGAGGTTTTAAAAACACTAATTATGAAAAGTATATGTTTTAAAAACTGAATTTGAAATGTGCACAAAAAATTATTTTACAAAATGTATTAATTTATAAGAAAACTGTGAAATGTTAAGTAAATACAGTTATAACAAATTTGAGTATATATGATATATTTGGGAAGAAAACGTCGGTTAATAGTCCTTTGGTAATCTATAATGGTTTGTAGTTCCTTAAGATTTATATTATATTAACAACCTTACATATAAATATTTACCCCTGAAATGCTAGATCCAGGGCTGGTTAGTAAATGTGGCAACGTTGCACGTACGATGTCTCCGTCGCCCTTCAATACGAGGGTTACATAATAATTACGCAAATAGTGTGAAACAAATTACAGTAAAAATAATATATTTATATTAAAACAGTGAGTTTATTCTAGTGTTACAAATATAATGCCTTTATTAGAGTTTTTCAACAATAAATGAATTAAAAAGTTGTCTTCCAACTGCTAAAATAAAATTTAAAATTTCAAAGCATCTTTAAATGTGTATACCAATTTTTTTTTCAAAAAATACCCGAAAAAAACTATTGGCAAACGCTACGAGGGTATGAAGAAAAAAATATTGAAACAGATATATCTAATTTATTTATTATTTTGTACTTTATTCATGGTTTGTTGTTCGTTGATTAAACCTGTATTTTTATATTTCTATTAACATTTAAAATCTAAAAATATCAAAAACTTTTATTGACAAATGGGACCCGGGGGGTGAAACATTTTTTTTATTTAGAAATATATCATTTCTTTATAATTTTTTATATTTCTATTAACATATATAATCTAAAAATATAAAAAAAATTATTGGAAAACGGGACGAGGGGTTGAAAAAAAAATTTTTATTTGGAAATATTTCATTTCCTTATTATTTTTTACTTTATTCATAAAGTTTGTTGTCCGTTGATTAAACCTGTATTATTATATTTATGCTAACATATATAAGCGTATATTGTAAAAACAGTTGTAGACTTATTTGAAAATGATTTTTTTAAATTAATTAGACAAGTATTATTAACATTTATAAGCTTCGAGCGTATTATAGCAAAATAATTTATGAGTTTGCCATCACAGTGAATGACAGAAAATTCTTCAGAAGACATAGTGAAAGAACCCACACCAAAGTTAAATTTTTTAAATGTTAAATTACGTCTAGTAAGTCCATCTTTTAAATTTTCAATAATAAATAAAGCCGGTGAATTTTCACTTTGTAAGTTAGAAGTCTTAAGAAAGTTTAGAATATTATTTAATTTAGGAAGAGTAACTTTAATTAGTAATTTTCGCAGTTTATTGGATCAACTAAGTTATTGATGATTTACACCCAAAATGATTTTCTATTATAGAACAATCATTAAAAATATTGGAAAGAATGTCTGAGGAATTTTCCGACAAATCATCAGAACTTAAGACACTACTTTTATCTGATACCGAATAGAAAACTTGCCATTTGCGTTTGAACATTATATTTAATTTGTAACGATTGCATTTAGTATTCTTTCAGCCGAGATATTTACGGATTTCACCGTATATTCCTTCTTTATTTCATTAGCTAGAGTTTAAATCATTAAAGGAACATTTTGAACAATGGAGGTAGGAGGAATTAATTGAGTTCGAATTATAATCATTATCAAAAAAAAAATATTAATATTGCCCGTGTTTCTAAGTAAAATTTTCTGAATACGATATCTATTACTAACTGAAATATAACCAAAATATGCTCTACATGCATTAACTAATATGTCGTCGGTTATATCTAAATATTAAAATATGTAAATTTTTCCAATGGGGACTGTGATTTTAAGCAATCGGCAATTTTTTTAAAGTTCACATTTAAATTTTCTCGGCATATTTAAGATGATATTATTTACTACTAATCTACTCAAAACTAAATGAATCTTGGTATTTATAATATAAATAAAAGCTCGCCTGGTAAAGATTGGTATCTCGCTACGTCTCTCTCGTTAAAAGCTCGGTAAAATGATGTACATGTAAAAATTAGCACGTCACGTAGGCACTAAGACAAAGCCCTTCTATCGAATATTGTGTCATAATTAGCCAATCACGAACACGATTCGATATATGGGGTGAATGGGAGGGTGGAAGGAGAAAATTTGAATACCAACAGTCGAAGAATAATGTAAGTAAGCTTTTGGTTTATTTAATTGTCATCTTTTGAATATGAAAATTCAATCTCTGCTGTTTATGAACAATGGTTTAATTCAATCACTAACGGATATACTCGAATAAATATTTAATACAAAATTGTAATTTTATTTGAAACAAAATTATGGTTTTTAATTTTTTATAAAATCTCGGATCTCAAAAGTAATACCTTTATAAATGTTTAAAAATACCAAAGTATTATAATTATCACGTTAGTTAATTTAGCATCATAAATAATTAGTGAAGATATTTGGGCAATGTTTTTGATAAAAAAATAATAATCATATATTTGTTACATAAAATTCGAATAACAATAATATAAATGAGGAATATTTATTAAATTACTCGTGCTGAGCAAATCTAAGATTTATCTCGGTTAAGATAAATATTTTACCCAATCGTTTTAGATTAAATCGTCATATTTTGGGGCAAGGATTCGCCAGTTATAATATGGAAAATGATAATGAATATTATTGATTAAGACACCATTGGCAAAAACTGCATCGGCATTTTCAATGTCAAATTTTTTATATATAAACATACATACATAAGGACTTAAAAATGTCGAAAGGAATAGCCAAGAGATTCCGGTATGCAAAATATTGATTATCAAATATTAAATTTAAAAATATATCTAATATATAAATCTACAAACATATTTTTTGTGCCAATCCTGTTTTTAAATTATCCAAGCTAGATATTATATGCATTTAATTTATAAATATTTATTTGTTGCATATGACTAAAAATGAGGAATTATTAAAAAAACGCCTTGTGCTTTAAATTACTCTCTATATGCTTTTTTGAAAATTAGATTTTTACTTTAAAAAGACAAAAGCTGTAGTTTTGGAACAATAGCTAGACTGACTCTGTAATTTTACAATAAAATATTATTAAGATGGTAATGAAAATGAACAATTTCAACTAAACATGTAGTTGATCATTTTTAATAAATATTTGTGGGATTTAGACTCTATCTAATCACCTTGTACAACTAACCCAGTCTTAACATTTTTTTAGTGACAAATATGGCTGAGTAGGACTTTCTATAAACAGTATTATGGTGGAAGATACCATCGAATTCAAAAATGGGAACAATTACATCTACTATTTAATTACCAAAAACAATTACTATGAAAAACTAACATACAATTCAATTTTTAAAGCACTACTGGCCATGAAAATCAAGGACACAAAAAGCGGAATAAAGAAAATTGCTTTACCTCCCTTAACTTGTCGCCTTGACAAAAAGTCATGGCCAGTAGTGCTTGTAATGTTACGATTAATTTTCAAAAAAAAGCAACATAAAAATAACCATATGAATAATATAATTTGAATTATTAAAATATTTAATATTTTTAGAATCTTTTCTTATTTTTTCCACACCCTCGTAGCATTTGTCAATATTTTTTGGGAACTTTATTAATTATATATGTTATAACTACCGGTTATAAATACCGGTCTAATCAACGAACAACAAAATAAAGTAACAAATAAACAAAATTTCACTACCTGGTTCCGTTTGCCAATAAATTTTTTTGATATTTTTAAATTATATGTAATGAAATAAAAAAAAATACAGGTTTAATCAACGGAAAACAAACTGTATAGATAGAGTCAAAAATAATAAAGAAATTATGTATTTACGTTTAAATAATTTTTTCCTACCCTCTTACCATTTGTCAATAAATTTAGTTGATATTTTTCGAAAATAATAATCATAATTTAGTACAATTAAATTTAAAATAAATTTATCAGGTTAATTTTTGTTCACCTCTCGTAGTATATGTATCTATGGTAGTTAGTAGGAGTTTCGAATCGCAGCGCTGGCGCGCTGTTGCTACATTTACATGCGGTAGTTTGGAGCTAGGAACCCAGCTTCCAGGGATTAAATATATTATCAAAAAAAAATGTCTTAAATGTGTGATTTCCATTTAAGTATGCTTTATAAAATATAATATAATTAAACTTACACTTCATGAGTTTCTGTTTTTAACTTCTTCGGACAGGGTTCTTTTAAAGGTTTCATAATAACACTGTCTATTGTAGCATGCCTATTTTTTTGTGCTAGATCAAATTCATTTAATTTAATTAAATCTCTTAAAGCAGTCATTTTTTTCTTTTTATTTTCTAAACGTAGTTTTCTCTTCGTTGAGCCTGTCATAGTTCTGCCATACAATAACCAGTAGCTGAAAGAAAACTTATGTCAAATACTAGAAAATATTTTAAGTTATAACATTTGTATTACCTTAAAGTTATGAATTTTAAATATTTAGTAAGAAAAGTGATAGAAACATTTATTAAAATTTTTATATAGTCTCGTAGCATACCCTATATTTTCAAACATAAACTGGAGTGACATAAAAAAAAATTAGGTTACAAAACAGGAGACAAAAGCCAAATTTTTAATCTAATCTCTTTACCTGATTCATTGCAATTCTGACAATAAACAATACTAATTAAAAATAATAATTTGCGTGATAATAACCGATTTCACTCAAGAAGGCGTATACCTTTAAGCCCAAAAACATAAATACAAAATTCCAAAATTCGTTCACTTTAAAAAACGTGAATAAAATGCACTTATGTGATATAACTCGTGTCGCCCCCTACATAAAGGTTTCTTGTCAAATTCTTCTTATTTAATAGAGTACGTTCTGGTCTTTTAGTAGGAGGTTCAGAAATTGTAAAATGGTTTAACAATAAAAAATGGAGGAATTGTTGAACTACAAATAAAAATACTCTTTCCGTTAGCGATGTTTTTATTTTCTAGCATTTACAGATAAATAAGTTTATAGAATGAGTAATAAACAAAATGCTGTTCTTTTTTTATTTGTATGAGATGCCTAGTTAAATGTGTTGCCTAACTACTGGCTCAAACCCCTATAAAGGGTAGATGTATATTTTTGTTACTCAAGACTGGTTGCGAATAGAACAACAAAAAGAAAATACTATTTTTTTACTGTAATTACACGCAGAGTAAATTTAGATGGTTGTATATAGTATGCAAATAGTAATTCTCAAGTAATTTGCTATTAAAATACACGCAGGAATTAGGCAGTAACTCCAAGGTATGAAACATCCAATAAATGCAGAGGAAATGATGAAAGTTATTAAAGCAGCAGAAACAAACATACCAGAAAATTGAAATACTGGCTATATAAGATCTGTCTACTGGTGGTCAAATGAAAAGCGTGCATAGAAAGAAAAATAAGAGAACCAGATCAGGAAAATATGGTTCCAGGAACAACCAGAGCAGAACAATGCTTAAAAAAAGCAATAATGGATAACAAAAATTAATTAACGAACTGAACCTGGATGTATGGGCAAGAGTTACAGCAAGGAATATATATATATATATATATATGTAGCTACCAATAAGGCGAAGATTAAAATGCCATTGTAATCAAACAACATATCTTCACAAAAGAAGACCTCCTGTAGAGAGGCGATAAAATGATTAATAATAACACACCCTGACTAGATAGGGTACCGATAGAAATTCAAAAAGAAAAATCTAATAGTTATTATTCCTAGGTTAATGCTTAAGATAGATCCAGATAAAAACAACCAAAGGATATTGAGCTCTGTGGTGCAATAATAAATAAACACAGAGATAAACTTAAATCAGAACCCATAAAAGTAATCAACCTCAGCACTAATGGCCATAGCTCATAAAAAGAAACATGTTATAGAATAAGGTACATGTTAAAAAGCCCATAAACTACTATTCCAAATGAGGCAGGAAATATGGAAGTATGATACCTACCAGAAAAACTAGTCAAAGAGGTTAATATAAAATTTCTTCCTGGCACAAATACTAATAGGCCATAGTAATTTCCAGATATAGATTTGAACTGAGCTGTACATAGACAAAAAGTAGTGCAGTATGAAGGACGTGGTCAACCATACTTTTTAGCTGGCTACAGCTACTGGTGGTGCTACGAGAGGTTGCTAAAAATATAAATAGGAATTGATTTCTGATAATTAATGTGAAAAATGGTGGAGGGAAAATAATATTGTTACAATCTTTGAACATTTATACCTAGAGATAGCATGTAATCATATATGTTTTACAAATAGAGGAAATTGTCTGAATAAAAGAAGAATCACTTAGTGATTCTATATCACTTTCTAAGTCCTCTTTTTGCAAATCTAATCTATTGGCTATACTTGTATGCACTAGTTTTTACGGACAGAATTATTCTACTCCAACAAGTAACTGCCTTATTAATTAACCTGCATAAACCAGTCTTAAGTTTACAAATGGACGTTTGGAACTAAGTGCTCCATCTCAATTTGGCCCAATACAAATCTTTGTATGCTACCCCAGAAAGCTTCTGGTATAGTATAAAAAATTAGTGTACATTTAATTAGTCATTATATATAGTTTGCTCTCAGAATATTATCATTATATTAATCTTTATTAAAAACGGCATTTTATAAAATATATTTTTAAGAAATAATTTTATTTTCTCAAATCTAAACAATGTTGGGTTCACAAAGAAACACTGTATAAATAACTTAGGTATCTAATATTTTTACAAGTTTGGAACATTTTGGTTTGACATGACAACGTATCAGTGGCTACGAAAATATTATCTACCTAAATACTAAAATACAATTTATATTAAATGGGGTTCAAAACGCCTTTCAGTTAAAAGAATGTATACTATATTCTTACAAAGTATTTTTTAAATACAGTTGCAACTTATGTTTCACAGAAAGTCATTTTTGTCAAAATTGTGAGGTCACATTAGTAATAGTGATTTTTTTTACTTTTTTTGTCGGTGTACAAAAATTGTAACAACTAGAAATACTTGCTTATGCTTAGAGAAATTCTACAAAGTACAAAGGTAGAGATTATAAAACTTTTCAGTCACAATGAAATATTGTCTTAAGTACATATTTATATATTTAGAGAATTGCAGTGTGTCATACAGCGCATACAATTTATACTGAACATGCATTATAAATCGGTTTTGTACCACATAATACTTCACTCAATAAGAAGATATTTCCTTAAAAAAAAAGATTTTAATGCAAAATTTAGAGACCATTTTTTGAATAAGCTTCCAAACTACTTCTGTTTGAAATAGAACTTTTCGATCTTCATTTCAGTGATGAAGAAATAAAAGTTGCCTTTAGAACACATTTTGAGGACCTTCCATATGAATATTTTTTAGTGGTACTTGTTGAATTGTTCCTGTTGCAAAATAAGATTTGAGATTCTGTCCAATTTCTTTGGCACTTATCTCGTATAGAAATAAGCCATCATCCAAAGCAACAGCAATTGCTTAATTAAAAAATGATGTTTTAATACAAAATATTTTTTTAAATCTATACTGTGAAAATCAAAATTTTATTTAGTTTTCTTAAAACATGTAGTATTATGTGTTAGTAAGAATTTTTTTTTCTACAATTAGAAAGGCTGTAATTTCTTTCTTAATTAATATATTTTTTTACCATGCTAAGTTTTTTGGTTAACCATTTATTTGCTTGCTATGAATACAAATTTGTAATTTCTAAAATTTAATAAGTCATATTTTAGAGTACTTACATAAAATTGCACCAAGCAGAAATTCTATAAAAAAGTGAAACTGGATTATATTTTTTAATTTGGTGATAGTTTTGATTTATTCATTTAGCGACATAATATTTTCTGAATTTCTGTTTGAAGCAACTTTGCCTACCCGAAATATATTTTTTTCTTTAGATGTAACACATCATATAATTTAAATTCGCAGATATTGCCTTTTATACCATAATGTACATATATACATATAAAAATAATATTTATTTGTAATTAATATACAAATTAGAGACTAAAACAGCAAAGTAAATCACATTATTTTCCTCGAAAAGTATAAGCATTGTATACTAAGCACTTTCAATAAAATTACATCCATTTAAATTAAAAACATATTTGTAATTCAGATTCAATATAATAGAAATTTTAGTAAATTATTCTAGATATAATGTTAGTTGAAATAATTATTTTTGTATATTTTCCGGTGATAATTAATATGGTAAATTGTCCCTCAGTAATGCTTGCTTGACAATCTTGAATTTCTCACATTTTCCCCACCAGGAATATCTGACGCAGCTTTTCTTAGGTTTAAGAACGAAACATTTCGTTTGAACTACATTGAAAAAAAGTCTTCCTACTAAATTCGCATCACCAGTATTGACTCTTTTTAGGCATGCTCTGAACCTGAAATATAAATTATAATTAATAAGTAATTATATATAATAAAATAAAAAATTTGGAGATGAATATAACAATATACCGCATGTTCATGAAGTATTGAAACACCTTTAAAATAATACTAGATTTTAAAAAAATGTCGGTTTTTTAAAACACTTTTTACAAAGAAAAATTACTCTTACCAACATTATTGCTAGTTAAAAAGCACTAATACTATTAAAGTTAAAGTGTTCCTTATATTTAGAAAAATTATCAAGGCTAGACATTACTGAAGTAAAGAACATGTCAAGTTTTGATGATTTCTTCATAGCTTAAAATAAACAATAAAAATTATAAAATGATCTATTCGAGACTTTTCTATAATTTTGGAAAACACTGTCTACAGGCCTTTATTAAAGACAAAAAAAAATAAATGAAAATTTTATGTCGTGCTATTTAAGAAGACGTTACAATAAAATATGAGTATTCTTCATTGTGAAAAAATTGATTATTTTATTATTAATTATTAATTTTGGATGAATCGCGTTGCCGAACAAACTTAATAATATAACCAATGACTGGAAACACCTCAATACATGAATTCCAAAATATGTCTAAAAACAAAGTTTGTAAGACGAAGTAGAAAACATCAATAATTAAATTAAATAAATTTTAAACAGGAAAATTTTATTAGTGTATAAATTATTTTATACTTTTATTTATTAAAAGTATTGGCAACAACACTAGTTCTAATGACTAAATTTACATTTTATTAAAAGTACTTGAGAATTACATTGTATAGCTAAAATTAAAACAGATGTATATTTGACTGTTAATTGTTAAATTATCTCTTTCAGAAAAGGCACTTGCGACTTCAATCTTCATAGTAACGTTATAATGCTTCAATAATGCGTAGGCATTCTGAACTTATGATTGGACAAAAATCACCAGAGAGACAAGAAGAAATTAAAAAGGATCATCTAGAGCTCTAGACTAGTTTACAAAAAAATACATATTCTATCTTCTGCTTTGGACCGTAAAACATCTAACACTCTCAATCATTAATTCTTGACTAAAAAACATCTCGTAAAAGTCATCCGCTTTGTACATTTATCAAAAATCTTTGTTTTGAACTTTTTCAAAGTAGCAACATCAACAAATACCTTGTCAATCAGAAAAAATAAATTTTTAAAGTAGAAACTAGTGACAAATGAAATTATAACTGCATTTTTCTTGAGCCAACACCATGTTGTGAAATTTTCGTGATGTCATATTAAAAAACTGTCGCTGTATCGACTATTGAATTATCTATTTATGGAATATTTTAACTTTGAGCTTTGAAAATTTTTGAAGTTTTATTTATGTAATAAAGCATTAGTGAATTTGATTTTTTTTTTCTGTACTAACTTTCATATGCTAAAACAGCCAGTTATCAATATATGTTTGGTGTTGGATGTCCTGTAGACCCATGACTTCTATATTCTGTTTATTTTCTTAATATCGTTTCCTGTTTATGGCAGTAAAAAATTGAAATTATAATATTTTAATAAAAAAACAAACAAATTAAACAACAGCAATAACGTAATATTTGCCTGATAAGTTATTGTAGAAATTGTTCAAAATGATCACCGTTTTCTCTAAGGTATAAATTTATTCTTCGTCGAAAATTGAAGTCTAGTCTATCCAATAACTGCTGATTATACGATTCAACAATTCTACTCAAGACGTAATTGACCGGGAATACACCAAATTCTTTTAACGTTCTCCAAAGCAAGAAGTCACGTGTGTTGAGGTGTGGTGATCGTGGAGGCCAAACTTGTGGCAATTATTTCCTCTTCCAATCCATTTATTTGGATACTGATGGTTTAAAAAGTATCTAACAATAATACTATTCCGTTCCATCATGCATAACCAATATTCCAGTCTGAGTTGTAGTGGCACCTCGTCAAGTAGATCCGTCAGAGTGTTTTGGAGAAATTTTAAATAAGATTCGCCATTTAATCGATTTGCTAAAATAACCAATTAAATACCAGTCAATAACCCAATCCAAACGTGTATTTTAAACTCGCGTTCGAAATGTCGAGCAGTACTGAATGAGGATTTACGTGGGAATACTCATGGTATTTATGTAAATTTGTAATATTTCTGCGAGCGAAACAAGTTTTTCTACATTAAAGAGAATTTTCTTTTGAAAATTAATATCTTGATGCAAAATAAACTGACAGAAATTCACTCGTCTAACCAAATCTTCCGGTAACAATTCTTGCACATTTTTGGATACGATATGGGTGTAGTAAATTATGTCTCATAAGTCGATGCACAGAAATATGCGACATAATGATTTGTAGAAATGGAATTCTAGAACTAATATATGGTTCTTGATTGTTACTTAAAAATGTTTCTCTATGGGATCCAGGATTAGGAAATCTTTTCCGATGTTCTTCAACATCTCTTCTGCAATTTCCTTCACAGAAACCTATCACTAATAGCATGTCAAATTGTTCGCTAAATGAAAACTTCCCGGCCATTTTCAAAATACTCGGCACGCAGTTTACTAAAATGAAATGACTTTTTGTCCTCATCGTCAAGGTTGTTGTTTAATTTCATAGCCAACTTTTCAATTTTCCATGATTTTAAATAACACAGCTGCAATACGTGTTTTTGTTGGAAGCGACAAAATTTTTTGAAAAATAACAAGAGTATGAAAAGTTTTAGAATGAAATTGGCTCTATAGAAGGCTACAATTGAACTCTACATATTGGCCAGTACACTCACAACGTGTAGCAAATTTGCTTTTTCTAAGTTCAAGTATAACTGAGATACTGATTTTTTTTTGAAATTTGAAACCCCACTTTTAAGACCTGTAACTTCTCAGGGGTGCAACTTAATAAAGAGGTAAGTTAAATAACCATATTTTAGGTTCCGCTACATGCCCCTGCTCTATGTCGGTTTTTATACGAACCACCATGTATGATAAATCTATCTGCAGTAAAAGAAATTTACTATTCCAGAATGCACTGAAAAATCAGGGAACTACGTTCCACAACAATAGTATGTATAAATTACACTAAAGATGTTCAGTATGATCCATGTCATGGATGGAATATTCATAAGTCCTTGGACGAACCACAGGAGCCTGAAGAAAAATAAGAGTAATATGACTCCATCGGCAATTTTTTAGCGCTTTCTAGTATCTCAGAAATCAGAAATTCGGTGGGGTGGAGCTTCCCCCTCCGTGAAGGGCTGCGTTGACACACAAGTCGTCTGCGATTTCGTAGGAGGCGGCAAAGAAATGACCCGTACGCATATTATCTGATACTCAGTGCCGAGTATCTTCACACTCTGGCGCGCCTTTTCTGCGCCTGCCGATTGTTCCTTTCTCTCCTGTTGTACCAGTCCTGCTACCGCCGCGGCCTACCGTCTTAAATACACACCACCGGCTCTTATTCATTTATTCTTGCGACCTCGGCAGCAGAATGTTTCATAGTTTCATTGTTTCCCTGATCGTTAAGGCACAACGAACGTTATTGTTCGATGCAGTCATTATGATGGACCGCTGGAAATCTTTAATTGTTGGATGTTCTTAAATATATATAAACAGTCATGGTATTTAACAAATCGTAAGAGATATTGATGTATTTTTTTACTGGACTGAAATGAGTAGGTACGGTAAATAAAACATTAAACAATTTAAGTATTTGTCGAACGTAAATCCAACAGCACATTCCGAATTTTCCGGATTTTTTGTTTCCTTCGATCAAAATATATGGGTTGTGCCTACTAGGAATTGAATCAATATAATTTGCTCATTGAACTCAAAGAATCTAAAGAAATAAATGATTTTTTCTTAATTGTTGCTGGCCATACAACCATTAACAATAATACTTTAGCCTTTTATCGAAATAGCAAATTCAATACTTCATTCGATTTCTATTTTGCCTACTACCTCAAAAATATTTGAAAGAATTGTTTACGATCAATTTATGACTTATCTGAAGGGGAATGGTATTTTGCCGACAGTACAATCGGGATTTAGAAAAAAAAAACGCAAACAGTTTTATTGAAATTAGTGTTGCTTTAAATGAATCTCTAATTTCTGTACTTATTCTCTTGAATCAATCCAAGGCTTTCGATTTTTAACATTTTGATTTACTAGTTACTAAAATGGGATACCTTAGGTTAGATAGAACGTTGCTAACTTCTTCTATTAAGAAAACTGAAGGGGTACCACAGGGCAGCATTCGGGGACCACTGATGTTTACACTATTTTTATTTCATCTTCCCATTTCACTTTGATCCTGTCAAATTCAGTATGCTGATGACATTCAGTTGTATCACAGCTTTAAAGAACAGAACATTGATCTATCAATTGAAAGAATTAATACTGATTTAAGAATTATTGGTAGGTTTTCTGTAAATCATGGCCTTCGATTGAATCCAAATAAAACTGTAGCAATGTGCATAGGTGCTGAAAATATTCGTAACTATATACAGATCCGATATTCATTAAAAATAAAATAATGAACCTATCAAATGGACATAGCTGCACAAAAAGTTTTGGTGTTTACGTTGACAATGCATTTGGAGTTGAAGATAACCTTTGGTTAACTCTTACCTGTTATGTATGAATGTAAAACATGTTTGTACACAATAAAGATTATTATTATTATTATTATTATTATTATTATATAATCACTAGTTTGACTGAAGACTACATAATTTTATATAGTACACCTGATATTATAATATTGTTGTGTTATGGCCAGAAATCCAGGATCTTTGTCCACAAATATTTAGCATTCTCTTGGCATTTAGTATTGGTATTGTCGATGTTATTTTTCAAGTTTGATTAGAAAAACTGTTTCAAATTCCATTCTTAAAACAGATATTCGCCGAAGGCTTTCAGCCCTTTCTATAGATGGCTTTAGCTCTATGTACCAGTGTTTTTACTACCTCCACTTTTGGTAATAAATGGATGATCAATCCTGAATTTCAGATATTGCCCATGTGGGCCGTTTTCACGTAAACTGTCAATTAAATGCTATAAATAATGATATCCTGATTTAGGAATAATTTATCTATCAAGTTTCATAAACACTAACAAATACGTCACTGGTTATGGTAATTTCATGTATATAAATTGACATAGTAGAAAAGATAAGCTGCATAAACTTTACATGATAAAATCAAGTTATCTTCCTGCTTTAAGTTTATTAATATTATAAGAGTCAGAAGAAATTGAATATGGAAAAATATATATATATATATCTCATTAATTGCTAGTCCGAATTCTACAAAATTTGGGATACGGAGATTCCAGATTTGATATTTGTAATGTTGCTAGATTAGCCGTTGGTTTTTTAAATACATCACCCTGTATATTCAGTTATTTTTGGAATCTTCTCTTCAATACGAGTTTATCCATATGTGACACTTATGATTTTATGTAGTCTAGAAGATCTTAAATAAATGGAGAAATGTAGTACACGCATTCTACCATCGATTAGGGTACTGTAAACTCACAAATGGAGCACATTTTGAACATTTGATTAAGTAATCATTATTTTAAAAATATTGTAATCTTTCAATTGTTACGTTTTAATGTAGTTGAAAACAGTTTGTATTAAAAAATTTATTAAGACAATTAGACGCTTGCCAGACTTCTCTTTTATTTATTATTGAAAATAATCTAAGTAAAGTACATTAATAGATTATTAAATATTTTTACTGGTAACCGTGGGTTTTAAATTTTTACAGACCTAGAGCATGTTTTTATAATAATGTTAAACATTCATTGCAAATCTCACTAAAACTTAAAAATATATAACAATTACAAACAGCTTTTGCGGCAATCTTTGAGCGTATTTGTAAATAATTAAAAACTCGTTAGAGCTAACCGCAGAATATTTCAATTCCCGTAATAACTGGACTTAAGTGAAAACGTTTTTTAAAATGTAACTACGGACTTAATGTGCATCTAAAGATTATTACTTACATTGTACAAAGGAGAATGAATTAAAATTTGTGATTATAAGACACCCTTCCATTAAAGAATTTAATAAAAAAGGTATTTTAAATTGGTAACAACAAGTTTTTAAGTAAATTGTTCACATACCATTTTTTAAAACTAAAATTAATTGACCTCAAATAGTTCGTAAAATTAGAAAACTAATACAGCACATAAAAATCAAAACAACTTTATTCGATAAAAACCAATAAAATTGATGAAAATAATAGAGAAGAAGAAGGGAGAATAAATTTAATAGAACTAATACCAATAATAATTAACTAAAATTAGAAAAATTTAAATGTAAGATATAATGAAAATTCTTGTGCAAAAGAAAATTGAAATGAATAAAATGGGAAATGAAATGAAAAATAAAATAAAGATATTAATAAAGACAAAGCAGATGTGAGTAATAAAATACAAGAAATAAAAGATATAGAAAATAAATTTGACGAATGGATAAAAAAGATTTCCTAATTATAGAAGAATGGTATCATACAAATAGACAGAACAAATAGATAAAGAAATTAAAAGAATAGAAAAAATGTTATACGCAAGAGTAAAAATATAAAGATATGGAAAAGAGAGTTCAGGAAAATATGAATATAGCAGAAGCGGAAAATTTAGAAACTAAAAAGGAATTACAAAAAACCTTATGTTATTACAAGGAGATATTAATATAAGAAAAATTTGAAAATTATAGCAACCCAAAGGTTTTCGTATACAAGAAATAATAATAAAGATGAAAACAAACGTGATAAAATTGAAAATAAAGAATCTAGAAAATGAAACTGAATCTGATAGATCAATGTGGAAACAAGAATTAGAAAATTAAAATACTGAAACAGTAAAAACATATCCTAATAGAAAATAACCAATAGTTGAATGCCAAGGTGATATTAACAAGAAACATTATTACCAAGGTTATTTCTGGGAATAAAATTTTTAAATATTAATGAAAGAAATCAAGATATTTTTTTATGTTGTTTTCCAAACTAATTTTTGTATTTGGTATATTTTATAATTTATTTAATGTGGTTAATTATGTATATTTTTTTGTTTTGAGGATTTATAATAATAATAATTAAAAAAATGAATAATAATAAATCAACAAATATAATTTTAAATAATTTAAATTTTAAATATTTTTTAGAAAATGAAATTTTGGAGAATGTACTAATTTTATGAAAATGTGAAAATTATTTGTGTTATTAAATATGACATTTAGTGACTATTTTTGTTTTTGTTTTATTATTTATATGATCAGAATTGTTGAAGAATATGGCGTATTAGATTACCAGATAAAGCTACATTTGGAAAATATTTTATGATCTATAGAATTCACCAATTTTTAGTGAAAGATTAAAATTTCTTAAATTTTATTGGCCCCGAACATTTGCTGAAATTTGTAGGTCCATTACGAATTACATTTTTGTCACGGTTTAGGAAAAAAGTATGGTTTTGTCACACTACACATAAATTATTCCCGCCGTCACGACTCACCCTGTAAAATCAATTTTCTTAGGACTCTTTGCTCATCCCATCTATTATTAAAATTATAGCACCTCTTTTGGGTGCATTGTTGAACCCATGTTCAGATGACCACGGGCGGTCCTTCCGAAAATTTACGGAATTGTATAAAAGTCTGTTTTTGAAGTGCCGCTCAAGATTTATGTCCTTAGAGACAGGTACTGTCAAAAGTTTTATGGACTGCTTGATTTGGTGCCTATACTTAGAGTTTTATTCTTTCTTCGAGTTTATGGACGTACTTTGAAGATAGGTGTGTTTTCGTTTACCTACAACGACGATGGCGACAAAGATGAAGCAAAAATGGAAATAGAAAAGATAATTTTTCAAAATAACCTAACCGTAAACAGGTATATAAAATAATGTATAAATATATTTCTACAGAGTCGACCAAAAGTCTGGAAACGGCCAATTATCTCGTAAATTGCTGGTCCGAATTCTACAAAATTTGGGATACAGAGATTCCAGGTCTGACATTTGCAATGTTGCTAGATTGGCCGTTTTTCTGATATTATTAGTCACTTTAGTTTTTTAAATACATCACCCTTTATATTCAGTTATTGGTCCACTCTGTATATAAGAAATTGGACTATATGTAAGCCGATTTCAAGCGGCAATTTGGTAAATTTTAACCAGTTGGCAGCCTGGACATTTTCTTGTGTTTATATGTACATGTAAGGTTATAATTCAATTTTATTTTGCGAAAATGAAAATTGGCAAGAAGAGGAAGAAAATATATATTTAGAAAAGAACACTTGTTAGTGAAAAACTGTATTATCAATTATTGTGTCAGCAAAAAATGGCCAAAATCGAAAATCTAATAATTCGGATAACCTCCAAAATATAATGCTATTTCTTGCACCTGCAGCGTTGCCACTTCACCAACTAGTTAATGGTGAAAACTGTAAGTCAGTGATATTTAATTATTTTTTAATACAGAAGGACCTCCCTAAAGCTGTTTTATTTGGTATAAAACAAAATCGTTTAAAGTTTAAACAATAACATACTGAAATCTGGATTTTCTGTGATTATTATTTTGTACGTTCAAGAAAGAAACGTTTCAAAAATGAATTATTTTTCCCAAAGGATTACATGTAATTTTTTTTCTATTTTCTCAACAAGGAGCTTCCTAATCTTCTCTATTTTGTCAAAGAACATTTTTAAAACATAAAATTAATCTAAAAAAAAATTTTTTTTTTTAATTTGTCATCTAGTAATCCAACATCCTTAAAATTATATTCTGGAATACATTTTCTTTATCCGGTTGACCCTTAACTTTTTTTAAATTGAATTACTATAGGTAATGTCAATAGATTTAAGAGGAATTTGGAGACTATTTATGTAATAATTATTGTAGCTATTAAGAATTGTTCCACCGTACAATTTAGTATGATTACAGTGATAATAGTTATTTTTTTTACAAAATCACTAACTCTTGCGAGTCTTTTTATGGCTAAATTAAAGAATTCATTCTGTTGTGATTATCCGCACATTTTTTATTTTTTAAATATTTTATTAGATTAGAAATAAAGTGTAATACTTATATAGAATTCAAATTAAAAAAATCAGCTTAATAATAGCCAATATACAAAATGTTCGTTTAAGTTAATATGTGAGCAGCGCTTAGAATGACATAAGCATAGATTGCAATCTTAACTAACGTCTTTTGATTAGTTAACAATTCAATCAGGCTAAGGATCTCTCGACTAACTTTTAATCAACTACGGGGACACATTGAAGATAAACCAAACAAATATTTAAGATTATTTTTCATTAGAACTAGAGTTATTAAGACATAAATAAGTTTTTTTATAAGTATATAAAAATATAACGACAAAACACTGCGAATGTACTTGTACCAAAGAGAAGTCTTTTCCTTTAATCTATAAATATTTAATCAATTTCAAAAGGTTCTCTAAATATATATAATATATATTGAATTTCTTTCGCATATTTAAGAATTCGTTGTAACTTTTTGAATACAAATTTTCTTTCTTTTTTATCATTTATTTACCTAACCTTAAAATACAGTTATTGGCAATACCTTTATGAGCATAAAACCATAAACGTAAGCTGTAATGATATCCAATCGGGTTTTATTACGCTTCGCACTCTATAAAAACACCAGTGGACGTACGCCTCATAAAATGAGGATTATCTTTATTTATTTTTGATTTTACAACTTTACTTTCCAGCTGCTGGGCTAGCGGATCACCCGAGAAAAAAATTATAACCGGACCTGATATGCAAAAGTCTCGATATCTCGACATTTTGATATAAATCTTTCGCCAATTATTAAAGTACAAATATAATCTATTTAGTACAAAAACCGATGTATCATATACGAATTGTTATGAAAGAAAGTAACGAATCGAACTAACCGAATCCTACACGAACGCTCACGAGCATTCATGCGCGTACACAAAGTCCAATGGCGAAAAAATTTAAACGTGGTTATTGTTATACATTTATCACATCGAAATTTATGCTGTTATTAATTTAGTTAGGCTAGATCTAGTTTTTCAACTGTTTGTGTTATTTCTCAAGCAATAAAAGATAATGCAGTTCAAATCATTAAAAGAGTAGAAGAAGAAGTTTTAAAATTTAAACTTTAACAATCAAACATAACCTTACATTTTTTATACTATTATCACGGTCATAGAATAGAAAGATACCCTGCAACTGACTTTTGCTAATTTATATTTATATATATTATATACATGGTATGCACAACTCTTTTCATAAAGAAAACTGTATCTTTAGAATTCAATTAAAAAATCGATTTTCACGTAAATAGTTATGCCTGTTCCATGAATAAATGAACAGAACATTGTGGGCATATACCAATTGCGCACCCTGGTAAAACAATTTTAAGGGTACTTTTAATTTTATGGGGTAGGTGTTGATAATTATAAACCTTTATTCAATTACTATTTATTTAAAATATAAGATATACAGATCATGCTTTTACTTTTAAACACTATACTTAAACATATCTGAAAAATATATAAAATATTATAACACATATCCTTAAGAGATAAAACATATATTACTAAAAGAAAAACAGAATCTATTTCTTATAATAGATATATCAAACTTTTTGCTGTTTTCTTTTACGAAGAGATTTGTGGACACCATGCATAATATAAGTATAATATGTCTATTATAATTTAAACTAGCTAAAAAGAATGTTAAGTATAAAATAATGATTCGATGCTCCCAAACTAAAGCTCCTTCAAGGTTTGTCGCATTGTTATTGCCTTTCTGTCATTAGCCGGCAGTTAAGATTGCAATTAATTGAAGAATCTAGTTATTTAATCTAAACGCCAATACCCCATGAAATAATTCTCAATGTTTTGCAGAATTAATTACGGTCACAACAATAAATACTATTTATCTAAGATTTATACGGAAAAGGAGATAAACATATTGGAAATTGATTTAGATTTAATACAGGTAAACTTGATATAT
Source organism: Hermaeophaga mercurialis (assembly GCA_951812935.1). Classification (NCBI taxonomy): domain Eukaryota; kingdom Metazoa; phylum Arthropoda; class Insecta; order Coleoptera; family Chrysomelidae; genus Hermaeophaga; species Hermaeophaga mercurialis. The sequence goes on along the minus strand of OX638359.1, from coordinate 42,041,812 downwards.
AAGCTCATTAGGCTTGGCTGATTCGGATGTTGTTATGAACAGTTTTTTCTTTTCTTTAGAAAAGACATGATTATTATATTAAATCTTCGGCTTATTAAATTTTGTGAGAAAATATAATAGGATTCCCGGTATAATATTGATATATTCAAACTATGTCAAAATATATTAATGAAAGACATATAAAACTCAATTCAGATTTTTTAACGGTCAATAAATTATTATAAATTATTAAATCCCATTAAACCATAAATCAACTAATAATTGCATTTCAATATTCTTTTTCATTCTTTGATTGCCTTTCTAGGAATCATAAAAATCAAAAAACGCTAATTCTATTATTAATTTAGTTTGGATCAATAATTTACAGCTAAGATGTGAAAATTATAAAATATAACACTCGCCAGCTTGTAGGTATATGTATATGATTTTTCACAGAATTGTTTCGAAATATTATTTTTACAGGTTCTACAAAAATTTAGTTCGGGATGTTTACTTGATAAACAGAATATGTAAAGAATAATTATTATGCGTTTCACATTTTTAACGAGTCCTTACAACAAATAACAATGTTTTTAGATAAACAGATTTTTTTCTCTATTTCAGTATGAGGATGATTATTTTTCAAATTTCATTTTCTATTTGCGTAAATTTTCACTGTATCCTTTTCGAAGTGGACGCATTTGCTGTTTATGGTAACCATAACTAACTCATTTCAAAAATGTGGTTTTGGGATTTCTTAATTAGGATCTAGTCTTAATAAGTGCAACTACAGGTTATGATTTGTTGAATATGATGTTTAATATCTACGTTGAATTTTAATTTTATGACAGCAGGAGACAAACTTAGATACACTTAAGTAGAATTACTGCAATTCTGGTTCAGTTCTTGAACTGATTGCAATACCAGTATGTGCATAAATTATTTAAATACCATATACACCTTAGAGAAGATAAATCCTTTGGTACATATTGCTTTTTAATCGCTTCAATGTAATTTTTACTCCAATGTAGGACAATTTCAGTACATAACTTTCAAATTTTTCAAATTTTTTGGATGCACTGAATTGGTGCTGTTATAAGCCAGTCGCCAATATTTCACGCCTATAAATACATCGGGAACATCGATCTTCAAGTGGCTATTGTCTCAAGAAGGTGGTGGTCAATCTTTACGACTCAAGTTATCCAGAGATCGTTACCACACATTATTTTTCACTTCAGTATTTTATAATGTGCCATTTTAGTTATTTTATCAGTTAGAATAGAGAGAAATATAGTTTGAAATGGTCTACTTTTGTTAAAACTGTATTTCTGGGTTTCTTGCATTTTTTTATAGATTGAAACCGATCGATGGTTTTTAGTAGAAGATTATATCATTAATGTAAAATACTATCGTCTGTTATTTTTTCTAAAAATGTTTTTTGAATGTTACCTTACTATTCTATCTTTGGTTTCTTTCGATCGCGTCAAATGCTACTCTCCGGCTTATAAATGTGAAATATATTTCTTCCCCATTTTTCTTAATTGCTTTACAATGGCAAAATTGTGTTAGTTTGTTTTCGTGTCATGCCATTATCAGCTTCTAAATATTCTTCTACTTTTTTCTCAACAATTTTAGTATCTATCTTATCCACTACTGGAGATGCGTTTCTATAGATTTGATTGATTTTCATGTATCCAATATCTCTTGCGTTTTGTTGTTTCCATTTCTTGTTCCTTTTACTGTTTTATCCTCCTTTTCTTCCCTGTTTACAATATATATTAAGTTTTCCATTTAATAGATTCAGAACAGAAGATTTTGAAATGGAATAATGGATCTGTTAATGTTTTATTCTCAGTAATAAATTTTTTTCGCTTCTTCTATTTTTCCAAGCCCCCATACTATATATGCTTCTGTTAAATCGAAGTCCACTTCATTTTGTTTTTTTTTTCGGACTTCAAAGTTGCTGGCCACCAGTTTAATTAACGAGTAGTCCCCCGCGTCAAATAAATTGGTGTAGTATCGCAAGAAAGCCTGTTACACCATTTCTGGTCGACTTAGCACGATCACTGTCAATTAGGACCAACTTTATTTCTTATAACAATTGCTTTGTGTGTTTTTTATTTCGATTGGCTCAATCCCGTGCCCCGTGTCGGTTTTGAGAGACCGATTAGAGCCGATTTCTCAGAAGTTGGAATTCAGAAAGTCCGGCCCAAAAGTCTGCACTCATTAGTGCGGCTTACGGGATTTTTCTGTTCCTAGAAATCTGGGGCATGAATAGATTTTTTTTATTTTAAAGATGCTACGAATGGAAGCTAATATTCAACTTTAAATTTCGAAGTGTGTATAAAGCCATAAAAGGATTTTTATATGGAAGTAAATACATTGTAGTTGGTCTTTTAATTTTTTTATTTTTGTATGCGGATTTTTACTTTCTTAATGGAAACGTGTTTCTAGTATAGGGCCAATTTTAGGAGAACTTTTTTTTGTAGAAATTGTTTTTTTTGTTGAAGTGAAAAAAATTTAATAACCCATGCTACAAGGTAGTTCCTGATTTTTATGGACTAAAAAATCACTTCCTTGTTTATTCTAGAGCATAGAGAAAACACCATCAAACGATACTTCGCCATGCATCATCAGGTTCTGTTTTCTGTATACCCATTTCTTATTATGTCTGTATCGTTCTAACTTTGATAGGTTAGGTTAGATTTAACGTGAGCGGGGCATTGACATATCCCTCCACTAAGACCAACTGAGGCATATTGTGGCTGACTCCTAAGGATTATAAATCCACACCTACTTACCAAGTCAATGGTTGATTTTCTATCTTTCTTCTATCTTCTTTAGATTATATCGCTGACGACATTGAGATGTAAGCAGTCCAATTGGGAAGCTTAGATGTCTCCATTCTTCTAAGAATGATCTTAAAAGTTTTAGAATGAGCTAGATCAGGAATATCTTTCCAGTGCTCGAGGGCAGGTGGGAGGTCAATGCTTTTACAGCTGCCTTGGTTTCGGATTTTAATAGGTTTTTATCTTCCTCTTAAAAATCCTCTTCGTTTCAAATCAAACTCTTTTTCTTTTAATATCATAGCATTCATTTGCTGTACTCTGTCCATATTTCCCAGTCTGATATCATGTTTCAATAATACTCTCTTTTATTAATTGGAATGCTCTCCCCGAACTGTATTATTTCGTACTTCCATTTCTGACATTGGAAAAATGTATGTTTATCCAGTTCTGTATATTGGTAGTACATGCGTACTCATGTCTTTCTGTTATTTTTATCCTCGAGTAGCATCTCGTAACAAACAAGGCTCGTTAAAAATTCGGACAGCTGGTTGTTAACTTGTCCAAGTTACCTATTTATCCAAATGGATTTCTAAAGTCCTTTATCTGTTTTTTTTCCATGACATTTTTGCGTTGATCCAAGTTTTTATGGTTAATACTACTGATATTCATTTATATTTACCATTAACTCGTTCTATGAGTTTCTAATTGCAGATTCTGGCACATCAGAACGCCCAGGTAGTGTACACTTTTATTTTGTATGACCGGATCCCCTATAAATTTCTATTAATGGTGTCTTAATTTTTTCTTCTCAACCAACAGCATTGCCTCAGTATTTGGAGGTGCTAGCTTTTATCTTTTATCCATTTATTAATTATCTCCAGACGTCATTTGTAGTTTCAGTTCTTTTTACGATAACATCGGTGTCATTAGCATATTTTACCAGTTTCGTCTGTTTTTAAGTTTTAATTTTCAGTATTCCATTATACAGGATCTTCTTTAGCAGCGACCTCATAATTTAACCCTGCGGTTCTCCCCAGGTCATTTAATATGCTTCTATGAGTCCGCGTAGAAGGCCTCTAGCTGTTTGTAGTTATTAGTATACAAAATCGTCTTGGGTTCTTTTCTATTTCCGATTCTACTGGTTTTTTGAACTTTCCGTATAGTGTCCACTCTAGATCGCTTCTTTCTAAATCCAAATTCCTTATCCGACAGGTTTTCTTTGCTTTCCAGCTCCATGCTTAATGTTTCCAAAAGTTTTCCCATGGTATCCAATAAGCATAATAATAAGATCTTTCCAGGTTTCTGGATTAGGATTAATCAGATTTCTTCCATGTATCACGGAAAATGTCTTCTTCAGTATCTTAGCTATCTCTTGCAGGAATTCATTAGTTGTTATTTGCCTTAGGTGTTATCTGGACTTATAAAAATAGTAGCGATGGTAGTACTGGTAGTAGTAGTATTACTGGTAGTACTTGAATGCTTATATTTCAACAGCAGTTAGCGTAATGTGTATAAAAAAAGTTGTTTGCATTTGTCGGAGTTTAGCTTCCTTGATAATATTCGGGAATATCTATTTGAAAAATAAATACGAACAGAAAAGTTTAATATTTATAAATTTAATTTCCCATAATACCTATTTTTATTTAAAAATATGAACGATGAAAATAGTACTATTTAATAACTCTGTCTATGGAATTAATTTTTTTAGATTAACAATGCAGTAATTTTTTGCTTTATGTTTTGTTGTGATCATGTACCGATTTCACAATCGATGTTTCTGTCACTATAAGACCAGCCCATACGGTGTTCAATTTAAGTTCTTGTATAACGAATGATCTTCTAAAGAGCGGACGTTCGAAATATTTTTAATTGGAATGGAAATTGGATCCCATTTTAGAGGATTTATGTGGGACACTGAATTTTGAAAATAGTGACAGAGATATAATTCATTTTTTAAATGTACAAATGTATAATCTTATATTGTTATCATAAAGTGTTTACAAATTATTAAACAAATTATGGAAATTAAGGAAATTTATATCAAAGGTTAAAATTTTTAAATGTTTTCACTTCATTTTTACAATTTTGTATTCTTCAGTATTACTAAGAAAACTCTATTTTAGAACAGTTTTACTATCTTCTTTAAGAGTTTATTAATATCATTTTATGTTAAACGTATGCAAAGAATATACCTAAAACACCTGTGACTGTTAACAACTGATAATGAGACTAGAATAATACTTAACAATCGTTAAATGTTCTTTAAAATTTCAAATAAATTGATAATTGGCAAAAAGAAACAATAAAGATATGAAAAATAGAATTTTAGTTAAAAATATTTTTGAGGATCTCTTACAATTAAACAAAAGATAGTCGAAACTGATTTTGAAGTTATTCTTTCACTGATTTTGTTGAGAAGGTTGTATCGTCCGTACTAATATGGGTGCGTACAAGTTAATAAAAATGTCACTGTGTCGGTAAAGGTAAGCGAAATTAATTTAAAATTTATTTTAAGTACTTGTTACGAAGAAGGCTTTATGAATATTTATAAAACTTTAACGAAAATGACCACAATAAAATTATATACTTTGTGTTTAACTTTTTCCTAAAATTATAGTTGTCTACAGTTTGAAAGCGACTATAAAGAGAAGAAAACTATTCCTACGAATCCACTACATTTTAAGAATTCAGAATTGTTGATTATATAATAAATCCTTTATTTTTTAAAGGTACCTTAAATTTTAGCGCACCCAGTGAAATATGGGCAATATAAATAAACAATACCTTCACTCGTCTGTTTTATAATATTTACAGAATATGCGTTATATTAAAAATGTTTTTCAAAGCTTTTAAATATTCTCATATGACATGTTTCAGTTTTCATCATCAAATATGACATAATAAATTGACAGATATTTCACACAACATGTTGATTTCTTATTCTCATCATGAAAAAAATCGGATTACAACTAGCACTTCATACTTGGCGGGAGATTCTATTGTTGTATGCATGTTTAGTTGCTCACTGTGTGCTCAGAACTCTCAAGTGAGACGTGATCCGATCGACGGATCTAGAATCAGTTCACAATATATTTACGCAAAGCTTCATCGAATTTTCACTGTGGTTTTAATTTCGAACCTTCAAAAAGCCCTAGTAAATTGTTGATGACGAAAGGAAATTACTTCAACTTCCTTTCTAGAACATAAACTTCATTTTTGATTAACAAATGCTTGTGATCCCATTATTCTTATTTGCCTTTTAAAACGTGATGTAGGTTATCACCAATAGAAGAAAATAAGAAAACTAATATTTATCCAAGAGTTGTCGTTGAATGGAACAATTGTAAAAGCGTTTCGACCGTTTCGCTTATTAAGTGCAATAATAATTACCGAGTACTTCATTTAAATATTTGAAAACACATGTCCATTAAAAACTATCACGTTTAGTTTTTAGTAGAAGTCACCTAAGTGTCTGGGCAAACAACGTGTGGTAAATTTTTTTTGTCTTTTTAACACCTACTTATCACTTCGAAAATTTCCTACTTTGCGATGAAAAAATACCGTTATTTTGTAATAAATTTTATTAATAAATGTTAGATTCAGTTCCACAAAAAGTTACTAAATAATGGTTGACATGTTTATTATTTTTTATTGCACCATAGTATCTGAGATTTAAACTAGTCTGAAAGCCTATCAGTCACTGGTCCTATAACTTTTCCCTGTGGAACTTCTACATTGATTTCTTTAATTGATATTATTAAATCGACATAATATCTGGAAAGAAGTTTTTTGTAGCAATCCTTAATATCAGACTTCAAATACAAAGCTGCTAACAATATTAATTTTTTTTCTCCCTACATCCAAATTGATCACTGGGGAATAAATTTGTTAACAAGTTGTTTGAGCAGATTCAATACAGCTGATAGCAAAGCTATTGGTCGTTAGAAGATTTTAAATTGTTATAATAATAATAATAATAATATTTATTTACGGAAAATACAATTGTTAAATGTAAATAAATATAGTTAGTCAATAAGTGAAAAACACTTGTTTTGAAAATAAACAATAAAACAATAATAAAATAGTAAAACAATACAAAACGATACATATTAAAAAACAATGAGGAAGCATTGGTTAAATATAAATATTTTTGAATAACTGTCTAGGTTGATTTAATATATAAGTATTCAATATTTCTTTAAAAAGATGCATGTTGTTACATGCTTTTATACTTTGTGGAAGTGTGTTATATAATTTAGGAGCTAGATACAAATATGATCTTTGTCCTACCGATTTCATCATACGGGGAACAGCGTGAAAATGTCTATGTGTGCTCTGGTAAATTAAAATCTTGTTTTTTGTTATGGTACTTAATATTTATATTATAATAAAACAATTGTTTCAGGTCCATAACGTCGGTTTTTTTAAATAACAAGTCTGAGGAATATCGTAATGGTTTATCCAATATTACTTTCAAGAACCTTTTTTGTAGGATTTCAAGAGATTGAAGATGTCTTTCTAAAGTACCTCCCCAGGCTACTATAGCATATCTGATATGGCTTTCTATTAGACTATGATATAATATTTCCATTTGATCAAATTTTAAGTATGGTTTTAGATATTTAAATTTATACGAAACCATTCTTAGTTTTTGACATATAAAATTTATAGTTTCGTTCCATTTAAGATATTTTAATTGTTTCTTAGGGTATATATAGAATGTTTTTCCCGAATTTGTAAGAGTAAGTCGGTCAAAGTTGGGTCTGCTAAGAGCGTTGTTGCTGAATGGTAAATAAGAGGTCTTGTCTAAGTTTAATGTTAATAATTTATGATCAAACTAGTATTTAATAGTTGATAAGTCCATTTCTACTTTTGCCTTTAATAATTGCTTGGTAAAAAATGGTAGTATCATCAGCAAAAGCTATTATATCTCCTGCACATGGTACAGAAAACAATATATGTTAAAACAAAATAGATCCTATGACTGTACATTGTGGTTCTCCGTTATTCACCGGAGCTCAGTCACTTTTAATACCATTTATCCTTGTCATTTGTTTGCGATTAGTTAGATAGCTCTTAAACAATTTTAAAGCCGTATTTCGAATGCCCATATCCTTTAATGTTTCTAAAAGAAGAGGGTGACTCAAGGTGTCGAATGCTTTGGACAAGTCTAAATAAACGCAAAGACAGGGGCTCTTATCGTCTAGAATGGAAGATATTTTTGTAGAGATCTTAATGATAGCATCTTAGGTAGAGGTATTTTCTTTAAAACCAAATTGTTTTTCTGAGATGAGTACATATTTTCTTTCAACGATTTTCAAATATTTTTGACTACTATTATTACTGCAACTAATTGATTTGTCAATTCCATTTTTAAGTAATTATTTTAAAGTTTCTGTTATAGTCAGAACCAAAAAATGGTTCTTTTTTAACATTACTTTTAATCTTATTAGCGACTTTGGTCAGAGTAATTCAATTAAATTTCTGTATCAATTGGGCTAAGATGTTTTTTTCGATTTGATAGTTTGTGCCAACGGTTTTTTTGAGTTTTTCTTTGGCGTAATTCCAAGGTGCCCTTTGGTGGATTGATTGCATTTTACATTTAATCATATATCTCTTCTAGATCTAGTTTAAAGATTTCTCAATAGTCCAGTTATTAACTAATATAAATCTGGTTTTTCTTTCTATCCTTTTTTTTTTAAACGTTAATGTCATAGCTGAGTAGTCGGAGGCCAAATCAAATTTAAGAGACAATTTTCTTGATACCACAATGTTTAGAGAATTTTTATTGTATGAGTGTTTTCTCATAGTATGGAAGTTACAGTTAGTTTCACTTATTTCTTTATTTCATCCAAAAATGTTTTGATTATTGACAAGAGTCATTCATTAGCTTCTATGTTTATCTTAGATCTTGAGTAACATTAGATTTTTGAATGAAAATGGGAAAGATTGATGTTATTATTGTAATTAAGAGCAATTTAAAACCCATACAACGCAGAGTTTTATTTTTTCCTGAAAGCGCTGGAACAAAATTTATTTATTTAAATTTGAAACGGAACTCCAATGAGTAACACAGGTACCCTATCAACATGTAAGAAGACACCCTTAAATAAAAAAAAACAAGAAATATTTGTGTTAACTTAGGTGTCAACTGTGGGTCTGTATTTCTACCGCCTTAATTATTTCCTCTATATCATCCAACTAAAATAAATACATCACGGCCTTTTTTAGATGTATCAGTACCTAAACGGGTTTTTATAGGTATCTATTTTCTTTATTCGGGCCCAAATCCATAAAACATGTTTTTCTAAACGACTACACATGTTTCCTTGTGAAAAACATATACACACAGTTCGTTAGTTTACGCATTGATTTCTTTTATACGCGCGCACACCATACATCTTTCAGATGAAGCGATATTGGTGATTTAGATTTAGAAATGTGACACTAACAGGGTCGGATTAAAAGAAATTTTTACTAAACAACACTGTAGTCTTATTTACATAAGAATATTTTCCCAAAGAGGATGATATGATGAAGGAATTTCTATTTTACCACTGCCATTCTAAGTTCACAATTATGTTGCTTCTTAAGGGGAGACAATATGAGTAAGAAAACCCATCTGAGTGATGCCAAGAAAATAAGATCAGCCCACTGACTCAGACAAAAGTCAAGAGGATTGAGTTAAATAAATGCTAACTATATGTATAAAGACCTAAATCCTAACAAAAACTAGAAGACTTAGTTAAAAGATTCCAAGGAGAAGAAGAATAGTAACTCAATTAGGTACACTTTAATGCTTGTAAAAACAAAAATATTTCACTGATGTCAGACAGACAAGATGAGCATACTTGCATAGTAAAGTCAAGGAAGTCAAGCTAATAATGTCAACTCATCTAAATATTACCAGAGAGAGGAAGTAACCACGATAACTCTTCTAAGTGATACCAAGTAGAAGCATGCACTTTACCTCACCTTTAAACATTAAGTAGACGAAATGAGCTTAGTAACGCATCTAGTTAAAAGATAAGCAAACATACGAAGCTTGTCAACTCATAGAAATCAAATCATTGAATTCGTCAAGACATTTCAATTTCTAAATTATGACAGGGAGATGAGATAAACCATTAGTAACTTATTTGGCAAAAATTAAAAATACTAGATAACTATGTCAACTCATGTAAATGATGAAATGTATGCAAAATGAAACCAGTAACTCATATAATATACAAAAAGGACGAAATAAATGCGGAAAATCGATATTAAGAACACGAGACGAACATAGATTTTGGGCTTTCTATCTTATTCTACCGCGACCTTTCCAGATCTATTGTGGTCCTCTTTGTCCTTAGAGTTCACTAGCTAGCTTAGCCTTCTTATTAGGCTTTCTAGCCTAGATTAATAGAAACCGCGCTTTTGTTAGGCATTCAAACTCGTTGTTTCATCTTCCTCTTGGGAGAACTTACAACGGTCGGCTTCTACCAAACCGATTCTGTTCATATGTTTCCTCAGCCTGCATACTTGTTAAATAAAGGCATATTATTATTATTATTTTTTCGATAAAATTGCAATTAACAACGAAACATTGTTTTCATGAAAATGAAACAATTTTCAGACAAAATCACTCGTCTTATGCACTCGTGATTTTATCATAAAAATTAATTTAAGCATTTTTTGGAGCCACATTTTCATTGTTAATTGATATTTGATTGGAATAAGCCGGCTTTTTAATTTTTTAATCATTTGCAGTGCACCACTTCTTCATAAATTTATCACACCGTGAACTTATTATTTTATACTATACGTTTCCCGTTCCATACGTATGTGCGACAAAAAAATGAATATAATTCCAAAGCATTAAAAAAAATTTCCGAATAATTCTTCATAAAGAAGGAACACTAAACCTTACATCTTTTCAAATTTATAAAAAGTTTAAGAGCTTTTAGCTGTTAGGAACAATTTAGCCAAATGTTCCAACAAACTAAAAATAAAAAATAAATCTATAAGATTGATTAACAAATAATTGGACAAAGCAAGGCTTACTCTGATATATATATTTTCTTTTTTTTAATTAAACATGTATGTAAATTTATTTAGAAACGACTCGCTGTAATATTTAAAGCCCCATTTACACGTAACACGTTCACAATAATCTCTCATTTTATGCCTCTGAAATTAATATACAAATAATCCATCAATCTGTGGAAAAATGCATTATCGACACACATAATATAATTATTTTTTTCCATTTCAGATCAAATTTTGGACTCAGATTCCGACAGCTGACCCACGCCAATTATTTCATCCAGTTGATCTACGATGAGGGGGATCATCTCGTCGACTGTGAGTTTGGGCACGATAAAAACCAAACGGAAACGTTCCTATCTATTTTCAAGCGTGATTTAAGTGATCTATTATCTACCTCAAATATATCAAATGTTAGAATTGAGTCTCTAGATGGTAGGGAGTTACCTAGGGAGTACAAATGGATGAATAATAATAAGCTCAGGGAGGAATGCAAGAGGAGGCATAGCGGGTTGAAAGAAAGCGTGAAAGAAGTAGTTCTACCATCGTTCTCGTCGTTTTCCGACTGTGGGTTAGTAGATCTGCTATCCTTTTGGTAGATGGGTTCTTAAGGAATAGCTTGTCTTTGATCTGAAGTACCTTACCATCAAGCACAATGCATGGTTACTGATGGATCTACGCCTTAGCGATTTCCATGGATAGTTCGGGTTCTATTAAGGGCTACATCGTTCCCCGTTTAGCTATTTCATCAACTATCTAGTTACCTTTGATTCCTTGGTGCCCTAGAATTCAGACTAGTGTCACTATGTTTTGATTTACAAGTATGTTCAGTGTATGGCATGAGTTTAACACTTTGAGTGTTATTTAGCTATCAGTGTAAACGAAAATTATTTGTTAATTTACCTCCAGTTTCATTAACTCTTCTGCCTGAAAGACAGTGGCAGAATAGTAGAATAATATGAATAATAATATTTTACAATCTGGTTTTTACAAATATTTTAGTTTTAATACTTTTTGGAAAATCCCATATTTTGAAAGATATTTATTCACAAAAACAAAGAGAAATAGACGTAAACAAACCAAACTGTCAGATTTTGGCGAATGCATAATGTCTAAACGGATGGATTGTTGTAGACAATTTTTGGTTAGTGTATTGTTATATTAAAATGGAAAATGGAAATCGGTCAATTTAGCACTTTGAAAAAGCGATCATTCTTCTGTAGCAATTCTGTGAAAAACGAATAAACAAAGATAGAGAATTAAAAGTTTAGCAACGTAAGATTTTTCTAAATGCATATTTTATTTACTAGCTTAGAATAATTATTCCTTAAACTCAACATATACGATTTTTGGCAGTTACTGTTGATATCAGTGATTTAGCCATTTTGCAAAATGGGAAAAAGACCGTGGGCAGTTGTTGATAAGTTACGAATGAGTAGGGGTTACCTTTCTTTCTCTTTTTTTGAAAATCATCATTGTCGTTGAGGTAAATATGAAATAATTAGTAATAAAACTTTTAGAGGTTAGTAAAAGTTCGTTATTTATTTTTTTAGGGTTTTTTCTGGTTTTAGTAGCCTTGACAAATCAATGCCCTAGTACATGTAACGATATACTTTAGGAAGATACTGATTCTCATAACAGATTTAAACATGGACTCGATAAAAATATTTATTTCTGAGAAAATTTCATTCACGCGTATTTTGGTTCATTTTGTTTCTTATTTTAAATGTGTTCCTTACCAGATTGGTAGTACCACTTATTAATATTCTTGATAACTTGTGCTATGGCAGTGCTACTTGTTAAAAAGTACTCAATTCTTTGTTAATTCTATATAACTCCAGCATATGATAATGGTACATAGATTAGTTAATAGTTCTGGATCCAATTATTTACATTATACAGCTAGTACGATCATACCACCCTGTTTAGAGATTGCCCTGTGTACATTAATTTACCTTGCTTGTAACTAATCTCTCTTAATTTCATTTACAGGAGCTTGAATGAATTATTAATAAAGTATATTGGCCTGGAAATTGTACATATTTGGTTCTAGTTGATTTTTCCTCATTTTGCACTCAGCTTTATGGTGGCACCCACTTTATCGAATTTGTACAATGTCACCTTGAGAAAATAATTGTTTTTTCTAAATAGGAAACCCAACCCCTGAGTTATTCTTTAGCTAAGTAGCCAGCCACAATATTGTCGTTAGACGTTTTAGTAAGAAACCATGTTTCCCCTATCGGTAACCTCATTCTCATTTTCAATGCAAACCATCAGTATTGCAGTACTATAGATACAATCACGACTGCTCGTACGTTACTATCAAATTGACTTAAGCGATATTCACATCTCTCCACTTCAAGATATTACAGAAGATTTTGTTATGTATTCTCGCTTCTTCGTAATGTGTTCTCTTATGCTCGCGTGGATCTTTAACCCTACAAATATACGATTTCTGAACCGGAATAAGCACTACTTCATGTAAATGTTAAAAGAAAATATTCTTCAAACTAAATACTCAGCTAAATCCTTTTAAACCATCCCTGTGTTAAATAGATCATATAATAAGTAAGTGTGGTTGAATCTACCCTCAACTAACTGTCGCAGGAGTCGGAATGGTCTGCTCGACCGGAAGTACGTGATAAAGGCGCACAATGCGAATATGCGATTAGTTTTTTCCTGAGGATGTTTTATTTCACCGGGCTCCGGTCATAATTCACAGGTTAAGGGTCTTTTGGTTAATAGGGATATCAGGGAACTGAGAAAAGAAGAACAGAATAGCATATTTCGAAACTTTAATTTTATTAATTAGGTGTTATATATAGGGATGTAATTGCGTGCGGTGTAGTCCTCAATAATGAATTAACTGTTTCTAACTTTACTTTGTGGAATGTATCCATAATAAATATAAATTAAACTTATTTTGAATTTTCACAGTATTTCAAATCAATTTTTTCAATCTTTTTCTCTCACCAGTTTTCACCAAATCGCATTTTCAAAGAGTGACCTAAGATTGACAGATTCCTTATACTTGACTTCATATCATAAACATTTCAACCAATCATTATCAATTACTTGAAATTGATGAAATAAAACAATCAGGTATTTACAAATTATATTGTCCTAAACATAAACATACACTTAACAAAGCAACTGAAACAATACTGGAGGTACTTCATAAAAGGGACAAAAAAGAAGAATTTGGATTTTTTGGTGGAATATGAAATCCAAAAATATCTAAAATGTCCTTAATATATAATAAATGAACAATTAAACCTCGGAAGTTGAATTATTTTAGATTACCTTTTGGACTAAATACCTATATAATATTCACCAACTTTTTTAGGAAAAGAAGAATATTATATTTTCAGAATTTTATAACAAGAATTCATACTATACATATTGTTTGATGATTAGTTGAAATATTTATGATATGAAATCAAGTACGCATATAAGAAATCTGTTAATCTTATGTCACGCTTTAAAAATACGATTTAGTCAAACCTGGTTAGAGAAAAATATTGAAAAAATTGTTTTGAAATATTGTAGAAACTCAAGATAAATATAATTTATCTTCCTTATATTTATTTAGAATTGCATACATTTCTAGTCACATTTTTTGGGTCAAGTATTCTCCTTTTGTACCTTTTCTTTTGCGATTTAATCGTGACAAGATAAGTTTATTTTCTTTTCTAATAATAAACTATAATAATTAACTTATTTGTGATATTAAAACAGATGCCACAAAAAACGAAAAGCCTCAATTAAAATTAGAATTTTCTAATTAGTTTTCTTGAAAATAACACTATACTTAAATAAAATCAAAATACACTTAATTTCTCTCATTAAACAAGTTTGTGAGATTCCTCCAATCAGTTAAATGGTAACGACGAGTCCGTAATTCTAAATTATTCACAGCTTTATCCTATTTTGGTATGGTAAATTGTAATATCAGAACCGAACTAAGAGCTATTTTAATATTATAAAAGATATATCAGCCGTACTTTGTGCGTTTTAATTTTGAAATTAGAAAGCTTATTTAGATGATGTTAAAGGACTTTGTCCAAAATGCTAAAATGGGAAACCAGAAAATATGGAGACCAATAACACTATTGGAAAATAAGCAATGTATCTATTTAAAAAATATATAAATAAGATCCGCTATCGAGGCACGGCTATAAACAATTATTATTATTGCTAATCTCAAAGATCAAACTTGGCGCCCCCATTCCAGAATTACTGTTTGGAAGAAACTACATAATACGATCTCCATATGGTAGACCAAATGTAAAGTCTCACATCTCTACATATTTATTTAAAAGAAGTCAATATAGTATTGCGACATACTTCAAGAATGTACTATCCGCCAAGAATATCCGAAACCGCGAGTTCAGGGTGCGCAGTAACACAATAAATGGTAACCATTGGTCATTCGAGTGATATTCTTTGAGCTGTTCACTTCGTAATATCGAGGGTTGAAAGTGACGAGAGGTTGTGCAATGTTGCCGGATTGACAATGACCATAAAAGTGAGAAATAAAACTTTAGGGTCATAAGCCCTACAGATTATATATTCAGTTTTGAAATTTTACCAGAAAGAGGCAGAAAATGGAATATTGACCATAGATTTACAAAATGTATAAGAGCAAATTAATGCTTTAACAGATAAATTTAATAAATAATAATAATATTTACAATAAATAATACTTATCTTGAATTTCCCGTCTTCCAAAGCGTTTTAATATATTCTCTGGGTTTTGGTATCTAGACTAGAATATATATTAAAACGCTTTGGAAGACTGTGGAAATTCAAAATAAGTATTATATATCTTTCCTTATTTATTATGAATAATTTCCATAAAATAAGAGTTGAAACAATTAATTTAATAATATTTACATTTCTGTGATTGATTTTAAAAGAGATTTTATTTAAAATTAATGATCCCCAAATAGCAAATATATAAATAATTTTATTATTAAAATAATATAATAATTTATGATGTGTAAAATTGATTCTACCTGTTTTAAATGCGAGGATCAATTCTTGAATATTAAAATAACATTGTACTTTCCACTGACCTTTCCCAGATTATACAAATTTATATAAATTTGGTAATTACCGAGAAAATATTTTAATACCAATGGATTAAATAAGTATGTAGGTTTAATTGCTTGGTAAAGATAAGGAAAATAATCCCTTTTTAGAAAGTTCTCACCAGACTGGCAGCATATTATTATTATTTTCATTAAAGAGTAAGAGTAATTCCCAATTAAAATTTTAAATGACAGTTAAAAATAAATGCTGATCTACTCAATACACAATATGGTTACTTAAAATAAAATAAAACAAGATATTGCAACATAGATTAACAAATCACTCTTGGTCCTACGAATTCTTCGCCTAATAATAATTTGTAGTATCCCTCCTTCACTGCGCATCTCGCGGTTTCAGATATTCTGGATGGATATTAGTTGGATTAAAAAAATTTGGTCTCAACTCTTCCTTTAGTAGTAACTGATAATGATGAAATAAGGAAACGAAAAAATAGAGGGGACCAATAATGTACAATTTTACAAAGTACGGCCCCTTCGTGTGATGTTGTTAATGGTAATAGATATACTTTAAAATGGTGCTGATATAGAGGCCGATTATTTTAATGAATTTGCGTACGAATTACTTGTTAAATAGTTGCAGTTTCAGACATTCAGATTACATGTGATTAATTTAATACTTTTTTATTGTAATGAAAATTGCATTTATACAGAAATAATCTTATAATAATATTAGCTTGTGTTAACTACAGAAAACATTCTTTAACGCTTAGGTTGTTTCTTTAAATTTGGTTTTTTACTTTGGCGTAGACCGAAATTTAGTTGATAGTGCCTTCAAAAACCTAAGAATTATAAATTATTTGCAAGAATTGGTAACAATTTTGGCATTTGTTTTGTGTTCTACAGTTGTCAAGTAAAATATTTCTTTTCCGGTAGTGTTCAAAATTCAAATAGATTTTAAATAGAAAATGTTTGTAGAAGTATTGGCAACATAGCATAAGGATAATCAGCTAAAACAATCAGATTTATATCTCACTTTTCTATTAAGTTATCCTTTTCTTGACCCACACACCTGCATCATATTCTAAAACGAAATAACTCAAAATCACCTTTAAGATTATGAATGCTCATAAAAATGCATTCTCTCATCAACTCTTTACCGAAAAACATTTTCTGAACTATCACCGAAATAAGATCTATTAACTTAGCAATCGAATTTGTATCAAAGGCAGATTAATGTAAATTATAATTAAAATAGCAACAAACGAATTAGTAACATTCTTGATGTATAAAAACGTGTGAAACTGAACCAAAAAGTGATAAATTAACTTAGAACAACATTAATATATGATTTAACGATATTTTGCAAAACTCATCGGAGAGCGTCACATCATACTATAAATTTTCTCTTTAAGGAACTTTTTTTAATTTTAAGCAGTGGAACGTTTAAACTTTTAATTCTTATAAACCTCAAATGACTTAGACGTCCTGAATTTAAAATACCAACTCTACCAGCTAAAAATTCTTCAAAAACCAGAAACTCGAATCAGCCTACATTATCAAAAAAAATTTGGAACCTCTTAAATTTCTTCAAACACAAAAAAACTTACTTTTCCTAAAAAATTTTTATCGATTTGATCATAAAATCGATCAAAATAGAAATTTTGTATTATAAGCTGGCATATCAATATAAAATGTTTGATTATTATAATAGTATTATTTTTTTGATATTCTAATTTTAGTAATAATGATTATCCCATCAAATTGAAATTTAAAAAAATCCATCTTAGTTTTGTCCTTAGACAAGCGCAATATTTCCAAAGATATTATCTCTCCCAAGATGAACCTTTTAAAAAATAGACCTTTCAGTACCTGTGGTGAAATACTTGTCTCGAATTTCATACCTGTTCCTGAATTTCATTTATCTCCGGCTTATCGCAGCAATAGACCATGTTGACTAGTAGTTTAATTATTCTAGTGCTGATAAAATAAAAAAGTCCGTTAGATGGTTACTCGAACAGAAAATAAGAAGTGGCAACTTGGTGGGTCAACTTAATTGCTGCATCAAATAAATGAACGGTTTCGCCAAACATAATTTTATTGATCTGGAAGATTTGATAAACATTTTCTACATAAAAATGAATAAGATGACCACCAGGACTTTATTAGTATTTATTTTACATGGTTTCTTTTTTATTTTAATTTTTTCTATGCATTCTTCTTTATTACTTTTATGGATTTTCTTCTTTCTCTGTAGCTTCGGTTTTAATATATCTTCTCTGATACATTTTCTTTCTAATAATAGTGACAGAATTTTAGTTTCACCATAGTTTCTTCACGGATTAAGACTAGGAAAGTCCCTACTGCATTACCCACTTACTCATGATCTTTCTGCAAATGCAACCATTAGTCACGATCGCTTTTATATTTACAAACTGGCTGACCAGTGTATACCCAAATTCTGTCAATTATTATTAAGTTGTAAATTCTTAATTTACTGATATTACTGATGTCTTTTTTGTACGATTTAATTCGCGTCCTAATTTTTAATAATCGGTAAGTGGAGTGTATCGGGAGAGTATTGCAAAATTAACAGCGCTAAAACCATATGGTTATTTTCACTTTCAGCCAATTAAAAAATAACATGGTAAAGTTTTTAGTAACTTTAATGAAAATGACTACAAAAAATAATAATACACAAATATTTACAAGATTTATGCCGCTTTCCAGCTAGTACCATAAAAAAAGTTTCTTTCATTACTCATAACTTATCACTACATAAACTTATATTTTACAGAGTTTTGATTATATTTATTGATGAGTCGTTAAATGTATAAACATGAGAGATTGAAAAATAATGACAAATTGGACAATGCCATTAATTAATTACAATATTACTTTACCGGTCTTTCTTAGCTTTCTTAATTTGAGTGTAGACAATGCGCAATTGTGAAGAGAGAGAGTTCTTTACAATGGAGTTTTTGACGATTAACTGCGACCAGGTAAACGAACATTTTATATTATTTTAAAAATTCACTTATTATTCATATTTACTGGTGAAAAAATACTAGTTTTACTAAATGTAACTTATTACTATATAACGTTTCAATTTTTTTTTAAGAGTAAGGTGTAAATAAAAGTTAATGATAAAATACACTTATCTTAATATATTCTATATAAATATATTTTATGGTCCACATTTATAATGAAAAAATGCCACAAAGTAAGGTAGAAATTCATAATATTAATGTGTCTTTATGAATTTATTTTTTATTTTAAGAAGTTGAAAGTCTGTCGCACCTCTGATTCGATTCTACCTGTTGCATTTTCTACATTTCTATAATTTTGAACCTATTATAACAATGTATAACATGGTGCCTATCCTAGTGTGATCTGTATCTGTCTTAAAATGTATATCCACATAGCTATACACTAATTAAAACCATTTAAATTAGAAAATCTCCATCTTTAACTGCAATAAACAACATTTTTTCCACAGTTAATGCATGCTAATGAGCTGATCCTCGTTATTATTTATTGCAATGTTGATTTACATAAGCTGTAAAATCTGATAAAATTCTAATCGTCCGTAAAGGATTGCTCTATTATCCGTTAATTGACTAATCTTATAATAACGGGTCTGTATACAGAAGTTTATATCCACATATTTGATATATAAGAACTCTTGCTGATAAAGAATTTAGCCAAGCGCTACCGGTAAGTGTCTTGTTAGGCCATTAGCTAATGCTCTTCATAAATTAAGCGTCAGTTTTCTAACACGCAAACCGTCCAAACTCAGATATGCTACATAAGGAAGTAGTGGTAGTTATTCTTATCTAAGTAAATTTCAATGTTTTTTTAGGGAAGAAGTCTTCCAAGAGTGATGTTAGATCAAAAAAGAGTACTTATTTGTAGGAATTTATAACGAAATGTACGAGGATGTATCAGAAAATAACGAGACTGGTGCTGTAACTTCTTCGGAGGTAAAATGTGACATGAAAGCTTTATCTTTTCCTCAAGTAGGATTTGATTTAACTTTTGACGTTTTTTACAAATTAATTATTGAATTGTCGGTGTTTTGCGAGATCAGCGATTTGTCAACGAACAATTTGAGAATTAGGGGTAGAAATTATGGTTCACCCCCCTACTCTCCCGACCTTGTTCCATGTGACTTTCATTTGTTTCCTGAAGTCAAAAAATAATTGAGAGGTCGAAGATTTGAGTCGGATTTAGAGCTGAACAACGCTGTGATGGGTATACTAAACAGACTATAAAAAAATGGTTTCTCAGAAGTTTATGACAACTGGATAAAGCGATGGGATACGTGTATTGAACAGAGTACTTTGAAGGATAGTTTTTGAAGTTTTTTAAATAAATGTTTCATTGTAATACTGTAGCAACATTCTCGTTATTTTCTGATACATCCTCGTATATAAAATAATGATACACGGAATATGAATCTCGTTAATAAACTACATGAAGACAGAAGTTATGCTAATCTCTAAATATTTTACATTTAATAAGCGAAAGAAGTATGACAATGATAATCAGAAAATTAGAGGTGTTATGTCGTAAAAAAAGCTAACAAGCGACAATTATTCTTTTAAATTATTCAAGATATTTCAGTAATTTGATAAAGATTATCCATTTTTTCAATTATGGTATTGGAGATTAGAGACAATCACAAAACTTCAAAATCTTTACCAATAATTGCTAGCAAATTAGAAATTTGTGGTAAAGTTTTTTTAATTATTTATATATTTCAGTGTTGATGATTATTTTCAAACAAGACAATGGCTCTCAGTGGTCAGATATGCCCTTATTTACCTATAAAGGGTCTAAGGGTAGAATAAAATCTAACAATATAAACCAGTATTCTGTCCACATTTTGCTTTTCTTCTGTGAAATCGTTTCAATCAGATTATCCTACGTCTAAACAGGCCTTCCTCTTTTCTTCTTCCTCATAGTTTTAGCTTCCCAGGTTATTTTTACAGGTACATTATTGCTGAGTTTATGTAAGTGACCTCAACATCCTTGTTGTCTTTACTCTATAACATTTTCAGTTTAACCTATATCAAATTCTTCTTAGATATCTATGCACAATCTGATATGTCTATTCTTTCTAAATGTTTGTAGCTAATATGTATTAATTTTGATTGATTTAAACTAATTTTTTTTTTTAGGTCATCCATAAATGTAATAAAAAGAAGGGGTCTTAAACTTCCACCTTGTCTTACTCTTTGTCTTGTGGTTTACAGTTTGGACTTCATGTTTTGCTAATTACACTATTTTTGGTTTATTGGTACATATTTCTCGTGACTCTAATGAAGTTCTTGTTTACTCCTCTTTTCTTTAAACTTTCCGATATCCATGTCGAAGGCTTGCTCTATATCAATAAATACTAAATAAACTGGTTTGGAGCTTGTTAATCTGCTGTTTATGACTTCTTTAATGATTTTGGGTAGTTCTATCTTTACGGAATCCATTCTGTTCTTTGGGTAACGTTGGTTTGATTTGTTTTCTTAATCTTTTTACCATTATTTACTCTAATATATTCATTATCGTGTCGATTAAAGATATATCTCTGCAGTTATTGCAATTTTTGTCTTCTTCTTCTATACAGGTAAAATGATTTCAATTTCCCTATCTTTTGGTATTTCTTCCTCTTTCTAGACTTTATTGCAAATTGGTATTAGTAGCAATCTAGCCCCTTCTTCTCCCATATTTTTAACCATTTCGGCTGTATTTTCATCATTCCCAGGTGTTTTTCTGTTTTTTATGGCCTCTAACAATTCTTCAAATATTAGGCTGCCTTTTTCCCTAGTTTCAGTTTACTTTGTCATTAGTGTCATCATTTTCCGACGCGTATTCTCTATCTATCCCATTGTTTAGTAATTTCTGAAAATGTTTCCTCCATCTTCCATGATTTCTGTTTCACATATCAGTCTTTTTGAGGGGTTACTATAAATCTGAATTCTACGAAACCACGTATGAATCTTAAATTTACATCAACAATTAATAGAGGCATGCATTTGACATAACAGAAGAACATTGCAAAATGTAAGGAAACAAACTATAATTACACAAATTGAAAGTAGACAATGGAGAATATTTTAAGTAATTAAGATTTATTTACATTTATTACAAGATGATAAATAAGGAATTAAAACGCATCTTGGTATTTAAAATATTTAGTGGAATAGTTAGGTAAATTTTTATTTTTATAAAAATGTACTTCATCAGAAATAAAAATCCAAATATTCACTAGTAAAGGAGTTAGTAGAAGAGGGAAACTTATAAAACCTAATATACAATTGCCCACTACATATAAGTTTTTAACTTTTTGTTCGATTCCTCATTTCCGTTAAATATTTCATTATAATTGTTATTTATTAGTACTCTTACTAAACAATTCCCCAATCACTCGTAAAAATATATCGCCAGAAGTCTGTTTCTTTAATTTAACTGATTCATTAGTTCGAATCATCATTTAAACATCCTGAAGCGGCTTAATTTTCGATCTTATTACCTAAATTTTCCGTTTCTTCGTTCAATTAATTATTAATATAGATTTTTTGATGGGATTGCCCGCTGGGAATTGGCCGTTTTTTTGATTGTGTGTTGTAAGCACCATTGAAGATCATGTCGAAATTTTTAATTCGGATTCTTTATATTCACATCTGCCCAGCTCTTTGAAAGGCAATCACTGATGTAGGTTTGGACAGTACGTTCAGTTAATCAGTATATATACATATAAAGGATTAATATTTTATAGCAGCGAGAAAAATACCCATAGGAGGAAAATATAGGGACAGGTTTGTCTCAAAACTACGAAACGAGCTTCATCAGATCGTTTTATAGAAAGTCTTTTTACCTCAATTCTATTTTTTTGTTTCGATTGTACGTTTTATTGTGGTAAAATTAATTTAAATGAAACCTTTGGCAAGGTAACATTAAATTTATAATAAAAATCAATTGAAGACATTGGTGCAGGAAGAGGTTAACTCTACTTTTGCAAGTTTTTAAGATATAACGACATTTTTGTGTCAGCAGCAGGAACTATTTAATTAAACTGTTCCGGAAACTGATTTTTTCACTAATACATTTAGAAAATATTGTAGTTTTATGAAGTACCTGGAAATATCAATATTTGGTGAAGAAATATTTTCAGATTTAACACTTATAGCAAATTTTCGAGCCCCATTCTTGCACTAAAGTTTTCATTTTACGTTTGTTTATATAAAATCCAGTTTTCATTTCTACAGGTTGCATGAAAAAGTTTTGAGTTACTTTATTATGCCATCTTCCATATAAATATACCTAAAATTTCACTTCAATGTGTTCATTTTTTCTTTGGTTAGAGGCCATTTGAAGTTGACATATGAGTGTATTTCTAATAATGCAAAAACTCAGCTTTATGCAGTGATTAAAGACTTTGTAAAAAAAGGTTTAAGGCCAAAGAAATCATACAAACAAAGTAAATGTATAGGGTGAATCTGCTCTTCACGAAAAATTGTTTACAAGTGGGCAGGTCTTTTTAAAAGCATTGAAGAGGCCCAATAACTGCACAAACATCAGAAAATATTGAACAAATACATAAAATTTTATAAGGAGATTATTGAGCTTTTTGGAAAAATGGTGCCGCATTCATTAACAATTCAACAAAACCTCAATGGTAAACATAATTGGATCGTTTTAAGATGAATAAATTAGATTTTGTGTATCGCTTCATAACTATGGATAACACTTGGATCTACCACCATGATCCCAAATTGAAACAAAAACGTTTACAGTGGATTGAAGCTGGAGGTTCAGCTCCACAGCAGATGAAGAGGACAATATCAGTGCAGAAAGTTACTACATAATGCTATGGATTATTGCTTTTTGGATCAATTGGACTAAAAAATTCGAGAAAAGACCTGATTTGCAACACAAAAAAATAATTTTCCATCAACAACACACCTGCTTACAAAAGTGTTTAAACAATGGCTATATTTAAGAAATTAAAGTACGAATTGCTTTAGCACCTACCATATTCACCAGATTTGGCTCCTAGTGACTACTACCTCTTCAGGAATTTGAAGCAATTCCTCTGTTGAAAGCATTTTTGGTCGAATAAAGAGGCCATAGCAGAACTTCCGGAATTTCACTGGGATGGAATAAACTTATTAAAGTTGGACTATGTGTATTGAGATTTTAGAAGATTATACTGAAGAAAAAAGTCATTTTTGGAATAATTTATTGTTATTTTCATTTCACGCGAAAAGTTCGTGTAACTCTTATATAGTAAGTCAAAGTATCATCATCGTTACTAACCGTTCATCACAATTGCAATGCATCAGAGTATTGATCCTCCAATTAAACAGACCGTATTTGGTTTCGAACCCGTTGATCCAAAAAGGACACCTTAGATCATGTTTCCTGCAACATCTGTCGGTCCTGGAGAATCCTCCAAGACGGGTGTATTTATCCGCGGAGTATCCTTTGCCGCACCATTTTGTTCCTGGTACTCGGAAAATGTCGCCTACATCACGTCGTGACCTACATTAAAAAAAAAAGCAAAAAAGTAGGTGTTTGGCATCATTTGTTCTGATTAAGTAAATCCTGGGGGGTGAATTATATAAGCTGTAATATTATTTTTATGGTGCAATAGTTAACGTTTTCTTCCTGGTTGCAAGAAAACAAATTTACTATATTTGTTGTTTGTTTTTTGTTTATGTAATAATTAATATTGACAAGTGTGGTACTTATATGTTTAGACTATTTGTAATCAAAACTTCATGGCAAAAAACAATAAATCGCTTACTAACTACAATTAATGCTATCATAATTCTTAAGCCTTTTATCAAAAGCTGATGTGGCAATTACTTGTCAAGTATATGCACCTGGTTGTTTTGGTTGCATACACCTCATGTCTTAAGAATGCATTTCTAATAATTTATGGCAATTATTTTTGATTTCTTAAACAATCACGATACTGCATGTTAAGTAGAAATGCATCCGACTGGAAAACATACATCGTTTATGCCAATAAATCTAATTTTTGCTTTTCCAGACATAAAGAATTGTATACAGATAAGAAACGATTGTTTTCTTTGTAGAAGCAGAACAAAACCGCACAAAAATTAATAAATCTTTGATTCATCATTTTTGGAGCCATTCAAGAGATCTGCTAAAATAAAATTAATCAATGCATATTACGAGGGACTCGCAGAAATGTATCCGTCAAGTTTATTGAATTTATTAATGATATATACATTGAATGGATTTTTTGATAAAATAATTTGGAAATTCAATATGATAAAATAACATTTCGTATGGTTATCTGGAATTCAATGTAATGGAATTCTGATCTAGCAGTAATTAAAAATAAAATTTATTTGAAATTCTTATATAAATGGTTAAAATAAATTAACAGTAAACAAATTCAACAATAAGGTTAAATTTTAACCTAAAAATAAGAAATAACATAACTTTAACATAATTAGAAAATTTCAAGGTTAATCGGACGAATAATTGAAATAATCAATTTTTCTCTAAATTATTAGACCTATATTAGAAACATATTATATAATAATTTAACATTAAGTATGAAATAACAAAGGTAAAAAGTAGTTTGGACATATTTTCATTGTCAGCGGCGGCCTTTACCAAATTTATTTTTGGGTATCAATAAATATACATCATAACAATACTTAATAAATTAAGAAATCTGTTCGAATGTCATTAATATTACTTTTGACAATAATACTTAGACATAATTGATATGACTGAATAGATATTTAAAAGAGCTTTCAATTGATATATTACAAGACCCACTTTTCTATTTAAAATTTTTATTGATGACGTCATCACGCTCCCAGAGATGTCGTCAAAAATAAAAAGGTGATCAGAAGAAGACCCCATTTAAAAATAAAAATCGACGGGTTTCAGGATTTTCCCCTAAAATTGTCGATTTACCAAATAATGAAGTTCCTTTCATTTGGACCATACTGTACATATATAGAGAGTAATAGATTTATATCTTACCTTTGGTTATGCTGTACATTCCATTCTTCTTTCATGCTTTCTTTCAACTCGCTATGCCTCCTCTTGCATTCCTCCCTGAGCTTATTATAATTCATCCATTTGTACTCCCTAGGTAACTCACTACCATCCAGAGACTCAATTCTAACATTTGATATATTTGAGGTAGATACTAGATCACTTAAATCATGCTTAAAAATAGATAGGAACGTTTTCGTTTGGTTTTTATCGTGCCCAAACTCACAGTCGACGAGATGATCCCCCTCATCGTAGATCAACTGGATGAAATGATTGGCGTGGGTCAGCTGCCGGAATCTGAGTCCAAAATTTGATCTGAAATGGAAAAAAAATCAGTATATTATATGTGTCGATAATGCATTTTTCCACAGATTGATGGATTATTTGTATATTAATTTCAGAGGCATAAAATGAGAGATTATTGTGAACGTGTTACGTGTAAATGTGGCTTAAATATTAACGTGTAAATGTGCCTTAAATATTACAGCGAGTCGTTTATAAATAAATTTACATACATGTTTAATTAAAAAAATATATATATATATATATTAGAGTAAGCCTTGCTTTGTCCAATTATTTGTTAATCAATCTTAAAGATTTTTTTTTGTTTCAAATAAGATCTTTTAATCAATTAAATTAAAATTGAAAATATTGTTATTGTAATTATTATTATCATAAAACTGTACTTTTTCTGAACAGATGTCAGATTTAAAAAAAATACTAATTAAAATAATCATTAATGACATTGGCTTCACATAAATTAATGAGTAAATAAGAATTAACATTAAGCGCACTAATTTTCATTTTACGCAGATGTTGCCAAAATACGTTTCCGTTTTTATTATGTAGGAGTTTATTTAAAAATATAATTCCAAGGTATTGTCGACAAATCATTTTTGGTTTAATACATATATATATTTGCAAAGAAAACTAGAGTTTTATTCATAAATTGGGTTAAGGTCTTAACCCATAGTGTGACCATTGGTAATTTATTTTTTTGTAATTTTTTTCAGTCAATTAGTAATTTAGTGATTGGTTTAGCACACTAAGGGTATTCACCCCAACTTACCTGGGGTCCTTTTTGAAATCTAATTTTTGTATTCTAAGACAATTGAACATATACGTGTCACACTGTGGTAGTAGTAGTAGATTGTTGATTTGAGTGGCACAAACAGTTATGCAACATTTTTAACTATTTAATAAATTCATTTTTGTAGAATAACACCTTTTATATTTTAGAAATCCATTAAAATAACACTAGGTATTTTACACATTTTCATTAATTTCATTAATATAGTATGGCGTCTAAATTAAAACTTTTCCCAATTAACCCAGTTTCCGGGTCACGATTCAAAGTATCTAATCCCGAACAAACGAATTTCTAGTATAATTAATAGATGCAGTGAAGAAAAACTGCGGTTTGAAGATAAATATTATCTTAATAATATTCAGTTATTCATAAACAATATATCAGTGCAACAATACAATCAATCACCAGTAATTTGATCCATTTCGATACTTGTTAATGATAATTTAAAGTGCTTAAACAAGACATCTGTTATTATGCAGTTTTATTCTGAATGCGGAATAGGTTATGGCGATAAGGAAGTATTTAACAATGTAAAGTTTATTGTCACTTACAATTAAATAATATTAATTGTATAATTTATGGTTGACTAATTTGTTCCAGTTAGAATGTCATGGTTCATATATCGAACAAACAAAATTCATATTTTATCTTACTCATTTATTTTACGAGCTATTTACTCTCACTTTAACGAATATCAAGTACGAGGACGGACGGTTTAATAAAATATAATAACATATTCAGGTGAAAGAAATATTTAATATACCTGGTCCTAACGCTAAAGCTGTAATGAGAGTAAAATACGATACTAAAAAAATAAAATATAATAATACAAGTTTAAATATTTGTAAAATAAGCTTTGGTAACTAAATGTTTCAAATTTTTTAAATATTTCTGTCTGGTTTCCCAAAATAAATATTTTTATATACACACCTATAATCTCAAAGTTCTCTTTAAACATTTCTTTGTTTGAAGGGTTACATTTCTACCCTCATAAACACCCACTTATCATCCAATCCACGAAGCAACTGTCAACTTATGTAAACATATTACTATTTCATCCCTGTTTGACATTTGTGAGATTTTTCTAAAATATTTAACATACAATAATCTTACGCATTTACATTCTTGACAGGAGTAGAAATAAGTTAAACACGCCTTTTAAATAAAATTATGGAAATTATGGAGGAAAAGCAGGTAAAAGTTTTTAGAGTGCGACCGTTTAAGCGAATGATAAACTAATAAATTAGATATCGGGGAGTGATCTCGTTCAAAAAAGTAGTAAAAATTATGCAGGTTACTATTCCAGAACATATGCAATATTTAATCATATAGAATAATTCGGAAATTATCTTTTTTATATGACAATCGTTGTGAGATAAACACCCTGTATCCTCCAACGAAAATTTCGAAATTTACTGTTTTTAGAGGTATAGGTTTTTGGCATTGGTCCTATTTTATAGCAAAATAATATTTTGTCAATTCTACAAAAATTGCATACAGGCCGAATTAAAACCGAAATATATATATTATTTTGTTTGAAGAAATTGTGAATCTGTTACACGATTTTCATTATTAAATGAATAGAGAGATGTAATAACAATAATCATCTTTATGCTGAAATCCGAAAATAAAAAAACGCTAAGAACGCGGTCTTAAAGAAAATTGAGGTCGGGTTTAAAGTTTAAACAAAATTGTTTAGAAATCGTGGATACAAAATAAACTCAACCAAACTGTATATACATTTTCTAAACTCCAAACAGTGAACTAAAGACGGGACGATTTTGCGAGGGAGGCAGAGCAAAAAATTATACAAAAATAATTTTTGAAGATTTTTTTCCTTTAAAAAATGTTATTGGATGTAAGTCCAGTTACGAAAAATTATTACGAACTAAAGGCGTGAAAGAGTTGTATATAATGAAATTTTTGAATTAAATTCTAATGTGTCAAAATACAACATTTAAAAAAAAAATTTCCAAATTCAGCGTTGTATATGTTTCTGTACTTGAATGTGTTTTGACAAAGAAAATTAAAAAATTCGAAGCCCTTATGATGGCCGAATAAATATGCATTTTATATAGTATTAACTTGGGGAGATGAAATAATATTGATGTTTCTTAAGTGGATCTAATCCCAACAAATTTTTCAAAAAAATAATAATAATTTTGGGAATAATTGGAACTATTAATTTTTGTAGCAATAACTTGTATGTGGCAACTCAATTTGTTTTTTCATTTTGTTGGCGCTATTTCAGATAAAGGATGCTGGTGAGTAAACTTTAGGCTAAAAAATAATTATTTTTAGTAATTTTCTCTTAGTGTCTTTTTTGTTGGATAATTTAGTATAAAGTAAAGACTTAAACAAATGCAAGTTTCTCCCTTTGGAAAAAACCTAGTTGTGGTGTAATTAAGTCATAATAGCAATATAGTGTCCTCACTAGTTTTAGGGGAACAGGTTATAATTTTTATTTAGTTGTAAGTGCACGTACCAATTTCTTTTTAAATTACTGTGACTACTTGTTTTGAGTCATTAAATAATTTGCCATTTTTATGAACTTTAACCTTACTTAACATTAATTCAAGGGATTAGCCAAAGAAAAAACACTGCCAGCTTAATATAAACGTGGAATTAAAGTCAAAATAGTAACTAATAGACTCTATCTTGCATAAAATTAAAGTTCCGTTATTTTAAGACAAACCACAGGGGTAACATCATCTTTCTTAAATATAAAACTTATTCTAATTTTAGGATGTTTACGACCAGACGTTATTAATTTAAAAAAGTTTCTATAGTTATTAAGACCTACCACCCAAAAAATCAACATCAAATAAAATCATATTCCTTTTGTGTTAATTTCACTATAAAAAAATCCGTCTTATTTTATTTTTTGTTTGCTATTTCAGTTAGTTAATTTGTTCGTTTATTTTATACATTTGTATTGTTCCATCCAATACTTTTATATTCCATAAAAACCTTTAATTTAACCAGCTGCCCTTTTAGACCACCGTAATAGTGGGCCCTGCATTTGTAGGGTAAACTTTTACGTCCTTTAACGACAAAAAGTTGACAAAAATTTTGATTAGCTCCATTTCAAAGGAGTTTACCGATTTTTTATCATTCAATATAATTATAGAACGTATTAAACGGATCAAGAACACTCAGTTATTACAGTGGTCTGTCCAAAAATCGAGAGTTTATTATAAAGATGGACCAATTCGATTGGACTAAAGTCAATTTCTTTATATAAGATTATGTACATTACACATATAAAGAAAGCATTCCCAAAATATCAATGTAGAAAAGTTGAAAAATGTAATTATATCTTTGAAGATGTTTTGGATAGGTTTTTGAACATTTATTTTAAAATATTTTTGATAAATTGAAATAATCTTCCTTAACATTTTTAAAACTTAGTTAAGATCGGTATCTCTGAAATTCTAAAACCATAACAGTAGTTCAAAAGTGTCAGGTTTTTTTAGAAACATGCTTTCCATAATCTGTACGTTCTCCATGTTCTTTTTTTTATACAAAACTATTGATTTCTCAGATATTTCTCGTTTATATATATTAGGTTATTATCACGATAATTTTGATAGTAACAAATCACCTTGATAATACTATTCATTTTATAATAACAGATTTATTTCTCGTTTTGATTACGCAGGATCCCTCCCATAGGAGAAACCAGCAGATCTACAGAAGTAAGAGTCAAATAACACAAAACTCAACTGAGCAAGGAGAAACATCCAGGTCTGGAATAGCAGAGTTCGTGCCTGCAAAAACTCATATTATATAGTCGACTTCCTATTGATAACTAGTGATGGGGTACTCGAGTACAAAGGATCAAAAAGTACTCGATCCATAAAAGGTAACAGGATCCATCCAGAGAACATCAGTTGTTCTGCCGAGATGAATCATTCGAGCTCGAATCAAATCGGGTTTTGAGTCTCGGTTCTCGGGTTTTGTGTCTCGGGTCTCGGGTAACGAGTTACGAAGTTATGAGTGAAACCGGCTCAATGTATACTTTTTATATTTCGAAAATATTTTTGGATAAAATCTGACACAATGTTGCCATATATGTTATTAAAAAAATATAATATCTCTATTTATGCCTATTACCTAACTTTTTCTGATATATGGTGTAACTGTGTCTAAATATATAATTAGTTTTACCTACTGTTAGAATCCTAGTACTCGGTACTCGGTTAAGTACTCGATCTTTTAATGTAATCGAGTACCGAATGATCGATCTCTAAAAAAGGATTCGATCCCCCATCACTATTGATAACTGATTACCTCATTATAAAAAAAAGAAGAGGGACCATTTATTGATTACAAAGCCGATTGAAACGTTCTAAAAATAAAAGAAATCAAGACAATAAAATCCGAATTGATAGTGAATATTTACGAGAAAATATTTTTTATGTTCAACTTATACAAACAAAAATACTTTTAATATGGGAAGTGTAAAGTTAATGTGTTTACATCACTCTGTATCTATATTACGAAATATTTAAAATTGCCTCCTAATAATACCGTTTAAATGGCAATTGGTTTCCTTTCTTGCAGATGGTTCCTTCAAGTCTACATAGGTTTTTTAAACAAAATGTTAGATAAACAATACTTCTAGAAGTTTCCGTAAGCTGCCAGTGCAATCAACAATTGCTAAACAAAATTACCATCCCGACCATTGGAAACCTTATATTTATTTATCATGGTACTTAAATTACAGTTGTAAGAGGTAGACATGGACACAATAAAATTGTAAATAACATAGCCTGCAGGATATTTATTTGTATATCGTCTAGTTCTTAGTAACCTTATTCATTTTCACATTTTTATAAACGCGGTAGGTAATATTTTAAATTGATAGTTTAGGACTTTCTATTTTGGTATACGAGATGTTACTTAAAAGTTCCAGGAATGGAAACAGTACGTGCCAACAAATGTGTGTCCCACCCTACTCACCCGACTTATGACCGTGCAACTTTTTTGTGTTTCGGGGGATGACATTCAATCTTAAAAGACGTCCAGGATATTAAGTGGAATCGCAGACAATTAAAATTTTCATTAAGATTAATTACTTCTGTAGTTTTTAAATAATTCCTGGAACTTTCGAAAAGCACCTCGTTGATATTACAATAATCTGTAATTTTGGCTCAAAAAAAAACTCACACGCTATTTCACCTTCCATCAAAACCGATTAAGGTTTAATCTTTTACTGAAGATGATATCCTAGATAACGAAACAAGTATCGAGTGTAAATTAGAATTGGACCACCCAATACGCTAAATTTTATTTTGATTGATGTAGAAGCTGCTTGGATGTCCCTGTATAATAGAAACAAATTGCCCCATATACCCATTATTTTTTCAGCAAATCGGATTATTACCATACCATTGCACCTCAAATAAGCAACAGTCTTTGTATGAATTCCAAAAGAGGGAGGGTGAGGGTGTCATAGACGAAAGATCAAAACGCTAAACCGAAGTGAGTCATTGAAAGTCATTATTCGATTATCTTCCGAAATACGATACGATTTATGCCATTTTTGTCCCTGTCATTCCTGTATATGTACTAAAGAGCATCATTATAATTAATTTTCACGTTATAGAGCCTTGTATAATGGTTTTTGTTGTAGAACAAGGGTAGAAGGAATTTATTATCGATGCAGGGCAAGGGTGGAGGCCGGTTGTTATGTTTTAGGAGAATTTTTAAAGTATATATAAAGTTTCTAATATTCCCTTTTACTAAAAATCTCACTTTTGTAATTCTTATCAGCTTATTATTTTTTATATTTTATTAGCCATGAAAATAAGTTTTGTTATTGAATTATTAGTGAAATCAAGCCAACACTATTATGCTGCTATAACACAAGAAGAAAATAAGTCGGGAAATGAGTATATAATAATTACTTTATATTAATTTTATCTTTTTAGATTAGTCTTGTTAGAGCGTTTTTAATGAGCAATTCACTCATTACTTATACGTCCTTTTTTCTTTGTATTTCTGTTTCCAGCCAAAATCTTTCTATGGTCTATAATTTTTTTTTTGAGTATAAGTAGATGAAATATCTCAAAAGGTTGAAGAGATTAAAGACACGGTTGGCAACACATGCAGAGCGGGCTAAAAAAGACAAATACAGAAAATGTAGAAAACAATATTGGTAAAAAAGTCAAGATTAATGTGGAAAACACGCAACACATGAAAATATTAGCGAGGAACAAAAAATAGCATAGAGAATAAAATACATCGATTAATCTAAAAAACAAATGATTAAAAATTATAATAAAAACACGGCCATTTTCATTTCTCCCAGATGTGTTTCACCGTTTATTAGTTGAGTTACTGTACACATCTCACCTCCCAAAGAATCCACTTATGCTACGTGACGAAATGTTTAAAAATATCTCAAAAATTATGCATATATTTTACAAAGTAAGAGGTAGTAACAATCTTTAAAATTGAAATTACAATGGACTATATTTCCATATTTAAAAAAAATGGATATTATTTATTTAATTTTATCATACGTTTTTATTTAATTCCCTCTAATTCCCCACCCATGTTTGTGAATTGAATTTAATAGATAACTGAACCGAGTGCGAAAATGAAGTCGACTGAACAATACAAAATGGGAAAAGAAATTGATTTCAATGTCGCTGATAGACCGACAGAAATGTCCCAAGTCTTTTCTTCGTTAATTGTTTATATTTCAGTTAAGTATTTAGGTCAAAATATATTTTCCTGGAAGCAACACAGATTTTGAATCAAGAAACATTTTTCTTTATACTCAAATATTTTTATCCTTGATCCAGAATAAGTCTATTGGAAAATTAAACTAATTCCCAACTATTCCTGTAACATTCCATCAGGGTAATTTTAAATATAATTAAAATATATATCAAGTACCATTTGACTTTACAATATATGTTCCATTTACCTATATCGAATTAGTAATTTATTTGTCCCATATCTACCTCATACTATATATTTTTTCAATTAGAGCTTTAAGTAATACATGATACTTAGTTTATTCGTAAAATTGTTGACGAGATCCAGGCTATGCAATTTTCGTAAATGAATTTGTTACAACAATTTGCGTCATTTACAAGTTGATAGCTTTTTAAATAATATTTTATTGATAACTGAATTTGTAAATATGGCACGTTAAAAAGGATATAAAGGTCAAAAACCACGAACGTTATAATGTTTTTTGGAGATATTAGTAATAAAAAATAAATAAAAGCAAAAGGTTTTTTCAAAATTGTAAATTACGAGCCCTTTGGAACTGTTTTTATAAAGGAAATTCAAAAAATAGTAGTTACTAAAAAATGCGTTGATTACATTGATAATACTGTCGTCGAGATCAAGGTTGTGAAATTTTTATAAATTAATTTTTAACAAATATATGGTTTATTTATAATTTGATAACACTTTGCATAATATTTTATTGATAAATGAATTTGTAATATGGTGCGTTCAAAGGATATGGAGGTCAAATTGCAATTTCTTCGGGGATATCAGTAATAAAAAATGATAAGAGGAAGTTTTTTTGTAAATTATAAATTACGAGCCCCTTGGAGCTGTTAGTATAATGGAATTAAAAAAAAATTGGTACAAAAGTTTAAAAAAGATATGGAAGTCAAATTGTAATATTTTTGGAGATATAAGTAAGAAAAAATGAGAGGAGGTTTTTTCCAAAACATCAGATTACCAGATATATTGAGTGGAAATTTACGGAATACGATTATTGAACTGTTTTTCGAAATTCATAGAAATTGCTGTTTACTAATTATTAGAATTAGGTATGTAATAATTCACTATCAACATGGTTTTGGATTTAATTATTTAATTAAAATAACATCTATTAATTTATTACATCCATTAAAGCATTACTTTAAAAAATATTTAGTTAAATCAGAATCGAACCACAAATTTTATTCAACTTCAGTGGGTCATCTTCAGGTCTAAAATAAACAATTTAAAATAAGTTATAAAAAAGTAAAAAATACAAACTTAAACGTAAATGTTATAAAATAAACTAGGCGTAGTGGTGTAGAACAAATATATATAATTGAGTTGATCTTGTTTTAACAGAGAGGAAATAAAGAAATTAGAAGAAGCCTTATTAGAGCTGGTTTCTAAAGCAAAAAGAAAAGACCTACAAATTCGCGCCAATTAGACAAAATAAAGACAAGAAAAAGTAGAAAATATTAAATAACTAAGAGTCATAATTAATGAAAAGAATACAAGCAGGGAATTAGAGCTACCACAGGTTATTAAGAAACACAAATCTAAACAAAACAACTAAGATAAGGATATATAGAGCAGCAATTAGACCAGTGGTGATCTCTTCAGCCGAAACGACTTGCCTCTCACAAAAAGAAGAAATGAGTTTCAGAATATTTGATAGGAAGTTATTAAAGAAAATCCTAGAATCAAAGAAAATTAACGAAAAAGAATACGGTATGTTGTGGAACAGCGAAACAGATAGCGTTATGGAAGTGAAAGATATAGTAAGACACATGAAGAGAAAGAAGAGAAAAAGAGTCAATAATTAGAAAAATAATGGTCTGGACACCAATAAAATCAAAAACAAGAGGACGCCCAAAACTAAAAACGGGAAGACCACGTTAATGAGGACATAAGGAAACTGGAGGTGAAAGAGGCAAAGAAAGCAGTCAATGATAGAAGAAAATGAAACAAAGTGGTAGACACAAAAAATAAATACAAGAGACTATAACCAGAAAAAGCAATAGAGTAATCCATTATAAATGAATGGATCGCTGAGCTCCAACAATGAGCTGCTTTATTCTTTTGGAATGTTTAGCCGACATATATATATATATATATATATATATATATTGACATTATCATCGCAATTATTTTTAGGATTTGGACAAAGAAATTTTCATACAAATAAAAACATACTTCCTTGGAGCACCAATGGAAAAAATGTATTCATTTATTAAGAGACTGTTTAAAAAAATTTTTTCACATAAAGGTTAATTTTTATGTCAAACCATATTTAGAACCTCCCGAAGCTCGACTTTTTGCAACACTGTATATTATATATTATTTTTAATTTTTAATTTTGATATTTTGTTATCGAGATCTGGTATATTTTGCAATTTCAACGAAATGTTTATTTTTCTGCTTGCGATAAACTATTTAAATAAATTAAATATCTCACTTATATTATGATGCAAATATGTTTAATAGATTTGTATACACTTTGTCAATCAACAATCTAAAGTTTTACACATCAAAAGAGCGACTACATTACCCTTCCGACAGTTAATAATGCTGTTATAAATCATTGGGTTGATAGCAATAAATTTTAGTGTTATATTACAGTGGTCGTTTCAGTGCAAAACATGTTCTTAGAGATCATAATTATAAGAGGATCAGTTTTAACTCGAGACCAATTTCTACAACATATGTGCATGAATATTTATTTAAAATTAATTTTTATAGGTTTACTTTTGAACTACTCTTGTTTGCCTTCGTTTTTTGTAGGCATTGCTTCACACCTTTATTTAGGATAATGTGTTTTCTTTATTGAAAAATCTTAATTATGCATTATAGCGTGGCAAATTACTATTAGTTAAAAGAAAGTGGTATAACAAATTGTTATGATTCCACCATTGCGTACAAAATTAAACGAATCTTTAACACGTTAAAGGATATATTAACTTTTTTTAAATCTTTCTGTCCCGTGCTAAGTTATTTTCCTCTGGCCACAATTCATCTCGTTTATATTTATTTCCACGACTTCATTCCGCGGTTTTTTTTTTGTTTTTACACTGATCTAGATTTTTGTAATTCTTCATTAATGTTGCTTTCTTTGGTCTTCCATTAGCAGACGATCTGATTCTTTTCAAATATTCTTCAATTACTTCTTTTGGGAATTACTCTCTTATAATCTGGTTTTCAATTAAGTCTATCTTTCAGATTTCCATTAGACACCATATTTCTTCAACTCGAACTTTGCTTCGTTCTTACTAAATAAGAACCATGGAGAATTTTACCATTTTCTAGAATCTTAAACTCATAGAAATAATAATGGTATTATGTATATTATATAATATCATTACATTAGCCACATAAAAGATGAAATTCAATAACATTAGTGAGTACACTGAGATGCCAAATTAATGTGAATAGTCTATAATTATTCTTTATTGTACGAATATTCAATAAAAGAGAATTTACAATTCAACTACACCCTAGAACCGACGGTCTAGGTGCGTCAATGTAGCGTTTAGTTCTGGTCGCAGTATACACAGTAAAATATGCCTTCGCAGAGGTGGGTTACCTACAAGACCATACCAAAATAAATCAATTAAACTCGAGTTAGTTGGTTGACGCGCACCATTTATAACGACAACATATTGTTATTCAAATGTCATATGAGTAAACGCTTGTAAGAAATGTAATGAGTATCGCTCTTTAGATATTGTCATGTTGAAAAGGAGTTAAACTTATATAAAGCCAGCAAAAAACATAGCTAATAATATTTAGAAAATCTTATTTATTAATAATTAATATTAAATATATTTTTTGTTCGATAAATATTAGTTTAGGTTAGATTAAGCTCACAGGGGTGGTAGGAGTCGGGGGTGTATGCTTTTGAGGAATCCCTACAGTTCTAAGAGGTTCTAAATTGCATACATACCAGATCCATCTTTGTGAAAGTACCATAAAAATTTAGTAGTCCTTATTTTACAAATGTTTGAATAATATATGAGCGCGACTGAAGAACGGATGGGAGAAAAGAATTTTTTTGGGTTTTGTCTATAAAGACCTTTTCCTACCTGGTAATTGTAACCCCAATAAATCCTTTAGGGCAGAGATTATTGTATTGTGTTATGTCGAAGTTATTATTCTGAAAAATCCATAGAAACAACGATAGTCTTGTTTAACTCATAAATAAAAAGTCACTGGCCAATGAAACATCTGCGTCCAAGTAAAGCAAATTTAGCGTCGAAAGTAAAATTCGAAAAAAAAAAAGACATTTTGAGAGCGGTTGCAGTTTAACTCTCATTTCGAACAGACTTTAGTTATATGATTGTTATTATATCAGTTTTTATTTAAACTTCCTTTTTCTACTTGCTCTATTATTAGGACCTTTATGAGTTCATTTACTTCGTTTCTCATGCAAGTTCTCTATTTTGTAGCCTTATAGAGTTACCTCTGTAATGAATGAAATTTTATTGTATGTATTCAATAAGGATCATGGCGAATTTGTTATCAAGCGAAGGGTTTTGGACTAATATGTTTATAAAATTTGAATCAATTTATCATATCATTTTAATAAATTTAATGATTGTTTCCAAAGAGATCTGATTAAAATAGAAAATGTTTGTGGTTGCATCCTCGACGCCATAAAATAAGCAATTCCAGATGTTACTGAAACCTAATTTCTTCATATAGATCATATTAGCAGATCGATTAAAGTAAGGTACAAATTGGTATACTTTTCTAATATTATCCAACTATATTGAACACTTCCAAACATAAAGGACTGATACCGAATGAAATTACCTGATTATTATAATTAATCGTGTCGAAAAGATTCATTACTATGAACCTATTTTTACTGCAACTCATCAAAAATCATATGGAGCTTAAAGTGTGCATTTGTTAATTACTATAAACGCTTTTAGTTGGATTTAACACAAGGAGTCTTACAAGGCTGCTTCGCATGTTCAACATTCATTCAAATATTTCTAGGCTAGATTTCCAAAAAAATGCCACTTAAACACAAAAATTGTGAAAGATCAAATTTCCGATAGTTTCTATCCTTACACAGTTCGATCTTTGCATATCCATCGAGGTCATCCGTACTACATAACTTTAGCTAATCAGGATTCTAAGCTTTGACAATGGCTCCTACTTCTTCCTTACTTTTTTCTTCTCGTACCTCTCCTATGTCTTCATACATGCAAACTATATAAACCGTGGTTTTTTCTTTTAGCTAGCAGGATCTACAAAGGCTATCCTTTGCAAGACCAATCTTGTTGGTGTATTTCTTTACCATTATCTTCCAAGATGTTGGCTATGTAGAGACAGTTTGACTGAGCGACTCTTTAGGAATAGTAGCTAACTTGGGCTTACTGTTTTGTTGGTAGATCTGTTCCTTGATGAGATATTTAACGACCCCCAGGAAAATTCAATTCTATTAGGATTTGAATCACTATTTGCTTGGCTAA
Organism: Hermaeophaga mercurialis; assembly: GCA_951812935.1. Classification (NCBI taxonomy): domain Eukaryota; kingdom Metazoa; phylum Arthropoda; class Insecta; order Coleoptera; family Chrysomelidae; genus Hermaeophaga; species Hermaeophaga mercurialis. Next base: position 42,002,619 of record OX638359.1, on the reverse strand, counting down.
TTCATCTGATTTTTCAGTGCATTTGATTATAACCAAAGAAGGTATAAAAAACTATGGAAGGAGATAAAGATTAAGAAGGAAACACTGTTTCAAACTTCTTACATATTTGAAGATAATGCAACAAAAAACTAAATATAATACGATTTTGATTATATTTCCTATTCAAGTTAGTGTACGGTTTTAATTATAATAAATACTTCCCTAAATTTAATAGATCTGCGACGCTGTTGAACATTTGACAAGAAAAAAATGGCAAGTGCTGGCAGAACGTCTTGAAATTAATTGCTATATTCATTAATACCGCTATGTAAGCAAAGAAATCTTCTGTCAGCATGAAATATTTATGAACCTGGAAAAATCTAGTTTTCTTTATCTGGGTCTAGAATTTAGCTGCGGTCGGATAAAATCCATATAAGTATACGAGGTGTTTTAAACGTTAGACCCTTCACAAATAACAGTAGAACAATAAAAGGGCTTTTTTGTCGATTTTATATTATAACCCTTTACAGAAATTGTTTTTAGTTTGTTTGTTACTAGATGTTATATTTAATTTAGGACTCGGCGTTTTCATGAGAGGTTAAAAAATGAGTTGATTAACTTAAATAATACTTTGCTGTAGGCCAATAAAAGTAGAAGCGATGAAAAACATTTGTGAATTTTATGAAATATTATTTTCTATTTAATTTATCTATCTACTATTGTATCGCCATAAATCTCATAAAATTAATGTTCGCTTGTCGTTATTATATTTGTAGCAGAAACTACTACTTGGTAGGTATGTACTCGTATTATTAGGCGCGGAATTGTTTAAACAAACTGGTATTTTAATGGTACTTCAGATAGCTACTAACATTAGTTTTTCGCCTACATGGAATATGTAGTGTATATTAAGCGTCAAACCGAAACGGTACATTCTTTAGCTGTTTACGTTCACTCCTGGTTGGTTAAACTGTTTGCCCCACGAACAGTGATTGAAAATTCATAAAAAAAAAACAAATGTATAAAATTGAAGAGCCGCATTACAAATATAGACAGTATGTTTGTACATTAATAGAAACAAATAAAAAGGTACGTTAATAACAACCATAAAAATTGTAAGGTATAATTATAAATTGGATTAGAATAAGTGTTAGTATCAAATTTTCGAAATTGGCAATATCTCTTTTTAGGTTCAATTTTTTTAAATGATAAAACCATATGATAAACTCATTTCAAATGAATTACAAATTTTTGTGATAGAGGTAGCTTTTGTTTTGAAATTAGTAGAAATAGTCAAATTAGTGGTTACTTTATTAAAACGAAAATGAACAAAACTAACTAAAATTAATAATTCAAATAATAATTATTAAGCGTAATACTGAAATCAGATGGTAAGATAGAAAACCATAAAAACTTTGTATTAATTGAGCTAAAACATCTAAAAATTGTACAAGATGATAGAAGCGAAAGGAAAAAGCAATGACAAATAGTACAAATAAAAAATAAAAGAAGGAATCAAGAAAATACAAACAGAACATGTCGACTTAGAAAGCTTTTGGTGTAAAGCAATTTTGGTAATGAAGACCTAAAAAAATTCTACGGTTTTGAAAGAAAATAAATATTACAAACAGAATTATATACTGTAGAGATGAAGAAGGAAACTTGGTAGGAGATGTAACTAAAAGCTTAAAAAGAAGGGGAAAACATTTCCAAGATGAACTGAATAATAAAAACCCACAAATAGAAGAAGTAATCTTAGAGGTAGCTCAGTAAGAATAAGAAGTAAAAGTCCCATCAACAACTAAAGTACGGGAGAAAACGAAAATACCAACGAATTAATTAAAGTTGGAGGCGCATCCACTAGATTTTTATTTGTGGGACCATATGAAGTCCTTAGTTTATGCCAATGAAATTCATTCATGAGACGAGATCTGGAATAAAATAGAAAATGCCGCTAATTCCATTAGAGGTCGGAACAATATTTTTTTTATTTCAGAAAGTCGCTTCCAAAATAATTAGATATGGCCTAGAAATAAGAAGAGGTCACGTAGAATATTTACTTTGCGTTTGTTTTAATAAGTAATTTTTTTTATTATTGGCCAAATAAAACACAAGTTTGTCTACTGTTTTTCATTTGAAATCCTTTCTGAAACTCTGAACTGTTCAATTGCAAAATGATATTTTTTAATCAAAATCTAAAAGCTTTTTCACTAATTTTTCTGATAATAAACATCTTTTCTAGGAAATTATTTCATTTTTTTAATCAAATGGGACTATCCAAACGAAGCTGAATTAATTTTTTGATAAAATAATGAACAACAATTAACTTTCTTTACATAATTCTCAGTCAGTCTTGTTTTATATCATTTTCTGGTCACTAAAGATTATACTTTTTGATATAATATATTGAAAATGTAATACAAATATCTTAATCACTTTATTACAGAAATATATCTACTTATCTGAAAAATGTTAAAAAGATCAACGAAAAAAGTGTAATACACTATAAGGCGGATAAGAAAACAAATTTGTTTAGGTGTAATGACATAATTACAGCTTCCACCATATAAGGTAGGCCAATGAATTTTAAATACATAATATTAAAATCAGTTAAAGCAGAAGAGCCGTGAACTGGTTATTTTTTAGGTGATGATTTGAACAGGTGTTAAAAAAAATTAAAATTCCACGGTTTTTACTCGGTTTAAAAACATATTACTTTGATTGAAACTTTTTAATAAGAAGTTTCTATATAAGTAGTATATCCGGCAACATTTAAAAACTAGGGAGTATTCGTTGTAAAGATAAGGAATATACACATATTTATTTATCTACATTTTGTCAGATGAATTAGCTATAATCTTTAATTCAATAGTTTAGTATTTTAATACTTCACACTCTGACCCAGAGCTTAATGATAACTTCATCTTGTAACAAATATTTACTATTAATTTTAACCCTGTATAACAAGAAACACCCCAAACACAGCGCCGTGATTAGAACGGTTCTTTGGGGATCGTCAAAAACCTATTTAAATAAAGTCACCCTTTCAAATGCAACTGAAGCAAGTTAAGAATGTGAAGGTGCAGTTACGGTTTTAATTGTATACTCACAAAGGGTGGTTTAAATAGTAGATTTTGCATTACTCTGTTAGTTGATACCCTTGTGACTTGTAAAAGAAGGGAAGGGAGGTCGTGAGTATCAGTTAATTTATCAGTAACTATAAGGATTAACAAAATTGTTTTTTTAGTTCTTTATTTGTATATAACAGTATCAGTACGAGGTGACCCATATTTTAAAATTTTGGTTCTTTAGTTTCAGGAGTAATTTAAAACAGTTTTTAACACTAATTCGATATTGTTGGAAGTACAAATTAGCCTGTTTATTTGTTTCATGTTGTTATCATAAAGTAAACTAGAATTTCAAAAGTGCATCAAAATTTAGGAAAGTATCACGTGAAATTTGACTTTTATAGAGAACAATATTTAAAGACAGTTTTCCCTTATTTTTTCCAAAATAACCGATAGAACGTTGTCTAGTCTTTGCCATAAACGTAACCAAATGAATACAATACTACGGATTGCGTGTAGCGAAAAAATACCTTTACTGGGCCAATTATCCCTCAAACTTCCAACCCCTACATCCCTACGTAGTCGTAAGCGTTGTACCTAATCCGAAAAACAATAGACCGAGATTTAAGAGGAGAGCCATAAGTCGCTGCGAACAGCTTTTCAAAGCTCTCGATCTGCCTGGCGAGTCGGAAAAGAACGGAATAATGCTTTCCTGCATCCTTCCTCGCCACTTAAAAGAATCGAACGGTTACACAAGTCATGGAATGAGAATTTTACTGTAAATTATGAAATAAATTCATGTCATACTAGAAGCAATTAGTTCATCAGAAATTGTTAGAGGTATATAGAAACCTAAAATAAGCAATAATAGATTTCAAAAGAAAACTACAATATTGTTTTGTTTTCGTTGAGATTTCGTTTTTCTTTATGAGTATGCTACTTTGTAAGTAGTTTAGCTTTGTCGCATTTTCTGTCCTGTTGTTAATTTCTACTTCGTTTTTCCCAGCTTTAATTATTATGACACTTAGATACTTGTAGCTGTCTGTTTGTTCTATTGCTTCATCATTTATGTTAACTTTGACTTTGCGTCATCTTTACCGATCATCATTATTTTTGTTTTATTCACATTTATTTCGAGCGCTGCATTCCACAGTTCTCTTCTTAATCTTTTTGGTCATGACCTGCTGTTTCAATTCTCTGTTGATCTCTTTTCCTAATCGTCTTTTTTATTGTTCTATAGAAAAGCTTTTGATTACCATGGCTGTCTTTTTTCATTTTCCTCAAACTTTTCCTAGGAATTTTTTTTAATTTCTTTTACCATCTCTTTCTCGTTTATTCCTTATATCTTCTATTCGTTATAGTTTTCAATGATCATATTTTTTCCATTTAATTTTCTTTTCCCTAACTTCTTTTTTCTATCTTTCGACAACCGTTTATTTTCATTTTCCTTTTGTCGATAATAATGATTCCACATATTCTTCTAACTGCAGTTTATATTTTATTTGTAAATTCTGTCCATAGATCTTCTATATTGGATTCATCTATGTTTGTCATAATGCTTTCCATTTACTTTTGGGTTGTTCCTTTGCACCTACCTAATGTCTCGTTATTTCTTAGTTTGTTAGTTCTTATTACTGTATTTCTTGTATGTTTATGTTTTTTAATCAACATTTTTCCTTTTATTTGTATTTTCCATGTAGTTGTTGATATCGTTAGATATCTATAAATAATTCTGCACCTATTTTTATTTTCGTATTTATAATGTTTTATATATTTTTATTTAATTGTTATGTAATCTATGGTAGTTTTTTCGTTTAGATTTATACAATTCTTGTAAATTTATTTATATCCTTGTTAGAAGGAAATATTTGACTATTAATTTATTTGATTAAGAGAAATCGATTAAGTTTTTTCCGTTGTTGTTACTGACATCCTCACCATGGGTTCCTATTGTTTCTCCTGGCTCCTCGTCTTTTTTTTCAACCCTACAGCATTTAGGTAGACGATTACTATTCTGTTATTTTTATCTTCTACTATATCGGATAAGTGTTTACGAAACTTGTCTTTCTCTTGTTTTTTCATATTTTCTCCTGGTCCATATGAGACTGTTACTGTAGTTGTGTTCATATTTTCTTTTTCTCACCTAATTCTACTTTAAGAAACGCTCTGAAACGCTGACCTATTTCTTTACAAGTTTTTTATTCTGTTGCTTTATAATTCATCCTAGACAATTTTTGGCTTTTATTTTTGGTCTACTCTACTAAATTAGCATTTTTCCCATTAATACTCACACATATTTAATAATTTATATTTAAATGAAAAATTAACATTTTTTAAACTCACTACTTCATTGAACATATTTCTTAATAGTGTAAGTTTTCTCTTTGAATATGCTTGGAAAATAGCATGGAATCTATTTGTTTTTATTCAAAGAATTTAAAAAAAAGTCCTCAATTCACTAACAATTTCTACTGTAGGCTTTGATAAAGTAACTGAAAAAATTGTTCCCTTTCAACCAAAAACGCAAATATCTTTATAAAACTATTTAAGTCTTTAAGTAATCAATCAACAGCGTCAGATTTAAACAGTGATAACCCGGCTTAAAAAACAGGCTAGATTTGATTATAATACCTTTTTCGACGTATACCCTTTAGGTATTTTTTTTCTCATTGATTCGGCATTTTAGGTGCTTAGATAGTATCACAGATAAATGGTAAGGAACTTGTTTAGTACCAGGGTTTCATTAAATTAATTAAAAAAAAAACACATTTTTCTATAATGACAACAAAGAAGAATTTGGAGGGTAATTAGGGTTTCTCGGGAAAATTCATGGGAGATCTGTCGTAAGACAAGCTTACAAGACGGAAGGTATTTGAAATGTAAATTCAAAAGAGTTTAATAGAAGATATATAGAAAAGTATGAAGGTATTTATTTAAAAATTAGGTAAACGGCTAATAATTTAATTTCTAGGTAATTAGGAGTTTATTAAATGAGCTCAAAGAGCTATTCTTCAGTTTCCAGAGTTTAATTAAAACTACAATCAATTTTTTATGTAAATACAATACAACAAGCCTATATTTTTTTAATTCCAATTATAAATTATTGTTTTAATTTTAATCATCATTTTATTTATACAATTATTAAAAATTGTTACCTTTCTCTTAATTTTTAAGTGATCATTCCGAATTCACAGTTATGTGATACCTGTCGAAATATCAATTATCAAAGGTATTTTTCATTCCCATAAGAGCAATGAAAGCAATCTGGAACCGGATCTAGGCTATTATACGCACCTATAGGATAATAATTTTCGTTCGAAAAACCAATTGCCGTAGAGAAATTTCATTTCATTCAACATAATCGATAACGGCCGCTTACACTTCTAATAACTGTCAATCTTTTCAATGTGTGAGTATTTTTGACTCCAAACTTGGTTGTTTTGATTTTGATAGTAAGGGAACTTTGTAATAAATAAAAAAATAACCAGAGAATATGCTTTCCAAAGAACTAAAAGGAAATATCCCAAATAAGTGACACATGAGGATTTCCAAAAAATTGAAATCTTCTTTGAGATAATGAAGAATTTTAAGTACGTTTTTAACGGTACAAATTTTTGGTTTAAAGTTTTAATATCCAACTTTATTCAAATGTCCATATTTCTATCGTTATTTAGTTTTTTATACATGCAATTTAAATTTTTAAAATTATAATAATATCTTAGTAAGTTTATACCTTGTCTGATTATCTGATTATTAATGATTTCAGTGAGATTTAGTAATAATTCACCAATCCGTACCCATGCGGTGTTAATAAATTAATTTGTTAACCGAATACAACAACACAGATATTCTCAAGATGAAATTAAGGAAAATAATTACACAAATTAAATAAAAGGTAGTCTAACAGGAAAAATAAGCAAGATGAACAAAGCATTCATGATAAAGCCTTGATATACAAGGCAAAAACAGTAATTAAAAATAAAAATACAACGTAATAAAATAATTTTTTTTGGAAACACACTAAGAGATTGATTGCACATGATTGACCATGTAAACACCGAAAATAAAAATGCAAAACGACAAGTAAAAAAGTATTTTCGGCCAACTGGAGTGATGACAATTTTGATCAAGCAATAGCTCAGCATGCTGTTGATATTTACCAAGAGACTGACGAAATAGGCTATAATTGTAATCAATGAATCCTGTTTAAAAGTCACTCACTTTAAACAAGTTAAAATAATAATCAACTCGCATTAGTACACCATGTACATAATTTGTCACGTCCGCAATTTTTACTTCAACTTCAAAAAATTGATGAATGGAAACTGCCCTCTCTGAGCACGAGTTCACACTTAACCAAAGAGACGCGATCACCCTCAACGCGTCTTAACCACTCGCCTCTGTTTTTATTAAATTATAAACATTTGAAAACAGTTATCTTCATTAAAGTTGTTGAAGAATAAAGCAGTGTAACAGTTATTTATTGGATGGAACGGTTATGTTTACTAAACACATAAATTTTATGCAATCATGATTCTAAGCCAGTATCTACAGTCCATTTTTAAGTAACAATCGATTATGTTATGTATAAAAATCTACAAATCATTAAAGCTAGAAAATAGCATTGATACAGAAGGAATCCATGATGATTTGAAAAATGTAGTTCAAATCATTAATTTTTATCAATATCTATTTTTACTATTCATAATTTTTCTCATAGTTAAAAAACAACTATAATATGTGGGAATGGCTTGTGGACCTTCACTATTTTATTATTCGTAATAATAATAATAACTGTCAGTCGTTATTATCCATGTACTTTTGTGCTCACACTTTGTTCGGATCAACTATCTGAAAGTGGACACGGAAATCCCATTGAAGGGCCAATGGAGGTACCGCAATGCCAGCCTTAAAGTCACCGACCATTCTAAGCGTTTTGTAATCCTAATGCCCCTCCGATAAATCCACTTACATAAATCTTCTTACTTTAAACTCTTATAGATTCTAGAGTTGTTTACATAAAAGAACACGCTCTAACGTTATTAATGATTTTGTTGGGGTCGCCGCTTGGATTTCAGAAACTATTTTAACTTTGGAAGTCGTGATTGGGTGACGAAATTTAGAGAAATCTCAAGTTATACCAAATTGATTGATGTTAATTAGAAATGTATCCAACAATCCATGTCGACGTTTGTTTCAAATGCCTATATTTTGATGTCACATTTTGTTTGATAAATATTGTTGTATGCAGCGGTATACCTCATTTCAGGGATCTTTAAATTATAAGAGTAAAATATTGTTTCGACCCAAGTTTTGCTATTTTTCATTTTGAATAGACTCAGAATTTTTGTGGTTTCTCAGTCAGATTTCTTTATGGATGGTTTCCCGGAAAAAAGGTGTTATTATTGAGTAAATTATTAACAAAAGTTAAGTATCACTTACCTAACTGGTAAAAACTTATTCTAATTGTTTCTTATACCATGTTTTCACAGATAAGGATGGCTAATAGCGTAAATAAAGACTTTTGAGGAGTCTAGAGTCTAGAAACACTGAAGATGGTTTACTTAACAGACTAGTAATTAAATAGTGGAACAACCAGTATAGTTGACATGTGAATATTTTTATTTCAGATGATTGATGTTGATAGGGTAGACACAAAAAATATTTCGAACTTGAAAATTTTTCTGTTTCTGAAAATGGCATAAGCATCGATGGAACTTGAACGTAATCTCGTATCCCTAACAAAAACAACACGTTGTGTGGTGCACTTGAATGATTTGTTGACACAAAAACTATGTGTACTCTTACTTCTATGCTCATTAAATAACCGGTTGGTCGTAGAACATACCCTGAGTTTATTTTAATAAGTGTCACTTAGGACAGGATGAGATTACATACTCAATCACAACTATTTTAATAGTCGTTATTTTTATAAATAATAGCCACTCTCTCTCAGTTGACGCACTAATTCTTTTTTAAATCTCTTCCATGTTACACTGAAAATAATGTTTAACTTTAATGTACTTTAATCTAGTTTTCCATACTTGATATTAGTTGTTCTTCAAGGATCAACTTTTGGCCAATTCATAAATTTGGTTTTCATGATTAGCTTCAAAGAAACATATTTGATAATTGATAATCCAACAAGGATCAATGCCCAATTATCAAATTTAGGTGTTCCTCAAGGAAACGTCCTTGGTGCATTCCTGTACCTATAAAATTGAAATCATTGAGGATATTCGTAAAAAAATTGAATCCTATATAAAAATATTATAGTGCTGATAGACATTCATGCTCCAAAAAAGACCAAATTGTTAAATATGTACAATAGAAGAGTTCTTCATTTTCCCTGTTTTTGCCAATGATTGCTCATATTTGCACTAAAGACTAACATTAGAACTAGCATTCACAATCTTAATACTCGCTTTAAAATTATTTTCAGTTTGCATAGATTTTCAAAATCTAGTTTTAAAAGTTCGTTTACTTATTACATCACAACCTGCATTAATAAGATTTTTAAAATAGGATAGTCACTAGTCATTGTGAAATAAGATAATCTTGAGAAAAAGAATAAAAAGTTATTACTTAGAATCGATAGTATAATTTATTTAAAATATTTTTATCCTCTCTACCAGTTCTATTTTTTCCTTTTTTTCTATCTTTTTCATATCGATTTCATTTCTCTTTTTCCTGTTCTCTTCTTCTTTCTTTCTTTTCTGATAACTCAAAATATTTGTTCTATTATTGCTTTGGTACTAGTGGAAGACCAGAGGTGGAGCAATCCAACTCCAAACAAACAAAAAAGAAAATGATAAAACTTCTAAACATACAATAAGGATATTTTCTTCAAATATCAACATTTTTCAACCAAGTTTTATTAATTAATCTAGATTGTAAGAAATAAAATCATAATTAAAATATAATATTTAATCAAATGCTGTAATAATAATTACTTGACGTAATACTTTAATTATTATTTTTTCAATAAAAGTTTATTGCACATTTGTTGACAAAATGACTTAAATTAAACATAAAATAATCTTTAAAAAAAGTATCTTTCACGAAATTATCAAAATCAACCATAAAATGTTAAAAATAATACAAACAATTGATATTAAATAAGCTTTTAATACGCTGTTAAAATATATACGGCCTACCGAAAATTTATGTTTATAATAAATGTCTACTTATTATAATCTGTACACGAAAAAAGTGCAATAAAATAAGTAGAAATTTGTGTTTGGACTTTTCGATGATATCAAGACGCTGATACAGGATGTAAAAATTAGTAACACATTGCCTTCAGATTATTTAGGAACCATTAAGTTAAAAGAACGATTTGTTTATATTTAACCGTTATTCACAGATTTATCTTGTGAAAGGTCAAAAATAATTAATTTTATGTAAATTTCTAATCTAGTTTTATTAAAAAAAAAAATATGAACTGTCCAATTTTAAAACAACTATTTCAGTCTTCACCAACAGGTTTTAATATTTAAATTTTTTTTTGCACTTTGTAAGTAAAATAAATCGTATTTAGAAAGCGTTTTTTTGGCAACTCTGTATATATTTTAGTTTAGTTTTTTTGGGCTTGTAGCAAGCGAATACACCCCAAGTATAATTTAGGTTAGGAAGACGATGTGCATAAGGGTTCGTAGGCCTTTTGACTGTTAGTAAAAGCCTTGTTTAAGTGGGTTGGGGCCCTTTTTGATGACTCCACTTGAGCAGCATTGTTTCAAATGGGGCAATAAAATGAGAAGAACTATCAATTCTGTGTGGACAAAGAATACATACTTCACTTTTTGCTGCGTGGCTGTAGGAGCCTTTCTTTTACATTTACGTCTAATATTTGTTCTAAGAGGTTCAAGCAAGCCGTTTATTGATTGGAAAAGGTAAATGAATAATTAAAGTATTTAACATAATAATATAGAAGTGGTCAGAAAATTAGAGCAAAATGCAATTTCCAAATTGTTTCATTATTTTACATATTGGATAAAAGTGGCCTTTTAATAATAAATAATAATAAAGCTTTCACCAATAAATAGCATATACTTTTATTCCGAGTTAGAGGTTTAAAAATTTTTAATAAATGTGACATTTTTACAATAAAAGAATTTTCATTTACTAAATTTTTAAAAAATAAACCTTTTATCAATAAACTATAAGTCTATGCCTTCTAAATTCTATTTTTTTGGGATTTTTTAAGGAAATTTAAGATGTTTTATTACATTTTAATAAAAATTGAATTTTTTGGGTAGACTTTTTTTGATGTTTTATTAAATTTTAATAAAAGTCACCCTTTTAAAATTAACCAAATAAACATTTTTTTTTCATCAAATTTTAAGCAATAAAAACTTTTATCAAAAAATTGCATTGTATTTTTTAGATGTATTTTTAATCGACAGTTATTCATTAAATTTTGATAAAAGTCACCTTTTCATATTAAATTTAAATTAAAAATTCTATTTTTTGGGTAAATTTCTAATGAAAATTTGAGATGTTTTATTGAATTTTAATAAAAGTGACTCTTTTATATTTTACCAAATAAACAGTATTTTTTTTTGTAAAATTTTAAGAAAATAAAACATATCAATAAATTATATTTATCTCAGAAATATTGTCTTTTTTTGAATATATTTTTATCGAAATGTAAGTTATTCATAAAATTCTGATAAAAGTAAACTTTTTATATTAAATTTGAACAAAATAAAACATCAATAAATTGAAAGTCTACGCCTTACAATTTCTACATGTTTAAATTTTAATCAAATATGCTTTCTTACATTAAATTTTAAAAATAAAACTTTTAACAATAAATTTCAGGTCTTTCTATAAAAATTTAAAATGATTTATTAAATTTTAATAAAAGTGATCTTATTGCATTATATTTAAACAAATAAATATTTTTTATCAATAAATTCCAAGTCTGCGCTTTAATCAAAATTTAAGTTGTTTCATTACATTTTTAATATAAGTGGCTTTTTCACATAAAATTTTAACAAATAAGCATATACAAACTTTTATCAGTAAATTATGCATTAGAAATTGTAATTGTTTGGGTATATTTTTAAACGAAATTTAAGATGTTCAGTTTACAGTAAATTCTAACAAAATAAAATTTTATCAATAAATGAATAAATTTTAACAAATAAATGTATTTCTTTCACAAAATTTTAAGAAAATAACCCCAAAAAAATTGCCTTAGAAATTCTATTTTTTGGGTATATTTTTAGTCAAAATAAAAGTTGGTTTACTATATTTTAAGAACTGAAATTTGAGATATCTCATTCCAAAATAATTCACCCTGGACAAATGGAACATTCAGTCAAACTCAACCATGCATTCTAACCTCCATTTAAAAATATCATTTTAAAATATCGAACTTTGTCAGTTAATGGAACACTTTTTAGATTAAATTTATGGTTTTCTAGATTATTCAGTATATTTAAAATAATGTGAAAAAACTTGGCGTCTTAAGATAAAACTAGAATAAATATTGAAAAGGCTGAATGAATTAATGTATTTCTAATAACAAGCAAGTAACTCTCACAAATATCATTTAAAACTATTATAACTAAACCATTTTAATTGTTTAATCCTTTTAATGCCAGACAACAAAATAAAAGGAATTAAATCGGATTTCGGCTAATCAAAACAAAGGTTTTATTGAAGGGATTGGGGCGGGTCGTAACACCCTCCGAAAATAGTTCTATCAAAAAGCTACCCGCACAACTTAATAATATACCATCTTGTGGATGTCGGAATCGGCCTCTGTCTCATTTGTATACAGCTCAGGATCTAAATGCTTGAAAAGAAAACAAGAAAAGGCTAGACATTTAGTTGGAAGATGAAGAATAGGATATTAATAGAAGAGTATCATGTCACACCTTCTTAGATTTTTTCTTATAAATACTGGAGGATAGTGTCTACCTACACAATGACTCGTAAGATTTTACCAGTAGAAGATTTGTAATGTCATACAGGAGTAAACAAAGTGCAAAGCTTGGTCTATGTGTTTTGCAAATTCAAACACGAATTTTAATAAATTGGATATTTCGTGGGAAAAAGTTTTTATCTAACGCTATGTACATTTAAATGGAGAATCAAGAAAATGTATGATTTCGAAACTTGATTTTGGGTTTCTGTCATAAACGCATAAGATCAATATTTGACAGAGTTATACAACAACACATCTAGGTGTATGATGTGTTGCGTATCAGGAGGGAGGTGGCAAAATGTACACAACTGAGAGACAGCAGTGTAAACAAATGTACAATGCATGTCTACAAGGTGAGATACAGACGCTGAGTGAAAACTCCTTATTGGTAAATCGGCAATGAAATGTTCAGAGACAATATTATTGTTTAGGTGGTTATATCATGTATTTGTTTATGTTAGGTGATTCTTGATTGTAAATACAGTTTAGTATTTGGGTATCAATCGTGTAAGAACTCGAGGAGGTGTCCGGAATACCAATTTTATTGAAGGAGCTGAAAAAAATCACCGAAACGTTTACGTACTAGATGAGTAGAAAAAAAGATGAATCTGTGATACAAATTTAATTAGAAATTAACAAAAAATTCGCCGAAAATTTACAGTATTTATGTAGCAAGTTAGAAGAAACGTAAGGAGTTATCCAGAATTATTAGAAATTTCAAAGTCATCGATTTTGTCTAATAACTAAATTCGCAAAAAATTCAATTGCATTCCATTCCATCTATTTCTTGTAATAACCAAATAATAAAAAATAATCAAAGTTACAAGAATTTCCAAGGGGTTATTTTATAATAACTAAATTTTCAGAAATTTCCAAGGGGATATTCCACCGATTTTTTCCAATAACCAAATTTTCAGAAATTTCCAAGGGGGTAGGAAATCAATTTTTTCTAATAACCTTCTTAAAAAGTTTCCAAGGGGTAGACCATTGATTTTTTCTAATAATTAAATTCACAAGAATTTCCAAGGGGTTAGAATAGGGATTTTTTCTAACCAAATTTTCAAAAATTTCTAAGGATTTTTTCTAATAACCAAACTCTCAATAATTGTTAATGGGATATAGTATTGAAATTTTTTCTGAAAACTAAATTATTGAAAATTTCACATTGTATTGAGATATGATGTAAATCACGTTTTGACAATCCATTTGACACTTAAAAAGTGTAAGTTAATTCATTTGTATGTTGTTTCTCGATCATGATTTATAGTCAATTTAATTGAAATTAGAGAAAAGTGTAACATAATTTATTCCTTCACAAAATTAAAAACATCTTAATTTAAATTATGAAGGAAAATTGTTTAGTGCAGATTAAAGAAGAAAGTCTGAGTTTTCATACGGAAAACATGTTCTATAATTAAAATCCAGAATGTTTAATGAAAACTGTTAATAATTGTCAGATCATAAACATAAAATATAATCATAAAAATGACGTCAAAAATTTGACATATCTAACTTCTAACATCGTTAAATTGTTTAAAAAGTCGTGGCTTAGTAAACCCAAAAGATCAACATAAACCTAATCTTTTTTATTAGTAAAGTGATTTGAAACTTTGATTATTTTTAGATTTTGGTAGGTAATATGTGTTAGTTAGTGACACTTCAGATTTGTCACCGATAGGACCTGTTTTCGAATTAAAAAATAAAAAAGTTTTTTTGAATCAATCTTATTTTATAAAAGAAAGTAAATTCTGTAAAATCATAAATAATAAGTTATTAAAAATTTTATATTCCTCCCTGGGGTTTACATACACATATGTATTTATTTGTGTATTTTAATTTAATTCAATTTTTATTTTGGCACTTATATACTAATTTTATAAAAAAATCAATAATATTTCTTAAACTTATTACAATATGTTCTATAAAATTTTCAAAATAGTTAATAGTAACGGTGAAGACTTTTTTGTACTCTATGATATATTAGGTAAGATTACAAAATACTATTTTAAAGCTGTAACATACATTGTTAACATATCCGAGGCCTGTCTTAAGCTCACGATCCCATAATTTTTGCTTTTCACTGTTCTCTATGACATCCAATCTTTTGTTACTTTACACCTAAAGACAGCAGCACTAAAGATCGAATCTTCCCTTATAAAGAAACCATAAAACAAGTTTGATATCAAAACGGACACTTGATTCTTTTTCGACTACGTTTACACAGTTCATCAAAAATTACCCAATAACCGTCAATATTAAAATTATATTATTAATGAAAGGAAAATTGGGAGAAATAAGTCCTTTTAGTCTCACAGTCTTAGCTCTTATTTTTTCATATAAAAAAGGGATAGACCTACCGGTTTCGTAGCTCAAACCAAATAGTTTGGTGTAAGACTAAATAGTCTATTTTACAACATCGAAATTTGTATTGTGAACCTGAAGATGTGGCCTATTTTTTTATGAAAAAATAAAAGCCTAGACTGTGAGACTAAAAGGACTTATTTCTCCCAATTTTCCTTTCATTAGTGTACACTCGCATATGGCAACAACAACCCACTTAATTATATTATTTATTATTATTATTTTATTTATACAGAGTGGACGAAAAGGCTGGAAACGGTAAATTATCTCGTAAATTGCTAGTTCGAATTTTACAAAATTTCTCTGATATTATTAGTCACTTGGCGATACTTGGAGATAATTGGCCGTTTGCAGACTTTTGGTCCACTCTGTATATATTGTATATGGATTTTTATTTTTAAAGAATTTGAAAAATTGATATGCCGGATTGAGTCCATATGATTATTAAAATTTAAAAGAAGGGAATTCCGATTTGGCAGTAGTTAAAAAAAATAAAAATTATGTGAAACAAAATTATCATATAGTTGTTTGAAACAAATAATAGTAAAGAGAATTCAATAAAAAGATAAAATTTTAATTCAAACATAACACAACATGAAACTAATTTAAATGAAAAATATTTAGGTTAATCGAAGGAAATTTGACAAAAAAACTATGAAGAAGTTAAAAAAGATCTATTGAATCCTAATGCAGATTTAAGAAAGGATATTATTGCAAAACTTGATGGACAGAAGAAGGATGTGTAAAAAAAATGTGAGAAACTGTAAGAAAATTAGAAGAATGACGCAAGAAGGTAACAGAACAAATACAAAAAAAAATTCAACAAAAAGTTACGAAATGTATGTTTTAATAATTGATATATCGATAATATAGACAGTTGTTAATTTTATGTGTGAATGTAGTTTTATCAAAATTATATCAGGTGGATTGGATCAGTATTGCTCGCCCACTGAGAATAAATTCCCCTTTTTTTTTGGTGGAATGAGGAACGCCAAACGAAGCATAAATATGTCATCGGGGTCTTACGGTAACGTTATAAGAACATAAATACGTCCGTATCTATGTCGTATGGTATTAGTGTAATTGTCATATGGATTATGCAAGTACTTAAGTACTTATTCATTTTTCTCTATAGCTAACAGTACTTTACATTGACGGTACAGGAAATATTTAACAAATACATTTTTTCATTAATTAGTTTTTACTAGACACTAGAGTACTAAATCGTTTATTAATGAAAATTATTAATGCATGAAAACGATAAAGAAATCATGAAGAATATTTATAATTCCAATGCTAAAAAAACGAACATCCTTTTACAGGGTGAGTTATAATTATTGAGACATGAATAAGCGCAGGTTATTCGGACCAAAGTATGAGGATTGGACCAAATATGCGTTAATAAAAAGTTGTTATGTCAAAAGATATGGAGTGTTACACTTACAATGTTTTTTTTCGTTTTGCCTCAAAATATTAATCAATTATCAAAATTGGCAGACAGAGAGGCATAACTTTAGATAGGGGGCGCCATATAAGCGATTCTCAATGATGAAACTTTTCAGTGATTTTCGTTAAAAAATGTTTGTAACCTGCATTCACTTTATGTTGCAATAGTTTTAACTCACCTTGCAGTAAAAATCTTTAAGAATAATAGAATAAAAAAATAGATCAAAAAAAAATAACGGATATAGAGAATAAAAGAAGTAATAAATAACAAGGAAGGAATGGATTACTTTAAAAATAGATGTAGATGAAAAAGATTTTGAAGTCGAAAGAAGTGGTAAAATTTACTATTACAAAATATAATTAAAATAATCATGGTACCAAAGATAGGCAAGACTGGATAAATTAAAATCACAATTTATATTAATATTTTATGTTCTTCATCCTTCCAAGCTTCTTAACAATGCAATTTCAATAACCACATGGTTAGGTTCTAATAAATACCTATTCGGGAGAATCTAGAAGAAAATGTCGATACTGATATTGTTTATTATTATGCAGATAAAAATAATACTCCTTTAAATGGCAACCAATTGGCAATTACAAAGAATGAAGGCACGACAACCATCATGATCGATCAGGTTTTAAAATTATTATTTAAATTATTCACGCGTGATTTAATCCAATGGCGCGACATTTTTTCCAGAGATATAATTTAAAACAATACATCAAATTATGTAACTGGAAACTGATAATTCCATTATAGTTATCTAAATTTATTTATTTATATGTATCAGTGTTGTGATTATGCTAATAATTTAAACAGTAGGATAATAAAAATGTTATTCAAACTAGTTTGTATTTGTTATATAAAATAATTATAAACTACACATTTACATTAATTCGGCAATTTTAAAGAGAGTTGAAATTGAAGGACGCCAATGATGGTGCCTAAATTAAGGGTAATCGAAACAGCATTTTTACGCTTATTTCAAAATTAATGTTTTTATTTCATACTTGATTCGCCATACCCCAAAGAAGGTACCGGCAAAGGGAAATTATTAATGGATTTTTGCAACAACGATTTGCAACTTAGTATCGTCGATATGTAACAAAAATTAGGCAAAAAATATTTGTTGGAAAAAGCAAAGCGAAATTAAAAATTATTGATGATTTGAAAGACATTGAACTTTCAAGAAATCATTTCATAACGTAATTAGATGATGTGTAAAACACGTCGCCCGGAGCAGTTAAACTAAAAAACATAGTACAAAAAATTAGTTATGATTGGCAATTTTTCTTCTTCACGGGTGTGACGACTTGCCAAATATTTTTAATACAACGTTACATTGTCTTTATTTTTTTTACCATAACAGTATAATATTTACCGTTAAGGTGGGCCTCCATTATTCAAGTGATTTGATCAAATCAGTTAAATTGAAGTGAATTAAAAGTCAATTGAACACCTAAACCCCTCCATTCATTTCTGTAGATTAAGTAAACTGAATGGAATCCGCGTTGAAATATGTTAAATTCTTTATGTACAATTGAATTGCAAACAGTTGTTTAAAATGGCGGTAACCAGATGATCAGAGCAGAATTTTTGCAAATTTTTTAATGTATATGATAAATATGAGTGACCGTGAAATAGTATTAAAAGTAGTGAATACAGTTCTTCCAGCAAATCATTGAACATGCGCCATACATATATGATATTATCAAACGCAACCTATTCAGGTAGCATTTCGTTCTATCAACTATTTCAAATTTGTCCTTTAATGAAGTATGTTAATTTGATGATCATTTATACTCGCAGTGCAACAAAAAGAGATAAGCGATACTAGTCTTGTTGACGCATCCTTCTCAATTCGCTTGAGACTGTAATATTCGAGACGTCAATATTGCTGTTTATTTTCAGGCTCGCTCTTTGTTTTGTACTATTTAGTACTATTTTTACCGCGTTTTGCATTCGTATAAATTTTGAAATCAGTTTTTCGGAGCCATTTCCAAATGTAACTGTATCCTGGATGCAAGAGCTTCAGGCAATAGTAATATATTTTTTACGGATTTTGACTTTTGCTAGTAAATCGTCGAACTGCTGCTCTAATTTGACGGATGAAGTTGTTTGAAACACTTTGAGCTTCCTTAAATTTAAAACTGTTTTGCGTATTACTGCTTTCACCGTTTTAAGTCAACTGTATCACATTCAATTAAATTAAGTGAAAAACGAATGATTGAATTCTTGAATTCAACTTACTTGAAGTAGCGATTATATTTTTTTTATTAAATTATGCCATTTTGAATAAAAGTTGTAGCCCAAATTATTGAATATACTCCAATTCAGAAGAGCAAATTAATTTCAAATTAACCTTAGCGTTTTTACAAAAAAAATTGATACAAAGTCTTTTATATCGATACAATAATGTCGTGAATTCTAGATTTCTACAATACCCTGTATGAGCATAGTGTTTCAATGAGTCTTAAATCCATAACTGTATATTTCTGTCGACATATACTACACATCAAACTATCAAAGACTCTCACTCTTGATTAAAGGCTTTTGTACTAGAAGACGTTTATGTACACCTTTATGAGTCTTCTAAATTATAGAGCTGATTATTTTTGATGATTTTTTCGGAAAATTTAATTGAAACTGTAACTATAAAGAAAAGAAAAATATTGTCGAGCTACAAATGTACATATATGACACGAATGAATCACTCACTAAATTCCTACATAGTATATTAAATGTTTACAAAGCATTAAAACTTATGCATCTGTTTATTTTATCTATTTACAAAGAATTTGTTAAATAGATGTTAAATGTAAATGTAAAATTAAATATATTATGAAATGTTTAGGATTTCCTTTTAAAGTGCAATAACTACCACAGAATGGAACCCACTGAGGGGAGAAAAATCAACGATAACATAGAAAGAACAGATTGAAATGAAATGAAAGTAATTTAAAAATAGCTTTGAAATATTGTGGAAATTCAAGAGAAGTATAATTTGCCTTTTTGTATTTAGTTTTTATAGTTTCCAACCAACATTTTAATTTATTAATTTAACGTACCATATCTAGTTTTGGGCGCATGAATTTCCAATATTTGGTGACGAATATATTCCATACAAAATTAACATTCGCAAGCTCCATACTACTTTCACTAATTTGAACTTTAATCTTTCTTGCAGTAATAAATTCCCTCAACGAGACTAAAAATCGCCATAATTACAAAATTGCGACACTTACCCACTTCCAACCCTCGTCTCCTTGGCACTGAGGCCCTTATAGTAAATCCTGGTCTCCACTTCACCATCTGGCAAGATATTCGTGGACGCAAAATTTGTAATTTCCGATGTTTCGGCCGCCTTCGTCAGAGCGAACAAGAATGCCACCAGGAGGTGGCCAATACACCTGGGGCGGTGCCTTTTGACGCACCGCATTCACTGAGGGAGCTGTGGGGGGTTTGGAGGGGCCGTGAAGTTCAGGGGAAGTTACGTTGTTTGGCCCATCTAAAAAAACAAAAAAATTTCTAAAAAAAAGTATCGGATTTTGGGAGGCATAAGAACCTATGAGTCCCAAAAAAGAAGAGAATGAACAAACAGTTTTTGATATTATTTTTTTTGTAATATTTATTACGTATGGTTCTATTTTTTCTTTTTATAAGTAAAAATACAACATCCATGGTTTACAAAACGTTATTTAGCAGCATTTACATAAAATAAATTTTTGATAAATATTTTATAAAAAATTATAAGAATATAGAAATAATTGCTCGGATTTTCTTTTTGAAGAAACTCCCTACGAAATTTTTTCCCTTTTAAAATTATAAATGTTATTCAGCAAAAAAAATATTAACGCCGCTACTGATTTATGGTAGCCCTTCAGCCCTAAACTAATATGTTTATTTGAAAATGTAAAATTTTAAGTCAACAAAACACTTACCTACAGCAGTGTAGTAGGTAGGTAAAATATTTTGATGAATATAAACTAGATGTCATAAAAAGGGTATAAGTATTTAGAAAAAGTTTTATTTCGTTTTTATTACTTAACTCAAATATACACAACTGGCGTGAAACTTGTAAATATTTTTATATTGTATCTTTAATAAAATATTTTTGTAATTCACTATCAATTTCGTAATAAAAATTTTCAAGTACTTCTTAGAACTTATAAATTTGGTTTAAAATTATAATTAATGACTTAAGTAAACTGTTTATGTTATATTTCTTATAAATTCCGGTAAAATGTAGAGTATGACGACATACATCAAAAATTTGTCGACAGCTAAATTTAAAACAAATGAAAACTTTTTCAAGAAAATAAAATAAACCGATTACAACAAAAGTTTATTTTTCATCAGATTCTATTTACCACATGACGTTTTAGAGAGACTTCATAACATTATTTTTATACATAGACAGGCGCGTGTATTTCAGAATATTATTACAGAATCCTTTTATGAAGGCCATGCCTCATCTTTCAGTTTAGAAATATTGGATTAATTAATAATATATCAGATATTGATCTCATTTCAAAATAAATTTTCGAACTCCTGCTCAGAACAAATTTCTTATCTCGCCTCAAAACCAATTCTCACTTAATCTCACTTAAATACATTTCTCAGCTAATTTGAAGCAAATTTCCATACGCCCGTCCTGCTGATCTCACCTGAAAGCAAATTTTAAAGTCTTAAAGTTCTGAGCCAGTTTGAAGCAAATTTCTGATCCAGCTTTAAAGTTGATTGACAATCAAGCCCTTTTCTGAACAAATTTTTGATATCATGTCAAAGTATATTTTTGAACCCTCATCTCAAGCAAATGTTTTAACCCTCACGTCGAGAAAATTTGTAACATGGTTCGAAGCAAATTTCTCTCTTCGTTTGAAATACATTTCCTACATCGTTTGAAACAAATTTCCAAGCGCCCGTCATGCTGATCTCGCCTCAGAGCAAATTTTAATGCCTCTGTCAGGCAAATTTCTGAATTCTCCTTTGAACAAATTTCTGAGCCTGTTTGAAGCAAATTTCTAATCCTGCTTTAAAGTTGATTGACAATCAAGCCTTTTTTGAACAAATTTTTGATATAGCGTCAAAGTATATTTTTGAACCCTCATCTCAAGCAAATATTTTAACCCTCACCACGAGAAAATATCAAACATTATTTGAAGCAAATTTCTGACCTCATTTGAAACAAATTTTTTTTAAGCAATTTTTTTAAGCCTTTGTCAAGTAAATTTGTAAACTCTCTTTTCAGTAAATTTCTGAACCCGTTTAAAACAAATTTATAATTTACTGTTAAAGCACATTGCCAAGTCTATTCTCAATAAAGATTTTAGATACCTCTACAAAGCATATTTTTGAACCCAAATCTCAACCAAATTTTTGAAATCTCATCTCGAGCAAATTTCTGTCTTCATTTGAAGCAAATTTCTTGTCTCGTTTCACTCTCTTTTCAGCACAAATTCAGAACACATTTCTAATATTCCGATAAAAAAATTTGTGGACTTTATTCTTGAGCAAATTTCTGACCTCGTTTGAAGCAAATTTGTGGTCTTGTTTCGAAGAAAATTTTCAAGCACCCGATCCTTCTGGTCTCGTCTCAAAGCCAGTTT
Organism: Hermaeophaga mercurialis; assembly: GCA_951812935.1. Lineage (NCBI taxonomy): Eukaryota > Metazoa > Arthropoda > Insecta > Coleoptera > Chrysomelidae > Hermaeophaga > Hermaeophaga mercurialis. The sequence goes on along the minus strand of OX638359.1, from coordinate 41,980,215 downwards.
TGAACCTCTGTCAAGTAAATTTCACAATGCTCTTTTTCCTCAAATTTCTAAAATTTCTATCCTCATTTGAAGCAAATTGTTTATTTCGTTTTAAAGTAAGTTGTCAAGCCAACGTCCTTAACAAACTTTTGAACTCTCATTTAAGCTAATTTTTAACCCATTTGAAGTGCATTTCTAATCTCGCTTTAGAGAACATTTTTGGTCCCTCTCACCAAGTAAATTTCTGTATTTAATCTTCAGCAAACGTATTGTTTTGTTTGAAACAAAAACTGCTAAATCATTCACTCGAACCCGTTTGAAAGTTGATCCAGGAAGGGAAAGTTCATGAATTATTGTGTGTTTTTTATAATTCCTGGATTTTAAGTAAATAATAAAATACAGGGTGTCCCATTATTTCATAGAATTTATTTCAGTTGTAACAAAATAATAATCGCTTAGGTATACAAGGCGGTTTTCAAAATTGCCATTTTTTTATTTTGAGACCCTAATTTGTCTAAATTGCGCTAAATTTAATATATTTTAACAAGTCATTATCGGGAACAGATATTTTAAAAAACAATTTGTGAACAGAGCGTGTACACAATTTGGACGTTCTACATACATACATCAAAATGTGGCCTAATTCGTCGATCTTTATAAAGATTGAAGTATTTAATTGATCTATAACAAAATATCAATTATTTCAATCATTTACCAATTAAAATAAAAATGCATCCTACATAAAGAAATTATGAAGATATCAATTATTATTAATTGGATAGTTTCGAATAGAGGGCGGAATTTTAAATTAATATCTAATGAGGTACTATTAAAAACCATAGAAAATTAAGAAAATACTTGATTGGGCCGGACTCATTATTGAAAATTTATTATTATTGTTTAAAGTAACATAAATCTCGACTCCATCTACAGGGTGGTGGAAATCCGTAGTCAGTTAAACAAAAAAATTACGTATACCGGGTACAAAACAAATTTACTCGACAGGGTTGCCACATAGTGAAAATAATAGACAAACGTACGAAATATATTTTGGAAATGTCATTTTAACGAAATAAAGTTACTCTAATAATGTATTCAAAGTTACGTTTTCTCCTGAAAAAGGTATTTATAACTTATATATTTATAGATATCTCTACACATAAAGTAAAATATATTTCTGCTTCTTGCTTACATATATACTGTAACTTATCTTGTATTGCACTTATATGAATTAATTCTGCATTCGTAACTGTCTTCGCATAAGAACGCTTTTTGAGAGGCGACTTTAAAAATGCATTGCTTCTTATTGCTTGTTATACAGCACTAACAGTAGAAATATTTATGTTAAATACAGCCGACACATGCTTAAAGTAAATAATTTAATATTTTTATTAAAAATATACATTCTAATTGAGCTACCTCTCTAACAGCATTTAATGGTAACCAAGGACCGTTGTTGACATATTCGCACTCTAACTATTATATCAATGAATCTAGAATCTGCTATTTTAAATTCTTTGGAAATTTTTCACTACTTACTCACACGTTTGATTTGAAAATAATATATTTTTATAACAAACAAATAAAAACTCTACAAACGTGGGAAACAAATATGTCAAAACAGTTTTTAACAATGACAACGCCTAACTACAAATTGCATTATGTGAACACTACTACCAACTAGATCAAAATAAATATGGTAATGTATTTGTTGTGTACGGGTAATTAGATGCAACTCCATTATTTATTTATTAGTTTAGCAAAAATAGTATAATGTTTTATGATATGAAATATATTTTTTCATTACAGACACTATTAAAGAGCTTATTATATTTTTACTGCCAATTGTTATTTTTTTAGAATGAATAATATGAGAGTGTATATTTTTGCGACCTTATACTTAAATCATAATGCAACAAATTAGGTTAATAATTGTTTTATTAAGGTTTTGCTACAATTTTAGAAAGACACTAATGTAAATACATACATTTATTGCAAAAATTAGTAATAATATTGTTTTAAAAAGAATTTGCTTTATCTCATAATTACTTCATTAGAGAAAAGAGAATTTTTTTTTACATTATTAAATAAACAATATTTACATTTGCTGATTTAATAAAGATTATTAAAGAATTAGCTTAAATTTAAGAAATAAATCTAAGTAAAGGATTACTGGATATTCAAATGATAACATTTAAATCCAATTATTTTATTTTTGAGATACGGGGTATTAAAATATAAAAATAAAAAGCGAACAATATTTTTGATTGAAGGTTGTTGAATTATTACTTATCTAAATGTCAAATTTTAACAGAAAAAATAGCAATACCTCAATAATTCGATCCTGCCAAATTAGGTCTAAACTGGTAGCGAATGAATTAAGCATTTTTTACCCCCTAATCGACAGGTAAACTGGTTTCCAAACATTCCAAACGAATACATCCAAACAACGTCAAAGATTTTTAGTTTCTCTTAATTTCTAGAAAACGCGTTAATTAATATGAGTGAGTCTGAATCTGAAAGTCATGCATCACATATTAAAGATTACAACGAGAGCAATTTCGTTACTAATTCCACAAAAAACACGAATAAAATACAAACAAGCTTATCGACGTTTTTGCAAATGGTGTGAGGAAAAGGAAGTCAAAAATGAAATGGATGATAATCTCAACGTTTAATCTCAATAATTGTCTTTAGTGATTCATGAAATGAACAAAAACACTTTTATTTTTAGAAAATATATAGAAGCTTATTTCGAAAATCTATTAAATGTGATAAATCTTCAAGCCTTTGGGAATATTATTGAATGATATGCGCGACGATATCTACTAAGAAAAATATGCATAGTGGTAAATACATTCAATTGATTGCATTTCCCGACCGAAAATCCGAAGGATATAAACCGAAGAAGTCAATAGAATAGAATTAACGTATGGTGTTTCAGGTAAATACAAATTTCGGAACACAATTTGCTTGTTATTTTTGACCCTTATTTTCTAAGGAGGAATTCTGTATATTACCCAATATTTGGAACATATTCCGACTATTTTTAAATTTATAACTAATAACTATTACTTACCTAACTGTTTACAAGTTATGTCACAAAGAGTAAAATCCTACATATAAACTTTTTCAGTATTTCGATAAGTTTAAATATAAACACTTTCGTTTTAGATATTTATTCAATTCATATATCTAAAAATAATATTTTAACACAATGTTCCTTAAAGAATCCTAATTTTGTGTTGTTATCTTTTTTACTTATCTATCACCATCAACATAATTGCAAGTGGCATCTGGAGTTTCTTAATTTTTATAGAATAACAATTCATTATTGGAAGGTTATTTAAATATTATATTTATTAAAACAAATATGGGGCTAAAATTATCCCTAACGTCTTGTAGCAAGATACATTTTGAAGTAATAAAAAAGGGATTAAATTTGCTGAATAAACCACATAAAGTAACTGTCTACCCATAAAATAAGGATTATTTGTGTAAAAAAAACAAATACATACAGATTAGATTATCTATCACTCCTTTTAACTATCAAATTTCTTTTTTTATTATTTATATGTATTAGGCAAGCGTAGGTCAACTATTTTTGAAGGCATTTTAAGCTGAATTCATCTATTAATTTACTTACTTTAACTTTTATTAACAGTTGATCCTTAAATTTAGCTGGGTTAAATTGTACTGTTAAAATTATTATTTTTTATGTTATTTTGGATTTGAACCACCCATATTTTTGTTTTATATTTATTGTTATAATAACGCGTATTGTTTTTAGTTATTGGGTTTTTTAAGCTTCTACTATATCAGAAATGACTATTTATTATTTTTCAAAACGATCCTTTTTTTACAAATACTTGGTATATTTTGAAACTTTTTCTTTACGTAATACTTCAATATTCAATACATTTCTAGTTTAATCTACACATATACTTTGTTTAACATCAAGATTACAAACAAATAGAAAATACATAAAAATAGAACCATAAAAATTCAATGATAGAGTATTTAAAAATAAAATTAAAATAACTGTTTAAAATAATATTCTAGAATATAATTGCAAATTGTATTCAAATGTATGATACAAAAATAACCGTTTCTTTTAAAATACAAAGCAAAATCTAACAAAAACTAGGTAAATCTATCATTTGACATACCTGTAGGGCATTTCATTTAAACAAAATATGATTATAAATATAAATATGATGTTCCTACCCTAACTTTTCAAGTTCTATGTTAAGGTATCCCTTCTGATTTTTAATTTTTAAAAAACATAACTTTGATATGCTGTGACTTTATGAGACCCTGTATATTATGAGATAATTTTAAAGCTTGACTGTATCTAAAACTATTATTTTTTCCTATTTCTCAGGACAACGGAGATATCAAACTTCGGAGTATAAGTTAGTGACCCTGTATATAAGAGTGTAATTGGGTTTTCAAGTAGATACAAATGGCTCAACCTATAATTTACTTTGATTTTAATGTATAATAATTATTAATAATTTATTTTTTAAAACTCTTTTTATGAAAAAGGCGCCGAGTTACCCGGAAACAGCAAAAGTACAATTTATGACATGAAAATATTAAATATCACAGATTGAAATTTGTTAAATTTAATCAATTATAAAAATATTTTTTCTAAAAAATAAGAAAGTTATCCATAAAATTTTTTGCAATTTCAACAAATTGGAGAGAAAAAAACTAGCAAAATACGTACCATTTATGAAAAATATTTAATTTAGCAAGTATCCTGATTTTCAAATTTAATTTTTAACTAAAATATTTCCAAAATTATGTAAACTAGCTAAAGTTAGACCAATATATAAAGATGGCAAAAAAACTGATCCAAATAATTAACGCCTAGTATCTGCTTTACCTATAGACGGGTTAAAAATTATTTAAGTAAATTTGTTAATTTAGATGAACGACTTAATAAGTGTGGTATACCACAGGGTCCCGTGTCGGGACCAGTAATATTGTTTAAATTTAATAAAATTTAATAAAAATTTAATAAAAAGTTCTAATGAAAATATCAAATTGGCTTCAAATTAAACAAATAAAAATTACTAAGAGTAAGAATTCATAAAAAATACTCTAAAAAATCAATGTTATTTAAAGTAATTGATGTGTACAATAATGTACCAAATAACATTTAAACTATTAAAAAATTTAAAATAAAAATAAAAGAATTAATTCTGTAGTTCTATCACGTAGTTAGTTATGTTTATGTTTCAAATTATATACTTAATCCCTGTTATAGACAGTAATGCCTCTTGAGATCCTTCTTTAATAAATAAATAAAAAATTAATTAATTAATAATACTTTTCGTATCGTGATAAATATGTATAGTTTTGATAAGAAAATACAATATTTTGTATTGGTTCAAAATCATGGTTCTATATTGTAATATCGATTTAACGATTTTTTACTTAGTTAAAAGCATTGCAAATTGTTTAAATTTTTCAATTAAAGTGAATGTAAAGCAATTGAAAAACTTTTGGGAGCAAATTATATATTCGAAATAAAGCTGAAAATTATATACTTAATCCCTGTTATAGACAGTAATGCCTCTTGAGATCCTTCTTAAATAAATAAATAAATAAATAAAAAATTAATTAATTAATTAATAATACTTTTCGTATCGTGATAAATATGTATTGGGCGAGTTTTGATAAAAAAATACAATATTTTCTATTGGTTCAAAATCATGGTTCTATATTTTAATATCAATTTAACGATTTTTTACTTAGTTAATAGCATTCCAAATTGTTTAAATTTTTCAATTAAAGTGAATGTAAAGCAATTGAAAAACTTTCGGAGCAAATTATATATTCGAAATAAAGCTGCTTACAATTTTGATTAAAAAAAGTTTATCTCTACTTTCTACAAACACATATCGCTAAATCTTGCCGCACCTATGCCGCACCCTATATTTAAATATTTTTGCAAAAATTTTAATATTTTCAAAATTGTAGGAGCTTTATAATTATCCAAAATTAAGGGTTCTATTTTACTAATTTTAAAATTATCCAAAAAATAAAAGCTTACTTTTATAAATGCTGCTGATAGTTAATCTCAACAAAAATCACAAAAAAAGAAACCCAAACACACTTCCACAAAAACAATCAAATGATAAAAATCCAAATTCGATGGAAATCAAAGGATGCGGCGAAATTCAAAGGCGCACGTGACCTTCTTCTGTTTCTCTCGATCTCGGCCGTCTAGATCTCCGGCCAAACGCGATGATACTGGCACTCCATGGCCTATTAGGATTCACTTTTGTGCTTTTTGAAACTAACTAGGAGGCTGTGATTTGGCGCCCCTTCCTTCAAGGACGGCAAATTTGCGGTTTTCAGGAGAGCGGAAAATCAGGAGAGCAGAATCGGGTCGGCGTGCCGGATGGGTGGGCTTTAAACCTTAAAGGAAAGTATTCGAATTGTGGCGCCGCGTGATGCGGCGATTATCGCCAATGATAACTTGATCCGTTTGTTGTTGATTGCAGTTGTTCTTCATCTGTCAGATATTTATTTATTATGCACAGAATTGGAGATTATAAAACAAATATAAATTATTAAGATTTATCAGAATCTGATCGCATTGTTTCAATGGATTAGACATAGAAAAAGCTAACATTTTTTCTTGCCGATTTTATAAGCATTTGAAATAAAAGAAACTAGTGGTTCACTTACAGGGTAATTCATTAATATTCCACGAAAATATGTAATGTAGTATTTCTTCATTGAAAATTTGAAAAAAGTTTTTACAAACATAGTCCTCCAGAAACGCGTGTTTGTTAAAATTTCTTTAAAAATTAAATTATAAAAATTTTAATTTTTGTAAAGAAATAATTTTTATTTATGAAAAGTTCTGTTATGATTCATAAAGTAGAAATTAAGGTAATTACTTTCCCTTTCAAATTTCCCTTAATTAAAATTTTATGAATTCTAATAGATTTTTTCATAAATAAAATGATTTTTAATATATATAACTTTTGATTAATTTTTACTTTTTAATTTAAATTTTTTTATAAAATAATTTAGTTTTATTATTCTAAATTTTATAATTTAAATTTTTAAATTGTTAAAAAACATTTTTCGTTAAATAACGTCTTAAGTCTCTCTACAATAAATTAATCATGTGTTGTCATATAAGACATTATTTAATTTTTCGTTCAATCAAATTATATTTCTCTATTTTTTGGAATATTTTATATAAATTTTCTTTTTCTTTCTTTATTTCCGCATTAGGGCCTGATGATGATTTATTAATCGAAACTAGTAGCCATTTATAACACCAAATTAAATCCTTAATTTTCCTATATTATACCTATTATACCTATATTACATAAAATATATACCTAACTGTATATTTTAAAACAACATTATTTATTAGTTTATTTTATAAAAAATATAAAAACGAAAGGGAAGAAATATTTCAGAATGTGCTTATTTATTATAAAAATTTTAAACAGAATATTATTACCTACTACATCATTATTATCTATAGTGTGTTGATTTTAAAACTTACCACACCCAGTAATTTAAAACCGCAAAATATTTCAAAATTTGCCGGAACACGTCGATTTTTATTTTAGGGGGGAACATTTTTGACAGTCAAGTTGTCTTGATATGTTCGTCCCCCTAATCCTCATCAATTCTTATTTGAAAATCTTAAATAGAACTACCCCACTTGTTATATATCATTTGAAAACCCTTTCACGGCGAATCAGTGCGTCATTTTTGGGAATTGGTCGAAATATTTGTTTGTTATATGCATAGTACTTATGGTAGGTTAAAACTCTGTATTTTAACATAAGTATCTATTTCTATTCTACTAATTTTTCAATAAAACTATTAATGGGTGTACACAATAAAATAAACACTAGGGAAAAATACATGGTTCACTTGAATAAATATTTCCAACAAATAATCCACATTTTGTTCTAAAAGTAATTTTTATGGTTTGGATGACATTAAATCAAACATAAAGCAGTTCCCAACTTTATTAGGATTTAGGAATGTTAGACCAAAGGTATATTTAACTTATAATAACCGCAATATGAATTGTTTTCTCAAAATCTATAAGAATTTCGCTAAAAATAAAATAAATAAATTTATATATAAGTTTATAAGCCATGAGTTCCTGCTGAGTTTATTGGAAGAGGACCTGATTATTTTTTTTTATTATCTACTCTAGTACATATTTCTTTTTTGGCGAAAATATTTCTTGTTGCCAGTGTTCCGATAAATTTTCAATAAGGACTCATCTAATTATTGTTGGAGCTTTTTCTAAAATATAATCTGCAGCTTTTCGTTTGCAGGATTCGCTAATGAAAAATAATTCAATCTAGATAACATTTATTTAACCATTAGTTACAAATTATTTTATGTATGCATTCTTATTTCTAAAGTTACGTGTTTTTACCAACGCTGCTGCTTTAATTTCGAGATAGAAAAATTCAAAAACATTAAGAATTCAAAAAGTGGTTTTTTTGCTTTTTAAAATATTCTTCTTGACAATTTCTACACTTTTTCATGTGAATAAATCAGTTATAACATTTTTCCCAGTCTGAAAATGGCCCACTCATCACTGTATTTTTAAACGCTCAAATTACACCCTCTGGGCTTAAAAAAACATTGACAACGCAATCATTTTTTGATTTTTGGAAATTTTTCAAAGTTACAAAAGATGTAGAATGATGCGACATCTTCTACTGAATTTTCTAATTTCAGAGAAAACTTCTGGTAAACAAATAGTCATCAAAAATAAATCATAATGATTACATCACCGTATTCAACTTTTCCTAATGCTCTGTAATTAAAGTAGCAGCCCTCATATTTGTGAAAAAAACATAATAATATTTTTGGGAATAATAATAATATTCTGAATCATACAAAAGTATTAAATTATATAGAAGCTAATTTATATATTTTTCAAATTAGTTCGGAACTGAACCTGTTTTCTTCATAAAAGGAATCTATTACATATTCTTATGTCACAACAAATAATATGAGCCATTTAGAAAATCCACGTTATAAGCGGTGAATAAAAATCATAGATATGACATATTTATGGGCTTTAATTTAATAAATGAAGTTTGGTCTACGTCGACCGTATAGAAGTGGGTGCCCATGAAAAGCAATTCAATCTAGACTACAAGAATACTTCATTAAAATATTTTTTGTACATTGAATATAATAGTCTCACAAGAATTTGAAATAAGAATCTAAACCCTATTTTCTAATAAAAACTTCAAAAATTGTCCAGAAAATTGTTTGACTGTGAGAAAGATTTAATTAAAATAAATAAATAAATAGGTTTGTAATAAACAGACAAAGAGAAAAGGAGAAATAAAAGGCAATATTTTCATACTTTAAAAAACATACTAAAAAACGTGGTAGTTTTTGATAATTTAGAAAACGTCATATTCACCATATTCCAGATCTTGCCCTTTTTAGAATTGAAATATTTTTGTAACCATTTTAATAAAAGTATAGAAAAGCTAGACGGTCGAGCCTATGGTACCATCCAAACGTATTCTTCTAGCAACTCTTTGGCTATTTCAATGCAAATGTACCTTTATGTGTTTTTTTCTAAATAATCAATTTAATTCCGTATACGCTTACACTTTTAAATTTATGTTAATTTAACACAAAAACGATGCTTACCTCATAAGAATTAAGGCTATTTTAAGCATAAGCTTCAACAGTTTTGCAATAATTCTGTCTAGAATAGGTGTGTGCTCGAACATACATAAAATATTTGGACGCTAAGAAAAACCAAATAATTCCGCTAATGGTTTATTTCAACGCCTTAACTCAGGAGCGCACTTACGAACTTGGAAAATCTTTTTGGCCCTCTTTCTTACTAGAAATCAGTCAAATTAATACACCATTCAGTACGTAATTTGAAAGACCTAGTTAGGTATGATAATCGGCAAATAGTTTACTAAAATTTTTTTTTTTTATGTAACTAGTCCAAAATATGAGAATTGAACCTTTTTCGTGTTTTGGTAATACTTTCATAAATTGATAACAAAATTGCACAGAAACTGTTTTTGATAAAAATAATCTTTTTATATTCAAAATAATAATGCTTAGGTACACGTTTAGATATAAAAGAAATAACAAAATATATTCCTTCCATAAAAATATTATTTTGAGTTTTTCAATTCAAAACTGTTAAAGTTGCAAATGTACATATTTTTGGTAATATCGAATATGTCCAAAAATTTAGTTATTTCAGGAAATTGGGATATCACAAACTGAAAAAATTTGAGAGTTTTCAAAATTTCTTTGATAAAGTAAATTGGTTCAGGTTGCAGATTATTGAAAAAGTTTAGCTGGAAGGGTGAGTAAATCAAATCCATCCATCAAATCAATTAAAATTTAATAAATAGTTTTATAAATCAATAACTTAATAATCTATTATTTTATGTGATGTTATCGCTTAAGTTTCACATAAATACTTTGAAACACAAAAAATTTACTTAAAGTTCTATTTTCATAATTGTCACTTTGAAACCTTTTCTTTCTAATTACAACATTTTTTATTAAGTTTGTTGCTAATATTTTGTTTGTTTCTGATCTTTTAAGACACGAAATGCTGCAAGATACTAAATAATAAAATCTCGATGTTGTTGCATCTCAAGTTAAGCATGTACATGCTATTGCGTTGATTGTGAAAAAAAGAAAGAAATGGTTACGATATTTTTTGCACTAGATATTTTTTAAGGGTGACTTTCAGTTATTGCGATTTAGAATACGAAGTAGGTGCGTGGTTTAAAAATATGATAATAAAATAGGAAAGTGAGATAGATATCTGTTTCCAATATTTTTAATAAATTAGAAGTATAAGAAATTTTATGGAATGATAACACTTTCCTGCTTAAAATTCGTTTGAATTTCATAAATAACGTAGACCTGGTAATAACTTTGGAATTAAGGAAAAAGTATTACTATTATTATCTTTTCAGATTCTGCCTATATATTTCTTTTGATACTTTTTTACAGTTTCTTCTACTTCTAAATAAATCTTTCACCTTTGTGATATTTCTTCTTCATCCACTACATTCCTGATTTCAAAAATGAAAATCTTTCTGAATTTACCGCTCATTTTCGTTACTCTCCCTCTTCTTATTTTCTCAAGTATAATCTCTTGGGGTTCATCTAATATTTAATTTATTTATAAATTAGGAGCGACTGAATACGATCCTGCCAGTTCTAATCCTGCTAATCAAATAAATAATGTAGTAAATAGTTATTATATGTATATCATAATAATAGCGTTTTGTATGCAAATTTAAATACATGCGGTGTATAAAATGTATTTTAAACGAATATTAACAAATGATTATTATAACAATGTCTTAATAGAATGTTTACACTTGTAGGCGCTATTAAGGACAAATATAATAATTAGTTTTTATTAAAAATCATAGGGAAGTGAACTCATTATCATTTGTTAAGTATACAATATGTCCCCTTAAGTTGGAATCATATGGAAAACTTTTTTATTATTAATTTTAGGAAAAAAAGTTATTCTTCATAAAAAGTTCTGTATTATCTAAAACCTAGAATACAGTCATCAAATATCAAATTTTTTCAGTGGTATACGAGGTTTGTCAAAAAATATGAGTTTTACTCAAGAGTAAAGTACCTTTAAATTTGACAATATCGAAAAATGTTACTAAAAAAAGTTGATCAGAATTAAAAATTACGTTTATATATGCAAGTACATCCATTTACATTAATAAAATTATTTTTAAAACGTATGTCTACAATAATGCAAATTTAACTGTAGTGCACTTATTACGCGTTTTAATTGCAAAATTAGTAGAAAACATCGAAAAACTAAAAGGTTATCATGTGTTTCATAATCACAAGAGGTAAATGTTCATTCAAAATAGAAATATTAGTAAAAAATAAAATAATCTGAAGTTTTAATTTAAATGGATGCATATTTAAAAGTAATTTTTAATTCTGATCAACTTTTTTTAGTAACATTTTTCGATATTGTCAAATTTAAAGGTACTTTACTCTTGAGTAAAACTCATATTTTTTGACAAACCTCGTATACCACTGAAAAAATTTGATATTTGATGACTGTATTCTAGGTTTTAGATAATGCAGAACTTTTTATGAAGAATAATTTTTTTTCCTAAAATTAATAATAAAAAAGTTTTCCATATGATTCCAACTTAGGGGGACATATTGTATATGGTTATATAATATACTGTGCGAATAAACATTAAAAGTCCACATAGTTCAAAACTACAGATGGCATGAATAAGGATGCGTTAGTTTAATTTATTATTATTCGCGGTAGAAGCCAATGAGAAAATAAAGAAAACGAAGATGTGAAAGATACGTTGGTAGTAACAGTCGTAGAAAAATGATTTCAGCATAAGTATGAACGAAGAAATAAAAAATAAAAATATAATAGAAAATGTACAAAGAACAAGATCGATGATCTAATCATATTAAAACCAAGAAATAATAAGTTGAAAAATCATTATACGTTATTGTTAGATATGACAAGAAACAACTATTGAAACAAAATATATAAATAACAAATATGTTCCTTTAACACTGCAGGTAATCAATTTCATACACTTTTGTTTACCAATCAACGCGAAAAATAAATATTATGTTTTCAAATTATAAACAAGTTCTTCTTGAAGAGCAACAGGTACCAATTTAATAGAATCATGTAACACGTTATGTTTTTATACATAAAACTGCATGTTTTATTGAAATCCGGGTATTTTAAAATTAAAGTTGTAGTAATAGAACGAGTTCATTGACAGATTTTTTATTTTGGGAAAATGTCGTACAACTATAAATTCATAACACCTAGGTCTATGTTATAATAGCAACATATATTATTACCAATTGTATTATTAATAGGAATCTTGAGACAAAAATTTAAATGGGAAAAATTTAAAACAAACCATGGCGTCACCTTTAAACAAAAAATAGTATTTCTGAAAGAAAATTTTGAGATGGGATTTGGAATATTGCACAACCATCTTCCAGCTGGTTTCCAAATTTATTCCTAAGCACAAAAAATTACGACCATGGCGTCACCCCCCAACAACCTCATTCCTATATTTAAAAAAAAATATTATTTCTGAAAGAAATTCATGAGAAAAATCGAAACAAAATATAGATAGATAAGATATGATACGAAAACCTAAAGATCAACCCAATTAGTGAAAAAATAACAGAAGCACATTTGAGATGGTTTTGAGATATGTGTCGTATGACTGAAGACAGAATAATGAAAAGAGTTTATGAGACAAACAGGAAAAATGCAAGGTAAAACATGAAACGAAAATGTTGAAGCAAGAGCAGAATAAAAAGGTCTAGCAAAAGAAGAGTTTAGGAAAATAACGAGTGGTAGAAAGAAGTAAAGTGAAAAAAAGAAGCTTAGAATTAAAAAGAAGATTTAAACATTTAATTGGATTTTCCTTCTCTTTATTAGTTTTTATACAGCACATATTAAAATTCAATATATGCAATTATCGATAGTCTAATATCCTGTCCAAACTATTAATCTTAATATAGTAATAATATAGTATGTCACATTCTTTAATTATACTAATATTTTTTAAGAAAATTTAATACTTCCATACTTTCGTCTCAAAATCAAAAATATCAGTTAAATATCTTCCTTGAAATTAAATTAAATTAAATTAAACTCTTACATTCTATATGATTATATCTAATAAGGAAAAATCTGAATTTTATTTACATTCCAGTGCACAGGTTAAAATAACAGTAGAAAACCACCAAATTTTTCATTAATTTCATTATAATTAATTTAAATTAATTATACCCAATAATTTTACTTTTATAATTATATCCGTAATTAATTTTATTTAAATAAACACTATTATCAAATTGAATTAATTATTCATTTTACCATTCTAATACTTTCAATCCTTATACCCCTCAAGATTCATACAATCCTGATAGAAATCGTGAGGTGACGCAACCGAGGGCTGGAACACAGGGGATGTTCTTCAGAATCACCCCGCCTACCTGCCTGTTCATTTCAACCCCCCAAATATTTTGTCTCATGTTTCTTTTGAGTCTATAAATCAATTTGAATATCGGTACCCCAACCAAGAGCATATAAAATTATAAAACATGTTTTGTGTTGATTTTGTTTGTCTATAGTGAAATACGTTACTACTAATTTAAAATATTTGCGGTTATTTCATAAACAATTATAAGTTGATATAGAGGGTCAGTTAAGCAATGTTGCTCTCTTTTTGATTTGAAACTCAGATGCAGGCTGTGTAATTTTATTCCGAACTTAACCATGTTAAAAATTCAGATCTTACACTCACCAACGTACGATTCGGCAACGTTGCAGCATTCCTAATTTGAGATCCCAGACTCGATTTTCGGTTCAGAGGTAATTTTCATATTTACACAAACATAGTACATAGTAAGTATCAATTTTAAATGTTTGTGCCTAAATAAAAAAAAATTATGTACGTATTTGTGCTAATTAACTTTCATAATTAGATTCAGAATTATTTTATATGCACAAATTATTATATTCTGTAAAACTGGTACATCTGCATATCTTCTTTGTCAATTTTTAAATTCTTGTTGGAGTATATTCAGCACATTTTCACCATATTTGGAGTAGCGTTATTTTTTTTCTTTCCTAAATTGTTTCAATTAACTCTTATTATTATTAACAAAATAATACTTGACTGACAAAGATACTCTTCAGACATTTTATAAACAACGGAAAAACATTAATTAGTAAACCTTTAAAAATTGCAATGTAGGCAAAATAAAATAAAAAATTTTGTACGTGTAATCTATTTGAAAACGATCCAGTTAGAACAAAATTATTTGAAAGCACGTTGAACCAAGTCACTTTTTGTACGAGATAAAATACAAATTATACATAACACTTGTTCATTCTGGAGCACTAACACCTTCTTTTCTTCTAAAGAGTTCTCCAGTACATAATTTTCCAGGTAAGTATTATCTGCACTAATTTTTGAGTTATGACTATTTTAAGTACTTGTAAAATATTAAAACGATTTCATTCACAATAATATAGATATAAATTCCGAAGAACATGAGAAATACAGGTAATTAAATATTCATCTTTTATAATGAAACTTACACTTAAAGTAGACTTTCACTTAATTCAAAATTTGTTGCAATTTCATTGTAAACTTAATCCAACAATAATAACATGATCAATTTTAATTTTTATTCAAAAATTACCTACCTTTATTCTAAAATTCAAAAATATTGTTAATACACTTTGGATATGAACTAACCAATATATATATATATATATATATATATATATTATACTAATTTTAATTTCTGATTTCTGCTCAAACCATTAGTTCATACCTAAAGTTAAATAATTATGTAACATGTTTCTAATATAGGTTTTTCTTTATTTTTCATTAAATTGATCATTTCAATTATTCGTTCGATTAACCTTGAAAATTTTTAATTATGTGAATGTTATTTTGTGTTTTCTAGTTAAAATTTATACTTATTGTTGAAGTTTGTTTACTGTTAATTTTTTTTTCTTTTTAGTTTGTATTTTCCGTAGTCTGCTTTTTTTCTTGTTCTTACCTATATTAGCCTCATTTCGTACGTCTCACTATATCTGTTTCACCTTCTTTATTAAACTATTTACTTCTTGTTTTTGTCCTTTATACTGATATCACCTCATCTGCACAATGTTTGACAATGCTAGTTTTTAGGTTATTCTACTATAACTTCTTGTCTTCGTGTTCTAGTGCGTTTTCGTTTTATTCTTGTTCTTCTATTTGTTCTTCGTATGGCCTTTTTATCTTTCGTTGTTTCTAAATTCTACCTTTTCAACTCTTTCCGTTCTCTAACAACAATCTTAAAGTCCATCTTTGAAATTACTTAATGATGGTCGGTGTCCGCATTAGCTCCTCAAATGATCTCACATCCTTTATCATTATTTGTCCCTTTTTTATTATTAGTACATGATCAATAATTATTTACAATGTATTGTGCTTGTTATAATCTATGTTAATTTAGATGTTTGAATTTGGTACTATTAATGGACATATTTAACTTCATTGCCAGGTTGCATGCTTGTTCCCAACTGACATTCCTTTTATCAGTATGGTTTCTTTACCCGCAATGCTATTCAGATATTCCTCTTTTTCGATTTTGCCATTAAAATTCTCCATCATTTCGCCTGTATCATGGTTTGGTATTTTTACATTAGTTCTAACTATGTCTTCGTAAATTTTACTTTTTCTTCATCCTCCGTTAGTGCCGTTGGCGCATATACGAGTACATTTATAAGTGTGATATTGGCTCTCCGATTTCTCAGTCTTATGTAGGGTATTCTTCCAATCATTATTAGTTAATTAACTATCTTGACCCCAATTTAGTTTTATTTTGGGGACTATTACGATAGCTAATGCAATTTTTCAAGGACAAATTTTTGAATATTTTGGTATCCTTATTAACCCTTCAATAGACTAAAGTTCTTTCATCGCCTGAATCTATAATATTAGTTATTAGTTACGGTTTTTAGAGGAAGCTATCATTACCTAGAACCATCAAAGATATTCGTGATTTTTCAGGAGAATGCGGCGCAAAGATTAATAGAAAACATTTGCATAATCGGTGTAATTAAGCAATTAAATTTGACGGGCTCATTTTAATTTAAGTAATCGTTAGGTGTAGGAAGAATATTGCTATTATTTTTAGGAGTTTTTTAGAGGTGACCTGAATTTTAATTAATAGAGGTAAAGTTTAAAGACGAGCGTTTCTGGGCTCGAAAATGTTGAGAGGTTTTAAAAAGAATATAGCGAAATATTTTTCTTCGAAAATTATTATTACAGGTATTATTACAAATGTCAAAATTTCCAATCAGTTTTTTAGTAATTTTTAAATTAAGAGATGAAATGTTGTTTGGTAGGTATTGGATTGAAAAATAATTTTACAATCTGGTATCAAAAATAATTATTACAAGGCCAAAAGAAAACGACAATTAAATTATGCTAACGTTTCATCAATATATTTTGACTTTATCAAGGGTACAGAGAAAAAATGGCAATAGTATACTTGTTTATATTTTAGATACAATTTTATATTTAGACTTTGTACTATTGCCATTTTTTGTGGCCTTATAAAGACAAAATATTATGTCGAATCTTTGACATCATTTATATGTCGTTATCTTTGAGAAGTTTGTTTGGTACGTGCTGAAATACCATAAAATGGGACAGTTATTAATTTTTTTTCAATTTTTGTCAAGCCACAGAAATTTCAATGATCTTGTCCATAGTATACTAGAAGTGTATTTACCCCATGTAGGGTGGAAATAAGTACATTTATCATCTTTGGAAGCAAAAATGTTGTTAACTACTCTTGTTATCTACAAATGTAGCAAGTGCATAGTGTACCAATATCCTTATACAGAATGTTCGAAACATATTCTAAACATACTGAATGATTATGATCTAAGTAGGGCCCTATAGTCAGATTTTCCAGAGGTTTGTCTTTGTAAAAATCCAAACTTAATTCAATTGCTGGGGTGCTTCTCTTGATAAGTTAAGTAAATTTTATATCAAAAAAAAAATGAACAAAAATATCTCCGATGCCATTTCGTAACCCCCAAAACGCTCAAAAATTATACAATATTTGTAAAATTTTGGTAGCACAATTGTCTGCGGAAAACTAAAAAGTACATGATATACAGGTTGTTGTTTTTGTGTTAAGCTGGTCCAGGATTTTCTTTTTGGTAATACTTTGGTAGAATTTCCTAATAATGGTTATTATACGTACCACATATCAAAATAATATATAAAGTAATTCGGATGTTATGAGCTCTGAAAGAAATAGGCCAAATTGATAAAACACCCTGTATCTCAGTTATAAAGGTTGGGAGATCCATTAAATATAGATTATTTGGAACCACCAAAGTGACGCCCATCTATAGTTAACATTAGACCCATTCCCAATGAAACAACCTGTATAAAAAATATCTTTAATAAGAATATTAAAAATTAAAAAATCGAACTTTCTTTTGTACGTCCATGTGTTTTAATAACATGCATATGCGCTTGTATATTCAAAGAAGTAATGAATTTGGAAAGTAATGAAGAGCTATTGTTAGAGATGGCACTTAAAATATTGAAACAAAATAAAAAAAGGCGTTCGTTCAACTTTGTTGGAATATTAGTTAAATTATATAAAAGATAACCAATTCCAGATACTTTATTCTCAAAAACAACATAAAAAACAACATTATGTTTTCAAATTATGAACACGTTCTTCTAGAAGAGCAACAGGTATTCTAATAGAACCTTATAACATGTTTTTGTCTTTATACATAAAACTGCATGTTTCATTAAAATCTGGGTATTTTAAAATCAGTTATAGCAATAGTGCGAGTTAATTGACTGATTTTTTATTTAAAAAAAAACATACTACAATCATAAATAAATAAAACGTATTTCTGTGTCACCAAAGCAACATATATTGTTAGCAATTATATTATTAATTCTGGTTGTAGAGAAGTACCAAAAAAATATAAAGTCACAAGGTTATTTTCACCTGGGTTTAGTATATGCTGAATATTTTTTCAAGGGACTAAATTTGATTGTTTTATTAAGAAATTGTAATGTTTGTTAACAAAAAATAATTAAATTAAAAATACCTATATATAATTTATATAAAGTATGGTCCAAATGAAAGGAATCAATTCATTATTTCGTAAATCGGCGATTTTAAGAAAATCCTGAAACCCGTTGATTTTTATTTTTAAATGGGCGCCCATACTGTATATGTGAAAATTTATTTGACACGACTATGTATTTTAATTACATATATATGGGCTTGCCTTAAAACACGTTTAATTTCTGGAAGCAATCATTTAATTTTCAGCATTGACCTTTGTGAAAATTAAAATTCAAATAGATACAGCACATCAAAGAGATCCAGCAATGTTAAATAAATATAGTGATTATAAACAAATCATTTTGTTTAATTTAAACTCAGTAATAAAAATAAATATTTTTTATAATAAAAACAACACGAATTTCTAGGTTACTGAGTGTTTTACTTCTAAAAATAATATAGAATATATTGTATATTTACCTGATACATTCAATATTCTGCGAATTTTTGTTTACATATTTGACAGAGGCAAAGCCAAAATTATATCTGGACTCTTATATTTCTAAGTAGTCCTAATTTTTATTTATTTTTTTAGTTTACAGCATTTTAAATAAAAATTAGAGATAAATAACTCTTTTTTTTTTAATTTATTGCAATACAAAAACGGTTCAACGGCAACATTTTGAGAGTGGAATGGAGGAAATAAAAAGAACAGCAATAGAAACCTTTAATAGAACAAGCTCTTAAATTATTTGTGAAAATTTAAAATTGATGTTAGTTAAAATACACTGAAATAATTTTACAAATTCAGAGTTGTAGTTCGAAATTCCGATATATCTCGGAATTATGTGGCTCTTCTGAGCTTCCTTATGGGTACGAAATCGTTGTGATAAAATATTGTGCAAAACATTCTTTGTAGGTTAATTTATTTTTACATATACTCTAAGGAAATTCAGGGAGCAACTCTCTGGTCAATGTTAAAACGAAAAGTTCAGATAAAAGTATGTAGGTTTTAAAAACACTATTAAGGGAGTAGTGCTTCCTAAATGGTCCTAATAAATGAAATATTTATGATTTGAAATATTTCAGCAAGATTTAAGTACTTTTCTATTAAAAAAACTTTCTCTTTATGATTTTTTAAATATTTCTTCGAAAATTTTATAAAATTTTAGCAATATTTAACTCATGTTATCTTTCCTAACTTTTAAAAGGAAAATTATAAAGAAATGTCACATTTGACTTTTTTGCAAATCTTGGAAAGTAATATATTCGATCTACTCTTTATTATTTTTTCTAGTTTTTAAAAGGAACAGTATGAAGAAATGTTATATTTCTTTGAAAATTCATAGATATTCCTTTATTTGAAATTATTCCAATAAAAAATATGAAAAGGTTGCCATTAACCTTATATTTCCAAAAGACCCTAAAAAAATCGAATCGTACAAATCTATTACATATTTAAGAAATATTTCAATAAAATATCAAAAATTATATCTCGAGCACTATCTTCAATAATAGCAGTAAAGAATGATGTAAGTTCATTTTTAACAAAGGCAAAAATCAAAATTCGCAATTTAAAAGATCAGGTATCTATAAGTTACATTGTCCGAATTGTAATGCTATATTGGCTAGAGCTATAAAAATTTTGAAATCAGATATAGTGAACACTTGCGATCTTAGAGATTAAAACAACCAGATAAGTCACACTACGCAAAACACCACATTGACATTCAAGATAAACCTACAATTAACAGAATAATGAATGTAACAATGGAAATCTTCGTAAATGCGATAAGAAGCAAGAACTTCCTCAGTCTACTGTACAAAACGAACAAATACATTCGGAAAGTTCACTTTTTTTAAATTACCCGTATTAAATATATAATATCAATTAAATGTTTTAAAAGAAGAGTATTATTGCTTAGAACCTCTGTAATACAAAATCCAGTCGGTATGTGTAATGCCTGCCAATTTCTTATCTTATCTTACGTAATATCGCCAGCAAGTGAAACAATTATCATAAGAGTATTTAAAAAGTTTTTAAAAAACCGTGGAATTTTAAGATAAGTATATTTTTTCTTTTACATTTATGTAACAGGATTTTCAAGTAATAATTTCACTTTATAAAATTTAACCACAGGAAAAATTTCTAAAATGTAGTAAAAGTTGTTAATTTCACCACCTTATAATGGTAATATTGAATAAATCCTATAATTACCTCTTTATAAGTGTATGTAATCTTCAAACCATAAAGTTTCTACATTAACTTGGAGAAGAATATTAAAAACCCAATTTTATTTTCGTCTTTCGAGAGGATTGGTCGAGAAAATTTTTTTACAAGAAAAACCACTCATATTTTTCAATGGCAAATCTAAATTTTTTCATACGCGTTTAAAGCACCCTGTACATATTTTTTGCTGAAGTCGTAAAGAAAGTGTGCGTTCAGTATCCAGTACAAAAGGTCGGCAACACACTTAACACTTCTACGGCTTATGGGTTGCAGAACTAAAACTATGTAAAATCAAGGAAAACTATAAAATGTAACTTTTCATCATCCATAATTATATATTTTCTGTTAGATGGCGCGCAGCAGCGAATTTTACAAATAATTTTATACCGTATGTAGGTCAATATACTCATTTCATCTCCTATCTTTTATTTTGACTATTAATTATTCATTCCATTAGGTTAATATTATTACATTCACTAGAGAAATAAATACAGTTCTATTTATAAATCGCAATTAAATAAATTTGTTTTAATTATGCTTTTGATAAGATAAACAAAAAATCCTATTTAATCGACCCCAATCAGATGACTGCATCCAGTGGAAGTACACAAAGCAGGTAAAAAAATATATTGATCGTTTTATCAACATTCATAAAAATTGTTGACTTTTCTTTTAATATAATTTTCCTGTAGAGCTTTTCCAATAGATCTGTAAATCGTAAATATTAGTATGATACAAAAATAGATTGGATAAAAATAACAATTTTGAAGTTGAAATTTATTAAATCAATAACTATGTTTTTTATTCAAAGTTCGGCAAAATTTACGTATCCGTTCATTATCTCCATAACGTAAATTATAAAACAAAATATTTTTAAGGAAAATTTGTTAAAAATAAGTTATTTTTTTCTATTTTTCCAGTATTTCTGAATTAGTTTTCTATTTTCTTTTTTATAGTAGATACCAAAAAAATTATTTAAATACAAATGTTATTTTTTAACAGATTTGAAATTCTTACAAATATTCATCATATTTAAAATACTCGTTCAAATAGCCCCTCTACGATCTTAGTGTCCTAATCGTTCCCATAAATGACGAATAGTGTTTTAAAATTGAAGTGGTGATATATATAGTCTAATTTTCATTTTTCAATTTTCTAATTCTCTCCTTTTGTACCTACTTGTATTTTTATCAAGCGATAATTTTTTTAGCAAAATTTTCAGTTATTTTTGCTAAACTGAATATTTCTCTTAATGATAATGACCTTGATATTCCTAACGTTTGTCTATGGTTTCAACAGGATTTGAGGCACTAACACATTAAGAAACTATTGGATTGGGCGTGGAGGTGACACTGAAAGAGCCGTTAGGTCACCCGATTTAAATCCATTGGATTTCTTTCTCTGAGGTTTCTGAAAAACCCAGGTATTGAACGAAAATCTCCGAAACTTTAGAAGTTTTATAAATGAAATTAAACGTAGTTAGATAATAGGTTGTCACCAAATGAGTTTCAGAACAATAATATTTATTTTTGTGAACCTTAGGAAACTATTAGTTGGAAAATGGGTTTATTTAAAATATTAAATTTTTGTATTTTATCACGTTTTATTTTTACCCAATATTTTCGTTATTACTATTTGAAAAAAAATTGGATTATTATTGAATAACGAACATACTTCTTCTGCGTACGTGTTTTATCTCCACAACCATTTAATATTAGAATTTCAATTCTTTCCGTTTCAGTCAGCTTCGTGTTGATAAAAGAATCAAAAAGCCTTTGATTTGGTCTACTACAATATCATTAATTACTTGACAATAACAATTATGTTGAATGTCAATAAAGGAATTTTGATAAACTAACTAGTTTTTTTTTTAAAAAAAAAGGTAAAAAGTAGTTTTATACATATTTTCATTGTCAGTGACGGTCTTTACCAAATTTATTTTTGGGTATCAATAAATACATCATAACTATACTTAATATATTAAAAAATCTGTTCGAATGTAATTAATACTACTTTTGATAATAATATTTTGACATAATTGATATGGGTGAATAGATATTTAAACGACCTTTCAATTGATGTATTGCCAGACCTACTTTTCTATTTAAAAATTGTATTGATGACGGAGATGACGTCAAAAAAAAGGTTGATCTCACGAAGCGCCCATTTAAAAATAAATCGACGAGTTTCAGGATTTTCCCCTAAAATCGCCGATTTACGAAATAAAGAATTTATTCCTTTTATTTGGACCATACATTCCTAGTCATGTTCTTGAAAAATAACGTTTTATATATTTTTCAGTTACTGACCGAAAAACATATGGCATGATTTCAAATATTTTATTTACAATTCGCTTAGATAATAAACAGTAAAATAATTAGTAATTGCAAGATAAATGCAGAAAAATTAACAGTGCGGAAACGCTTCTATCATTCTCTCTAGGTCAGTGGTTTGTAGAATGCAAAAAGAATTTTTTTATTTTCCTAAGTGTATAATTTTACAATTCAAATGTAATATAAAGCATTGTGTAATGACAGTTATTTTAGTAAATGGTCTGATAGAAATGATACCTATATGCATAAATTGAAATGGATATTTTAAATAGTAAAATATCCGTATATTAAAATATTATAGATTAAAGTGTAGAGAGAGAATATTTCATGAAAACCTTAGATGGAACAGAAATGTTTGTTAATATTGTTGAAAAGAGTATATTTTTACCATTGATTTGGGCTGAAAAGTCAATTTTCAAAGAAAAACAAATATATAAGAAAGTTTTCAAGCAGAATTTAATAGGTATTGTGGACTCCCTCATCCAAATACTTTTTATTTTGTAGGATTTTTAAAGGATTCGCAAGCTGATATAAATATTAGCCTTAATAGTACACAACAGAAAATTCTAGATAATTATGATGACTTTCTAATAATTGGTTTGATAAATGATCTGTCTAAGATTCTTCTTTTAGTAGTTGGAGTTGAAATAAAATGACTAAGATTTCCAATTACTTTATTAACAATTAAACACTTAGAGTACATTACATACATCGATACTCTATAATCGAAAAAAATAAATTTTTTATGTGAATCATGCATTTACGAGTATAGTTTTATTTTTCACTAATTGTAACTTTGAAACTTTTTATTTCCTAATCATACTTTTATTTGCTTAACTTGTTGATATTTTAAAGATTTTCCAGGTCTTTTATAACAAATGTTGGATAATACTATTGATATAAAATGATTGGATTAAGACGATGATTTATAATTTTTCTTTTATATTTTTAATTCTAAATTTTTATTCTATTATATTATAGCGTTATTACTTAGTTACGTAATTAATTATTTATTATTATACTGCTGCTCTAATTATTTAAATCTTATTTATCTTCATTATTTATTCTTGTTTTATTGGCTTGAACTCAATATTAATAATTGTTGGATGTAATGGAAATATTGGTAAGATATTTTAGGTGGTTGTTCTAACTTTAATAGTAATCACATTTAAAAAAAAATGGTAATTGTAAAAATTAAATAAATACTAGAGTTCCACGAAAGCGGTGTCATTCCAAGTTATTATTAAAATAAATAGCGTTAATAGGATAAGTAATTGTTCTTAACAGTAGGTATAAGTCTCGAAGAGGTTCGGTCTTAACAGTTCAAGTCAATTTTTTTATCAACCAAATAATTTTGTTCCAATTTATGTTTTTAGTAACTAAAACATTAGATATATAAGAATATTAATGACTAATCTAACGTAACCTGGATTCCGAATACTTTTAATTTATAAAATTCAACATCATAAAAAGTTCTGAGAGAACATAAAAAAATTGTTAATTTCACCTTCTTATAACCTAACAGTAATACAAAAAAAACTTTTTTCCAATGGACCTAATTTTAAAAATTTGAAGTGTCTACATTACTCGACTTTGAGAGAAAATTAAAAACTCAATTGTAATTCCGTCCTCCCGGAGTTAATATCTCTTTAGCACTGTACTGATAAATTTTTATTACAGAAAATACCGAGCATATTTTTTAACGAGGAACCTCCTACTGAATTTTCTCGCATGCATTTAACAACACCCTGTATACGTCGAATAATACTCATAAAAACCAAAAGTTCGTTTCATTCATTTCCTTCGCGGCGATTAGAAAGCGAGACAATGCGCTCTCCCAATTCCCCCGAACTCCTAGTCTTGATCCTGCACTCACAGACTCTAAAAATCCTGTGACGTATTATGATGCATTTGCTAAGCAACGTTGCCAGACTTGGAGCTTGGTGAGCTGATCAGATGCATCTATATAGCAACAGATTAGTTCAAATTATTTTTTACTGATTTCAGTTTAGAAAGGCAATTATGTCTCGGATAAGAATAACATTTTTTTCATATTTGAGATTCCGTGTTTCAGTTGAGTTATATAAATGTCTATTTTTTAACTTGCTTTCGTTTAACATACGAGGATGTATCAGAAAATAACCAGAAAGGTGCTATAGTATAACAATAAACTTCTAAGAAACTATTTTTTTATAGTCTGTTTAGTATACCCATCCCAGCGTTGTTGAGCTCTAAATCCGACTCAAATCTTCGAATTCTCAATTCTTTTTTGACTTCAGGAAACAAATGGAAGTCACATGGAACAAGGTCGGGAGAGTAGGGGGTGTGAATCATAATTTCTACACCTATTTCTTCAATTGTTCGTAGACAAACCGCTGATCTGGAAGCCGGAGCATTGTCGTGATGTCGCGTCCAACCAAAGTCTTGATAAAGCGGTCGTTTTTCTTTAATTTTGCCTTTAAGGGTGCTCGAAGTACATTAGAATAGTACTCCCCAGTTAGTGTATTTCCTCTAGGTACAATGTGATCGAAAATAATGCCACATTTATAAAAAAAAATCAAGTGCATCACTCTACAGTTTTGGCCTTCTGCGGTCTTGGGCTGCCTTTATGCTTACATTGCATACTTTGAGACTTCAGTTCAGGATCCTAATGATAAAACCAACTTTCGTCACATGTAATCACATTATTTAAAAACTGTAGATTACGTTGCAATTGCCTTTTCCACTGCTGACAAATTGTCACTCGATCGCTTTTTGTTCATCGGTCATCACTTTTGGCATCTATCTTGCTGCTACTTTCCGGTACCATAAATCTTTTTTCCTTTTATCCGAAATTTATAAGTGCCTTCACAGAAGTTGTTTCTTGAAAGATTTGAAAATACTCGTTAATAGTTTAATAGGTTCCCAGAGAGATGATATTAGGGAATTAATATGCTTTTCCTGCGTTATAATCATTTCTCGCAAGTTTTTATGATTCTTGAACTGTTTCTCTCTACCGGTGGATGCGAATTTTTAATATTTAATGTTGGTAATTTCTTTTCTCCACGAACATTAGTCGAATATGCTAATTCCAAAATCATTTTTAATAATATAATGCAAACATTCTCACTCTTGAGAGAGAATATTCATTCCGTAACACTTACCTCTATTTTCATTCCATAATAAGTAATGGAATAAGTTTCCGTAAATGTTTTAAACAATAATGACAGCCATGGATGTCAAAACGGTCAATGGCAGATGTAAATGGCGGCGTCGTAATAACACATTTTAATTTAATTAAATAATTAGTAAAAAAGCGAGTGATTTTCTGGTCGTGAAGAAAACGTCGTCTGTTACTCGGTTAAAATAACAAAATTCGATACTCGTGGTTTCACTAGTATCGAATTTTTTTCATTCTAACCTTGTTACAGAATCTACTATTGTGACAACAAAACACAGTGATACCAATAAAAAACTAGGTACTTTTAAATTGCCAACTTAATTCTATTGCCTTTCATTCTCCTACAATAAGTGTAGAGAGGGGGAGCGCGAAATCTACCACCCAGGGAATATTCCAAACAATAGTTCGTTTTGATATACTCGTGTAAGTAAATTGTTGTATTTTATTTTTTAATCTTATTGTTATGCTTATATCTACTCTATTTCTTTAACTTATCCATAAAATTATTTCAATAATATTCTGATTTTTAGATTTTTATAGAAACTGCCACATAATTCTATACTTTTTTATTAGGAGACTTTAATATTCAATCCTAATCCATGGTCATATATATACACGGTGTCCACACGAAAAGTTAATATTGAATTAAGTATCTCTGGTATTTTTGAATATAAAGCTTTAGCCATGGAAATAATTTGTTTTATGTTAGAATTATCAAAATTGTGACTTTTGTGTTTCGTTTGAAATTGTGATTTTATATGGGACTGAAATCAAAAATTATTCCTTGACGGTGATGTTAACACTACTGATTGTTTAATTCTATTATTCGATTATTTAATTGTTGTTTCAATTCTACATAGACAGAGCTATCGAATTCTATTTTGCTATTGATTTTTTGTAATTCTATGGACACAAAACAAGTGTTTTATAGTTTCTTGGAGACCTATCAATCCCACCATCATCATAAATAAGACAATTACGTTAAAGTATTATTAATTTTTCTTTAATTAATTATGTTGCCAATAAATGGTTTTAATATATTAATTGCGGCAGAAGAAGAAAGATTGGGTGAAATTAGTAGAGAAAATATTGAAATAAGTTTGATGCGAGATAGTAGTGATTGTTTTACTATAAATGATAATAGATTTAAATACTTTTTTAGACTGAATAAGGATATGGTGCAATATATACTTAATGGAATATTGCCTGAATTACACCAAAATAATAATCCAGTCTCTATACCTCTTCATATAAAATTTTTTGAGACTTTACATTTTTACGCTACAGGGACACATCAACGGACAATTGGTCAAAGTTACAATATATCTAATGTTTTAAATAATGTCTTTTTCTCCTAACTGCTACTGTCACTAATCACAGAACATGTAAATTGTAACGTAATGTAAACATTAATACTGAAAAATCCCTGAATTTGTAGAAAATTTCCGAAGAAACCCGAAGTTTAGTTTATAGTAACACAGAGTACAAAAATTTACTATAGTAGTATTCCATAACAGATTTTTACAAATAGAAAGCGATGATAGAATACGAACGACACGTATTCCCAGCTCAGATGATACCATACTAAAAGTAGCACTTCTGGTAGCGAAAATGGAGATATGACAACGGTGTTTGGAGCACACCGCTATTGTTTATATGCGCACAGCGACAAGTGCTGCCCCCTCTGTTATTTACAGCGTTGATCGAAACTTCTCTGTCAGTGCTTTGAATGTGATCGGATAAGTTACGGGACTAGTGCAGATTGAATTCGTGAAAATCGCCTTGTTTATTTAATGTTTTTAACTGAAAATCGAGGTTGATTTGCGAAGATTTAGCTGTTAATAATTTCAATAAACCCCACCACACACGCATGATTTCAAAAGTAAGTCGAACAATTGTTTTTGAACCGAATATGGCTTTGTTTCTTTGTTAGGCTGCACTATGGGCTGCCATTTTTCTCCCCTGTAGAAGTTAATTAATTTCCCTAGTTGTTTGACGTGCACTTGCACCCTTTAAGCAATCATTCACATTTACCTGCCTCTTTGACTGACAATCATAATTTATTTATTAATATACGTATGTTATTAAGCGGCAGTTAACGTTTTTATCAATATTATTGTGTACAAAGATAATGTCAATATTATTGCACCTATCTAGAGAAAGATACCTCTAGGAATAGGTGAATTTAGAGTTAAACACGCAATAAAAACTATCGCTACAGATGTAATTTGCATTTAGCTGATAAATAAACGCAGTATTAAGGCTGTATATCGGGTCTTTGTTATTGAAAGTCAGCTGTTAGACTTTCACATCTGGTTTCCACTACGTATCTTGAGCTCCTAGTCTCTTACTGCGCCGTATTCCACGTGTGTGGGATGGAATAAGAACTATTATTCTTTGTTTGAAAGCCGTATTTTGCAATAATGGACCTGTGGTGAAAAAGAGGTATAGATGCTGAGAGTGTTGACCTCTCGGGACGACCTGTCGGCGAGAGTTCGCACTGAAAAAAATCAGGGATTCGTTATTTTCGTTGTTTTTAATGTTTTGACTGAGCAGGGTTTGTTTATAGAGCAGCCAGACGTGTAGCCTTTGTAGCTTGTGGTTCGCACATTGATTTTTTTAAGCACTCACAAACAAAGAAAATACCTGCAACACTTCCAACATACCTGTTTTATTTGTTTATTAGACTAAGATGTTAGGTAGATGTTATAAAAACATAAATCCATTCCAGAATTTCTCAGTAATTGCAATAAAATATTACTTAAAATTTAGGTGTTCTCAGGGGTTCCCTATAAAAGTAAATAATATCACTGAAACAGTATAAATTTATTCAAACTGAAACTACAAGAAATAAATATTAAAAAAGAATATTGACCCAAAAAGGTAATACCATAATTATTAAAAAATAAAATTGATAAATAAATTAAAAAATGTAAACAATGTGAAATTGAAGAAAACGTTAAATATTATGTGGGTGTTAAATTAAACTCAATAATAATCTTGTCCTTAAAACTTTTTTATTCCCATATATAGGGTGGCCCCTTAAGTCAAATAACTGTATATATTTGTTATCCAATTCTTGATGGTTCAAAAGATACTTGAACTTCTTCATCCAAGACAATTCTCAATTATTGAAATTTTAAACTTCAAGACATAAATCTTAAAATGAAAATATGTGTAATAGCAATAAAATATTTCTTAAAATTAAGGTGTTCCTATGGTTCCGAAGTAAATTATTGTGTCACTGAAATAGTATTTGTTCATTCAAACTTGAGAGTTCAAGACATGAATGTTAAAATATTGTATTTTTATTTATCATTCAAAGTATTCTAAGGCAGTAAAAAGCAATAGCATAACCGTTTCAATATAAAAATAAATTAAATATATCTTTAGTAAGTCTAGATATTAAATTAAAGTGAATAATCCGAATCTTAAAACTTTTCTTATTCCAATATACAGGGTTTCCCATAAGCTCTGAAACAAACGAAGTGAGGTTAATTTCTATCAAAAATATAATTCATATTCTAATAAAATCCTGTGAAAATTTAGTCTTAATTATTCAATAAAACGGAGATAATACGTTACTCATTATAAGCTTAAAATGCTTTAAAGAAATCAAACTGTTTAAATTAGTTTTATTATGCAATAATTTATAGAAAAACATATCATGGCTTATTTCCGTCCATTTATTATGAAATTTAAAATCTTTTCTTACCACAGTATAGTTCGTTAGTTTTGGATTATTATATTTCACACAAAGTTCTTTAACCTATGTTCACCTATTTAATATTTCGCAGTTTTCTTCATATAGCATATAAGTGATAAATAAAATAATATAATTAATACTTAAATTTAACATTTTTTTATTTCATAAGTAAAAAAGCAAATATTTGTGTATTGTCACACAATGTTTAACTTAGTTTATTTTTCTGTACACTTTTTTTAAATCAATTTTTATAAAATTTGTGGGCATTTACCAAATCAAATGACTATTCTTTTCATATTTCAAAAAATTTAATTTGATTTGTGAATATATTTTGAAAAAATTGAATTCTGGAAAGGGAAGGCTATTTTATACAGATTGTAAGATCGATACTATTTTAAAATATTTTTACAAAATTATGTCGATACTTAGTCAGAATTAACAAGAATAAATTATTCTCAATATTTTTTTACATTTATGTGTTTATTTAATAGTAAATGCTGAAAATTCAAGTCGCAACTTCTTTTTTTTAAGTGTACACTGAAAAAAGATTAGCTAAACAATATACAATTTTTTTCTCGAGTATTTTGGTGAGGCTTTAAGAAGTGAGTAAAAATGGAAAATATCAAATAACTTCGAAAACAATAAATAATTACTCTGACTGCAAACAACCTCTTTCATCAACTTTCATTATTTGATCTATAACTTATGGGACGTCCGGTATAAGGCGGAAATAAAATCAAAAATTGAAAATTACCGGAAATTGCTATGAGCGCTCTCTGTACGATGTTTGAACAAATTTGTGAGAACGCGACTAAAATAACAAAAAGAAAAATCCCAACTAGACATACTCTTCCCCGATATTCCTAAAGGTTTTCACCACATTCAATAAGATCGCTTAATAATAAATATTATATAAATACGATTTTTTTGTACATTACAATTATTCAACAGTTATTTAGAGAATGGTTAATGTATTGTTAAATTTAATTGAAACATATCTGAGAAATATTTTCTGAATTCTGGCGTGCCACAAGGATTTAGTCTGTCCCCTTTACTTTTTATAATTTTTTTGATATTTCTTCATGCATTGACTTTTCAATTTGTTAATTTCTCTCTATTTTAAAATGTTTAGAAAAATGATCCATATGTTAGATATTATGTGACATTACAATTAAATATTGGTTTTTTTATTTGTGGAATAAAAAAGTAAAATTTTTTAATATTGTCAAAAGTATTATTTTATACATTTTAACTCTATGATGAATTGCGAAATATTAAATAAATGAATAAGAGAAAGAAATTGGAATGAGATATAATAATTAAATAAAAAAAATATATCTATACTAATTATTACATAATAGAACTAATTTAAACAGGTTGATTACTTAAATATTTGATAACATTTCTCTTAGGCGGTTTGAAATATTTTTGATTTTGTTGTACAAGTAATAAGACTTGCAAATAATATAAAATCTTTAGAGGGCTTCGATTGGAGTATGAGTTACATTAATTTTAAAATTATTTTTGGTTGATTACTTGAATATACTGTTTAACGACGTTATTTTAGTATCCATTTCCTTTAATGTATTTTTTTATGTAAATACTTATAATTAGCCATATCTAATTTAAATTTTATTTTAATTTGTAACAAATATTTATTTTGTATAGTTCTGTCCTTGTACAAATGCCTT
This sequence comes from Hermaeophaga mercurialis, assembly GCA_951812935.1. Taxonomy (NCBI): domain Eukaryota; kingdom Metazoa; phylum Arthropoda; class Insecta; order Coleoptera; family Chrysomelidae; genus Hermaeophaga; species Hermaeophaga mercurialis. The sequence continues at coordinate 41,948,438 of OX638359.1, read as the reverse complement.
CGTGATAATTTACTTTTATAAAATTAATAATAATAATAAAAATAAATAAATAAAATAGGTAAGTAGGAGCGACTATTTTATACATTGTTCAAACTGTTGAAATCATATGTTAAAATGTAATACCATATCACTAGGTAACTAAATACTCTTGTAAAAGTGCTGAAGTTATATCGTTATATTTCCTCTTTTAATACGAAATAGGAAGTGCTTAATATTTTTATTAAATTACAACCGGCTTTTGTAAAATGTGTGCGAGTGCATTTTCACGATAAATTAGCTACAGGGTGGCCCGCGAGGTCTGGGCCATTTTATATATCGAAAAAATATGGGCACTGCTGTATTGAGATTAATTAAAATAACAAGATAGGAATTAATAATATTGCTGATAGCTTTAAAAAGTGTGAAAGTGAACAAAAAAGTTGTAAACTACCTTACAACTTTTATTTGTGTTACCGGCATTTTATAAAATTGATATGAGAGCATGTGTATTATTTCTTCAAGGATTTTTTTTTACTTTAAATTGCAGAATACTATTACTTTTAATTTTCTAATAACAGATCCTAAATGAATAGGACGTTCTTAATCAGTCTACATTATTGAAGTAATTTTGGAAAATCCTCAAATGTCTTCAATCATTTAAACTATAGACCTCGTAAGCAACCCTGTATATAATCTCTGGCCTCTTTAATATAAAAAAAGTAATGAAACACTTTTACTCAATTTTTTCTAACTGAAGAACTGCAGTTATAATTTGGCCCATATCTTTGGAATCAAATTGCATATCAACAATCTTTTTTATCCCGTTGATACATTTTCAGGAGAAGTTTCTAGCACGATTTCTCTTGGCGCTCTTATAGAGATCTGTTTATTGTTTCCATTTGTTGTTAGTGCGATAGGTCTCGAAATTTGTTTACAAGAAATTGCTCCACATTTAAAGTAACGGCAACAACTTTTCACTAACATAATAATATATTGAAGATTCTTCTAGAATTGTTACTATATCTTCGTGAATTTCAATATTGGTCATATCTTTTTTGATTAAATATTTTTGTGCTCTCTGCTCGACAAACTCAACTTTTAATAAATCGCCAATCTCCTAAACTCTCAAGTCTACTTAACCATATATAACAAATTTGAAGATGTTAATAGCGAATCTCTCCTCGCATTATAATGAATTTAAATAATTGTAATTGTAATGTTTCTAATATACTCGTCGTGATACGCCGTTACATAATATACATTTCTAGTAACACTTAATTATAATTTTAATAATATAATAACGAAAGGATTGATTGTACCGCTATATTCAAGTCGGAGATTATTAAATTTATTAAATTGCTCATAAAGAATATACAGGATGACCGATAAAATAGCAATACATATATCCTGTATATCCAATTACAAAACAATAATTACAGAATACCTTACAGTCCTTACACGAAAGAAAATCTTGAATAAAACTTTACTAGGTTGGAATGTACTTGTAAATTATTTGAAAAGTATGTACTTTATAATGCATTTTTTCGAGACTAAAAACGTTGTATTTTTTCAAGAATTCGTTATTCGGTGTATAGTTCAGGAAATATACAGGATGCGGCATTAGTGCCTCGAAGTAAGATATATTCATTATTATTGAAGTTACGAAATAAAGTTTTTACAAAAAGTGTAGGCAGTCTTGAGATTCACATTTTAAAATTAGTCCCAGATATACAGTGTGTTCAGAAACAAATTTGTTGCGACTCTTCATTCAAATGTGTACGTGTTTTCTTACGTGCATGATCACTGTCGCTAACATTGTCACACAGATTTTCATTAACACCTCCGGTTTCAGTGAATTTGCTTTCCCACGGACGCCACATTATTGATAGCTCAATTCCTAAATAGTCAACGTGGATTTTCACGAGAAACCTCTCAGAATTAATTCGCGCTTGACGTGCGTCAAGAAATTTAGTATAGGGAACAAATGCATAATTTTCTTACAATTGAAGTGGAAAGTAGGATAAGAATCGTAAAAACAAAGGAATGTAATATTAAAATATTTTTTTAATTCAAAAGAAATGAATTAATTAATTTTTTTAATGTTACCTACTTGAACTAACCTAAAACTTTTGAAAATAAGAGTTACTTCTCTACACAGTGTGATCCAAATGAAAGGAATGTATTCATTATTACGTAAATTGGAGATTTTAGGGGAAAATCCTGAAACCCGTCGATTTTTATTTTTAAATGGTCGCTTTTTTTGACGTCATCTCTGTGAGCGTGGTGACGTCATCAAAAAAAAAATACAAAAATGTGTCTTGCAATATATCAAAGGTCTATTCACCCATATCAATATGTCTATAATTAATTTTTGTATGTTGTCAAAAAAATTATTTATTAAGTTTTTAATGTTACAATAAATACTTCAATTAAGTACAACCATATTTAAAGCAACTGCTCAAATTGTTTACCGTTAGCCAAAATTCAATACGAAAGACGAGCAGAGAACTCTTCTCGAACTTTCGCTATAACTTCCGGAGTTATTTTTTCAATCTCAATAAATCGAGAGGAGTTAAATCAGGTGACCTCCGTGGCCACTCAATTGCTCCTCTTCGACCTATAGGATTTTTAATACAAATCCCGTTGCACGTCATATATCAATTATGAGATCACGACCCTGCAGTGTTGTCGGCTTGTCTAAATTGTCGAGGAATGTAGGAAGTTTCAAAAATGTAAGGTTAGGTTATGTTGTTTAGCTTTATTATTATGAAAAATTAATTTATTGAAGCGTATATGAACAATATATGATCCTCACACTCAAGACACTTCATCCTGCCAGTTTTAAAGTACATTTGAAAAATGTTTTTCTCAGTTGATTCATTAGCAATCTACAACTGTGATATTCTTCTTCTTCTTGCTGTATTATCTACTTTTAATATTCAATAAGCTGTTATAAAAATCGTTATATTATGTTGTTTATTTGTACTATATTTTTATTAAATAAATAATATAGAGACATACGAGTATAAAAAAGATAGCAAACTATTTATTGTTATTAAAATAAGACAATGTTTTGTTTAAAAAAATATATATTTTTCTTATAAGAAACAATTCAACTACAATATTCGAATTCCTACAAAAGGTAAATCCTTTCTCCTAATTCAAATCTGAATCACTTGAATCACTGTCATCGTTGTTAGGATTAATAATAATGGGATTAATTTCTAGTCTATCAAAAACTCTCTCTCTTTCATACCATTTTTGTATTTCTTTTTCTGTATGTTTAATAGAATTTTTCCATACTTCAAGAGTAATTGTTCTAAGAGCTTCAGACCACATATTTAAAGAATCTTGTTCTTTATTACCGTCTCTGCCAATATGTTTATTATAATATTGCTTAGAAAGCAAAAAAATAAAGACAATATTATAAAATTACCGAAAACGTGGTGAAAACACACAACTGGTTGACGGCCGGACGTCAGAAATCGTTGAAATATTTCAATCTAAATACTCGACAACGTCGCATCAAGGCATGCCAATCGCTACAATGTCATTTCTTCATCATAAATACGAGTCTCATGGGCGTAGAAAATTTCAAAATTATTTCATGTAAATTATGGTTTTTTGAGTACTAAACATATAATAATGATTTATAAACTTTATATTATAAAGAATAAGACGTATATAAGCCAATATAATTGAAATAATTCTAAAATTATCAAAATAATTACGATTACTTTTTCGGTTTTTTAGTACTGTGACTACGTTCATGAGTCCTCGAGAATTTTCGTGATGTTTCGTATGATTTATCTTAGTTAGGGAAATTTTAATTAGTTGGCAGTACTATGACGAAAGAGGTACGTCACTCCTGACGTGCAACGGTATTTGTACTAAAAATCCTATATCCACCGATTTGGGAAGACGTTGTCCAAGTATTTTTTTTCACCAAGACAGCATAGTGCAGTGGCGTACTATCTTGCTGCAGCCACAAATATTTTCTGTTTGGGAACGACCGGTTTAATTCTGGGAGCAAGAAGTTCTACAGAAATTGTAAGCATCGAGGAACTGTTAAGGTTTCTTCGAAAAAGAATGGTCATATAATCCTATGGCTCCAAGTTGGATCCTTGTGGAACCACACGGATAACTAAACACTTGAATAGATATAAAATAATCAATGTTGGTAATAAAAATATTAAACAACAACGGCTCCAAGTTGAATCCTTGTGGAACCCCACAGATAACTACACACTCGAATAGGTATAAAATAAACAATGTCGTTAATAAAAGTATTTAACAACAACGGCTCCAAGTTGGATCCTTGTGGAACTCCACATATAACTAAACACTGGAATAATTGCCAAGTTGAAAAAAGTGCTTTTGGTTCTATAAAAATAAGGGAATTCCATTTGAAAATAGGTTAAAAAAGAATGAATATTCAAAACAATTATAAAAAAATTGACCAAATTAAGAGAGGGTAGAATTTTAACTTGTCTTAGTTTTTATATTTTTATATTTCACGTTATTTGTATTTTGAGACTAGCTTATTTTAGCTGAACCATGGATACGTGACTATTACCACGATTGTAACATAATTCTGAATTCCGGAAAGCACTCGACGTATTCTTGGAAACTTTAATGACTGTTTGAACTCTCCGTTAGTTTGGCCAAAACGAATTAATGTTATCTATTCAAACCAACTGGTCAGTACCATAGTATTAATTAATTATTAATTTCATAATAGATAGCTTTTATGTATTATCAAATGTGGAAGGAAGTACGTGAATTAATAATATAATCATTCTCACTTGATACAATCAGTACGCGACTTCTTTATATTTTATTTTAACAAAACTACTTTTATTAGTAATTATTAAAGTTGATGTAATCAATAATAAGTTGTTTGTTTTGTATAATCATTATTTATAATTTGAGACAAGAAAATAATTAAGATGAATAAAAGATAAAATAGACAAAATGCCAGAGTAATAATTTATAGATAGTAACAATTTTTTTGACTTCATTAAAATGTAAGTGAAAGTATCTATCTAAAATAACGATATTTGTTGTAATTTTTGTTTTTTTTTCTCAATAGGTCTTATATATACATATATATATATATATATATATATATATATTTATACAGGGTGACGCATTAGTGTGGCAAAGCTTGTTATGTCTCTAAGTCTCTAATTACTGAAGTTACCAAAATAACGTATTTACAAAAAAGCGTCGGCACTCTTAAGATTCGCATTTTAAATTTAATCACAAATATACAGGGTATCCAGGAAAGCAGTGCCACACCAAAGCAATATTTTTTAAGCGAATTACTATATTTTTTCTTGCATGTATGAATTCTGCTGACTTTACTAGGCGTCCAATATAGTTGTAAGTGTGTAAAAAATAACCTCCTTAAACACCAGCATTATTCTAATATATATATTTTTTTTGAGAACAATAATTCACTAAAAGTAAGCGACCGTGTCTGGCTAAATGGGTAAATACACACTTATTTTTACCGCTAAATCTTCTCAACAATTTTAGATTGTTGACCTGTCCATTGGTAAAAACAATTTTTAAATTTTATTGCGTCTCATATTCAGAGAAACGTTAGGTTCAACAGTCTTATAAACAGCACTATATTTGGATACTTTTTATTAAACCGTGGGTGAATTTTTTCGCAATTATATTTATGCTAACGGTAAAATATGTTACAATTGTATTGTAATGTCGGAGGTGTTAATTAATTAAAAATGAGTTTAATTAAAACTGTCACGTGAACCTGAAATGGGTATCTAGAGACCGTTTTGAAAATCATATGAATCGAAAGCAATTTAGAATCAATCATTTTATTACATCAAAACTAATTTAAGATCATTTTTTTGGAATTTGAATAGGTATCGAAATTCGTTCATTGTCAAGGTCGTATGTATTTATAAGTCATTTAAATTTGAGAGAATAATTGTATGGAAAACGTGGATTTTTTGAAAATTTTTGAATAATTTTTATAATTCTTAAAATATACGAGATTAATATAATGCATTGGTAAATCCATCATTTATCCAAAATACCTAACAAGATTTTTTCAATGCTTCGCCAAACTGCAAAAAAGTCAAAGTGTTCATTTTATTGTCAATTATAAATATTATTTTCGAGAAATCCTGGAATATATAATATTGGTATGGATTCATATTTTGACATATTCTTAAAATTCCTAATTCCTAATTCCTAAAATAAAAAATAATGCTTCTTTAATTTCGGGGTAAATGCCAACAAAAACATTTAAAATTCAAAAAGTGGCTTTATTGCTGCTTATCAAAATAATCTAAAATAATCATATGAATAAACCAGTTGTCATAACATATTTTCCAATTTGAAGGTGGTAAGCCATATCGGCATTTTTAAACGATTCAACTCCATTTTTTTGAAAACATTGCGTACGACATTGCTTTTTTGCTTTTTGGAAATGCATGAAAGTCGCTTGAACTTAGAACAGGGCTGTATGGAGGATGGATTATTAATATCACCTTTTGTGTGGTTAAATAAACAATTGTTCGTTGCGGTTTGTGAGGTTTGAATTCTCCTGGTGGAGAATGATGCGACGTCTTCTATTGATTTTTCCCATTTCAGAGAAAACTTCTGGTAAACAAATAGTTGTGTACCACTGAAAATTCACTTTTCTGCGATTTTCTAAAGAGACCATTGCACTGGCATACTAGGATCCCCTCTGTGGAATCCTTGTTTCGCCTTGTACAATTTCATTAAATAAATCTAAAATAAAGAATTTTTTTGTGTTTTAATGTTTACCGCCAAGCACCTGGATTCCTTCGGTGTCCTGGCCTCGTATCCTCGGTTTTTTGTTTTAGTAGAACAAAAGCGGTGTGTTCATTTCAAGATATTTCGTTGACTTATCATCTGCTTGGAGCGTACTATGAGTTAATCTTGTAAATTCTTCATTTTAAAGTAAAGAACAACAGGGCCGTACTTGAATATTTGCCAGTTTAGTGTTTAGTGACTAGTGATGCTCAAACGCTGCTATTTAATTTTCAAAAAAATTTTGAAAAATGATTCATAATAAATACAAAATGAATTACTTTCACAATTAAATGTTTACAATAAAGTAAAATTCAGTTTCAAAATAATCCTCCAGTAACCCCAACTTTCTCTTCGAGCAATACAATTATTATGGGTTTAAATACCATCCTGTACTAATTTGCTTGGATTAACAACCACCTACCGAAGGAATTACTAATAGTTGACAGGTCAACGAAATATCTTGAAATGAACATTACCTCTTAGTAATACTTTTTTAGAGTCGAAAACTGGTAATAAAACGAATCAAAAAGTTAATAAATATTAGAAAATCAACGATATTTAACTGACAAATGAAATTTCGTGCTAATATCTCCATGGCTAAATGCTTGACAGGCATATATTTAGAAAGGTTTAGAACGCTGTCGGTTTTCTTATCCAACTATTTATTAATATTTAACGAAATTGGCACTAGATCGGCACTTATTTATGAAGTCAAGTCGACATGACCTTGATACAATGAAATTGATTAGTGTGGCTGACAAATTGCTTTTACATATTTAAGGAGCAATAACACGCAGGACTTGGACGTTAAACTATTCAAAACATTTATCTAATTTCCTTGATACCATGTTTCAAACGGATCTGTTCAATACTTTTCGCATAATAAGCGTATTGATGATATTGGTTAGTTATCATTAAATTGTTTTTTTGGCACATCGATGACTTGGAAGCAATCAGAACTTAACAGATAATAAATAGCAATAAGGATAATATTAAAAAACAGAAGATTTGTTTTTATATAATATAAAAATCGTTTTTAATTAAAATTTCAAATTGGAAGATAATCGGTCGTTAAAAAAAGAGAGAAAAATGTTAAAATAGTATTACTTTTTTTATGTCTGATACTATAGAGGTGCTAGTAACTCTAGGGAAAATATAATAGATATTTTTAATTTTTGCTTAAAATGTTCCCAATCTAAGTCGAAGTAATTTAGTCTGCATAAAAACACAAATATAATTTAAATGATGAACATAAATTATTAGCAATAGGCGATATAATAAAAGAGAGAGTAGTAAAAATTACCATAATCATAAGATTATTTGCATGTTAAAGGGAGAAAATGTATCTAGGAGATATAAATATTTATATATTTTTTCCACTTAGAAAACAGGAGGTTAATAATTAAAAACTTAATAAATTAATTAATCTACTTTTATATTAACTTTTAAGCGAACATTGCACACCGAGAGTTTATTGCATTTTATTTATCTAGTCTAAATAAATAACGCTTTTAGTAAATGAATTGCTGTTAAGAATAACAATTAATTACTTCAAATAAATAAACTTAATTAATTACTTGTATAAAATTTACAGCTATTTAGTAAATATCTAAAACCGTGTTTAAATTTGCATTTTTATTAGTAAAGGCAAATGTGTTATATGTATTTCCAAAGATTATAAAAAATATTTTATTAAGAACTGCATTTACATTTTTCCTCTTTTTATGGTGTGAAAATTATATTTGTTATTATTGTATCGCAATTCTCACTATCTTTAATTAAATTATACCATTTCGCAAAAAATGCCAATATCTTAAATTAGCACACTTTAGTTAACTTTCAGACTGATTAACACACAAATTCTGCAAAAACAAGCAACATTTCGGACATCAAACCTACCGCTATGTGATAATTAAGGCGAATAGCGGAACTATGTCAAAAATAGACTTTTAATGGTCTAAAATTTCCATAAAACTTGAACTGACCCTCTAAAAGAATAAATCACAAGATGAAAAGATTACATTTGAAAATAAACAAAAGAAAATTAGAAGCGCAGTAATGAAAATTAAAATCTGAAACTTTTAATATCGTTAATCAAGTAGGAATAAAATATTTTTACTTTTAAAGTCTACCTTTGGCATAGCCAGGATAATTATATAAGTATAAAACTTTATCTAGTTTCAATTTAATTGGTGACAAAATGCGAACTTGAAATTTTTTAATTAAATCCGTGCTGTTTTAAAATGGGATTAAGTTTAAAAGAGCGATTTCCTGTTTTTTGTTACGCAAACAAATCTAATCTTGACGAATGTTTAATCAAAATTGTACAATGACATCAATATTTAACGAATGTTTATCAACACCTCAAAGCAAATGTAAACAAAAACTTGGCATATACTTTATTTGCGGGATATATTTATACAACAATAACGGGCGTATGACAAATTCAATTCATTCAAAAAGTTTAACCATTTCGAAGTCGAAAGGTCAACAATCGACACAGTTTGGATTTCTTTTTAACCCTTTTCATTTCATTTGAAGGTCAACCAAAAGCTTGAGCAATTTTTTACAGTTTTGTAATAAGTCGTCGAAAATTATCACTTTTCAATTCTAGTGCTGTATAGGAATCTTGTTACATAAAATGACCAAAATATTTGTTAAAATGGTGAGTTACCTCCTCCAGTTATTGATGAAACGTAATCTAGCTTCACAAAATATTTATTGATTAATATATCTTTTAATGTCTAATGTTTCAGTTAAATTCGATATCGATTAATGGAGGTTTAAGTTAGGTTTTTAGAAACATTTTTTCAGAGCCTAGTAATATAATATATTAGCAAAAAGTTGAAATAAAATTATTATTAAAATTTGTTATTTGTAATTAAATATTTAAATTAATAACCATTTTTTTAAATTAACAAACAAACAAAAATAAAAAATAAATAAATCTCAGGGTATGGTCCAAGGTATTAAATAAATTTGAGTTGTTTTATAAAAATACTGTGTATTACATATGATTCAAAACAAATTCAAATGTCCGGCAATTAAATTTGACTTGACTGTCAATAAGAAATTTTTACATTACTAAACGAAGTCTCCTGTGCTTAATAAATTTAAAACCAATTGTCTATTTGAACGATTATAAATGCTTACAAAAATAAATAAGGTAAAAATATCCATTTCTCTAATTCAAACTTTAACTTAATAAGTGGAAAATCCTTTTCAGATATTGATTATTGTGTTGTTTTCTTGTATGATATACGATGCAAAGATTTATTCCTTTCCGGGACATCCAAATTCTATTTGTTCTAACCAAGACTTAAAAAAACACATCACCAAACAAAAAAACCGAAAGTAAACACACAAAGTTTTAAAGCACTTCTTTGATTGATGAAAATTTGGGGTTAGGATTATTTTTTTTATTAAATAAATAAGTGGACTATGCTGTGTAAAAAAGTGTATCAAATTTCTAACATCGTTTTTATAATTTTTCAGTGTCAGTGATTATTTGTGACAATATTTTATGATACGAAATCTCAGTTAATTTTCAATCCCTCAGTTTTATTATAAAACATGCTTCCATATTAAATATTTACATAATAATAATAATATTTAATCTTTACAATAAACTTTTCATTCATAATTTAAATTAATGTAGTTTTCTCGATTTTAATGGAGACGTGCTTATATTTTTATAATGTTATATTATATTTTTTATAATGTTCACTAAATGTTATAAAATTGGATACAAATTAAAATTAAGTTAATATTAGAATTGTATGCATTAATTACTTTACCTTTTTTTAATATCAAATTAGTATCCAAAACGTTATTTACACCAACATTAATAGAAAGTTTGAAAACTAATAATCTCATATGATGATAGACTTAAATTCAACACTGAATTTGTTATAATTTAGGTACAACTCAATTATAATATTTTATTTTGTACTTTAGAATCCTTTGTTGTATTTGTTCATCTAATAGTCAAAATTTTGTTCTAATTTTTTTCAAATTTCATAAAAGATTACAATGTACCGAAAATAAGTGTCATTAATAATCGATTTGATATTGATTAACTTATGAAAGCTTAATGTAAAAGTATTTTAAACAATTGACTTTTTTAAAACAATAGGCTATAATTAATTCTTTTTTGGACTGAAAATTATTCGAAATCTTAGACATTAACTGACAAATTTTTAGACATTAATGTAAAATTAAGGACATAATTCAAGTGTGAGCCAGAAGTAGTTCCTTCAGAATTTTCATCAATGCTGGTTAAAGGTTAATACCCGACAGTTCCAATTTTAAAGTTCTTCGTTTTATTTGTTTTTAGACAATATATAATATGTTTCATTAACAAATCCATTGTTTTCGTGACACACAAAGTACTATTCACACTAATTAGGATTACAATTTCTGGCCACTGATTCACCCGATTTGACCCGCATTGTTTATTTTTTTTGTCTATTTGACTCTATACAATGTCGAAAATTGTTTCCTATTTTCCATATTACTGGTTGACATTAATCATAATTTCTTTTTCAAACGAATTGCACTTGTTTGACATATTCGAATGGTTTAGTTCGAATTAAAACAGAAATAAAGAGTTGAAGGAAAAAATCGGCAAGATGCCAAGTGTTAACCTTCACCTCGGACAGGGGCTTTGTTTTTGCTAAGGATATTTTGTCGGTTGAGTACAATATTTATTCATGACATTCACCGGAAAAACGTGAAGGTGTAACGAGATGAGTTATATTTGGAAGATTGTTTAAAAATCGGTACCATTAATTTTCTCCGAGATTCGCTCTTTCAATCAGTGCGGTGGCGCTTTATGAACCTTCAACTAAAAGGGAAGCGTCACTTAATGAATTAGTTTTAGGATCAAAATAGTCAAAGAAAAGTGTCTTTTTAGAACCTTCTCCAAAAAATCGATGTTAATTTTTATTCAAAGTCAATTTGATCAATCCATTATTTTTCTTATACATACATGAAAAAGTATTTAATAATAAGGGTGTTAAAATTGTCAGACTCCACAGAATAAGTTTGTAGAAAAATACTTGAAAATCAAAGGCTCCCAAACTAGTAGACACTTTAAAGGATTGTGAGAAAAAACAGACCTCAAAATTTTCAATTTTTTTTTGAAATTTTGTAAAAAAAATTGTTTTTATAGAATAAAAATGAACTGATGTGATCAAACAAGTTCTTTAAAACAAAGTTTTCAATTTGGAAAGCTCTAATATTAAAAAATATCCATTTCCATTTTTCTATATCCGCGCCACTGCCAAGTGCTTGGGACAAATTGTGATTTTCTGGAAATAGCGTATCGCTTGTACGTGCAGAGTTATAAATTAAAAAGAGTGTTTGCATTTGCATTGCCAGAGTATGCAGAGCACAAAAATATCTCAAAAACATTTGAGATGCAACGATTGATATATTTATTTTTCGAAGAGAGTCGGAGCCGCATATGGGTTAAATAAAATACAGAAAATTTAGTTACTTTAGAAAAGTAAATAGATTTTTTTTAATTCACTTTATCTATCACTTTTGTCTATAAAATATTACATTCTAACACACGAACAAAATTTTATTATGACCTTAACCTTTATATAAACGATTATTTATAACTTATTTCTAGTCCATATACATTAAATGTTATGGATTTATTTGTTGGAATAATATGTTTTTTATTGATTATTAAGAAGCATTTATGCAATCGAGTATTAAGTTACATTTCACATTCATTAATGTTTCTTATAAGTTTAAAAAAAATTGAAATTTTCAGCTTTTCTGCTTTTTTTTAGGTCTTCCACCAACTTTCATTGGAATATTTTTTTTAAATCTAAACAAATGCCCTTATTAAGCCAAGTAGACGCTTTTTTATTAAAATAGACATTCGTTTTTTTTGCAGAAAACTACTTCTATTTATATTCGAATGTACGATAGAAATTGTTTTGAGATATCTTGAAATCATCCTCAACACGTAAAATATTTTTTCAAATTTTTCATTGCTATCTCTTTAATTACAGTCTCTATAATATTCGATTAATTATCGATGCCATATAATATATTGATATGGGTGAATAGACATTTAAAAGATCTTTCAATTGATGTATTGCAAGACCCACTTTTCTATTAAAATCAAATGATGATCTGACAAAGTGCCCAATTAAAAATAAGAATCGACGGGTTTCAGGATTTTCCCCTAAAATCGCCGATTTGGACCATACTGTATAATTAGTAGAAGGGAAGTACATATTAGCAACCATATTAACCCAAGTATTAAGCTAAGATATGTAACTTTATTTGACCAAGTAGTATGGTTCCATTCACTCATTTATTCATTCTTCAAATTTGCCTACACTTTTTCTGTCTCCAGTCAATTCCTTCGCCTAGATCTATTTTTTTCGAGAATTTCGCAGATGTTGTTTTTCCACGTTTTTTTCGGTCGTCCCCTCCGATTTTTATCGATTTTCTTAGTTTCCCCATTCGCTTTTCACTTTTCTATTTTCATTCATTCTAATCATGTGAACCCATCAGTTTCTTTTCATTTATTTTAGTTATTAGTGATTTTGGTTGTAATTACTTTCTGATGTCTTTGAATAAATTTATAATTTTGTTGCTTAATAACCTCAATTATAATTCATAATACACATATACTTAAACTGAGAACAAAATAAATCCAAATTCGCAATCCGTGATAAAAATACTCGGAACATATTTAAAGCACGACTTTATTTTTTAAAAACCTCAATTTTAATCCGTGATTAATTGTTGAGAAAACGACGATACTTTATTGAGTAGTAAAAAAAATATTATACCGAACATTACGAAATATAAAAAACCAAACAGGTTCAAAAAATTAAGCCATGGCTGACATCTTACATTGGGGTTTGGACCGTGAATATTTGAAAGTAAAAAGCCTGTAGCAGTTTATACACCTTTAATGTGATTGTAAAGCTTCAAATCACTGTAATATAATTATTTGAAAAGAGGCGAATCACATATTTTTGGCACACACTGTCAAAATTTATATGTACTCCTATAGAGTACAAAAGAAATAATATGGCAGGTATGAAACTAATATAAAAACCATAACTATTCCAAGATTATATAATTCGGACTAATTCACGTCTAAATACTTCTTTTTTATTTTTAATATTTTGATCAATATTGTTGTAAAATAACAGTCACCTTTTATTTCGAATTCTGGTTTCATTTCCTATTACATTTAAAGGAAATAAAAAACGAAGATGCTTTGAACAATTTATTGCATAAACTTTATAACACACCTTTGAATAACTCCAGACGTAACTCTATGAATTTTCTATATTGGAAAATTTTCCGCGAAGGAGCACTAAAAAGGACGTAAAAGAAGAATAAATCAAAAGTGACTTACTCTTTTAGAAGTACACACACTTTGCCATAACACATCTTGATATTTCCAATATTGGTAAGGGAACATAAAAGTTCAATAATATTGCGATGGATGTACACCATGTGTAATCTGCCTCTATACATGAAAAGAGTATAAAAAGAATTGTTACCTACACAGGGCGTTTTTTAAATTATTTCTACCAAAGCTCAAATTTTGGACCTCTATTGATACTTGAATCTGATATTTTTCTATCAATTAAGTTACTATAAGCCACGTTGTAAATAACAAACCGTTTGATTTTTGCACATAGGGTGCTAGATATGTTTTAAAATAGGGAAAATACGTCAAAACTGACATCGGCGACGGATAGTTTGACGTTTTTACATGGAAAACATACTCAGAACGTTTTAATTATCGAGTGCCATTTTTCTCAACAAAAGTGTGCCCATCAACTCGCTTCGGCATTTGGTGATGAAGCACCATCCCGGACCATCACGTTTTGCTAGTCTTCAGAATTCAGTCGTGGTCGTCGTTCGCTCCAGGACGAATTTAAGGTAGTCCAAGACCGGTTGCTGTGCCAGAAACCATCGATGCTGATATCGAAAAATCGTTAAATATAAACTGTTTAGTCAAAGTTTTTCGATATCTGAAGAGGAGGTTGAAGCGTTCAAATTCCATGTTCTGGAGCTTCGAAAATTGGTTCAAATGCATGTGTATTGATGCTCATGGAGAATATTTAGATGATAAATATTTGTTTTTACTTGTTTATCTTAAAACTTACCTAACACCCTGTGTTTTGTTAGTTTGGTCAGTGGAAAGACTTTTTATATCCAAAAGTTTCCAAAAAGGAACTAAATTTTTTAAGTGGTGAATGATTGGTTTAACCCTTGTAACTTGACGAAGACAAGTTGGTAATGTTAAGGCAAATATTTGTATTAAATTATTAACGGAGTTTTCGTGACCGAGTCCCGTGTTCGATTTTTCAATCGAAAGGAGTTTGTAGTTGCACAAATGATTATATTCCACAGCACGGACATTTTCTATTTTTAGAGCAATCACGGCCGTCTCTTTCTAGTTTCTATCGACGAATACGAAAACAAGCGATTTTCGCAGTTTAATAATTTATTAAGAATTACGCGCGGCTAAAATAAAGTGTCCCGAATAAAGTTGGGAAGGTAATTGACCCATAGTTTTGGTTGCTTATGTCCGGGTTCCTTAAAATTACCGTTGCGATAGATATCTTGGCGTCTGAATTAAATTTTGATGCGCGGCATACTCGTAAGCCAGCCACTAAACCCATTCTGGAGCAGCAAGTAGTTACCGAATATACTATAACCACAAAACAAAGAATAAGGATGTTTATTTAATTAAATCTTATCTTCCACAATTGCCCAAAATAAATTAACTTTTCGTTTATGCATCTTTAGTTATTTTATAATTGAATATAATTTTTCTTAGGGAATCGAGTGAAATACCGTTATGCTGGATGTCGACATATTATAGTAATTATAGACAAAAACATTTATATGATCAGGTAAAATGTTGAGAAGATTCATATGAAATTCAATTTTAAATTTGAATCAAATCATTTAATATTAAAATAATTCAGAGGATACAATCGAAAATACTTGTATTTTTAAAATAATGAAGGTTAGCAACTACTGTTTTTCGTACAAAATATTGTCAGAATAGTGATCTAATATCTATAAAAATTTAGATAGCTTGGATCAATTGGAATAATCTGGTCGTCCGTCAGAAAGTCGCTCAACATCAAACATAGAAGCACTTCTTGAGAGTTTGCTGAGAGTTCTGGAACTTGAATTCGGCATCGTGGTCAAGAATTGGATTATTTCTAGAAGCTCACGAAAAAACATGTTTATTCAAGAACTGAAGCATATTAACCACGCACTTCGAAGGGAGTTCGTTAAATGTATTAGGAAATGCTAACAAGTGGACGCTGCTTTTTTTAACAAAATGATCTTCAACGATGAGATTTCATCATTTTCATCTGGATGTCTTGGTTTAGTCAGCAAAATTGAAACATTTGGGGTTCAGAAAATCTAGGAGTGATTTATTGAGAAACAAACGCATCAATAACGTGTTATTATTTGGTACGGATTTTGGGCTAGAGGCGTTATTGAAAAATGTTGCTGGTCAGGCAATAATAATTATTGGTACTCGCTATCTCGACGTAATAATCCAGTTTTTAGTGTCTAAAATACAAGATGTGGATGTTGATGGTTTCAACAAGACTGTTTCATATACCAGACAGCCTGAGAAACAATTCAATTATTGTATCAATCATTTTCTCATCGTGTAATTTCCCGTTTTGGTGATGAACAATTAGCCGCTAAAATTATGGAATGTAACGTCGTTGGACATTTTCTTTGGAGTGTTTTCAAGTCTTGAACGAGGAAATTGAGAGCTATATCACCGAAATTCAACCACATTTATGAAAATTTCAATAAAAGGATGCGTATGTGCCAACAAAGCCGAGGAGGCCAATCTCAAGGTGGCACCTTCATCACAACATTTTTAAACACTACAGAACTTCCGGGCTTGAAAAACTTTGGCCACCCTTTTGTTTTTTGGAAATGTTTACAAGTCGTTTGCCCTTAGTTTGTATGAAGAAAGCGTCATTAATTCGACCTTTTGAAGGGATAAATAATTAATTGTTTGTTGGGGTGTATGGGGGCTTGCATTGTCGTGGTGCGGAATAATACGAGGTAATTTTTTTCATTTCAGAGAAAACTTCTGGTAAAGAAATAGTTGTGTATTCACTGTTCTGCGATTTTTAAACTTTTGTTGGATTTGCTTCATCAGTTTGCAAAGAAAAGCCTCTTAAAGCTTCTTGCACCTGGACCCGCTTTGACTAGGGATGGCGTCGTATTCGAAACAAACTGGCGTAACTGAAGTTGTTGATTTATCTGTTTATACATACACCTGGCGATCAGATATACATAAGCCTCCACTTTTGTAAAATTATTAGTTAATTATCTTTTAAACGATTTTACAAGTTGAAAATTTGATAAATAAAGTACATAAATAGGAAACAAATATACGTATGGTGCTAGATAAGTTTTTAGATCTGACAGCACTAATTCTAATATGTAAAATCTGATATCAGCGAGGAATAGTTTGACGTTTTTAATGGTATTCAAACTTATCGATGTGAATTTTCTCAACAACATTGTACCCATCAACTCGCTTCGACTTTGGGTAATAAAGCGCCTGGGCCACCGAGTTTCGCTAGTTTTCCGAATTCAGTCGTGGTCGTCATCCGCTCTGGGACGAATTTCGTCAGAAACCAGCTGTTGTGTCAGAAAACATCGATGTTTTGCATGGCTCGATATCGAAAAATCGTTATGTCAGATTGCCCCACTTTAATGCATTCAATATTACACGAACATTTGGTCGTTAAAAAGATTTGTTCGCATTGGATACCGCATAATTTGACAATCGCTGAAAAAAATGTGCTGTGTTTCAAAAGACTTTTATAAGATTGTGACAGATGAAGAATCATGGATCTGTGAGTATGAAACAGCAGTTGACTCTCTGGGCTTTTCAAAACTAACCAAATCCAACAGATATTCGATGCAAATTGTTGAGAAAAACAATAAAGCCATTTTCGATTACATATGTTTGTTTTTACTTGTTTATCTCAAAATCATCTAGCATCCTATATATGTGTAAGAGTACCAGCAATATCTATTAGTTTTGTAAAAATAATTGAAAATAAGATGTCTTTATAAACAGGTTTATGTACGTTATTGCCATATCACAGTTTCTTATAAATTCTCCAAGTTTAGATTTATTTTCAACAAATTTGAATCTGAATTTTCTTGAAATTCTGGGAGATCTGGTAGAGAATAGTAGGCAGTTGGAATTTTTAGGTAACAGTCTTCTTCTTCAAGAGCTTCTATTTAACAGATTTGCTTTCTTGACTTGTTTTTGTTTCTTCAGAAACCAACAATATCCTACTCCTGACACCCAATATAAAAAAGATTTTTAACTCAATGTAAAAGATCCCACTTCTGCACCAATGTACAAGTACCTCAAACTCAATGTAATTATGCTTTGGAAACGTTTAAATAAATCACTACTTCAAAACTTATTAATTAATTGAAATCAAACTATATATATGATTAAATTAGGTCTTAACTCTGTGAAATCTCGATGCAATATGATTTTAATTTACAATTTCGAATAGACCACCCTCACGTATTTTCGAAATTTGATATAAAACAGAAGAATGTGTTACAAAATAATTAATGTATTTTGAAAATTACATGTTGGGTTTTGGATCCAGACGGTCATCATGAAAACTGATCATTAGCGAAGGGAAAATCTTTACATCTGCAACGTGAACTCATCCTTTATCCATTATGGTCGCTGAATGCTGAAATCTTAAATTTTATAAAACAATGTAGGAGACATCATCCCTTGATTTCGTAACTCTGGGAAAGAATCCACTTTAAAAGGCATTTGTGGAACTCTTATAGAATGAATTCGTAGTGGAACTGGAAATTTCCATCACAACTATTCCAGATATTCATAAAATAATGTTCAGGAATATATATTGTTTAGTCGTTTTCGGAATATTCCCTCCAAAACAATTGAGGTTAAAGTATGATTGTATTAGTAATTTGGCGTCTAGAGACGTTCTTTTGTGTATATCTAAATTGGTTTAATTATCTTTCTTCCCATTTGTTTCCAAATGTAAACAGCTTTAATACGCTCGAGAAAGTACATTGGTCGAAGTTTAGAAAGTCGTTTGTATTGATCTTACGCAAAAGACGTATGCACTTTGAAAATTAATAATAAATAAAGCTGTCACTGCTACTAGTTGCGCGATGTTTCTTGAATATTCATATCTCTTTTTGTACCAAGAACCTATCAAGCGCGCTTCATTTATGCTCGGATACAACAATAACATCGTTAGAAAATACCGTATGACTTGAAAGAAAAATGAGACGTTATGCTATAGTAGGAAAGATGCCAAAGTAAATATAAAAGTTTTATGGGGAATTCTAAAAATTAAGTGTACATATACGATGTTAGATGCAGTAAAATATAACTAGGAAACGAAGAACTTGTTAGACTGATAGACGAGTAGGCACCCAAAATTAGACAAAATTTGTTCTTGAGTACTTTTCGTAGTAGTGGATTAAAAATTCTCTCTTTTAAATAACCCCAAAAAACCCACAAAAAGAAGTCAGGATCCGTGACATCAGGACATCGGGGTGGACACTCAAATTGAGATAAAAATTATTTGTTCTCCAAGAATGTTTCTTAAAACTTGAATTGTGAATTCAGCTCAATATCAAACGATGACATCATACTTAAAGCATTTTCTATGCCCATGTTCTACTGCAGGACGCGATATCGTTCGTTGGTTGTCGTTGTCATCTTGAAAAAATGTTCCGTTCATGTTCAGTAAGGTTACTCTGCACCAAACTGTAAAATCCAAGCATTTCGAAGTAAATTATTGCTTGTTTTGTATCTAAAACTGATCCCTTTAGAAAATCGCAGAACTGGAAATGCTCAGTAGTACACAACTATTTGTTTACCAGAAGTTGTCTCTGAAATGTGACAAATCAACAGATGTTGCAAGCCGCCACACAGTGCAGCTAACAATTCATTATTTAACCACACAAAAGGTGGAATTAACGATCTGTCTCCCTATACTAGCCAGATGTAAGTATAAACAAGTTTCATACACAAAAACACAAAAATCAATTGCATTTCAGATGTTTTTCAAACCAATTCGCATGAAAAAGTATATAGATTGTCAAGGGGAATATTTTAAAAAGCATTATATAAAATGCGGCTGATTACCGCGATGAAAATTAAAAACAAAATATAAAAATGAAGTCCAGTCTGTATAACCGATAGACGGTTTTTTTATTGGTCGAAAGTCGATAACGACATTCTTTGGTTGATTGGCTCTATAAAATTGATAAGGGTTGCGGGAGAGGGTACAATGGCTTTCGAAGCTTGTCTGACACCGATGTTGTCTTCTGTTCGCTGAAATTGATGAATATTTATATGAATTCCGGGAAATATCTCATTCAATTTTGCAACCGTCTCGTCTGAAGTCCCAGTTTTCTTAGTATTCTACTGATTAAGGTTTTTAGATTAGCGGCATATTTTCTCGAGAAATGAAAATTGCCTGTAATTAATTAGATTCCTTGGAAAAGTAAAATTTGTTGACTCATAACATTTGTTTTCCACATAAAGAATAATGACTAATTGGTAGTTTGATCAGATTTAAAACAAGGACGCATTCTTTCTACAATATGTATTTTTGACAGATTTTAATCTAGATTTGAAGAAATTTAAATATTTGCATTAATTTGTAGAACAAGAAATATACTTTTCGTTTGTGCTCCATTAACTTCATCAACTCTATTAATAGTAAATAAAAGTTGGCTAATTGAAATGAACAATTATACATACACCTTCTTTTTTTTTAATGATTATTATTTCTAATTTAATATAAAACGAAAAATTCGATCTTTTATACTTGACTATTTATTTCTTTTCTAGATTTCTCTTCCTGTTTTAATTATTTTTTTTTTATTTCATACATATTTTACTATTCTTTTAATGTGCTCTCGAAATTAGATTTCCTCTACTTTCAGGTTTACACATTATTTCTGAATGTTTAATTTTTGATATTTTCTAATTTTGTCTTTTCTTTTATTTTTCCTATCCCTTTCATTTATATTTTGAGTTTCTTCTTGAGGTTTTTTGTATTTGTTCAGGATTTTAGTGAGAATTAGTATGGATATTGCTACCTTTTTATAGATTTCGATTTTCTATGAAATGTTCATGCTGATAATTTTTTATCTAATTACCTCATGTGCATTACTGCTATTCTAAACTGTTTCTTCTCGCTTGCCATTCTTATTTTTGATCTCTGTATATCCTTAGGGTCCAATAAAATATTTTCTTTTCTATGCAGTTATTTATTTTTCTCCAATATAACCTAAGAATTCTACATTTATAACTTTATTTGTGTCGTTTTTTTGCCTTCATCATATTTGTCTTTATCCTTGTCTGTAGTATATCTTCCATTTATTTTTGGTCTCGTCAACAGCTCTTTCTTATTTTTTATTGTAGCTGTTAACTTATACAGCAGCTGTTTCTTCTGTTGATAAAAATTAAACTTTTCAGTATTTTACAAAATTCCATGGATTTTCTCTTCTAGATTTTAAAATATATCTTTTGTTTCCATGTTGGTAAATCTATGGCATTTTATTTTGTATTTGGTAATTTTCTTCATATTACTTTCTTTTTTCGACTTTAACTGCGATTGGCAGTTAATAGTATTCGCTGGCCTTTGAGTTTGTTTTCCCACTCTTCTCTTCAGATTGTCCATTACAATGATTTTTGCTTTTGTCTACTTCTTGTTATAATTATTTATGGTAAAAATGTGTCTTTTACCCTCTTTCTTTTATTTGGTACTTCTTCTCTTAAACTATTATTAATAGTTTTTTTATATTTGTTGACAATTCCTACGTTGATCTGAGTGTTTGTATTACTAATTTTGCCTTTACTTTATTTCTTTCACCCTGAACTCCTGACATGTAAATACTTTTTTAGTAGTTGCATGGTTTCGTTATCTTTTTTCTTTGTTTCCCTTATTCCCATATAATAAGTGATTAATTTTAAGGTCTATCTCTTCATTCTCGTTTAAGCCCTTAAAGTTACTTGGAATAAAGTATAGCAGAAAGATAATCTCAAGGAACAATTAGAAATTGAGAAAAAATGAAAATACTTTAAGTGAGAGGTTATAGCCTTTTGTGAACACCAGGGGGTAATATTTCTTTAATATTAGTCTTCTAGCTCGGGGCATTTTCAATGGTTGTCGCGTTGTTGTTGTTGCCTTCCCTTTTGAACTTCAAGGGGTTATATGCTTGTTTAATTGGGATGCCGTGTTAAAAGTCTGGCAAAAATCTCATTTTCATCTTTCATACTAATCGATGCTCATTTAGCTGCGAGCCAAGATTGAAAAAAAAGCAGACTACGCCAAACCAGCGGCGCTACATTTCTCAGTTTCATAATCTGTTTCATTGACCGTTTTTAAATATTATTATGTCGCTGTGCTTTATTCACGCGGTTAAACAATTGGTGTAATAAAATTGTAAGTATTAGACTAAACATAATACGCAAATATATTTTCGCATTTATTCTATACAAAGTAACACATAAAAAGTGAATTTGAAATTCCACTATATATAAAATAATTTATATTAAACGGACACCCGCGAAATAAGAGTGTATAAAGCTTGCACCAAATTCCATTCAGTTTATTAATTATTGTAATGGTCAATCAAAATTTTTTTCGGCCATTATTTAACCCTGGAAACTAAAAATCAATATACTACTAATTTACTTCATTAATATTTTTTTTGAAATGCTATAAGATTTACTATGATTAATTAATTTTTTATTCTTTGTAAAATATACCACGGAAGAAATATCGGATTAGATGTACCTAATAGCATCTTAAAAGAAATTCCATCAATATGAAGGTAATAAAAAAATTTCGTGGTATATTAGTTTAATGGCTCAATATAAGAAAAAAATTGTAACTTTTCTTTTCTGCTGCACTGATGTTAAATTAATCTGTTTAAAGAGTAATTTAAAGGACATAGAATTGCTGGAATTGGGAGAAAAAGGAGGATATTAACGATAATTATTATTAAGGCATAGGAAGAATTTTGCCAAAGCCGATTTCCTCGTTGCCACGTTTTAAAGAATTAGCAATAATATCGAAAGGGCAAAGAGACCCGAAAAGGGATTTGTGGGATTTTTGCTGTTAATACTAAGTCAGCTTAAAAATAATTTCTTTCTATTGTAATTTTCAGTAAGTATTATTTACAGTTATCGATTTTAAGTTTGTCTAGAAGGCCCTGTAGATATTTATTTTAAAATGAGGACGAACTCGTTCGGTCCACACTGTGAAATATTATTTATATAGTTAGTTCTATAAATCAAAAGAACGACCAATAAATAGGTCGAACATATAAAATGATTTATTTCAATTTAATGTAACAGTGCCGCCTTATCAAAATATTAGTGCAGTTCTTCAGACTTTATAGCTTTATATTTAAAAAAAAATTATTAAAATGGAGAATAAAAGATTTAATATAATTATATTTTATTTTTTACATTTATTTTGAGAAGTATTATGTTCTCAGCATATTGATGTTATTTAGTAGGTTCTTATTGATTGTAAAATACCATTTTACCGCATAAACATGACATAAAAAAAATAGGAATACTAGACAAAGTCACAAATCTATCAAAAATGACAATGGAAGAAATACAAGCAAAAATGCTAATTTCGAAGGGAATAACAAACCTAATAGAAGTAAAAGAAAGAGTCAGATAGGGCTATTGCTATTGGAAGTAGGTCGCCTTTGATATTCATTAGAGGTAACATGACCGCTCCTTGCTACATCCAGGAGGTCATAGAACCCCGTATTCTACCATATATTCAGATCATCCCCAACAGCACATTCCAACAAGACAACGCACGACCTCATGTTACTAGGGCTTCTTTGGCTCATTTTGAGAACAATCAAGTTGCTTTGTTGCATTGACAACCGAGATCTCCTGATCCTTCACTCATCGAGCACGTCTGGGACATTATGGGAAGAAGATTACTCAATTTACCCCACCTTCCACAAACTCTAGGGGCTCTGCAGCACGAGTTGCAGATAGTATGAGATGACATACCTCAGGAGGAAATCGATCACCTCATTAGAAGTATGCCCAGGCTTGTTAATGAGTGCATAAGACATCGTGGTGGCGCAACACATTATTACTTATTTTTGAAGAAGTTAACAATTCAATGTTTATTAAATTTTGATAATTTACTAGTCTAACTCAAATATACTTGTATACCAAACATTGATTAAATAAAATAATTGTTACGGAGTGTTCTTTTTTCTATGTTACTTAATATAGATATCGGTATGGTAGGAGGAGGTATAGTAAGACACACGCAAAAAGACTATAGGTGGTATGGACAGGTGGAGAAGAAGAACCAATAATTGGAAGAATAAAGGACCGATGACCGGTAGAAGCAAGAACAAGAGGACGTCGAAGACAAAGATGTGAAAACCAACTAAAAGGCAATATAAAGAAGGTGAAGGATTAGGACGACTGATTCGATTCTATATAACCATAACCGAGCCAGAAAAATAATTAAAAAAAAACTTAAATTTTCAAAAGTCTGCTGTTTTTAAAATTCCTAAAAATGAATAATAAGTCCAATAAAATATTTCTGACTCATCCCTGTATATAAATTCCATCAGTTCGTCGCCCCAAAACTTTTTGTTTCAATATTTCTCGATCCAGCACGTCTGGGGTCTGGCTTCGAATGTACACTTTTAAGGGAGAATTAAATAAATTTCAACAACGTATATATCCGGCAGAATTTCCCAACCGTTCACCTTTCTCTAACGTGTCATACTTGTTCCGTCTAGTCGCATTTTGAGTCCTTTTTTTTTCTATCTATTTTCAATGGCGTATCCAGTACGTTGATCAATTTACAATTCGATATTGATTTTGTCAAGTATGTAACCAAAAAGGAAAAGAAAATTTATTCAAATTATTTTTTTTGTATTTCGCGCAATGCATTTCAATTTTTTCAAATTTTGGATCTTTTTTACAAAGCGCTGTAATAGAATTCAGAATTAAAAGAACTCTGTTTGCCATTTTTTTATCACCCATTTGAGCGGAAAATGATACATTGTTGCTCGAGAGTGACAATGTTGTAATATGGTATTACTTTATTGATCCGAATATACTAAACAAATTTACGATAGAAATATATAAAATACAGGGTCCGCCAGTGAAGTGGACAATCTTGAAATCTTATAGTGGACATTTTGGTTTGTTTGAAATTTAATGCCACAACTGTATAACTTAAGGTTTCGGAAATTAATATTTTCCAGCCATTATTCGTACTGCTTTGTTTCTATGTTTTAAGAGAACTCTTTCCGGGTGAACACGTTTCCAAACAATAACAAGAGTTATATTGATATACTGCAAATCATAACGCAATTAAAAACGAATATTTGACAAAAAATTGCACTTATTCAATATGCCTGCTTCATCTAGGGCTGCAAAGTTTTTTGAACGGCGTAATGTTTAAAAAGGAAAATGGCATACTTTGCTCAACTCCAATCTGTAAAAAAATTTGGGTACCATTAATTTTCCTGCTACACTGCATAAACTTATCTATTTCATTAAATTTAATAAAAAATTATATTTATAAAAGCATTTAACTAGTTTTCGAGTACTCATTATATATTATTATGTATATGTATTAAATGCTTAAAAACGCTGTTATTGTTTATTATTGTTGTAATGGTGTTGCAAATAATCCATATCAATATACGTATATATTTTTAAATGATAGCAAAATTGTGTCTTTATTTTGAAACACTTGTTGCGTATATTTCATCAAATGTAGTCAACAGGATTTTTGAAAAATGATACGCGAAAAAATTGTTTGCAGTAAATGCGCGTCAAAGTTGTGGCGTTTAAAAAAAATATAAAAACAAAGTAATAAACACACATGTGCGAAATAACGAACGTCAGACCGTCTAGAATGTTATTTTATTAATTTATTATGTTTAATTGCGTTTCAGTTTATCGTCCCTTGGAAGTTTCTTATCGTTATCTCCATGACCGATAACGAATGCATAAGTCTAAAGATACACAGTGAACACATTTTGAAATCTCAGAAAACTTCTCGTGGGACCAAAAGAATTATTTTTCTACTAGTGTACTTAAAGTACTAATACTTTCCAGATATTCAATGATTCAATGATGAACAGGTTCTTTTCAGGTTATTAAAAAATTTAATAAATTTAATAAAAAAATCAATATGTATATAAAATATATAAATTTAATTTGGACGCTTTTAAACGTTTTTTTGCTTTTTTTGTCGCAATCAATTTGATTTGTTCATTTTGACATATTTTTATTTTTCGGTATTTTTTTAGAATAAATTTGTATGCGCCAAATGTTGATATTGACATTTCAACTTCACTTTATTTGATACTTTTTAGCGTTTTTTAATTATTTAGAAACTTGATCATTTTTCCTTAAAACAACAACAAACAACAAAACATCTTTATTAGCTAACTAAAGGCCTATTATTTTCAATAATTTTTTATTGTTTTTAGAATTTTCAGATAATTGCACAAAAGTAACACAAAAATTACCTATTTACTATCTAGCTAATGTTTTTCCTACATTTTTAACGAAATAAAAATTCTTTTTCGAGCACTGTGATTTGATCTAGTTTCATAAAAGCAGGAAATATCAGTAATATTGCAATGAACCGATCGTTATATTTCAGCAACACAAATAAATAATATCAACGACCTTGATACGGTTGGAAATAAGTCCGAGCGACTCGAGCAAATCTCGATTAGAATTGCACTCATCCTTTTGAAAAGCGAACCGTTCGACTAGAAACAGCTGATATAAACAACAAACATTAGAAGTGTAGTTTTGTGAAGTGGTTTTTTTCCCGGTTTGGATTCGAATTTCAAAAGGTAGTGTCAAGTGGCTTCTATAGATTGATGAACTTAGAAAAGCATATCTTTTAAAACTAAAATTAGTAGTCGTAAATAAATTAAAAATTGGATGTACTAGACACAGCGTTGTTTAATTAATTAAATAATCATTTTGTTGCCGTATGTTTATGTTAACTTGTTTAACTAAACACTGAGTAAGTTACTGTAAAACCACACATTTAATAAAAGTGTTTCCTTTAATTAAATAAGGCAGTTTGATCACTTTATATTATAGATATTTTTTAACTACCGTTTTCCCTCGCCATTTTTGTGATTCTTTTTTGATTAATAATATTTAAATTTATTTTCTATTTTGATACACTGGATTTGAGCGATATCTATACTTCCTCCGAGAGTGGAGGCTCTTAAATCTTGTCAAATAACTTCATATTTGTAACAGAATTAAATACGAAACAAACTATTTTAAAATTATTGACTTTGACTAATGGCCTCGAAAAAATAAGGGCTAATATTACCCTGATCTTTGATATACAGATTGTTTCATAACTGTTGGGACATAGGCTAAGAGCAGGTTATTTGGACCAAAATATGGGGATAGGATCAAATATATCTTAATAAAATATTGCTGTGGAATAGGATATAGGGCGTTAAAGTTGAATTTTTTTTAGTTTTTTCTGATAATGGCGCAGTATATTTATCAATTGTTATCGAAATCGGCTCGGAGGCATAACTTTGGACATGGAATGTTATTTTATGTATTATTTCACATTTTGGTACAGGGGGCGCCACGTGAATGATTCCTGATGATGAAATTAAATGGTAGCTGTTTTTGACGAAACTTTTTAGTCATTTTGATTAGAAAATATGATGTAAACATCATTTCTACGTAATATTGGTACTTTTGTTTAAACACAATAATTTTCGAGAAAAACGCAATTGAACAGTTCAGAGTCACAGCCTATGTTCTAATAGTTATGAATCACCCTGTATACACATACACGCACAATAAAGTCTTTTTTTAATATTAACTGGTTTTCTTTATTTTCTTATTCGTTACATTTTTAAAAGAAATTATAATAAATTAACTTAGTTTCATGAATGTTTAGTTAAAATGCATGATTTAACAGTAGAGCACAAGTGATCAAATTAAACATAAATAATTGTTTACCATTTTGTAATGCTTTTTTTGCTTAAGTCAATTGCTTACGCCCTCTTCCCCCCCGTTTTTCTATTTTTTTTGACACATCAAAACGTTCGCCGTTTATTAACACAAAAATATTGCAGGTTGTTTTGGTGCTAGCATCATGTGGTAATGTGTGTAAAGGGTAGGTGAATTATATACTTTTCCCCTATTTTCTTTTAATGAAATAAATAAGAATATCGACCTTTCAAATTTAAAGCAAATGTTTTGTCGTTTGGTAACTTAAAACATTTATTTATTAGGTTCAAATTAAATGAAACATTCTTTGAATTTTATTATACTTTTTTTGTTTAAATCTTTTAGTTATAATAAAACATTTCTGAGTCATCCTGTATGGCGAATTTGTCGAAGAAAAAATGAAAAACTTTTTGAAATGAACAATTTAAAATTGTTATTGACATTTATCAATAAATTGTTAAAAATGAGATGAATGCTACATTTAAGTCTACAAATATTGACACAACTTGACTAATGATTTTTTGAGTTGGTTTAATTTGATATTCTTGTTTGTTTCTATGTTTTGAACTATTTTTAGTAAATAAATATTATTTATGATATATATGATGAATTTTTTATTTGTTTTTATTCTTCTAATGGAAGAACACAATTAGAATAAAAATGCGAACAATAGAATTAGCATAGTGAACACTGAATGAAAAATATACAAAAAAACTTAAATTTGAATTTGATTCGTTACAAATCAAGGTGAGTTCGTCTAACCATATCTTCAACTCAAATTTTCATTTTATACTTTAATGATTTTAATTAATATAATATATAAATAATATAACGTTTAAATAGTAATTTTACATATCTTACAAAATACGGTTATTCGAAATAATATGTACCTAGTTGCATACTTTAAAATTAAACGTTCAATCCCAAATTTTTTCCACCCAGTATAATTGTTTGATATTTTGTACATAAAATTATCTCGATTTGCTATGCCATATACGACGAAAATCAATATCCAGAACCGGCCTTAAAGCAAAAACTTGTATATGACATTTTTTATATATTTAACAGATTTGGAAAAAGCATGATAAAACCAACCAGTATGTTAATTAATTTTCTTATACTTTTTTCCTAAACAACAACTATACTGTTTGGTTTCCATTTATGCTTTTTACAAATCTGATAAGAGATTTGGAAAAATTTGAGGTATAGGTTATTGTTTTGTGTATTAAAATATTCAGTCCGGAAGTTAATTTTGTTGATATACTGAAATGCGCTGATTTACTATATCAAAAGTTTAATATTTATAAAGGGTAATTCAAGTTTTATAAAGAAATGTGATTAGGGAAAATTTAGAAAACGCCTTGTATTTTACTAAGAAATAGACCAATGATAGGTGATGCGTGATTTAGAAACACCAAGATACCCCCTAATTATGGTTAATGTATGAATATTTTATTTTGAATCACCGTAGTTTAAAAAATGAATCATTACTATTAGATTAATTGAAATAAATGATAAAATAAAAAATGCGAGTTTATACATAAAATGTCCTTATCAACATGTATTCGAATATTAAAATAGTTTACACTTATTTACATAAGATAAATGGATAAAAAAATTTAAATTTCTCACAATTAGTGTCGATGTACTTGTCAAATAATTGTTAATAATAGTTCCAATTTAGTAAAATAGTTGCGTCTTAAATAATTTAATAATAAAATTAATTTTTTATTTGAAGGATTATAACGGTATGCAACACAAATAATAAAATTTGCACTGGTACAGTGTTCCTTTCTCCAACAAATCTATTGAGGGTTCATATAATGAAACAAAAAAAAATTAGTTTAGGATTTTGAGTTTTTAATAAAAACCCTTTAAATTACATTGTAGGATATGTTGTCTTAAAAAAATAATTTAATTTTTCAATCAACGAAGAATTTATGAAACGATGTGAAGAAACCATTGCCAAGAAACATTTTTTATAATTTGACAGGAAATTTTATAAACTTTCAATAAACTATCAAACTGTAATAATATGAAATTAAGTAATGGAACATGTTTCTCATTAAAACAAATATATGTTTTGAAATTTCAAATATTCTTTCACCACATTTTCTTAATAATTTATCGTATTCGAAATATTGTCGATTTAAGTAAAGTATGTCCCATAATTATGCCATATTTTTTAGTAATGTTCCAGCATTGTAGCAAATTAATTAATTAAACTATTTTACAGATAAAAAGGGTTGTTTGAACATTTGTTGCAAAATTACAACACCATATAAATTTTAATACTCTCATATAACATCATATTATATCTTCGAATTCTAAATTTATTTCATAATTAATCATTAAATTTCTGTGCTAAGCCAGAACTTCAGAGTTTTTAATACACATTATACAAATTCTTTATAATTTAATAATTAAATAAATTTCTTATATTTTGGTTACAATTCAATAATAATAATTACATTCTTATTTATCATTAGGAAATTTCAATCATACTTGTTGAGTTAATAACTGGAAAACAAGGTACATTTTATTAAAAAATTACAATAAATACAATATTATTTTATTGATTAAACAATATACATTAAATTCTATTTTTGGTAATCATTTTAGTGGTAAATATTCACAAAATGTACCTTTCCAGAAATATATAGATATTACAACAATAACAAATATTCATTAATTGTGATTATGATTTTTTTCTGGTAATTACAAAATATTTTTTTATCACAAATATCGCAGCATATTACGATAAACTAAATTTTTATTATTGTTATTAAATTTTTGTATTTATTATATTTCCCAGAAAACTAACAGAATGGTATTAGATTAATAATTTATATAAATTTAATTTCGTTGGTATATGTATTGTTAAAGATTTTATCAGGTTCCACAAAAATCTTATACAGACAACTTGACCTATTCAATCTTCCGTAATTTAAAATTAAACGGTCGTACCGAGCTGCTCAAGACACGCCATCGAAATTTTATCTAAAAAATTCAGCTATGAGTATGTAATCGCCAATATTTATGTGCATATATTCAAAGTGGAGTTATTTATCTATAAAGTGGAAGTCGTTATGGTTTTTAGCACGGAAACGGTGTTATTGCTTTGCTTTTTTTGATAAGTTCCTTTATCTGAGAAAATTTGCGTTTGTTTAGAATACTTATGAAATTCCTTCCTTCATCCACTTTACTACATGGCAAAAATGTTTCGCACTATTATCTTTAGTTCTTGTTACAATTTTTTTTCAAATGGAGAAAAGTTGCTTGCAACGTAGAAAGATAAAGTGTTTGTACACTTTTGATATAATAATAATAATAATAATAATAATAATAATAATAATAATAATAATAATAATAATAATATGCTTATGATAAAATAGTAAATACGTAAGAGTTATATGAATGAAAGCCAAAGCAAGTGCGTAGTAGTTTATTAGGTATGTACTAGAGGCATTATTTTTAGAAATGTATGTTTACCAAAATAAATTCTGTGAAAATAAATTACAAACTTTATACCTCAAAAATAAATTCTTTATATTCCAATATTTTTGTATGACGTAGAATATTTTTTTCTCGAAATAAATTGTTTAAATAATTTCACACATCTTTGTATTGCAAGAAAAATAAATAAAAACAAATAAACGAAACGGCCCTATTCGAATATCTAAAAAGTTAATTCAATAAAGAAAAAGAATAAATATTTAAAAAAAGAATTTTCCAATATTTTTAAAAGAAAACTCACGACTTCTACAATATGTATTTGTGACTCATTATCTTTGACTAAATTTTTAATTATTACACATTTGCATTTTAAACTAATTACCAATGGTAAACAAATACATACATTTTTAAACCGTTAAATATTTTCATAAAAACAACATTTGTTATCTTCAAGTCACGGAGAACTATTTTAGTCCATATTTATTTATTTTTTATTTTCGTCAATCGAAGATTACAGGTATTACGTTTCCACGAAAATAATAAATTATATAACTTGATTAAAACAGCTTTGTTATAGGCAAGAAAACTCCAGGCAGTTAGTTATACAATTGAAAATATTTAACTTTTTATTCATTTAACATCTACGAAAAATGCGAAACATGTCTGCCCAAATACTTGGATTAATGTATTCATTAAGATTATTACAAATATACCAAATTATAACTAAGATAGTCATGGAGATTTTTTATTTTTTACATTAGCTTTTGAAGTATCGTTGTGCTTTACTTGTACTCTGTTACTGAGACAAGATTTCAAACAGATTTAATGTAAGTGTAATTTTAAGTGTCGAACGCAATAATGAGATCATAATATCCAGTAATGTATAATTTCTGTTCCTATTATATAAAATCTAAAGTCATAGGAGATACGATGAAGGCTGCTGCTTTCATTTCGGGATTAATCAAATAATTAAAGAAAAAGAGTGTTTGGGTAATTTAAAAACTGCTTTTAACGACGAGGCGTTACCAAGAACAACTGTTTTTCGGTAGTAACATAATTTAAATTTGGTTGGAACAATCTAAGTGACGAATTTCGTGAATGTCGATCAACAACTTCAAAAACGGCAAAAAACATTTATTATTTAACAGAAATAATAATGGTAGATCGTTACGTAACACATAGGGAAACTCACGTTTGTTTAGGCATTAATATGAAACAGATTAATCAAATTTTGTATGAGTAAAGAAACACCTCACGTTCGTCAAATTAGGTCTACTTCATCATTCTTATTGAAAACTAAGTATATCGCTACTATCCCCTTAAAAAATCACAGAACAGTGAAGGCTGAGTGGTACACAACTATTTGTTTACCACAAGTTTTCTCTGAAATGATAAAAATCAATATTAGACGTCGCATTATTCTCCAGCATGAGAATGCAAGTCCCACAAAGTGCAACTTATAATTCATTATTTAATCATACAAAAGGCGGAATTTATGATTCATCCTACATACAGCCCTGATCTAAGTCCAAGTGATTTTCATACATTTTTTCTGCGTCTGTTCCGAAATTAAAGCAGCAGCCCTCATTCTAGATCAGAATTAACTAATTTTACCGTTAAATCACTGACACCTGGAGGTTATCTAAGGATTTGTAATACAAAATTTTATTTATATTACAATATCTAAATAACAATTCTTATAAATTTTATATACACCCATCTAGAATATTCCATTCTAAAAAGACGTGCTTGAGTATTTTAAACAATTACTGGTTATTTCTATGTAGGCACACTAAATAGTGGTTTCTTGAAAGTTCCCATCTCAGTGGAGGTCTCGCTGATAAGATTATACAATAACATAATAAATAACAGTTATTTTCATAAACATCGGTTCATTATTTAGAACACGCAAGTATTGTAGACTAAACTTCATTAAAACGGTGTAGCCCTGCGTTTTATATTAGGAATTATGAACTGTTTGCAACAATGAATTGCTTAGAACTGACTGTTAAATGCGATTATACCAAAAATGGATTCATTGAATTTGTTTTAAAAGTAAAATATATTAAGTAAGTTAGAGTGGGATAGTCAGGATCAAGAGTATTTTTAATTTGTTTTCCAAAAGTTTTTTTTAGATCAGTGGTCACATATTGTTGGTTGTTGATATAAAGTGTACATAAAGTATGGAATAAATTCATTTTATGCTAAACAAACAATTTTGAGGAAAAATCCTGACACAGGTCGGTTTTTGATTTTAATTTAATGTATTTTTACAATGAAATATACAGGGTAAACAATTTGTGAGAAACGATGTCATCGAAAAAAGGCACACCCTGTATATTTAATTTTTTTTACATAGCAAATTTCAAAACGATTCCAAAACTATTTCATCCTTATGTTCGGTAATTAACAGTTTTGAAGATACAATAATTTTAAAATCTGTATTTTTGAAGACCTTCAATTAAATTAAAATAACAAAATAATACAACACTAACAATAAATTGCCAATCAATAAATTACAGTAAGTGTTCGAATTGTCTTCCTTCTTGTGCTTGACAGTGTCCTAAGCGATCAATAAATTCCTGATGAACTTTATTAATGGTTTTCTGCGAAATTTTATTTATTTCTTGCTTTGTTCTATCTTTTAAAATTTAAATTTAAAATTGCTGCTAAGTTGGTCCGTTTACAGTTCCATCAAAAAAATAGGGTCAAATGATTTTATTTCGAATAATGTTCTCTCATCCATTTAGAATTTTCCTTTGCCCAATATCTACAATTCTGTCTTCACCGTTTAATGTAAATGTGTAATCATCAGCAAAATAACGTTTTTTTTCTAAAAGTGGATCATTACTACACTTATCCATCAAAGTTTTGCTAAATTCCATTCTACTATCCCGGTCGTCATCTGATAGTTCTTGTACAAGGTGCACCTTAACGGGATGACACTATTCATGTTTTAATTCTTTATGAAATGAAGCAAGAAGAATATCATTTCTCGACTAACTTGTCGAACGCTGTTGTGTGGATTTTCTTCCATAGACAATAAAACGTTTAATTTAGTATCTTCGGCAAGTGCTGGACTTAGGTAGATCTTCTACGATACCAAACTCCCTAAATTTTTTTTTATTTTGCTCACTGTTGACTGACTTATAGGTTGTTCTGGATATTTATTATTAAACATAGCACATACCTCTTGTTGAGTTCGCATCTTATTGCGAAAACCAATTAACATAAGAACTTCAATCTTTTGTTTTATAGATAAACGCATTTTTAATGTATCAACAAGCAAATTTTGAATAATTAAACTGGTACTACACTTCACAAGTGTCACTGTCATTAGTGAGTATTAAAGAGTAGCTTACTGAGTTATTATCACAACTTTTTACATCTGACAAATGTTTACAATAATGATAACCAAGTATGCCGATTTTAATTGTAAAATTATGGTATCTTCCAAATAATTAATTTCCGAACACAAGTATGATCTGTTTTTGAAATCGTCTTGAAATTTGCAATCTAAAAAAATAAAATATACAGTGCGTGCTATTTAAAAAAATTGTCGATGACATCGTTACTCACAAATGGTTTACCCTGTATATTTAATTATGTAAAAATGAATGTATTCCATACTATATGTACAAACTGTATAGTAAGTATGTACCCAAAAATAGAGGCGTGACTATGAGTAGCCTTTAATTTAATTATTCTGGAGTAATTTATAAGTGTATTAATTTCTCTGTATGTTGTCAGACTTGAAGAAACAAATAAAGAAAACTGATATTTTTTATCATATAATTTCTTCTTTTTTGGTAATTCAAATTATTTAAATTTTCGGGTTTGAAGGGACAACGCTGTAAATTTTAACCGGTTGGCAGCATGGACATTTGCTTTATATATATGTACATGAAAAGTTAGTATTATCAACGTTTGAGTCAGCCAAAAAATTGTCAAAATCGAAAATTAGATAATTCTGATAACCTCCAAAACGTTGCCGGTTTACCACTTAGTTAAAGGGGAAAACTGTAAGTCATTGATATTTAATTTTTTTTAATACAGAAGGAGCTGTCTGGAAGATTTTCTATTTGGTATGAAAAAAATTGTTAAAGTTTTTGCGCGTTCGCAAAGAAATTATTTCAAATGTGAAAAACTTTGGTTCATTTCACAACAGCGTATATGTAATTCTATTATCTCAACAAGGAACTACCTAATCGTTTCGATTTTCCCACAGAAAATTTTTAAAACATAAAATTCATCTAAAAAAAGTATTTTTTCACTTAACTCAACTTCCTTAATTGTATTACTATAAAAATATTTCTGGGATCATAGAGAACAGGTATTGAATTTAATAAATTATTTATTTTCTTTTTGTTCCAGGTGTGACAAATCCGCATGGCCTGCCGTCGCAGCCAGCACCACAAGCAGCAGCTCAGCAGCAAGCAGCAGCAGTGGCAGCCGCAGCCAAGTCAACATGGTCAAGACGTTCCAGGCCTATTTGCCTCAATGTCATCGCACATATTCGTGCATCCATTGTCGGGCCCATTTAGCCAATCACGACGAACTCATTTCTAAGGTAATAGAAAAAACTGGGAATATTCTTTATTTATATCAGCACCGGGATAGAAAAATAGTGAGACGATTAACAAAATTAATTCATTGAATTGTTCACTTTTGTAGTGGGTAGTTTTGGACTTTGAATGAATCTTTTTAATTCAACTAAAATGGTTACTTTAATATAGAATAAATTAAATGTCGTAAATGAGAGTGTGTACTAAGTCTGTCTCCGTTAAATTTATCTGGATTCATAAAATATTCTATATTCGTCTCCTGTACAAAATTACCACCTACGGTCTGTTCAAAAATTGTATTTCTAGGTAAATTTCAATTGAAGAGTGCATGTAGATCGGGGTTTTTGATTCCAGTTAAAATGAATGTATAATTTAAAATCTACCAGGAATAATCAATGACATTTGTTTAAAATAAAACATTTATTTAAATATGGCAGATTCAAAATATATTTTTATGTTTCTACGAACTACACTCTTTTGGAATCGTGAGTAATCCACCATAAAATTTTCTGGCACAATTTCTGGATGCCTTGAAGTCTTATTCAGCTGGAGAACCCGGTATATTTATTTTAAACGATGATTAAGCACACGTTAGTTGACTACTGGTAAAAGCTGAAGTTAGGCTGAATTAGCCTAAAAGTTTCTGAGAACTTTTTATTAGAAAATACGCCGCTCGTAGTTTTTCCATCGTATATAAACATGAAATTAATTATAATGATTTTTTCTACCCTTACTTTACGGAATCTATTCATTATCAATATAAATGATAATATATACTTATCTTAAAATTCCATGATTTCTGAAAACTTTTTAAATATTCTCATGACAATTGTTTCACCTTTTGACATTGTCAGAAAAGATTAAAGAAATTGACATACACTACACATACAGACTTGATTTTGTAATATAGATGTTCTAACCAATAATATTTTTCTTCTTTTAATACATTTGATTATTATATATTTATTACATAAGGCAACCTAATAAAGATAAAGTTCCCAGGTTTATATGTTCGTTTAGTACACTAGACTGAGGATATCGTAGATATGTCTTTATTTCAAATTTTTACAAAAAACAAGTTCTAGATTCTTATCGCATATATGAAGAATTTTCTTTGTTGCTTCCATTTTTCTATTAAGTGAAGATTTGTGTTTAATGTCAATGCATAATATGACTTATCTTTTTAATCTATAAGATCGCAACTGTTCACTATATCTGATTTCAACATTTCTAAGGGTCTGGCTAATATAGATAGCATTACAATCCGGACAATGTAACTTATAAGTATCTGACTTTTTTAAATTAGAATATATAATTTTTAATATTTGAAATATCAAAAATAAATTGTCCTGATTGTAAGGCTATCTATATTGGCCAGACCCATAGAAATTTTGAAATTAGCTATAGTGAACACTTACGATCTTAGAGATAAAACACCTCATTAACAATGAACATAAACCTACACTTAACAGAACAATGGAGGCAATAATGGAAATTTTTTTAAATTAAGTCTGTATGTGTAATGCCTGCCATTTTCTTTAATCTTATTTGACGATGCCAAAAGGTGAAACAGTTGTCTTAAGAATATTTAGAAAGTTTTTGGAAAATCGTGTAATTTTAAGATAAGTATATTTTTTATATTTTTCATTAATAATGAAAATAATAGCTTAGTGTTAATATATATGGTAAGTGATAAGTAATGAAATAAATTGTAACAGTTCAGAAAGGAAAAATAATATGTTATTTAATAATAATAGCTAAGATTGCTCCTTTTTGAGCTAAAGGGTGTAGAAGTTGGAAAAATATTATATATCTTTTTTTAATAAAACAGCTATTTTTCTAGATACAAACCTTGATATTTTACACAAGACAATTTGTATCATTTTACAACATTCGTAAAATTTACTTCAAAAAGATTATTCTACTAGAAATGAATTTTGTTAATGGTCAAGAAGGAAACAAAGTAATGACCCGACATTTCTGAATAAAATTCTTTTCACCTCGAAGTTAATAATTTTAAGTTAAATAAAGTATAATATTTTATACATAAATGACAAGGTATTTCAAATCCAATATTTAAGTTGTAAATTAATGATTTTCCACAAATTTACAACCGATTTCTTCTGTTCACTATGGTAACATTTGTGAATTAGCTAAAACTTGTACTAATTCTTATTTGTTACTAAAAATTAAAAAAGGCTGATTTATTAAATTAAATGTTATTGTCCCATCTTCAACATTGTACAGCTCAGAATGGAGCGATCTTATACCCATTATTGTTAAATATAGAGAAGGTTTTCCATAAATCTCAAATGTGGTATGTAGGATTAAACAAAATAAAACTAAATCTTTACCATAAAAACTTTAATTGAAAAAAATACAACTAGTTTCGACTGTGATCAGTCATCATCAGGTGTAAAAATAATACTTATAAGCGAAACAATCATAAACTTTTTTTATTTTTATATATATATATATGGAAGAGACGTCTTTATACACGTGATCCACTTTGTTGATTCTCTCACTGGTCTCTACCTTTAATATTGGTTGTACGACTTGTGTGTCCACCTAGTTTTTTTTTGGTTTAATTGATAAATATGATTATTTTGCCTTTTAAACGTACTGTTACAATTTATACCGTTCCTTACAACTCACGCTGTATGAAGTGTACTCCATTATTTTTATTTTTCCTCTAGAAACTCGATCTAATTAAATTATGTAAAATTATTTACTCGCCCTAACGAACGCATTAATTAAGAAGCTTTTTAAAAGCCGAGTCGCAAATGCGCTATGTTCCAGATTACGCCATTGTTGTTGTCTCTACCTAGGTCAAAAGAATGTTTTGTTGACAGTGTTAAGGTGCCTATTAAGGTTAATAAACCGCGTTTTATGAATACATTGCACATCCTGGCCGAAACTAATACGCACTGGAATAATCCAAACTCGATAAACTAATTCAGTAATCCAGTTTATGTTTTACGGTTGTAAACGTTAATTAGGCTTAATCGACAAAATAATTATAAATGTAGTTATTAACACATTAAACAAATTCTTTAAATGACCTTGGTTAAAGGAATGGAGATTATTAAAAGTTGATTTCGAAATTATATATCGTATTTCAAAAATGGTAACCATTTTTTTTGTCTTCATTTAATAACGGAATTAGGTTTTTGACTCGAATTTTATTAGTGTCACTAAGAAAAAACTATTTAAATGTTTGATGTACGTCTATGTGAATATCTTAGACACGTCCACAAACTCCATAAAATAACTTTTATTTTAAAATAGAGCATTGAAAGTCGTTTGGAGGTACCAATGACGAATTTCTCTCACTGTTATTAACAACTCTAACTCTATTTCTGTAGAAAAGAAAATGGTGTGTTTCCCATCTCGAGGGAATTATAAAAGTCGAAACCTATCTCACTTCCTTTTCTATTCTGCCAAACTAAATAAAATTATTAAACTTTATGTAGTGCATATAAATAAAATAAACATTGACAGACATAATCCTTACACATAAATCCATCAGTGGCAAAATGTAATATCTTACCAGCCCAGTTTCATAAAAGATGTGTCATATTATTTAATTGAGCTACATGGATTATTTACACATTAGCCATAAATATTTTTTTTAATTTTTAGTTTTTTGCGTGAAAATTTGTACAAGTAATAAGAAACTTAAAATTGAAAAATTGGTTTATTTTGAATAACAACTCGAAAAAATTTGGAATATTTTTTTGTGCTCTAGCAGATTCGTCATTTGGGTAAAATCGTCTATGGATGTTAGCCATTTTTTTAGCAAAAAAATTTTTTCACTACCGTAAAGAGTAATAAATTTCCCACATTTGCAAAATTGAGGTATAACTCGAAAATTTTTTTGTTAGAATGAAAAATATTCCGCTTTTGAAAAAATGTTTCCCGAGTTGTAAAAATAACTTCATCTCAATTTTTGAAAATATTTTGGAAAATATATTACTCTTTTATCATGGTGAAAAAATATTTTGGCTAAAAAATGGAAAACGTGCCATCCATAAACAATTTTTGTATGAACGTAGTGCTGGAAGAATGAGAGAATATTCCACTTTTAAACATTTTTCCCAAGTTATAAAAAACAATTTCATCTCGATTTTTAGAAACGTTCTGGTAAATTTATTAGTCTTTACGATGGAGGAAAAATATTTTTACAAAAAAATAGCAAACATACCATCCATAGACGAGGCAATATTCTAGTTTTTTTAAACTTGTTATTCAAAATAGACGAATATTCCAGTTAGGTTTTTTTAAATTTAACCTATTGTTCTATCAAACTTTCTTAAGGATTCTTATTTTTTTATAAAAATTAAAAAATGTTAATAATTTTTTTTATTCTATTTCAAAGAAAAATTAAAAACTATTTAAACTTAATTAAGTTAGTCATAAAACCTTTGAAATTTTTTAGGAATACATTGTTTTCTCTCTTGCAGATGATTAAAATTGTCATTTTTTAGTTTTAATGATTAATTTTTTTTGTTTGAAAGCTTTGAAATCCTTAACTTCCAGGTCACCAATTTTGAATCCAGATTGAATTTAAATATAGTCCTTCAAGCTTGAAAAATTTTTGAAAATGATATAATTTTGGTAGATCATAGTGTATGGGCTACGTTTTACTGGGTGTTCATCTTTCTATGTCACTTAGTACAATATCAGTGTCACATATCCAAATGGGGTATAATGATTTCCCTGAATCAACATAAAGTAGATCGTATCATTACCATTTATTTCTATAAATTATCATGTCTTTTATTAAGCACATAAAAAATGGCAGACACTTCCCACTTCGCTTCCTGCTTCCCGACTTAGAAGTTATTTGTTCAGAACTAACACAATGGCGACTTACAAGTTTGTTTTATCTCCTCTAGAAGTCTTTATTTAGTGTTTATCAGAAACCGTCAACGTGATAACAGCGCATGCATCTCAGTGTTACCAAGAACTAAAGTAGATAAAAATTTTCCACAAATATCCGATAAGCGAGGTTTTATTTAGCCATGAGCGATATTCAGATTGATATATGCGAAATATGCACATATGTATGGAATAAATTCATTTTTAAAGTTATTGTAAACTTTGGGGAAAAATCTGAAACAGGTCGATTTTTATTCATATTTTTATTTATTGTACAAAAATATTATCCCCCCCTTTCACCCCCTCTGAATTATGACAACCCCCCTGAAAATTTTTAATAAGAAAAGGGGTCGGATGATTACTCTTTTGAAAGGGATTTTAATTCTCTGTTCAGCAACATACAGGGTTTTAAATTTGGTGCATTCATAACTGAGAAATAATATAAATACAAATACAAATAATTCGTATCCTAACCAAGTTCTATACAAGAAGAACGACATACTCTTCTTTTAAAAATTATTTTCTGGGTAAAAAAATATTTTCACAAATGTTGAATATTCTGTTTTCTCTTGAATAGTGATGGTTTTCTTTTAATAAAAAAAAATGAAAAATGT
The DNA here is from genome assembly GCA_951812935.1 of Hermaeophaga mercurialis. Lineage (NCBI taxonomy): Eukaryota > Metazoa > Arthropoda > Insecta > Coleoptera > Chrysomelidae > Hermaeophaga > Hermaeophaga mercurialis. The sequence goes on along the minus strand of OX638359.1, from coordinate 41,907,024 downwards.
CCCTTCTATAAAAAATGCATGACTAAACAACGTGGTATACATGAACAATGACATATTCACATTCTCAAAATTATTATTAGAATAAGAAAAATCGTTTTCACAAATATTGTGAAAAATCAGTTTTCTCACAAATGGTGAAAGTTTCCTATACAGATTCACGACATAGTTTCTTTTTAGAAATTTAGTTTCGTCTCGAATGGTGAAGATAAAAAAATGGAAAACGCACCTCCTTTAAACAATAATCTCTTTTTAGAAATTATTTTCTGGGTTTAAAAAATACCTCTATTTAATTATCTCAAATGTCTATGGAAAATTTAGTTTCTTTTAAACCGGTAAAGATATATTCTTTTGAAATTTTTTATCAATTATTTGATATAAACTAAAACCCATTGGACAGTTTTCGACAAAAAAAATAGTAAAAATTTATTTCTAACGTATAAATATGTTTTTTTAAATCTCAATCTGATATTTCTTCCTGAATTGAAGAATTTTATATAATACGTTCGTAAAGAAGTTAGACCCCATTGTTCGCTAATGCCTCTTAAGGGGTCTTTAAGGAATTACTCCTAAGGGAATCACGTTAGTAGTTAAAAATCAATCTAATGAATTTATTTTTTCTGTAATTACCAGGAATTTCTTTAAAATTTTCATTATTATATTTAAAAAAATCAAGAGTAAGTCAAGAGGTAATATTTGTTTTTATAAATTTTATAAAAAAAGAAGCAAAAAAGTTGTTCCTCAGTGCCATCCCTGGTGGGGATCGAACCCACGACCTTTGGATTAGAAGTCCAACGCGCTATCCGCTGCGCTACAGGGACTGATACTTTATATTTTTACCAAGACGTACATAAGCAGAACATGATACCACGTACTTTAAAAATAAATACTAATAGAATATTAACCAAGCAAAGATTAAGTAATTAATCCTTATCGGAGTTTATTTAGTAAGGAGATGTTCCTATTTTGAGTAAAACTAATATAAATCGAATTTGCGTTTACTCGTTATTACAATTCTCCCAGAAGTTCATTTTTGCTAAAATTTTATACAACAGTTTTTTCCTGTACATTTTGCCTAAAATACATTTATGGCAAGCAGTGTTGCCACATCATAATAAAGGTTACCATTTTACCGAAATATCTGTGCGAAGTAGATGGGCTGAATTCACATTTTCAAAACTTCGCTCGATAGCGATACAGGCGTAATTTTATGCATAGAATTCAGCTACTAAGTTGGTAGATGCAGAATCCTCTGTGAACCGAAGTTGGAGTGTCGGTTCTTAAGGTAGGGATGTTACAACGTTGCCGAATCGTATGTTGGTCACCGTAACATCTTAACAAAATTACACAGGCTGTAGGTTTTACTGCCTTAGTGTTTGTTTCATTATAACCAAATCTACAAATATATCAGTTTCAATCAAATACCAAACCACAGACGAAAGATGATCGCAGTTTCTAAAAGTTATTGAGCTTTAAATTTTATAAAAAAAAACGCCACATAAATAGAATAAAAAAATACTATTTTGGTAGTGGTTAGTGATACTTGTCAACGTTACAAAGTTTTATTTATTTCACATAAAACATCATACATTTATTTTGGTGTTATAAATTTATGTTTTCAAATATTAGTAATGTAGAAACATTGTAAGGAGTAAAGATACTCAAGTAAGTTATTAAATTGTAGTTGAGAAACTCGTTGAAATGCAAAGAACAACACTTATCAAATGTAATATCTAGTAATAAATTAAATTAATTATTATTAATAAATTTAGCCTTATGCACTATAGTTTTATTATGTAATTGACTGTTTGTAAATACTCTCAAGGCAACTTTATAACATATTTGAATTTCTTTAAAGAATATGATTATAAAATTGTAGGTAAGGTTCACACCACGTATTTATCCATTTACCTTTATTTAAATTAATACGGCCATTGTGTTGTAATTAGCCTCTTAGTACTCAATAAAATTAAAATTTTAAATACACTGTTCTTTAAGACCCATTGTATACAAAACGATAACATTTTTATCGTAAAAAATATGCCTTCAGTTAATGGCTAAAGTGAATAAAACGCAGCAAAAGCTTTTACTTCCATATTTGTAAGAAACTGTTTTAACGTTTCGTAAGGTCTTTGATACAAGCTTGTTAGCAAATACATAACATATGTTGGATCCACTATTATTTAATCCGTATGAGGAAATACCTATATTTTTGTGTTTGAAAACGAAGTTGTTTAAAACCTAACAAAATAAAAGACATACATTAGAATACAAAATTAAAAACAATTCAGCATTTGTAACCCAATAAGTGAATCACTGGCGTGTCGGTTTTAATTAAATATAATTTTTCGAAGTTATTAAACCATAATATAGTCATACTTTCCCTCGTTTATAATTGCTCAATAATGAGATGATAATAATAGTTTTTATTCCCATGTATATTTTACACAATCGAAAAAAATGTCATAAACAATTTTTCAAATTATAATTGCACTTCGTTAACTATAGAAAGCATATTTGTGTAATGTGTTTGCTTTTGTCATATCTATAATCCACTTATTATCGCATAATATCGAGTTACTTCCTGATAGAGAAGTAGGTCATACTCGCTTTACCTCAGTTTATGATAAACTACACTAATGCAATATGAATGATATACGTACCTATACAAGTTCCGATTCGGTATTGACCTTCGCTGTGTCATTGTATAAATATTACAATGCGCTTAAAACAAACAGACGCCTCATTAAAACGAATTATTTTTTCCCGCGTTTTCACTGAACTCATTTGTTTAACCTATATCTAACTCAAACCAGATGTGATGCAACTTACTACCAGGGCTATGCAATTTTTTTAATAACTGATCAGGATTTTCAATTAAAATAGAAAAAAATAAATACCCTGTATGTAATAAAGGAACTCAATTTGATTTCAAATGGGAGGGGGGAATTCTTGAAAGTGGGTAGTAGAAAAGGGTGAGTAAAAAACTTTCCTTTAAAGTTCACACATTTTAAACAAGTAAAACCAATAATCAATTCTTTTGTTACACCTCGTATACGCTCCAGAAAATTCCACATACAAAATTCTCACGATTCACCCTTTCCATACAAAGTTTGTAAAAAGTTGATTGAAAATCAAAGTAGAAATTGTTAATTTGAATACAAAAAAGTACATTCGTTAATAAGTTTAGTTTAAAGGGAGTTATTAAATGACTTATAACAAGTGTATTTGTATTTATATAAAATTTGCATCGCAATAAACTGTTTAGCATAAATATTGTTGGAATAAAGAAGATTTATTTCTTACTAATAATGTATTATTATTTTTTATTGAAGAAAAGTCACATAGAATTTATAAATAAATATAAAAATAAAAAGTATATAGTTAACCCAAAGAAATAATTGTTCCTACATATATAAATTTCTACACTCATATTAATCTTTACATTGTTAAAATCTTATTTCATGTATTGGCATATCCCCTGTTACACTGGGTTGATTTAAATTTAGAAAAAGGTGTGGTTTAAAACAACAAAACAAAAAATTAAAAATATTAGCAACATTCAACAAAATTCACTAATTCTTAACTATTATAAACCAAGTGCTCTCTAACAGTTCCGTTATTGTTATTATATTCCTAAGTTTGTGTAAACCAAATTAATTCCGTCATATATTATTAGAAATGCAGTAGCATTTTATCACTGAATTCTAACCCAAAATAAGAAAAGTAAAACACAAAGAAATAAGGGTGAAGAAGCATGAAAATCAATAACCATATTTATAAGATTTATAAATAAATTCAATCAAAAAATGAAGCATTAATTAATTTATCAAAATGATTTATGTAAATTATTTTTTATTTTTTTTCAGTCGTTCCAAGGTAGCCAAGGTCGAGCTTATCTATTCAATTCTGTGTAAGTATTATTTTAATCAAACACAAAAGAATATATTTATCATCGATAACAATCTGATTATTATTACCAATACCTTTTAAAATATAGAATAAATGATATTATTGAGTCTTGTACATTTCGTTTTTCAAAGAACCTCAATTAATATATCGGAGATTAATATTGAATCCTGCAAAAGGCAAAATTAAAACCAGTACCAAACAGAAAAATTTAGCTACTTACATTTATAAAAATGGAAATATTTTGATAAATAAAAACTTTTTTAATACACACAATTTAAATTAACTTTTCATTTCCCGGCTTTAATCAAGTATTAAAGTTGATTGAATTTTATTAAATATTTATGTAATATACAGTGTGTATTCAAAGTACCTTCCGTCAATTCGATGGGTGATTATTCTGTGGCTAATTTGAACTTTTCAGTTTGATTATGTTATGTTATTTATAATAAAGAAAATTATATTTAAAAACTATAATTTCAACTCATCTGTTTGGGATAACGTCTAATAGTTTTGCTCTTTTTTTCAGTGTCAATGTAGGTTGTGGTCCTGCTGAAGAACGCGTCCTTTTAACAGGTCTTCATGCAGTTGCAGATATTTATTGTGAATGCTGTAAAACCACCCTAGGTTGGAAATATGTAAGTTATTAATATAAAGGTTTTACTTTAGTCTACAATCTTGTTACCTAGTATATTTCACTCTTATTAGCTGGATTAAATTTTAATTTTTTTCTAGGAACATGCCTTCGAGTCCAGTCAGAAATACAAAGAAGGAAAATTCATAATCGAACTAGCGCATATGATCAAAGAAAATGGTTGGGACTGACAGTACTGAAAACCTTCGAAAGTGATATATTCGAAATGCCACCAAAGGCTTCGTTCTTGAAAAAAGACAAACAGACCATGTGTTATAGACTAACACTAAACAGTAATTTTTGTTTTTTGGACTGGACCTAAACCCAGTTAACTGCGAGAAATTTACTTAGTTTATTTAAAATCGAAAAAAACTGTTTTTCTCATAATAGATAACAGTGGTGCGATTCGTATTGGATGTTGTGAATAAAAATATGACCGTTGTAATCCGCTTTTGATAGTAAGGCACTCTATTTCTTCAGTCTCAACAGTTTTCACCTCCTCTCTCCACTTTAGGGAACAATGTGCAATGTGCAATCGTTAAACGTTTAACTTAACAAAACCTCGAAGCTCTTTACAAAGCATTCTGTGTTAGAAAAGGAAACTGTATCTGTGGTAACGCATCTGAGATAAAAAAAAATGTATAAAAGAATGTATTCAACTGTAAGGTATCCTCTCTCTTGAATATAGTCCCATAATTAATTGTATGAACATATATTGGCCCATTTTGTAACATTCTTATGCGATAATCATTGTAAATGTCAAAAAGAGCCAATTCAAACTAATTCAAAACTTTAATTAATCTAAAATTGTGACCAAAAAATATAAATTGTGACTTTGAAAAGTTGATATTTGTGCAAGAAAAATGTAGGACTTTTTCCAGAGGTAGGATTTTAGGTGCTATGGGCACTCGTCAAATTAAAGAGACTTTCTTAACACGGCAAATCGTTTATGCTGTGTGTTCATCAAAAGAACAGAACTGACAGTGTATGTCACATATTTATTTTTATGAATTGTATCATTGGTTTTCGAGTTAAAAGGCAAGGCTCAATGATGCATCCTGACTCGATTAAATCACAACTAATGGATATTTTTTTGTGGACATGATCTCACCAAATCTGTCAACTTGATGTTCATATTAGAAAAGTTAAATATCAGATACTTGCGTTTCTCAAGTTTGCTAAATTACTTAAATTATATTGTATTAAAATCCATCGATATAGAAGGGAAGGAGGATGATATAAGGCTTCTTTTTCTAACAAAAAATTAGGATCAGTGGGCGTGTCTTATAATCCAACTAAAATGGTCGCTTTGCCAGAATCGTATTTTACACAGTTTAAATTGCAAGCAATGCACTTAATTTATAATTTGACAGAAAGAACAAGTATTTTCAAGCTTATATTGAGGCTTTGATATACTTATTTTAGGCGTTTTCGTTTATTAATATTGCTATTGCAACTACATTGTACACATCAAACTATAATCTGTTGTTTCTTATAAAAAGTACATGGTCAAAATAAACAAAAAACGTTAAAAAATTATTTTGACACGACTATAGACGCAATGACAGGAAAATCCAACAAATATGGTGAACGTAAATCCTACTAACGTAACACCCCCTCTCATCTCTTCTATGTTGATGATTAAATCATAAACATTACATTTGGTTTTGAAAATAATTTGAATATTTTATCTTCAAATCACTAATGTACCAAAAGTTTATTTGGTCAAACGCTAATAATATTAAAATAATAATTATACAAATACCATGTCCTAATAAAATAATATTACAAAAATTAATAAAAAAGATGTCCCTTAAAAAATGTATATACATAAACTGCTAATCTATTTAACGCTTAAAGGTCCAAAACTATACTTTTCAAACTGTTAACTTCAATTTTCACTGGACATTTTTGGACTTTGCAGTATCCTGTACCTGTGAAGTTGACATCAGATATTTGAACATGCAAATAAGTAGAAAAGTGTCTGGAAAGGCCAGTTTTGGTGTTTTAAGATTTTGTCAGAATAGCCATTTGCGCAAATAACGCTTTATATGTTATTTATTTTGAGATTTTAATACTTTGGTATTTCGGGTTAATTTTATATTTAATATCTTCAAAGGTCTGATAGCTATTTAAAAAATGCTTTCAAAATGTGTCAAATTTTCCCGCGATTTCATCAAAATTTTTAGGGTAAAACCAATCTTTAATCTGATATTGACTTCTTCACTACTTACATCCATACTCGTCACTTATTCGTCATAACATTAGATTAAAAGCAAAAAATTGTAAACTTGCAAAGATGTAATGGTGTATGAATTTCATGTTGACTTGTTTTTTTATTATTTCGTTTTATCTTCTTATCAGTTTTATGATGAGAATAGCTACTTTTTAAGTTAATGAACTCGTGTATTTCTATCTTATTGATGTTAGCAACAAGTATTGATTCAATAGTTAATTAACGATGGAAAAAAGTAATTTCACCATTTAAAATGTTTTTGATTAAAAAAAAATGGAAACAAATTGGATTTGGCAAACGGAAACAAATCTTGTTTTTATATTAAAAATCAGTAAATATATGTTTTTTAGAATTTTCTCAACAGCGAAATTTTTTATTGTGGAATTACATTTATTTTCATCTGACAGACCACATTTTAGAAACTATTAAAATATGATATACTCCATGTACTGGGTACTGTATTTTAATTAAAAAATGTCTGTTTATCAATACTTTTAACCTATATCGGATATTTAAAATCTATTTAAACTGTTTAGTAATCATTTGATGTTCTCCAACTAATAAAATGGTCAATACTAATTACTGGGAATTATAGGACATTCACGTTTATTCCTATTGGTAACAATTATACAGTTGGATCCAATCTTAATCACCAACTTAAATGCAGCAGCTAGTATTTTCTAAATACATCATATTTATTGTATTCGTTGTGTGATTTTGAATGAGACACGCTGTATAAAATATTTTAATTTTGTGATAGTTTATTTGTGATATATTGTTTTTAGTAAAAATTGCATATTAACAAATAGCTCAACTTGACAAGTCATATTTTGTTGTACAAAACGATATTTGTGCGTAATAAAGAGATGGACTAAAAAATATATTTTGAAATAGATGAAAAAGAGGCAAAATTATATTTTTCTACTACTGAACTGAGAATGGTAAGTCAAAGATGAGCTTTTATTGGGTTTTAAAATAGAACCATTTATTTAATTTTTATTATCTATGAAGTTCGCAGTTTTATGTTTACTTCTCAATGTTGCTTTTGACATGGGAATTTCGGGATTCTTATGTGTCACATTTCTGCCATTAATGTCCGAATGTAGTGTGCCTCATAAGATCCAAAAAACCTGTATATAAATAAAAATAATATGCAATTTATCTAAACGGTTTAGTTTAGTTAGTTTGGATAAACCTATACTGTAAGACGATTTACTTTTAACTATGAAAACCAACATTAGTGAGTAAGATCACGCGGTCAACCACATCGTTCTTCATTCATACTGCCAGTAGATTGTAGACATTTGTCGTATTTGTCAACTGTCAATGCCACTTGACTTGTCATCCTGCAATAGCTTAAATTTAAAATTTTATTTTAAACTACATTAACGGTGGCTACAGATTCACATCTTCTTCTATAAAAAGAATTTTTGACTTTAATTCTTAATGGCAAAAAGTCGTTGGCAGTTAATTATGAATCCATATTCATATTAATATTAAAATATTTTGTATTGATTTCAGTTTTTAGGAAATATGTAGTTTTATAGCTCCCCACGTTAATGGATTGTATTTATTAATGAGTTAAGGACTTTTGTTTTTGTAACTCATGCGGAATTTACATAATAAACGTAATTAAATAAGTTTTGGTTTTTATTTGTTCCAACCGTTAAGAAATCTAAGACTCATTTTATTTTATTAATTTATAATTTAATAAATTTAATTTATAATTTAATAAAATTAATTTATACTTTAATAAAATAACAGCTTTACAAAAGCCCTTCTACTATAAAAAAAACTTTTAAAATTGAAAAATATTTAAGTAGCACAGTATACAAGTCACAAGTTTTTCTGATATAATTAAAAATGTGTATATTTCAGTGATAAAGTTTTGAAATCAGTATTCAAAAACCTTAAATGAGGTATCACGATATAAGCTTTCCCATTTTAAAAATATTGAAGGTATTTGACTCTCATGTGAAGATGTACAATGAAAGACTCGAAATTTGTATCCACATCACGTTATGATTTTAAAAATCGAATTTTTCTGCGTATTATCCATAAATTATTTGCAGATTACAAGAAATTTAATTTAAAAAATGGAGAATTATGTGTCGTTATCTGTTCCACATGTTACATAATAAATATTTAAAAAAACACTATGGTTCTTCGATTATTGATGCAAAGAGACTAGCCGTTCGTTTGACATGTTCTGTACTGAAATACTACAAGGAGGTATTACTAATTTCACGTATTAAAGCTACAGCCTATAAGAATTTTTTTCCGTGCGAACGAACCATATACGATTAGTCGCTTTGCATCAATATTGGAAATACCATACAATCCCTAAGTATTTTCCGCAAATTGCATATTATTTAAAAAATATAAGACTGATTTTTTTAACTTTCGACTATTTGTCTGATGTCTGAGGAAAGTTAGGTATTTCTCTCGAACGTCAAATAGTTAAAAGTTTAACACAAAAAATCCCTTGGTATATCCCAGAGGTGGGGAACCTTTTTACCATTAGAGGCCACATTTAAATTAGGCAGCAATAAGAGAGGCCGCATAAGCTGATTGACCTAAGAAAGTGACTTTTGTGAAATTATTATAGTTTTTCTATAGATTTAACAATTTATTGCATTATATAGAAAAAATAAAATATAATACTACAAAATTTTAAATATAATATACATATAAAATAATATAAAAATATTATAAAAAAATACAATAAAAAATATTTTTTTATTCACTAAGTTAGTGACTTATTTGGCTTTGTTTTTTGTTTGACAGTAATTGTATATTTGGATCAAGCTTCGTAACACACAGCTTTAATTGATCCTCTAAATGTGCATCTGTAATTTGCGTTCTTAAATTTGTTTTTATTTTTGACATGAGAGAAAATGTTGTCTCGCAACAGTAGGTACTTCCGAAGCAGGAAAGTAAACGGCGAGCATGTTCTCCAAGGCATGGATATTCAACAGCATTTTTCCAGATTTCTATGGGATCCTTTTTAGCGTTAAAAAGGGATTTGATGATACTATCTTCCCCTAAATCAATTAACTCCATTTGTAGTTCTGCAGGAGCCTCGGATATATCTATTAAATGTGGTTCAAATGCCAGTTTCATAGCAGGAGTGTGCTCGTCAAAATCAGAAAATCTATTAGTATACTCTTCTATTAAACAATCCAAGACACCTACATATTCATCGAATATTTTATTTTCACAGTTCTGCTCATTTAACATTTTAGCTAGCTCCGGGAAGTGTTGTGCAGATATTTCCGATCGACAAAGCAATGTTTTGAAAAATGATAATTTTTTTCTAAACGCTTGGATCTTTTGCCACATTTCATAAATATACCTCGTTTCACCTTGCAGGCAAATATTTAAATTGCTTTGTTTTGTCATCATATCAGACAAAAATGCAAGGTTTCTGAGAAATACTTCATCTGATAGATCACATTGTTTTCCTTGTTCTTGATAAAAGTTTAAAATTTGTCGTCGTAAAGACAAAACTTTTATCAAAACCTGACCTGTTGATAGCCAGCGAACCTTGCAGTAGTATGGTAGGTCAACACTATACGTTTCCTCATCTAAAGAGAGCATCTGCCGAAATTCACGATGACGCATTGCATTTACGCGAATATAGTTGACAATGGCAATGGTTCTATCCAAAGTGTCTTGCAAAATGGTAGATTTTGCTGATGCAAAATGCAGTGAAATGATATCAATTTTTTCAAGTTTAAGTTTTCCTTTTTTAACAAAGCAACGAATCCTTCTTTTTTGCCTCTCATGGAAGGTGCGCCATCGGTGCAGACACTGACTAAATTACTGACATTCAATTGTAATTTATTACATACTTCTTTGAAGTTTTCGAAAATATCGGCTCCGCGAGTTCTTCCAGTTAGTGTACCCAACGCAAGTAGTTCTTCGTAACATTGAAAATCTTTAGTTATAGCACGAATAAAATATAAAACTTGTGCCGAATCTGTTTTATCAGTGCTTTCATCTAAAGCAATTGAAAAATAAACATCTTCATTTTGTATAATTGTATGAAGTTGCTCTGTTACATTTTGCGCTAATTCGTGCTGTCGATCTGTTACAGTTCTTCTTGAAAGAGGTAATTGTTTGTATTTGTCGACATTTCTTGGATCTAACATACTCACTGCTTCAACAATACATTCTTTAATTATTTCAATGTCACTAAATGGTTTGCCCCTTTTTCCAAGTATATGTGCTATTTTATACGTAACAGCAACTGCAGCGGAATTTTGATTTACAAAGGCACTAAAAGATGCCTGCTGATGATGCTTCTCATTTTTCAACTTTTGAAGTGCAGCTTTTCGTGATTCACCTTCTAAAGCGAAATATTTATGTTCTTTATGAGTCAAATAGTGTTTATTTGCATTCGCTTTTTTTAAAGTATTTAAAACTGTATTGCACAACAAACACATCATTTTATCTTTCTCAGCAGTAAAGAAAAAATCTAACTCCCATTCTACATTAAATGTTCTGTTTTCATCACCTAATTTTCTTCTCTTACTATTTGACATGATGGATAAAAAAACGAATATCAAATAATATCTTTAACAAAGTGTATACTTTCTAGAATTACAATAAAACCGTGTAACTGTTATAAGCACGCACTGTTAACTACAGTTTGCTGAAGATCGCGACAGGGAAGCGTTGAGAGATGCGAGTCAGAGAAGCCAAAGCAAGGTGTGACACTCAAATGGGAGATCTGAAACGAACTCTACCATTTTGTACAAGGTGGCAAAGGGCCGCACAAGAACCTCGCGGAGGCCGCATGCGGCCTCGAGGCCTCAGGTTCCCCACCTATGTATATCCTATCGTCATAAATAGTAGATCTTTAACCAACTAACCTAAAGACAAGAAATGCGTCAAAATTATAAATATATTAAGAAAAATCGTGATTTAATAACAATAATAAACGGAGTACTAAAATTAAATATTTCTATTTTTTACCTTTAAAAAATTATAATGCCCCAATAATGCGTTTTGTTAGTGTGTTACCTTACACACTTGTGCACTAAAGTTAAACTTTAGTAGTAAAAAAATGGTGATTTACTGGATAAGTGTGTAAAGTTTTAACCAATTGGAATCCAATAACTGAAATGTCACTTTATTCAAGAATAATTGCATTCAATAAATTTTCTACTACAATGGCACTAATCTTAAAATTCTAGTAACAATAAAGACATATTATTTTATGTACTAGTGCATAGAGTAATTTCAAAATTATAAGAAAAGTCTGAAATCTGCTTAGGTCTTCTTAATTTTCCTAAATTTGCAATTTAAAATCGATAATGGTGCACCATCTTCACACCCTACAAGTATTGCGTAAAGTCGATATTCTTAATCAGAGAGACAACTGTAAACGCCTTTTTTAAAAGTGAACAATTGAAAACTACTATCGGTTTTAAATTCCGTGATTATGGAAATAGAGCAAATAGGAAGTGTGCAATTTTATAAAATACCCGAACTTCTGAAAGATTAAGGAAATTACCTCAAAACAATGTAAAAGTTGAGTTTAACTACTAGTTAAAACTAAATCATATTTCCTTTAAATCTTCAGTAAAAAAGATTATTTAGTTTTCAGACACTCTTAAATAGAGATTAATTAACATTATTGATAATGTAAATTTTCTTCTAACGTAGTGTAACATGGACAGTGAGAAAAAAATAAACCAACATTCAAAATAAACACAACTAAAAGCTAAATCGTAGATACCTAATAACAAAGAAAAGTATGCCAAATGGCCCTTCTTTTACATTAATTTTAAAACCTACGTTTATTTCTCTGAAGCAATTCCCAAAGGTTATATTTTTTAAATCTGCTTATTTTGACGTCGGGATTCTACTAGTGTCTAGTACAATTAATTATGGAATACACTGTACATTGTTTTTAATAACAAATAAAAAACGTGTATATTTCAAAAGTTTATTAAGAATTTGACCATAGAAAAAATAATTTAATAAATCTGTTTGAACATAATTTGAGGTATAGACAATAATGGAATGAATATGATACATAAATGCACAATGACTGAGAAACAACTCATGAAATATCAAAATTTTCACATGAAAAATTATTTCATGATAGAGGAAAATTAAAAATGCAACCTTCTAACAAGCAAGTCCAGTAAAATCATGAGAGTACTTTTCAAAAAGAATAACATAGACTTTAATATAGCTGTAAGTACATATTTAAATAATTGTAAACAATTAAGAGCGATTTCAACAAACACTTTTTTTACACAGGACACACTGGTTGGCAGCTTGTGATATGATTTGTTTCAGACTTTTAAAAACATTTTAAAAACGAATCAATTCAGACGTTCTTTACAGAACTAGACTTTAACAACGCTCTAACACAAAAAACAAAAAATATAAGTAAATATATAAAAAATATCTTGTATAATGACTAGGAACAAATTATTGACAGTAAATTGATATAAAGTAAAGTATAAAGTTGAAATTGATTTACCATTTTTAAGTAAAAACTGAAAATTATGATTGAAATAAATTTTCACTTTTAAAATTTGATACGATTGTTTTTTCTTGATTTTTTAAGGATTATTTTAATAAACTAGCTATTTTGCTATATAATCAACAAATTTTTAACTATTTCTGAAAAATATTTTTTCTAAAGGGACAAATGCACTTATCACGATTTTTTGTTAAAAAGTTGTTGATATAACCAACGATTTTTTGAAATTTAACTAATCTCGTGCCACCGAGAACCTAATTTCCTTCTATATTTATTATTTACTAATTTAAAATTAATATCATCTTCACTATTTTCTATTATTTATATTTCTGCGTTTTATTTTGTATATAAATCTACACATCAGACTGTAGGGAGATCCCAGATCATAAATAACATTAAAACTTAAAAACGCATTTTTATTAAAAAATACTGGTTGTTTGACTATCATTGTATATCGTAATTTAGAGGCATTTATTTTTCAAATAAAAAATACTTTATATAGAATTTCGATTGAATTTTTAAGTTTTTAACATTCTTTAAGATAGAATCTATCCCACCGATTGACAAATATATTTAGTCTTCCGCCACTTTCCAGTTTAACAATTTACCTGTTTCATACAACTCGGCCAACGCCTCACCTACTTTGTTTTTCTCTTCTAGTTGCTTGTATTTTTTATACAGCTGGAGCGCGGCCCGAGCGTCTTCAACAGAATCATGGGTCTCTGACTGAATTTTGATACCTTTATAATAAAAATTAAAAACAACATTAATCAGACATTATATAATAATAATAATAGAATAATAGAAAAAGTCAGTCAGGCAACTAGGCCTGTCCAGGTACTTTTTGAAACTCTCAGCCTTCCCAACTTTATATATAGCTATAGACTTCGTGAAAGTACAGAGCAAAGTAGCTCTGCGACAATGTAACTTCCCCACATTGAAGAGGTCTCATTGACATAAGTTATTTTTAAAAAATTTAATCATAGAGATTGTGGGTACACCGCATTTGTAAAAGATAATTCTATGGCAATATTAATTTTTCCAAAAAGTTTTACTACACTAATTACTCAAATGCAAAAAAAATTAAAAAATGCTTATGAAGCGCATACCCAAAAAATGCCAAGCCAAAAATCGGAGAGACACCATTCTATGATGAGGTAAATGGAATAATTGCACAGTATCCACAACTTGTTCAGGCGGAATGACTAAATTTATAACCCTAAAAATAAAAAAAAACAGCAACAAGAAATAAAAACCTAGCAAAGAAAAATTCAAAATTGTATTACTTTTAGAGAGGTGGACTTACCTAAAATCATTTTTGAGGCCATGACCAACAAAAATAACTCCACTATCTATCAGATATCTCAATTTTTTATAAGTAGATTTCAGAGTGGTTAGATGCTTTGAGCTGAAATTAGCGTCTAAGTCCCCGGGTTTAATACCCGAAAATTTCGTTAAGTAATCAACAACCTGTTCTTGAGTTGAAATGTAGTCATCTATAAATGGTGTACATTCCAAAGGACCGCTCCTAAAAGAATAGTTTGTCGACATTTAAGTTAAATAGTTTCAAACAATAAATGTAGTGTAAGGTGAAAACCTTACCCTCTAATGCATGTAATTCTAGCAACAGACATCTGAGAAGGTTTTATAGTTGACATTTTTCCATCACTTCTTAGCTCAGCTTCCTCTTGATTCAATGTAACAAATTCTGCGTCCATAGCAACCAAATAGCCTGGTTGCAAAATTTCGTTATCATATAGAGGAGTGAAAGATGATCCTCGAGAATTAGCGCCCCCAGTTATCGAGGTATCTTCCGTCAAAACTTCCTACAATGTGATACTTTCAATTTAACCCTAGAAAGGGTACTGTGATTTTTACGCATACGCAAGATATTTTTTGTTGTACCTCAGCCTCCCTAAATGTTTGATGTTAGCAGTGCTCTTTCCTTTTAGGGATTAAGCTACTGTGTCAAGTGTTCGTGTGTTTTCGATGTTCCTATTTTTGTCAATTATTGTCCAATATAATCAACTGTATAAATTTTAGTTATAAGTTGATATCTCGGTTATATTTATGTAAGTAATTTTTAGGCATAAATACCTTTAAACATCATATTATTTTATATTTTTTTCGTAAATAAGGTTTACAACGGCCGTTTTATGCAAGGTTTTTTTATATTACTGTAAAGAAAAGAAAATGGGTAGGTGAAGCTGCTTACAAATGAAGAAATTCCGGAGGCACTTTCTGATGAAGATATTTAAGACGGTGATGTTAGTACAGAATATCTATCTCAATCGGAAGATTCAAGTTTATTTTAAATTGTCTAAGGTTTGATGACAAAGAAACATGAACTGCGCGAGGAGAAATAACCAAATTATTTTATCTGGGAAAAACTTCTGAAAATTATAGGACCAACTTCAAACCTGGCAGCCATTTAGAATGTACATTCCTACTAAATCCAACAAATATTTAATCAAGATTATCATGTCTTGTGATAGCGGAGCAACTTAAATGTTAGATGCCATTGTTTACCTTATAAAAATAAGTATGCCGTTTTAAATAGCTGGTGGAGAACATTTTGTTCTTGAAATTTTGAAAAATAATGTAAAGGGTACTAATCGATACACTACTTTAGAAAACAGGTTTGTTCAATGTATCTTGCATGAATAAATAACAACAGTTGGTTGGCACTAGAAAAAATAAGCCCCAGTTGCCAAAACTATAATTTCTAATTTCAGAACACAGTCGCATCCACTTTATTCATATTTTATACAGATAAAATGACAAAATATTTTTTATTGGTTCAATTTTTTTACTAGACTGCAATAACATTAGGATATAGAATGGTGTGAAGTATAGTTATTATTACCATTATAAAGAAAAACAGACTTACCCTTGATAACTGTTGTTTAACTTCTGTAGTATTCTTCAAAACCTGATGAGATGAATAATAAAGTACACAGGGTATTTTCCAGTCCAAACTAAACCAAGTAGCTTCATGAGATGAAACGGGACTTATACTGAAATCGTTAAAAAGGTACCATTTTTGTTCCGAGTTTTCCTTATCTTTTTCTTTTAAATAAGAATCAGGTACACATATTAAAGACACCAAGTTTCGTTTTTCAGGCATTGATTGGTCATTTATATAGCAAACTACAGCTGTGAGATCATATTTCTTTATAATATCAGTTTCTTCATGAGGAGAGATATCCTGTAAAACATAATTTTTACAAAACCCAAATTAACAATATCATCACAAAATCATGTTTCACATCGCTTATAAGACGTAATCTAGTTGTTCTAAAACTCCATTAACCGATTAGTGAGTTTAAGAATAATTATAAATTGGGCGACCTCAGTACCAAAACGATGCTTTCCAAACAAATTATTTATTTTACATACTCATTTCCTAGTTCAGATTTGTCACAAGTGATTTAAGCCTTAGACGAAACTAATAATCAAATCACTATTACTGAAAAATGAAAATTTAAAGTATATTGGAAAATTAAATATTTTTTAAATAAGAAACTATAACGGTATTTATCTAAATTTTGATTAGAGACAAATTTTTAGGAAAAATTGTACTCGTTTCTACACGGAGTTCATTTACCTTTAGAGATTTAATCCAACACTTTTCAATACCTTCCAACCCTTCAAAAAAAATAGCAACTATTGAAACGGATATGAAAACAAAAAGAAATCTGATCTGATCAATTAACTGGAATCATAATTTGTGGTTTTGACGGCTCTTTGGCCTCGGATTATAATGATGTATTGAAGTTTCATCTGCACTTATAAAACGCAACAAAAAATCTTTTCCTTTGCTTTTGAATATGTTTAAACATTACTGAGAAATGGTCTTTTGAACTTGCTTTTGGTCGATTGTTAAGAGACGCGGCACCCACCTGGCACTAAGCTTTGGTAATGTCCACATATTTGTTAGGTGAAAAGCGTGCTATTGTGTGAACAACCCAGATTTCATATGTTTCATATTAAGAAGAAGATTCATCATGAACTTCGTTTAACTCATGCCGATCTGACCCTGTTTATGCCTTAAGAAAATAACTAAAGCTGACCAGACAATGACTATATATAGAAAATATAAATTAAAAAAAAATAGGTCTGCATTTTTCTGCACATTAATGATGTTATTTAATGTAATGTCTCCTATTCGCTAATATGAACTTAGCCACAAATATAAACGAATTTAACAGGTTTGTGTTTCTTAGAAAAGTATGGATTATTGGTATCGTGAATAAAATTTATTCTAATTTGTGAGCCAACAATTTAAAAAGTAGGCGATTGATAATTATATTTAATTATTTACAGTATGTTTAAGGTCACCTGCTATTTTTAGTTAAATTAAAAATAACATTTAGTATATAAAGATAGAAAATTGTAATGAAATTAACCCAAATTTGGCATATTTTTTTCTTATATATAGGCTAGTCTTCCCATCTTATCCTTTTTTAAACCTATATCGAATTAATTTTCCAAGATATATGTTTTGGTTGATCTTTGGCGTGTAAATATAGTTTGCCATGTTTTTTCATTGTAAAATTCACCATAAACACAAACCTGAAATAGTGTTTACCTCTTTCTCTTCTTCAATCTTCTTTACTTCTAATTCATCTTTCCTTAGAACCAATTCTACTTTATGAGGTAGCCAATTATTGCTGCAATAGAGATTCTTGGATGGAGGTGCAGGAACTGCATTATCAAAACTATGTCTAAACCTGCATCCAGGCCTGGAACAGTGGTCTCCGTACCTACATGGCTTTGAAGAACCTAATAGAGATGTGGGGGTTACAGATCGATTGTTTACATCAATGTTTGATACTTTAGCAACGACTTTGTCCATTTGAGTCTGCCAAAATTGTTTGTGTTGTGCATTGTGAAGGCCTGTGTTGATTGACAGTATATTAGGCAGAGACTGAAAAGGAAAAAATCGGTATAGAAATCCAACCATAAACATAATGCAACGAAATTTTTTAGTAACTAGGCAATTTTTTTACCTGTAAAACCCTGTGTTGGGATGTTGGAGAAAATTTTGAACAGTTTTCACACCATGCAGGAGTAGTTTGTTGGGGACAAAGAGACCTCTTCAAAATATCACAAAAACTCCACTCATCCTTATCGGATTCAAGAGATGGATATATCAAATTGCAAGCGAGAAAAATTGACTCTTTCCTGACCTGAAAAGATATATTTTGGAATATGTTTATTTCTAATTAATGAAAAAAGTACCTCATTTCCACATTTAAGGCATGTATTTAATTGCATCTGAGTAGTTCCAAAAAATTGGCTAATTTCAGAAAGATCTTCCCGTTTTTCTTCTTCCATTTTGATTTCCACTTCTAGAAAATATAATAAAAAAGAACACTTGATTTACATAATTACAAATAAGGATTTTATCTATATTCACCTGCCGTTTTCTTTTCTTTTATTTTTTCGCCGGAAATACTGGGAAAATCAGTTTCTTTGTAAATAAACAACTTTCTATTGCCTTTTCTCTCTTCTTTCCTTTTAGTTTCAGACAACTCAACGTGCATTTGGTGTAAAATGAACCTATTCCAGCTCTAAAAAATATCTGTAAAAATCATTTGTAACAACGCAAGAACAGATAAATTGACAAATTATGTTTACCAGGACATACTTTAAAAAACTAAATTTAAGGAAAAATTGTACAAGAGATTAGAAGACAAAAATATATATTTGTTATATTCAATATACTTACTTGAATTAAAGCAGAGAGTTCTATTTTTTGTTTAGCATCTGGATGAAGATCACTTAGTATTAAACTAAGAGCTGATGCCTCAGGTACAGTTCTAAAAGCTCTAAGAAAATTTCCAGGTTGGCAAGGCTGATTTTGGGATGATGTGGTTAACATATGAAAAAGAAATCCCAGTTCACAGGAAAGACAGAATTCTTTTTTACACAAATGAGACAGAAGAGCTGCCCTTAGGGCTTCGGTGAAATGTAAAACCTAAAAATAATGAGAAATTGTACAAAATATTTTAAATGAAAATTGTAATGATGAACTATAAGTATTTTATATTTCAAATTTGATAGTCAACACAAGTATTTACTTTACCTGTAACATACTGTTACAATATGAATTAGGCAGAGTAGCTTCCAATCCAGAGAAGCCTGTTTTATTGTAGTGATCAAATTGAAAGTCGTCTGTTCCCATTTTATTGTATTTAACATCAACTTTTCGATACCGTTTTGGTATAGCAATAAAGATACCATTTTCTTCATGGTGTTTTGGACTTTTATTCAGAAGTGAATAGTTATTGGAAAAACCATTTTGTGAAAAATCATAGGGCACCTAAAATATTACATTATAATAAATTCGTACATTTAAATATTTTAATTACTTTACCTACTCAAATGAAAATAATAAAGGGAGTTAAGATACATGAAATGAATAGTGAAATTGAAAATAAAAATTTTTTATTATTTTTTGTAACAGACAAATTCTCAACAAGTTTAGCCTAAATATAATGATCACGCAGTCTAAAAATAATAAATACTATTGGATAATAAATATCTGAAACTTCTTATGTCATGTTTAATCAGTCTCTATACGCCAAAATGACGATCAGCTGATAAGATTATTAAAATTTCCAATAAAAAGTTACAAACTTAATAATAAAAAGTTACAAACTTAATAAGAAAAAGTTACAAACTTAATAAGAATAGTATAACATTTTAATAAAAATAAACAGGTTTTAACTTATCGAGTCTCACTTGATTTCTCCTCATTGTCTTTGGATTTGGTGCGTATCCAATTGGACCTTGCATTTTCATTGAAGAAAGAATTTCAGGATCAATACCTACGGGTTTTCTATAAAAAATATTCAGTTGATATTCATGTTTATATATTAAATTTTTAAAAAACTCTACCTGTACATTTTCTGTATAAGGTGTGGTGGCCAATCAGATGCTAAAGGTATTTCTGGAGGTACAATAGGCATTGGAATAACAGAAAGTGGTGTATTGTAATCATCAATACTAAAACTTGGATAAACACTAGGAGTATCAGGCATTTCACATGGTCTTGAATATGTATTAACCACAGGTTCTGTGGAATTAGAATGCGAAAATACATGAATGTGCCCTGAACTATCTCCACATGCCATAATTTGGCTACTTGTTGATATATCAAAGGTCAGACACATTGCACCTAAAATGAAAATTTATTTTTTGTCTCTTAAGACAACATAAAATTGTCAATTCAGAGAAACTTTGTTATTAAATATTTACCAGGATTTTCCATTTGAAAAAGGCACAATTTTGGTTCAGCTAATGCTATTGTGTCTAGTAATTGTATCTGTCCTATAACAGACACAACTGCTAGTCTGGAAGAAATTGACGGCACAAATTTTAAAAAGAACGGATCTAAAACGGTTTGCATAGGAGACACAGCTCTTAACATTCTTAGGTCATAAACCATCAAAAATCTGTCAACAGCTAATGCATTGTGTCTAAAAAATATTTATATAAGAACTTTAAAATTGTAAAAATTTATCTGTTTTAAGACAAATAGAAATTTTAAAGTTTTTTAATATCTTTACCTATTGCTGAAACCACAAGTTACTAGTAAATTGCCTTGTACATCGAAATCACTAAGACTTCCAGTATGCGTTTCAATACTGTGTTCAATATTTAAAGAGTTAGGATCTCTTAGGTCTATGCGCCCTAATGCATTGCCAGCACAAACAAACCTACTATGGGGTCTCAACATAACACAACCTTCACCTACATCAGTCTAAAAGATATTAAAAATATAATTTTTAATTATAATAAAACTAAAATTTTGTGCTCTCCTAGTATTTAAAAAAACTCATTGTGCCTTTCCAGATTAAAGTTTAAAAACTTTTGTTTATTTTGGCAAGACCTTTGACAAATATAATTGTAATATATGACAAGAAGCTGTAAGGTAAGACTGTAAGGTGTATTGTAGTAACTCATTTTATAACTTACAATTATAGTTTCTTTTCCGACATTTAAATTGAAATCTATTAATTTTTCTTGATGACTACCTAGCAAGAATCTGCTTGAAGACATTTGTAAAATACATTGCATTTCAGTCATATTAGCCGAACTAAAAAAATTAAATGTAATCAGATGATTTTACCAGATAATAAAATTAGTTTTTTCTTATACAAAATTTAGCAACAGTAAAAATCAGAGTAATAGTTTTATTTACCTATGAGTATAAACTGGTATCCCTCTTCTTATTTGATACCTTAAAGAACTAGCTGTCAAAGCAAGTATACCATCATCTACTGTAAGAATTTGCCTTATTTCTTCTGTGGCATGTATTTGAAAAGATGTATATTTTGAGAGACCTGGTGCGATGTAAGATGTAACATGACCCTGGGAAAAAAAACTAATTTTGGAGAGCATAAATAAATTTTTACATAGTTCTTGATTAAATATTAAAATAATAGCCGATAAAATTGTATTTATTACTACTCGACTTTTTGCTATTCTCAGTGAAGCAAATTTCGAAACTGCATGTTTAGAAATTGCTTATTAAAACATGCAAACATTTATAACAACGATTATGGAGTAATTCTAATCCGTTTGCTCTACTTTAAATAAAAAAATAAAAGAATATGAAAAAATAAGTTTTTCTTACTCCCTGATTTCCCATCCATAAGAGTTCTTCATGCTTATCAAAAGTTAAGGCAGAAACACCGAATCTGTCGCCACCATCCGCTAAAATACAATGTGTCTGTACATAATCCCCTTCTATTCCAACTAGACCTGGATTTTCTGGGGCGCCCACTACGGCTAACTAAAAAATTTTATTCAAAAAAATGTAAAATATCATTGAAATAAAATAGTATTTTCCATACCCCGGTATTATCGAAATACATGATTTTCGGCTATTGAGCACGGATTTTACAGACGGTTTTCATAGTTATTTTCTAAAGAAAGAAATTAAAGCCATGTTTACCAAACACAATCTAAATTGGTAATGTAAAAAGCAACAGATGGAACAATATAAATATTGTTTTTATATTCGATGATAGGTTGACGGTTGACTAACTACTTAACAAATTCTTACATCTTGCTGTCAATCTCAAAAATTTGTTCTTTTACCACAGGTATCGGAGGTTCTGTATTGTGTGTCTTTGTTTATACTTAATAACTGACAAGGATAGAAAGAGGTTCAGAGCTCTTGTTGTATTCGAGACATCTATCAACGAAAACCAGAAACTTTACATTTGTTTTTGAATATTTTAGAATCTTTTGGTAAATGCGCATAAATTTAAATTAATCTAAGAAAAATATTACTTTTTAATGTTCGTCGTAAGTAAACAATCAAGATTATTTTGTTGATTAAATTTTGACGATGGAAATAATTGCTATTTGTTGTACATTTACTGGCCTGTTTTTGTTAACAAATAAAAGAAAAAAATTCTTATTTTATTTTTACAAAATATTTTAATATAAATAATAAACATTTCGTTTAAACATAATTTAATAAATATCAACACATGAATATATGAATACAACAATATACGTACATACAACATATATATTTTTAACTATGATATAGAATTAAATAACATTGATTCTTGAATTATTAAAAAATATAATAGAATGTATGTGTTATACAGGGAGTATAATTGGAAAAGGTAAATATTCATACGGCTAATAGAGTACACCAATGCGGTTCTAGATATGCCACATATTTGACTTTGTAACCAATATATATATATATATATGTATATATATATAAGGGATTCAACGTGCATGCTCCTCTTGTTCACATATAGAATTGATTTCTCCTCTTATTTTAGATGAATAAATAACTTTAATGAATTTTTAGAACTGGATATAATTTTAACAAGCGACAATCCTTTTAACGTATATCGTCTATTTTGATATATCTTTACAATATTAATTAAAATGTCAAAAATATATATTGTCAAATTAATCAGCTAAATAGCTAAACTTTATTAATTGGAATTTTCATATTTTTTTATAAAAGTATATACGAATAGTTTAAATAATGATATAAATAATAATTTAATGTCTGTGCGCACTCTACTTTTCCTTCTAGTAAACTAATACATATGAAATTTTATTTTTGGCACATAAACTACAATTACAATGCGTATATATAAAAATTATTCAAGATATTTCACATAACATTTCTTGGGTTAATAAGTGCTTAGGATAGATATTTTAATCACATAAAGTGGGAAATACTTTAACTGATTTCAAAATCTTCAGTAAGATACACAAACTATAATTTTACGAAAAAATATAGCTGTAATTGAAAAATACTTTTCGAATGAAGGAAATTTGGAACAGACGGTATATACATATATCTACTGAGCACTTATTTCCAAGAACATTTTCCTCTTACCCATCATCAGTCGTGGTTGTCACTCCTACATATTACAAAAATACAATAAATTTGCACATCCTTATATTTTTAAAATTAAAAAGGTGCACATACTAAAAAAGTTCAAAATAAATTATTCACATTTTTTTAGTCGTGTGTATGTGGTTCCGCACCAATTTTTTTTACAATACAAGACAACCTGAAAACCAAAATAATGACCAAGAAAAACGAAATTAAAGAAATAAAAATGAAAGAAATGTAGAATGTAATTAAAACTCTAAATAACGGAAAGGCATCCAAATATTACTTTATATATTAAATTAAGCTTGGCACAAGGAAAAAATACCGGAAGAATGTCTACTAGCATTAATAACACTTAAACATTTAAGAAAGGAAACCAAAAAATATATAATAGACTAAAATCAATATTACAACTACAGTTATCAGAATCGCAAAGTGGATTTAGACCTGAAGGCAATAATAAAAATAATGAACCAAAAAAAAAGACAATTACAAAATAAAAATCTCTACCAAGCTTTTCTAGACCTAGAAAAACTTTTTGACACAGTCGCCGGAATAAAAGTATGGAACGGTTTGATAAAATTAAAAGAAAATAACGAAACAATAAGAATTATATCCAAGATATTTACATCAATTATAACATTATTATATAACAAGAAATAATCAAAAGGGTTTAAAACAGAGATGGGAATAAGACAAGGCGGAGGACTAAGACCAACTGCACAACCCTGTTCAATGTTTATATGTACAATATTATGAAATAATGCGTAGTAAACTCAAAGGGATGTTTACAGAATATAAAAACTTAGAAAGAGTAGAAATAACAGATGGACTTTTACAGATGATGTGGTATTATTAGCAAGAAATGAGGAACAACTACAAGAAAATCTAAATATGTGGAAAAAAACAATGGATGATAAAGGCATAAGAATAAACACATCTAAAACCAAAATATTGACAATAGAAGACCAGAATATTCAAAATAAAATCGGCAACATTAAAGCTAAACAATTAAAAGAATTTAAATATCTAAGAGTAAAACTAGAACAAAACTGGAAAACAAGAAGGTGAAATTAACAAAAGGGTAGAAAAGGCAATAAAGCTTTACTATGCTGTGAACAAAAAATAATTTAATAAAGAAAGTATATCAAATCAAACAAAAAATTAAGGTTTTTAACACTATATACAGACTGGTGCTTTTATATAAATGCGAGTTGTGTATCCTACTGAAGATACTTGTATTAGAAATAATTCACAGTTTACAAATTTAAAATAGCCTAATACTTTCCAAGAGATGCTGACCTTGAATTTTAATTTTTTTTAGGTAAACTTCAAAAAATAATTATTGTTAAATAGAGGGTGTTTTATTGGGAAAGGTAAATATTTAACCGATTCTTCAAATAAGCAAACGGATTTTGAAAATGTTGTTATCCCAAGAACAGAATAGTTTTCTATTTTTTTGTCAATCCGAACCTGGATTTTTCTTGTGATTATTAAATGTCTTATTTGAACTACGAATGAAAAACATTTATAACCAACATCAAAAAAATATACTGGGTGGTTCGAGAGAAAAATAATCCCAGAAAGAAGATAGTAATGATCCCAGGAAGAAATTAGCAAAATACATAAAACTATATATATATATATATATATATATATATATATACATATATATATATATATATATATAAAGAGGGGGTAAATATATTTATTTATTATACGCATATTAATAAATTTCAATCTACTGGGCATTAATTTAATAAATTTTACGTCTAGTTTTATGAGATAATAGTATAGAGCAAAGTTAAGATGTCAACTATTTTAAAATTAAATATGAAAAGCGTATTTTGAATATTTACAAATACATATAGAATTTAAAACATACAATACATTTTAAATATATCGCATGTTACAAATTTATTTACCACATATTTTTTAATACCTACTCATACATCATCAGTCTTTTACCATTCTTCTACCAATCGTCTTTTCAGAATCTATATTTTTAAATTTGCTTTATCAAAAGATAAGCTCGTTTCAATTTTATTAAATGTAAATGCTGAATAGATTATAATAGCACAGCCGTCTTGGAGAGTGATATTTCAAAGTTTCATTATTATTTTTCTGTATAAATATATTTTAAAACAATTTAGTGATTAATAAAATTGCCTAACGAAAACATTGCTGGAATATTTTTGTCAATCACATCACTAGCGAAGTTAGTGAATAAAGAAATTCTTGATATAAAAATAGAGTTATATCTCTTGTTTTATTGATTTTTTAGTTGCATGTCTTAAATAGTCGAATATAAGATGCATTATTTCATCAGTATAATGGTACTACCAAGAAAACTGAAATAAAATTTCCTCCACAACTAATCCCGTTATAATTCAATGTCTGTGCGCACGTCTACCTCTTCCATGATATCGTCTTTCAGGAGAATCCTCCAGAGCCATTCTCACCAAAGACATTCCTCTTCCATCCAAAGAAATTCCCCTGGTTTCTACAATAAGTTGTTGTCTACCATCCGAAACTATCGAGTGTCTTCTGCCGCCTTCAAGTACTGCTGCCGGTCTACCATCGACAACTGGCACGAATCGGGTGGTCTGCATGGAGAGTCTTCTTCTTGGTATAGGACTACCCAAAATAGGGACACTACTTGAACTGGGTCCTACAGGGAAAGAGCATTGTCGGTGAAGTGGGGTGGGTTTGTGGTCTGAAAATATGTCAGAAAAAGGTAAATGTAAAATTAAGTTTCCGTGGTTATAGATATAAATAATACACATTTTTTTGAGAAAGTATCAGAGATAACTTAGAGATGTATTTAATATATAAGATGAGTTATACTTGTCTTGAACTCTCATAGTATTTCAAAGCTATTTTTAAATATCTTTCTCTGACCAGGTTTCGTTACATCACATTTTCAAAGAGTGACAGGTTTCTTATAAGTGTACTTGACTTCATACCATAAACTTTTCAACCAATCATTATCAAAAAATATGTACAGTATGATTCCTTGTTAATTATTTTATAGGTATCCAGTTCAAAAGGTAACCTAAAATAACTGAATTTCCCAGGTATAATTGTTCATTCAGTACTATATACTGAGGACATTTTAGATATTTCTTGATTTCAAATTCCTCCAAAAAACCTAGTTCTTCTTTGTTGTCATTTATATGAAGTTCCTCCACTGTTACTTCAATTGTGTTGTTATGTCTAGGTTTGCATTTAGTGTCAGTGAGGTATTTTGCGTTATGTGACTTATCTGGTTGTTTTAAGTGTTCACTGTACCTTATTTCAAAATTTCTAAGGGTCTGGCCAAGGTAGATGGCATTACAATTTAGTTTATCTATAAAAATATTTGCCAAAATTGGTGATGGTATAGCACTGAATGAACAATTAAACCTGGGAATTCAATTTTTTTAGATTACCTTTTGGACTAAGTACCTATATAATACTAACAACATTTTTTAGGAAAAGAATATTATATTTAAAACATATTATAGCAAGAAATCATACTGTAATATTGCTGAATGGTTTGTATGTTTATGATATGAAGTAAAGTACGCTTATAAGAAATCTGTCAATCTTATAGCATTCTTTGAAAATGCCATTTAGCGAAACCTGGTCAGAGAAAGATATTTAAAAATACATAGCTTTGAAATACTGTGGAAATTCAAGATATGTATCTATAATTTATCTGTTATATTTATTATGGATAAATTTCAGAATGTAAAGGTTGAAACAATTAATTTAGAGATGTATTTATTACAGAAAAGAGTCATTTGTACCAATTTTAATTACGTTACATTTGCTAAATCTTAGTATTGTTATTACGTTAAAGTTTAAATAATTTATAATAATTATAAAGTCAGTTCTAACGGACTTTTTTGAAAGAAGAAATATGAAAAAGTTTACAAAAGCTGTTCAAAAATTAAAAACCAATCTTAATCTCTATTTGCATTAATATTTAATATTTATTATATAGGAAACTATTAACATCAACCAAAATTCTGATAAATTTTATGTTTTTAAAATAAATTTTAATTGATATTTTACATTTTACAAATTACAATATTAAAGTGGTACAAACTAACATTAGTTTTTGTGCAAAAATAATCAATCTTTGGTAACACTGGATGCAATCTTACATAAAGCAAATTTATATACACAGTGACAAATAAATAATAGGCTGTATACAAAATGATATATTTTTCTATTTATATATCTTATTCAATAATGTTCAACTATATTATAGCATCCCAAATAACATACACATATACGCACGAAGTAAAATATGCACGCAAGAGTATAAGAGAAGAATGAAATACATTGAATAACTAACTACGCTGAAAAAACAATTTTTACCATCAACTTCTACACCGACACAAAACACTTAACCACCACATTGCGCTCTACCTTCAATCAAAACGCATTGGTGGTCTGGACACCTTCCTACCCAGTTGTTTCGTGTAAAGGTTCTCCTCAGGGACTTCCAGAAGTGACTCCCGTCTCACCATCTCTTTTCTTTGATGCTTCATCACTGTGAGATCCGCTAAGGAACATTTTCGACTCAAAGAATTTTTCCCGTCTTTTTTTTCAGGTTGCCGCTTGGCCTTGTACAGTTCCAGGAGAGCCGCTCCTAATGATGTCATCAGGATGATTCCCACTGCGTAATTTACTATAGTCGGAACTAAAAAAATGTCAGAAATAGAGTTACAACATCGCATATAATTGGTGAAAGAGGGAGGGGAGGGAGTGGAGACTAGAGCAAAAAATTGAAGTTGAAGTTAATAGTCAAACGTCTTCTTTAAGATCGATATCTTTACCTTTTGCTTCTATTTTTGATGTATTTCTGACTAGTCTTTTAGGAATCTTGTGCTTTTCAATATTGTTAAAATCTTCAGGGATACAAAAAGCAGATTTTTCGATCAATTCCTCGCAAATTTCTTCTAAGATTACTATTATATAGCTTCTAGGGCACGTTGGTTCTTGAATTCTGATTTTTGGTTTCTTAATAACTGAGTTAGTCTACAACAAAAACTGATTTACAATTGTGTACTTATTAATGTAGATAAAATTATTTTAAGGTGACCTTAAAAACATCTTTTAAATTATTTGTTTACCTCTACTTCGTTATTAAGAAAATTTTCAGTCAAATTTTGTAAAGAATTTTGGGTGGTCTCGTCTATTGTCAAATTTTGAATTTGGTCGTTTTCGGTCTGGTTTGTGCCATTTCGAGTTCTTACGGAATATTCAGCTAATGGCGCCATAAATATTGCCAAAATAATAATTTTGATTACAGCAAGCACCACGTTGAATTCATCTGAAAAAAAAAATGTGATTATAAACATTAAAGATTTTGTGAAAAATATAGGGAACTTTTCCCACAAATAAAATCAATTATAATTTGACGTTTATAACCATCCTCAAAAATTATTTCATATTATGTTTGTAAATATTTTTTTCTACTTTTGTTATTTAAAGTGACAGAAAATATAAAGAAAATTTTCGTAACTTATAATAAAAAGCAAATTATTTTGTTGCTGGTTACAGAAACTTCGACCTTACATAATTTTGAACCAATGTGATTTCCTAATATTTTGTATTAGAAAATTATTTGGCAAACAATATGTTTATGTTATACATTTCTTCTAGTGTTAGGTGAGTATATATTTACCAAGCAAAATATAAATTAAAAACTACAGTTTATATACGCGTTTAAAAAGTTTCTAGGTATTTGAACTAAATAAAATAAATAATATAATTATACTACCTCCATTTACAGGATTTTCATTATTTCTACCTTCTTGGTTATTCCTATCAGCAGCATCATCATTGGATAACATTTTATTTTTTAATGTGTTTGTATTATTTTATCTCTGTATATTGCGTTGAAATCATGAGATTTCATTTTAGGGATTACGTAGAATGTAGGTAACTGAGATAAATCAATAAATGTGTGCAAGTTAACTTGAAAAGGGAGAGGAAGGAATCAGAGTTTGTTGGAACATAAGGCGCAAGCGTCAGGGTGTTACACAAGGTCTAATACCTTTTCAAAAACTCTACTGCGAAATTTCTTAATTAGTTTTTATCTGGATTGCTTTTCTTTACTTATTTAAGGTCTATATTTTATATGTTTCACTTTGATTTTGCATTTAAATTGTCTTAATATTTTGATTTTTACAAAATTATAACATGTCTTGTATCTCTGATTGTCTTCAGGTGATATCAATTTTTGGAACTATAACGTATTCATCTGTGATTTTTTTACTGAGAAGTGTCAGAGTTTTTAATCCGTTCCTATAACTAAGGCAAACCACTATGTAGTGACATATTTAGTCGCTACCACGTAGCAGGTACTAAATGTGTTGCTTGGGTTGCCATAATAAATATAAATATACATACATATATTGTTAATATATGACTCCTAATTCCCATTAATGGTGCATAGCTTCGCCAACATTATCTAATGTATGTACTTGTTAAAACTTAATTTCATTTATTATTACTCTCACTTTATTCGAAATATTGTACTGCTTTGGGGTAGACAAATTACATACACCGTCGTATTTTTGTGTCCTTTTAAGAGACCCTGTAGATATTTTTACCTTTTTCACAACACCTGCCTGCCAGACGCGATATTATTAATTGTTTAAATATTTGTCATAATGTAATGCATATGTTGTAACCTTTATGCTCGCGATAAGAGCGTAAAGTTGATAACGGCTGACCCATGATAAACTTATGGTTCACCTCAATTTGTATTATGTTTGCTACAACTTACCTGTGTAGATGTTTTTTACTAAACGTATTAAAGTAATTTTGTTATTTGTTTGTGGTGCTATTTTTGCTGCAAAAATATACTCGCATCGTGTCGCTGGTTTACCATTAGTTTAATAGTGTTTTTTATTGGTTATCAGGAATACTAGATAGGAGAAGGTAATTATAAATATAGATTTCCAACTGGAACTACTGGATGCATTATTCAACGAGGTCATAAAAAAACGGACACGAAACTTTGATATGTATTAGGATAGTGGCCATGTATAGTATAGAATGTTACCCTATAATTTTTGTTATATTTCAAATCATGTAATATTTAGGAATGAAATTGTTAAAATAGTTTTCTATGATATTTTTATAGGAATACTTCTATCTATAAATAGAAAAATAGAAATATCAACACATTGACCGCCTCTTCTAATAGTGTATCATTATATAGAAAAATACAATACTTATATATTGTAAGTATAATTAATAATTATTGGGAAATAAAAGCAAGCTTCAAATTGAAAATAAAATAAATATCAGTAAAAAATATTTGGATGGGTCATAGCAAGTTTCAAATTTTCTTTGACTTTAAATGGTTTGGAAAACACACGTACCTACATACATTACATACAATTCGTTGAAGATAAAGAAATACTAATTACATGTCACCATTATGAAATTTGATTAGGTTTTCAACTTTGTAATTCAATCATAAACCATTTCGAATTCTGATCCTTGTTCAGGCATTTCTATTTAAATTTTTTGTATTGGCTAAAACATAATATTTTAAAAATTTTTTCATTAATGTTAATAAAATCATACAAACCGCAGATTAAATGTAAACTAATCAACTTGTGTGACAAAGTCCAATATCTTTCTTAATTTAGAAGTAACTAAAAGAATTTATTTAAAAAATTGACTTAATATTCACATTTCACCAGTAATCTTAGAATTTTTTAAATGTCTTCTAAAATTGCTTCCTCTGTAGGTTCCTCCATTTAGTTCTTTTTTGTCCATTTGATTATTTGGTCTTCAATTTCATTTTTACTACAAAATATTTGTCCAATCTTTTTCCTGAGTATCACATATTAATTTGCCACTTTATCTTTATTTAAGGAGTATGGGACTAAGCTATTTAACTCGAATAGGGATATTTATTACCGTTACAAAAAATAAAACTGAGATCAAATTAAAAGGATGAATACGATATAAATTACAGCAGAAAAAGACCTTTCTAGTTGTATGTTTAAATCTTACTGTTAGACCAAACTAGAAGGACGAACAAAAAATTAAATACAGTTCTAGTTGGATTGGAAATCTTAATGAATCCCAAAAATGTTTTTGTTTAAAATTACAGTTCTTGTACTTGATTTACCTTTTTGAGAAATTTGGAAACGCGTTTTTGACAGATTTCTGCTTCTAAATTTCTTTATATAAATTATATATTTTATATAGGGTGTATAGGTACAACACATTTAACATAAGGTATCGTTTAATAGTTTTTTACATTTTTCTTCGAACTTTTGGGCTGTTGGTCGAAGCTTTTTATTTGTTTACAAAATGATTTTCGATTATTTCCATTGCATAAATTTCCTTTATTTTTCTAAAGCTGATCACTTTCTATATCAAACAACATATGAATCAATACATTTTTTATCTCTTAATATTTATTTGTTTAACACTTACAAACACCCTAAGTACGGTCAAACTTATCAAATTGTCTTTATCTATTATGCTGAGTTTGCAATCAAATCAGACCGATATTATATCCTTCAGTAAATAAACAAGAAAAAGCATAATTCTGTAGATAAATAAATACAGGGTGAACAAAAAAGCTCGCTATATTTTTAATTAATAAACATAAAATATTTGAATAGATTTTTGACTTCGCATTTATATTTTTGAGAATATAGGAAATAGTCGGTTTTTGGAATAAATTTCGGTATTTATTTGGTTATCAACAAGACAATAAAATAGTAGTTTTCTATGTAATTTTTTTAAAAAATATTTAATGTTATTAGATTTTTTGTAGCACCGTGTAGTAAATTTTATTAAACGAATATTTACAAAAGTTATTTATAGGATTGATATATCCGCGGTTAGAATATATGTTTCATTTTCCGTGAAAGGTGTCAGCTATTTCGAAACTGAGACATTTTTAGATTAGGCAGAGCGGAGAGGTCGTCTCAGGTCATGAACGGTTTAACTTTAAGTTTAACTTTAACCTATGTACTCGGCTCGCGACGCTAAATGCTGAAAAATCCAATCCATCCGCTGTAATTTCAGTTTGGGCAGTAGCCGGCCAAAATTTAGTCTATTTTAAACTGATTTCAGAACGCCGATTAAAAATCTGGTTTAGTGGTTGATTTAGTGCTTTACTGAATTAAAAAATAAGTGGAAAGTAAGTGTCGAACCCTCTGAATTAGCTCTTGTAATTTGCAATAACAAAAATTGTCCTGTATTAATAACTTAATGTTGAAATTATAGTCCGGTGTCTGTTTACTTTTTGAGTTGAATGAAGAACCTGAAATTTTATAAAATAAAATAATAAATATTCAAAATGATGATTTGTCTTAAATTTTAGATAGGTAAATAAGACGTACAAAATCAGAGTTTGGAAATGAGTATTTTTTAGAATTTGTATACCTAATTAATAATGGTATAAAACGAAGCAAATAATGTCGAACAGTTCAAATATACCTGCGTAATTTTACACATGTATTCGATAATCTTGTAAACTTTTTGTTATTTTAGTCATTTTCCTGAGATCTGCTTGGATTAGTTCAGCTATTGTAGCTCAGATGTCGCACGGTTTAATAAAATAGTAAAATTATTCAAAAATTGATGAAGGTATTGAACCCTTTTGTTCATTAGAAAGTTTTAGTAATGAGGTGAATAATTTTTCATTTTAAAATTGCTCATTCTTTGAAACCAAATTCCTTTAGTATATGCTTAAGAAAATAAAAAAATACATTCAATCCAGCATTTTTTCCATTATTAAGTTTTTTATATCTTTTAATCCCTAAGAACCAACTAACTTTAAGTACTAAAAGAATGAAGATCGCATTTTACTCCCTGTTTTTTGGGTTTCAGATGGAAACTTCTGATTCAAATAGTGATAAAAAATGTGACAAGTTAGAAGTGCGCTATCATGAGTGCGTGAGTGATTTTGAAGAAGAAGATATTTTAAAACTGGAAGACTCACCAAGAAGAAATGGACTGTTTTCTATAACGGAAAACTTAAAACATCACAAAACCCAAGGTAATTAATTGTAATTTTATCCCTTT
This sequence comes from Hermaeophaga mercurialis, assembly GCA_951812935.1. NCBI lineage: Eukaryota > Metazoa > Arthropoda > Insecta > Coleoptera > Chrysomelidae > Hermaeophaga > Hermaeophaga mercurialis. The sequence goes on along the minus strand of OX638359.1, from coordinate 41,873,291 downwards.
CCTGACACCAAATTGTAATTTTGCACATTTTTGAACGCTGAAGTTAATTGTGATCTTACAATTTTTGATTGAATGACTATTAAAAACTTTGGTGTATTTTATTTATTAAAATTAAACTATATACATAGTTAAATTAGGTTTTAACCAGGTGATACAAACTCTATGGAGCCTCGGTGTAATCTACACTTATATGTATATCAGTTATGGTAACCAAAATGTTTTATTTAAACTGAACCACACTTGTGCTCGAGACTCATTCATTTTGAGAGTTTGTGACATAAAAACAAAAAAAGGTATTAGAAAATAATGAATGTGTTTAGAACTAAGATGATGTGTTCTGGTTCCAGAAAAGGACACCATATTTAAATTGATTCTTAACGAAAGAAATGTACAGAGTATCTGTTCTGACCCGTTACATAATTATAGCTATTCTGGGAATTTCCTAAGTAGACCTACATAAAAAATCAAATTAATTTTTGAGACACTATTAATTAGATATTTTTAATAAAGCTTTAATAAAGACAAATATGATTCATTAATGAGAAACAAAAGTTTGTCGCTCCTCCTAAAATTTTATTTTTGTTCATATTAGAACAAAATTATTATTTGTTGACATAAAAATAACAGTCTAAAGGTTCAAGATGTCAGTTGGGCGCTATTTTGAAATATGTTTTCTTATTGAAAGGGGAGTCAATTAGGTTTATTGATTTTATTCCTTAGTTAACCATCGATTTTAACACATTCAAACGTAAACATTGTTCTCAAAATGTTTATCAACCTATAGCAATAGTTAGTAGTACAATTTTTTGTAATTAAATAGTAATTGTACTCTTATATAAACAGTCCAAATTACGCTAAAAAAACCTTAACCATTCAAAAATTAAAGAGGTCACAACGAACTTTTGGTCATCACAGTATAATATTTATCCGTTTACTTTTTAAAAGCAAGATAGTTGAACATTTGATTTGATAATTTAAATTATTTTTTTTTGTAAAATGAAACTTATATTTCCTACGGAATCAATTTGAAGAATACAGGGTGGTTCAAGGAGGCAGACCAAACTTATAATTTGGATTGTTCATAATAAGATTAAATTTAATTCTGACCTAAATTCCTTAAAAAGAAATACCCTATATAATGTTGCATATTAATTCCTTCAGAGAAAAACCCACAAAAACACGCCCACCATATTCGATACGGTGGCAAATGTTACAGTTGATAAAAGGCATGACGTTCCTTTTATACCTAAAATAAATTATTGGTTTAAGTATTTGGAATAAACTAGACAATAATTATTTATTTTTAAGTCTCTAACATAAATACCAAATAAAGTTAACGACCTGAAACACAACTTGCACTGAAATTAAAATTAGTAATCATTATAAGTAACTTCAACACTTGTAATATAATTAATAATTTTCCTGCTTCTCTAATGTTTCAATGCGAGTGGATAATTCACTCTCTTCAATCAAATTTATCGGCGGTAGAAACAAAATTCTTCAATTAATAGTCAATATTTCATTAAGGTTCCATGGCAAACATACATTTGTTGTTTCCAAACACAGAAATATAATTAAAACAAACGTTAAATGGAAAGATAACTATTCTGACAGAAATTATAAATTAATATGAAGAATGATGAAATTGTGGCCATAACAAATGAATCTAAAATAGGGTGTTACAACCATTCGTCATTAAGATATTTCAATTACAAATTTTAATACATATTTTAATATTTCTCTTTTTGGCTCTTTTGTTCTTTTCTCTTATACTTTTTAAAACATCTCCAATATTTGACAGTCTTCCTTTCTATTTATTTTATTCTTCAACTCACTCTGCTGCTATCTTAATACAACTACTTTGGTCCATGGAAGATATTAGACACTTTATAATCTGACAAATACTTCTTCTTTTTTTTTCCTGTTAATCTTTTTATTTTCTTTCGTATTTCGATTTTTATTATGTACCCTTAACAAACAAACACAACCGAAAATTCTTATAAATTCTCTCCATCTCTGTTATGTTTTCTGTTTTTACTAATCTCTTGGTTTAACTGATGCTTTTTTAATTAATCTCCTTGTTACTTATGTAATATCGTGGGTCGATTCCATCTTTAAGTAGTAAACTTGCTGTTACTGATTTTATGACTTTCGTATTATTAAAGAAATTACGTTTTTTTACAAATTAAAACAATATTGCTCTCATTTTAATATTTCTCTGTTTGGGAATTAATGAAAGGGTGACAATTATGAACAAAAACTTTTTTTTTCACAAAACTATGTTCAATATTCCTGAATACAAATTACAATCATAAACTAATTTTTCCTATCATTTGAAGTGTCAACTTTAGATTTAAGTAATAAAACCTTCTAATGAGATTTAAAATCTGTTACTTAATTTTGAAAACCCTTTGTATTTGTATCTTTTCCTCGTATTTAAAAATTTAAAGAAACAGCTTTGTCACATTATATTATTGATGAAGATATTTTAAAATGAAGGGACATCGAAGAAGGAAATTATCTCAGCAACCGGTCGTTTATCTAGAGTTACCTTTAAGAATACATAAACGGCTAAACAATAATAAATGTTCCTCTAGATCAAGTCTATTCTAAAGTGTATTGTACAATAATTGTTAAATTCATTTAAATAAGACACCGTGTATAAATCCTCTTTCAGTGTTTCTTGGTTGCTTAAATAAAACCCAAAATATTAAAAACAGGAAGGACCGGAGACTATTGACCTGCCTTGGTCAACTCTATTAAAAAAACCTTTTCTTATTCTTCTTTTATATCACTGATCCTTAATTTATATTTTTTTGAGATGTATTGAGAGGTCACCGCAGCATCAGAAGGAAGATTGGTCTTAAAGTAATCTTCACGGTATTCAGTGTTCTGAAAGCACTCATTACCAGAAATGATTCGGCATATTGAGTGCAGGTAGCACAAGGGTCACGGCAACTTTTACTCATCGCTCTGGTCGTGGCGATGTCCATCCACCAGCGGCACTTGTTTCTTTTGCTTTATCTTCAATTTATAGCCCAGTCATTCTCTCATTCTACTTGTATTCATTTAAATTATTTAAAAAAAATCAGGAGCCTGTTCTCTAACAACAGTTGGTATTTTATCATTCTCTCAGACATCTATGATATTTTAACAACATTCTCTTGTAAAATGTACATATTTATTATTTTTTCTTCTAAAGGAGTTGAATCTTCGATTTAGGTCTAAAAATTTGTATAAAAATATTTTCCACTACTATCCTTTTTATACATATGAATTCTTCTCTGTGAGGAAAAATTGCAATTTTTATTACATAGTATAAATTTTAAGTAACGCTGAAAAGAAACATACCTAACATTGTATTAATAATTTGAGCGTACGCCTCTGTGATTCATTGATGGGGTTGGGCGCGGCCAACCCCAGGGTCCGTACAAGAATTGTTTCTGTTCGAAGATGAAGAGAGGTCAGAGGTCACGAGATACAGTGGGCAGAAAACCAGTACGTAGGCAGAAAAAAGTGAACCGTGATTATATCTTTTCATTTCCAATTAAAGTGAGGTGTAATGGACCATTTCAGAGGAATTTTCAATCTCATTTTGAGTTGTTAATTCAGAAAATACATTTAGAATTGAAAAGTATATTTTTTAACTATGACGTATTAATAGAAAATTAGCAGGCCAAATGAAGTGGTACTTCTGGATCTGGCTCAAGCTTTTAATAAAGTGTGTGTAAAAGCTTGATGTTCAAGCTAAACGAATTTTTCCTGAAGAAATGGGTAAAATTGAAGAGCCTTTCTTTCCATTTTTTTAATACAAAATACTAAAGAACTCTTCTGAAACAGTAAAAATATTATCGTACATATCAGATGAAATTTATGTTAGTTTTATACCTTAAACTTTATTAAAAACGCACTTGATTAAATACTTTTATTTTAAAACTGAGAAGTTTCTTGAAAACAATTTAATCTAAAAATACATTCGCCCTCTATTTTCTCTCAATTTGAAGTGTTACCATTTTTTTCGGTCATTTGTCTCATTACTAAGAGTCCTCTATACTTATCTTCTAGGTTGGTTGATGTTTTGCCTAATTTCTCGGTGTATAATTTCTGGTAATTCGATCTACTTTTTTTTTGAATTGTTAGTTCTCGTAATAAACCTTCTTGAAATCTTGGTACATAAATGTGTAATGTTTGAAGAGAAGTTGTACTAGTCACATTGGTAATGTTATTATTCATATTTCTCTGGATAATTTTAATGTTTTTATCCCAATCTCGGTATTCTCGATTTTCTTTGGTTATTTTAATTCCATATTGTTATATTTTTGTTGTTACAAAGTCTTGGAATGTATTTATTAATTCAATTAAAACTTGTTTGTATTAAGTCGTTATTTCTCTCTCTCATCTTAACTTGTTTTTTGATTTAGATTATTTCTGGTTTTATTGGTCTAAGGTATAAAATAATATTTCCTTCATCTAATTTCGTGTCTTGTTTCAGCTCTCTTTATATCTCATAAAAATTTATTACCAGCTAAAAGAGATTTTTGTTTTCAGTAAAAACATTTAGAAAGTCTAGTTTATTGGTAACAAGCACCTCTTTGTTTTTGGTTTCTATAATTTCATTTTTGCTTTTCGTAATTTGCATATTTTTGGAATGGGTCTTCGATTTTACAATACGCCATGTGTGGTTGCCTGTGTACGTTCTTCAGGTCATCAAATCCATGATTTTTACGTCATCAGGTACTATTATTATCTTAATTTCTTCTTCTTCAACATTGTCAACGTATACTTTGGCTTTTTCTACTCCGTAACTCATAACATTGTATTTATTAGAACCTAATCCTTTTAACTCTATTGGCTTTTTCTTTATCAAAATTAGAAAATAAGACTACCCTTGACTTTATTGTGCTGTCTAAACTTCCCGGGTCAATCCATTATTCATATTTATTGCCATTTACTTTAATTTTTTGAGGAACTTGTAAATGTTCACATTTGGGTTTGATGTATTGATTTTAATTTCTGCTGCACGTCTTATAGCTTCAGTAGAGTGTCTTTGTGTATTATTTGTTTTATCATCAATCTGAATTTCATTTCTCTGCGAAGCTCAGTACATCAAATCAAAATTTAAACGATTATATTTGATCTACGTTTAATCCTTGTCTCAGCTGTTCTATTTATTCATGATGTTCAAGCAATAGGATCAATTTTTTACTTGAGTTCTCAGTTCTCTCACAAAAGTTTTCTTGAATTATCACTTATAATACCACTAGTGCCTAAATTATTTCCTGATAATAATTTAGGCACGTGTGGTATTCGGTAAGAAAATTTTACACCATAAAATTTCAAAACTTGAGAGACATGAATTAAAAAATATTTATGCAACTTTTTTAATGACACCGTCGAGTCGTTATGTCATGCGCATATAAGCGCTTCTCAAGGTCAAAAAATTTTCCAGTCTAATTTCGTCTAGGGTACCCACCAAGAGAAAAATTTTCGGAAATTTTGGTGGTTGCCATAGAAACCATTTAAAATAAAAGCATTTGATTGGTTATAAAATAGAGGTGTAAAATTTTCTCTGAAATTCTTAAAAGTCTTCCAATGATAGTAACCACTGTTTCGTATCACCGTGTTTTCCATGTTTTCAATATGTATGCATTAGGCCAATGATGCAGCACTTGTATACTTTGTAACATTTTTAGCCAATCAGCAGCTTCAGATTGACTTTTCCCATCGCAATTTCCAATATTTTTAGTGAAATTTAGCAATATTAATATATATATATATATATATATATATATATATATAACTTTTTCTATTCCAATTGACTCTGTTGACGAGAAATTTTGCTGTTGTAGTGTAAACGTTGGGATAAGTTGATCAATCTGATCATTTCTGCATTGTTTTGTAGTAATATCTCATTTATAATTCTCCCCCGCTCTATATTATCCAACATTTATTGCCTCCATGATTCGACATTTTTCTTTACAGACAACACTTTTCTGAATGATTTTATTTTCAATGTTTTTCAGCTACTTTTTCAGGCTAATCGCACAGAGTCTATTTAGTATTTATTGTTTTAATTACTCTAATATTTTCGCACGTTCTCCAGATCTTCACTCCACTCTCAAAACAAAATCTTGATTTCATTGCACTTTTTATATAGGAAACGGTTTAGTCACATTTGAATATTTAGCTTTTTACTTCAAATTTTATTAAAAATGCGAGTCTTCCAATTGGAAATAAGGGCGACCGTTCATTAAGGAATTAATGGTCCAAAGTATCCAGTGCAAAAATATTTTCGTTCACATTATTTCAATGAATTACCATTATAATAAACTAACATAACTGGTTGACATAAATTTCTAATTTAATTAAATAAACAGCTCGTGTCAATAGTTGCATGAGTTTGGTACCACAATAGACAAACTTTATTCATTGTGATTAAAATTTTGAAAGAAAACATTGTATTTCGTTCAAAATGGTCAATGTCAAAGTGGTTTAAACTTCATGCTACAGTCCCATGTCCATTGCGTTTCCGTTGAAAAATTTCCCACAAAACGTCGGAAACACAAATTTAAACGCATATTGCACCAAGTAATATACCGTCATTCAAACAAATTATAAGAGGGAGAGTGGTCATTCCGTTTCGAAATGTAAACAACGAAATTATTGTCACAAGTGAATTATTCTTAGCTACTCGAAATGCATATCCTCTTAAATATTAGGTATACTCAAGTTTATATTCAGATAATTAACATATAAGGAAAATTTACAAGGAGAGACACAAAAGAAAATTGAAAGTAATACGGTGTATTTTATATTATTTCGAATTCAATTATCACATTTAGAAATTGTTATTATTCATTTAGACGCATAATGTTTTTGATCAAAATTTAATTAATACAGAAATTAAAAAAATTGTTTTCAATTCCAAATCCGCAAATTTGTTTTTAATAACAGTTCGTCTCTGTAAAAATACTACATATATATATTCAGGTCACATTTACCATTTTTCTTATTAATAAATTTCAAGTAACGAAATATTTACGACTTTTAGATAGACATAAATACGAAACCAAATTGAGTTCTAGAATTATTTAAATCTGAAACGATGTTTATCAAAGGTGATGTTTTGTGTTTTCGGTTTCAAGTTCTAAGAGATTATGAATGTGATAACGCGCGGTGTTTAATTCTGATTTATGCTACTTTGAAATTAGAATAAAAACTTCTATAAAGATAGAAGATGGACAAAAATGGAGAATACAAAGTAAATTTACAAAAATATATAAAATCACGAAAAAAAAAATAATGGCACTGAGGACCGTCCTAAGGATTAGAATACATTTAAAAACAATTAAAAATGGCCACTGTTAATATTAATAAAATAGCAGTTTCTCTGTAGTAGAGACAAAGTGTCACTAGATGGAACATTTCTTTATTGAACAAAGAGATTTAAACGGTCAAAAGCTTTAGAAAAGTCTAGATAAACAACATCAATTTGGAATGGTTCATCTAGACATAGCGCAATATACTGGGTAATACAAAACAAATTAGTGACTGTGGATTTTCCTGTAAGAAAACCATGTTCAGCAGAAAATAATAGACTTTCTACATGCCTATATAATCTATTGTGAAAAACAATCTCAAATACTTTTGAAAAACTAGGAATAATAGTTATGGGCCTATAATTTTCCATATTGGCTCTATCGCCTTTATTAAATACCGGGAATATCCTAGTAGATTTCCAAATGGACGGAAAAATATTAGTTTTAAAAGATAAATTAAAAATAATGGTTAAGGAATATGATAGAACATATGCACAGTCTTTGATGAGAAATGCAGGGATATCATCAGGGCCCTTTGTAAAATTAGGTTTTAATTTTTTTAATGCAATCAACACTTCCTCCTCACGTATATTTTGTATGTAAAACATATTCGAATTCGGAAAGTATGGGGTGATGAGGGGTTTTGAAAAGTCTTTAAATGTGTTTTGAGAAGAGCAAAATTTTCAACGATTTTTTTGGAACTATCACAAATAGTTCCTTGGTAAGTCATTCTAGCAGGTAGGTCAGAGTATGATTTATTCAGATTTTTATCAGTTTTTAGGTCCTTTTTCTAATATTTCTTATCGTATCTTGAGTATACCAAGGTGGATATGTTCTTCGTATGTTTCGAGTTTTTGGCACAAAGATATCAAATATTTCATTTAAAGTATCGTCAAAACTTTTGAAAGCCGATTCAATTTCGCAAAAACCTAATAAAAAATTCCACTTTAGACTCAAAAGTGCATTATAAAGAGACATGAAATCAGTTTTTTTAACTGGTACAGAAATATAAAATGGAGGATGATATAAGTCAACTTTTACTACTGGATCAGCAGATGCCTTAACTTCACAGTTTTCATTGGATTGCACTAAATTTAATAATTTTCCAGATTCATTAGTAATGCAATTATATTGGGTTATATTAAAAAATGCTTTAAAAGATACTGGAGCAAATTTTTTCGAACAGTTTTCATTTTCTACATACTCAGAAATATTAAAATCACTAATGATAAAAATACGATTGTGAAAAAGAAAATTAAAGTTTCAATTGTCTCAAATAATAAGTCATATGATTGCGATTGGAAATAAGGGGGAATGTAGACAGCAAAGATAAATACATTGTGTGATTCACATATTTTCAATTTAACACAAACAATATCAATAGTTGGTAATGCTTGTGTTACATCTATTTTAACCCTTGAGCATTCGAAGATTTTATTCGTTGCTATGAGGATTTTTCTTAATCACATCATATTTTCATTCAAATCTAAACACAATATAATTATCTAGGAATAGGTCAAAATTTTGTACCGAATCATTTATCCAAGTTTCTGTGACCACCAAGACATCGTTACTGCATGCTACGAAGGGATAATACAATTCGTGTGTCTTGGTGTTCAATCCCCTTAAGTTTTCAAAATAAATTTGAAACATTTTTTTCTTTTAAAACAGTATTTTTCAACTTTGTTATTTATCAATCGCTATTTGGACATGTACATAGAAGATTTGAATTCATCTACTTTATTTTTAAATACAAGACATTTAGCCGAATTCCATACTGCATGATGAACATCGATAATTAAATCGCTATTTTTAGATTTAAGTTGACAACAATTAACGCATTTTTTACAATCCTGCGACAAATAGTTATAATTGTTACACTTGTAACATCAATTAACAGTTATATGATCGTAAACGGTACAAACATCGTAGCCAATGAACAATTTACCTATTCCCACAGACATTATACGATTATAGGTAATAGTATTACAAAAGTAACATATTTTGTAAAATTTGTAACACATGTTAAAAAAACTGTAGATACCTGGTACAAAACAAATCCGGTTGCAATAGTTAAAAAGAATTACAAGGTTTTATATTCACTTGTATATTAATCATTGTTAATTTATGTCAGACTCATTACAATCAGTGTCACTGTAAATATCGTCGCTGTTAAGATTAATAAAAATAGAAGAATTTTCTCCACTATAAAATATTATTTTTTATCATTACAAGTCGAAATTTTTTTCTCTTCCTTATTTCTGACTTTACTTCTCAATAGCAAGTGAATGTTATGATTGTGTTCTCAAAATAACGATCGAAATGTAATTTCCTGCTTACAGTTTAGATTTAAGAGGTAACTTTAAATACTAGTAAGCACAAGGACCTCCCTTTTATGTTTGCTTGTCAAAATTAATGTACTCGTAAGTTAATTCTGAATGTTCACCAAGTGTTTCTTGGATCTATTTATGATGAAATTCTGATGTATATCTGTAAATAACAAATTTTTTTGTAGATTTTCTTAGAACTGTTTCACATACCTTTTACCATTCGCTTATCGTATCCATCAGCTTTAATCAATAAAAATAAAATTATATAAAGCTGCTTCTTTTTCTTTAATTTAATTTCTTAAAAAATGAATCTTGTTCAAAGTAATATCAGGAAGTTTTATAAGGCAACGCTTTGGTTCATCTTTTTTCCTTTTAAAACCGTTTTTTTAAATAAATCTTGTAAAAACATCTACCATCCAATAAATGTCTGTTGTTCTGTAAACGTTTCCAATAAAGTATTCAAAGTTACGTGCTTTTCTGAAAGATATATATATATCTTAAAAATGTATATATATATTTTTACATAAACTAGAAAAATATATTTCTTTTTACTGCTTGCATAAATGTTGTAATTTATGATTTAAACTTGTCAAGTATCTCTGTATTTATAACTCTCTTCACATAAGAACGCTTTTTGTGAGATGGCTTTAAAACTTCATTGTTGTCAATATTTTTTTAGAGTCATCAAAATTAATAAACATTTAGTTTTTCTTGGTTGAAAATAAAAACAAAATAAACAGTTGAGTTTGGGAACAATAGAAATCGGGATGTTGATAGTGCCTGCCCCTGCGACTAATGTTTTAATTATATAAAGGTGTAAATGCCCTAATATTTTGAAAGAAAATTTTTTATAGATAAATAACTTGTTATTATTATTTTTCAGCTTCTTTAATTTTCAATAACCAAGTTACGTAGCGGGTTAAACCCCCTGAAAATAATATTTAGATTTTTTTCATATATTAGAAAAAATAACCTGTGTCGCTATGTCAGGAGTGTACATTTTCTTCAGTGTGAGAAATACTCAAAAATATATCATTTAAATTTAAATAAAAACGTTAAACTCGTCAGATTAAATTCCCACCGTTAGTATGATTGTCTAATTACGCAGAATTCAGATATTTCGTTGACCTCAGTTGATACATTCTTTCTATTGAAATTTTTGAAAGGATAACCGCGACTAACAAATCCCGATTGTACTGCAAAGAATAAACATTATATTCAAATCGAAAAAAAACTTGTAATGAAACGATTAAGGATGGTGTTGCAATACAATAAGCTTCTTAAGAAGTCGAGAAATAATGAGCAAGTCACAGTTGGTACTTGTAAAAGCACTACGTCTATAATTCGTCGAGAAAAATAAGTAAATCAAACATGTACTTCGTCATCGTTGAATTAACTTTTAAATGTTGTAAACTTTTTTAGTTATTTAAAATAGATACAATTTTTTATTTCATAAGCCGTATTTTGGTGTTAACAACTTTTGAAAATAATATCCTCCTTTGGTTGGCGGTATATCGGAAATTAAATATTTAATTTTTGTTTTTTAATTAATCAGGTAGGAAGACCTTTTTCCTGGTGAAATGATTAATTTTTCCGGTTGTGTCTACATCTGAAACTTGTTTCTTATTTTTCGTAGGACGGTGATCATAAATCGAGATAATCAATATAAGTATATCTACATATAAGTAAGTGGACGTGATACCGTTGCTGTAATGTAGCAGGAAGTCAACATGAATTAATAATCCGTCCTGTAGATATTTTAATTAATAGGACTAGCTCTGGCGACTGTGGATTAATTTTTCTATAATTTGTATCTAGACATGAAACATGAGATTCTACAACAGATTAGAAATAGATTATATTCATGTGGAATTGAGTTGGCTGAAAGATCTTGTAGGAAAAAGATATGATACCTATTATTAAGTTCAGGATTTGACATTTAGTATAACTTTAATAATAATAATACTGGTGTGCCATTTAACAATTTTACTTTCTTGAATTTTGTTCTTATTTATATTAACTTTGTGACTGTTCCAAAATATACCAGTCTAGTTTACTTGATAAATTATATTACGAACCAAAAAGAATTTTTATTATCTTATTTTCTCACCCGCATTTTTTCCGGCGTATGTCGGTCTTTATAATTATTAACAAAAACTAACAAAAAGAATCCAAATTTGTTCGATTTTTCAATCGAATCTTTTTATTTTTAAATTTTAATTTTAATTAAATTTAATCTACGTCTCATTATATATCTCTTCGTAATTTAAAAATATCGCCGCTCGTTCCGTGAAGGTTTTTGCTTTTAAAAGATTATTTTTCATGTTCTGAAGTATAGTTTTCATTTTATTTAAATTAACAATTTTGTTTATTTATGTAAAAATATTTTTAATTTCAGTTATTTCATTCATTTCACTATTTTGTGTATAATTTTGATTGTTTTGACTATAATTTTGTGTTTTATTTGTGGCCGCATAGCTGTATGAAATTCCTTATCTTATTTGATTACTATTTACTATATTACTACTATAATAATTTTGTTGTACAATTTTTTGGTTTCTTTTATATTTTAATTTGTTTAATTCCACCTGTTCTAAATATTTTATGTATACAGGACACTGCTTATAATTAGCAGTCTGTTGTTCTTACGCATTTTGCTATACTAGTTTCAGTTTTTATTAAGGTGCATTCTCTTGTGGTGTGCACTTTCGCACACTTCACACATTTAGGCTTCATATTACAATTTAGTTGGGAATGGTGGTACTTTTGGCATTTGTAGCATTGTATTAGTTTGTTTTTCCTGCAATATTGTTCCCATTTTATCCTTACATACATGATTCCCATTATTTTATACAGTATTTTTAAATCTATATATTTTTTCATTGTGACTAAATAGCTTCTACTTTTAATTTTTTCATCATTTTCTGCTAATGGTATTACTTTTTCTATTTTGATTCTCGCCTCTTATACAATTTCCCTCATTATCTCCCCTGCATCCATTTCTGGAGCTGCCTTCATAACTATTCTTTTGATTTTATCGTTCTTATCTGTATATGTATAATAATTATTTTCTTCCCCCTTTAATTGATTCATTAATTTAATTTTGTCTTCGCTACTATTTGTGAATATTTTGTTTTTATTAAATTGTATGGTAAAGTTATTATTCTTAATGGTTTCTCTCACTTGATTGACGAATTCCCTGTGGTTTTTGACATGCATTTCCACGACTACTGGTGGTGTCCTTACTTTCTTCTCATCTCTCTTATCTTGAATTTTTTCTGCCAGTTCTCTAGCCTTTTTATCGAATTCCTCCAACGATTCATACTTGTTGTTAGTGTCGACTTCAAATATTTTTTGTGTTTTTGGCTTCTTCGCGACCTTGCTTGGGCCTGGTTTACACCATTCACACTTATCTGCACTATTACCTTTCACCTCCATGGGTTCTGCAACCTCTGCACTCCATAGATTTGCATTTATTTTTCCCAGCTTCTCTTCTTCTTTAGGCTTCGTTGGTTTTACTTTTAGTTTTAGTTTTCTTTCTTGTTTTTCTTTCTTGTTCTTTTCTTTCTTTTTCTATTCTTTCTTGTTCCTGTTCTAGTCTTTCTTGCTCATCACAATTAACAATTCTTCCTTCTTTGCATATGAATACTGGTAATCTTCCCTCTACTTCTTTTAAAAGATATCTTTCATTCGTCTCTTTCCTTACTGCGCTTCTTGATCTTACTTCACTACCTTCTCCTGATTTCTCTTCTTCCCTTACGCGCCTTTCTCTATGTTTTTTCTCTTTAGTTCGTAAATTTGTCTCCATTTCTACGCTCGTTTCCTCTTAGTGTTTTTCCCCGAAAATTGTGTTTTTTGGAGGATTACACCCAGGAGTATAACTTTAATGCAAATTACCAATATATGTATACATGCACATCTACATAAAAGCAAACCTATTCAATAAACTAAAAGGCTAAAACTATATCAGGGACTACATTCTAATAACGAAATTTTTCAAATTCCTCCGGTATGAACGGCTGAAACACTCGCAGGTACAATCTTATCAACTCCATCCCGGATCCCAGCTTCTGTTCACCCAAGCAGTAAATAATAACAACCATAAATGCAATCCATAAAAATGTATGCACCGCTAGTTTATTGATTAAATTCTCTAACAATTTATTAAGCTATTCGCTTCTGTCGACAGCGTTTCTCTAACTCTATAATTTGCTCTCATTGTAACGGTCTCGGGTCACACAAAGAACATCTCTACAGGATGGTCAACAATTATACATATTATTTTATTAAACAAACAAGTAGAATAAAAAGTAGCGGGTCAGCAGAAAAGAACTATATTCTGGTATAGTATATAAATGGGATACTGTGTAAAGGATTCGGGTGATTTAAATCTTTTAGGTTAACACATTGAATAGAATATTAACTCTGGAAGTAAAATGTGGAACTTAAGGATCTAGGTACTACTAATAAAGTAATTTTGTTATCTTAGATCTGTTATTTGTTTTTGACTAACTTTTGGCGTCTGGTTCCAAAAATAACTGTTCATCACGTTAACTTTTTAAACTACAGGATAACCTCTCTTTGTCTCAAAATCCAATAGGAGACATATATATTAAGGTAAAACTTCATTTAGCTTATAGCTTTTTCTGGAGTGTAGTCATTCTCGTTTGATGTTCCAACAATAGCCAGTCATGATATGAATGGTAAATCCCCTCTACCTTGATACCCTGCCTCCATGATCTTCAGATCTTGGTAGAAACCCTCACTGCTCATAACTAACTGCACCAAGATTTTTCAGGCAGTCAGCAATGGCTATGTAAAAAAAGCAATTTGGTGCTCACGTTGCGACCAAACTAATGTATATACACGCTAGTCTCTGAATCTTTGACAGATTGATCCTTGTGGTGGTGATAACAGTTCTATTACTACAAACCACTGCTCCATATGTGATTCTTGGTGCCATTATTGCTATGTACGTCTATCGCGGGATGCTTGGGGTATATCCCCAGTTTTTTATACCTAGCAGATTAATAAAATAGGAAGAATCTTTTCTTTGAGTTGATGCCTTTTCTATTTTCACATTGTTTATTGAAAAACCCAAAATGTTTTTATCCTTTTTTCCTGAACTTGCTCCAATAAGTTGCTCCTTGGCCTTATAAATTATTTTCTTGAAAATGTTTCCCGTACCGGTATGTCTAACTTTGTTTGCTTGTGGTCTGCTTTGGTGCCACCTCTCTCTATGTGGATCTGGTTCTTGTTTCGAGTTCTCATGATAATAGCTTAATTTTGTCCGACATTCCCTTTTGAAAGGGTCAGGTTTATTACATCTGTAACATAATTTTTCTGCAACAAATTTGATTTGGTTAGTTACTGGTTCTCTTTTCTGTTTTATTATATCTCTTTTTTCTTCTCCTTGTAAACTTTTCGTTACCATTCCGTAGAATATATTTTCTTTAGGTAAAAAAACTTGAAGTAATATAAAAAAAATAACTACATTTTTGAAATGACCATGACCATTTAATTTTAAAACAGCTCAAAAATCGAACTCAACAGGTTTTTTAACTTATACGTATTTTGCGATCTGTTAAACTTAACAATAAACAAAAGAAATTGAAAAGGCCAAGGGAGATATTACCCCATGATAAAATCTACAAGTCTATAACCTAGACCAAATGTGCTTATGTAAACTAAATTTTGATGGTTTTAATTGTTTATGACTGTTCAGTTCTGAGGGGTAGGTAAAGAGGTAGGAAGCTCTTCAAGCGCTGTTCTTCTTTGGAATTGTTTGAGATAATTCGTAAGACTTTTGATTGGAATCGTTGAATTATTTTCAAATTGTAGTAGCTAGCTCATCCCCACAATTGTATTGCATATGCCCAAATGGGCTTGAGGATAGTCTTATAGAAAAGCAGTTTTTTGTCAAGTGAAAGTTGGTATGTCGTCCAGGTAGCCAGTACGTATCTAAGTTCAAGGCTCAATTCTATCCTTTTAGTCCATACGTGTTTACACCATGTAAATCTTGGTCTAATTATTGGGGTGTTTAAGGACACTGACTGACATATTTCTTTGAGAGTGATGAAAGTCGCATGTTTGTTTCCATTGATACTAATTATCCATTTTGATACTTATGATTTAATTTGGTCTATATCATGATGTGTATTGTTCATGGAATATCGGCACGTTGATGAATCTGTTCATCAACAGAAATTGTGTTACAAATTCTTTCCCAGGTAATAAAAGGCCACTGTATTAATGATTCTCTGGATAAGAAAGCAACGGCGAAAAATTGTTTATCCATTCTTTCCTTTAGACCGACAGTATTAGAAGTGATGAACTAAAAAAATGTGAACTTTTGCTAGGAAATACTTGATGCTATAAAAGAACGTTCCCTTTGCATCAGACATTATATAACTTTTCATTATCAACTACGTAAATAATTAGAGAGAATAAGACTACCGTGCATTATATATATATAAAAAAAATCTCTCTTGTATCCATTTGCAAAAGGTTCCCTGTATGTTTCTAGAAACTTTTTATCTATGAATTGATCTATCCTGTATAAAGACGTTAGTTATAATTATAATAATTTAAAATTGTCACCCGGAAGGCATGTGCCGGTTTATTCAGGACATCCTCTATCTAAAAAAACATACAGACTTGGTAATGTCTTTTTTCTTCAACAAATTACACTAACGTATACACATTGTTTGAACAGAAATAGTACAAAAAAATATTACTTAGCGGAAATCTAGTGTAATAATGATATAATTTTCAAATTGTCTCCCTCTTTACATATTCGTTGGAAAATAAAGTTCACAAAGTTATCGCTGCATTGTAAAGTGCATCTTAATTAGTCAATTAACAATTTTTCACATAAATGATATGTTAGTTTTGTAATAATGTACGTCGATGATTCATGTTGTTGGATTACAGCAATACGGAAAAACGGTTTTTCAAGCCTCAACATCGTAATTAATCAAACATATTATATATTATGACAATCAACATAATGAACAACAAGTGGATTGGATTTTTCGTTACCCTGTATTAATTCTAATTTAATTTTTCTTGTAAAACTGCTTTTTATTATGAAAGGCATGTTTCATATTTAACTTAATTTGTCACAGATTTGATCAAAAACCTTAAGAAACATGTTCGAGATTAAAGATTCATATTACCAAAGACAAAAAGTTGCTCTTTATTTCGATCTAATAAGAGCTGAAAATATTTTTTTCGAAAACTGTTATTAAAGATTAACTTTTACATGATATTTATTTATTTATTAAAGAATTAAAAGAAAACGTACGAATTAATAAGAAAAATATTGCAAGAAGAAGAGGCAATACCTGAAGCATAGAATTTGGGAATTATAATACCAATTCAAAAGGCAGGAAATCTACACATATATGACAACGCAGAAGAAACAAAAATGGATTCGGGCCAGAGAGTTCCAAAATAGACGCTATTCACACATTAACTTGTAAGTTGTTTTCTATGTGCTTATATAAAATATTTGCGAATAGTATAATATTCAACAAGCATATCACAATATTGATTCCGACTTATTCAGTCATTATTAAATTTCGAGAACCATTAAACAAAACTGTTAATATTTTCCGCAACTATTTGAAACGCTGAAACTCCGCCTCTCACATAAAGCGTCCTGACACAGTTGATCTTCTTTGTAGAGGTCTTAAGTCGATGTTGAAGAATGACCATGGCATAAAAGTTATCTATGTGGTAAACCAGTTCGAGTTTTACTTTCTTTTTATTGAAATTGCTGATGCGATCTCGATGGCTCTATGTGACTGGGAAGCTGATGTCAACATTTAACATTTATCTCATCTGGTTTTTAACCCGAAGAGGTCGTTTAAAATAATTATCGTTCAGGTATTCTCCCGTGATTTAAATTATTACTGTAGTAAGTCACCGTTTAATTTAATTGAGAAAAATATTGTGTGTCGAATGTATTATCCACATATTTCTAATAAATGCGGATATGTATTTCTGTTTAGAAAATTTCACAATTATATCGTTGTCTATGGAAGGTTTAAACATTTTTTATTTGTTACTCCTTTGAAGAACATCAAGAGCAATTGTAAAACACATTTATATTCTTTTTCTGATATATTTGTTGTGAATATGGATGCTAAAGAGCAAATCAGAATATATACAATATAAGCATATTTTTACACTGTTTGTAAAAAGCTATGGTCTGTTACAGAATTTCAGTATTTTAAAGTTTCATAATCAACATATGCAATAAAATAAAGGAAAGAGGCTAAATGCTTAATAAACAAAAGCAAAGCGGTGGATTTCACACATTCTACTACTTCTTCTTTTTAATTCCTTTATTGGCTTGAAGCCTATGGGTTATTTGGCCAGCTATTTTCCGTGCTCTAATTAATTTGTTCCTACCTCGACTATTTGGTATTTTTTTTAAATTTATTATTAAAATTATTAAAATAAGCATTTCGAAACGATAAAGACGAAAAAGTAGAAGAGGATGACTAAGAAAGAAATGGTTAGAGGTATGTAAGGAAGATTTAAGTTCTGCAGGAGTATAAAGAATATTCAAATAACTAGAAGAGAAATCAAGAGAACGTAGGTTAAAAATTAATCAGAATAAAGCGAAATATCCAATAGTGGAAAAAACAGAAATAAAGAAACTTAAAATAAAAATCAATAAAAATAGAAAATACAATTTCGAAGAAGTTGCACAAATTGAATAATTGGGAGTTGCAGTGATTTACTAAATGTGGAACGACAGATATAGAAAGTAGAAGGAGGAAAGGAAGCACAGCAGCAGGAGTAATGACGAAACATCAAAACGTATTTTAATCCCAGCAAAAATAAGACTTTATTTGACGTTAATAATAAGGGTACTTAACAAAAATAAGCGTAAAAACTAAACAAACAGATGGGAGTGGTGGATACTAAAGAGGAATTAAAGATTCAGAGGAAAGTTATAGAAGAATGACTAACGAAGAATTAAGAAATTAATTTAATACACCGTCAATAACTCAACTGTGCACAGTGCAAAAGATTTTGATAAAACTGCATAATATGAAGTACTGAGAATCGGAGTAGGAGAGGCATAAGGAAGATAGAAGTAAAGAAATGGAAAACTGCAGCATTAGACATAAGTATATGGAGAAAAATAGTAAAGGATATAGAAAATGTATAGGATTATAATTAGATTTATAAGATATGAGCCTAGATGACCGAAAGCGCTAGCTTATATAGATATAAATGGGTAGAAAGATGGGGGGGGGGGGATGTAAATAAGAAGTCATGGGTTTTTAATGTATGTATTAGGTATATTAAATTATAAATTATATTTGTAATAGTATAAAATTTTTAATTATTAATTATTACGTATCTCTCAAGCTCAGTTAATTAAAATTAGAATGTTATCGTTATATGCAATAAATTACTTCTGAAATTTATCAATAATATTATACAACCTAATATCTAAAACTCACAATAGTTAAAAAAAAAATAATATTAAAACTTTCTAAATTTTTAATGCTAATAAATATTAAAAGAATTTAAAATTCTATAAGTGACACATCCTTTAGTCCGGTCCTTTCTCTTGAATTCCTTGAAATCACCTAGTTGTTGAAGATGTAATTAAAAATTAAAAGATACAATGATGTTTCTTTACTGAGCACAAACACTAATTTTTTAATAAATAATTTAGCAGGTACATAATATTAAATACACTATACTTACTTTCATTAAAACATGTCCAAATTCTAGGTTAGGGATAACATATTCAAATTATCAGTTATGATGAAGTCCATTTACAATAAAATATAAAATACTTCTAATCAAAATCACGGATACAGGTAATTAAACGTTCATCTTTTCATCTTTGTGAAGAAATTTACAATTAAATCAATCGTCATAAAAATGTTTCTTATGGTTAGGCTATGGACAAAATTTTTAGAAACGTTACATAGACCTCTAAAATAATATGCTTAGATGTGAACTAGTCATATAACCTCATGTAAAAATTTTAATTACGGAGTCTAGTCAAATCATTGATTCATTCTTAAAGTTGAATGATTTTATAATAAGTTTCCAATAAAGGATTTTCTATATCTTTACTAAAAAAAATTAAAAAAATAATTTTGATTATTCCTTCGATTAAGCCTCAATTTTCTAATTAAGTTAATTTCATGTTATTTGTTTTTTTTTTATTAAAATTTATTCTTATTGTTGAATTTTATTCACTATTAATTTGTTTCACCCAACTATATACGAATTTTTTTTCTAAATAATTTAATTACTGCCAGATTAGAATTCCATTATTTTGATTTCCCAATAATCAAATGAAATTAATAGGTCAACTATTAAATTTTCAAATTCCTTAATAATAAAAATCCTATTATAATACTTTTACAATAAGTTGGTTATAGTAACTGTCCAAGTTACTATCGAAAAAATATTAGACAGAAAATAGTGCTAATGACATCCATATTGTGGAGAAAAAGAAGAAGATAACAAAAAACGAGAAGAGAGGCTGTACTAATAGTTTAAGGGAGAAGAATGTAGGCAATTGGAGTAAATAAAAACAAAAACAGAAGTTTATGGGAGCAAATGACAAAGTTTAGGGCTTAAATGTCCCCTTAAAACCATTAAACATTACAAATTGTATACGCTACAGTTTCAGAATTAGAGATGGGTATATTTTATTTTTAAAATTGCATTAGGATTTTTAAAAATAAATTATATATAATAATACTAAAGACTCATTTGCAATGAGGTAAGATTATTAAATCGATGTTCAGATACATTTTGAAATGCATGACCTACAATTTAAGCTGTATTAGTCCAAAAATATAAACCTACACAACCTATCTCTCAACTTGAGAAATGATATGACACATTTCTGTAAAAGATTTACATAAAACAGATCCATTACTGTCGCCCAATAATTAAAATCAAATAAATAATAGATAAAGCAAAGACTTTCTATCTTTTATCAATTATATCTAAACAATTAATCTAGCTCAACTAATTGCAACGCCTACTCTCCGCCAACCTTAAAAAAACAGTGGAACAACAAATTATTCACATCATTCACAGGCTGCCACACAGTTAATTTCTACAGCTAATAAATTCCTAATTTTTTTACGCTGATCTAAGTTGGCTGCCACTGAACAATGGGCAGTCGAGCGCGATCCAGAGCATCTGCGTCGAATAAATCAAGTACTGAGAAGTAGGCGGTGCTTTTGAATGCGCGGTGGTGGTTCCCGCGAGTACCGCGCGATCTGTGGCACCACCGTTTTTACCTGTCTTCCTACAATAGCCTACTACGAGTTTGAGTTTGCCGCGGCCGCCTTGATTTTCGTTTGGTAGACGGTCACACCGATTTCCTACTAGAATAAATAATAATACCATAATTCATGGTCGGGACGATTTTTTTGTAGAATGGCTACCAAAGCCATAGTTGAGCCACACTGATTGTGGTGCTAGTCTTTGAATCCCCCCCCCCCCCCCTCATCTAGTATATCATAGGAGGGTCAAGTAAAACACAGTTTGTTTACAAAAAACATTTATAATTTTTTAAGGTATTCTCCTCCACAGTCAAGGCATTTTTGAATCCGCTGAAACCATTTTTAAAGGCATCAACCGTTTCTTCGGTCGATGTAAAACGTAAACCTTGTAATTTATCCTTTACCTGCGGAAATAAGAAGTCATTAGGTGCTAGGTTTGGACTATAAGGCGAATGACCCATTATTTCCATGTTTTAGGCTTTCACATACTCATTTGTTCGAGCAGCAGCGTAAGTCCGAGTATTATCCTGATGTCAGATGATCCTTCGTCTTGGATGTTTTTCGCGAACCTTCTGGAGAATCCTAGGCTAACAAACTGTAGTGTACCATTCTGAACTAACAGTACGTCTATCCTCCAGTGCGACAGTGGAAACATGCCCAGTAATTCCAAAAAAAGTGACGACCATCTCTTTATTTCAGCTTTTTTTACGAACAACTTTTATTGGAGCCGACTCATTCTCAAAGACCCAAACTGAAGATGGTTGCTTTTTTTTCAGGATCATAGCAGTACACCCATGTTTCATCACTTGTGATGATGTTGTATACCAAATTAGACAATCCACGGTTGAAGCGATCTATTGTAGATCTGCACCATCTCATACGACGATCTTCTTTTTGAGCTGAAGTCAAGTTGTGGGGAATCCACCGAGAAGTACAGACTTTCAAATGTAAAATAGTGTTAATTGCTTCCGCACCAATTTTTCAAGTTGTTTGAATATTTCTGACAGTAAATGTGCTGGTCCTCTTTAATCATATTCCGAATAAAATCAATATTTTTTTCTGTAACTGCCGCTTTTAGTTTAATACCTCGAAAATGATCATTTAAGGAAAGTCGATCACGTTGAAATTCATTGTATCACCGATTAACGGTAACGAAGGAACCCCAACCATTCGATTGATTTCCTCAAAACATTCTTTACTGTTTAAGCCACGCTTGAAATTGAAGTCGCAGCCCGATAATGCTCCTTGTTCATTTCCATCACTTAGTGGCGCAAAAATCACTTTAAACGTATGTAACTTAAAATCAGGTATATTTGATAACTGTCACTAACTAAACTTATAAAGAATTAGATTGAAATTTTAGACAAAATTTGCAGCAAATATATAATCTCCTACTAGATACGCTCAGCGGAAAGAGAACAGCCCTCGTACATATTTTTACAGTACTTTGAATTGATTTTATTCGTAAATCATTTGGAACATATCATAATAATTTTAATGTGGGTAGTACTGAACTCATTCCGAATTAGTTCTTTTTCTTCTCTTATTCTTTGTATCCGTATCGAATCTGGGTGTCAGATGTTTATCAAATTTTTTTCTACCTTTTTCACTTCACATGTCATTGATTAGTCTTTTTATTTGTTCTACATTTTCGATTGGTTTGTCATTCAGACCGGCTAGTACTGATGAAATTGTTAATACGTTATCATATGTATGGTCTAAGATTATCATCCATTAAGCTCAGACTTGTGGTTGTGACAACATAACATTCACAATGCTTAGGTTATGCCGTCCTTTTCTTGTACCATACATTATAAATTTTTGCCTAGAGAGAAGGGTATTTCCCCAATAACTGGAGAGAATCTGGCATCTGCCCTTCCCTAAAATATCATCACTGACAGAACTAAAAGATTTAAAACCAATCAACTTATTACCTATTCTCGACAAATTGTTTATTCAAAATAATATAATGACAAAACATCAGCCTGATTTTCGTGCACAGTAACATCAATATTAAATCTTTGTGATAACTTAATTCGTGGTTATTATGAGGGTATGGCAAGTGTCATTGTGGCTTTAGATTTTTCTGACACTATCAATCATGAACTAATATGACCGCTGTTAGGGACATGTTCAGCAACAGAGGATTTTTTAATTCTAACATACCTTAAATGAGAAAATGTTCGTTAAATCTAATATATATTCACCTTCTCGTTTACCCAATATACTTTCAGTTTGTGCAACTAATACAGTAATATTCCACTGTTTTCCAAAGATGTCGTTTTGTCTTTTGAATTTCGAAATGTTTTTAATTGATGACTTACAAACCAATTTAAAATCTTATGTTGTTGAAAACTTTCCTTTGAAATAATCTGAATTATGTGGAATTGAAATATATTTATGATTACTATTTTCTTTCTTAAATTAGGTAGAATTACTAAGAAAAAATAATTTAACAGACTGTTTAACTCAATAAACCCCAATTCCATATCGATCTTGTAATGGAAAAGCAAGGATTTGCATTTTCTGAAAATGACTAAGTTAATGAATTTATTTTGTGTTTTTATTTTGCCTGTTATAAAAGTTTTCTCTTCTATGAAATAGATTCATATTGTATAAATCCAGCTTATATGATAATAATTAAGATTGACGAATGCATTAAAATATAAGTAGACATTTAATAAATAGTCATGATAACGAATTAACTAAAATAGATGTCTTTTTTATCAAAAAGTATATTCTTATTATTTCTAACAATAGCGAACTTGTTTTCTTTAAATAGCTATAGAAATATGGTAAAATAAAAAACAATTAATAGAGTGGTACTTTGCAAATGATTATGAGTTGAAGTAGCATTTTCATGTATTCCAAATTTCAATTGTATTTGATAAGCTCATTTACGACATATTTACGACCGGTTTTCTATCAACAGTAAATAGTAAAAATCAGGTGAAGCTGAAATAATATTTAAATTGCACTTATTTTTAACTTTAGCATAGTAGAACTCATACGAAATGAAGTTAACAGTAAATTTTATGCACTTTGGCAATATTCATTTGAAAAGCCATGATAATAGCGTAAATGGTTGATTTTTCTAATTGCTGTTCTACAGGTAGACTGCATGCACCTTACATCCAAAAACAGATACAACGCACTTCCTTTAGTCTCTAGTTATTAGTATGTTCAAGAACCATGAATGGCTTGAACGAGGGGCACGCGACCTACACCGGAAATCTCAGCTCAGGAGGGGAAATCACCGGAACCGTGCACTATGACTCCTCGTATTTTTTATTAGAGAAGACAGGACTGGGGCATCCGCTAGCCAGAACCGAATTTAAATAAAAAAAAAATCCTCAAGACAATAATACGTTTGTCGGAATAAGTAGACAACAGGTTTCTTTGTCTTGATTTTCAGCAATAATTATGCAATACCAAAATTGCTTAATTTAGAAAGATACATTTAATAAATATTTCAACTTGGTACTTATGATACTATGAAAATACAGTATCCGTATTAACTATATATAGCCTTTAATAAGCTAATAGAATAAATTGTATTAATTTTAGTAAACAAAGTTGAATAAAACATATTCTTCTTTTTCTTTTTTATCTTATATCTTTTGCCCTTACAACGTCGACGAATTCCCTACCCATTTCTTCCATTCATTTCTGTTTCAATTGTTGCACTGTTTTCCCTCTCTTGTGAGTAATTTTGTTTATTCTGTCTTTCATATTCTTTTTCGATCTTCCCTTTTTACTCTTTCCATACCTTTTGGATTCTGCTACTTGTCTTGTTACCCTTTCTGATGTCATTTTTTGCTCGTGACCAAACTATTTCAAGGTTTTTTCTTTATTTTTTGACTTGACAAGTTTTGTTTGAGCTTGTTCCTAATTTTTTCTTTATTTCTGAGTCTGTCTATTCTTGTTTTCCTTGTAGTCTATCATTATAACTTCCTAACTTTTTTCCATTAATCGTGACCATGTTTGTTTTTTTCCAACTCCATAGCTTTTAATGTTTCAGACCATTTGTTTATCATTCTTTTTGTATTGTTTCTCTGCCTTTATTATACTTTGAATTTTTGCTGGTCTTAGATTATTGTTATCCTCTTTTCTTCTAGCTTGGTTGCTGACTGCATCAACTTCGATTTCTTTCCATATTTTTTTGATGATCTCTATTTCCATGGTGTTTATCTTTCGATTTGTTACTACTATATTAATCTTTCTTTCTTTTTTTTAGCCACTTAACTCATATACTTGCTTTATTTAATTTGTCATTGATTTTCCTGTTTTCATTGATCAACGCTGCGTTTTCCTGTTGAAGTGTTTTGTTTGATCATATATTTGGAAATATTAGCTTTAATTTTAGATGTGGATAAAACTATTGACATTATTTTTTAAGGGATCTTCGGAAAACTGGGAATTTTATAGATTTAGTTTGAAGTTAAAACATTTCGTATCTAGTCTAATAGTCTAGTTTTCTGTACATGGTGACATATCTCGCTAGGGTGAGTGCCAAACTTTTTTGAAGGCACTTTTGCTTGAAAACATATTGAACTTTAATATGGAAGCAGGTGGTAGCCATATAGAACACTTAACAAAAATTAGATATACTTTTTCTCAAAGAACGATTCAAAAAAATTAAATAGATACATGGAGAAAATTGATAGACTTTTCAAAGACCTCTTTCAAGAACTCTGTTTTAAAGATTTATTTTACGCACGTTTTCTTTAAACTGTGTCCGGTGACGGTACGGCTTTTCTTATGTTTACTTAATGTCACTAACAAATCCGGTACTGTATTTTGCTAACAAGAATGAAGCAAAGAAAGGTGACTTTTCGTCCCCGGTCTAGTGACCACAGCTGACCGTAAGGTTGGTACGCGCACGACTCTCGATTGTTTTTTTTTGTATCCGGCATATTTTGTTTTCTAATGAGGGAAGTGAGAATTACAAGATAGAGATCAAGATTGTATTAGAGTCATAAAAACGTATTAAGACGGTCGTAATCGTGCCAGGTTATTAAATTATAAATGACTAAGATTTTCTTACAAAATATTTATTGCTGCAATTTACGGTTCGAAAATGTAATTCCAAATTGTCACTTAATGTCTAATTAGTTTTGTTTGGTTACATTACACTACCTGTATAATATGAGATTGTATGATATTGATAATGAAAGGATTGATTATCTGTAAATTATAATTCTCTAAATTAAAATATTTTTAAATAAACCAAACTCCGATTTTTTTTTACAGTCAAAGCATTCTCTGACAGACACATACAACTCTCCGGATGTTTTCCACTGGTTGGATTTAAATGACCTGTGACCACTTCCAGGTCAAGCGGAACCGTTCCAGCACGCGTACCATCTCTATTTACAATTATAATTACCATTTTGTAATTACTACCCTTAATTGAACGAGCACGCGTCCATTTTTTACAGTTTTCTTTATTACTTGCATAAACTAATTGAGGTATATACATTTTTATGAGGTTTCCGTCCAGTGGCTTGTCAGATTTATATTATTACTTATGGTTTCTTTAAATTGTTTTTTTAGTATATACAATTTTTGAAAAAGATAATATAACCTTTTGAATACCATCTTCAAAGAACTTTGCCCCCTATAAATTTAACTACTCGGTAACAGTTTTTTTTCAACACGGCATCATTCTCTTTGAAAATAAGGGAACTTTTTTATGAAGCACCTCCATAGTGAAGCGGTATTTTTTCATTATGAACCTTTTTCTTTTCTTTACAAAAAGCTTCTTGCATCACATACGTACATTTCCATCATTCATTATCCCCTTTCCCTTAACAGTTTCAACTGGGCGATCATTTTTTTTATTTAAAAATCGAATTACAGATGGAATTAATTTTCAACATGGTGATAAATAAAGCAATATTACGCAACAACCTACACAAAAACACACACAAAATGTACTGTCGGAACAGTAAGGGATTGGCTGAGAGTACCTAACCTTGAGCAGACGTCACGCAAACGGTTTTTACTTTCAAAATCACTCTCGAATATCAGTCTATTAAAGGGAATTTATTTAAATATTTTTTATGCAACTTTTGATGAAGAAGGATTTAAATGTGTTATAGCCGGTTAACCAAATGAAAATCTAAATCTTTACCACAAAAGATATTTTATTACAAATTTATTAGACGACAAGTTTTCACCACCAGGAGTCATTTTCAGGTCTGAGAAACAAGATAAAAACTCAACTAAAGTACATTTAATATAATTAACAAATGAAAAGCATTATGAAAAGTTGAAATCAAATGTGGTATTCAATAAACAAGTTATACAAGATAGTATTAATAATTACGAAGGATTAAATGAATAGAAAACAAATTCAATATCAAAATTGAAAATTAATGAACATTATTTAATACTGATAAACTAAGCGATGTGCCAAAGCCAAATGTGACTATATGAGGCTGGGAAACCTCTGGCTGATAATCAACAACAATAAATTGAAATTATGTGGAAAAAAGTTTCCAAAATAAGGAAAAAGAGGATTAAGGACAAGAGCTATAGGGGGGATAACAGGAAGGAGAAAGGGGAATTAGTGATTAAAGGCAATCAAGCGGTCACCAAACTAGCCTAAGCATCCAATATGAAAGGAGGTGTGAAAGAGGCCTTGCTAAATGAGCATAAGGCAGAAGAACGAGTCTCCGCATAAGAAGATTGAAGAGGTAAAATCATTAAAGACGAACAAGACCGTGGTCTCGATACCAAAACTAGGAGCTAATCACAGAGGAATAAGGAAAATTACTCAAGAAATCTTACAATCTAATGGTGAAAAATTTGGAACCAAGAAAAAGTGCCCAATGATTAAAGATCAGAACTATATCAACCAATGAAATCCCACCCAATGTACAAACTATAGGAGAATCATGTTCTTAAACACCGCATATAAGATATTAACATCAACAATAAGTAAAAGAAAAATGAAACACAAAGAACGTAATATGAATGAATGCCAACAGGAAAATCAACAATAGATACAAACAATAGAGAAATGCTATGAGCACAACATTGAACTCCGTATACTTTTCATAGATTATAAAATGGTATTTGGCAACATAAGTAGAAGACAATTGACAGAAGACATGAAAGAAATAGTAGTACCAAACAAACTCACAAAATTGATAATAGAAGAATCACAAGCAAAAATCCTAAATTCGGGGGGAATAACAACGACACTAATCAACATTTCACTGAACGGAACAAGCAAGCAAACAGGTATCAGTAATATTCTTAATGGAAGCTCAACGCAAATAATTGCCTTGAGGAACACAAAGAACGGCAAACACACATGAAATAAAAATAAGAAAACACAGATTCGAAAAAGTAGAGCATTTTACTCAAAAAGAAAAAAACAATGTAAGAATTATTTTGAGAGGAAGATATTGACAAAAATCAACGAAGAAAAATTCCATATAACATAGAACGGCGAAATAGAATAGCGCTATTGAAGAAGGAGAGATACTAAGACACATGAAGGTAAAAAGACTAAGATGGTGGAAAGAAGAATAGAGTCGATGATTAGAAAAATAAAGGACTGGCGACCAGTAGAAGCAAGAACAAGAGGGTGTTCAAAATTAAGACCACGTTAAGGAAGATATAAAGAGGCTGGAGGTTAAAGAGATAAACAAAGCAGTCAATGCTAGAAATACACGAAATGCAGTAGTAGACAGAACAAAGAGACATAAGCAATTATAATCAGAAAAGGAATTAAAGTGAGCCACAACAAAAAAATGGATTGCGATCTAATTCCATTGGAAAGTTTGGCCGATTTTACTAATGTAAATATATTCAATGAAAATCCAATAAATGTTATCTAATTTATTCGGCACCCATCTATTAAAGATAGGTATAGTGTGCATTTTAATCAGTTAATAAACAATTTAGTTTAATTAAATAAAGTAAAAAAGTATGAATATAAATATTTTAATGTGAGTCTTGTCACATTCTAAAAGAATAATAAAAAAATAATAACTCCCTATTAACTACTGATGTAAAAAATTTACTACATTATTAATACAATAACAAATACAACAAATGCAATCGATTGCAAAATAACCGATTACTTCCATACTTCTTAGCTCAAAGTCCCCATGAACCGACAGTTTTTTTTGTAATTTTGTTTTTGGTTCACCTGGTAGATATGAATTCATAAAAAAGGATGAATAAGTTGAAGGTGGTTTTAAAAACATTCCTTTACAGTGCAGCAGAGTGTATAAATGTGTTGTTCCTTGAACCCAACCACCTCTGACCTGCTCTTCCATCTTTGATCAACGGGTCAGAAGTTACAGGGGCGTAGATTAAATAAAACTACAAGCAAGTCAGTGAATGAGAACAAAATTGAAATATACTAAACACGTTTTTAGATTACACATTCTAGGGTTACATAATATACGAATACATACCTCGAAGTGAAGTAAAAGCGAAAATAATAATGAAACCTTGAGTTTATTTGAATTCCAAATTTATTTTTCTTTCATTATACGATTTAGACGAAGATATTTTTATAAAACTTTGGGAAAAAATCTGAAAACTGCGATTTTCTTGTTAAGAACATTTTTTTTATTCTATTTGGTAATATGAATTTCTTTTTCACTGATACCAAGAACGCATCGAACCTCGGTTGGTATTTTCGTCTGTTGCAGCAAGAAAATAGTTCTTAAAATATTTGGTATACCAATTTCATTAATTTTAATCTCAATGTTCATAATGTTTTAATTTTTAATATTATCTACTAAAAAATTAAAAAGTCGTATGTGTTGTAAAGAACACTTGCATGTTTAAAATAGTTGCCGTACTTCCAAAAAACCTAAATACCAATCTTAACGACTACACTATTATAAAACCATTCCTTTTTTTTTATAAACAATCCGGTATACTTAAATCTTCATATAATGACGTTCGTGATCCCATTGGTAAATAAACATTTCTTCAATCTTTCTTCAATTGTGATGCAACAAGAAACAATAATTGGTCTGAGTGTAGCAAGAGGCCAAAGGTAATAGGTCTCAAGTCAACTTTAACTTAGCCTACCTCATGGTCTTAAATATCAAAGTCGTGAGAGGATCATCTTATAATGAATGACTCTTGTGAACCCAACCTCCTCCAACCGGACAAAAACGAAAATAAAGACCACAACTATGTAGTGTTTCAAAATTAATTTTCCAAATTGTGGATTAGTACGTTTTAGCTGTTTACAATATTTTAATTGTTTCTTGATAATACGTGAATATATTTAATAACAGAAAAATACAAACTTTACATATTACTGGAAATTCCTTTGGTGTATTTATTATTTAGATAATTTGTAGATATTTGTTTTATTGTTAGAAAAACTTTTATAGCAATTTTATTACTAGAGTATTATAAAAATATTTGCCATTTTTCTTAAAATTTTACTTAAACGTGTTAAGGTAGTTGGGGTGGGATAGTCAAGATCAAGATGAAATTAAATTTGTTTTCCATAATAATTTTAAATAATTATTTTTTGTATGTAGCTAGAAATTGAGTTTCAAATAAGCAGATGTAGGTTATGAAACTTGAAGAACAAAATATAAGTATAAATAAGGAAAATGAATAGATAATATAAATACCGGATATAAGTAGAAAGTAAAAAAAAATAGTTGACATCTTGGACATTTGCCTGTGTGTAAATTGTATTTCGCTTAAGTTAGCAAAAAATGATCAAAATCGAAAATATAATAATTGAGATAACGTTCAAAACATACTATTTATGGCACATACAGTGTTGCCGCTTCACCAACTAGTTAATGACGAAAACTGTAAGTTGTACTGAAAGAACTTTCTAAACCTTGTATTAGAAAATCGTCAAAGCTTAAAGAATAACATTCTGAAATTTGGTTTTTCTGTGACTATTACTTTGTACGTTCAGATAACTACCATACTACATCTCTTCTTATCAATTTTTTGCATAAAGAGCTTTGTAATCGTCTTGATTTTGCCACAAATAATTTTTAAAACATACCATTAATCTAAAAAAATGTTTTCCCTTTGTGGTTACTTTCGTCTAGTTACCCAACCTAATTAAACATTTAATCTATGAATTTAACAAATAACCGTTTATTTAGATCTCAATTTTTTCTAAAAAGTAAATCTCTCTGATATTGATATAAGTTTGAGATCAAGTAAAGTAAGAAGATTCCATTGGGTTGAATGTAGATAAGCCTCTATATTTACAGCTCAATACAAGTACAAAGATTATGCTCTTAAGATCTTCTTCATTAGAAGACTAGTCAGAATGCGAAGATCAGCCGAAGTTTACTCTACGAAAAGTTGAAAATAATTTCCCTCTAATATATGACGTTATTCCTCTCTATGCATTTCATTGACAGCACAATTTCAAAAAATAAATTCTGGTTCCTTCGCTTCCGAGTAAATCGGGTTTTTCATTGACCTATACCCATCTATATTCTGTTACCCACATCACTAACTTTATTGTGAATATACATATACATATTTCTACTGATGGGCATTCAAAACAAATGTTAAACGCAAATATAAATTTCATTCTAATTAAATATTTATTAAAACCTGCCATTGACGCATTGTTTATTGTGTATTTTAAAACATTTTAAAATATTCCCGAAAAACATGGCTTATAGATTATTGATTTTCGTCCAGTTGGATTAACTTTTTCTGTTTAGAATCAGATTTAATATTCCAAACATTCAGTTGAAGATAATCGCGACACTTTCGATTAACAAAAGAATTTTCTCATAAAAACAGGTAATATTTGTATAATATCAATTGTGATTTTTATAAAGAATGTCCCATTATTATGAAACAATGTCAGTAAATCAAGCTAATTACTTATACATAACGAATTTTTTTAATCTTTGTTTTCATAAAATATATATTTTGTTGATAGGCAGTTCATATCTAAACATTTGACCCTCCAATAATTTCAGAACAAAAAAGATAGCGACTCCGAATGAAAATTAGGTTAAATGGCATATAACTAAATACTAAATTATGGTAATCTTTGCTAAATTATGAAGGAGAACAGATGAGATAACTTGTACTACTCTCATATTAAAAGATGTATTGGGTTGACAACTGAATGACTGCAGATTTTGTCATCGTATACATTTATTCCAAAATAACAATAATAATAATAAAGCAGCTTGGCTCCTTTAAGGAACTTAATTTATGAGTCCTTTATTATTTATTTGAAGCAACACATTAACATCTGCGACTCGCTTCTGAAACACAACAAAATTGATTCATTTCGGAAATCACTGATTACTGACCACGAAAATTGGATAGTTTATTATAACGTTAGTCGAAAAAATCGTAGGAAAAACAGACAACATCAAAAACTGATATTTACCAATATAAGATTATCTGTTAGTTTAGTTGGATTATATTTAAACCGTTACCAAGCAACCAAGTGGTTAATTCAAACATCTATGTTCAACAACTCACCAACTGAATGAGCAATGCTGTTCAAGAAAAACGGCCAGAATCGGCAAATGGTAAGAGTCTAGTTTTCATGCCCCATAATAAAGTCCCTTACATCTGTGGTCACTCTCCAAAAATTAATGTTACCAGGATGAGGGGTATTGTCACATCCATCATATGGCCCTCACTTCGCACCTTCAGATTTCCATTTATGGTAAAATTAGTAATTGGTAAAATTTTTAACGAAGATGATAACGTAAAATCTCATTTAATTACAAACAAATTATAACGTATCATAAGTTATTTTATTTTACCTATTTTTTGTCATGTTTTAATAAGAAATTTATAAAGGATTATCATATTTGCCAACCATTAAACGAACGTTCAAAAGCAAGAAGACATTGAATAGAGCTCTAAAACACCTCACAAATAATAACAACATATGACCAATTTAAAAAGTTACTACAATTTGGCAACGATGTAACGAAATTATTGTAATATATTTCAAATAAGTTATCACATGACCCAGATTTCTATTTAAAGAGTTATGCCAGTTTAGTCACTTTTTAGCAGGGGTTTATCTTTTTTCTTTCAGAAATTGGCAGTGGGAAGGGATTTTAGAAGCACACTATATATTTATTTCTTCTCCTAAGAGGTTTTCTTATTATTGTGTGTATTACTTTAAATCGCGCAAATAGCATTCGGTGGAGTTTGGTTTCTATTACCTCTTTATCAATTCAATCAAAAGAAATTCCAACTTCCAAATTAAATTATATACCGGGCAAATAAATGAAGTTGGATGTATACTGAATTTGTTTTCCAAAATAGTTGTAAATATTGTTGCTTGCTAATATGTAGTATGTATCCAGAAATTAAATTTGACTACGAAAATTCTTCAATTTAATGATTTAGTTTATAATAAGCGGATTAACTTTTGAGTATTTTATGAAACTTGAAGAAAACATTTGGTATTATTTATTATGAATTTTTTCTCAAATTTGTGGTAAAAAAATGAATTAAGGAGTATAAATAATGCAAATAAATAGAGAAATATGTGGACTTTTTAATAAAAACCATTGGCAGCCTGAACATTTGGTTGTGTATGTACATCTAAAGTTAAGTTAACTTTCAATGCGGGCATTTAAAGTATTTACTTAATTTTAATTGGCGAAATTGACAGTTCATAAGAACAGAAGAAAATATATATTTGGAAAAGAAAAACTTCACTGAAAAAGTATATTTTTAGCTCTTGAGTCAAAAAAATAGTCAAAATC
The DNA here is from genome assembly GCA_951812935.1 of Hermaeophaga mercurialis. Classification (NCBI taxonomy): domain Eukaryota; kingdom Metazoa; phylum Arthropoda; class Insecta; order Coleoptera; family Chrysomelidae; genus Hermaeophaga; species Hermaeophaga mercurialis. Next base: position 41,839,629 of record OX638359.1, on the reverse strand, counting down.
GAAAATCTAATAATAATAATAATAATAATAATATAGCGTTTCCGCTTCACTAACTAGTTAATGACGGAAACTGTAAATCATTAATATTTAATTCTTTTTAACACAGAAGCAACTTACTAAAGCAACAAAACAACAAAACAAGCAACAAAATTTGATTTTTCTGTGTTTATTATTTTGCGCATTCAAGAAAGAAACGTTCCAAATGCGAATAATTTTGTTTCATTTCTCATTAAACTATACATATTTTTTTCTATATTCTCAAGAAGGAACTTAAAAGACAAAATTTAGAAAAATACTTTTTCCACTTTGTCATTATTTTCATCTAGGCATCCATACTCCTCGACAATAATGAGATCAGGAGTACCGCAAGGTTGTGATCCTGTTGTGATTATTCCTTTATATTGTTTGTTATCTATATATAGGGTGTTAAAAAACTTCGAATATTTTAACAGGGTATAGTATGGACCAAAATAAGTCAACAAGTCTTAATAAACAAAATCTTAAAGAATCGTTCGATTTATTTTAAGAATAACTTCATCAATGGTGTACTAATGGAGAAAAATAAATTCAAATTTTTTCCAAGATAATACCTCTCCTTAGATTACTATTAACAACTTTTATCAAATCTTTTATCAAATCTGAAGAGAAATATTCTAATTAATTTTCTTTATTTTATAAAAAAAATATACTCATTTTTAATATGATTATCCTATTAAAATTATTTTGAAAAGTCATAACTTTAATCACAGTATCCACGTACTCCACTGCATGTTTGAAAATAACAAGAAATATCTGGAATATAGTAAAACCACAAAAGCTAAATAAAAGTAAAATTCGAGTTAGAGAACGCGGTATATACGAGGGGAAGGTCATAGGTCCCAACCCGACCCTGACCCGTCACCTTTGCCGTCGCCTCCACGATGGTGTATACAAGCCATTTACACTTCAACTTTGAGGTTTTTAAAGACACTACGTGCCATCTAAACACAAATAACAATTTTTTTAGATGTATTTAAAATAAAATTTTAATTCAACCACTTTTATTTAGCTGTAATTGATAAAAAATATATTATGATTCACATGATATAAAACTGGTGATTAAGAACTATAGGAAAACGATTATAATGTACCGTTTAAATAATTGATGTGGGTGTTTTTTGAAATCGTATAAATATTTGCAAAAAACTGTATGAACGTTCTGGAAAATGATAACTATGGATATCTTAACAACAGTTAAGTGCGAGCCAGATTGGGATTATATTCTACCCTTTGGTAAGATTTTATTTTGTTTTTTTATATATAATATTTTGATTACAATCTATTTTTAAACAAAAAATATATTTTTTTTTAATTTATTCAAGATACTCAAAGATTTAGGGCGCCAATACTCAACATATACTTTATAATGCTGATAAATCAATTATAACATGTTTTACCTAAGAATTAGTTTCTGTTTTTCTTCTCTGTTATTTTCATTTTTTACTCGTAGTTTTATTAACTTTTCAAAATTTTCCTGTAATCATTCAATATTATTCCTTTATCTTGTAAATATTTTATAGATATTTTGTTGGTCTTCTCTATATTAATTAATTGTCTATTTGTTTTCTTTACTACTCAATATTTAACTGTTTTTCTCATCTTTTCTTCAAAATTTGCAATACTATCTAACATGAACTATTTCATTAATTAGCGCACGAAGGAGGCCAACATTAAGAATTGTTTATTGAATAATTAATGTATGTAATTACCACTTTTCATTTATCTTGTGCTGACCGGAACTCACGGGGATCACTCTGCATATTAAGAAATTTTATGATGTTACAGTTGGATTATTAGAACTTTAAGCATATGTCCTTATTAGAATTCATACAAAATGTTTAAAGTTAAAATGTTTCAATTAATCATCGGTTCAATCGAAGTGGCTACTACTCCAGCAGATGTATGGGTAGTTAACTTAAAACTTACTGTTACTTTTTATGGGGCCGTTTACTATTAAATAAAAAAGTCCATAAAAATTGTATGTGTAATAGGTACTAAAGGTATATTTTATATTTAATTACTGAATTCGAACTGTTTCCTATATTTTTAATTACCGGTCAATTTTTATGTAACAAATACATTTTTCATAATTATATGATTTTTTATTAGCTATTAAGTGTTCTTAATATATTTTTACTACATTTCCGCATAGCACTTATCTAATGCTTCATTCCATACACTAACAATATTTTCCAAATTAATTCAATAATATTGAACTATGTTCTTTTTTATTCATTTTCACCAATTGTGGTAATTCTGATCATGTCTATATTTCATAAAAAATTATGTTAGTTTATTACTTCTTTATATTTAAATTCTCATAAAGTGGAAATATAGACAGGACCTATTTATCAATTGAGGGAAATATGTTAACAATTTGTAATGATAAAAATATAATTAAACATGTACTTACTATTCAAATAATACTCTAACGTATAATATTTTAAAAAACCTGTTTTTTAGTAGTTTCAACTGAAAACACGCAAAAAAGTAAATTTCAAATGATGTTTTTAAAGTTGAAAGAAAAAGGTATCCTATTAAAAGTATACATATTTTATATCCTCAGGTATGAGTTACTTGTGGGTAAAGTTGTAAAAAATCAACGGTACATCTTAATTAAATATTCGATAACAATATTTTTCTGTTTTAATAATTATATTTTATTATTTTCAGATAAGCCTCAGATACTAGAACCAATCACCAATTATGGTAAGTGATTTCAGTTAAAATAATATATGTATATATAGAACGACTACTTCTTGATTACCGACTTTTAGTTGTGCCTCGAGCTCGATCAACAAACATATCGCTAAAAACAGTTTTCTGAATAAACCAATAATAACTATAATTTTCCAATTCGCTTGTGTACTATTCAATATAACTCTTGTTTTCCTTTTAGTAAAACTAAGAGAACAACGGCTTTTAAATACAATAATGTAATTCCTCTATCTCGTTCGTGTTATCTCGACTGGCCGATATAACAGGCATCTGTATCTGTTTCCAATTATCTACAGGTTAACATTTGTGCTCTTATTTGGAATTGTTATTTCTACATGAGATAAGTAAAATGAGAAATAACGAAGGATGGATCTATAACATTGATTTGATTTGTTTAGTTTTTACTTTCACGCTACGTAAGGAAGGGTTTACATTATATTACATACAAATGTTTTATTGGTACCACACATTTGGCTAATAGTTGATTGTGGTACGTGCGTACCGGCTTGTTCATTTTCTTAAAGATTTTATTAACAACCTTCTACCAAAAGTGAAAATTATTAAATTAAAAACACTAACAAAAACACTTGAATAGCAAAAATGTAACAGAACCGTCATATAAAAGTATGTTTTCTTCTAAGCATCTCACAGTAAAGTACTTAGTTTTAAATTGGCAAAACAGATATAGAAATTAACCCCTCAAAACGGTTAACTAATCGTTAGTACTCGTATTTATATGATTATAATTTATGTATATAGAAATAATGGACGTTTGTTTATAACTGGACAAGATGTTGAAGATTTTTCGGGGTTTTCCTCCTGTAAAAAGCTTTTCATTCGGTATTGTAACCCCGTAATAAATTCTTATACACGGGGGATATTGTAAGATTTGTAAAAAGCTGATAGTTCGTTAATAAATAGAAAAAGTCATAAAAGAAGACGTACTAACAGTACTGACCAATGAGAGTTTGGGTTCGGTCAATGCAAATTTACCGCCAAAATTAGTTGATATTTAAGCAAAAGTACATTTTTGAAAACAATTCTAACTTAAACCTCGTTTCAAATGATATTCTAGTTATGCGATTGCTGTGTTTTTTAGCAAGTTACAGCTTGACCAGTAAGTTTATCATATTTCTCGTCAAAATAAATACTTTAGAAATACGTTTTTTTTTTCATTATATCAATTGTATAATCTACTCGTAATAACTGCATGCTATACTGAGCGTTCTGAATCAGAACTGAGGTCCTGAGAGTTCATGAAGCTCATAATTGCCTATATTTTTTATTAATTTAGGTCAGCTATCGGCTAATTCGTCAATCAATTCTATTCAAAAGAATTCACATGCTTCTGCTCGACATAAAATATTAGAAACATCACCAATTTGCATAAAAGCGGCTGAGTAGTATACATTATTAAATCATTTATTTAATACCAATTTTTATTTATAACATTAATTACTAACCTTACTTAAAATGAATAAAAATCTTGATTATATTTTATTAGTTAATGACTAATTTTTGAATGGAATAAATATTAAAGACAGTCTCTGATAATTCTGCTTTGTGGTTCAATCAAAATATGATCTCGGTGTAATTAGTTAATAACTTTGGTGGATTTTGCGCATTTAACAACTTGATTTATGCACCGGTTCATCTTAAAGTACGACAACGAAAATAATGAAGTAACTAAAAAAATAAGTATTATATGTTTGAACGCCAATGCTGCACACCTGGCATATGCAAGGTATAGCTTAATTTGTTAAATAAACATAATGTCGAGGTTACTGACAGTTCATAGAGCCAACAGACAATTCGAAATAACCGCACTACCTTTTATCTTCGATTGGTACTGACGGTAAATATTATTAGAGGTCTTGACAGGCTGAAGAAGAAGCACAAAGGATTGTTTGTGCCTTTTTTCAAATATTTTCTTTAGATAACATCGCGTAAATCATAATTTAAAAATGTTCTTTGAATAAACATTAGTGGACAAATATCAAATACGTTCCCACCTTTGCAACCAACAACTGTCACCTGAGATAAATTTCTCTTAATGACCTTTTGTTTACAGGGTGTTGTCACATGCACATGACTTTAATAGAGCTTTTCTAACAACACTCATAAAGTAAATTTGGTGATTTCTTACATCATCATTCTATAAGTAGGTGTCAAATGAATTAAACCAAAGAGCATTGTCAATTTTTTTTAGATGTAGTTCTCCTTAAAAATTTAAACGACACAAAATCTTCTTTGTTTCTAGTATCTATGTTTTTACGAATTTAATATATGTGGCTTCTTCACTCTCAAATATTTTTGATTTCTCTTAGTTTACAGAAAACGAACAAGCTTATGGACGTTTTAATAAAAGGTGTTAGCCAAGAAAGACTAAAATGATACGAATGTTACTTGCTTATTTCAAAAACTTTTCTAAAAGTTTTTCCCTTTGGGCATATTATTCAATGAAATGAGCGATGATATCTATAAAGAAAAATGTGAATAGTGGTAAATATATTCAATTGATTGCATTTCTCAAGCGAAAATACGAATGGTATAATCATTTTAACGAAGTAACATGTCAGTTTTTAATAGAAAAATTATTAATTTATATGCATACATAGAGTCATCAATTTCACTATTTGCAAACTCAGGAGCTAATCTGTTAACAGGAAAAAGACATGGAGATTGGAAAAGTAGTAGGCTAGTTGAGGAGTGCATTGGATACATCCTTAGAGAATAATAAAAACGAATAGCTACAAAAATTTTGGAAATGGACCTATCAAACTATAACCATAGTAGTAATTTGGAAATTATTGGCTCTTTATCAGAACAGTCGTTTGGAATAAAATTTTAAATGCAAAAATGTTATCAAATTTCATAAATGATCGTTTTCAAATTTTATCAATAAATAATTAAATTTTGCTTCGGATTTTATTAACCAACTGAGTTAGATAATAGGTTAATTATCTAACTCAGTTAGATACTAGTGTTTAATACCTAACTCAAATGAATTTGATAATAGATTTTTATCCAGGCAATCGTAGATAAAATACAATGAAATTATTAAACACTGAATGAATAATAAACCTTGCCGAGTTAATTAATAATAAAAAAAACTGATGTAAAGACAATCGTGTACCAAGAGTTTCATTCGATACGTGGGTGAAACTACAACTGGTTTAAAAAAACGTCTTTTTTTATCCTCAACTTTTAACACCAAACTTGCTCTTCCCTGTCACAATGTTCTCATTGGCCAATGACGTTGCTACGCCCTGTTTTATGAATTATTTAGATTCTTCGGAAACGGTTTTGGATAATAATTTTTCTATGACTCTTTCGGGTTACTTTTTGGTTTACAAATCTCACAATATCCCTTAGTTTGAAAAATTTATTACAGGGTTACAATACCGAACAAGAAATGTTTTATAGGAGGACAATCCCTAAAACAGTTCAACCTCTTGTTCGGTCTTCTTTCATAAATCCTTCAATATCTCTGCTGAACCGTCTTTTTACCGATAAGTAATTGTCTTAATAACAATCCACAGTTTAAATAGCATACATGGATTCAAATACTACTTGGAATATTGAGAAAAGACGGATCCTGTTGGTTACTCATGATCTTAAGTTGGTTATCCTGCCATATGGCAGGAGAGGCTAAAAACAAACATGGAAGAGAGTAGCGAAGGTCAATTGAAACTTGACGTCCAAGAAAATTAATATGGAAAGATAAATAATACTTACCTTAAATTTCCACAGTCTTCCAAAGCATTTTAATATGTATTCAAGTCTACCTAGGTTTCGGTATCTGACAATACCATTTTCCAAGACAGATATAGGTTGGGATATTGGTCTGTGGAAATTCAAGATAAGTATCTTTATTATTATTTAATTATTATTATTATTATATTATTTATATTATTATATTATTATTATATATAATTATTTATATTATTTAAAGTAAGAGTTGAAACAATTAATTTAATCCAAGAAAATTACTTCTTGTACTACATCCGATTTTAGCTTAGATTCGTCGGTATAATGGATTTTACTCGTTTTTCCTCTTTGGTGTGTTATATTCGGTGACCATATAGCGATGTCTGTTATTATTTATTAAATATTATTTAATCACTTTTCTTGGTCATTTGAAAATAATATTACCACAGCCAATTCATTTTATGAATAAGGAAATGAATTTTAATGAAAAATTCTGTACTAAAAATCTTTCCAGTTCTCAAGAATATTCATGAACTAGGTGTACTAAATTAAATAACAAATTAATTTAGAGAAATGTAACTTCCAACCGAAATCTTCCAAGATTGGTTTAAAAGCACGGCTCGTAAACAATATCCGAACGACAATAATTGTTTCTTTGACGATAAAATTCGGTTATACGACATCTAATGGCCGTTTTAAGGATTATAGTTTAATTTTATATCCAACTCGAACTAAACCTCTGAAGATTATTTCGATAATCAAAACTGTTTTATTAGACTTAATTAGATCTTTGGTCCATGTGAACTTACAACATTTTTATTGGTTTCTTTAAGTATTATCTGTCAAAATATCCAATAAAAAATTTAAATAAATGTAAATGAGGTAGAATTTGAATATTTAAAACAACTAGTGGTTTCCCATAATAGTTTAATAGCAATGTTTTAGGTGAGAAGCTTTATATTATAGTTAGAAAAGCTTTTAACATAAATACCAATAAAGTAAGAGGTTTTTAAATTTTTAGATGGTTGAAATAAAGTAGATAAAACTAGTTTTAATTGTATAACTACGATTCAATTAATGTAATTGCATGGTGTGGGTTAAAAACAACAATTTTGAATGTATGTGATTTGTGTTACAAGTAAATAGTAAATTGATCAGACGTGGAAAAAAAAAACAAATGTATTATTACAATTGCTAATTATTGGACTTTGTAAATGAAAATTGTCAGTAAAAGTAGTGTTATAAAATTGCTAAATCTGGGTATCTCGTAAAATACAAGGCCTTCAATTCCATTTTTTCTAAAATAAGCACATACGTCGGCTAATACTCATTTTAGATGATCTTGGTAATAGTTGAAAATGCGTGGTCAGTGAGTAGCAATTACTTGGTCATATTCAAGCAACTGCTTAATCTTTCCTGCGATGCAGGAATGAGAGCAACAAGTAAGTGTTTGCAGTTAAGATGGCCAGCAGCCTGCAACCGTAAACAGTGACGTATCCCAAAAAGTACTGCAATAGAAAAATATATAGAAAAAAGGATTAATTAATAAATTAGGGCAATCATTGTTTCTCATTAATTTGCAGTAAAGTATATATATATATATATATATATATATATATATATTTTAGTTTTGTTATAGATTGGGTCACTACCTCTTTTTTCATGTCTCTAGAAGTCCTAGAATAAGACGAAAAATTAAATTATTAACCAATTATTAACCAATATGATTCTAAATGAATTAGTTGAAGATTTACTAATCTTCACCGAGTTTGTTAATAATCATTTGACACTATTAACCGACTAATTTAGAAAATACCAATGAAGCAATAACTTATTAAACTTATTAAATGTAATAGTAATCGCGTAAATTGAGTAGTTACCATTCTAAACGAAGTTTAAACTATAACAACTGATTTAAAAAAATATATTTTGCTTCGATCTCGAATTTGTTTTGCCTGGACGTCAAGTTCTGAATAGTTGGATTATTTACGAACTTTTAGCTTCTTAACTCTGACAATATCCCTGTGTTTGAAAAATGTATTATGGGATTAGAATACCGAGCCAAATGCTTTATAAAGGAGGAAAACCGCGAAAAACTGAACTAATGTTTGCTTGTTGCTTGAAAGGGTCAAGTTGTACAACTGTTTGGTCACTTTTAAACTAAGTTCCCATAGATCTAGATCTAGATTTACTTTTTAAGACACTTTATTGAAACATTTATGCAAAATAAGGTTATTTTGAAGGGGCGGCTCTAATATATGGAAATCCACAAGGTGCTATTTTGTAACCCCTTTTATTTAAAGCTTTTTTAAATGATTTCCATTCGTCAGAAATATTCAAAATGATTAAACAAATCCAAGTATTCTACAAAAAATTATTTTTATATAATATAGCTTGAGTCTAACTGTATGAGCTTTTAGAAACTTCTGTACAGATTTATCTAAATTTTTATTAGTTTTCGTTTCTTTCGATTGCATGCAACATAAAAATTGTAAAATAAATAAGTTGCTTTAAAAAATCAGTTTGCATACGGCCCCATGGTGTGTGACCTTTATTATTTTTTCTCATTGGTTGAGAATAGTCACACCACCCTCCACTCTGTGGTGTCATTTAAAGCGTCAACTTTTATTTCAGTAATATACCATTAATATCTGTTAGTTGATTTTGAAACTCTTTAGATATATTTTCCCGAAATATCCCTTAAGAACCCTTATATTAAAAAGATTTATAAATCTCTGGACGGCTTGTTTTTTGACTATTGAATTTGTAAATTTGAAAATAACTCTAAGTACTTTTATTGGAATATTTTTTCTTAGAAAAATATAAATTGCTAGCTTTCATATTCAATTTTGCATTTGCAAAGGCGGCTCTTTTACACAGTCCAACATCCAAAGAGTTTGATAGAAAGCCTCTAACCTTCTTCATTAATAATAATAAGTAAAATTCATTGTCATTTCTCCGTCACTGTGATAAAGAAATAAGTAGCAGGAGCCAGGTCACCGGAAGCGGAGCATTTTCTAGCGCGGTCACGCCGTGCGTCAGCGTCAGCTAGCTCTAGCCTAGCACTAGTCTTGCCACTTATACTAGCTAGCCGCGTCGAGTTCGCTGGCTGGTTCGCTTGCCCGTGGTCATTCTCTACAATGCCGGACTTGCCCACTACTAATATTTCTCAAGTATCTCTGTACCAATCTGCAAAAATATTATTCTCGTGAAAATATAAATGTTGCTTAAATTTTCATTAAAATTATTAGGGATAAACGACAAGAAATCAGAAGAAGATTAAGAGAAAAAAATTACAATAACGAGAAAATTGCATCCAATCCAGGTCCACGGTCCTAGGGATAGATGTCGTCTTTATTTTTGAAAATAAATCCAAAGTATTCAACTTTTAACACGTTTGGTTATTAAAAACAACTATATGTAGATATTTGTATTATTAACTTAGTGAATTCATAAGGAATTTTGGCATTTGGTTTTTGTACGATTGATATGAACTTTGCTTCAAAAAATAATAACCATAAAAATTCGGATGAATTTTATTGATAAAATTCCAATCCGTTACTGCGTTTATGCCCGGCCGTGCCGCCATTTTTTATTCAATTCCAATCGAATGAAGATTGTTTTAATGAGAATGCAGATAGCGAGGCATATCTCCGAGGTGTAAAATAAAGTTAAGTGTTGCCCGGAAAATAAAAGTCGCCGATAACCTGCCTACCGGTCACTCTTTCTCTTGCCTTTGCTTTACATCTTCCAAAGTGCTTCTATTATCGATTTATTGCGTTCAACTATTCACCGTTGTAAATGTTTTCTTTTTTCCTTTTTTGTTTAAGGCTTCCTCAACGTAGGTAGAACAAAAATTTAGAATCATGTAAATCAACTAGGAAATTATAAATGTAATACAAATTAAAGACTTGTTTTTCTTTGTTTATTTTTTTTATTGATAAGTTAAATTGTCTTTTATAACAGAAACGCTTCAGTGTTGTTCTTTTATATTTTGAGTTTATTTTATATTCTTTTGCATTGCTCTGTAATAAATGTTAAAGTTGTTTGTCAAAAAATAAGTAAAACTTGTTAACTATCCTTCTAATCTAATAAATAGATTATATTTCAAAAGCAACCAAAAGAAATTAAATCATAAAAAGCTAATATATACTTTGGAAATATATCAAATAAAATTATATCTCAGGCAACATATTAGGTAATATGTTTTAAAGTAAAGAATAATGTAGGTTCATTTTTAATAAATGTAACATCAAAAATCCTATATTAAACATATACATTGTAATACGGTAGTGGCGAAACCCTTTTGACATTTTGAAATCAGATATAGTGAACACTGACTAGCTAAAACAACCAGATAAGTCATATTATGCAAAACACCTTAATGACATTAATCACAATCTTACACTTAATAAAATAATAAAAACAACAATGGAAGTCTTTTATATATGCGATTGGAAGAATTTAAAGAAAAAAATTGATATCTACGATACCTTTTTTGTACTAAACGAACAAAAACATCGCAGAAATTCTGCTCTTTTAGATTACCTTCTGGATCAAATATATTAACCAAATGTTTTAGAAAATTAAAATGAAATCTTCTCTGACGAAGCCCAAAAACATTGGTGAAACAAGTGTCATAAGAATATTTTAGAATATCAGATAAGTATAATTTATATCTTTCACATTTTTTTGTAAATATTATTAAATGGTCTTTTTTGGGAGTTAGCATGTTGATTTACAGGTTAGCTGCCACTCAGTATCAAATTCTAACAGTATTTGTTACATAGTTGATTGTTCAAAATTAAATGCTTGTTTTAAAAAAATATCTCTAACCTGGTTGCCCCGTAGAAGAAATCTTTAGAAGTCATTTAAAAGAGTTCTGATGGATGTAGAAGATAGGGCCTTTACTTTTAACTTTCACTTCTAAGATTCCTGTTTGCATTAGTTACCAAATTAATTTGTATAATGGATTAAAGTCAAATATAAAAAGACTAACTAACACCTTCTAAATAAGAGTGACTGATAGTTTCAAAAATGAAAACGACTTCTTGTAAAAGATACTTCATCTGATTTATAAAATAATATTTTTATCAACTTTCTTCCTGTTTTTTTTTATAATACTAATAGTAAACATTATAAATGTGGTCGGTCCCCCTTGAAAAGAAATCCTTGGTACGTCCTTGTAAAGAATCAGAACCGCATACCATTTATGTCAATTTTCTGTTAATTAACGCAATTGCTGCTGATCATTTTCCGAGAAGGTGTAGCACCAAAAAAAAAATGGGTATTACTTGTCTCTGTTGTTTTCTCTAATGTAACACGCTATATAAACTAAACAAACCAAAGCACAAGTGCAGTAGTTCATGTCGGCAGGAGAACCAGTACACCGTATTTGCGAACGCTTTTGTAACAGATTGTTAAACCATGCGTTAACACTCGCACGACTTACATTTTTATTTCTGCTTTCTTTAATAAAAAACTTAATCGAAATTCTAACCTTTGGCTGGGCCATGGCCAGGGCCGTGCTGAATTTATCGAATCAAATAAAATATTTTACAAAGAAAATATTCTTTATTATAAAAATTAAAATACGTTAACTTTTATTAATTAACTAATTAATTCATACTGGTGGCGTAGAAGGGGAAATAATCCATCATGTTTATATTATGGTTACCGCGGTTTTGTAAAGTGTATATATCTGTATGCTTTGTTTCCTCTTCCGTTTTCATCTTCCTCTTAGACCATATATTTTTTAAGATCACTTTAGTCTCTTCTCATCTATGAATCAATCAATCACACGATTGCGATACAAGAGTGATATCACACTCCGTCTAGTTTATATATGGTCTTAGTTTAAGACACATTTGTCCCTTAAGGGACGTGATAATTCACCCTGGCTTATAAATGCAAGGCCCCCTAGTAATTAACTTAAGGGTAGTTCGTTAAATTAAAGATTTTGAATCCTTATGGATTGGAAATATATTGATTAATTAAAAAAATAAGATTATAAACAAAATTAAATTTCGTAGATAACATATTTAATAATGAAAATGTAATATGTTCAAAAATTATAATTTACAAGTTAGTTGGTTAAAGGTAATATAATTGACAAAAAAATAAGCACAACTGGGGTCGTACCTTGGTTTCATTCAAAAGGCTCTTTAGATCACATAAATCGGGTTACATTTAAAAAAAGACAAATTTTAATTAAAAAGAACATAGGCTACCACTTAGAATGTCGAGGAAAGACGGCACTTTGCTTCTATGCAAGAGAGAAAAAACGAAATTCCATTGCCAACTTTTTGGTTTGGTAGTTTCATTAAAGAAAAATGAACATCCCTTTATTGGTGTTAACCCTTATGGCTTACGATGACAGTTACAAATTAAAAAAAAATAGTTAAAAGCAGGTTTACAAAATTCACAAAAAAAACTAAACCTTTAACTTCTCCCAGGCTAAACAAGACTACATTTAACTAATATGGTACTTATTTTTTATTTTTATTTTACAAAATGATACAAGACTGGATAAAAATAAATATATGAAATGAGCAGCTGTCTAAATTTGGAAATCGCTCTATAGAGGAGGGCATGAAACTGAGTTTTAAAAATAAAACATCTTTTTATATCATGAGTAAATAATAATATAAGAATCAAACAAATAGAAGAAAAATAGTTTATAGCAATTCAGAGATCCATACTGACATATGTTATGAGACTTGATAGGTAGTTCTTATATGATTTGTACCTGTTGGACTCTAGGCAAACATTTCCCTAATTAGTATTTCTTTTAATATTTCACCGATGATTGAATTTTTAATTAAATGTTGTTGCTGAGTTGATTGCCTCGACGGTCAAAAATCACTTCACCAATCTTCCCACTTTTTGCAAGCTAATAATAAAAACTCCTTGATACGGGCTATTGAAAAAAAAATGTACTGCCTTTTATTCGAATAACGCATTAAGATCGATTTTATTATTTTGTTAATTTATTTAAATCAGTAGCGACAAAAAACAAGTTGAACTACTTTCTAATGTGTCCAAATATAACAGGAATTTATATTGATATTTACAATAAATTGTGAGGTCGTCTATCAAAGAAAAAGCCTTGGGTAGTGACTCTAGTTCCTTCAACGAGGCGTTTAGATATTTAGATACATCTTGAGGATTCATACAAGAACTGGTCATCTAAAATACTTTAATAATGAAAATTTATATTTCAAGGCATTGGATTTGTTGATAAGTGGCCCGTATAACCTACAGATCTAAGGCCACATACCTTTTTCCTATGAACTACTGGAGAACAATAGTAAAATAAATTTATTCAAAAAAAAAAAGTAAAATTACAGAATAGATTTTTTTCTATGACTGCTAAGAAATATATTGTTTTTCACACATTTCATGAAACTATAACAAATTGCCGCTTTCTTGGGAAAAGTTATTATTATCCCACACTATGTACTCAATTATCATTTGTTGACAGATTAGCTTATATTAGCAAAAATGTCTCTGATAAATCTTAAAATAAAAAGAGATTTATTACCAGAAATTTTCCGGAAGAAACATGATAATAGCTTATAAGAAGTCTACGGACTGGAGGAAAAAAATTATAATTAAATCATATTAATTGGTACTCGTAGAAAAAGTATAATGTCCAATTTCTCACTTGCTTTAAGGGCTTGTGCCATAACTTTCACACTGGTGAGAAAAGTCTCACTTTCTCCACTTATTGCACAACATACTAATTGTTAATATGGTTTATACTCTGAAATTTTCAAGAAGAGGATGGGAAAGAAACTAGGAAAATCAATTTCATAAAAAAATCTGTTACTCATGTTTTTTACTATCGATTTAAGAAAGACATGTCTTCATGTCTTGTTATTAAATGTCCGGTCGCTGTAGCTTAGCCATTTCAAGTACCTGGTACTAAACTTCTCACGGCTTCTGAAACTGTAATATGTTATAGTTTTTTGTAGATTATAGCCAAGAGGCGCTTTATAATTGACAAGAATTTGTTGTCATTCAATCTTATTTATTTTGAGAATTCAGATTATTTTATGTTAATACCATAAAATAGATTAACCGCTAGGTTTCATCGGATTTTTTTTTCGAGCAAATTTATGGGAAACTTCTGCTCTATGATATGGAGATTTCAGAAATATAGATTCATGAGAATCGGATAAATTTTATATTTAAAACCAATAAAAACAGTTATTTTTGAGAAGAGTATACAATCTGAAATTAGTTAGGTTTGTTAAATTTTAATGTTTTAAAAAATGTCGATAGGCCTTTAAAATCCAATAATATAATGTTTTATTTATTGTCATTATTTATTATTTTAACTAAAATGATGAAGGGTTGCTAAGTTATAAATAAAAGATAATTATTTATAAATACATTCAAAAATAGACACATACAGGGTGCGGCATTAGTGCATCGAAGTACGACATATAAAAAAGTTATTTACAAAAATTATAGGCAACTTTTAACTTCACATTATAAAATTATTTTCATATTTACAGGGTGTTATATATTACCAGGGTGAACCAAACATACTTTTTTTTAAATGGGACTGCATATATATAATTTCAAATTTAGATTAAGCTCATCTCCCCCATACTTCCATTATAGGGTTTCATTACGTTATACAGGGTATTTCAAAAGTTATGGTCAATTGTATACGAAAATAATTCTCATTTCAACGTACTGTATACCCTAGACAGAACAACATAATAATAATTTTTTGACGATAGTAAAGTATTACGAGAAAGTGCTATTTCTTTATTATTGCACCAATTGAATATAGAGCGAGCCAAAACTCGAACACATGATTTTGTCAATTTTTTCAAATGAATCACCCTGTATTTTATTTTAAAAAGTGAAAATACACTTTATGATCTACCATTTTTGTGAAGCACTCCCTATAGCTAAAATCGTTCATTTCTGAGATATTTTCACGAACGGAAAGAGATTTTTTAAAATTTCTATTATAACAAACAACTAGTGATATCTTTGTCATATCATTAAAATTTATTAAATAATGTTATAATAAATTTAGAATTTGACTGTTTCATAGGATGCCACATGGGATGATAATAATATGTGTTGTATTCTCATATAGTAGAGTATGAGTAAAATTATTGAAATGACTGATTTGTTATAAACATTTTTGGCCTAATGGTGGAACATGCTTTTTTTCAATTTCAAATAAATTAATTTATTAACACATATTTAAATGAAAGAAATTTCATAAAACACTTGTATAATTATTTTAAGCAAAATCATGTTATATTTCTGTATTTCATATATTTAAGTGTAAACTCCGTTTGAAAGCATATAAAATTCATGACTAACTAAATTAATAATTAATTTGTACCAGAACTGTACTGATCAATAACATAATTTCACTTTATTATCCTAAATAATCTCAAGATTTTAAAACATTATATATATTGTAAATATTGTATAGCGAAGTGTTTTTCTTCAATTTTTATTTTATTTTGGAGTCAGAACAATCAATGTGATTGGCTACATATAAAACTTAATTGTATAAAAGTATATAAACTTCTTTTGTCAATTTTAAAATTATTGTAATAGACAATTGCTATTAATTTAATATTTAGATTGACACTTACTGGACTCAAAAAAGAACAGAACCGAAAAATTCATTGTATAAAATTAAGTTACAATATGTACACAGAGTGGCCCAAAAGTAATAGGACAACGTTTAAATAACTAAATAATGGCTTACCAAATTACCAAAATTATATACCCGGTGTTACCATGATTTTAGTTATTCTACTTTGCAATGTTTCAAAAAATAACAATATAGACTTAACCAGAGAAGAGACAATTAAAAAAAGAAAAAAAAGGACCAAATTTTTATTATTAAATAAACCTATTAGAAATTAATTTTGTTGGAGTCTGTACATATGAGGATTTTTTTATTATCTGTTAAACAGTTTAATTTAGTTGCATACATTATGTATAAAATTACCTGTATAATTCAAAAAAACAAAAAAACAGGGAGTCCCATATAAAACTGTAAAAGTTTGCAGCGCCACCGATATCAATCGTAATGCCTGTTTAATTACATGAATTAAATGTTATTCTAAAATTGATAATGTTAAGGACATATTTTAATGGTTTCAGTTTCTTGGGCCTCTGTGTTTTTGGAGATAAGAAAGTTTGGTACTAGGCATATGTTTACAATGTATTTAATAAATTAGGCGTCCAAATACAAATATTATATAGGTTTTTAAGAAAGTCATAATTTATTTATACAAAAATTTTTAATTAAATTTTGGTCGTAATAATTCAAATATGGCTTCTAAGAATAAAAACGTATCTCGAATTAAAACTATTCAAACGTATTTTCGTGATTTATTATTCTGTAAAACCATTTGTAATAATAAATAAAATATAAACGAAACATTCCTTTTAAGATTTTACTGATTAATTAATTTTTAGTTTGTGAAACAGATAAGGTGATTGATCTACTTTCGTCATACACCAGAGTGAACAAGACGTTAAATGAAAGTCTACTATTAAGGATGAAATAAGATCGGTTTACAGGTGACCTCTAACACCTGCTCTCCTTATTGACAACGAAGACCAACATACCGTGACTCAAAAATTCCTTGGCACATCATTATCTGAAAAAACGTATTTTTGTAGCTAATAAAAGTCCTTCAAATTTGTCAATACATTTTTCGTTTGTTCTTTCCATGAAAAATGTTTTGTGCGCATGAAAAAAGAAGTCAGCTGGTTTATGCTGTAAGATCAACTTTGTTCCTAGTTTTCATCATTTTCCTCAGTTAGTAATTTTCTTTTATTCCGGTATATTCAACTCAAATAAAAATTTATATTATTATGTACTTACGACTAATCCAATATTTTAGAAAAACTCAACATCAATGAATTTCTCAAAAAATAATGTTTGTTCCGTAATGTTGTAGTTTTCAATAAACAAACAAAGGCGCCATGTTGAAGATTATAACAGTATCTAGGAATTAATATTTAAATTAATTTTTTAAAAACGGTTCATCGCATAAAAATTCTATTGTCCTTCACTAATTTCTATGAAGCCCTGTATTGAATTGTATTCATATATTCCAACACGTTTTATAACGGAAATAATTACCAATATTGGTTAATTGAGATTTTTATCTAAATCAAGGTTATTAGTTTTAATTAAACCGAAAGTTTGTTCATATAAATAAGGTTAATATAAAATGGGCATTACCTTGTTACTTATTAATAAGATGAATGTCTTTTTGGACTGCTTATTTCCTTCAGAAAGATTGTTAAACCAGCCAAAAGTCATAGTTGGAATGGCGAAAATATGGAATAGTTCAAAAATATGACATTTAGCTTCATCGATCTCCATTGAATTATTAGTATATATGTGTTTTTCCCTTGTCATCGTCATCATCATCATCGTCATCGTCATCATCATCATCATCATCATCATCGTCGTCATCATCATCATCATCATCATCATCATCATCATCATCATCATCATCATCTTCACTTCAGGTATTAGACAATAATGCCTGTTACGGTACCCATCTTTTCCTCGGTTTGCCTAAGGTTCGACGGCCGGAACATCTATAATTTAATATCTTTTGAGTTATTCGTTTGCTGTTTATCCTGTCTACATGTTGTTTTCTTTTTTTCTGGTGTCTATGATCTTTTCGTTTAAGTCGTATATGTTTCCTAATGTCTTTGTTTCTTATTTAGTCTCTTTTTGTGCGCCCTTTAACTCTTCTTAAAAATGTCATTTCCTGAGCCTGAATCTACTTCTTTCTTTGTTGTTGTCCACACCTTACTTACGTATGTAAGTACTGGCACATCTACAGTTTTCTAAAACTTCAATTGTGTGTCTTTCCTAGTTTTGTTCACCAGCATTCTAGTAATTGTTCCACATACGCCGGTAAATTTATTTCATTTTTGTTCGGTGTCATTGACATAATCATAAGAGATATTATCTTTTATTTGTTCTAGAATTTTATTGTTAATTACGATTTTTGAACGTATTGGTTCTTTTCCTACGAAGGCCATTATTTTTGTTGTCTCTGTTGAAATTTTCATATGGTATTGTGCACATACTTGTTGCAGTGTGTACATAGCTCTTCGTAATTCATCTTCACTTTTCGCTATTAGCGTCACATCGTCTGCATTTAAGATTACATTGATTACATCTCTGTCGATGCGTTTCCCATTTTTTTGTCTTGCTTTCAATGTTCGGATAATATTATCAATATAGATATTAAAGTGAGTTGGGGATATGCAGCAGCCTTGCTTTATGCCCTTATTTTTTTATGCGGTTGGTTATTTTCTTACCGGTATTTATCACTATTTCTGTATTTGTGTACGGGTTCTTTATAGCGTTTATTAAGTATTCTCAGAGCTTTTCTCTAATTAAATTACTGAATGCTTTTTCGAAATCGATGAATGCTAAATGGGTTTCTCTATTAAATTCACGACGCTTTTCTACTAATTGTTGTAGCGTGAATACTCCATGAATTGTTGATCGCCCTTTTCTAAATCCAATAAGCTGATGCCTCTGTAGTTATTATATTCATATTCATTCTTGTTACCCTTCTTGAATAAAGATATACGCGTGCCATTCCTCTGGTGTTCTCTTGCTTTTCCAACATTAAACATTAAACAAATGAAGAAGTCTCAGGTGTAGTAACAGACCTCCATATTTCCATGGTTCAGCGTTGATTCCACCCATTCCCATAGTTTTTCTGTTCGGTGCAGCTTTTACAGTTTGAGTCAGTTCTATTAAATCTATTACATCTAATCAAATAGCGTAATTTTCACCAGTAAGATTTTAGTTTAACGTGAGAATTTCGTCTGAAGCAATATGTTCTATTGCTTCACCGTACCCAACAAAGGATACTTTTTAAATTTTATATGATCTGTACCATTTCGATCTTTATAATTTATATTATCTAATCTATTGGAAAGTATCATGTAACACGTAAAGTTTTGTCTTATAAGAATTTTAACAGACCTATGTATCAGGTGAGGTCATTCTATCATAAGTGAATGAAAGGTGGTATGTCTTTGATCGATTTTAAGAAAATGCCTCCTGTTGAGTGCTATCGTCACTTCTTAGATGTATATGTTGTCAGTATCTCTTTTTAAAGTAAAGAAACAGAATCGGATTCAAACACTTTGCAATAATCAATTTAACAAAGGTAACGAATCCTTTTTTTATTAATTAGTATTTATTATTTCATATAGATTATTTTAAAATATAAATAGAGTTAAAATGACTCAAAGTCTAAGATTTAATTTTCCTTCAATTAGGTTCCCTTTTACTAACCCTTTAGTAAATATATTATGAATCTTAACAGAATTTTTCATAAATAAATTTTTAATTTTAATAATAAGATAATTTTTGCCTTTTTCCTATATAGGCTCAATTTTTTATTTGTTTACCTTTTTTCATTTTAATTTTATAATTTTTTTGTTAATAATCATATTCCTAGGCAATTCTGATCTTTATTTTAGATGCTTTTAAGATGTCTAGAATATAACCATATCTTTAAACTTTTTTTTATTGTATAAAATAATGAAATTTTGATTACCTAAATTTTATAAATTAAATCTTTTTATTAAATAACGTCTTTTGGGACTTTCTACAATAAATTAACTTGATATGTGTTGTTACATAAAACATTATTTAGTTTCATTCAATCATTTTGTAAATATACCTCCTTACTTTTTTGAATTATTTTAATTTTCTTTATTTCTTCCTATCGCGGATGGTATTTTAACCGAAACTATTTGCCACTTTTATGTTTAACACCAAATAAAAATTTGGTAAGACTTTTAGTAACAGTTTTCTCTATATTTAAAAGCAACATATGAATAATTGGAGTGCCTATATTTCTTTTTAAAATATAAGTTTTAGCCTGAGTAGGTTACAAAATTAAATTAGAGAACAGAAAAACGCAAATGGGATTGTAAAGTTATTGAATTAACATCTTATCAGACCATAAAAAAGAACAAATCCTTAAACACAAGAGGAAATATAAACATTTCAGCCAATTTATCTGAGTAAACTCAGAAAATAAAATGGTTATATTTCACTGTCCTATTAGTTAATGTCAATGTTGGCAGAATTTAAGCGAAATTGTACCTGATGAAATCTTTAAATATTTGATCATAGAGGATGCCCAAGTGAGATAAACCTGAACTTTTATCCAGTTTTATGGACGAAACATTCTGGCATTTTTGCGATTATGAAGTTTTAGACTAGATTTAAAAAACAATGTTTGCTTAAGTAACTTCCATACAAGTTTGATATTTATGTATTTATAACAGGTAGTAAATAAAATTTAGTGTAACAAAATGCGGTTGATTTTCAAAATTGTCATGAATTGTGAAAGCACGAACCTAAAAAGCGTTACTTTGTATATGAAAATTTTTAAAAAATCCTCTGATTGGACTGAAGTCCGTCCCTGGTTCACCTGCGCCAGTTTTTCTCATTTATCTCATGAACCTGTTCTGTTAACCAATAAGCTACTGTTATCCATTTCACTCTGATCTCTTTCATTTACTTGGCGCTATCTCTGTCGGGCCCACTGATGGTATACAGGAGGTCGAATCGTCTCAGTCTTGACAGGTAAGGTCATTGAAGCATCTCATTCTCATTAAAAACTTCCATCTCTGTCTTGACTCACGTACAAAGGTCGGGCTTTTTTTTCATTCTTTTTCTTCAACTAATAATTTCTGCCTGACTTCAGAAGCAGTAGCGTAGTGAGAGAGATTTTTAACTGAATTAAATCAATAATGTATCGATTTTGTATGTTGCATTGGTATTTCTGAATTAATTATTTTGCCGAAACAGCACTGTTACTTATAGTTATGACTTAACATTTCTATTTACTATTTTATATAATTAATAATAATACATATTGGATGGGCGAGAACCTTTATTTTTCCTTTGACTTTTGATTTACTCTTAATATTTGATAGTACGTGTTGACATTTACCAGTTATTAGTTATTAGTTGTACTCAGGAGGTAGTTTACCTCTCCGATGAATAACACATAGGTAGAAAGATATACCTTAGGCCTAAGGCTCCAATTCCAGAAACCATTCTAGTCTCCTTACTTTCCGACCAACCAACAGATGGCATCAATGACGTCAGAGTCATCCAATTCGGCCTACGGGTATAGACTAACAAATATGTAACGACTTGTGACGTAACCATACGCCTTATAGTACCATAGTAACCAAATGTCAAATAATGAGTGAAACTTTTTTTTGTATGTCTATTTTTGTATTTTTATCCCAAAATAAGAGGGATTATTTGTACAAATTGATGAATGAAAATAATATATAGGGTCGACGAGACATATCTGCGGGCGGTACGAAAATAATAATAATTTTTATGTAGCTTTAGAAGATCCACCCCAAGGACCCTTATTATCTTTTTTAATTTTTTTTAATTTTTGTTTGCAAAATGTCTGATTCGGACTTTGTATTCGAAAACTGTACTCTAGACCCAGAGCATCCTCTACTGGAAAGCTTCCAAAAAGCGTTAAAAGAACATCTACTCGACAAAATAGCAAAGGCGAAAACAGAAATATATGAAATAGAGGTAGAAACTGGTAAAAAATCTGAGGAATTGGAAAAGTTGGGCGTATCCTGTTACGAGAAACAACAAATAACAGCACAAAATGAAAAGGATCTGCAAGATGTTATATTATC
Source organism: Hermaeophaga mercurialis (assembly GCA_951812935.1). Classification (NCBI taxonomy): domain Eukaryota; kingdom Metazoa; phylum Arthropoda; class Insecta; order Coleoptera; family Chrysomelidae; genus Hermaeophaga; species Hermaeophaga mercurialis. Next base: position 41,817,426 of record OX638359.1, on the reverse strand, counting down.
ATTGGAAACTTACACCCGTTCCACTCAAGAAGAAGAAGAAAAATTAAATGAAAATAACAAGATTCTCAAAGATCTGGAACAAAATCTTTTTAACACAGAAAAATCGAACAGAGAACTTAAACGCGAAATAGAAGGAATCGACCTATTATCCCGCCAACTGGCACAATATGAGAGCAGAATAGAAGACGACATAACAATGAATAAAACAATCGTACAAAATCTTAGCAAAAGTAATCTCAAATTGCAGCAAGATAAGAAGAAGCAAGATTTTATGATATATCAAATGTACACCGATGTGTGGAAACTCGAAGAAGAAAAGGAAACTATTAAACTACAAATAGAGGTAGGCATATTTTTAACATATTCCAATGTTAACATTTTTTTCGAAGGTGATACTACAGTATAGGCATAATTCTTTGTTCTAGTTTTATTTATGCGAAAGGGATATCTACAGCGTGACCTTAAATATCTATCGCTGCCACGTTTCTCAGGTAGCTGTAACAATATTTTCCAAGTTCCCAAGGTAGTCTTCTAATCGGCAATGAAAGGTTAAAAGTTAGAAATACCTTAGTTAACCCCCTATTGAAGATCTTCCCGGATTTCTAATTTTCTCTTCAACTATTTTGATTTCTTCTAACATGTTACCATTGAATAACTTTATGTTATTTCATTTATATCTCAAGTTTTTTTCCTGCGATATTACTACATAACATCAGTGCTATTTGTATAGTTTTTTCAATATAGAAATATATTTTAAATTGTTATACTATCTACCTCGACTAGTTTTAATACCTTCAATCTGAAATAATTTTCTTTAATGCCTGGTTATTTTTCTATGATGAACTCATTTGCCTATTTTATTTTAAAGAACAAATTAAACGATATAGAAGAAAAAGAAAACAAAGTAGCTGTATTAGAGACTACTATTCAAGCTTTTGAAGCCGAACACAGAGCCCTAATGTCTTCTTGGCAAAAGGTTTGCCTCGATATCTCCAACCGAAATATAGCCTTAGAACGTTTATCTGATGAAATGCTTAAAGCAGATGACAAGTGGAAAGTAGCAGAAACAGAACTTGCAAATATCCGCATAGAAATTAGGAAAGAATTGTTTAAAAACAGCAATTTCACAGCTCTGAAAGATAAAGCTAATTACGAAATTAGTCAAATTAAAAAAGAATTGGAGCAAAAATTGGAACTGAAAATAACTTTAGAAAAAGAAATGTGTGATAACCAGAGAATAACAGAAGAATCGAAAAAACAAATAGAGGAAGTTAAAATGGACGTTCGTAGGTTTGAATTTGTACTAAGTCGCCAGAAAGATAAAGTCAATAAAATAATATCAAAGAAAACAAACATGGAAGAAACCATAACAAAAGCTTGGGAAGAAGAAATTTCAAATGATTATACTGCCAAAAAGTTGACAGGAGATTGGTTAGTAAAGTATACAAAACCTATTTTTTTTCCATCAGCTTGGTACTCTTAATGACCACCACCAATGAACTAAATTACCTAATTAATTAACTTTCTTAATGTTTTTATAGGAAAGCTATTAAGAGCCATCGCAGAGATATGCAAATCAAGTTATCTGAGGCAGAAAATGCAAACAGGAGAAATATAACTGAGATGTTAATACAGAAACATAGGAACGAGGGTCTGGCGCGTTACTTAACACAAGTTAAGAAAGAGGTTGATGGTTTGGAAAAAGAGCGCCAGGAAATAAAGACAGCCATAGCAAAATGTGAACTGAGATATAGATTAGAAATTGAGTAAGATTTCCATAAATATTTCTGAGGGTTGTTGATGTTATTTTATTAATTTTCAACTTCTCATATAACTTTTGGTGTATTCTGCTAGGGAACATCTGGTTTCATTTTGAAGAAACGGTAGCGGTGCAATGTTAAATCTCTAGAGCTACTGTTGTGACTATTCTCATGGTCGCTGTCGCACTTAAATTCTCTTCATATATCAAATACGTCCTTTGGAAACAGTGATCACCGCGTGTTAAGCGTATGCTAGCCTCGTGATGCAAATTTTCGCAACGATATTGGCGAGCGAAAGAAATACATTATTGGTATTTGGTTAGTAACGCTGCATACAGTTTTGAAAATTTTTACAAATATTTATGTACATATTTTGAATGTTAACTTTTGTGTTATTCTTTTGATTTATTAAGCGCAAGTTTTATTGCACAACCTACTTATTGTTGTTGTTGTTGTTGATGTTCTTGTATTGGGTTATTTTATTTGGCATAATAAGGTCCTGTTCAATTTAGGCTTTCACGTGCTCCTGTTGATATTATCCATATTTGATTGTATGACGTTAATTTCTAATTTATTTTTTGTTTTTTACTTTAAAGTTACTTAAAGTCAATACAAGGATGTAATTAGACCCAAATATTAAGCTATGTTTCTTCCATGTTGTACTCAGTACTACCGATATTAATTAATAATTAATTCTAGTTTTTCTCTTGACCGTAATATATGTTCATCAATTAACGATGTTTTCTTTAATATATTTTCATTTTTTGTATTCTTACAGTCAATACAAAGACCTTTCTTTGAAAGTCAGTAAAACCAATGATGGTTCCTTGGTTACTAAATGCAGTTTGGCTGAATTGAAAATTGTGGACACGGAAAAATTCATAGACCAGATTAAAACGAAAATAAAGAGCCTGCAAGAAACTTGGCTTCGTGAACAAAATAACCTTCTTGCTATTTCATCGGAACGTCAAGAACAAATAAATAAACAGAATATACTGAAGAAGCAAGTTTTAATACAAGAGCAAAAAAATTATAGATTGCAAGAGAAAATTGAAGAATTGCAGATGCTTCAGACTTCAGTGGAACGAAATGTGAAAACACTGATGAATAAAGTGGTTAGGATCAATGAATTTTATCAAAAGCAGAAAAATAAAAAGAACGACCTAAATGAAACTACTTTCCAAATACAGGTAGGCTTTTTTATTAGTTGCATTGTTTTTGTTTTATTATTACAAAAACTCGATAATATCAAAAATATGAATATTATATTTAAATAAAATAGTGACAATATATATAATGTTTTCCATAGACCGCATACTCAATACAACTGGAAGAATCAGAAATGGATCTACTTCGATTAGAATCAGAAATCGCGGAAATCGAAGAGGACAAACAGACAATCAGCAAATTACTCTTGGATATAAACAGAGAAGGTCTAGAATGGGAAAAACGTATGATGCTTGCCAGACAAGCTGTACGCGAAAAGAAAGAGTTCAGTGATAATATTAACGATCGAACTGAACTTATGCGCATGAAAAACACTTACGCTAAACTGAAGAAAGAACAAGAAAGATTGGTCAAAGAGATGACGATGTGTTTGACATTTAGGGATCATATTTATAGAAGATCTGAGGCCGAACAAACCTTTCAAAAGGAAAGGGTAAGTTCTTTGTCGACCACAATTGATCATGGCTTACAGAAGAAATTGCTTATAAAAATCATTTTTCTTAATTATTCTATAGTATTTTCGCCATCAGGAGAGAGTAATAAAATGGGTTTTGATCAGTAAACCATGGGCGTGCACATAAATGTAAAAATTATTGAATTAAGATGAGTGTTCCCATTTTATTACCTATTTACTAAGAGAATATAAAAATATTTTGAAATTTATGAATTATGTTACAAATAAAAATTACTAGCTTCTTGCTATCATAAACAGTTCTTCTTAATATTTAAATTAATAATGTGTCTTAGTTTAATGGACTTTCTATATTCATCCATTCATCCATTTACAGTATTTATTTTGTAATCCTCTTTATTCCTTAGGTACTTAAGTAGTTAATGCACCATTTGTTCCCTAACAACTAAATCTTGTAATTATTAACATTAGCACAGCAATATTTATTAGTAAGAGAAAGTGGGTTAGTATTGTATATTGTACCTACTGTGATAGACAAATTGGGTTTAAAAGTATGAGTAAAGAATGTGAAAATAGAAAATAGTTCGGAATGTAGTCCTGTGAATCATACGAAAGGTAGTACATTATCGCTAAACGAGAAAATTATAATAAAAAATGTTAATGACTACGTAAGAAGAGAAAATTCAAAAAACGCGGTACAAACGGCATCAAATATGATAGGTTTGGGTATGTATAGATTGCTTAGAGAGGAAAAATTAAAATTGTGAATCCATCAAAACAAAATAGTGGAGGTAAACAAAAACAAGAATTTCCAGAAGAAGTCGAAAGAGCGATCAGAAGCAAGGACATGAATTTTATTTTAAAAAACAAAGACCAACGTTAGGAAGAATTTTGAATTCCATAAAAGGAGATCCCTATTTGACTGACATAAAACAAAGCAAACTTTGGCAAATCCTTAAAGAATTAAATTTTACGTGGACAAAAAAGATTTGAAATCTATGCTTATTGATAAAGACGAAATTGTTTGTTGAAGTAGAAAATGTTTCAGAACCATACTTCTGTATCGTTCGAAAGGAAGGTGAATTTTTCATTTAGATGAAACTTGGGTAAATGAAGGATATTCGGTATCTAAAATGTGGAAAAATAAAATGTGCGAACCTCACGTAAAATTATTTTATCCACTGGATTGGAAAATCCATCAGGTAAAGGGCGACGATTAATTGTGACGCATATTGGAAGTAATAAAGGCTTTTTGAAAGAAGGCAGCCTAATACTTGCATCTAAAAAAACTGGAGATTATTATGAAAATAGAACACAGATGTTTTTGAAGAGTATATTCAGTAAATGATAAAGTTTATTCCAAAAGGTCGGACAATGCTACTTATCGCTCACGACAAAATGAATGAATTTCCACTACGTCGTGGAATAAATCACAGATCATGAAATTGCAGCAGCACATGAAATTATTGTACTGCGTCTTCCTCTCTATCACTATGATATGAGCTCAATCCAATTGAGCTCATATGGGCGCAAGTTAAAGGGGATGTTGCCCGGAAAAATACAACGTTTAAGTTGAAATGTTGGAAAACTCTATTAAACAAGTAACTCGTGAAAATTGGGAAAAATGCATCAATCATGTTCTTAAAGATGAACGGAAAATATGGAAACTGGACCACTTGATAGAAGAAACGGTAGAACCTCTAAGTTTTCTTGTTAACAATAGTGATTCAGACAGATAAATGTTTTTTTCTATTATAAATAATTAATATATTATAAATATAGGACTCATTAGTGGTTACGTCACAAGTCGTGACAGCCATATTTGCATGTCTATACCCTTAGGCCGAATTAGATTACTCTGACGTCATTGATGCCCAATACGCTCAGTTGACGTCATTTAGTCGAATGATAAATCAATTACACTAAATTAATACGACGTCACTAGTAAATTAATGATGTTATCCAATTCAGCCTCTTAGTATCGAATGGATAAATAAATATGACTTATGACGTCACACTAATGTGTCGTATTTAACAAATTTTAGTAAACCCTTAAACATTCCACAACCACGGTAATGTTATGTATACTGGACACTTAATCAGGAATTAGAAAAAGGTCTGGTATTGTTATTTGGCGGATATACCAGGTAGCACTGTAAAACTAAAATAATTGTAATTAATGCTTTATGGTACAAACTATTGAAATACACTGAAATTTTTTGAGCCACCTGTGCTGTAGTTTGCATATATACTTAGGTTTTATTACTCTCTCCTGATTGTAAAAATACTATAGTTTAATTTGATGTACTACTTTAGTTTTTTTATAATTTGACTGATAAATATGGAAAGATAAGTATAATTTATCTTTCCATATTTGTTATGAATAATTTCCATAAAGTAAAAGTTGAAACAACAAAGTTGACTGAACTTCAGCAAATTACTACGTAAAAATGTGACTTAAGATCATATATAGAGGTATTCTGGCACCACCCCTACCACTGTTCCTTTTGACGTTGAAAATTTACATATGATGGTGGTGACATTCGATATCAAAATTTACAAACGTTAAAAAATGTTAATTAAATTCTTGAGCAGAGATAACGCAAAAGTAATTATCATACATTTTTAGAATCAGCAGAGTACTAATAAAATAAGTCATACCAGAAGATTAGCCCGTTTAAAAGAACAGCTAAAGCAAACAAATAACGAAATAAAAGAAATAGGGAAACAACATAAAATAATAGACAATGAAAAGCAAGAATGTCTGAATAAACTAGATAGCGCATTGAAGACAATAGAAGTAAAGAAAGAGTACATCAAATCGAAGGCCGGGAAGGAATTGGACGAAGCAAAAATTGACAGGCAGTTAAAATACGAGTTGCTCGTTATATATCAACGACGAGCTCTTTTGTACAAACAAATTGTTACAAATCAGTCCCCGTATGTTGTTTACAAGAAACAATCTGAATTAGAAACAGTATTCAATAAAGAAAAAAGTATTAATAAAAAATTAACGGAAATAATTGACAGCTTAATTAATGTATACCCTGATTTTTTTGCAGAATTAACAATGTCATTAAATTCTCTGGGCGTAGTTATGGTTGCACTAAATATTAACGTGGGAGTGGGTTTTTGTACTAAAAGTGGAATTTGCTTTAAAACTATTTAATAAGTTCTAGTGAAAATATAAGGTATCTTGATACATCTGGAAAATATTTTGGTAGCGGCAAATAGGCGCACTAACTTTATAAATTCGAAATGTTATTGAATTACATCAACGTTTTAATTAAAGAAGCCGTTCACCTTTAAATCTCTAATTTTCAATTAAAAGAAATTTTATTACTTTTCCAACAATGCATTTAGAAGTTTATTCTCCTAATGTGAATAACTCAGAAATATCGAACTAGAGAAAAAAAAGCAGGGCGTTTATTTTCGGACATACTTTAAATTTCCGATGTAATAGGATGCCCTATATATATAATATATTTTAATTTATAAAAGTTTCTATCCCATTGTGCTTATATTTTTACACACAAGTTTTACAATCAAAAGAGAAATGTATATTTATAAACAATTGAATTATCATACTAATACATTTGATTTTCCAAGGCATTTTATGTGTTAAATATATATTGTAACGATGGGTTAGAATTCTAACATTCTGTATAATTCAACCAATAATATTTTGTACATCTAATTCTGTTATGACCAAAGACGACATAGATATTTCATTAGTTGGAAAACTGTAGATATACTTACGACTGCGTTTTGTTTTGAAGTAATTATATATTGTAATTATTTATACACATTGATCAGAAAGTCAAAAATTTTGAAATACAACACCCAATTATCACCGGACAATTAAAATTAATAATATTTAGTTTCTTTAATATATATAAATAATATGTCAGATATGATGCTATAAGAGTTTTGTCATTAAAAAACAAAAATTTCTATTATCATCTAAAAAAATAGAATTTTGGCAACCATAAAAATGTAGCACCGTAGATTTTGTTTTTCTGGTCTCTGTGTGTAGTCGATCCAATAATGTATTAATTTATACATTTAACTGACTTAGCTTTTACAAAAATTGAATATTGACAAAATAGGTACCGTAGCATTTTTATTATATTGAATGAGAATTTAGAAAACAACGAATTACATACTTTTTATAACAAGAGGATTTCAAGAGTCAATGAATAAATGATCCAATTGAAAACATTTTTTTAAACATTCTATTTCAATAAACCCCAAACACCAATTCAGATAATAAACATCTTTTTTGTTTCAGTAGTTAGAAAAATATTTTTTTTATTGGATATTTATTCACGAAGTCTAAAAATATTATTTAATGCAAATAAATAAATATAGATTGAAGCAATACAAAAATAATTTTTGTTTTTGCTCGTTCTGTTTTCCGCGTGGCTTCTCTAACGTATCGCTCTTTGGCTTTCTCATTCAGGCTTCTCCAAATCTTTGCCCCCCTGGCAATTACTTCTTGTGGCGTTACACCACCCAGCCGTGCTCCAAAATGTCATAGAAAAATAATAAACGAGTTTGTAGTTATTTTTCCCTTTTTGGGTGGAGTTTGGGGTTTCGATTTTGTGGAATTATTGCTCTGGCTAGACGATATTTCTCTATTTTTTGAGGAAATGTCCTCCACATTTTTTAAACAAACTAAAAATATAAAATAACGCCTTAGATATTAATTTTCAAATTTGACAAATTTGAAAATTAATATCAAAGGCGTTATTTTATTAAATTCTTAGTTTTAGTTTATTTATAAAATATGGAGCACATTTTCTCCAAAAATGGGGAAGGGTCGTGTAGTAGCCAAAACAGTAATCCCACAAAATCGAAACCCCAAACTCCACCAAAAAGGGAAAAATAAATACAAACCCGTTTATTACTTTTCTCCGTCATTTTCGAGCCCGGCTGGGTGGTCTAACGTCACAAGAAGTATTTGCCAGCGGGGCAAAGATTTGGAGAAGCCTGAATGACAAAGCCAAAGAACGGTAAATTAGAGAAGAGAAAGAAACCAAGTGGAATTCCTATAAAATCAAAAAGCCTGGATTGTATTATTATAATACGAGTATCATGTAAAGTGCAAAATATTATTAGTTGATTATTTAATCGAAAATGAAATTATAATATGTACTAATCATGAGGGATAAGTAAAATTGTAAAAATAAATAATGTACAAACGTGGATATTGTTATATTTTTTTTTTGTTGTCAATAGAAATAAATGGATTTGGTTATTGGTCCTGCAGGTCTCTCTTGGCAGTCACCCATCCACGACTTAGCCGCGTTTAATGTTGCTGTTGTTGATTTTCATGCCACTGTAACCAGCGCCATTTAGCCCATTAAGAGATATTTTGAATATATTTTAGTCGTCCAGAGAGATTATTTTTTTAAAAACGAAAAATTAATTATTAGAAGTTAATGGATTATTCATAATTAGCATTAATATTTGTTTGTTTAGTGCTTCATTATTAGATCCCGTTCCTTTGTTTGCAGATTTTACCTATAAGGCTGTTTTAATTTCTCCTATTGAAATTTCCTCTTCTCCTCTTTAGTTGTGAAGATTTGGTCAGTGATGAAGTGATTTCTAATCATAGTAGTCTGTAAATAGGGTTGACAACAATTTTTTTTCCAGAGCAGATTCCAAATTGATAGTCAGGTGTTAATATTAGTTCTTTTATATTTTTAAAAGTTATTCATTCACACCTGAAGCTCAAAATTCAACCGAAGTAAAATTTTCAGCTTAAAAATAGGATTAAATATGTATGATTGAGAAAATAAAGTAAAAATTACTAATCTTTTAAAATCTAAGATTACATATAATCGTAGTAATAAATAAAAGCAGCTTGACAATCTCATAAACGTATTCTACACATTCTGTATTCTCAAAAACAAGTTCTAACACTCCAAATATATTTTATACAAACAGCAAACAACTAATTAATAACATATTGATATGCATTAAACAGAAAGATTAAATCGAAACATTTCTTAACGTCGTTATTGATGTAATTAATTGATAATTTCGAATCTACCACATTATGTGACTTTAACAGCTCAAACAGGTCAAAATACAAATGCGCTTAAAATAATATATTTTTATAGTTTCATTAAAAAAAAAGAAATTTCTAATTGTAACACTAATTCTAATAAAGAAAAATTGGTCCACTTAGCAGCAACAATATTTTTTATAAAAACATTGTGGTAATCAAAAGTAAGTAAGCATTAAATTATTAAAGTTCATCTAATCTCATCTTCATCCCAATTTTCGCTTAGACCTGAAAACCTTTGTCAAAGTTATATTTTAATTTTTGGCCTTTGATGTCGAATTTATTCCAAGAAGACACTCGGAATTACTAACTCCCGATTAAAATTTGGCCATTCCCACGTTCCTTCTAAAACTTGGAAACTAACCGGAAAAACTATTTGAATTTTAAAAGGTTCGATCTTGACAGCGATTTTTATGTGAGCTGGAGCATACGTAAAGAATTTCTCATGGGCTCATAATATCTGGTCGGAATTTATGTGAGTAGCAGCAAATTTAATCTTGTGTTTTAGCTAAACGTGAGAAACTAATATGTTACCTATCGGTTACTTGTAGTTAATTGCTGATATTAGATAGTGATTTATCGGTAGTTTACCGTTAAAGTTTTTCGGTCCTTAGTGAACTATTTTTTAATACAGTAATTTCGTTCGGAATGGTAATTAATAAATAAATTATTTAACTAATATTTTAAGTTATTTAAAATGTCCCATTTCATATAATAATTAATATAAATAATCTGCAAAAAGTGGCCTTTTTTTAGAGATAATAATAGCCATAATATTTCTTTTTTTAGCATATCAATGGCAATAAAATGAAACAAATTAATTCAAAAAATTTTAATTACATTTATACATATTAACCAAAATTAAAATTTCAATACTTACAATATTTCCTCTTACAGAAACATTACATTACAGAAGCTTTACAAAAGCTGTACATATTGTTACTTGAAGTTCATTATTAAAACATATTATTACAAATATTTTATTTGCAAGTAAATGTATGTTGTTTAGATCTAATTCAACTAACATATTAATATTAAAACATAAAATATTGAAAATTAACTTACTGATCTATAAAAAAAGTGTGTTTACAAATGAAATAATTGATTTTTTTTAATATACTATAAGTGAAAATAAATTGCAATTTAAAATAGTTTAGTAAATGTGGTAAATGACATAACCACCAATAAAATTTTATTATAAAGAATCTCGGTTACAGTAATATCGAACAATTAAGGTCATCAAAGTTATTATATTATAATTAATTTAAAAAAAATGCTTGAAAGAGCAACAAGGCATTGCCTATGGGTAAATGTTGCTCATTAATTAACATTTTTTTGAAGTTTACAGATCTAGTTAAATATCTAAAGCAATGTGTGTTACACAGTTTATAAGCGTTATTTAAATGTTATGTACTTGTCAATTTTAACAGATTAAAAATCAATTTTATAAACATTTGCAGAGTGTAAAATATGCGATAGTACATTGGTGTTAATCATCAATATATTATTTTTATCTACAGAAAGACTAAAGTTAAATAAAAGTATTGTTAATATATTCCTAAATTCGTAAGACTAGCTGAATTCATGATCGTCTTTTGAAACAAACAGGTACCTTTTGGTTTATATTCATCAATTTAGATCTTTTAATGAGAGACTCACAATGTGTTTTGATATGTATTCTGTCACTACATAGTTTGATAAATTAAAACAATGTTTTATTGAATACATATTTCTTATATCTACTATTTGACGTCAAAATAGCTGCATTTATTTACATAAAAAAATTCATTATACTAATGCGTTCTGCTGAAAATATATTTTAGATTTGAACCTGTTCTCTGTCTTAACTACTATTTTTTTTATATTCTAAAAGTTTACTTTAATTTCGATGAATAGAATTAAAGTAATGATTTATTTATTTCATATCTCTTTAAATTGGAATGCAAAGTTTTTCTTGCAGGTCAGAAGCAAAAAATCTTTCCCGTTTTATAACCAAAGACATTTTTCAACATTCTTACAGATGCTCATTAAGAGCTGACCTGGCTGACCGAAGAAGCCACGGCGTTTTTTTTTATTTCTTAGGGAGGGCTATATCCGGTCATCAGCTATTTGGAAGATCGGATAGTCCAGTCAGAAAGTTCTTAAATGCAAACATTTTTTGTATACATTATGGGTAGTTTTCGTTCATTTACAAATGTGAATTGATATTTCTACTTATTTATTAGCAACAACATTTTTCCTTAGTCATAAACGAATCGTTAATTGTAATTATTTTCCTTGATTAGCATGAGCAATAAGTACTTCTTATTGTTATTTCTAATTTTCATTTACTAAATATTAAATCCTTGTTGTAGTTATATTCATTTTCACTTGTAATTGTTTTTAAATAATATAAAGTAGTTTGAATTGTCTATTGAGTTTTAGTTAGAAGTTATCTTTAACAATTAATTAATTGCATAATTGCAAATGATTCTGTTCAATTATTAATTGTAGTTGAGTATCTGGGAACAACAGTGTCAGAGGATAATGGAGAGATAGAAGAAATTGACAGTAGATTAGCAAATGGAAATAATGCAGCAGGCGCGCTTCAAAGAATACTAAAATTAAACAAGATTTCAAAAGGTGTAAAGATAGTGACTAATGAATAAAAAGAAGAAGCAAAACAAGATGTATGAAAAGAAAAATGCCAAGAAGTATTTATGGAGATGTTAAAGGAGACGGAATCTGGAGAAGCAGATCTAACGAGATTTTAAAATACTTATTTGGAAATCCGTCTCTAATCAAGAAAATTAGAAAGCAAAGATTAAGATTGAGATCTCCAATGTTTTCTTTTAATTCTAAAGCAAAAGAACTAAATATGCTCATCAACATCGAGAAGATCAAATTCTTAGTAACATCCAAAGAACCGATAAAGTGCAAGTTGGAAATGGGTTCCAAAACTATCGAACAGGTAAATCAGTTAAAATATCTGGGAGCAGAACTAACAAATCATGGAAATCTTATTAACAAAGTAAAAGAGCAAACAATAAAAGCGGCTCGAATTCCGGGAAAGAAATTATTTGGAAGAACAAATACATTATTACCGAAAACAATACAAGAGAGCAGACTCGTTAAAAACGCAAAATGAATAACCCAGTAGGAAAAAAACCTTAGAGAAAACTACCAAAACGATCGCGAGAATACTGGATCTCATCTTTTGATGAAGATGTGTTGGCGATGAACAGGCAGTAGCCTATTAATATGGTTACCCATGTTAGAAAGAGGAAGAAGAATAATATAACGTGGAGAAGTAGGTAGAAGATCGTCTTTGAAGAAAACCAGTTAAAGAAAACATAGAAACAAGAATAAACAACTAGAAATAACTAGTAATTGTTATTTCTAATTGACCCCTGTAACATACGTATAATGATTCCAATCGTTATCCTTAGAATTATCTTGCAATTGACACAATAGTAATAAATAAATTAATTGATAACAATGTCAGACTTGTGGATTATAGCTTCTAGTTTTTGTCTGACGATGCAATTTTTAATCATTTCTAACTATCAAGTATATCTCATTATTAATCCTAATTGTCATTTGAAAATTGTAATTTGTAATTTACCTAACCTTTTTAGATGTTTATTTTCCGCTTAATAATAACAAATAATCGTCATTCCTTATTTTTCACTGTAACAGTTGTTATCAATTACAACTCACGATTGTCTTTAATTATAATTTACAGTACGATTCTTAATTACCAATCGAAGTTCTGTAAGGTTTTTGTTCTTGCTTTTCATGATATAAGCTGATAATTTTGGTAGCAAACCATCAGGTACTGGCCTAATATCCGATGGGCCATGGGCATCGACCATCGAAATGTTCTGGTTCAGATTCTTGATAATATAACAGGTTGGGCTGCCAATTAGGAGATGTCCCCGGGTTACGGAGTTTTTATGGCAACCCCCTTTACCTCTTCACCTCTGTGCACTGCTGTGCCAAAAGATAAATATAGTGGACAGCGGTGGCGGTTTACGTTTATCCTCCGGACTGTTGCAGTATATTAATCAATGTTTTATAATTAGTACTGAAAAAACAGAAATAATTACGGCTTGGAGGACATTTAATAATAAAGTCTGATCGGGTTTTCTATATTAATTAAGAGATTTGCATAATAATTCATATGAAAATATAATTATCGTTTGTTTAACTAAAATAACTAAACTCTTCGAAACACAAACGAATTTTAGAAATATTATAGATTAGAAACATTTATTACAGATTATATATATATTGTGAAGTCTTACAATATAGGTAAAGGGGTATTATAAATGTATAGAGAACAAAACACAAGGAATATAACTCTTAGGTGATTACATATTAGTAGTCAAAATGGAACAAAAAAGGTCATGTCAAGTTTTACATTTAATAGTGGGCAAAAGCGAATCTCAAGGGAAAAGTAAATTAATTAAACTATTTAGGACGCCTCTTAGAGACCTCAAAATTTCATAGAAGTAATAATTTTTGTTGTTCTTACGTTTCGTAGATGAAAATTTAACTTATCTCACAATTTTGGAATTGGCTTAGAATAATTTTTATACCCAGTAGAGGGTAATTTTGGCAATTATGACATAAACCTGATAGAGTGATTGTGAAATTTTATTTTTGGTATAAATAGCCTTGTAGGTCCAACGTGATGCATTCATGTTTTTGTTGTTGCTATAACAAGATGTTAAATCTGAAATTAAAATTATTAGAAAAATTTGTTGTAATAGTAAAGTTTTGTCAAAGAAGGTTGTAACTACCTGTATTTTGTCCATACTACAGTTGCATAAAAGTGAATTATAGTTATTATGTGAAAGGTTTACAGAACTTTCTTTTCATTTACAATAAATCGATTTTTCTATATATTTGTTTCTTGTTTATCACTTCAGACACTAAAATAACAATTCCCCTAAATTTGTCAGATGCTTAGAACCCCCTCTGAGAGAGAGCTCATTAACTTAGTCGGCTCACTAGAGGTGGCAACACGTGAGTAAGTTAAATAATTTAAATACAAGACCTAACGAAAATTTACTTATACTAATATAACATAACAATATATTATTGTTTGATAAAATCTTTAAGGTATTTTATTGACAATTAATGAAATTTTTATGGAACTTTCATAAGCTAAAAAAAGGACAAACAATTCTTAAGTGTATATTTTTAAGTCTTCATGCTGATGCTGCTCCATAATCATCATTGTATCGGGAAGCACTTCAAGATGAATCATTTTCCCGCCTACGGTTGACATATTTCAAAAGTAAAACAATTTTTAGCGTTGGCCTTTAGACAATACCAAGTTTTATGTTTCTCTTGGTTTGCTGATTTTTTATTTTGATTTTTCTTTGACGACTTGTTGTTTAATTAGTTGTAAGTAATATTAGTAAAACACTTGTGAAAAATTATGTACAAGAATTATATTGGATTGTAAATGTATTTTTGAAAATGAATCTAATAGAAAATATACAAAGTGCGCCCAACAAAATTTGTAAATTTTCTTTTATTATTGATAATTGCTATTAAGTGTTAAAAATATTTTTTTTTCTTTCATAATATTACAATATATTTTCTTTAAAAACTTATTAGTGATATTTGAGATTAAGTGTTCACGAAGTTGACCAAAACACTATTTTTGAATATGTAAAGTATTTATTGAACAAGAATAACGTTTTCTAAAGGCAGCACTCGAAACAGGTTACCAATAAAATAAAGTGAATTTGACACTTTGGACGCCAATTTACTGAATTCAGTTCCTTGATAACAATAACATCTACCATTTATAGCTGTGGTTCCCATATTGAGTCAACAACAGAAAAATGAGGAAGACATTAAATTGTCTTGAATTGGCTGCGGGAATGTAATGCACTTCGCAAATAAGGTTTATCTTGACCAGCTTTGGTTGATGAATGAGGCAAATATAAGCACTCTTGAAATTGGTTGCACTAATTTATACCATACAACCACCCAAGCAACACATTTAGTCTCGGGAACAGGTAATATAGAAACCGGAACTTTAAAAAGTAAATGGTTCCAACCTGTTACCTATTTTTTAACTTAAAAAGATTAATAACTTTCTAGTACTGAAAAGCTGTAGCAGCTACCTATTTGCTACTTAAATTGGCTACAACAAAGGCCCGCCACATGAAGACATTTTTAAATTCAGTGCAACTACCCGGCTACTCTTCAGACAGCTTTTAAAACCGCTGCTACTTTGAAACGGCAAATTTCCGAGGCAGTTACTAGTTTGTGGAACTAAATTGTGACTTACAAGATGTGGTACTTCATAGTCCCAGATAGCGGTTCTAGGAACGTACCTGGTACAAACAAGGGGACCTAAGAGAAAATAAACTTTAAGTAACAAATATAGAACCCGGGTACGTCCCGGGGGTAGACTGTGTTTTCTTGAAAGTAGCCGCTTCTTACACATGCCACCATATAGTGAATTATACTTAAAATCGCTACTCTATGGTATCATTATCCTATTAAGTAACATCAAATTTTACAAAATGGCTTCCAAATCAATTCGAAAGAAAACGTCTTATAGATATTCATCTACTTTTTACAGAAAACTTAAAAAAATAACAAACGGCCAAGCGAAATTCGAAACAAAGAGTGAATTGCAGAGTTCAAGTGAACATGAACAATATATTGACACATATGCAAACAACTAGCCATTGGTTCAAATTTACACTTTTGTAAATGTACTTATAAAGTGGCAAATGGGACCTTGGTGGCGAAAACAATTCGTACTTCATTTTATTAGTATCTATGTAGTAGCAAGGTAGAAACTGCTACCATATAGTTACATTAGGGTGGTTCCGATTGTTACTTTATCGTAGCGAATACTTTAAAAGACAAAACGGTTGGAATTTGCCACCTTATAGATTGCTAATATACCATAGAAGTAGCAGAAGGTACTTTGAGGTACAGAGGTACCATTTCCGCCATTTAAAAAATTAAAATATGGAAACACACCATTATTTTTAAGTTCAAAAAGTGTTAATATAAATGCTATTTTCGATAAAATAACAAAAGAATCTTATTATACTTTCTCCAATTATACATTTATACTAATATAAAAAATATATATAAAAAAGAAGAAAATTTGTTATGATATTTACCCAAGCAACACATTTAGTACCTGCTACGTGGTAGGGACTAAATATGTCACTCCATAGTGGTTTGCCTTAGTTGCCACTAAGTCATAGGAACGGATTGAATCCGTTCCTGGTACCAAAGTGGGGAACAAATGTCACGTAGCCAAGTCGTATTTGCTACGTTCCGGCTACTGTCCCTACAACTTCATGGAACCTCGCGGCTACGTTGTAGGAACATTCCAGGGTAGTTCCCGTGTAGTAGCGTTCACTTCCGATATTTTCCATGTTTGTTGTCTTTGTTTCTCATATTTCTGAATAATACTTTTATCTCAACTTAACTTGTTCTTCCATTCACTAAGGTTTCCATAACATCATACTTTTAAACTTATACTTAATATGGCGGTAATTGATAATATCTATATAATTCATGTGTTGTTCATATCGGATACAAATTTTACAAACGAATGAAAGTTTATCGTAAATTTTTGAAAATTAGGTTGAAAAAATAAAAGCGCCTTCAATATATACACTTATTAAATAAAATATACTTAAATATCATAACAAATTTTCTTCTTTTTTATATATATTTTTTATATTAGTATAAATGTATAATTGGAGAAAGTATAATAAGATTCTTTTGTTATTTTATCCAAAATAGCATTTATATTAACACTTTTTGAACTTAAAAATAATGGTGTGTTTCCATATTTTAATTTTTTAAATGGCGGTAATGGTACCTCTGTACCTCAAAGTACCTTCTGCTACTTCTATGGTATATTAGCCATCTATAAGGTGGCAAATTCCAACCGTTTTGTCTTTTAAAGTATTCGCTACGATAAAGTAACAATCGGAACCACCCGAATGTAACTATATGGTAGCAGTTTCTACCTTGCTACTACAAAGATACTAATAAAATGAAGTACGAATTGTTTTCGCCACCAAGGTCCCATTTGCCACTTTATAAGTACATTTACAAAAGTGTAAATTTGAACCAATGGCTAGTTAAATATTTAACATATTCGAACATTTTGAAGAATAAAATTAAATTTATTTATGCTCTATTCCATATTGATCTTCACATGTAAATGTTTTGATAGTCAAACTATATTTAAATTATTCTTAAAAATATCGATACTCTAGGTATCGATATTATATTGTAAGTGTTATTCAGTTTGTTCTATGACTTGTGTAAGAAATTACAAACTATTACATCCGAATATATAGTCATGCAACTTAACAATGGCTTGTCAATAATGACGAATTCTGCAACAACCAATATTTTTGTCCGATACATTATCCAAGTATCGATATTATCGATTATCGATTTTTTCTACTGACAATTGACATTGTAGGTTAAGTTAGAACTAGACGGTATTGGCCGTTTGTTATTTTTTTAAGTTTTCTGTAAAAAGTAGATGAATATCTATAAGACGTTTTCTTTCGGATTGATTTGGAAGCTATTTTGTAAAATTTGATGTTACTTAATAGGATAATGATACCATAGAGTAGCGATTTTAAGTATAATTCACTATATGGTGGCATGTGTAAGAAGCGGCTACTTTCAAGAAAACACAGTCTACTCCCGGGACGTACCCGGGTTCTATATATGTTACTTAAAGTTTATTTTCTCTTAGGTCCCCTTGTTTGTACCAGGTACGTTCCTAGAACCGCTATCTGGTACTATGAAGTACCACATCTTGTAAGTCACAATTTAGTTCCACAAACTAGTAACTGCCTCGGAAATTTGCCGCTTCAAAGTAGTAGCGGTTTTAAAAGCTGTTTGAAGAGTAGCCGGGTAGTTGCACTGAATTTAAAAATGTCTTCAAGATGGCGGGCCTTTGTTGTAGCCAATTTAAGTAGCAAATAGGTAGCTGCTACAGCTTTTCAGTACTAGAAAGTTATTAATCTTTTTAAGTTAAAAAATAGGTAACAGGTTGGAACCATTTACTTTTATAAAGTTCCGGTTTCTATACTACCAGTTCCCGAGACTAAATGTGTTGCTTGGGTAAGTATATTTTATTTAATAAGTGTATATATTGAAGGCGCTTTTATTTTTTCAACCTAATTTTCAAAAATTTACGATAAACTTTCATTCGTTTGTAAAATTTGTATCCGATATGAACAACACATGAATTATATAGATATTATCAATTACCGCCATATTAAGTATAAGTTTAAAAGTATGATGTTATGGAAACCTTAGTGAATGGAAGAACAAGTTAAGTTGAGATAAAAGTATTATTCAGAAATATGAGAAACAAAGACAACAAACATGGAAAATATCGGAAGTGAACGCTACTACACGGGAACTACCCTGGAATGTTCCTACAACGTAGCCGCGAGGTTCCATGAAGTTGTAGGGACTGTAGTCGGAACGTAGCAAATACGACTTGGCTACGTGACATTTGTTCCCCACTTTGGTACCAGGAACGGATTCAATCCGTTCCTATGACTTAGTGGCAACTAAGGCAAACCACTATGGAGTGACATATTTAGTACCTACCACGTAGCAGGTACTAAATGTGTTGCTTGGGCAACATTTTAATAAAAACTAACAGTTTCAGATTGATTAAATATATTGAGGTGGTACAGAAAAAAAATATTTGTATTAAAATATTAAGATTTAACCAGAAATGTAAATAGATACAAGGTGTTCAAAAATAACTTTTCTTGTTTGAATCCAAACTCAAGATTAGTCCAAGTAGTTGTTTTACATCTTAACATTACATTCTAAATATCTTAAAAACTGATATTTTTGCTATTTCCAACAGGTTTTGAAAGCAAAAGCTAATATTCATGAATAATAATGACAATATAAATTGCAAATTTTGTATACGCGTTTATTATACAGAATCTCCACAAATTTTCTTCGTAACAGAAAACTGCAACTTGTAAATTTCATTTAATATCAATTTAAAGATGGTGTCCTGGCCAGACGGTGTACTTATCTACTTATAATAAAATTCTGTAAAATACCAATGTTTTGGGAGAGCAATATTGGACATTTCTTTTCATAACTTTTCATAGCTCCAATGAACAGCTTATTAAAAAATAATATTCTATCAAACGATTTGACAAAGTCTACGAAATAAATGTTGTCACTTACAAGGAAACCCAAATCAGTATTCTTCAAACAAAACGTTATTGACATGAGAGTAGCTAATTAAATTGGGATTACTGAACATAAAAATGATAAAAGAAATTTATAGTTTATCTCTGATTTGTAAATTACACCTATCGGTTGACCTCAAATTTATTTTTCATAGCACAAATTGCAAAAATACCTACCAGTGTTTCTTCATGAAAACAGCAGCCATCAACTTCAAGAAATGGAGATTACGACGGTGTTCGCTGGTGGTCACCCATCCAACTATTAACCGCGCTGGACACTGCTTAACAATAGTTATCGCATCACAGGCGTATCCACTATAGAGCTGGGCCCTTGCCAATATAGTAGTGATTGTGATTAATAGAATATTGCCTCAATTACAGCAAAATAATAATCCAAACTCTATACCTCGTCATGAAAAGTTTTTTGAGACTTTACATTTTTAAGCTACAGGGACACATCAACGGACAATTGGTCAAAGTTACAATATATCTAATGTTTTAAATAATTTCTTTTTAAGTTATTGTGAAATGTGTGTTGTTTTTCTGTAAATTGTTGCAGTTGTGGTTCAGTTTCCTTTTTCATCACCAAAGTATTGTCTTAGTTATGCGCGTCGCTTATTTTTTAAATCGTTCATTACAAATGTTAGCATCAACTTTATTAACACTGAAAAGCAGGCGAAAACATTGCCGTTCAATAATTAATAAACTTTATTTATCGAAGAAGTTGTATTTTAAATCAATACTTCTCAAGGTCTCATCGCTGTTTGCTGCCATCTACGTATAATAAATGTATTGTAACATACTTCTATATTAACTGCTGTTATCTTGAAAACAAACATACATCGAACTCCAGATTTAACTTTTCTTTTGTGAACAGCGTTTGTGGTACAATTCGTTAGTAAAAAATCCAATTTTTCCTGGTGCCAAACCCAAAAATTCCCGGGTTCCCATACCGACCTACCGTTGAAGTCTCCACGGTTCGTTCCTGCTAGACGGAGCATTTGAGGAAATGCGCGGTGCGTCGAAATCTCCAACTGGCATTTGATTATGAATGAGGCCCGATCGGTGTAATCTGCGAGGACGAGCGGTGGCCGGCATAACCGGAGCACGTTAGATATCGGCTCTCTTTTGTCCGTCCTACCGCCACGACCTGCAGAGGCCATCCCAAGTCGAACTATCAACTATCTCACCTCCGTGCACCTGCCGAACCCCATCCACGAGGCCACAACCAACCGGCCTCGTCCTGTGACTGTTGATAACTTTTCTCTCTCAGTCGAATCACGGTAAGCGCTGAACAACGATTCATTCAATAGCGCATAGTGTGCGCTAGCTCCGAAAAATACACTCGATTGTTATTTTTTCCGAAAATTTTATCGATTTTTGTGAATGTGAGTGTTTTCCGGAGATATTTTTGTTAGGTGCGATTTTTCGAAATATGTTATTGGCTGTGACAGTTCTCTATTTTGGAAAAGTTTTAGTAAAAATATAGTTCGCAGGTACAAATATTTTTAAACAATTATGGAAACTATACAGTTATTCACTCATTGAAAATATCGACGTTTATTGACCTGTCGAAAACGTCTGACACACAAAATAATAATTCTATTGGGCTTTATTAATAAATGCATATAAAAATCCAGACTGGATCATCCCAAAATTTATTTTACATTTCTAGATACCTTGCAGGAAAATATACAACCTTCTTTTAAAATTTTATAACATGTCTAAATTTATATTCTTTATTTACTAGTAAATGATTTATCTAAACAATTATATTCATTCATTTTTAGCAATAAAAAAATAATTAAAAAAGTCATTACTCCTACGAACCTTGTCCCAAATAAAGTTCCATATGTTTTATTACATATTGTAAATAACCTCTTCAAATTGCTATTTTATAACTAACGTAAAATACACCTTTTTTTAAACAATTATTTACGCTCCTATAAAACAACAGTATACTATATTTTTTACTGTACACTAAATATACTTTTTTATAATCTGGGTATAATGTTACAGTGTAGGCTTGTAAAATATCAAGTCATTATTTCATTTACATTAATTTTTTATACATACTTTTTCCCGTCACGAATGGAATATTAAGTTATCTTTAATGTCTAAATGTGACCTGAAATATTTTTAAAATCACGATCTCGGTCGAGTGTGTTATATGCAGTAAATCAAATCATTCGACAACCAAATTATATTTAATAATATCGTAAATATAGATTAAGGAAGACGTCAAATATCTCTGTTATATAACAAGAAAACATTTATACAAGACTGATCATTTGAAAGTGTAAATTTACTCTTTGCTACAGTGCCATTTTTAATTATTTTATGATTCTGTAACGTCGTCGATAGCTAAGATCCTAACACTCGGGTTCTGTGTAGGCTTTGTTACTCTAGACGAGCACTGTTAATTTGAAATCGATAGTAAATGTTTCAGGGTACGGAAATTAATTTTGTAACTTTAGTTTTTTATCAAATCAAAAGAATACTGACTAATGAAATTCATTTTTAGGTACTATGTGTAATATTCAATTAATTGTTATAAAATTACTTATTTGGCAAGAAAATATTTTATAATGGAAAGTTTTAAAATAAAATATTTCTTCAATTAGTTATGAAGAGTATATTAATTTTATAATGTGTTGCTGATGCAATACAAATTGAAAACAATAATATTAATTTCAAGATGTCCTATATCTTATCTAATTCGATTGTTTATTAATTTAATAAGAACTGCTGATTTAATTATAGCACTAAATATGTGGATATTTCCTGGAGATAACGATGGTAGATTAGAACAGTAACTCACTCAATTATTAAACGCCACCTGTTGAATTTTATATACTCAGGAATAAATTATAAACATTTCGATATTCTAGTTAATACATTTTATTAAAAGATAAAATCAAACAGCTCTATTTCTTATAAAGCTAGATTGATTATAATTTGGATGTTTCATTTTTATTGTGTGATAACTTTGCCGGAATTAACTGTTTTAAGATAATCTAAAAATATCATAACATACAGAGTATTGTATTTAAAAAAATGGTCGATAACGTCATAACTTAAATGTGGATGATCCTATATAATAAAAAAATTGTCGATAATTTTTCAAAATTTCTTAACAATATTTTCGGTTTAGGAAATAATGAATTTACTACAAACTTTACAGACACAGTGTATAATTAAATTTAGATTCAGTTGTTCTGAAGTAAAAGGGCTACAATAATGACAAATTAATAGATAAATACTTTCGTAAAATTGATAATGAATTACTAGAGAAACTTTAATTGTCATCAAAGATAAATGATATTTACAATTTACGACAAAAGGTGATTAAATATAGTTCTCGGAGTAAACTAAAACAATGTTCAAGTTAACACATCTATTTTATCTACAAAGTGGTGATGTTGCATTGTTAATATCTATTGCTAACTGTCAAGAATTGTCAAGGATAGTTGCAGGGGTGTTATATTATGAATCTCTAATCTTAAATCTATTAATTTATACTGCTGACAATGATTCTATTTTCTTGTTTTTCTTTGCAAACTTTTAACTCCCGGACTTCGCATAGTCTCTTGTACTCTTGTAGCTATTTTATTCTCTTCTTCTTCCTTTTTCGCCATCGGATTGTTTCTGCCGTAAATGGAAATAGTCTGATTACTGCTTTACAAATGTATTTTGGTGGTTTTTGTAAGAGATTTACTTTTGATTAACTTATTGTATAAAACATTTTGTCGAACAAAAATAAGAAAAAAATTTTCAGGTATTTATTTTTTTGGTATTAGAACCCAAAAATAAAGTGTGTGTAATAAATCTATGTTCAATACAATCCTTATAATAATGCGATAATTGATTTTCAGGAATATATTTCAAGATGTGTGCTATAATAAATTCAAATTTTAGTTGGTACCCTAAGATATTAAGGAATGCTAGCTACGAATTTCATCTTCTTTCTTTGAATACACTTTTGATGGTATTCAAGGATGGTTTATTCTTGTTTAGAAAATAACGTATATCAAAATAATATTTTTTTATGTTTTGTCTTGGAAAAGTACTCTTGATGTATCACCAAAAAAATTGTTTTGGAGTAATTTAAGTATCAAAATGATTGTGTTTAGTTTCCGAGTATGCAACGAACAAATATCAACAACACCCAGTGATCGCCAATTAACAGTTATATGACAATTTAATTAAATTTTCTATTACTTGTCATTATATAGGAACTCAGCGAATTCATTTATAATTATTTGTCTTAATTCTCATTGTTAATCGTATTGATATGCTTTAGATTCTAAATACCCCCAAATGGTGAAATAGTACATAGAAGGTATGTAGGTAAATCTCTGTGATAACGAAATTATTTCATTAAAAAATTATCACTTATTTTTGATTTCTGGGAGGGTTATTTAGATGCTCAATTAATAATTGTTACCAAATATTCGGGTGACATAAAAAATTGATGAGTTTTTAAATATTTTTAATTCAGAATTTCTTGGTACGGAAAGACTATTTCCATGAATAGTATCTTTGTAAAAATCCTGAAACAACATCATGTTACCGATACATCCTTTAAACATGTAATCTAATTCTTGCATTGAAACAAAACCCGTGAAACTCTAGAATTAAGTATTAAGTATGCATTCGCATTTCTCTTATTCTTTTTCTACTTTAATTTTTATTGGATACTAAGATCCCTATCTAAGCAGTAATTCTGAACTTTTAGCTTCTATTAAGATTGTATCTCCAAGGATTGAATTAATTGATTCAAAGATACTGGCTGCTAAATGCTGAAAGTTTAAAAAATGGTATGGACGCCGAACACAGAAATACTCTTAACTGATAGGAAATTGGAATTTAAAATCGCTAAAGAAAATGTTTACTATTCACACTAAATAGTTGAATAATGTTTACAGATGTCGATACAGCGAGCCTAACTTAAATAATAACAACGTTCGAGTCGAATAAAATTTAAAGAACATGAGAATAATCCTAGAAAAACCATGTCAACGTTCTTAAAGCAATAAAAGCGATTCGGAAGCTTCTGTTACAATATCTTTATTTATTGCCATGCTTTTAAAATAATAACAGTAAAGTTAATACAGAATTGTTTAAAAAAATTAAAATTGTTTTACACCACACCAAAAACTTTTAAGAGAACTGTCACTTTATTGGAATGTGATAAACAAAAATCTGTCTAGCGTAATAATTATACCTAATAAATTAAATTCAATAATTTAACGAAAACATCAAAATTTGTGATGAAAAATGGTAATTTCAAAACATTCATAAACCATTTCGTTATACATTTTTTGGAAAATAAATGAGTAGAAACAGATTTTAAGTTTACATTTTTCCATAGATATTAACTAAATAAATTTATTTATAAAAAATATTATTTCAGTTTAAAGTGAATGTGAAACGAACTAAAAACGGTGATAAAAATCTGCATGTCCGCCTTAATCCAACATAAGCTTTATCTGTTAAAACTGAAATTTGTTTATCTAAACCCAGTGAAGTGTTAAATGTTGAAAAACAACAATGTGCTTGTCAACTGATTGATTAGGATTTGCGTTGAATTTTCTAAGAAATGGACACAGAGAGCCCGGTTGTATGGCCCGCATGGTGTTATTCAGGTAAGCAAAGGGTTTATTTTCTAATATTTCTGGTGAAACTTCAATATTATGTTAGTTATATTATACAAGTTTAACAACAACAGGTAAATCTAAATAGAACCTACACCTTATCAGTCTTATAATTGTTTTTAAATTAATTTCTACAAATTATTATATTGCAAATATCTTCCTTTTATAAAAAAATTATAGTAAACCAATGAGCTTACATTTTAGTTCTTTTAATTTCTAATCTCTTAATTTTTGAGATATTTCTCATTCTATAATGAGTGGCATCTTTAGGAGGTGAGATGTGCATAGTAACTCAACTAGTCAACGTAGCCAGAGGTAAACACATGTGAAATGTCAAAAATAATAAATTTGATTTGAAATAATTTTAAAAGATACATAGTCAGCCAATTATTTTTTAATGAGATGCGAAATTTTGTGTTCAACAGAGACGAGGTGAGGAAGATAATATCAAATAATTAGAAATATTTATCATAAAAGGAAAATAATATGCAACACGCTAAGTAGACATGAGAATAACTATAAATCCCAAACGTAATTTATAAAACAATTATTTATCTGTGGAACCGAATATCGTCTTTATTGTTAATCCACGACTGGTTTAACAAAACATTTAAAAATTATTCTTTCCAAAAAACATCGACTTTTTTTAATTGCTATGTATAATTTGATAGAGCTGAAAAAACTGAATCTACTCATCTACTTTTTATTTTTCCGCAGACAATTGTACTACCAAAATTTTACATTCCAAGTATAATTTATGAGCGTTTTGGGGGTTACGAAATTGCATCGGAGGGATGTTTGTTAATTTTTCTGTTGAAATAAAATGTACTTAACTTATCTAGAGGAGCATCCCAAAAATTGAGATAAGTTTGTATTTTTACAAACAGTTCACTGGAAAATCTACCGGGCCGTACTAATTACATAATCATTCAATATGTTTCTAATGTTTCGAACATCCTGTATAAGGATATTTGGAATCTATGTACTTGTTAGATTTGTAGATAACAACAGTTTACAAAAAATAAATTTCTGCTTGCAAAGGCTATAAAAATACTTATTTTATATACCCCACGTCGTAGGGTGGAAATAAATATTTACAGTATCTATAGTTAAAGTTAGGCCCTTTCCCAGTGAAACACCTTGTATTAAAGATACATTAATATTTCCATGTATAGCAGTAATATTTGAGATAAAGAATATGGTTTTATTTACCTTATTTTAAACATTTTAAATATGCCGTCCTTCAACTTTTTGTGTAAATAGTCGCCATTGGCGGTGACCCTTGAGTGACTGGGCAAAGTTCGTAAAATCGATACCACAATGGCATTTCATCCCATTTCAACCCATAATAAAGTTTTAGAATGCATGGGCAGGTAGAAAAGTAGATTTCTAAATAGTTTTTGTATGACCCAAGGACCTGAGACCCGAGACTAGATTTACATTTCATTATAAAAACTTTAATTCTTGCTTCTTTATATGTTCTCAATATTAGGATAGAAAATGTTATAACAAATTTGTGTCATTATATCCTCAAATGATTTATCTTTTGAATAAATGAAAAACATTGTGGTTAGATGAAATAAATCTGGTTAAAAATAAACTTGCTATAACTAATATTTGTGGTAATTTACAAAACTACTACTTGCTTTGAAAACGAAGGTGTGTCGTTTTAAAAAGCCAATTATGAACAATTCTTTAAAGCGAATCTCGTTCAATCGAAGTCCTAATAAAAATACAAGGTTAAACATCAAAGACCAATTACATGACTTTGTAAAATTCAGAGAAATTACATGTCTGTCTCATTTCTTACTAAAAATTACTTATATATATATCAAATTTTGAAGGAAAAGTATAACCTACGAACAGATAATTTCGAAATGTGTGACCTTAAAATACTCAAAGATCCTGTAACTAGGAGCAAACCAAGACTTATACACAATAGATCTTTTATGTACACTATAACTACAGCTTTATGAATTTATTTATACTTTACTTGTATATTTGTTGAAGTATCATATCTCTATGAAAAAATGCAGATTATTTGGTTATTAAACCATGTATTGTATATTTCAATGATTTTTGTTTGGTGCATTTCCAAAATTTCCACCACATTATATAATCGAGTAGTTTTATTATTTCCAAAAATCAACAGGAGCCTAAGTCATAATTTTTTTTCTATATATATCTCTTTTAGAATAAACTACAATGCTACCAAATGATTTTAAATATTTTATATAAAATGTTGACATATATAAGGAGTTTTTAACTTGGAGTATTTCAACTCTAAAGGAAGCTTTATCTTTTAATGTGGACTTACAGTATGATCATCATGATCCGTAACTGTGTACTTTTATTTATTCAACAGTTTTTCTATGGTTTGTTTGTAAATTCTATCAAAGAAATGAAAAAAAAAATAATCCCCTGAGGAACACTGTTGTGTAAACGTTGGTGAAACTAAAAGCCGAATTTTCAAGGGTGCAGGTCACTTTTTGGAATTTGGATTAAGGTTGGCTCCGCAAATAACGTTATTATTAGAGACTTTACACTTGATTGATGATCGTGTATCTTGACTGTCAGAAGGTAGGCGGTAGATATTCCTAATTTGACCTGATTCATCAAATCTATTGGTGTTGTAATCTATTTTTTACCATTATCGATTGTCAGAAATAACAAAAGTTTAATCAAGGATTTTATTGAGCAATTGCCGACTAGCTTTGCAAAAAAATTAATTTTTTCTCATCGCTATTAGGCGATAAATTAAGTTATAAAAAAATCACCAATGCGGATGTTGACATCAATTAGTGAAAAGCTTTTATAATTTTTGATAGATTTTTAAATAATTTAAGTAGATGCTATCTTTACTACGTAGACTTTAATAGTTAATCACTTAAATTCAACTATTCAACATCCTGTACATTATGATAAAGCTCGTGATGTAATATGAGTCTTTAAAGTCATTATCAACACCGTTGATAGCCATTACTATAAATAGTAAGTCTCACGCCATGTCTCCTCAGTTTCTCGACTAAGAGGCGAAATACTCAAAACTGTGAACAGGAGTCAGGGGCGTAATAACTTATTCACTAAACTACCAAAGCAAGAAAAATATCAATTCTTCTGTAATTAAAATAAGGTAACTTACATTGGAAAAGTTGATTTATATCTCGCAATTCTATATCTCTGTTACGTTAAGAGTTATGAAAGAAGAGTCAAGCTCTATATTTTAAAATTATTATTTCTTAAGGTCTGACGGTATTACTTGGCAAATCTAGCTTTGAATTTCTATAAATGTATGAGATGCGCCGAGTTAAAATGAGAAAGTATTCGCTCTACAAAGAGGGTAGTATATGCTTGGGTAAATATTTCTAAATTGTACAGTCAGTCAGATGACATAGAAATGACCAGTGCAGTTAAATATACTTATTTATCGGACTGGCCTGATTCCTTTTGCTACCGCGCATCGATTCAGAGTAAGATTCACCAAGTATTACCAAACTTGGAAGACCCGGTATTTTTTTCTAAATTTTTTACTTTGCTAACATTTGTCTTTAAGGCATTTTCTAATAAACATACAGCTTTACTACTAGGGAGAAAAAGAAGTAAACTTTAAAAAGTACAGTATCTGTTCTTTTGAGACCGTCCCTGAAATTAAACAGAATACTGAGTAAATTGGCTTCGAAGTCCATCTGTCAAGAAATTACTCGCGTAGCTTCGAACTTAAGCGACTATGGCCATGTGGTTAACGCATTCTGTTAATCAATTCGCATTTCTAAAATGCACTGTACATTTATTATTATAATTTTTCATTGCGGTCACAATCTTTGACACCATCGTAAGAGATATTTTGAAAATTAGTGAGGAGCTACCGATATGTGTATATATTGTAATTTTATTGTACAGTTGGTCTTATTGAGTGTTGACCTAATTGAAAATAACAAGAAGTTTACTATCTGTACATTAATGTGATCAAGTTCGACATATCTTGTTATATTTGAAGCGTTTAATATTCCAAATTTTGCTGTTTATTCCGTTTTTAAAATTTATTAAATTGGTTTAACGGTAATTCCTTAAGGGAATCTTCTAAATAACAAAAAAAGATAGAGACCAAGAGACCCAAATATAAAGAAATGTATGATATAAACAAATGAAGAGTAATATTGTTGCTCAACATTTTATCGTCGCATGCATTGTACATTTGTTTACGCTGCTACCTCTCGGTTTTGAAAATATTATATAGAAATAATATATATATATACTTGCTTATCAAAGTGTAATAAATGAAATAATCAATAAATGAATATGTAAAACTTTTTATTTCCAAATTATTAAATATTAATATGTTTTCTCTCAAAATTATGCAAAAATCTCGCGAGACTCGTCCTCTGTTTTTGAAGTCAATCACACCTGAGCGCTCAGCAAAGTAGTTAAAATTGTACCAAATTATAAAATATGGCCCATAAACGTATCTTCGGAGCGCCTTGTAATTTATTACACAAGACCTACAGTAACACAGATTTGCAAACAAGCTCGTAAAAAAACATGACGTAGGATGTGCGCTACAAATGAAACATTTTCGACTATATTTTTCGATTTTTTTGACGGCTCCCATGCTGAGACGAATGAAACTCGAATAAGGAAAGCATGTTTTGTAGATTAATTAGAAAATTATTGAAATTAATTATCACGAATGGTATGTAAATGATATTCTGATTAAAAATATTTACGATTTAATTCAATAATTATTTCGAAATAAAACAAAATTAATTAGTAACTCAAATATGAGATTTTTTTGAAAACTGGCTCTAAATCAGAATTTTGGGCTACTTCATCAAAATTTAATGTGTTTTAATCCGTTCTTGAATCTAATAAGATATGATTTATAGTAATATTAATTAATGTTATAGTAATATTAATTAATGTTATAGTAATATTAATTAATGTTGTTTTACTTTCTACATATTAAAATAAATTTCCTGATTTTTAAAGTAGTTATGTAAAAGTCCACCCCAAACACTACTACTACTATCGTTTAGGTTTTAGAAAATTTTGTATTTTAAATACTCTTCCAAAGGTCAGTAGCGCTCATCTTACGAAAACATTTTCAATATTTGTATTATACAGAGAGGACCAAAAGTCTGGATACGGCCAATTACCTCGTAAATTGCTGGTCCGAATTCTACAAAATTTAGGATAAGCATATTTTGGGATACGGAGATTCAATATTTGGCATTTGCAAAGTTGCTAGATTTGCCGTTTATCTGATATTATTAGTCACACCATTGTTTTTTAAAAACGACAAATAAAAATATCCATTTTTACGTTTTCAACAATTTTAAATTCAAAGCAGTGGTTTTGATTTAGTAGAATCCTCGAAAATCGGACAACATTTTCTGCTCAGCTTATTGTTTCACTCACCTAAAGCTCTTATCGGAAAATCCCTTATGAATAATAGCCTACATTACATACTTTTGAAGGATATAATTGCCATTATCATAGTTATAACACGTACTTTTTATATTTATGTACTTATACTCGTAATTAAATGATAATATTCTTTATTAAACTTTCGTGCAAATTCGAGACTGACTTAGTTCAATGTAGCCATTTTCGTTAGCTATTCTGGTCAGTCAGTACCGGTACAACCATGTGAAGAATTGTCGATGTCGATGACGGGTCAAACGATCTCAAACCAAAGAGAAACAGACATTGAAAGAAAACAACTAACCAGTAACCATCCTATTGTTGGACGTCAGACAGGAGCTCGTCACTTCCTTGGAAGTGCTGCTGGCAGACAAACTTGGTCTTCTCATTCTTTCTACCAGCAGGGGCGTACCGAAATATTCACGTGAAGTTTATTGCATTGATGAAAACCTTCCTGACTCGTTTGGCCTTATTAATAATAAATAAATCGGGTTAATTTTGTTGTATTCCATGGATCAAGGTTTATTTAATGATATTCTTCTAACTTTTTCAATTTCTTGTTAAGTAGATACGCTTATAACTAACCCATAGTAGTGAATAATCTATTATTAGTATTACCACCATGCGGTTTTAACAAAATTTGAACTAAAGTGAGGTTAAGGTTTGTAAGAGGAAAAAGAGGGGGCCAAGATATTAGAAAGGAAGAAATGATATATGATACAGCCAAAAGATGAAGGTTGGACGGGAAAGAAGAATATGTTGATAGGTGACTAAGATGACGGGAGTTGAAAAAATTGGATGGAATGGAGTGACTACTTATCACACACTTACAAGCTTTTAAACAATGGAATGAATTTATTAATGTTTAAGTGAATTTGGGTATTTACGCAGGAGGAGGAAGGTTTATTTATTTCACGAAGGATTTCAAGATCTTCGAGAAGATCAAGTTTGAATTTACAATTAAAGATATTGTGTAAAATTTGGACGTTTTCAGAGGGGTTGAAATTATGATTATTAAATTTTAGATGATGTCCAAAAGTGGACTTATCGGGGTATCTGATGTGTTCTTTGATGCGAATGTCGAGTTTTCGTGCAGTTTTTCCAATATAAGTTGAGTTACAATCAGCACACGATAGTTTATAAATACCACTTTTGTCAAGAATAGGAAGGGGGTCTTTAGTGTGACTAAATATAGATTTGATGGAAAGGTTATTTCTGAATGAGATCCTGATGTTGTCTGAATTTCGGAAAACTTTGGAAATGTCATGGGAAATTTTTCCTAAATAAGGTAATGAAAAATATTTTAAATCAGTTGGAGGTGTAGAAATAACATTGTAGGCTTGTTGAATGTTACGTTTTAATTTTAGTTTATGGAGAACTTTATCAATAATATTTGGTTGAAAACTGTTATTGATAGCTAACTGTTTTAGGACATTAACTTCTTTTGAAAAATTGTCAGGGGATAAAGGAACGTTAAGTAATCGGTGGACATAGCAATAGATAGCGGACATTTTATGTTGGAAAGAGTGATTGGAATGGAAATTGATAAGATGATGAGTTTGAGTAGGTTTTCTATAAATGTCGAAAGAAAGTTGATTATTTGAAAAGGTAATGGACAAATCAAGAAAATTAATAGAGGAATTCAATTCAATTTCAACTGTGAAGGAAATATTTGGGTGGAGATTGTTTAGAAAAAGGAGAAAATTATCAATATCTGTTAGGTTGCCTTTAAAAACAACGAAAATGTCATCAACGTATCTGTACCAGTTCAGAATGAATTGATTATTAGTAGAAGTGAGAATTTTTTCTTGTTCAAGTTTATCTAGGAGGAGATCAGCCATAAGGCAGCTAAGAGGATTACCCATACTTAAGCCGTGGGGTTGTTGGTAGAATTTATTATTAAACAGGAAGAAATCTTGGTCTAGACAAATTTTGAGAAGTTCAAGGGTGATTGAGATTGTGGAAGGATTAATATTGTTCAATAATAAAAGATTTTTGACTATTGGGAGAGTCTCATTTTTCGGTACATTAGTGTAAAGGTTGCATACATATATTTTTATGTATTATTCTATGATGAATTATTTGAGATTAACTTCTGTTCAATAAAAAAGTATTAGTTTCTATATATTTATGATTTTTTTGTACGACTACGGCGCTGTTCTACTGTCAACCTCGGTTAATGGAGATCCAATAGACGTGTTTGAAGGCACACCAGAATACTGATTAACCACCAGTCACACTTAAATATTCGGATGGAGTCGATACTACCTGAAAGAATTTGTAGCCAGTCGATGTTTGTTGTGTCAAAATGTGATTTTAATAAAATTAACTATTGTTTTCAGGCACCAAGTTCAGAACATAGGTCAAAATAGTCGCCATATTTCTGATAATATGGATAAGAAAGACTAGTTGAACGGTAGTTTTTTGCTTCTACTAGAATAACAAATTATAGCAGATAAGTTTGTTGTTTATTATATTAATAGTAATCAAGAATTAGTGCCCAATTCTTAATTTTAATGTCTTATTTTGAATTTTTTCTATTCGTGTAATTTTTATATTTTTGGGTGCTCCTTGTTTTTGCAAAGTTCTCCTTGAAAAACATTAATTGTTATTTCTATAAACAAGGTGTTTCTCCATCTGGTGTCCTGTTTCTTTGTCCTATAATTTTTTGTTAAAGATTCCTAAAATATATTCACAACCGGAGGCAGCAGTCTAAACAAATGTATAATGCATGTCCGCCACGTGATAGGGAGATTAAGACAAACATTTACCTCCAACTTTTGGTCGTAAATACAGTATATAAACATTTTGAGACACTACATTTTAAAAATCATAGCATGATTCTTTTTTCGGTTTTAAATAGTCAATAGTCAATAATGTTTTAAGATTTTGTATCAGGTACTGCTCATAATTTTATATCTCAGTTCAGTATGTTGGGTTACGGATCTGAAAATTTTAGGATTTTAATAATAATAATATTCACTTAAACATCTTTATTTTCAATTTACGATTTCTTGTAATTTGTTAAAGTGTTAATATTGCTTTCTATAATTTAGTTTCCACAATTATATAATCTTTAATCATGCAAGTTTAATGCTCCCTCATAAGTTTTGACATATCCATATTGATGCTTTCATATTAACGTAAATTTTTATTTTTCTTTTAAATTAGAAATTATATATCATAATAATATAAATTCATAAAAGATAGGTTATGAACATAATATTTACGTCGAATTAATATTTAATAGCGTAAGTATATTATCCAATATAACGAGAAAATGTCGATAAATATTTTTTATTTATTTTAAAGAATTACATTTTGTTTAGAAATTATTTGGTAAAGTAAGATTTTCTTGATCTTAATATTCATAGACTCAAAATTGACCTGATAATTCTTATAACATTAGATGAGAATGTGAAACTAGTTGAACTATACAGCTATTTATATGCTACTTGCAATTAAGCAAATATTACCTTGTAGATAATGAATAATATCCACTATTGATTGCCTATATCCTGTAACTGTAATTCTTTGCTTTGTATATATACGCAAGTATTTAGTAAATACGGTCTTCGATATTCGTTGTTAATGTAATTAATATTTAATAACTTATTACACAAGGTACGCAATATGTTTCTTTTCTTTTCACCACAACTGTTTTAAACAATTTAAATTTTTCTTTCATGAGGCAAAAACTTTTAATAATGACGAGGAAACTCTGAAAGTGAAACTTGGTTTGCTACAAGAAACTACAAGTTTTAATGGTAATGAAATTTTAATATTGTTGAGATTTAATATTTGATCCACATATACAAGACTATAAAGTAAACTCGTGTATCTTTGATAATGGATCATTTTCAAAATTGTATGAAATGTGACGAAGTATGCCACAACTTTTAAAAAGACTTAAAGGGGTTCATACACTAAAAACTTGGTTGTCAAATCTGTTGTCAATCTATTGCCCACACACTATAAGAATATTATTCTATTTTGGAGGATATGGAGGAGAGGTAAAATAATATTTATTGAAAAATGAGTGAGTATTTAGAGATAATTTAAAATTTATTTTATTTATTAATAATCAACTAGTTGATGTGACTTGTTAGGTCTACTAATTTTCAAACCTTTGTGTGTTGTCGCAAAAATGTGAGGATATGATCACTCTAGGAAAAGGTTAGATAAAAAAAGGGTTGGGAAAACAGATGAAAGAGCTCAAGAGTTGTTGAATGGTTTATTATTGACAGAAAGTAATTTTAGTGATCATAAAACTATAATTTCTTTAATGTAAATTTGGGGAGTTGGCCCTTGGTTTTTGCCTCTTTTGCGATATTGATTTAGAAGATACTTCTTCTGTTACTTCCTAGAAAAACAAAAACAACAAAATATTATATAATTGTCTAGTTCTGGTACCTATCATAATATAAAAATTTTAATTTATAACTGTTTACTTATTTCTTCTTCTTCAACCATCTTTGAACCTCATGCTCAGATAGGAAATCCAGTGTTGTAAAGTATCACAAACTTGGCACATATTCATCTTCACTATCGGCTTCAAATCTTTCTCTTCCAACTTTGTTGAAAACTCCTTCACACATTTGAAAATATCTTCACTAAAAATCTTTGGTTTCCGGT
Source organism: Hermaeophaga mercurialis (assembly GCA_951812935.1). Taxonomy (NCBI): domain Eukaryota; kingdom Metazoa; phylum Arthropoda; class Insecta; order Coleoptera; family Chrysomelidae; genus Hermaeophaga; species Hermaeophaga mercurialis. The sequence goes on along the minus strand of OX638359.1, from coordinate 41,782,009 downwards.
TCCACTATGATTTTGTTGAACTTGGTAACCGATATGAGATTTTAATTTTAACTTGGTTTTGAACATAGCGTGTTGACATCTAAGTTGTTAGTGTATGGGCGCTTTAGGGGTTCCCTTCTCACAATATAATAAATACAAATAATTCTAAGACCACCGCAGGTGAATGTGGCCTAAAGATTAGTGCTAATTGTTCGGTTCTACGAATGCAGGAAGTGTTTAAGTGTCTAATGGGCGTGCTGATGTTCAAATATTTATTAATAAATGTTTTCTTCAAATTAAGAAAAGCCAGGTTTTTAAAAAAAATTATTAAATAAACATTTTTATTCAACAAGTAATGATGTATAAATAAGTAAATTTCTTCTGCCAACATCTTATGAAATTATTCTTAAGTGGTTTTTACCCTCAAGTTATATTCTACTATTTATAATGGTAATTTGCTCATAACTATTGCTGAAATTTCACGCAAATAAACGCAAATGTAGAATTGCAGATATTTAACAAATGTTATTACGTGTTTTTTGTTTATTGTGCTCACGTTTTAAGAGGAATTAAAAGACTTTAAAATGTAAATTTATTGTTAACAACACGTTTTAACATTCTTCAACTTTTATATACTCTTATCCAAAGGGGAATGTCTCTAAAATTTATTTAAAAGTATTCAATATTCTCTTAATTAAATTAACACATTTAATTTAATAAGAGGTGTCAAAAAATGAGGATTGGACCAGAAATATTTTAAAAGATATGAAAAAATTGATCAGTTCCGCAATAATGAAGGAAACAAAGATATTCTAGAATTACAAAGTGATAAGCAGTTCAAAAGATTAAGACAGGGGAGCTGTAGATCAAAAAATGCAAATGAATAAAACGAGAAAAGCCGGGAAAGAATTAAATTTTTTAAAAACTATGTGGTACCTTAATTTCTTGTTGAATTTTGAATGCTGATTTATGTATTATTTAATAATATAGTTTAACTCATTTCAAAAAACTGATTTTTTATTTAATGTTAGTTTTTGTCATTCTTAATATTTAAAATCATTAAATTCGGTCCTGACTCATCACCTCATATTCTAATATATCCCTTTTGTTCTTCGTTCCATTAGATAAAGAAACTAATAATATTAAAATAAAATATTAACGATTTTGAAGTACCAAAACTCATTTTTGTTTTTAACCATTGAGTTTTATGTAGAAAGAGTGAGGAATATGTCAATTAGTTTTTATTACCTTCGAGACACAACTACAGGTTTATTAATTAAAAAATTATATTCTATTGGTTTCTGAAAAGCTGCCTTTAGTCCCGATGAAAGCAAAAGTTGTCGAATAAACAAATCAGAAACACGTTTTTCTAATTTGAATATTTAGGTACCCACCGTGGTTTAGTGCCTTGATTAAGTACTAATACTTAAATAATCCCGAAATCTGTATTTCCCACGGTCACAATTTTAATTTTTTCAATTTGTTTTACGCACCGCTTCGGGTTCAGAGTTCAAAATAAATCAATAATGAATATGAATAATCATTTCTAAATTTGTGAAAAAGTCTCTCAGGACTGTACTAGTCATTGAAAAACAAATATTATTTTACACTTAGATTTTAACGAATAAAGTGCTACTTGTACTTCCTGGAGTTAAAATATTTTATTACCCGGAGAGCAAAATATCTTTAATTTTAACGCTAATAATGGAGATTTATTTACCGAGAGGAAGATTCAAACAAATATTGATTATTATTTATAATTGAAATATTATTTTATCATCATATATTTTATCAATAAAATTTTCATATTTTATTATTTCTGTACATTATTTTATTAATTGAATTTCTTACTAGAAGTGATTTTTAATGTTCGTTCGACAAAAAGGTGTCATATGTGTAAAGAATACTTTATTTTTTTGGTTTTCTGGTTCTTAATTTGTTTGATTTTAAAATTAAAAATCGGATTTTATTCGATTTTTCAATTAGATACTCGAAATATTCTTCATTGTTTCATTTGACTTATTTTTAATAATTTTTTTTTCATGTAAAGGCTATGTACCAATTAGAAAATTACAATTCGAAATATTAAATTGCTTTAAAACAAGCCCAGTTTATATTAAAAAAAATACATTTATTATTATTGATACCAAATCTGAGCAATGATATATCTTTATTTAATAAATCAAACAACACTTATGTAATTAACAAGGAAAATGTCGGTTATTTGAGATGTCAATTGGGGTTCCCCAAGGGAGCAAATTATGACCTCATTCCTAATGTTTTAAACAATTTCTTATCAGAAATAGGTGGGATACAACATTTTTAATTAATATGTATAGGATCGAATTCCCATTAAAAAGCTAAAATTAAACTAGGATTAAATAATGTATTCCTGAGTCCATCTCTGGATGTTTCAAGCACCTCATGACTAAAAATTCAGTGGTAATGTAATGTTTGGAATACTAATGGCCAGATTCAACTGCTTAGCAGTCATCGATGTTTCTTCTTAAATATAAATAATAGTGTTCGAGGTTTCGGAAGGTCAAAATAATTATCTAAAATTTATGTAATGGTCAGTCCGCGGATGCAACCTTTGATTAACTAGACATAATTTGATCAGGCGAACGGTTCAAAAAGTTCAAATCGATTTTTAGAGCTTCTCTTTAATTTAAAGAAAATGTTCTACTATTCTACTTCAGATTTTATTATTATAAAGATATTAAGAGATCTAATTATGTTCGAAAAAAATATTTTAATAAAAATAATTAAGTAATAAATTAAACAAATGGTACTGATTTCCTGGTAGTGTACTTAATGATAATACCTGTGAACTTCTTTAACACATAAACATTTAAACCTATATTGTTAAAAGTCACAAATTTTCACAGCAAGGACGGCGAAGGAAAAGATTTAGTATAGTAGTAGAATTAAGCTCTCTTGTCATAACCATAAAGCCTATTTATGAATTTCTATTTACATAGTAATCACCATAACTACCTAACTACAAGGAATAGTTATTTTGTGCAGCTGAATCTCTATATAAGAAATAATTAAGAAATTCCTTATATGTTCTGCTTAATAAAGACTTTCGCCGATATGTCTAAATTACTTGTATCTTTCTAGTGGAAAATCTATTGAATAGACAGTGACCTATCATTTCTTTAATTAAATATAAAATCGTGTAAACGTGCAGCAAACATTTTTCTAATCTAATTTACTTACCATAGTGGTTCCTGAATAACGTGAAATTAAAAAAGATATGACATGGTCCTTAATTTCCTGTTATAAGAGACAATGTAGAAATAATATAATTATTACACTGAAAAGTTGAATAGGATATGAGGTTTTTTCTAATATATACTTAACCATTTATGATCTGTTTAGTCTATGTAGGATAAAATTATTTTGTTTCAGCCAAGATGTGCAATTTTATAACGAACTCACAAATACCTCTTTTGTTATTAGTTGTTAATGACCTCTTCGGAGATATTTTCTTCATTTTGTAATAAAATATGATGCAGAGATAATAACTGTAATAAAAATAATTATCTGAAAAGGCATTTGGGTAATATCCCACACACTTTTATGTTACTTCTCTAGTAAATAAAATTGTAACCTACGCATAATTTAGAAATAATGAATTGAATTGGAGTAAAAAGTATTATGACAAATATATTTTAAAATAAATACGGAAAGATAAACTGTACTTATCTGAATTCTACCGTATTTAAAGCTTTTTTAAATTTTATTTGTCTGACCAGGGGTTTTATCATGGTTGGTTGAAATGTCTATGATGTGAAGTTCGAAAATGTCACAGTAGTGATGAAACCGTTGTCAGACAAATAATTTAAAAAAGCCTTGTAACACGATGGAAATTCAGATAAGTACAATCTATACTTTTATATTTATTATGAATACTTTCCACAAAGTAAGGGATGAAACAATTAATTAACTATTTTAAAATAATTTGAAAAGGAAATTTGGGTCTTCGTAAATTTTGAACTACAGTTTTTGTTAAAAAATAAAAACTGCACAGCTGGTACCTTGGAAGTAAAAAAGTAAAATAATAAAGTCAGTTTAAGGACACCAGGTCGGGTCGATCAATATAATAATATAAAATTAAAAAGTCTTTAAAAGGGTGATTCGAAAAAAATAAAGTTGGTATAGGGAGCCTTCTAAATACTCATGAATTCCCTCATATTTTCAAAAACTAGCCACCAATTTATTAACTTTAAAGCCAACCTTATAGAGTGATCACAATAATATTAGAAACATCGTTGTTAAAGAGTATTTGATAATAAAAAATATGTAATTATTAAACTAAAAATTCTGGGAGTATCAAGTAAACCGAATATAATAGTGGTAACTAATTTAAATAAGTTTTTTGGAAAAGAGTAGCTAATAGTATATAAAAAATGTCAAAAAAATTACCATGAAAATAAGATCAATTCAATTATTTATACCACAAAATTTACAGTTTGAGATTATAATATTGTTAATGGAGGAAAAAAATAGTTGTTTTAAGTTGGTTAGTTCATTGACTAAATCCAACCTAAACAATTATATAGAAAAAAAAGGAAAAAATGTTTATTAATTTATATATTATTTCAAATTTTACTAGCAATAAACTACCTACTTTAATTTCATACATTCCTGCACTAATTATACAATTATCGCAGTACTTGAGTGATAAATACTACAGCGTTTTAATTTTTACTACAAACATTGAAATAGGTTCAACGAAAGAAACTACAAAAGAGAAAATAAAAAATTGTTAAAGCATCAATAAAGGGAAGAATTTTGTTCATATTACGTAGGTACACCAAAAGTTTTCGCATTAACTTGAAGGGTTTGGTCCTTTTCATTTTTTTCTTTAGGCGTTGGTTGACCAAGAGTTTGTCTGTTATTATCACTGATATTCGTAATAAAATTATAAAGAAGTAACTACTAACCGTGTACTAATTCGCTTGACGATTATACGGTGTGGTGACAAAGTTTGGAACCAAGTTTTTAACTCAATATGCAACTTGTTTAAGAAAATTCCTCGGACAGGTCAATTTCGTTTTTTAAATGACACTATTAACAAGCAAAACTTAGTTGTAACAATTTTAGTTTTGGGGGGTGTCATTATAGTCATTTTTTTCAATGACAACCCCCAATTTTTTTCTTCGCTTTTTGATTTAACAAATAATTTCCAAACTTTATCACCATACCGTACACATTTTCTTTTATGTATAAAATATATCAGTTGTCTCGGTGGAAATGTGTTAAAAATGTAGTGTTGAAATAAAAAATAAAAGCCATTATACGGCTACTTACTTATGAAAGAAGACCTAAGGTCTTAAAAATAATAAAATTTACATAATTCTTTTAAATTATTGTTAGAATTATTATCATTTTCTAAAAAAAAATTGTAGTAATATTCAATAGGTTTTACAAATCTTATCTAATACTATGGTAAAAATGTTTGTGTCATATCCAATTTAGTTAATATTTGTACACAAAATAATATATATCCGAAGAATTTTTTTAGATACCTAATATTTTATGAAATATTTTAGTTCACAATCTTAGTTATCATTAAAATTAAAAAAGTAAACGAATTCGATATACATCTTACATACCTCCTCAACATACATAAATAACAAGTTTAGAAGAAGCTAAATACTCAAATTTGAACCTAAAGTAGCTTAAGAAGTTTAATCGCCTAATGTTTAAATTCTCTATTTGACATTGTACGTTTTAATACGTAGCCTAGTCGTTAATATTCAATAAATTCAGAATATCCGTGCTTCCTTTTAATAAAATAGTCAATTTCAGCCATGCAAGAAATAAATGGTAAACTGAGTGGTCTTAGTAATTTTATTGAAAAAGACTAGAAACAATTATATACAAATATTTACATTATTTTTTTATGCCGCTGTTCAGTTTGAATATGGACAAATTTTCACTTTTATTCACTTTCCCCTATACTCACTGGTTAGATATTAAATTTTTTGAAGTAAGAGAGTGAGAAATCATGACAATTGCAACAATGTAATTAAATAATTACAAATTTTATTGGCTAATTTACTTTGCTAGGAGAGAGAACTTTACTTTTGAGATTACATAAGCAACTGCGACTTTGTGAGGTCGTAAGGTTGGTTAATGTCGATTAGTTACTTTATAAAATGGTATTTTAGCTAACATTTTGATTGATTCCAATTAAAATAGTCGGTGTAATTACGAAGTTAGTCACATAAATGCATATAATTGCTTGAAGAAGATACCGGGTGAATGAAAAGTGTGTTGATTGGTAATCGAATTTGTTTAAAATGAATTAGTTAATTAAATTAATTCTATACAATAACATCAGTAAGATAATACAAAAAATCTGGCATTGAAATCAATCAACAAATATTAGCATTAGTATAAATATATTGTAATAATCATTTTTAAATATTCAAGACCAACATATAGGTAACCAGTCAAAGTACTACCATTATCATTATTATCCTTAGAATCCTTATTTTTTAATGGTAAAATCCAGCAATAAATAATCTTAAAAAGAGCCGATGGACGCGCTCTTTCTTATTACCTCGACAATTTTGTTTTCGATAGCGGTAGTGACATGCTGTCAAATTAGCTCATCGGAATCGAAATATTCTGACCGTTAGAGGCGTGTATCAAAATGTGTCTGGTTTCAAAGCCAGAACACTGACGCATTACAACAAACAACATTCTGTAACAATGGACACCTGTAACTCGTGATAAATGGTGATTGGGCAGCTCGCTGCTTAGCTCTTATCACTTGGTACACTAACACCAACAAAGTTGCCTTTTGTTTTCCTTGTAGCGAATTTACGCTGGTAGAACGTATAGAATAAATAATATTTTTTTTATAACAATTTGAGAGCTTATATTTTGTAACATTTTACACATAGCATAATTGATTGTTACTCAAAAATGCACTGTACTTTTAAGTGAATACTAAGAATTACCTATACACAAATCCTATGTGCTTATCTACTCAAACAAATCAGTTCCACCCAATAAATAACTGATAAACCGATCTATTTTTTAACAATTTTAATGAAGACAACGAAGTTAAAATTTTACACTTAACAATAACTTTTATGAAAGTTCTTTGAGTGTTTTACATAATATTTGGTCCAATTTTCACTGATTCACTTATCACAACATAAAACTAAACTCAGTTCTACATATGTCATTATATATTTAAACTTAATCTTTTTGTGACAATTTCTACTTAAATTATGTGAATGGCAATGAATAAATTGAGAGAATCTATTTTTGAGCGAAGAGTGAGTGTGTGCATTGCTCAGTGACTTCTTAGTGTATTTTTCTTTTTAGAACTCGAGTGTTTGTGACTGTGGGGTCGGCGGCGATTACGATAATTCTGAGGTCAGAGAGGGCAGTTTTCAGTGGTCAATATTTGTAGTGAATATTTGCGAAATGTCGATTAGTTGAAGTAATAATTGGGGATCTAACAAATTGCACGCATTAAATTATTTTGGAGAATGTGGAGGGTGTACAAATGTGAATTGAACATAGTTTAATCTTATTTTAAATGAATACATTTTAAACACATTTATTAATTTAATAGAAATTTACAAGCTGGAAGAGTAAAGTAGGAGAGGATAGTATAAGTGAAAAAAAAGAGTGAAACGAATACAGATTTGCGGGGATCTGAGAATAATAGTAACGCAAAAACAACGAACTATTGTTAATACATACTGCCGAAATGAACAATGATTTAATTCAATTTACAAACCATCAATACAATAAAATAATAAATAAAATCTTCGTGTAAATGAATTTTTCTAGATTTTATATTTTTTTATCATGATTTGTCCACTTAAGTCAGATTTAAAAGCGTTAACCTCTACCATAACAATATTCCTTAGATTATTATGTTTATATTTGGGTTTGTTTTGGATATAGAAGATAAAAAGCCGATAATCAATTATAGTGCACTGTTTCTAATTGTATAATTAAAAACTTCAGATTAGTTTTATCTAACATGAACTGTACATTTTTGATAACAAAAATATAAACAGTACTATTCACACTTGAGTCTGCTAAAAATATTTAGAACAAATAATCGGAATTGTATCAGGGCTTATAAATGTATTTTATTTTGTTTTTTAAATTTTGTTAACACAAATAAAATAATCTTTTTAGTATCCGATGTCTTGATTTGTATTATAATAAAAATTTGTATTTGTATTATTATTACCATTCTGTTTTAGTATAAATAAATTACCAAAGGCAAAAATAATTATTTCAAATTAAAACAAAAAAGCAAATGTCCTTAATCAGGCCCTGTGCAAACGACTTCTGACATTAATCTACGCTTCACGTTGGAACTACTCCTTAAAAGGCTTGATGACTTATAGGTAGTAATTTTGTGTCAGATTTTAAACAATAATTTGACGCTGAATATTTTTCGGGAGAACACCTGTTCTTTTCTTTCAAACGTCCGAAACGGTTTCAAATAGCCGATAAAATTAAATAATTGCTCGAATCTATCTTTGGCAAATTACACTGAAATCTAAGATAAAAACTTAATGGTTATTTTGAAATATTAGAGCAAATTAAAAATCGATTTCGATAATTGATCTACGCAATCTGGAATGCGTTAAGTTTTAAATTGAGAAATATGTATTCTTTGAATTAAAGAAGAACCTACTAGCAGCTTGGTTAATGGAAATTAAAGAGGCTGAAAGAAACAATAAAAATTTATTTACCTAACAGAAACAACTAATATAAAATATAAGGGAAACTTGCAATAAATAACTAATACATTTAATCGCAGGGGTAGGCACGATGAACATCCCAATCATCCGAGAACCCTAACTTGTTTATTTATTATCCGATCGCGACCTTGGCCCAAAATTTTCGTGCACATAATATAAAATAAACAGTTAATGTTATAATTTAATAAATATTAAATCAGTAAGTTCTATACACAGAGCGATAATTAACTAAATCCTTGTACATACTATGGTAACAATATCTAAAGTCTTCTGGTCTCGTTTTCTCTTTCCTCTAATCATAATAAACGACATTCTCAAATATCTGTAGTAGACCGCAGAATATGTATATAATATGTAAAGGAAATAGTTCAACAAAAACATTGAAGATATTTTTTTTTTCAGGCGAAGCAACCTCCCAATCTGAACCGTTCGAACCCAATTCTTTGATCCACTCCACCACCAAACCTTTGAGACGAAAAAGAATGGACCGAAACATAAATAACAATGGTCCCATTTCTACGCCAATTTCCGCTCCTGACTTCATGATCCATAATAATAATCACCTAAAAAACGAAAGACTGAGTCCTGGAACACCTGACACGTCAAGCAGATCCAGAAGTGTCACTCCAAGTTCCGCTTCACATCCTGACACGCCTCCTGCTCAAGAAAATCCGTTGCTAGGCAGGAATTATAGTGACTTTATGAGGAGCTTGGCGGCTAAGTACAACAACACCAACCCTAATGAGTAAGTACTGCTTATTATTCATCTCACTATTTATTACTTTTCTTCAACTATAGCCCACTAAATAATTATTGAAGTGGCTAGTTTAGATCTAGTCATAAAAGGAAAGATGCTTTATGCTTTAATGTCTATCCACTTAATTACTTTTATTATTTTTCAGTTATTTTAATGCAGCCCGTAACGGTTTTCCTCCACCTATAGACCCAAGGTTTAAGCCAGCTTTTCCGAGTTTGCTACCCCTTAACACACAGAATAAAGAAAACGATGTTAGCAATAAAAGGCCGGATTTTTCTGTAATCAACCCTTTCAGCAGTGTGACAGGAGCATCGATGTTTCCTCCATTGATAGATATGTCAACGACTCAAACTCTATTGGCGATGGTTAGAACTGCCAAAGAAGCAGAGCTGCAGGTAATAATAATAAATAAATATTTAAATGTCTTCATAAGATAGTTCGGATAGTTTACAAAAAAAAATTAAAAAAAAACAGTGTTAGTACATCTTTCCCTTAATTAATTTGCAGTAATTGATCGAGATTTATAAGAAACCAGGCATCTATTTTTCCCGTTATTTTCAAGGATTAACAATGAAAAAAATACGGATTCTATTTGAGCTTGAGTTAATAATAAAAGAATTCGATTAATGTTTTTAGTTTATAATAATTACTTAAAATATTACTTGTCTATGATTGTCTAGGTAATAATCCATTTTCAAATTCATTTGTGTTCGGTATTGGACGCTATTATCTAACTGTATTACATAATGAACCAATTATATAACTCAGTTGGTTAATGAAATCAAAAGTAAAATTTATTTATTTATTAATAAAATCACAATCATTGATGAATATATGTAATATGACTTTTTTTCAATTAAACAGACGAAGAATGTTTTGTTGAAGAGTCAATAATTTCCAAATTACTATTGGGTATTACTATTGGGTATTTACAAATTCATGTCTTTCCAGAATTTTTTCGTTTTTTATTTTCTACGGATGTTTCAATGTATTCTTTAGTTACAGTATTGCTTTTTCAGCCTTCATCTATTTTCAGTGTTCGTAGTTCTGCTCCTGAGTTTGCAAGTAGTGAAATTGATGACCTGCTAAGCAGTGGGCGGCACAGTCGTTTACTATTAAAAAAAAGCAATTTTTTGGCACGTTGCCAATTGTGTTAATAGCAACTGACAATTTTATCTAATTTAGTAATTTTTGGTATTACTCTATAAAAAAACCATTCTTGATTGTCAGCTTCTTGTAGAAGCTTAGATACATCCTGTTTCGTTAAAATGTTTGACTTCTTGGGTTTATGCCATTTAGGTCCCCTGAGAACCGCAATCAGTTGAACATATTTGTCAATAGCCACATTTTTCTTTGTGGATACCATCGTGCGTATCATTGAGTAATATGCCCAAAAGCTTGAAGAATTATCATTTTTATACAGATTCTCGAAATAAGCTAGTAACACCTTCTCATTCGTTACATTTTTGATTTTCTTTCCCTCATACTATTTGCTAAAACGTCCATAAGTTTGTTTGTATTTTATTCGAGCTTTTCGTGGAATTAGTAAGTAAATTCTTTTAGTTGCATAATCTCGAATATCTGATGCAAAACTTTCAGATTCAGACTTGCTCATATTAAGGCGTTTTCTAGAAATTGAGAGAAATTCAAAATATTTTACGTTCCTTGCAACCGATTGTCCGATTGCATTATTAATAAATAATTGTTACTACAGAATCGCTGTTTTGATTTTAAATAAAATTGTCTAAAAATTTATCGAAATGTCAATCATATTTATGAATGTTACTGATAATTCTGGGCAGTGGTACATAAAATGTCTTTTAATTTGTGTGATAGGGGCTGTTGTTAATATATTCAGGTTGTTACCGATTCGGGCTAACGCGCTCGTCTTGAAAATAAGGGCTTTCACATGTTAATAATGCTCTTACCCACTAATTTATAAGTTCAATAATTTTCCGAACATCAACCATGGTTGATATATCAACTTAAAATTATAATTCTTTTCGCTATTTGATTATATGAAATGCATGTTGCTTAATGACTTCATTCTTTCTCTTTTGATTAATTAATGCTATCCTCCTAAAGTTTTATTGCGTCCAGCCCCTAAAAAGCCTCATCTTAATCATAAAATTTGCTATGTTCATTATAGGGTTTGCTAAAAAACGTGAAACGTCCAGAGTCGTCCTCCCCCCTCGATCTGTCCGCTGCAGCTCCTCCTATAAAGAGGCCCAGGACGAAGACTCCATCAGCAAGTAGTCCACCTAGTGCACCATCGGCGACAACCCCCAAAAGGTCAGAAAGTGAAAGTCCCAAATTACACGAAGATATATCGAATTGGTCAGTTGATGATGTCTGGAGTTTCATCTCTGGTATCGACATTTGTGCCGAATATGCCCAGGTGAGTGTCCAAAAAAATATATTTTAGGATTTGTTTTGAATTAATAAGCAACAATTAATACACTGATATTATTTTGGTGATTCTTGTATAAAAAAAGGTAAGAAACTCTAGAATATGTTAAGATTTACTTAAGTGTGATGTGAAATTATGTACAGTTTTATTGTTTGTATATTTGTCAATTGTAGTCAAAATTTCAATATTTCTGATCCGGTTCTGTTCTAATCCTGTAGAGCATCAAGAAATAGCTTCTCAAAAGGCCGGTGGTCACGTTCCGCGTTCCGGGTCTCTGTTCTGTAGCATATCGAGTCGTCCTTAACCACCGTGTCACGTACAAGAGTTTACGCGAGAACACATCTGTACCATTGTGGACCAGCGTGAAACATCTATAAATGACTTTTATTTCAATGAAGATCTCTTTTGAATTATTCCTCTACTCAGATCACTCTCGGTTCGTGACCGCCATTGTGTATCGGATCTACTCTTAATCGCTTCGGTTTCCACTTTGAACGCAGAAAAACGATATCGATATTATGTACTGACGTTCTGACTTTACGATCGCCCAGAATTTTTTCTTACATACATAAGATAGTAGGAACTGCTGCTGCGTCTTATTTTTTAACCGTAGAGGAGTATAATAAAAGAGAGCATTCCATATCTTGTGCCACATTTAAAATTTAAGAACTGACAAATCGGAGACATCGCTCAGGATAAAACAAAGAAAAAGCATAGCTCTGGGAAAGAGTCTGCCACAGGTTTGCAACAAAAAATGAACAGGCAACGATCAGAATTCTGAAAATACAATAAAAAGCTAAGCAAGCAAAGATAATTTTTGGAAAACTACAATCAAATAATATTGAACCAGCTTCGCATATTACCAGCTGAAAGAATCTGGGCGAAGAAAATCGAATATGGAAATCTACCTACCTTGGATCCACCTGGTATCCTAAAATACTTCAGGAACATTGGATCAGAGAAATTGCTACAGCCACTGAGCCATTTATCAATGGACACAGCAAGAGAAGGGAAAGGATCTTTTAGATAGCTTGAGCTCAGGTTCTCAGTTCAGTTCAGAGTTTATCTATAGGCCCGAGCAAATCAAAATCAAATGTTTATTATTAACTCCGGATGATTAAGCTTGGGTGACCTAGTAAGGAAAATTTCAAAACTTTTAACTCCATTTTCAATCGCTCAGACAGTTGGAATTAAAAGTGTTGAAATATGATAATATAACAGAACTAAAAATAAAAAAAGCGGCCGATCTTTTGTGATAGAGAAATCAAACATTGATGGCATTATAAGAAGTTGGTATAATCCTAAAATGATATATAGAGATCATCGACCATTATCGGCAAATATTATTATTTCAAAGAGCAGATCCAACCTTCATTTTCCAATGATTTCATTCACTGTTATGGTTAAAACGCACAAATAGAAAACTCTCTTTGAAATAAGATATTCAAAACCAAATCGAACTTCCACTCAACCGCAACAATTTGATTTATTTGTTTTTGGCGCTACTGTTTCTTCTCATTCCATTGATGGACTGAAGCAAATCCGCTACAGTTCACACGGATCTCGGAGACCATCTTTCCCACAGAGAAATAAAAAGATGACCACCATAAGATGAAATTACGTTTCTAATCCTGCAGCATGTAGCAGGAAGTAGACTAGTTTCTAGATGTCTTAGTTGAGCTTGTTAATAATGTTCACTTAGAGTATTAATTGCGAGTTTAAAACGCATTTAAATCCAAATTATTATATAAGTTATGTAAAGGTTGCTTTGATAAATTAAAATATTCATCAACCATTAACTTTTAACTGATAAAGCTCAGATATTAGAGATAAGTCTAATACAAATCGCCGTCTTTATTGATAAGTAGGATACAGACACAATATTTATTTTCTTCCATTAATATGAGATCTATTGATACTGAATAAATTATTCGCAAGGAACAAGTGAATAAAGGAAAATAATAAAAGAGCTCGATAATAAAATTATAAAAAAAATAAATCGCCTTTAAGGAATGCAATCCAAACATGGCATTTTTAACGAAACACAAACCTTTAATGACTTCGCGTATATTGTTTATTTTTATTAGTTTCAGATTCATTTTGCTTTCGTGATTCACATTAACATATGTATAAAAACCACTCCTACAGGAGTTCTAATTCTAGAATTAAAAACCGATACACTTTAATTATTTATCGTATCAAAACTTCGTCATCGACATTTGAAAAACGAGTTTGGTCTCCTTGCACAGTGGACTAAATCACAATTCTAGATGATACATATTGAGTCTACATCGAATTCAAATCTATCATCCTTGACTTTGATAGAATGGCAAATTGAAGACTATTTTTTTTCTGTGGCTATATACAGTATGGCCCAAATGAAAGGAATATATTCATTATTTCGTAAATCGGCGATTTTAGGGGAAAATCCTGAAACCCGTCGATTTTTATTTTTAAATGGGCGCTTTTTATTTTTGACGTCATCTCTGTGAACGTGATTAGCCATGAATAAATTTTTTAAATAGAAAAGTGGGTCTTGAAATACATCAGTAGAAAAAGTTCTTTTAAATATCAATTCATCCATATCAATATGTTTAAGTAATTAATTTTTGTATGTAGTCAAAAAAATGATTTATTTAAATTTTTGATATTTCAGTAAATATTATAATTAATTAATTAATTCCATAAGTTTCTGCAATAAATTTACAAAAACTTTTTGATTTCGTTTACTCTTACTACAATATCATTAACCACTTGATAATAACAATTATGTTGAATGTCAATAATGGAATTTTGATAAGATAAGTAGATTTTTTTTAAAAAAAGGTAAAAAGTAGTTTAGGCATATTTTCATTGTCAGTGACGGCCTTCACCAAATTTATTTTTGGGTATCAATAAATACATCATAACAACGGGTTTCAGGATTTTCCCCTAAAATCGCCGATTTACGAAATAATGACCATACTGTATATATATGAATTTATTAGCACAATGCTTACATCACACCAAATTCACATAGCATAAAGAAGATATTTTTAATTTTCACAGAAATGTTCAAAAAAGAACTTAGTTTCATAGCTCAACTACATCTTTAAATATTATATTTGTTTCAAAGGGAGTAGAAATGAATTCGGTTGTATTTTAGATTTATAGGCTAATTTTCTGAATATATTTAAAAAAAACCTATTTTTAAAGTCATAAAAAATACGTAAGAGTAAAATGTTCAGAAACAATATTACTGCTCACGTGCTTGTATTGTGTAATTGGATACTTAGTTGTGAATACTGTTTAATTGAAGAATAAATATATCTTTTTTTCTGAAGTCAGTCGTTTTCAAAGGAATACTTATTAGTATTTTGCAAGTATCCAAATATTGTTTATCCAAAAGCAACTAAAGCCGGTAACACCAATAACTCAGACAATTATAAAGAATGGTTTTTAAACGTTCTAAAAATAAGTTTTTGTTTTATTACTTCTAGATATTAAAAATGGTTGATTACAGGGTAGAAGAGTGAAAAATGTATTCTCGGCAGTTATTACACATTCGAACGATTTCTACCGCTATTTTTTTAGATAATACACTAACGTTTCCAACAATCTTTGAGACACTGATGTAAAACATCGCGGATTAGGTTAATTAACATGTCGTGATATTCTGGATTTAAATAAAATTCCATTTTTCACTGAATTATTCGAACTACATTACTAAACGATTAAACGATTCAAATCTTTTGCAAACCAATACAATTTTATGATTCAACAGGTACATATTTCTTGGTTACATTACAAATATTGTTATTAAAAGTGTGAGGTGTTGCCACGTACAAATTTTTCAGTAAACATTTAAAGTGAATTTTTGGGTCTGACTAATGCAGTTAGAAAAATATTTATTAAAATATTTTGTTGTAAACACGTTCTTCATACCATTTAAAAATATGCATTATTTTCGAGATATATTATTTGTCTCGATAAAATTGTTAATTAAGTAGATTTATGGAATGTTTTAATTTCGTGTACTAAATGCAATCCAGTGGAGAACGTCTAAGTCTCGAGTCCAAATACCTACATTAAAATGATTTTTTATTGTCTCTCCTATTTCGAAATAAAGGGATATATTTTATTTTTTGTTCGGATCATCTATTATGTTAAAAATTATTTGCTACTATTTAGTATAAATATAGTTTTCAAACGATTTCTTCGTGAGTTATTTTAAGAAATTCTTTTCCTATTATAATTTAGTTACCGTCTAATTCAAAACCAGTCACCAAAAGGAACACATACCAAACTAAGATCATACGAATTTATAGTACCTTTCTTTGCTGTAAAATTATAATAATTTTAGTGTTTCGCTGAATCCGTGTGCCTCTATATTAATGTTGAAAAAGCGTGATTTCCGTTTGAAACTACTGAGTAAACGGTTGAACTATTAGATACATGTGCAAATTATAGATTAATCTCATTAAACTGCAACTATAAATAATTGAGTGCAGTAATTTAAAATACCTAAAAAATCGGTCCATTTTGATAGTGGTTCTTGCAGTGCCGGTGGTCAGGCAATGGCATTTACCATTAATGTTTTCCAAAGAATGCCTTTTACATATCGCGTTGATTCGATCTCTCAGTGGATCGACCAGCTTTCATCTACTTTTAGATAGATTAATCCTTGACTAGAGTGGCTGCCAGTCCAATTATTGACCGCAATCCTACATGTTATATGCTAATTGGAGCGTATTTACTAAATAGTTTGACCGTAACTGTTACTATTCCGATTCCAGGAAGATTTGTCTCACTTAATTTCTTAACAAAATATTTGATTTAACTGTTGTCAGTACTCTTTAAAATTGTGTTCTATTTATTGTCATGTACCCCAGACGGAGATTTCTTCGATGTAAATTATTGGATAAAAATTAATAATAATATCACAATTTTTTACAAATTGTAATTAAAAAACATAAATACAATAAAATTAAAATATTCTTTCAATAGTCGATCTTAATTTGATGATTATTCTGGGAAATATGAATGCAAAAACTACCTGTTATGTAAAAATAATTTGGATATAAATGGGTATAAATTCTCGATATTTCTTTTTTAATAAAAATAACACAGGACTTACTTGTAAACTGATCACCTTTTCAAATTAAAAATGTCTTAATCCAAACCAAGATATATTTTTTTGAAATATAATATGCGCCTTTAATTCCTGTCGAAGGTTTCTCTGTACGTGTAACCAATATTTAATTTTCTATTATATTGCACAAGAATTATGAAAATTAAATATTTCTGGTCATAAAAATAATACGTGTTACATTAAATATTGTTTAATAATAGTAAAGTAAAAACCACTAGTTATATCTCGTTTTTCTCTAACATTAACAGGATGAATGCCTAATTAGCAATATATATCAAAATGCTTTTTCTCAATTATTTGATTCAAAAATAAAATGTTTTTTTTTTCATTTTGACATTTAAAGAAACATTTTATTCGTTATGATAGTTCTTTTTCCGACCGGTTACCAAAATTTGGAGCCTTCAATTTAAATAAATAGAAAAAAAAATCTTGTATGCCTTTTTTCCTGTTGCCGACCTCGGTGGTCGAGTGCGTTGAGAGCCACTCTCTTAGACATTCGATTCAGTCTATGCCATTAATTAAAAAAAATCCCTCATCCTGCAAATTACATATACAGGGTAGCGAAAAAGTCTGGCAACAAGGTATTTTCTTTGAAACGAATTAATGTATAATTGTAGGGCGATGAATGGGACTGTAATTTTTGAAACTAGTACCAAATATACAGGGTGTTCTGGCACGCAGTGTCTGTAGCAAACAAACCGTTAGAATTCAATAAAAATATTACATGTTTACATGTCCCTATCCTAATTTTTCAAGTTCTATGCTATCGCATTAATTAATTTTAAACACATTTCCTTTACCCTTTTTTATCATATAAATAGCCACTAAAGCCATTTTTTTACATTTCCTTTATTTTTGAAGAATTTTGAGCGTGTATCAAAAAAAAATTATTAATATCTCTCTTGCTTTTATTAAATTTCTCATAAATTATGTACATTAACTAAAAAAATAATTTGTATTGCCAAAAAAGCATGACCCACCAAAAACAATTAACATGGATATTACAATCCCGCGGACATTTTAGAAAGCGTTGAATTAATAATAAAAAATAATTTAATTAATTAGGTAAATAATTAGTTCCCGATGTGTTTTTAAATCAAACTAGCAATTAAAAGAACTGCTTTGTACGAAATAGCCGATTTCTCTTAAATGTTTTTATGGATTTTAAGTTTGTTTATATTTCCAAATATTCTTCAGTAACCACGAATTTAGTAATAAAAAATGGTATTTCTTTTAAGACTTATTGATAAAATGATAAACAATACTAAATAAGAATTTATATGAATTTTTTTACATATAATAATATATTTTTCGTGAAGTTTCTCAACACATTTTTCCACTTGCACCAGCCCATAGAATTTTTATATGTAACTTCTTAACATTCTTTTGAATTTTTGGACAAAGAGTTGAAAGTTGCCATACGCATTTTCTTCATTTTCCATGATTTAAGGTAAACAATCAACAATAAGATCAGGTAAGGAAAGAAGTGATTTTTTGAAATAGTTTTTATGTAAAAAAGAGATTTACCTTTTACTTTGTTACATTTTTACAGGAAAATACAAAGTATCTATAGAAAAAATTACATGAAACATGACCACATGAGTTATTTCAATTTCTTCATAGGGTTTCCCACAAAATAAAATTTCAATTTTAATAAAAGTATAAATAATTATCATTCAAAATGTCAAATTTACAAGACTATCGGTAGTACAAACGAACCATTTTCAATGGTCATCTCTGTAAAAAGTGAAATTGTTTCCGTTGTCGCATTTCATCACTCAAAACTGATTTATTTTACAGCCTTCACGTTTAATTCGAGATCTAGGTACTTATATGACCGCAAATACCGAATAAACACCTGTTACCAAGTGTAAAGGCATATAAGAATATAAATCAAGCTCAGTATATTCGCTTAATGCACTGACCCAAATTCATCAAAAAATATTTTTCGAATTAAAAATCGGTCTTTTAAATGTCATAAACGGGTAATGTACGATTAGTAGAGTAGTAAAGGTTATCTAATGCTTTTTTGCACGCCACTGGAAAACTAACCAAAGTGTTTTTTCCTTTAGAAATCGGCTTATTTCAAAAAGTTATTAACTTAGCTTTACCAAACTTTTGGATTATTATCAAATTCTAAGGATTCCACTCTTTGGAAAAGTATTTAATGGATCCTTTCAATAATATTTACTGTAATGATCTCATATTTGAGTTGAGTTCAAGTAAAAATGTATGTATGTAGTTGAACGCCAAATTCAAACTAAATATCTATTATTAAATTATATAATCCCAGCTGTTTATTGATTTGACTCAAAATAAATGGAAAATATAAACAAAATATTTACAATTTATTAAAAAATGATGAAAGAGAAACGAAAATAAAAAAAAATTGTTTTGTTATTACGTAAGTATTAGTTTTTTTAAACACAAACCGTTTAAGCTCAAAATGTTATTGGTTAGTCTTCATGTCCTAGCACACTCCAAAAAAGTTCCAAAGTGATAAACCATTTTTTACTGCTTTTATTTATAAATCTGACCTTTTTCTGTCTTCCTTAGTCAATAAAATTTGTTACAATGATGTTTTATACTTATTTGGAACCGGTTTTAGAATCTATACAATTTTTCAGTTTAATACCAAAATTATGAGAAATATTATAAAATTCTTGCAATACATACAATTTATCTAATGTTTAATAAATATTAGTAGATCATTTTTCATCTAATAGGTCGTAGTGCCTTATTTTCTATTCATTTTTTTAAACATTTACCTCTATTAAACTAACTCATCTCATATCACTTTTTCACTTTTTCAAACTTGCTAACATTTTGCTATAAATCTGTTAATGTAATAAATTTACTCTAAATTGAACATAATTCCAGATTATTTCATTTCACGCGATATACGAGTATTTTAGATTTTGGAAAATTCCTAAAGTTTGTCATGGAGTCTCTTTTCACGTTACAAGGAAAAGTATTTGTTTTATAATATACTAATATTTAAATAATATCCATACAAATCTAATATTTCAGGCAATAGATTTCATAAGTTTTAAAAAAAATCTCTATAATTAATAACATTAATATTTTAGCAACATGATCTAGTGTTTAGTGGTGACATACAAAAATTAATTAAGACCTTTTAGTGGCTATACTTTTCCTTTCTAAGCAAACCAGTTTTAGCATTTTGTTCTCCAAATTTCTATAGGAAATTTATTTCTTAAATGTGTCATTGTTTTTTTGTCAAAGTCAAAATACAAAATTTTACAGGTATTCGAAAAAAACGAAAAAATTCACTTAATGACACTTTGCTATAAGCCGACGATATTCAGAAATTTAATGCCAACTCTGGAAAAAAGCATTGGTTTTTTTTTTTTTTTTTTTTTTTTTTTGAAAAATAGCTTTTTCACCTCATTTTTTATGATTTGACTGTCAACTTTTGAAAGAACATGTGTAAGGCAAAATTATGAGTGTAATTGCGAATATTTCTAAAATTGCATCTAACAACTATTAAGCCTTAATGATATCTATGGTATGTTCGTGTTCTAATAATAATTTTCCATGTATCCGATCCCAACCTTGTTTTCAATAACGAGCCCCATAAATCCTGATAAAATCTTGTCGAAACCGTCCGACAAGCATTTCTAAAACCATTAAATTCACGTTCAACAAATCGTCGAAGAACTCATTTTCTGCCCATATACCGGACTCGAACTTCCTTCTTTCGTTTCAATTCTATCTCCATTCAAATCCATTTTCATACCTTTCGCCACGTAAGATTGATATTCATTCCTTTTTCTAACCTTTGGCTCGATCAGACTAATTCGTTGATTTTATTAAGTTTCTCTACTTATTTTGCAGAAAATGTTGTTTATTCTTATTTTATGGTTATTTAATATTGAAATCGCAAACGGTGTGCACATGTTTATGGTTAGTAGATACAGCAATCCGTTGCTTAACAATTGATGGCGAATATAAAATAGCTGTTGCTCACGGTTTGTAATTTTCAAGATTGTTCTGGAGATAATGAAATCGATAAAAAAATTCATAGGGATGATAGATAAACAACATATATGTTGTTTTTATTATCTGTACATTTTCTTTATATGTTTCAAACACAAATTATAATTACTGTTTAATTTTTAATTCCTTCTACATAAAAAATAGGAAGTGAGGCCCCTACCCTATTTTTTAATATCCTATTTCCAGAGACGCTAATAGGAACTGAATACCACGTAATACTAAGGCTATTTTTTCCAAGGTCCGATCGGTGGCGAAATTAAAATTACAGTGAAAATCCCATGAAACTATCTTTAGTATGTCTGTCGGTCGCATCATCTTACACTTGTTAGCTCTGAGCACCTAGTGAGCACGTAAACATACTTACAACAATAGAATCTCCCGCCTAGTGTGAAGTAAGTGCTATAACTCGATTTCTTCCCAATTTGTGAAACAACCATTTTTTCTAATTGTCTCATCCATTCGCTGAACGAGATTCCACACTTTGCTGTCACTCATAAAAATGTCACCATACACTTTACTTACTCCTCAATGAATTTCGACTGCATTACACTTTTGAACATGAAGAAAAGTAATTACAGCACTCACTTCATACTTGGTGGGAGATTTTTTTGTTGTACCTAGGAATGTTTATGTGCTCACTTTGCGCTCAGAACTGATAAGTGCAACGTGATGTCCATCTGCAGCCATACTAGAAATAGTGTGCAACCCATTTGCGCGAAGTTTGAAAGGAAATATCGTTTGTATACATAGAGGGCTTAAAATTTCTATATGAAGTTGTAGCGGGTGTATTCAGTAAAACAAATATCGAAAAGCCTTAGTTGCCAACACACATATTAAAATTCTATCAGACATCCTTTTTTGTTCAATAATATTTTTCGATTTACTTACAGCGATTTTTTACTGTGTGAATTCAGTCCTTAAATCCTATTTAGCAACGCTGATATGGGAACCAAAACACAATGAGATAGAGGCACTATTTATGAGCAAACAAAGTTTATAGGGCTATTTTTCCTAATATAGATTTTTCTCTAATTTTCAATTTCAATTATTCGTTCGATTAAACTTAAGATTTTCTAATTATGTTAATGTCTTGTATTTTCTAGTTAAAATGTATTCTTATTGCTGAATTTTGTTTCAACCAATTATATTTTCATTTGAATCATTTTTATTTTTAGTGACTGCTAGATCATAATTCCGTTATATTAAATTCCCGATAACCATACGAAATATTATTTTAGCGTATTCAATATACAAATTATTTGATGATAAAATCCTGCGATTTTTCATTTTTATGTTTTTTATTTGGTTTTTATAAGCTATTTTTGGTTTTTATTCAATATAACTATACAAGGATTACGTCTGTTTTCTCCATTTTAAGTCCAACTCGCAGCTACTGAGGATCCCGCATACAGACTTTGTGACTAGGTTAATGAAATAATGTGAAACCATCACCTGGTGAAGGTATACGGACTGTTTTAAGTTATTAATTGATATATTGAAACAAACTTCCGGTATTCTAGATAATAAATTATAAATCAATTAAGCAATGACGTTATTAAAAAAATTTATTTGAATATCTCGATTAATAACAAAGATAAGAGAGTCAGTAGCATAAACAAATGTAAAATACATGACCATCGTTTAGCTTTTACTTTAGGCCCATGATGACGATTAATAAAAAGTTGAGCTTCATAACGAACCTAGAGAACGATATTTCAAAAACTGTCGGCGTAAGATATAAAAATTGAAGGCATCATTTTTATCATGATCGGACATCGTTCACGGACTACTAGACCGAACGGTGAAACAATTGAATTTCAACCGCAGTCCGTTCCGGTCACTAGATCGTTTTGAATGGTAGCGGTGCCATAGAGCTAGATTAACTTTTATACTTTATTTTAGAATTATTTTCTTTTTTATCTGATTAGCTCGCGGCCTATCATTATGAATTGGTATGCCTATTCAGTTTCTACAGGGTCATACGTCCAGGTCAAAGTTGCAAGGCAACCGCTTTAATGAAAATAATTCTTATTTTTATTTCTCTCAGTTTTACTCAAAAACCGCATTAATAGAGCTTCTATATAGGTTTTGCATATTTTTGCTCTATCAAGATTGGATATAACATTTCCTCAAAAATGTGGTAAAATCTTTTAAAACTGTTTCTCAAAATCTGCTGAGTCATTAACTCTTGTTTTTTTCGGTTCGAAACCGAGTAATTCATTTTCCATAAATCTATCTACACAGCCAATCTGAACTTGTCAGTAAACCTTCAATAAAAGCTTGTCTTGAATTTGTGACGTTCTTATCTATCCAAATTTTATTTATGGCTGAAATTGCGCCCAGATTTGCTTATTTTCTTCATGTAGTTAAAAATACTTGAAAATTTTCTGTTAAGTTCGCGAAAATGGAAACTATGTTAAGAGAATTGTTATTTTTAGATAATTATAAAGATTAAAAATATCTAGATACTAGAGTAACAGAAGAAATTATACGGAGGTGCACCAAGAGAAATTAGATGGTTGGAATTGACACCTCGAAAAAAGTTTTTCTTCTTTAACAATATTACAATCTGATCTAAGCAGATTAGACAGTAACTTATATTTAATTTAAAAATATTTACACATCTGCCTACTGAGACGAATTTTCCAACAGAGTCATACATAAAAAATAGGGGATAAAACTGCAAATCGAAGCTACATCTCTCAAAACAGTTACATTATACAGTCCCCCAATGTATGCGCTTAAGAAAAATCTTGAAATTTTGAAAAGTCAAGGTAAAAGATTCATCATTTCTCGAGATAGAATTCTAATACTAATATGTGGATCATCTTCAATTATATCCAAAATATTTTCTTCGTTTTGTGCCCTGATTACAATAGCACGTTCTCGAGTGTAACTGAAAAACTTGCCGGTTTCTCGAGCCCATCTTTCAACACTGGAAAATATTTCTCTATTGAGGATCAGACGATTAGGAAATTTTCACTTATAATACCACTAGTGCCTAAATTATTTCCTGATAATAATTTAGGCACGTGTGGTATTCGGTAAGAAAATTTTACACCATAAAATTTCAAAACTTGACAGACATGAATTAAAAAAGTTAAAATGTGGTTAAAGAAGAAGAAATTTAAATAAAAGAAAACAGTGAATAATTGCAGTGTATTTGTACCTAGTTAATAAATATTAACAATTGAAATGGCAACTTTTTTAATAACACCGTCGAGTCGTTATGTCATGCGCATATAAGCGCTTCTCAAGGTCAAAAAAATTTCCAGTGAAATTTCGTCTAGGGTACCCACCAAGAGAAAAATTTCCGGAAATTTTGGTGGTTTACCATAGAAACCATTTAAAATAAAAGCATTTGATTGGTTATAAAATAGAGGTGTAAAATTTTCTCTGATATTCTACAAGAATTATATAATTTTCTTCATAAAAACCTAGACTAAAATCGTGTCAACTTGTTCGCTAAATGAAATCTTCCCGTTCCCGTTCCCAAGCAATTATTAAAATTAAATTCCCCATAAAATAAAACAATAACTTTTCATGTATCATCCCTTATTACCATTGAAATTTAATTACAGACATTTTAGTTTTTTTTTTATTAGTGATGTAGGAATTGGTTTATGCCTTTGCAGTTCCATTTTAAGGAGCACAATTTAAAAAGTTTATAATCATTCACAGATACACGCACAAATGACTAAACCAAATATCCGCCGCAGCAACGAAAATACAAATAAACCTGAAATGCCGTGAAATTCCCTAAAAGCGTTGTTATGTGTTACGACGTCGTTTTACTAATCCGCCTGTTCGGTAATCCTAGTATAGTCAAGTATTTGTAATGATTTTTCAAAGAAACATATTTGGTCGATGGAATAATTGAGATAGAAGTGGTCTCTGGGGTCATACAGCGTAGTAAATTGTAGTGAACGACCTTTTTACTCTGTAACACCGGCGTCCTCGGCTCTACGGACAAGTAGTTCATAAAAAGTAGCCGTATACCTATCGGCAGCCATATACATATAAAATAAATAGCGTCCGGTTGTTGGACAGCCTTTGCTCTGCTCTCTTTTTCTAATCTCGCAACGGCCGCCATTTTAAATGTCATACCCCAGCGAGAATTATTATGAGAGATCGATTTCGCTGTCAAGGTGTACAGAGATAATTACCACTGATATTGCCAGGCTACTTGGTTCTACACGGTGGCTTGGTCTTAATTAGATGGGACGGAGCTTTCAGAGACTTTGCCGAGATTCTGAAAACATTTTTGTCATTTTGCTTCTTTTATCTCCTGCAAGACACTAAGAGAGTAAAACTTGATTTTAAGTAGGTATAGTATCAGACGTTTTTCTACACGTTAAATCCAGCTTTGAATAGTAGAAAATGTAGGTTTCACAGTCATATTCCTGTCCACAGTTGTAAGAAAATTAATTTATTGATTAACGGCTTTATAGACTATCCGAGAGAGAAAGAGAGAAAATTACACAAATGAAATTTGTTACAACTATAACCGTGCCAGCAGCATTTATGCAGTTGGTACTAACAGAACATCAATTTCTGTAAACGATATTTTATTAAATTTAGATTCGGTTTTTCCTTCAAAGAATACATATTAATAATACTAATAACCTTCCTTTATTAAATTAATATTTTTTGAACAGGTAAATTATCGGAAGTACGGTCATGCGAGGTAAAGAATAGTCAACTGAAACTTGAACTTCTTGCGATCCCATTTTAATTGATCCTTATTCAGATTTGGCTTGAATATTTAAGGTCATACACGAATCCATGCCAGTGACAGAGAACGCGTTATGAAAGAGAAAGAACGCGTATTACTAATATTATAATAGTAGGAATACATCGAGGTGGGAACATCGTTCCAATCAATTCGATAGTAACGTACCGGCAGTTGTGGTCGTACCTCTAGTTGGGGCAAAAGGGGACACGTCGCTGCCCGCCCTTTAAAAGCTTATGTCCATTTAGATAGTTTCAAAACCTGTATATGAATTTTGTATTATTTATACAATACATTTTCTGAAAAGAAAGGAATAAATTCATTATTTTGTAAATCGGCGATTTTAGGGGAAAATCCTGAAACTCGTCGATTTTTATTTTTAAATGGGCGCTTCTTCAGATCACGTTTATATTATTGACGTCATCTTTGTGAGCGTGATGACGTCATCAAGAAAATTTTAAATAAAAAAGTGGATCTTGCAATACATCAATTGAAAGGTCTTTTAAATATCTAATTTAAAAAATAAAAATCGACGTGTTTCAGGATTATCTCCTAAAATCGCCAATTTACGAAATAATAAAATTATTTCTTTCATTTGGACCATACTGTATAAACTTGGTAGCCGCTGTCATCAGTGTAAAATACTATTATAAATATAATTAATAATTGCATTCGTTTTCTCAAAGGATGAAGCTGAACACCAAAATAATTACCACTGAGACCAAACTGAACACTCAAATTGAATAATATCTGTTAGTTTAGTTTAAAATTTATCAAAAAACTTAAGTAGCCGAGAAAACGCAAAATTGTCTGCTTTCTGCACATGACTCAAAGTTCGAGATAAACTATTCTTCGCGACAAGAAAAAAATTGACAAACCAAACTTAAACCCTCTTTCTCTGACAATTTAAACCAAAAATGCAAAGGTGAACCAACCCTTAACTTATTTTATTTATTACCATTAGTATTATTGGTACTATTTTTATTTATTGTTTTTTTATTTAAATATTGTCAAGGCTAGGATCTGCCCTTGTTTAATGTTTATTACGTATTGTATACCTATGTCGATAAAATAAAGTTGAAAAATAAATAATTTTAGAAATTTGAATTTATTTTTATAATTTCTAAAAATGCAAATCCTGTTTTAATAGAATTTATCTATTTGCTAGTTTTATAAAAATAAGTAAACTTTGTATTTTAAGAAAATAAGAAATGTATGAATTTTTTTAAAATCTAGATTGTTATTCTGATATGCTTATTTGAAAAAGGTCATTTATCACAATAAAAGTCCATAAACTAAGTTTAACTCAAACACGTGTTTTTTGATATCTGGTATATAAAGATTAAATCTACAAAGGTTTAGGTTTAAGTTAGAACAGTAATTGTGGTAATAACAATATAATAAAATGTAAATTGGTTGAGTTTTCATGTAAATATAGATGCGCTTTGTCTAATCGGTGTTTATAATCTCTTAATATCGCGTTTCTTGAGGCACACTTCTAAGTATCACACGCATAACACTAATAAAAACGCTAGATTTATTAATTTTCAATATTTCTCATAAATCGTAGAAATTAGGAAGGAGGAAAAGTTGTATATTTAGGAAACAAATAAAACGACAAACTGAAATTAAAAAATATTCCGATCATGTAGAACGATATTGGAAATAGAATGACGATTGTCTTTTTATATAATTTGAAGTAATAAGTAATGATATATGCTCTATGTGATGAACAAATGATCACACTGTACATTGTATGAAAAAACGATTAATTAAGGACGAATCCGCCGTTTTTTGTAACATAATAAATCTATGGAGAGTTATTTTGAAAATGAAATTTAAATACTACATAATAATAAAAAGTAAAATTTTAGTAGAATCATAAATGGTAAAGAATCGTAAATCATAAATTACAAACGATAGTTCTTTTAGTTCTAGATTTGCCCCATTAATATGTGATCATTTTTATATCAAACTCACACTTATTTATTTATAATTTTTATGATTAAAGATAAATTAACTTAAGTTAACCAGTTTTACTGGTATAATGTCTAGTATTAAATTTTCTTCGATACTACCACTTTTTTATTATATTTAATTGCATTTGTTGAAGATGGTCCTCGTAGGCTGAAACTGGTTGTCTCATAAATTTATGACATGTGTGGCAATGATTTTGAGTTTATTTTATGATTTATCAGAACTCAGAATCATTACAGAAATGGATATTCTGTTCTAACAAAAATCACTAAAAAGATTTGTCAAAAAAAGCTACCACTTAATTTCATAATCAGGAATCATTCACGGGGCGCCCTCTGCAGCAAATTGTGAAATAATATATAAAATAATATTCCTTGTCCAAAGTTATGCCTCTGTGCCGATTTCGATAATATTTGATAAATTTACTGTGTCATTGTCACAAAAAACGAAAAAAAATTTCAACTTTAACGCCCTATATCTTATTCCACAGCATTATTTTATTAAGGTATATTTGGACCTATCGCCATATTTTGGTCCAAATAACCTGACCTTAGCCTATGTCCCAATAGTTATGAATCACACTGTATATTCTGACGGAAGTTCTATCTATCTATTCTAGTTGTCAATTTAATAAAGTGTCAAATTCAAGAATATTTGTTATCAATGACATTTATTTTGAAGAAAGTTATTGTAAACTGATCTTTTGAAGGTTTTAGAAGTTTTTGTTAATCGTTTAAACAAATCGAAGACATGTGTCATCTCATCAGGTAAAATTAAGAGTTAGATCCGAAAACATTTCAGCCACGTTAAACGTGAGTGTAATAGATTTGATTTAAAAAATGATAGGCAATATTCCTATCGTGAGTTTAGTAAAACGTGTAGTTAATGTTAAAACAAAATATATAAATATTAATTATAGTGTGAAAACCTTAGTTATTTGTTTAATTGATGGCGATAGTGACACGAAGTTAAAAAAAACAGAACAAAATTACTTAGATTCTTGCAGCTAATAAGGTTTATCCATCTCAAACTTATCAATATTTACAATAGGGAGGCCCACGTAATCAACAAATACCTAAGTAATAACACAATTAAAAAACAAGAGGGCAAATAAAATATAAGGAAATTCTTTAAGGAAAAGGGCGTAGGATAGTTAGGATAAAAAATGTGTTGAATTTGTTTTTTCAAATAATTTTAAATAATTAATTTTTTAACTCAATAATCACGTATTCTTCTGTTGATATTAGATTATAGTATGTATCCAAAAATTGAGTTTGATTATGATAAGGTTTCAACAAATTAAGAATAATTTATAATAAGCGGATGTAAGTTATGAAACTTAAAGAAAAAGAAATATAAAAACGAAAATATACAGGGTGACACATTAGTGTGGAAAAGCTCGATTAGTTCGCTATTATTGAAGTTACGAAAAAAAAATATTTACAAAAAATGTAGGCAGTCTTGAGATTCACATTTTAAAATGAATCCCAAATACACAGTGTGTTCAGGAATGCAATGCCAGACCAAAGTTTTATTTTTTTAAATAGAATACCCCGTTTTTACATTTTTATAAAACTCTTGCCGAGTTAATTTCAATGATGTATCACACTGTATGTCTATTATGTTTAATAAAGGATCTATATCCACCTGAAAATAACATTTTCTGAATTTGGATGTATGTAGCAGCCAAACCGTTGGAAATCAATAAAATGTGAATCTCAAGACTTCCTATACTTTCTGTAAAAACTTTTTTTTTAACTTCAATAATAGCGGACTAATCGAGCTTTGCCACACTAATGCGTCACCCTGTATATTGGGAAAAGAAAACAAGCCAATGAAAAAGTGTATTATCAACGCTTATGTTAGCAAAAAATCGAAAATGTAATAATTCACGTAACCCCAAAACATAATGTTGTTTATGACACATACAGCGTTGCTATTTCTGCAACTAGTTAATGGCGAAAACTGTAATTATTTGATATTTAATTATTTTTTAATATAGAAAGTTTCTAAAGCTCTTCTATTTTAATTTTCAAAACATAAAATTAACCTAAAAAAATATTTTTTCCTTTTGTCATTACGTTCATCTAGAGATCGAACCTCCTTAATATAGAGTGTATTTATTTATTTATTTTTATTATTTTTAATCTGATTTTCAATTTTTTTTTATGAAATATTTAGGTAAATATTTTCCTTTAACATATTTTTAATGTTAATTTCATTTTCTTGATAGAATTATTGTCAGATAGATGAATCACTCTATGTTATAAGTTACTAATTAGGCTTATTTTTGTTTTCAAGAATGAGAATCCTCTAACACAGGTAATTAGTCAACACACACAAGTTTAGAATATACTTTAACCAAAGTTGGTATTTTTTGAACAATGCACTTTCCCAGCATAGTCCTCTTCTGTACTAAAGTTCTATGGCGGACCGATCTTTGTAATCTTAAAAAAAGAAGCGCTTTATGCATAATTGCCTATTTTATTCGATAAAACATAAAATAGAGACCGCGGTCGGTAGTTTTCCTTACACAATAAAAATCCGATGACCGGAATACCAACAATCGGCATTTTTTCATGATTATCGCCCGCGTCTACAGAAACAATAGAACAAGAAGAAGAACAAAAAGAAGATCCATAACGAGCAAATCGAATGAATCTAGATCTCCACAAACGCACACACACACGCATACAGGGAGCGGCAGAGTAAGAAATAATGCGATATCGAGGGCTCGGCATGTGACCCGAGAACAGACCGCGCCCCTTAAGTCTGCGAGGTCACTTGCTCTGTTCTTCAACACTGCTCTGAACCAGATCACAGAACGACCCGAGGACCCGTCCGGATAAATAACCTGTCTTGTCCTTTTCAAATTGACCACAACTATACTTTCTTATATGTAGACGATGAACGCAATTCTACATTATTTTTACCAACTATCGTCTACGAAATAAATTAATAAAAGTGAAGTGTGTACCATCAAACAAAATCTCCAGCTGCAGATTATAAATAATATTTGCCATATATAACTTAAACATATGTATATCAACTTAACTCATCTTGCATATCCGAATCATCTAATTGTACCGGGCAAAAAATAAAATCCAGTGAAAGTTTTAAAATTTATGAACCATCTATATGAATATGATATACGGTAACTTTCTTGTAACTGATGAACTGGAAATGGTATCTAAGATAAGTAATAACTATGAGGCGTAAAATTGTAGAAAGTAAATGGGTAATCTAAACGCATCAAAAAAATAGGAACACGGAAATTGTGCGTCAAGATGAAAAATTGACACGTGCGAGAAAGTACTTTAAATCAGCTACCAACTCTGATACTCTTTTAAGTAATTTGCATGAAAGTTGAGACTCTGCACTTAACGAAAAGAATTAGTCAACATCAACGACCTTGAACAACAGGTTACGGGTTATGGGTTATGGGATAATGGGTTACGAGTTACTCCATTGCTGCCTCATTAATATTATTGTATAACTGAAAGTCCTAAAATAAAATAGACTATACTAGGATTACCGGACAGATTGAGTAGTAAAACAGCTTTGAGGGCATTTCAACGAATTACATCGATCCCAAAAAAGAAATAAAGAGCATTTATTTGTCTATATTGCAAAAAATACAATAGTAAAATTGCAAAATACGTTATTATAATCTGTGAATAGCATGTTTAAAAAGGATTAAAAAGTCTTATATTAAAGGCTTACAACACTTCACATTAGTTGTGAAGAACGGTTTGTGGAAAATGGATTATTCGTTTTAGAATAAAAAAAATATTATAGAAGATTCTAGCTCTGATATGAACTGATTTGAAATTTTTGAGGAATAGTTTTTAAGGATTTTCACCACATTTGCTATTGCTTTATTTCATAATCAATGATAAAATAAAACTCTAACTACAGCTATTAGGAAAGAAGAAATTAAAGAGTAGCTGAGGAAAACTAATGTTGTATATGGCGAAGATATGGTGAATACCCCATTATTATAATAAGTCAAAGAAAATTCATCAGTTAAGAATAGTTTAAGATTGCTACCTTATCATTGTGAATTCAATCCCATTGAACTGATATATTAAAAAATTGACAAGTAAAAACAGTACTTTTAAAATAATTGATGTTAAAAAAATATTTCAAGAAACAGTTGAAAATGTCACACGCCAAAATTGGAAAAATTATTTATGGCCTGTATGCAAAGAAGAAGAGTGTGCGGGAAATGGTTTATGGAAATTGTTGTAGAGCATTTCATTATTACTTTAGGAAGGATTATGACACCAGACATTCCGACTAATAAAGACAGCTTATAACCAGTTATTCATCATGGATTCATAAATACATGTTCAAGTAATCTATTTGTTATGTAATACGTATTGACTTCTAGAGTGTATGACCTTCACGTGATTGCTCCGTCTGTTCCATAATCGTAGTGTAAGTAGTGAAGAAGATAATGGTTCATGTACCTACATTCGTAACAAAAGATAGACTAAGCTGAATAATAGAACATTTATTTACACACATAAAGTTTTTGTTAATTCTAACTACGTGAGAAGGATAAATTAAACGATCCCTGTTTCTTCGTGTAATTTACAATTGCATTAAAAGTATTATGCGTTCCTGTTATAAATCAAAGTAATAGACTAGTCAAAGTCGGTAGAGGTTCTAAATTAAACGGCTAGATGCCGCCCATAAGTTACGTTAACGTCATAACATAAGTACACAGAGGGCGGTGGTCAGTCTAATAAACAAAGTATCATCGGTGCATCGTTCTAACAACGTTCAAAGCTGTCTAGTCTAGATGTTATCGTTGGTCGGTGGTTGGGTTGCCGGCGGATCTGCCAACATCCAACGTCGACCATCGTCCAAGACTGGCTGTGAAAATGCAAAACAGCGGGCATTAATGGAATCGATGATGAAGAGATGCGGGCGCCCCGAGTTGAGACCCATTGACCTTTTCGCCAGAAAAACCGAACGGCGAAACATACATCGAGATCAAGATTCTGTAAAAGGTGAGAAAAAAGCCGAACGTCTCGTGCTTTTATCTAAAATGTTCATTTTTCGCTATAAAGATTTATCTTACATTTGAAACGGTCAAATATACAGCGTGGCAGTAAATTATACTGTTTAACGACATAAGATTTTAATCTGGAACATAATCAAGTTTAAATTATAGAAGTAATGTATTACATCTGACCAAAAAGAAAATGGTCTAGTTTAACTTCCAAGCTGAATCGACCATAATAAATAGTAATTTTGGACAGGCTGCTGTCGCCACAGTAATATACTAAGTGACATAGAAAGAAGAACATCCAGTAATAATGAATATTTTGTAAAATTTATGTGGGAATATGTTAAGGGAAAAAACAAGCGGTTTTTTTTTCAAAAACTATCGCGTTGGTCTAAAACAAAAAATTAAGCATTTGTAGGTACAGTTGTCATTTAAGCGGTGTAAAATATATTTGAAAAAGCTACTTTAATTGAATGACAATGCCTCGAGTGCGAAGACGTCAACAATTTTGGTAGTTGAGCGAGTTTGACAGAGGTTGAATTGTGGGCTTGCGAGAGGCTGATTTTTCTATGAGAGATGTACAGGAGAGGTACAGGACGTCCTCGAAGTACCACAGAACGCGAAGATCGCCGTCTTAGACTATTTGCTCCACGGGACCGTTTCTCTTCTACAAGGGCGATTACAGACCAGTGGTTTGAAGAACATGGAAGGGCGATTAGGATCCGAACCGTTTATCGCCGTATATATTTATTGGAACCGTGTAGTTGTTTTAAATAATAATTTACAATTGAATAGCAAAATCAGTAACCCTGAAGTTAATGTTACCTAAAATTTGTTGTCATTATAAATGCAAGACCCGCTAATACTTCAGTGTAAAATGGATCCTTTTGGAATACAAATGTATGCACTAATAAAAGTGCATAAAGCGAACGAGCAAATTAAGTAATGCAAATAGTCAAATGAGAAAAAAAGAAGTAAATTCAATAAAATGAGATAAGGCAATTATCTTTTTTAGTGAAACTAACACAATTTCCTTTGAAAGTTTTAATTAACAGAATAAATTATTAAAAGGGAGGTACCTTCCTAGGATTGAGGTAGTAGGCCTGGAACTCGAAGAAGTAAACACAATTTTTATATAAACACATTTAGGCTATCACTGTAAATGACCTGAGAAGGACGGCAGTTTGGTTCTATGTTCGATTTAGTTCCAAAAAGATCTCTTTTCTACTCAATTTAATTGGCATAGGTGAGGGATTGCCAAAAAAATGGCTGATTCTCGACCATTTGTCACGAGTCTCCACACCAGGACTATTTTATTTTTATTTTTTTTGCTATGAGCCCCGAAAAATCCCTCGTTTACTTCACAATTTGGGTTTTACTTTGGCTCGATTGACTAACGAGAACTGTGCGATGTTATGACAGGGCATTTTTTAATCCAGTCTTTTTAACACGTCATCACGGCTTATTCTACAAATGCTCAAATTTTGACTTCGTATTAGAGTTCTCTAATCTGACGTAATATCTTTTAATACTGCCTCGTTTGTGTCTTTAGCTCTCGGCTTTTAAAACAAAGTGTGTCTCTATATTATTAGTTCTTTATTTATACAATATGTTTATGATTTAACTTCTATTTCATACCTTTTGTTTTATTAAAATGTTTGCTTTTGGATTCAATAATCTTAGATTCACCTTAAACATACGTCAATCTTAGACGATTAGTATCATTTTTTTAAAAAATAGACAATGCGTTTTCAGTGACATTTACTCTCGAAATAACATATTTTGTGTATTCTCACAATAACATATTTTGTGTATTTATAGGCCTGTCGATAGCTCTCTATAATATTCTTTATTGGTAAAATTATGCTTAATATATCAATAAGTGGCCTTAGCCTAATTCACCACAACTCACGTAAACAAACATTATCGTTTAATCAATTTTACATTTACCGACGTTTCAAAATTATTATTTAAACATAACGAATCGGTATAAATAACTACAAGCTATTCGTCGAACACGTTTTAGATACATAAATTTGCCTTTTTATTATACATAATAGTCCACAATGATACTAAATAATAATGATAGTAATAGAATACATTTCAAAATTAGTTCTAGAACACCTGCACCTTAACTGCAGTTACGAGACTTCGACACAGTTTTTTCTTTCTATCTACAAAAGGAATTTCACTTATGCTCCAATTTAAGATTTACTGTAAAATTAAAGCATTACTTCAGTCGGGCGTGTGCTCAGTACTGCAATCTGATGTTATCCGTGTAATTGCAAAAGGTAGTGTATATTAAACACGATCAGAAACTGGGGATGGCCATTTCGAAACGGTGTGCTACACTTGACCGGCTCAATCTGATTATTATATTCCAAGAAAAATGCACACAAACATGAAGATATTTACACCGATTTCCTCTTTAAACCACCATTTCTCTACCTCGATAGTTGATGAATCTGAGTAATTTAAAAAAATCCGGTTCTCCGGTATCTTGTTCCTTGAAATTGGTAAAACCACTGTAAAGACCAAGAGAAGTAAAAAAATATAGCGATATACTGTGACTAACAACATAAATATGAAAAATGTTCACCAATTGTGAATAAAATCTCAGGAACTTGTTCTTCAAAAACTCCCTAAACTTTCTAAATCAAAACAATCTTCATTAAAATTAATCACCGCCTTTCCAGGTGAATAAAATCGTCGAACAATGTATGCGTTTAACATACTGAATCCCTCGTCTCGGCATATTGAATGGGCGTGTAAAAAATTCGTTCAGCAAACAATTATCTCTATATTTATTGTAATGTTTAAATGCGACAAGTTCAATTCAACTTTAACTCTCACACGTTTGTCGTCACAACATTTGCTATTCGAAATAAAATTTCATGCATTATGTGCTCAAATAAACAGGGTGATCTCTAATCTACATCTAATATAATATACATAAATCAAGTAACGATAATAATAATAAAGTTAAACCAGGATAAATTTAAATATATGAAGCCATGACAGACACACGGTAGAGAGGAAAAAAATGTAGAACTTAAGGCAGAAAGGTGTGGAAAGCGATAAAAATGAAAGAATTAATTAATTTTTTTAAACGCTAAAACTAATAAAAACGAAGCAGAAATCCAAAAATTAGGATATTCAAAGAAGCAAAAAATTTGTAAGAATGTTAAGTAAGACATTAAAGACAAAAGATCTGTTTAGAGCAGAAAAACAGTATCCTATTGTAGTGAAATGTGGGTTTTGTAAAAAAGAAGTAGATGAAGTATGAAAATGATCAAAGAAAGAATCCAGGAAAACTTTTGGAGGGACAGTGGTGAAGAACAAAACAAAAGGATCGATGTAAAAGAGCACAAAGAACAAGATGAATAGAACGTATAGAGCAGAGAAAAGTTATGCAAAAAGAATACATTTGGAAGGGATAGGAGGAAAAGAAAAAATGGATGGAGGCAATTCTGGAAGATGATAGAGGAAATTGACAGATACAATTGTGACAGATGGTAAAGGGTAGACTTATGTTCATTCCAGTCTTTTTGATTGTTGTTTGGATCGCGCCTTGTTAGTGAGTTATTTAAAAATTTCATAGGAAGGTTCTATTATGCTCGGTGTTATTCTCTACTTTACAAGTTCATCAATCTCTCATTGCCTTTGGTTTTTGTTCCCCTGTTACCGATGCTAGTGTCAGTTAATTATGACTATCTAGTATGGTTATAGTTTGTCGCTTTTACTTAGATATGCTTAGTTAGTTAGAGTAGTTAACAATTATTAGTTTAATCAACTCCTCAGCGGGCAGAACTGTATAGCTTGGAAGGCAACGGCACCCTTACCTTAAAATTCGCAGTCGTTACAGTTCTTTATTTCCAGTAATTCGGCAAAATACCGTTAGTAAAATTATACTGTGGTACCAAGTGGTATATGAACACCTGTGATACTAGTCGTACATGTACCGTTTCGCCCTCATTTGTAGAAACCAAACAATTGAGGCATATTGTATACCGTTTTGATTGCACAGAGCAAGGCCACTGCCTATGAGATCATTGACTACATGGATGTACTGGACAATATATTAAAAAAATATATTTTACTGTGTATTTTTAATGCACTATACTCAGTTATTCAAAGTTTTCTAATAACTATCAATATATTCGTGAATTCAAAAACTACTATAATTTTTTCGGAAATAAATACATAAAAAATTTCAATTAACAATGAAACTTTTTTTTTTCATGAAAAAGCATGAAACAATTTTCAGACGAAATCGCTCGTCCTACTCACTATTGATTTTGTCACAAAAACGAATAGATGTATTTTTATGTTTTCACAGTTATTTTAAATTTAACTGTAAAAAGCCGGGAGATATTTGTTGTGTTAAATTTTTATTACCATTAACTTTGTGATTATTGATCCATTTTTGGAAAATTTCCCTTTAAATAATTTGTAGAGCGCTACTTCTCCATAAATTTAACTGCGTCAAATGATTAAATATAGTTTCTATTAGAACCGGGCCTATGCAGTATTCTAGTCGATGTATATATCCCAAAAGCAATGATGCCAAAACAGTTTTAGTCGAAATCGTTCGTATTCGTCTTTCTCTTTGTTTTTATAGGTAGTGTGTTTGTAGATATATATATTGAAGAAGGCAAGTGTTTTGATTCGCTCTGAAGAGGGCTAGTTTTCCTAATGTGGACCACGCCATAAAAAGAGACATCAAGCAAAGTGCCGGTCTTCATTCAACTTCTTAATTTAGTTGATTATTTGAACTGGTGAGAAATACATTGCATAATATAAAGTATGAAAAAGGACGAAACAAATAAAAACCATATTTTATTTAACGGGCGTCAACGTACGACCATATTGAGAAGCAGCAAATTTAAATTTGAACTAGATATTTAATAAACTTGAGAGTACACAACTCCAACAGTTCTTTCCACAAATATTATTTGTATTCTAAGAGCAGTTTTGGCCTTACGTTTATTATTATTAAAGAAAAATAACCCAAAAAATCTAATAATAAAAGTATTGCATCGTTTACTTACAGATTTTGGTATCACCTTATATGAATTAAAATAGAATTCATGCATTATATTGTATGTACGTTGGAACAATGACAGACATATTAAGGTGTGGATACGAGGGCAAAATGTCACCCAATATCTTTTCCATACGACCTTTCTCTTATTCTCTATCTATGACCTAGCAAGGGCGTTTTCAGGCTTGACTGGTAATGTTTATTGCTTATAGATATGCAAAGTTGAAGACATTCATCCTTATACTAATAGAACGTGGGTTTGTATCAACAGAAAAATACCAGTCACAGTTTAAATAGTATGAATAGGAACATTAAGGAATTTTTTCAGTTTGACGATTTGCCGAGGGCGTTTGCTTTATAATAATCTAGTCCGTTATTTATTAATTGTATATATTTAATAATTAATTTGCTAATAGTTTAAAGACTTGATAAATAGTGAAAAATACTAAAAACGAATTATATGAAAAAAGTACAGAATTTAATATTTAATCTTCTATTGTAACAAAAATCTATTAAGCTCACTTTAATAATGAAAAAGCCTATGTCCCTATTTCGTATCTTTAGACAAAAAATACCTCAAGTGAAAAAGTTCAGCGTCGGTGTTACTTGGAGCAATTATTGAAGTATGCGATGGCCTCCGTAATATCCAGGCAAAGGTAAAGGCAAGGCAAATCAAAACAGGCGTGTAGGTAGAGAGCAAAAGCAAGAGCAAAAGTAAGAGCAAGCAGTTGACGCCGGCATCTACTTTGCAATCATCGACAATCAAGAAGGCTTGCGAAGTCTTCTTCGGTGAATACGCACGCGAGTTCTGGGCTGGGTATCCAAAAGAAATTCATTTCATAGTTCCTATGCCAGCAGATTTAATTTAAAACTCAGCTTTACACAGCATTAGTCATGTAAAATATAATATATTAAAACAATATTTTGCATGATTTTTATATAAAAAAATATCTTTTATTTATATACAGGGTGCATCAGAGAAACTTACTTAGTTGAGGGGAAAGTCCTCAAGTTTGTTTCCCCTTCTATTTAGTTGCCATCATGCTCTGGTCTAGAGAGCAGCGGGCGTTCGTCGTCGAGAGCTTCTTTTCTAACGGCCGGCCACTTGTTGCTACGCAACGTGCCTTCCGCGCTCGGTTTGAAATTTCTCCTCAAGGACTCGTTCCTGGCCGTAAACGATTCTGTCGTGGGTTCACTCATTTCAGGAGTGTGGGAGTGTCGCTAAACCCAGAAATGGACATCAACGGACCACCAGAACTCCGGAAAATGTCGAAAGAGTGAGGCAGTCAATTCTGCGTTCTCCCCGGCGTTCGGCTCGCAAACATGCAGCTGCTCTGGGAATTTCTCACACCATTGTTCGACGAATTCTCCAGGAAGACCTTCGATTTCATCCCTATAAATTGGCCGTTGTGCAAGAATTAACTGAACGCGATTTTGTTGCCCGTCAAAATGCATGTGAAGTGCTGCTTGACAACCGGCCTCAAGACGCGGTCGTTTTTTTCAGTGACGAGGCTCACTTTCATGGCTCCATGCGATTTTTCCCAAAGAATCCGTCAACAAAAAAAATCCCTGAGCCCCGGGTAATCCAGGGTAGACTTTGAAAGCTACGATTGGTAAACCGCAGAGCTTATATTTGGCAAAATTTCCATTTGGAGGTTTTTTTCATGAGTATTTATTGTTTTTCAATAATTTTTCAGACTATAAGTCCAAATATTTCTTTTATTGTTTAACTCTGATGAACATCCTAGTGAAGAAAGTTAGGATTTATACGTGATTTATCGACCTAGGGGTTAGGTTTGAAGACGATCTGATAAAATAAATACAATCAAACGCAAAATCTTTACCACAAACAATTTTAATACCATAAAAATGTTTTGACTCCAAATAGAAGTCATCGTCAAATAACAAACTCTAACACAGATGTTTCTAAAACACCTTCTCCCTTTGTAAAGCATACATTACTTGCAAATCATACCTTTGAAATGACAAAATTGAAACAAAGATCCGAAAATTTGTTGGAAAATTCTTTAAATCGGTCCTTGTGTTTAAATGAGCAAATTCAGATGAATACTTTGTACGATTTTATAAATCTTCGATTTCCGTAATCATGAAATTTACCCACTGTCATTTGATTTTCGTTTTATATCCCATTTAAGTTCTTTTGGTTTAGATTTTGACATTGCCCATTTATTTATTTTTAATCTTTTTTTTAATCGTTCCTTTCTTCTTCTTTCCCTTCATACTTTAGTTTGACCTGGTTTGTCGAGTACCACTTTCTGGGTGGTTCTTGCGTTTTACTGGACATTCGAGTCCCAACTTGTCTCTCCCATAATCTTGCCAGTTTTCCGATATTTTGTAATTGCGTTTTAATGTGTCTCCTAGCTAAAATAATTTCAAAGTTCCTTTTCCTTATCCTTTCCATTTTTAAACGGATTTTGTCTGATATACTGATGTTTCTACCATTTAGTCTCAGACATTCATGTGGTAAGAAGTGACCAGGTTTTTATCTTGGTCTTAATCTAAGATTTATTTCTTTACTTCATGATTCCTTTTCTCATTTTAAGGATGTTTATTTCGCTCTCTTTTCTTCAGTTGAAACCCTTTCTTCTTTCCTGTTTTTTCCTTAGACTCTTTCCTTGGATACTCAATTGTTGTTGGGTGTTTATTTTCCCTAGTTCAAGGTTTAAGTCAACGAATCTGAATTTTCTCGATATCTCTCCTCATCATAGCTAAGACACAGTTTTAGGTGCAATTGTAATTTGATTTGATATGTATTTCTTTAACGTTATATGTTTTACGAGTTACGTTTCGATTTAATATTTAAATTAATTACCCCCTTTTTTCACCACCCATACTTTCTCCATTGCCTTGTATTAGTTTTAAGATATGCCATTCTTGTTTACCTAAAGACCTAAAGATGGCTGCTCTT
The DNA here is from genome assembly GCA_951812935.1 of Hermaeophaga mercurialis. NCBI lineage: Eukaryota > Metazoa > Arthropoda > Insecta > Coleoptera > Chrysomelidae > Hermaeophaga > Hermaeophaga mercurialis. Next base: position 41,741,254 of record OX638359.1, on the reverse strand, counting down.
TGGAGCCGAAACTAATTGGCAAGAAAAACCTTTTATGGTTTTAAAATTGATTGCGCTAATGATTTTCAGTTGATTGTGTTTAACACCCACATTGTAGATAATGGATAGTCTCTATCAATTCAGTTTGGACAAACCAACAAATCTGTAAATCTTATAACTGGATAATATTTTCGAAGCTAAGATTTTTAAGTGAATGTAATACGAGTTATACCGGCATGTAGCGTATAATAAGAAAATTGCAGTGTAGCTGGCTGGGGGCAATCGGCAACGGCGGCCCCACGATGGGCTGTTATTAGGACGGGGGCCTGCGGGCGCGTGCCGGCTTCGGCTACTGGGCCCCCCTTGCCCCTCCAACACACTGCAGGACCTCTGACATACGCCGTGCAGGTACGGAATAAGATAATAGCTCGAATTAAGGGGTTTGTCTTTTTTGAAAAGGGTATGCTTTAATCGGTGGCTTCGAAGAATGCGTACCGGTAATGAGCGGTCTTTCCTTGATATATGCGAAACTTGACTTTTATCACCGTGTAATATGATAATTAAGTATTTTCCATACTGGCAACTGTAGTCTTAAGGACTTACACAGCCACTATGTCAGCTATGTATATAATTGATATTGGATGAGGAAAAATGTAGTTGTTGTAGTGGCAGATCTGTTGATCTAAACTATATTCTATTCAAGTTAAGTTGACGTTAATGTATTGGCTGCTATTAATTTTCTTTAAACGGTAGTTGGGCAAGTTTACTTAGTTTGACAGAACAATTAAGAAGACCATCCATTAATAATAAAATGGCAGAAGAAAAGAGAGAGGAGCCACGTTCTTAAAAAAATGTTATTACTAAAAAGCTCAGGATTAATAATAAAAAAAAAGATTATAGTTACTTGTTTGTTTTATATATACTCTTATTATGAGATATAGAATCTTGAACAGTCAAAAACCTCGAAACATTGGAAATGTGATGGATAGAAAAATTAATTCAATTTTGCGCAAAATGAATCAAGAACTACTGTCAAAAAGTAAACCAAAGAAGAATCATGATTTTAATTTTATTTCAAATTAAAATGAAAGATTCCCACTAGTATAATAAATTAAATAAATAATTTACCCTACACGATATAAAGCGAAAATAATTTCAAACAAACATTTTTAGAATTTTCGAAAATAAACAGATATATTTCTAAAGAAAACATTTATTTTCTCGAAAACTCTAAAAAATAATTCAATGATTACAAATACTACCAAAAAAGTAAAAAGGTCTTACTTACATCACCTTTTCTTATCTATTAATAACTAATAACATTATAATAAAAATTCTTACTGTAGTTTGTGAGTGACCTTAAGAATAGAACTAAATATATTTCACTAAAATTTGATATGGTTTTCATCTCTAAATTAGAAAATATGATAAAACGTTCTAAATTACGAGTACAAAATAAAATCTAATTACCATTTAGTTGCACTTAAATTTCACATTGTATTTTCAGTTTCGTGCAAACAATTTAATCAGTTTAATACTTAAAAGGGGTAAATGAATCAATTTGTATCATATTAGAGTTATTTCTAGTAAGAATTTTAGTAAAATGTATTAAATGTGGAGAAAATTGTGAAAGATGTTATAGAAGATGTCTTTGCAAAATTAAGAAAATTTTAAGGAATTCAAATTATAACGGAAAATTCAGCGCAGATTAAAGAAGAAAGTCTGAATTTTCATATTATATCACAATTTAATGAAAAACATGTTCTACAATTTAAATCCAGAATATTTATTTGAATTTATATGAATATCAAATTTGTTAATCATGTCAAATGATAATGAGTTGGCTTTAAAATTTGAAATAGTACAGAAAAGATGTCAGAGTCTAACAGGTCTCTCTTCCATTTAAGATTTCATACAGTTCACGTCGATAAATTTTCATTTTTCCATTAGTAGTGTTCCATATTAGAACATTAAAAAAGTAACATGGTTATAAAACTTTGTCTTTATTTATGTGGTTTTTTTAGTGCCTTTCTTCAAGTTTATTGGGGAATAACAAACTACCAATTTGAAGTTTCATGGAGAAAAATAATCTTCTAGTAGATAATCAGAAACACAAGAAAATAGAAGATTGGTTTTGAATTAAAAACAAACTGATTACTTATAGTAGTTACAAGCATTTATATTTATATTCATGGTTTAATATTTTTAACAAGTTTTTTTTTTATAAAATGAACGAACTCTTTATAACATAAGTGACATTAATATTAAAGAATTTTAGTGGGACAACTTTTTTTTGTAAATTGATTTTATAGAAATAAGAAAATTTTCTAAAAAAATAATAATCACAATTTGAAAACTAGGATCACCCTAACATTTTGGTATATTCGTATTTATTTATTTGTGTTTAGAAAATTAATTTAATTTTTTATATTTTTATTTTTTTATTTTATATAATACTTTTATTCTGGCGCCCAATTTCGCATCTTAATTATTATTATTATATTTTATATAATTGTAGTTTGAAATTTACTCCGAAAATTACAAAACCTATAAACTAATAGATATTATGTAGATATAGCTTCCATATATTCCACATATTTGGATATATCACTTTAACTTTTTCTACTTTAATGTTTATATTGTTCTTTTTTCCAAACAAAACGATGACTCAAAACAAAAAAATATTGGGCCCCATTGTAGGAACGTTTTATTTATAGGTTGGTTTATTTTGAAACGTTTTACAATTAATCAATATTATGTGACAAGTAATTGACAAAATCAACAACATTATTCATTTCTTTCTTCTGTCTTCTTGACAGCGGTGTATCAATAGGAGGGTTAGGAGGGTAATCGGGAATGTTAACACCCATTTCGAGAAATATTTAAATTTTATTCATATACCCTAAAATAGCTCTTATTAGAAAGACAAATTTTAATCTATATTTTAAATTATCAACACATTTATGCGATTTTATCATCGTGAGAAATACTTATTCACCGTGACGCACTAGTAATAAAAAATTTGATTTATAATTTATTATATTATTATATTATATTATAAGACACACGATATTTTAATAGCCCGTAGATGTATAAACACTGAAACCACTTTGCATAATGGCCCATAACATAAATTTGCATTATATTTTAAATAATATAGATGCCACAATTTGCAAATGATTAAAATAGAAAATTTTTATATATGTTTATAGTTGCGCTAATCCAAACAGTTTCTTAATTGACACTGAAAGATGAACAGTAGTCCAAATTACAATTTTAATTTTTTTAAATAAATTATAATTACAAAAGTAGTTTTGTTTACTCCTTAAGTTTGCCTATAAATTTCTTTATATTTGTTCTAAGTCTTTTGCATATGGTTTTCTAACTGGTTTGTAATTTACGTTCACTCATTACAGTTCCCTTACATTTTTTTAATTTTTGGGTTAATCTAATTCGCTGTCTAACGTAAATGCATTGTCTTTGTTATTCGATCTGCATTTTTTTCGATTAAATTGCATGTCCTTTCTGCTCTTTTAATTTGCTCTAATTTGAACTATTCGTTGACCTGTGGACCTACCCACGAACAGCTCTAAAAAACTGGAGATCAAGGTTTTCGTATTTATTTCGATTAAAAGCCACAAGGTCGGCATGATATTTATCTAAAAAAGAAGCATATCTAATGCGGCGCCGATACATTTATTTTAATCTGGTTATAATTACTACAAAGCTGACATTACTTTGCTATTCAAAATGAAATTTTAACTAAATTGGAATAATAGCTTTACGTAGCTAAAAATTTAGTTGATTTTCTAATATTAAACTTTTGATTATATATTACTTGAAGATCTAATCTATTAGGTATAAGAAATCTACTTTTGAACAGAGGTAGACCCTGACCTAAATCAATCAATCAAAAATTCATGTTGAGGTGTTAACATTCTACATTTGGTATTGGTAATGACATTATTTAAAGTAAAAACTTGTTAAGAGAACCGTCTAAACTAATAATACAAATGTACTCAATTATTTGAAGTACTTCCATTTGTAATAAATTGTGAAGGTTTTATGTCGTGTCTTGTTCGAATAAAATCTCTTTTCATACAAATCAAGTTTGTATGTTTTTCAATCTTTGTTCCAGCTAAGACCTCCTTAACAACAATTACTGCAACGAATCGATCTCTCATTTGAAACAAATTACAAATATTTTGCATGTTTTATTGTGTTTTCCATACTAGATGGGGTTAATAATGTAACGGGTTATTAAAAAAAGCTAACCGGTAATAAATTATGTGATTTCCCGTTGTTATCTTCAATGAAATTATACAGTAGTTTTCTTTCATGTTCACTTAATCTTTAACACAAAATAGAATCGATTGGTATTTTATTAGCTGTTTAAACTTTGTGCTTCTGTATAAATAAGTTCCGAACATAAACTAGCTATTGGCTCTTTAATAACCTCTTAGACTAAACAAGCATTTGCATTTCTGATAAAAATACCGTATGCGATGGTGAACAGCATATTTTCAATCTGCGTTCGTTTTCTTTTATACTGACCAGCTGAAGAATTTAATAACCTCACTTTTGTAATTACAATATGACCTGTTAATAACTAACCGCAGAAGCAGAACATGCACTCGCTATTAAGTTGTTTCAAACAGGGGCGGGTTTAGAGCCAGAACTTTCCTTATATTGTATATTTTGTTACAGAAACAATGTATTCTATATTAATTTCATTGTTACTTGTTCTCTCCTTCAAATAACTTTCCTTTTGGTTTAGTTTGATCCATTACGTGCATCGTACTTATTTAATACAACAACCTTTTATTACATTTTTATGTATAATGTGAGCGGGGAGTTAAATTTCTTATGCAGTTTTATACTTCTTTTCATTTACTTCAATCCTCATCTATTTGATCTTGTTCCTCTTAATGGTTCTCCAAGATTTTCTATAAATATTCCTGGAGTTTTGAATTATTTCATTGTTATACCCTGCTGAAATTTATCTTAACGGCTGCTTTGAGTTCAGATCCACAGCCGCGGGATTTTTTTAATAGACCGGTCTCTAAAACGGCTATTAATTATAAGGAACTCGTTCATATAAAGTATAACATCCTGATCTTTTACTACTGAACTGGACGCTAAGATTGGACAGGAAGACTGAACCAATAAATAATTTTAAATAAACAAGGTGATGGGTAACGCGAAACAAATTAAAATAGTTAAAGTTCAACTTCCTGTTTAAAAAGCATTTGGAGTAGTATTTTATTGTGTTTTCTTAGACTTAAGGGTTTTAACAGAGCGGATAATCAGAATAAATTAAGCTCCAGGGTATTATTAAGGTTCAATTTTCCAACTAATTGAAAGATTAATTTATTTCAATACATGTTTTGCTTTATATATGTTTTATATCTATGGGATATTGCTTTCACGGTATATTTTGGGACTGTTTAAAAAGAATTATTAATAATAAAGTTTGTTTTCCCAAATTTTTCTTTAATAAATTTTTGCCAATTTTCACCAACCTTTCCCAGAATCCAACACGGGCTGCAGGTGGATTAAAAATCAATTTAACTGACCATATATTTAAATTTTTTTGAGTTTCGTTCCAATCTAACCTTGAAAGTTGATTTTCTATTCCAACAAAATGTGTTCCATTACTCGTATCAGTGTATATTACTTTTTCTCAGTCTTTAGCTCAGTTTTAAGGAATCTAATAATTGATTTAAAAAATGTATATTATCTTGCTTATCTAAACTGCTTCTTTTGCGTTCCCATTGTTTTAATAACTCTAAAGGCAATACCGATTCCACTAAAGGAAATAAAGATTCTAAAGCTCTTGTATCTAAATTATCAAAAAGATTAGAAAGAGACATACGTACAATTTTTTTTAAAAAAACTAAATTCAAAATTTGTCTTACATACTTATACTTTTCAACAATTTTTCTTATTGGACTCACAATGTCCATTAATTAAATGAAATATTGGAATTTATATTCATTACACATCTTCTTATTTTCATCGATATTCTTCAATTGACCCCGGACTGTAATCCACTGTCTAAGATTATCATCAAACTCCTTTATTTTCAACTATGGCAAATTTGCATTGATTTTATAATATTTTCGCCTTTAACTGATATTATCGCTTTTTCATTTAACGGATCTAGTTTTATCTTCATTCTGCTAATTTCACTCTTAAAATTCAACGATTCGTTAAGTTCTTTTCTAAACTCTACAGTAATTCCTTGTTTCTCTATAAACATTTTTTTAATGCTCAACTTCTAATATTTCTTCTTTTAAACCAATATATAGCTCCTAAAGAAATAATCTTTATCTTCATCATTTAAATATTATTGACCATTCAACCAAATAGTTTCTTCAGACTTTTGTTCATCCCTAAACAGCTCCATTATTTTATTATACCAGAGATGCCACTATGTTGTGAATGTTTATAAAGAATTATTACTGGAAGATGGGTTTTACTTTTTTTATCTTTATTTTATATAAGTTCATTCAAAATTGACATATATCTAAATCAAAAAGTCAACAAACACCATAACATACAATCATTTCTATAGTTCCAACAATGCATTTTCTAGAGATTTGGTGGAGAATATCAATGTTGTTATAAAATGCAACTGTTTCAAGAACACATTTAGCATTTTTTTTCTTCTATTTTTACATTATTGCATTTAAAACTGACCAATAATACTTTTTTCTTTGGTTTTGATTTGTAAATTGTGAGAATAGGCTAATCTGATTTATACAGTTTTCTAGAATATCGGTTCATATGATCGATTTTAGCCTTTGCAACTTTTGGTAATTCCTTTCTAATTGCACGTAAAGTTCTCAGAATAGTTGTTTTTTGTTTAAACAACTTTTCTGCAAGGACATACTTGTGAAGAATTTGTCAGTCATTATATTTTGGTCAGGACATAAATATGGTTCAGCAGGTTTGTGCTCGACGAATTCGCCTCTCTTGAAGAGATCACATTTTTATTTAGTAAAGTATCCCGTCATCAATTACCCTTATAATATTTCCTTTTGCGTACGTAATTCTTTTTAAATACATCTTTAAATATAAATACTATAAACTGGTATTCGACCACAGCTTCCACTTTCCTCTAATGATTTCCATGAAGTTATATCAGAGGAACGTTCGGTTGAATTCTCTTCATTATCAACAACTTTTATTTCAATTTCGTTTTCAGTATCTGAAATAATACACATTCTTTTTCTTTTACGAAGGTATTGCTATATTTTGCATAATCATAATATTCATTTTCGTTGAAATTGTTAAATTCTTCCTTTCTGTCGCATATTTTGTTTATATTAGAATCCGATTGAAATTGGTTTTTATTTTCAATTAATTAATCTCTTGGTGACTGGTTCTCTAAATTTAGTGCTAAATCTAATCAAAGAAAAATTGTTTGTGAGTAAAACGCAAGGTTTTACATTCATTATTTTTTATAAAATGTCTCAAATCACTCTGTATCTTAAAAAGAGAGCATGTATAGTCGCCACCATTTTTTTCAAGCAAAGTGAACAACCTGTCCTAGACCGTTCATAAATCAATGTTTTTCGTTCTCTCTCTTATTTTTCTTGTTACACATATCTAATAACTCTAGACTTCAGATGATTTAAATATCAGGTTCGGAACTCATTTAAATAAAGTTATAAATTATACGAGGTGTGAGAAAATAAAAGATTACATTCTGAATAGCTTAGTTGGGTTAATTTGTTATTTGTTTATCGAAATCTGGTTAATAGCTTAAGGATAATCCTAGCTTAAAAACAAAAACATGTTTTTATATTAAAACGTACCGTTAGAAGAAAAAATTGTGTACATTAATAATATTTGAAAAATAATTATATATAAACATCCTAATTTAGTATGATTTCAGTTCGAAGTAAAATCTATGAGAAACTTTTGTTAGCTCACAATTCGACAGCAGTTTTAATTGGAAATAAAATTAATGCTGAATGTTGAAAAAAATTTGTATATGATTGATCTTTTGTTTTTTATTAATTATGTTGGGGCTACCAAACAATCTTGTATAAACAATTGGTAACAAAACTATTGAATAAATTTTAATACATTTTGACAAATATTCTGATTCTTAGCTTTTTGTGCTAGGTGCGTTCAATTGAAATCTGGTGTTATTAATATATTTTTAATTTTTTTTAATTTGTTTTTCTTTATTTTGGCAGTTAGCTCAAAATTATTTGAATGTCTCCCTAGTGCTTTATCCACCTACGAAATAAGTAATGTATATTATACATACATAATTTTTTTTGTAGTGTCAACTGACCACCTACGTGATGGTCCAAAATATTTAAAATACCAATAAACTTGCATTTTATGAGATATAAATTATACAAGTACTAAGCATAATATACCAGTAATGTGTTTACTCTGGCTTTATTAATATCATTATTACTAGGGTCGTGAAAATTATTTTAATAGGTACTAAACGCGGTTATCCACCTTTTTGTAGAAATAAATATGCAGTTATTGTCCATAATTATAGATATGTTAGATAATGTAGCGTTAATTACAATCAGGAAATATTCACCAACCAGTTTTAATTTAATTTTCTTATTATTTTTTTAACTAAAAAGTACAGAAATATGCTTACTTGGATTTACATAAAATGGTAAAACAACAAAAGGAAATGTAAATAAAAATAAAACTAATGAAGCACAAATACTATCAATAACATATGCTTGCGAAAATCACAAAAAAAATTTTAATCTCAATATAAATATGGAGAAGGATAGATAAATGGGATAAAGAAAAATGAAGATGCTAAAATACTAAATAAACATTGGTATAAGTTTATTGAATTAATTCTAATAAAACCAAAACAGCAAAAGTTGAAAGCTGAAATAAGAACTTTAAAAGATACACAAATAAAGAGTGAACTATGCAAGATCAAAATGGTGTGAGAGAATTTAAGATAAATAGGAATGATATAATTTTAGACGATACAAAACGAAATGATACAAAGTGAATAAAAGATCAAGGTGGAATTTGAGAAATAGGGGACTAGTATAAGAAAAATAAAATAAAAAATATATATATTAAGAAACAAAAGGTTATCCATAACACTCAAATGTGGTACAAAGGTTCAAATCCAAATCAAGCCACATACAATTTTATTAATAAACGACTACTAGTTTCGACCACTTAAGGTCATCAGGTCAAATAAAAACGGTAAAACAACAATGTTAAATTAAAAACAAAAGGAGACTCTCATAATCTCTTACAAAATGAACATGAATTATACAATATTAAATATTTTAAAATAATGCATGTGGAACAAAATCAATATAAAATTACACTTATGGAGACATATTTAGATATAATGTAAAGCTTGAAAAACACTAAACGAAAAATACAGGTAATAATGCAAACCTAACGGTTTGCGAAAGATATAAAAACTCAAGTTTAGTAATGATAGGAATCAAAACTATAAACAGGAGAAAGGAAAAAATGAAAGTAGGGATTCAATAAGAGAACCCACCAAAAGGATAATAACCCAGTTTTGGATAGGGGACGAATAAATGAAACGTTAAGGTTTTAATTTATTATTGTTGTTTACCTGATGATGACATTAATCGGTCGAAACTAGTTCCTTTATTAATAAAATTGTATGTGGCTTGATTTCGAATTTTATTGGATTTGAAATATATTATATTAAGGTTTAAATTTCAATAAACATATTTTTTATCTTATCCATTTTTTTTCTGTTGCATATAGTCCACTATATCTAAATTTGTATATTTCTTGTTTTTGTCTAATTGTTTTATAATTTTTAAGTAATCTTTTGTATTCGTTCTCGTTGCCTCTTGTCTGCACAAATCTATTGATCTGCATTAAACTAGGAGAGAAATTACTCTTAAAGAGCATCCAGTCGTGAGATAAACTTATACAATTACGTTGCGAAAATTATCTTGACGAGATTATGGTAGTCGAAGTTTAAGTAACGTCTCTCTTTAATCACTTAATAATCGATTACCCAATTATGTTCAACGAAAAGTCGTGACAAAAACCTTGTTTCAAACTGCAGTTACGCCATTGGATCTATTCTTCCTCTGTGAATTACATTAATGTACCTCTGCTTATGTTAAACGCTCTACTTCTTGTTGACTGCTGTTCTTCGGGCAATTGTTTTAGTGCCGCAAGCCTTTAATGACCGACTAATTAATCCATCGTGGCACGTGATTTTACAATTTACTTTTACAGAAATTGCTCTAAGACAGAGCCGGTCCTCCGCAAGAACATACCATCACGTCTGTTCAAATATTGTAAATAAATTAATAAAGTTACTAACTCATAAATCGAAAATAAAAATCCTGAGCTTTGGCAGACGTAAAAGAATACACCAAAAATGTAGAATTAAAAATATTAAAATGATTAATCAGTTTATATATTCACATTTTAATATTTTTCGATTTTATCGCTATTCAATTCAGATCACAGTGATTTTGACGAATGAACTAAATAAGATATTTGATAGTGTTTCTATTCTAAATTGCAAAACCTCAAAAAAAAGCTCATAAAAATCCAAGATACAAAGAAGATCTACGTGAAGTTGAATTTGTTTCAATATTTTTCGTAATTATGTTACCAGATACATTATTCATTACTCAATGAAGATGGCGCAGTTTAGTTTGTATAAGAAAATGAAATTATTTTAAACATACTTTTTCATAATGAAATACATACATTCATTTTAAGCTAAACAAACAATTTTGATGAAAAATCCTGAAAGGGGCGGTTTTTGATTTGAATCTAATGTATTTTTACATAACAATCAAATATACAGGGTAAACTATTTATGAGTAACGATGTCATCGACAATTTTTTTAAATGGCCCTCCCTGTATATTTTTAGATTGCAAATTTTAAGACGATTCCAAAAATGTATCATACTTCTGTATTAAAAATTTTGATCGATTTATTAAACCCTTCTTATTACTCCGAGCTTGGTACTGGAACAGTATTTTGCTAAATTACCATTTTTATTTAGCGAAAACCTAAAAAATTATTCATAATACGTTAAACTCAAAATTAACTTTAAATAAAAAAAAAACATTCTTAAAACCAAATTAAAGAAAACTGATTCCAATGCAATACTAAAAATAAATAAAAAAATGTGTAAATAACATTTGTCAAGTAAAGGTTACATACTAAAAAATAGTTCTTTGATTATTTAAACTAAAATAAATCTTACTCAAATTCTTAAGAAGAATAATCATTTCGTCTAATAATGATGGGTTTAAGGAGGTTAACACAATATACTCATCTTATTTTTTTATTACATGCTCATTTATTTTTGCTAGTTTTGAAATTCTTTTAAACATTTAATTGTTCGATTTTACACTATCTTAGTTTTTAAACGATTTGTATTTTTAAGTACATAATTGTTTCTTACCTGTTTGTAAATATCGTGATCTTACTATATTTCTCCATTTAGCTACAGTCTCCAAAACGCCATATTTTTAAAGAAAACAATCACTCAGACGCGCTACTGCCTGAGAGCTTAGAAGGGGAATGTTTTGCGTGTCTGGTTGATTGAGATGACTTAATTTGGCCAATTGAACTCCACTACCTCAAATATCAAGTGAATATACATGGTTAATATAATATCTAAATGCTCATTTCTTAACATTTACAAGTACTTATATTGTACGAACATCGTATACTGAGTTAAAATTTATGTTGTACAATTTAGAATAAAAATACTATAACACTTGTGTGGTTTCAACTACTTTATTTACACACAAAACTATCTAAAAATACAAATTAACGTGGATAATTGTGAATCTACTTCGTTGTACTTTGGCACTTCACTCCAACTATACTGCAAGTTTTTCCCTTTTCCTCTTCTATCTTTCGAAATAATTCCAGGATATTTTTGAATCTACCATAATATTCTTGCTCATAAAGCACAGAACACAATTTCCCCAAAATACTTAGATTACAAATATCTTTTAATATTGCTGATATTAATTTATTTTTAGAATAGTACATACACAGTAACATAAAATAATCTAATATGATTTACTTTTTTTAGTCCAATTTGTATTGTTTCTTATAAATGGATATAATTATTAATTGCACATAACAGAATAAAAGATTAGTTGCCGTTATTACCTTCTTGACTAATTGTCTAAAATGGGTTTGCGTGAAATACGCACTGAGTTTAGCACGCGAATCGCGGTAATAAATGGCTAAAGTGATGGGTTTTGAAGATGATGGGTCTTACTTAGGCTTGCGCCAGTGCTCAATCGGATCATCAATCATTGTATTATTTCGCCATAAATATTGCAGGTTTATTAAGTGAATGGTAATAAACGCTTTCTATAATATACAGGATTTCAGAAAATATTTCTTGAAAAATAATTTGATTTATAAATTTCTGTCATATCACCATTCAGCTCAGTGATTTCTTAAGAAGAAATACCATCTGCAATGTAATAAACTAAATTATCAGGCCCTTAGCAAGAAGGCGACAAAATGATTATTTTTATTTAGCGACGAAGGTCAGTTTGAAATTGCTGGATGTGTAAACAAGCATAACTGCAGAATATGAGATGAGGAAAATCCAAGAGCAAAAACGACAAAAAAAGTGACTGTGATATTGTTTTTGGGTGGGAGGTATAATTGGTACTTATTTCTTCCAGAAATGAGTTCGTGATGCTGTTACTGTGAATGGAGTTCGTTACAAAAGAATGATAGCAAATTATTTATGGAAAAAATTGGAAGGTATGGAAGTCCAAGACATGTGGTTTCAACAGGAAAGTGTCATAGAGCTAATAAAAGGCTCAAACTTTTAAGGTAGAGAATTGGCTATCGAATTTTTTCTCGCACCATTGGATGACTTTTTGAAAATGAAAGTTTATGCTAAGAATCCTCAAACAACTGAACATCTTCGAGTTAACATTACTTAAGCAATTGGAGATATTGCACATAATTTCTGCGAAAACGTACCCGAAAATATTGGGGAAAGAATATTATCATACCAAAGAAGCAGGGGAGGTAACTTATTGGAAATCATTTTTGATTAAGATGAACTACAACATTCGTAATTCAAAATAAAAAAGTGTTTTATTAATAAATTACATCCAAATGTCAAATTTGGACACCATCTAAAACAGTAATATTTAAATCATTAACTTATATTCAATCTTTCATAAATTATCACTGTTTACTGCTGTTTTGATTTAACCTTTGTGTTTAAAATTTATTCAATTGTATAGTAAGTACACCTATGTCAACAAATTCAATGTCAATAACTATATATATTTAATTATCTCCTTATGAAAGTATACTCTGTATAATTCCGAGGTCATAGTGTAACGAAATAGTGATTCAGAGGCGTATCAAATAGGGTATAAACACTTTCACTAGCTAAATTCTGAACTGCGAATAGGACCATCCATTTTCGGAAAAAAACTTAGAAAGGTCAATAATAGATTTGATTTGTTTTGTTCCAAAACAATTATTAACTCTAAATTAGTCTACGCAAAAAGTTTACAAATATGTAGGTATTTTTCTTTTCAAAATTGTTTGGGCGAAAATCATTTTCTCTGTAATAAAATTATATCATTATACAAATCTTGTTTGCTCTTTAAGGTAGTAGGGGATGAAATGTTATTCTTAAATGTCGATTAAACCGTGTACTTTCATAAAAATTACGTGCACGCCAATGCATAGATATGTAGTTTTTATTTTTTTGTTTTGTATGCGAAGTCCATCAGAATTTTTTATTTGTTACAAAAGTTATGTAATATTGAATGGTCTAATGTTTAATATACCTGATATGTAATAATGTATGTCATTTTTCTCTGTTTGAAAATTATAATATTGAGGGATTTACATGAAATAATTTGTCGCATTGATATGGAAGAGTTAACTAATATTCTTTTCATTCAAATTATTTACATTTATATATATATATATATATATATATGTAGTGGGGTGTTAATAAATTCATGCGAAAAAATTTAAAGATTTCTCACTCCTCTACGAAGGGAATTGAAATTGAGTTTTTAATTTTTTTTTCAAATTCGAGTTAATATAGGAACGTACTATATATTAAGAACGTAAGATAACTCCAAATGCAGAAATCACATAGAATCAAATCAGGAGATAAAGGGAGGATAAAAGTTGCCTTATTTCGTTCTTAAACTAGCGAAATACCTTCATTTGCTGAAGAAAATATTGTGGTAAAATAGCTTGAATATTATGAATGTGATAAGTATTATAATGTGATTTTTATTATTAAAGATTTTGAAAATTTTAATATGCCAAATTAATTTTATATGATTATTGGGAATTCAGTATAATGGAATTATGATATGGCACATGATTTTTTAAAATTTTTTGAATAAAGATAGAGAAAAATCTATATTGAAAACTTGGTATAAAATCATTCAACTTTGAGCATGCAGCAATATTTTGACTAAAAATCAGAAATTAAAATTTTTGACATAATGAACTGACTAACTAGATGTTATTTGATTATTTCACATGTAAGTATATTAACATTATTTTCAAATTTTAAAATGTGCACATTTTGAATAAAGATAAAATATCAATCATATTATTTTTGTTGTATTGAGTTTAGAAGGAATTTGCAACAAATTATGAATAAAATTGAAGATATTTGAATTATAAAATACCAAAACATGACATAGAGTAATTAAAAAAATGTTAACAATGAATGCACTTTATTAAAAATATTATAACGAACAAAGAATGAGGTTTTTTAATTTGTATTTATCTGTTTGTGAACAATTATGTATGTAAAGATATCATAAGTTAAAATGTATAAATATTGCAATATTTTTCAAAATGTCAGATAATTTGTTATAAATTAATATTTTAGAGGGTTGTGATTCAAATTCAAGAGACAGGACCGGACTTAAGGATGTGTCACTTAAGAATTTTCAGGTTAAAAATTATAATACTATTTTTTTTAAGTCTATTATTATGAGCTGTAGATACTAGGTTGTATATTATTAATAAGTTTCAGAAGTAATTTGTTGCACCCAACAATAACATTCTAATTTTAATGAAATCATCCTGAGATATATGAAATAACAAATTAAATTTATAATTTTTTACTATTACAATATATAATTGTTGCACCTTTAAAACTAATTAAACTATTGAATTACTAATATCCAATGTATTAGCAATCACTCTTTTGCTTGTTTTGGGGTTTTCATCAATTTCGTCAATAATGGAATCTTCTATCATTTCAATTCTAATTTTCCGAAAATAACCAGAATTACATTAACTTCTTGCATAACTTTCAGTATTGAGAAGATGATGCTGAAGACAGAATAACAAATCATGGGGAACTAGTCTTTGTGAATATTTTGTAATGTAAAGACGTTTAGCTTTTAGTGAATGACATAAAATTCATATCCTCATTTCAGTATTGGTGTACATTTTATAAAATGACATAGATAACACAAATTTATACTTTATAACAAAGAGACAATAACAAGAACATGTACAAACTTACAAATAGGCTACATATCACTTAAAAATAAACTGACAACAGACAACAAAACTTTTGTAGGAGTCAACTAAATTATGATAAAAAATGAATATATCAAACTGAACTGCCAATAAATAAACTGTTAGTTCTATGGAAAAAGCTACAATAACAGAGTTAAGAAATAGAGCTGGAATCATTTAATTAAGGGTTGTTAATAACATAATATAATGGGCACTGAAAAAATCCCATAATTAGAAGTGACACCACGTTAAGTTTTGGTCTGAGAAAATTTTTTATAGAAAAGATCCTTCATAGTTTTAACCGACGAACCCCCTACTGAATTTTTTCGCATGAATTTGAGAACCCTTGTATATATAAAAAATTGTTGATTGTAGGGATCAGTATTGACTATACTGCCTGCCCAATATTTCAGAAAAACAATATTTCTCCACCTACTTTTCAACTAATAAACCTCATGATTAATTTCTACTAAAAACCTCCTCATTTCTTTTCAGACATTCCGAGATGAGCGTATAGATGGCGCTGGCCTGCCTCTTCTTACCGAAGAACACCTTACGAACACTATGAACATGAAATTGGGCCCAGCTTTGAAACTTCGCTCGATTTTAGCCAAAAAACTGGGATCCTGTAGTGTCTGCCTACATTGTAGTCACTGCCATAACTCTTCTACTGGTTCCCCGGATCCCGGTAACAACGCCGGGAATACCTCGGACTCCGGAGGTCCGTCTTGAGACAGACGAACCAGGATTTTTAACTGAATTTTGAAATTAGATTGAGAATAAACTGAATCGTGGAATTTTGAGTGAATATTTTATAAGAATTGCGTAGTTTATGATTGGTTTCTTATTGGTGCATACATAATTCATCATCAATAATTCAGATATAAAAAAAGTAATTAAGGAAACAGTTACAGGAGCATAAATTCTGAAGTAGATATTGGCTCTATTTTTTATAAAATTAAAAGCGAATTGCCGAAAATTAAAAAAAATCTCAAAGTTTTGAAATGGTTTAGTTTTTCTCGAACAAAGGTCTCATGTGTTAGATAATTGTATTTATTATTTGTCGTAAAGTGATGCAATATCTTTAGTGATTATTACTATTTATGATAAAAATTAATAATGTAAAATAGTTGAGGCTCAATCACTAAAAAATAACTCAAATAAGAGAGTTGTTTTTAAACATTTATTTAATTGAAAATATAATTCGAAATTTACATTAAAAGTATAGATTTTTTTAAAAATATTCATTACTACAGGGTGAAATGTTTAAGTAGAAAGTACATTGGAATCTTGTAAACGAAAGACAGTAGCACTTTAACAACTTTTATGCTTTAAAAAATATCAATGTTACTTAAAAAATCCACCCTGATACCTCATGCATTGGTAAATATGGAAAAGGTAAATATCTCTAAAAATAAATGAAATATTTCTCTATTTTGGTAACAATATAAAATACGATTTTGTAGGGATTAATTTTTTTTTAAATATATTTACTATATACAAATATCCATATTTTTCAAAATAAAATCAATATGTTCTTTAAATCGTTTATGTAAAATATTGGACTTAAACATAGTTCCTATATTGAAATAATTAAAAAAATTGCTTAAAAACGTAACTATTTGCTCAATACTTAAAATAAATAAAGGTCTATTAGTTTTGATACTACAAATATTTAGACATACATCATAGCAATTTTTGTATAAAAAAGTATACTTATAAACTATACAATTGATTATTTCTAAATAGTTTCAGATTATGAAGATTTATAATATTTTTTTATGTTCACAATTTATTATTTAAAATCTGCTAACAAAATTTCCGCAACATATTAATTGTTTTAATTTTTGTTAGTTAGTGTACTTTGTATATATGTTTTGTTATATATTTTATTTAAGTTTCTTATGTACCTTACATTTTGTCAAAGGAAAATTTAATATAATTACTTAAATTTATTTAATTGCATTTACTTTCCCAGACTGGTGCAGTTTATAAATTTAATTAATAACAAAGATGTATAATATATGTAGATATATTTGATTTTAACTTTGTTCAGAAATTACATTAAAACGAGATATATTTTAAAAGACATTTAATTTTCTCATTTTAAAACAGTTCTCAACTCAATTATTAATATTCGTATTATATTAGATATCCAGTTGAACAATTTGCAGTAAATGTGCGTTTTTTGTCTGGAAAATTATCAAACTTCCACTCCACAAAACTTCTAAAAATTAAAAATAACAATTGATCCAAATTTAATTTGAAATTCATATTGTAGAAGATTATAATATAAGCATAACATGACATCAAAGTTCTTGAACAAAAAGTTAATATATATCAAACTTGGTAAAATAAACAACGCAATTTATTGAATAAACTGAATATTAATGTCAGTTTTGGCTTTGAAAACGACCAATTTCCCTCAGTGATCTTAAAAATTATGGTAATTTAATGGATTTCATTCGTTTTGTAAGAACACAATGAAAGAATTGAAAATCATTCTACTCAATATAGAGAAAAGTAAATTAAAATCTACAAAAATTAATACAATAATTAAACTAAAACGACCCAGATACATAACTATTAGTTAAAATTTTGGATGCAAATTAAATGAGAAAAAATGAAATTATAAATAGTGTGTATGCTACAACAATAAAATATTATCAGAAACTCTCATTAAAAGTTTACTTTTATAAAATATTTATTAAACATTCAAATAAAATAATTGTAAATATTAAAATTTCTTTTAGTCATTTTTAAATTTTGGAATACGTTTTCGAAAACATGTCGGATACTCAATTTTCTCGCATCATCGATTAATCTTTTTTTTCTTCTAAAATTATTTTCATTCTCATATTCAAAAATGGCATTTCGCAATCTAGAATAAAAAGTGTAAGTTTATAAGATTTCTCAAAGTTACAACATATTAATTACGATTGTTAGGAATCACTAGTTAAAACTAAAAATCTATTCTCATATAATGGTGTGGTAACATTGCCGGGAATAAGCGCACTTTCAGCAATTGGAACATTAAAACAGCATTACAAGGTTCGACCAATAAGTGCATGTATTAAGAAAGAAAACAGAATTTTTGTTTTCATTTTTCAACGTAGTTTCCCTTTAGATTTATATACTTTTCCCAACGTTTCCGACAATTACAAATAACACATTTTACTAATTTATTAAATAAACGCTTCTGTCTCGGCCATGACCTCTTCGTTTAAGTTGAATGTTCCCCATTACCAATATTTTCATGTTGGGGAATAGAGAATAATCGCAGAGAGACAGGTCGGGTGAGTACGGTGGGAGTCAAGAGATTCATAGTGCAGATCATGCAATTAGATCGCAACAATACTGGGTGAATGTGCTGTTGTGTTATCGTAGAACAGTACTTTATTCTTGACCAAATAGGGCCATGGCTCCTTCAATTTCTTATCGAATCGGTCCAATTGTTCACTTTAGTACTGCTCCATGATAGGTACTCCTTTCTACAAAAATTCTTTGAAGATTATTCCTTTGGAAACCCAAAAAATCATGGCCAAGAACCTTTTTGCTTTCTTCGGAACAGATTCATCCGGAAAAATCCATTGTTTTGACTGTAGTTTGGTAATAATACATCCAGTTTTAATCAACGATGACGATTCCATGCAAAAATTTCTGTGATTTTCTTTCATAGTGTTAACTTATAATGTAAACTATTGATTGTTGTACGTTACCACCCGCCTACGGCCTCTGCAACTTTAGTTCGGTGACCAGTGAGAATCATGTCGTGGAGCTTTTCAACATTTTCCTCGGTAACCATGTCTGCAAAGCGATCTTGTCGCTCCTCATCAAAAACATATGTACAACCACGTTTAAATTTGTTGACCCAATAGCTCAAAGTTATCATAAATGGTGAATGGTAACAGTATCCATCTTTTTTGTCAAGTCTTTCCATCCAAAAATAAAGAGGAATAACGGGTCGATGTTTCTCTTTTTTTATTTTATCGAGAAACTTGAACCACGTGTGAAACAATCGGCATCCAAAAAAAGTAATTAATTTGGAATTTAGTATGGTTTATTTAATAGATGGTAGAATACAAGGCTAGTGCTAAGTTCCTTTATACCTTCGCAACTTCTGACTTCTTAACTGGAACATTTTCTGATAGAACATTTCGCGACTGGGGACTTGTTTAAAGTATGGATTAATATAATTTAGAATAGGTTAGGTTAGGTTTTAATTCAATAAAACAAGTCAATATAAAGCAGCCAATTCTAGTCACGTAAAAATGTACAGCGTCCCCCAATGTGGAATTTTTACCCCAATTAAAAAGTCTACCAGAAGCTTCTAACTGATATAATTGCATTAAATTCTTTTCATTACAGAAGATAATATTAAAATTCGTTTTAAACAATTTAAGTATTTTATTCCTTATTCCACATTAATGTACATTTGAACTGATAGAAAATATTTACTAGAAACAATAAAAAATATTGATACTTAATGCTATATCCTTATTTTTTGCCAAAACAACTAACTGCGTTGAAGAAACACCTGCTTCCACGTTTTCCGTTGTTACTGTCATCTTTGCCGTTACTCCTCAACTGCCGCTGAAATCCTTCTCGATAATTCAAAAAATCCGAAAGGAGTAAATTTTGAGGAATTGTTTCACGGTAATTGTATTCTGGATACCTGAACTGAAAACAGAAATACAGCACATATTTAAGTTCCTTTAAAATTAAGTTAATTTTGTATAATTTTTAAGATATAGACTAAGAATGTTGTAACAAAAGAGCACCAAAGCACAAACCTTGGGGTAGTCAAGCAGTGATAGGAAAATATGAAGCAAGTGTAGAAGCCCAAAAACATCGCAAACCCATCACAACACATTGGTCTTATTACGGTTACATTAAAATAGAAAAATTGATTTACAGTTATTAAAGATTGTATTATTTAAGAAAAGAATACGTAAGAGAGAGCTAACTTAAGAACGATGATGTGCGTACACAAGCAGAAGATGAAGCAAGTGTTAAACCTTATAAGCACTACTATAATTTTTGTAATTGAACTATTATTATTATTATAATTAGGTGATATTAATAAATTAAAATATTATTAAATAAATAAATTTACTTAGATACGAGGGTTGCTATTTATGTATTGAGAACTTAAAGTTTGACATTTTTGACAGTATATGTACGGCCAAAAAATGGAATTAACTCGCTAACATTTTCGAGCTTTGATTTATTATGATTTTCGACGTGGTGTAACTCAAGAACAGTGCATCAATCAACTTTTGGCGATGAAGCACCATCCCAAGCCAGTGTATGTCGCTGAGACACTGAATTCAAACGTAGGCGTAGTTCGCTCACGGACGAAGTTAGAGAAGGTCGTCCAAAATCGGTCGTTGTGCTAGAAAACATCGATGCTATGAGAAAACTAATTGAAGAAGACCGTCATGTGACATACCGTGAAATCGAAGCATATTTAACCATTAGTATGATCAGCATACATAAGATTTTGCACGAACATTTGGGTGTTCCTGCGCGTTGGGTTCCACATTTGTTGAGAGGTGCTCTAAAAAAGCCTCGTGTCGATTGGTGCCGTAAAATGATTTAAAAATACAACTGTGGTGCATATAAAGCCGTATACAGTATCACCACAGGTGACAAGTCGTGGATTTATGCATATGAGCCAGAAAGAAAAGCCCAATCGGCAGTTTGGGTGTTTCAATATGAAGAAAAGCTAATAAAAGTTACTCGTTCTCGAAGTGTTAAGAAGCAAATGGTAGCGTGTTTCTTCACGAAAACCGATCATGTGGCAACTGTTGCTTTCGAAAATCAAAAGACCGTTAATTCAGCGTGGTATACAATCGTATACTTGCCAGAAGTTTTCGGTAAATTGAGAGAAACCAATCCAAAACGACGAATCATTTTGCACCACGACAATGCGAGCTCACACACATCGAGTGAAACAAGCGAGTATTTGGACACACAAAAGATCGAATTGATGGGTCATCCGCCTTACAGCCCCGACTTGGCAATTAATGACTTCTTCTTGTTCCCACAAATTAAAGATAAACTGCGTGGACAACGCTTTTCATCGCCCGAAGAAGCGGTTGAGGCCTTCAAAAACCATGTTTTAGAGCTGTCATCTTTTGACTGGACAAAGTGCTTTGAAGGGTGGTTCAATCGGATGCAAAAGTGTATAAAGCTTAAAGGCGAATATTTTGAAAAGCAATAAATATATTTTCGTTAAAATTCATTTATTTGTTCTTTCTATTCTCAATACGTAAATAGCAACCCGCGTATTACAAAGGAGTAGGAGAGGATAAAAGCAAAAACCTTGTGGTAAGTATAAAAACTTAATAAGTTTATTATTATCAAAAATAAAAATGGGAGAGATAGTTTTAGTGGAAAAAAATTAGGACTAATAAAATAATAACACAATTTTTAATATTAAATTTAGTTTATTTTTCTATCTACATTTTGAGAGAATATTTGTTTAATAAGGGGAATAATGTTTGTTGGATTAATTGTTACAAGAATATATGCATGCAGTAAGCACATTAATTTAACTACATCGACTTTTAGAACCTTAAGAGAGGCAAAATAATTTTATTTAGTTAAAATACATTAAATTTAATATTCAATATAATTATCGTACATGCTTTTCAATTTATGGTATTTGAAAAATGCGAAGGAATTTCGGTATAGTTTTTCTTGGTTGAACCTAGCGTTATAAAATCTATATTAGATATTTGTGTAATTTTTCAACACAAGCAATTGATATTTTAAAAAAATTTGTTTAGGACTTATAGGGCTAAAATTTCTGAAATAATTTTGTTATATTATAAGAAATTTAAATCCTATTAATATGGGTTGATTAAAATAAAGGAAAATCTTTAAAACTTGGTAAAGGGTGAACTAATAATTATTAGTCAAAAAAAATGTATTTGTATTTTTAGGCAAAAAATTAAAAAGGGTTTATTATAATTATTCAAAAGCTGTTTATGCAGTTTTATATATATTAAATTAAATTATAATAGAGTTAAAAAGAAAATGTCAAAATGCGTAATTTGGTTTTGCTCTTAAAGATGTAAGAATCTTTAAGCAGATAATGCATAAGTAATTTAATAAACAAAATAAATTTAAGGCTATTATTGTTTACATAGAATACTAACTTTAAAGAAGATACAATCATTTACTAAATGTTTTAACATTCTTTATTCTACATTTTTATATATTTTTAATAGTTAGGAAAAAGAGTGCAGAAATCCAAATGCCTCAATAGTTGAATATTCATATAGTTTTCAAGGTGCATTAAATATAATATTCTAAACATCGTAAAAGAGCTTTAAGAAAATTTGAGTAATTTCTTATTTTTTCTGCATAGCTTTGATTCCGCTTTATTTTGGTATCCAATTTAAACTATTTAAAATACCGAAACTCCTTCTATTTTTGCTGAAGAAAACATTTCTGAGAATTATTTTCTGAAACAGCTAACGGGATTGAAGTAACAGGCTCTGAAGCGACGTTTGACGTCGCTGCGCAAATCTCTCTGAAAACCTACTTGATTGTTGCTTTGTAGTTCTGCCAAGGCTAGTCTTTGAGCTAGCATATCTATCGGCCAGGGTTTCAGTCCAGACCCCAGTTGATTGGTTTCTACCTCTGTCAACTGTAAACAGAAAATTTAGGCCTAAATTGTTGTTCTAAAATAATTATGTCTTCAATTTTAATAGTTAAAAGTCATGTACTATTAAAATCATATTGTTTACCTGGTTACTATCATCAATGACGTCTTCACCAAGGTGCCTCGCGCTGGTGACTACCATAGATGTGGCTAGTATGAGGAAGAGGCATTTGAAGAAGAATTGGTAGAGGTCCTGCATTATGGTTGATGTTTACCTGAAACAATTGTTGGTGAGTACAAACCTACAAAATAAAGGGTGATCATATAAGAACCGACATAGAGCAGGGAGCCTGAAATATGATGATTTTACGCAACCTCTATATTAATTTACACCTCTAAGAAGTTATATCAATATCTCAGTTTTACTTGAACTTAGAAAAACGTAAAAGTACCAAAAGCATTAATCGATAGTAAATAGAGTTAAATTCTATAATTTTAAAGGGTTGATGCACCATTAAAATTTGAAGAATTTTTTAATCCTGGCGGACAGAAGTGATTACTTTATTTTGTGGGAAATTGAATACTTTCTTATTCTTGTTATTTTTCAAAAAAACTTTGTCGTTTTCAACAAAAACCCAGTCGTTTTCAACAAAATCGCAAGTAAGGCGTATGACAGCTGTGTTATTTAAAATACTCGAAAATGCAAAAATGCAAAAGTTGGTTATGAAATGAAACGTCAAACTTGACGATCAGGAAAAAATGTCATTTAATTTTAGTAATTGTTGGCTGAGTGTTTTGAAAATTTAGCGAACAAGTTGAATTGCTATTAGTGTTAGGTTTTTGTGAAGGAAATTGCAGAAGTAGTGTGGAAGAATATCAGAAAATTCCTAATTGTGTGATCCCCCATAAAGAAACATTTTCTAATATTGAAAATAGAAATAGTTTTTTGGTAGTACTCGAGAACATGCTATTGCTATCAGGGTACAAAACAAAGAAGTTATTTTGAAAATAATTTTTAATAAAAACTGTATTTTTCCGTCAAATTTCAATAAAAACCAATTATTTTTCGTAAAATATTGATGAGAATTGAACTTTTTTAATGAAAATTGTAACTTTTTTATCAAATTGAAAGAAAAATTGAAGTTTTTTTCTTAAATATTGGCAAAAATTAAACTATTTTATAGTAAAAACTGTATTTTTCCGTCAATTTTCAATAAAAACCAACAATTTTTCGACAAATTTCAATAAAAATTGGACCCACAAATTAGTACTAGAATTCTATCTCGAGAAAATGGTTTATCGCAAACTTCTATGCATCGAATTATCAAACGTAATCTTCTATACCCATATCATATATGTCAATGAATGCTCTTGGTACACTTATAACATGTACTAAATTTAGTATTCAAGTATAACTCAAATATTGATTTTTTTCGAAATTTAAAACCCGACTCTCGAGGCTTATAACTTAATACACAGGTTAAATCACCATATTTTAAGTTCCCCTACATGCCTCTGCTCTGTGTTAGTTCGAATCACCCTGTAACATTCTATTAACATAAACCAGTTTTATATCGATTAAAGGCGCGCGAAACTATCTACAAAAAAGGGTTTCCAAAAAAAAGTGTTTTTTATTTTTTTTGTAAAAACTGATCATATCACCATCATATCACCATATGAAAAAATACGCAAACTATATAATATAAAAATTTTAATATTGTAACGGTTTGGTTGCTGAGAAATTTTGGCTAGAATTCTTATAAAGAAGATTCTTATATAGACCTGACCTGGCCAGTTGGACTTTTAAGAAGTCCAAGGATAAATTATAAAATGATTGGAAATCTACAAGAATATAATTTCGGAATTGAGCACTTGTCTAGGTGAACCATCGTAAAGAAAACGCCCTCTGTACAATATTTTAACCATTGTAGCCCCCTTGAAGTAAAAAAAGCAACCGTTTGTCATATCGGATGCGTCAGGATTTCGAAAAACCAAAACTACAGTACTCTATCTAATAGAATCGAGGAGGGAATGAACCGAAACGACCAAATATTTGTCAAAGGTTGTCTGTGATTATTAAAGAAAATGTGACCAACACATTCCATTTTCCATGATAGTATACAGGGTTGGGATAAAATATGGAACCAAGTAAATATCTTTAAAACGAAACGGAAGATATTTATGAACTTTTGTAGATAAGTGCAATATGGCAAAATGCATCTGATGTAAATTTTTTTATTAATAATATACTTCCGGTTTAACCGGAAATACCCTCTTTTTAATTTAGATGAAACACATTCACATTTATTATGAAACACAATGTTGGAGAAGCCAAGAAAAGTAAATAGTGGGAATTGAAGAGTAGTAATAAAATATCAAGATTGACGGAAATGAATTAGGATCGTTCACATTAAATTCAAGTTAATCTGTATTTCAAGTTTTAGTTTGTTAAATGCAGTGGAGAAGTTTTCCTGTAAGTATAGTTTGTTAAATAACCACGAGTGTTACAATATTATAAAAAAATAATTGCATGATATTTTTAAATAAATTTTAAATATTCCTTTTCAGAGTTCCGTATAATCCCCAGTGGTGTAGCGTATCATCATATAGATAGAGCAAAATAAAAAAGTTAGATGACGGAAGAGAAACTGTATTTCGACATAAATTTTTAATTTTAGAAAAGTTAATCAAAGTAACTATATTTATAACTAACTTAAAATCCTACAGGAACTAAACGAGTGAACATACAGACTTAAAAAACAGAAAAGTTATTTATAACAGAAAAATATTTGAGAGTATTTAAAAATTTTTTTTGTTTTCATTATTATCTAAAAATAAAAAAGCTACTTAGCACTGAAAACGAAAAGTACACTTTTCTAATTAACAATTGCTTAACTCTTTCTTTATTCACTAAACATTATATATAGTATATACTTCCTTATTTTACTTTCAACTTTCAAATAAGTTCTCCCAACAAACTTTTCTAATTTATTTTCAGTTCATCAAGTTTAACAAAAATTTGATTTTTGAGAGTTGCGGGGTGAGTTATCAATTTTATATGAATACATTCAAGCGACGATCTTTGAGGGCGCGAAATTTATATGCTAAGCTGTTTTGCAATATAATTGGACTGCTGAAGTAACTTCATTGCAAAATAAGATGAATAAAAGTGGCCGGTAAAATTGGTTTCGAGACTCTTTTGAAATATTTATTACGGGGTTGGAAGTACTTTAGCTGTTTATTTATTAATTTCACATCTTGTGGTTCTAATATTGCACCTCATGGAATATAAACTAATTCAATATAGGGAGTTTATATTAAAATAGGGATTGGTAAGTATCATAAAAAATCAGTGAAGCTTCTTAGAATCATTATTATGATTCTTTATCTGCAGTTAAACGTAAAATTTTAGGACTCACTGTATGATTATTAAGAAAATATTCGCACACACATTTTATAGAGATTTTATAGAGAAAGTTCAATTTCACGTAACTCTATAATAATTTCCTAATATTGGAACAGTTCCAGGAATAGTGTTTGGGGCATTTACATAATGTGTTTTAGTCTTTAATTGCGTTACGTTAAGGTAATAGTTCTTAACAGAAGTGTCGGCCTCAAGGATACAAATTCTACACGTGAGAAGTGTTTTGTGAAATTTGAATCTTGAATTTTGCATTAAATCAAGTTAAAAGTGACAATTTTAAAAGTGGGTGAGTAAGTTGAATTTATAATAAATTTTCTTCAGTTCAGATCAAACATCAGTTCTTCTATTTTAAATATATCTTTTACATAAAGTAGTGTAATTTATTATTATAAAAAAGGACGAAGTAATAATTTGTCTATGTACATTTTAAATACATAAAGTTTAAATCTGTTTCAATATTGGTGAAACTGATAAATTCTTGAACTTGAAATGTTGGGTTTTATCTGGTTTGTAACCGCTTTTGTTTGTTTTGTCGAGAAAACTGATGCAAAATAAATAGGGCAAAAAGAGACAATTGCAATAAATTACAGTTAATGCCAATAATTGTTAAGAGGTTGTCTGGACTCTAAGAGTAATAGAAAGCAGTAATGAAGTTTAAAGATCGTCGTTGAAGTTTTTACGCGATTGAACTTTTATTTGAAAGTAATCACACAATTACCTTTCCATTTAAAGATAAATTTGTTACTCCAATTAAATTGAGTATCAGGAATTTTAATTCATTTAATTGGTCTATTAAACTTTTCACGTTTACTTATTTGACGGGTTTATTAACATTTTTTTAACGTTTTTTAGACGAATTTCTTTTAAAATAAAGTAATATTAAAATCGGATTTATATCAGGTATTTGTATGTATACATATAATTAGAAAATCTGAAAAATTAACAATATTAAGTTTCTTTTAGTAAAAAACTCAGGATAGACTAATGAACGACTTTATAATACAAAACAACATTTTTTTACTTTTCTTAATTTCAATAATAAAAGGCCGTATAAATATCAAATTTACTTGGATTATGAGAATGGCATATTTTTGGAAGTACAGATAAAACTGAAAAAAAGTTGTTCGGCGTTTTATTTTAAGCTGTTTTTGATCTTCTGCCTAATATATATTTTAGTTTAAAAAAATAAATATTTTAGGTTTTTTTGGATATATCCGAGAATGATGAGAATATCTTGAATATTATTTCCGATACAGCACTGCCCTTATTAAATTATAGCAACTCTGTATACGTTAATTGTTTAAAGAGGCCACTAATTCGATTTCAAAATCCATAGTAAAATATACCTTCCAGTTCGTAATTATATAGGACAAAATAATATATTTTTTATTAAAACGTAAACACATTTAGGCAAGTTGTAAAGCGAATTAAATGTAGAATATTTAGATAAATGCCCTAAAAAACAAAACGATGTAGGTAGTAGAGTGAATTAGGATTAATTTAGGAAATAATTATATATATTGTTTTATTAGGTAGTAAAAGCACTCACTTCATTCGTCAGAAGATGTTGCTTTAACCATAAATAAAAATACTGTTTTTTTATTAAACGTCGTTTAAATATAGAAAAATAGAGATATACTTTTTTTTTAATGTTTTCATTTAAAAATGTGGAGTCCAATAAGCATTGCTATGGATTTATTATTATATTGTTTGATACTAATACGTCGTTTGATTTGACAAGTCTCATTGTGTATTATTGTAAACAAATTTCTCTAATTGTTCCTCTCTTAAGACCACATTTACATTTAATACAAATTAAAATATATGACTTAGAATGTCGTTTCACGCCACTGGAGATTGCCAAAATTGCATCAGTGTCGTTGATGTTTATAAATTTTTTATTTTACTCAATATGTATTCATTTATAAATACGCAATTATACTTTTAGTGCCGCTTTCAGCAGGAAAATCGCATTTATTTCTGTTGCTAATAGCAACTACCTCTTGGCAAAAAAATAAAATTTTAACATCAAAAAAGTAGAAAAGTATCAGGTTTATTGACGAAAATATTTAGTTGTAAACCGTATTTCAGCAATTTCAAAATACAAAATACTTTCTATAATGTTACTTAAATTTTATCTAGATTTCACAAAATAATAGTAATTTTACACACTTTAATAAATTTTTTGTAGCTCCCTTAATAAGCTTTTTTTTAGCGTTTTCGAATGTTCAAATTGAACTTACTTTTTGTTCTGTCACCCCTAGAAATATTGCTTTGCAAATTTAAAACACCTTATTCAGCATGGTCCAAATGAGAGGAATACATTCATTATTTCGTAAACAGGCAATTTTAAACGTCATCTCTGTGAGCGTGCTGACCATCCAGAAAATTAATAAATAAACGTGGGTCTTGCAATAACATCAATTGAAAGGTCTTTTAAATATCTATTCACCCATATCAATTATGTCTAAATGTTATTGTCAAAAGTAGTATTAATGATATTCGAACAGATTTCTTAATTTATTAAGGCCTTCCTGTTTTTTGCACTTGGTTTTTCAAGGTTTAGAACGAGATCATTATAAAGGAACCATTAAGTCATTGAGGTCAGTACCGCTATTGTTAACCAGCATCCCCTTAATAATACCAAACTGGTAAGGAGCAAGGGCAGGGGCTAATAACGAAGGATGACAAAAGGGAACAGGGTGGAACTCCAGAGCTCGGTGCATCTAGCCACCGAGCCATCGGCCGGGACCTCCGGACGAGATTTACCACAGTTCTTTTTTGTTAATAACGATACTCAAAAATATAATAAAGATATTTTTAAAGTTTTAAAGTTAAAAAAAGTTAATTTATTAAGTATTGTTATGATGTATTTATTGATATCCAAAAATAAATTTGGCAAAGGCCGTCACTGACAATGAAAATATGTCTAAACTACTTTTTACCTTTTAAAAAAAAACTAGTTACCTTATTAAAATTACTTTATTGACATTCAACATAATTGTTATTGTCAAGTGGTTAATGATATTATAGTAGACGAAATTAAAAACTTTTTCACTCTTTTATCAACATGAAGCTGACTGAAACTGAAAGAATTGAAATTCTAATATTAATTGGTTGTGGAGATAAAACACGTACGCAGAAAGAAGTATGTCCGTTATTCAATAATAAATATCCCAACCGAAAACCAATTACACAGTTCACAATAAAAAAATTGAGAAAAAATTTAGAGAAACGGGTAGTGAAAAAGACCTCCCTAAACGTAGTATTTTAGCTGACTGTAAACAGAAACAATTTGAGCACTTGCTTTAAATTTGCTTGCTTTCATTTGGACCATACTATATATTTAACTAAAAGGCACATATGAAATTAGACTTCCTTCAAATAATTTAAAAATGATTAGAGACATATCAGATGAAACTGTTAAATTTTCCAAATTAAGTCTAAATTTTTGGGAAGAATTTTAAATGTAGATAATGAAAGCTGTTGAGGTGAAATAAATGGTGTAGGTTCCAGATAATTTTTCATCATTTTGGAAACCGGCGACATGTGGCGTTTATTATTCATAATTCAAAAATATGAAAAAAAAATATTTGTTAATGGATAGCTTTTCTGATTTCTTTTTTCTCTATTTTACTCCATTAAAATAACTGATTGATTTTTTGTAACAAATCGTGATTTTTTTTCATTTCTCTTAAATTATACATACTTTAGGCGATTTTACAGTTGAATATTAAAAAGTATTCAAATAATTTTTTTTAAGAATTCATATTGTAAATTGTGATATTGCCATTTAAAAGAATTATAATGTATAAGTAAGGTATTAATTATTTTAATATTTATTACAAAATTCTCATATTTGGTGGTATACATTTCCTCCGCCATAATTTCCAATTTTAGTTTATAAAATTAAAAGTGATTTATGTTGCTCAATAAATAACATGTTTTGGTCGAGTTTTAAAACACATCAGCCTACTCTTTGTTTGCACTTTTGCAGATTATAAAATGTGAACAATATTCACCGGAAACCTTTATGAATTAATGAAAATTTGCTGTTTTTTCTCATTTATGTTGTTCCCATTTTCTTTAAAATTGTTATTCTCTTTTAGCAAAACTCGAAATACTCGTTAATTCAACCAGTACTGTCAATAAATAAAATTATTAAATCTAGGTTTAGAAGGGCAATCCACCGTTAAATTTAAATATGAGAATGTTTGCAGAGTACTTTGGTGATATTTTTGCAAAAACAATTATAATTGATCCTTAAAAAGATATCTTTAAATATACCATTTAATGTTTAAAAAGCGTTTTCGTAAAATTCACCTAAACTATAAAAAATAGTGCTTAGTTCATTTTTATTCCATTAAATAAAGACATGAAAAATTGTGTACACGATTAAATTTTAAAAATATTAGATTTTTTTTTAATTTCATTTTTGATATTAATATATGCCCGAAAAGTAGATTGAAATGATTTTATGTATCAGAAAATGGTAACAGATATTTTTTAAATTTTTAAACTGATTATTATTACTTGAGATTTTCATTTTAAATATACAGGGTGTTCCGAAACGTAGTGCCAGACCAAAGTTATGTTTTTTAAATGGAACACCCACGTATGTTTTTATATTTTTATAAACATGCCCAGCTTGATTTCAACGATGTATTATACTATTATGTTTAATAAAGGATCTATTTAGATATCTGTAGGTATGTGTAAAATCTACAAAAGTTAATAGTAAATGGTATATCAAACCATTAAAATCTTCGTAATATACTTTATGCTAAAAATCAAAATGGGTTTATTAAGGGTGCAAATATTTTCATCTAAGTTTAAGCTGAGTGAATAAAATGCAATGAATAATAAAAAAATTAAAAATAGTTTGCGAACCAATTACTAAAAAGCCTGTATTAAATATTACGGATAATTCTCCATATTACAGTGCATTATTACACAAAGTGCTAAGTAAAACTTTTAGAAATACTGACATTCAGAATGGTTGACACAAATTTGTTAATAATCATTTTTATATGCACAGTGAGTACCTAATACCTTTTTATATTGGTATTAATTATTTGCAAACAATTTATAAATAATTTTTAACATGTATTTTTAAAAACAAACCGCCAGTTATATTTGACTGACAATTTAGCCAAACAGTATGGACACAAAGTCTTCGTCACTACAATTGCATTTTCAATCCTATTGAACTGATTTGGGCTATTTCAAAAAAAATTGCAATAGGCATATGGGTAGACAGGGCAAAACACAAAATGTTTTTTTAAAAGATTTGATCAGAAGCACTCAATATCATAGGGAGATACTATTACTAATGTTTTCAGGAGTGAGTATTTGAATTATTATCAATCTTAACAGCGATGGCAGGGACAGTGACTTCGATAATAATGAGCCAAACATGAAGTAGAAATGGTTAATGAACAAGTGATTTTTAACACCTTGCAACTATTTATTTTGAACACTGAGAGAGCCACACTAATAATTTAGGAAAGTAAAATAAAATTTGATTCACCCTGTATATGGTTATCTATTGTTAAACACCAATCCCGAAATAATACAGATTATGTATACATTTTGGGATAAAGTATGGAACTAAGTAAATATCTTTAAACCGAAACCGAAATTTTACAAGTAAGTGCAATGGGGCAAAATGCAGCTGATGTACATTTTTTTGTTAATAATGTACTTCCTATTTAACAGGAAATACCCTCAACTTTTTTAATTTAAATGGGATACCCTGTATATTTTTGCAGATTTTTAAAGATCTTGTTATTTCGAATTCGTACATACTGGGGTTAGTGTAAAAATCTGTAAAAACGAGGAATAGAGCACTTTAATAAATCACTTTAAATTTTTTATAAATTAAAGTAATATACCATTTAGATAAACAAATTGATATTGTTTGTATTAATAGTAAGAAATAAATGAGTACTAGTAGGTAACTGTTGCCAAACTATCAAATTATAATTTACGGAAATAAATTGTACGATTAGGAATGGTTCATTTATGTGAAAAAGATCGTATTGAAATGTGAATGATGATCGGTTATGGTGATCGATTCACAGAGTGGTCTGCTCGTTCTCCGGATCTAAGCCCATTAGTTTTTGTTCTTTGGGGTTATCTAAAATCACGTGTTTACGTTAAACGACCAACATATTTGAAGAAATTGAGACAAAGAATTATTGATGAATGTGAACTAATACGTGGAGAAGTCTTGGAAAAAGTGATTCAAGAATTTGTTAATAGGCTGGCATATTATCAGGAGGTGGACTTATTCTACAACTAAAAGTGAGTTATTTCTCGTTATTACAAATTATTTTCACTAAACCCAGTATGTATAAATTCGAGAAATAACTAGCTCTTTCAAAATCTGCAAAAATATACAGGGTGTCCCATTTAAATTAAAAAAGTTGATGGTATTTCCAGTTAAACAGGAAGTATATTATTAACAAAAAATTTACATCAGATGCATTTTGGCCCATTGCATTTACCTACAAAATTTCATAAATATCGTCCGTTTCGTTTTAAAGATATTTACTTGGTTCCATACTTTATTCCAACCCTGTAGATCCTGTACGAGTCTGAGCACTAACACGCTGCGTATCTCTAAACATAAAAAATTAATTTTCCTATTTGACTTTACAGGTGGTAGGTAATGTTTGACGGCAGAAAAATATTTACGACACAAACACAACATGGGGAAAATAGAGAGAGTTCCTGATCGAAATTGAACGCGAAGTTTTCAGCTACGAAATTGTCTTACCAAGTAAATGTGAATCCAGTTAACCTGGCTACAAAATAGGCCTCGACGGCGAGCATTTTCAGCCAAATTAAATAGAGGTATAGTGGTTCGTAAACTAATTTACGTCCGAGGTTTTATTTATGGAGGAAACTAACGAATCAGGCACTTCTAATAGCATTTCGGTTGTAAATACAGGTTTTTATTGTATAAAGATGGCACACTTTTTATTTTGAAAATATTTTTCAATTTAAGAAGCTTTCAAAGATGTATAATTTGGCTCGGCACTAAATTTTTTGCAATAATAATTTTCTGAACTAATCCAATAATTTTGGAGATTGGTGATTAATGAGTATGAACATATTTTGTACAATTACCTAATGATATCTTTAATGGAACTCCAACTTTTCCAACTACAGTATATTATTTATATTATTTATTATGAATATTATATTTCTAAAAATATTGGTAATTTGACAATAAATTGTTATTATTTATAAAGTTGCATAATATTAATTAAACAATTAACGTTATCATTGACCACCCTTATATATATAATAAAAAAATGTGTTTCATTCTAAAAATTGATAAAGAGATTTCTGATTTGATTTTCAAAAATACAATTTTTAAGGCCTATTTAGAATTATGCGGTTTCTTTAGAAGGATAAATTTCAAAATTATTTTCGATGTTTTTCCACAGAAATAATATTAGTTTGTGAGGTAATTCATTACTGTGCCAAATTATGTAGAAATTATCTAAAGAATAATTGACAATTTTCAGGTTTTCCAAAAATAAGGCATATTTCAAGAATATTTTATTTGATGGAAAATTTGAAATTCAACTAATATATTAACCAATATTATAATAGATTAAGACATATTCGTTATACAATTATTTTTATATTTAATTCAAACAAACCTTTATCATTATATTAAGACAGAATTATTTTATGTTTATAATTACAAAATGAAGACCAGAATATAATTTTTGTAAAAACCACTGTACTGGTATGTATAACAACTTTTTATATATTCTGTAAGAATAGAGGTTAAGCATTATTCAAAGGAATTTTAATTACATAACTTTCATATTTTGCTGGCAAGTGAAATGTGTTCTAGATTAACTGTATATTTGTGATTTAGTTAGTCTAAACTTTTAATTATCTTTGTTGCAAAGCGCAGAGTACGTTCTAAATTGTTAAATTGTTTTGCCTAATGAGATATGTAATTAAAAATTTCCATTTCGTTCCTGTCTTTAAAAATGTATTCCTCTTAATTTCGTAGTTCCCATTATTAATTTTTTTGTCATATACACCAGAACAAGATATAACTTACTAGATAACTAACTTGTAACTAATACACCTGAATTATTTCGCCAAACTATTGTTAAAAGTCTATTGCTTCTAGCAATTACCGATGCTAATAAGAATACTTCTAGTGGATCTTTTGCTAAACTATTTATTGTTTTCGTAAAGGAAAAATGAAGGGTAAGTGATTACTTCCTAAGGGCGGCATTTCACGTTCATTATTCAGTGTGTTCACTGATATAATGCCTACGAGATATGACATGTTTCCACGCTATATTAGGCAAGTACTGATATATGTGATGTTTCGATTTTCATTGTATCTACAAAGTATGGAAATGGCTAAATATATCCTGAAATAAATTTGATTTTACATTTTCTTTACATAGACAAGTATATTACGCCTATCTACAAAACAGAAATATTTTTCTCTTTGATCCCCACTTATGGAATATCGCTCAGTTCAGGAAAACCTCAAATGTTCTTTATTTACATTATATTGTTAATTATAGAAGAATTTTTAGTACAAAAACAATTGACACCAAACATGATATTTCTATTATATGATAGTATTAGTACTTTTTCGAATTGTTCTGTAATAACGTACTAAGGAACCGAATCTAGCCGAAAGCGACACGAGAGTTTTCGAACATTTATGCACGTGACCAAATTAAATGACAACAAATTATAAACAGTTTATAGAAGACAAATAATATTTGTAATAAATATAAGATAAAAATTATTAGCTTACATTTGATAATAAATATTCACATAAAATTATTGTTTAGTAGATTAATGAATTTATTCGCATTTTATTGTTTTCGTTTCTGGTAAATATATCAGTAAAAATTAAAGATTCTTATCTTACTGGCTTATTCTTCTTTTTGAGTTTTCGACAATGGTCAAGAAATGGAACTACTTCATTTTAGCCTTTTAATCCTATGGTTTCTGGTTTTCCTATTGACAATACATGTAAACTGAATGAATTTACATTCGGTTATCTTTTACAATAAATATCGTTTGACGGAATATTTGTAATGGATAATTTTTTTTTAAATCCATAACCATCGCTTTAAAATCAATATTTTTTGTTGCTGCTTTCCTTGTCGTTCTCTTTTTCTCATTCACTATCTGAGCTTTAACTTTATGTACTTTTATTTTCTATAGTTAATCTTTTTGTCCTCTCTTATACCTTTATTTATTCAGATGCACCTGATTTTTATTTAGGGTATACTAATAAAACTTTTATTTCAGCCATGAACTGATTTTGGTACGGCACTGACTAATAAATTGTAAATATCCCTTTGTGTGACTAAATACCGTTGTAATACCGTGGTCTGTCATTTTGTCTATTTCATCCCATCTCGATTCAAGGCGAGTGTTGCCTCGCACTTCGAGTTGATGTGATTTCTTTATTTTTGTGTATTGGATCGTTGCAGAACTTGTATAGAATTGATATTATAGAATGTATTTTCTTTGTGTTCCTGGAATCAGCGTGAAAAGATCATAGTTGAGAGGATTACATTTAATTTTCTTTGAAAATATATTTCTTACATATTTTCAATTTCAGAATTTTATCCTTTTACATAATAAAAGTAAATATATTAATAATGGAAATTTAATTTTGCTAGTACCTTTCGTTACATTGGATATTTATAAATTTAATTGTTACACTGATGTTGATTGTTCCGATTTAAATATATTGTTGAATATTTACCAGTCAAATTGGAATAATATCCGTCAGTTTGTCCCAAAGTTTACTTTCCAAAAAAAAACCCAAAGTGACTGCACACCCGAGATAAATTCTTTCTTGTGGAAAAGGATGAAACCAGCCATTAGTTCTCCTTCTCTTGAATCAAAAAAAGATTAAAAAAAAATACTAGTATTTAACAAACCGGCAAAGCTTTAAGTTAACTTGACTTTGTTTACGACTTCTGAAACCGCAAAGAAGATCTTTGGTTCCAACTTCTTTGAGTCACTGAACCAGTCTCCCGATACTTGTCCCTTGTTTTGGCATCAACATTTTTTCATCATAGCCTGATTTTTTTGCAAATTCACGCAAAAGTTTTTTCTACAGCATGAATCGACTTAACTATGTACAAGTTCTCTAAACAATTTTTTGAAACCCGACCTCAATTACCTTTAAAACTCACAACATTTGCTACTCTTGGACATCTAGTGTCGATAATGATCTACAGTCATTGTTTTATCAAATATGTTTATAATTTAATTTCAGTTTTAACACTTTTTATTTCTTGTATACAGGTGTTCTCTTTTAACCTTAGTAATCTTTGATTATTACAGATATATTAACAAAACACTTTATTGCCATTAAGATTATGCTTTTGATTAAAATATGTAAGTAACAAATATTCCTCCTCGAGCTCCAATTGAAATAGTTATATTGAAAAGTAGAGTTTGAGTGAATTCTTGAATGGAAAATACAAAGAAAATTGCAAGAGAAACTATGTTTTGGCCAAGAATAAATTCAGACATAAATAACAAAATAAAATCATGTGAAACTTGTGCAAAATTAGCTCCAAATAAAAAAAAGAAATGTAATGATAAGTTTAGAATTTCAAATTGTAAGTATGGACATTTTTGAAATCAGAATAAAAAACCAAACAAGGCATTTTATCATTATTTGTTTATTAATATTGAAATCATATTTGGACCTAAAATAATAAACAAAAACGTTTATTCTTCATATTTATTGTCGACCTGTTTTTCTGACGCCTATATATAATATTAGCGCATAATAATCTCTCCAAAGAAATAACCTATAAATTATAACCCTTATCAGACGATATTTTAAAAATTCATTAAAAACCCTGCAGCCCCAGTACTTATATAATGTTTACGGAGATTTATGCGAGTCGGCGTTATTGGTTTTGAATGATTTACTATGTTATTATTACCCAAACAATTATTATTAACTGATAATATTATAGAGTGTCAAGATATTTTTCTCATTAACAACACTCTGATATTTTTCCAATTGAACATTAACATGTGTATGCAGGTCACAATATTTATATTTTTCTGTTAAATTACGGAAATTCCTTTTCAACAAACTGCAAAACTGTACTATCAATAATATGGCTATAAAATTTATCAAAAAAAAAAATGCGACTTATCCATTTCAAAAATCCAAAATTTTAATTTTTGAACATTAGTTCTTTTGAGAATTCTTAATTTCTGTTAGATACTTTTGAATTCTCAGAGAGCTCTGTTGGCTTTTTAAGAGTTTCTTATCATATTCTAACAGCTCATAATTAAGGTAGTTTTGAAAGCTTCTCCAACTCTATGGAGTACTAAAGTGTGAATTCTTGAATATTATTTTCAAGTTATTTAATATATAAAAAGCTCTTTTATTTTATTTTATGTAATACCTGAAAAGACTGGATAAGTTATTATGTCTTGAAAAGTCGTTGCTGATATTTTTTCGTTACATCCTTATCTATATTTTTTAAAATCCCAATTTATATAAAAATTTCTATTATATAAAATAAATTGATGTTGGTCTTTTAGCTTGCATCGAAAACATGTTTTACTAAAGGTGTCTATTTAGTTTATTAGCTTTTGGGAAAATTCAAAAAGATGGAAGGAGGTTTTATGTACTATAAATATGTAAGTAAATAGTTTACGTAATAATGATATTTTGTATATAAAATAATAACATATGTCGTCACTATTAAATTTTATATCAAATTGAAAATTAATGGTTAATACCAATATGGAAAATATAATTAGCTATTATTTTTAGGTATAAAATTAATACTTACTGTACTAAAATAAAATTCAGGATTCTTGATGAAATCAGGCATAAAAAAAGTTATTTTATATTATAAACATTAAAGATCATATAAATTTATATATATATATATATATATATATATTCTATAGAAGTAATACTCTCTCTTGTTTTTCAGTGAAAAGTGCGTGGAAAAGTATTCGAAATGAGTTGGCGAAACATGGAGTCTAAACATAGAGGGAGACGCATAAGAGTAGAGGATGAATCAGGTGAAGCAACGAGGCGAAATCGAGGAGTGAAAAAGGAGCCAAAAGAAAAACCAATTCTAAAATCAAAAAAGGAAATGGAAAACTAACACCTACAATTGAAGAAGAAGACAAGATGGGAGAAATTAACGTAAAACTTAGGAGTGAAGGGGTATCTAAGGCGATATGAAAAAAGACGACAACAAGCGAGAGCGCGACTGAGTAGAAAAAACCAGCAACAAGCAAAAAAGATAAAGGACCCATGAAAACTTTGAGTTAAAAACCAAAAATAAATTTGAGATATTGGATGAGTTTAAAGAAAAGGCAGATGAGCTAGTCGATATGCTGGAGAAGAAGAAAAAAGAGAAAAAAATAAAAACTCCACCAATATTAGTGGATAACACGCCCAAAACTCATAAGCACATCATAAGATAAGTGAGAGATGTTATAAAATCTGACAAATTTACAATCCAACTGAACAGGGAACATATAAAAATATTTACTGAAACCATAGAGTTAAGACAACCTTAACAAATCATTAAAAAAATACAAAATTAAATTATTATACATTTACCCACAAAATACACAAATTTAAAAGAACAGTTTTGAAAGCAATCCCAAATTAAGATTTAGAATACGTAAAACAACTGATTGAAAGTAAAGTTAAAATTAGAGATTCAAACATTATACCAATCGAGGGCAAAGATCCAAATTCACAAAGTTACAGTTAATATAGATGATGATATCAAAGAATTAAAGAATACAAAAATTAAGTGGGAACATTATATAAGGAAAAACAAAGTAACGTAATGTTTCAATTTCAATTCGGACTTTCACAACTAAATTTTAACATGGAACCTCATTATGTCAAGTGTGGAGAATATCATCCCACTAAGGAATGCAAAGATCACAAAGCAGTATGTGTCCAGTGTATATAAAGTATGTTGAAAGGACTGAAGAGTTAAAAAATAAGAATTACAGAAGAGGGAGAACAAAAATTAATGACCAAAGGAAGGTTATAAACAATGATGTTAGACAATCGATATTTTACAGTCAAGTCATGCAAGCTAACACCAATATGAAGCCACAAAATCAAAATTTGGAAGACAAAATTAAAGAAGTTCAGGAATTAACACGTGAAATAAATCAGATAGTTTAATTAAATAAGATGATAAAATTAATGAAAATAATGAAAGAAGAGTTAAAACGTGTTCAAAATTTTTTGTAGAAAGCAACAATATTTCTAAAATATGACGACGTATACAACCAAAATTAAAATATAAATTATAAAAGTAAAATAAAAAAGAAAAGTACAAATACTGATCCTTAGATTAAATAACTGACCAAATAATTAAGGCAAACCCGACTAAAGCCGAAAGAAAATAAAATACTCAAGAAATTAATAAATTTCAAAGTAATTAGAAATAAAATAATATCATGGATGCATATAATAAGACTAAAATTATAAATAAGTTAAATTGCTCGAGAAAATAAATTATAAAAAGGCAAAGCACATTATTATTATTATTATTATTATTATTATTATTATTATTATTGGAATTAATTCCTTGTTTTTATAAATTCTATTACAATCATGAAAATTATATTTTACCTAGGCAAAATTTCGTATTTTATTAAGATACAAGCATTTATATAAAATGTATGCATTGAAAATATTTATAAGGTTGGGTAGATATGTGAACATAAATTTTATGGCAAATAAAACTCAAAAGACGACTGACTATGCGGATGAAAATAAAAAAATATTAACTTAACCGATATGGGTCTGTTAAGGTTCAACTTTAGTGTCAGGATTTTAAGATATTTGAATATTGGTGTTCATCGTTGCTTTTTCAAACAAACCTATAAAAATAAGAATAAAATAATACACAAAATGTTCAAAATTGAAACAGTAAAATATTTCTATTTAAACTCCAATAATGTTTTCATAATATTTTTTATTGATTGTGCATTGGGATTAAGCTTGTACTCATATGAATACAAGATAGTATTCAGATATTTAGACAGTTTTTATTAAAGTTTTTAATTATACTGAAGAAGCGCTACATTAGCTCCATTCTCAGTTGTGCTTTTCCGTTCCTTTGTTCTATTAATCCGTGGAAAAAAAGCTTTAGATTTTTGTTGTTTACTATAGCAAACAATTTATTAATTACAATACGCAGTACAGATCCTTTTGTTATTGTTAATTGCTTGCTTGCAAATAATTTTCAGGCCGAAAAATATTTTTCAATTATTGTCTGATTCAAATAATCGCAATTTACAGACAAGAACTTAAATATATACAAAAAAACAATAACATGAAAAATGAAAAAAAAAGGTTTATTGGAAGTGGTAAAAATTTAAATAGGAATAAGAATAAATCTATAATTTGGTAGATCTCCAATATTAAGATTTCAATATTTGAAATAAAATAATATTAGTTAGAACCTTTTATAAACCACTAGGGAACGTATCTAATAAGATTGGAAGGGTTCTCTTATACTTGTGTAATCTCTTTTAATTCTGACATCAGGGCATCATTATAACGATAACTGAAAATGAAGTTACCTTTTAATCCTTATCCCTTGATTTAATGAATTTTTGATCTTGATTGTGTTCTTAAAAGTATTTACTCTTAGCGCCTATACAGCGTTACCAGCCATTTTGCCATGAGTAAAAACACTATTCAAAGATGGTTAAATCAACTTCTTTAGGAACTACTGCTATTCCGCTTGAATTTCCTGAATGTTGTTAAATCGAAATCTTTTTAGCTTACATTTCTTCCTCGGAAATACGAAAAAGTTTCACGGTGTTAGGTTAGGTGAGTATGGTGGATGGGGCAGAATAGGAATGTTGTCTTAGGCCAAAAACTTTCTTGTTAGGATCGCAGTATTTGTTGTGCTGGCAAGTTTCTTCCACGTCGTGGATAGTTTTCCTTCCATCACTAACAATAATTTGATGAATAGGTTTCTGGAATAACACAGGATGAAGACCTAATCAAAGTTCATCGTCTTCAACACTCTCGCGCACCTCCAAAAACGTTCAAACTACTCAAAAGTTCTTGATTTACTTGAGGTTGCATAACCGAAATATAATTTGGTGGCGAGTACGTTGCTGGATATTTTGGGAGCACTTCGTGTTTATTTCCTAAATGAAACCTTGTTCAAAGAGATCTCAGTTAGAAAATTTGTTGGTACTGCGATAGGTTGAAACATCTCAGAAATGGTACGTAGTACTACATTCCTGGAAATTTTGGATGGCATTTTATACAAGATTTGTTAATGTATACGTAAACACTTTGGATTATTTTTTTAGAGCAGACATATTTACACCCTAAGTAATTAGCACTATAGACTGGTTTACTCTTTTTGTTAAATTAACTGGGTTTAAGTAGTTATTTTACCGAAGCCGTCGTGCATAGTTGTTTCTTTCATTAAATGATTAGCGTTTTCAAGAACAATTCCGAATTCTTCTAAGTGTAGACTGATTTTATGAAGTATTAACTCAGATACTTACAGCTCTCCATTGAATTATTACAATCAGAAATATTGGTAACATTTATTAATATATTAATTGACATCATAAGTTCATTAAAGACTAATGTAAATCATGTGTTTTTGTTTATGAAGGCGTTAAAATTACTAATTAAAGATGTGTTAACCATGTATGTGTATAGGGAAATATTCGTTGAAATGTATGAAGGTTAATATCTGTTCTTTGAGTAGTAGTTTAGTAATTTTATATCTCGAGTCAAACTGTGTGGTAAATACCTAAGCTAGATCATTAAAATGTTCATTATGAAATTGAATTGTAATAAAATGAAGAGAGGTTTTAGTCTTAGCTAATTCAGACATAAAGCAATTTCAAAGATTAAGTTACAATGTAAAAATGAGCAGAAAATCGGTTACATTCTGTAATATGCCACTTTAAGGATCACACGTATTTTTAATTTTATGCGGAATTGCAAAATGAGAAGATATCTATTAGAAGCATTATACTTCAGTAGCTAAAATTAGCTTTCTTATATTTTTTATTCCAAATTCTGTTTTAATCTAGTCTAGTATTGTGCGTTGCGATTTATAGTAGAAAGCGCAAAGATCTGGCAACCGCTTGAAACGTTCGCCAATATGCTGATCAGAATCGGCTTAGGTTGTAGTTGTCATTTGGTGCTCAAAAAATGGGTTACTTGGAAGATTTTAGGGTAGTTTTAAACATTGGTATTTTTATAGATCTCGAGGTTTAGATTTCGAGAATTTGATTTTTTGTATTTGTTTTAGTCGAGGTTTTAGTAGTAGTTTTAATAAAAATTAATAGAATTTTTACTAAAAAGTGAGTTTTAGGTAAAATTTTTTTTAAAGAAAAAAATATTTCCTATTAAATTTTTACTAACTATTTAATGACCAAACTCTGACCTACACAGTAATATTTAATTGAAACTATAAAAAAATAAATAAGATTTCCATTGGTATGAAAGTATACATTTCAAAAAGATTAATATTATAGACATGTTTAGCTAACAAAAATATTCAAACTAATTAAGTATTATTAATAAAAAAATAATAACTCGATTTATTTGGTAGAAATACCTATACCTAAATGTCTACATTTCTAAATCACTTTCACAGTCACTAGGTTCCGAAATATCACTTTCGTCTGTATCGTCCAAATTTATTATAATTTTTTCAATGGTATTATTAAATGTCATATATTTGTCTTCAATTTTTTTAACATGTTGGATTGCGTTTTTCCAATTGTCAACAGTTATATCGTTAAATGCATTTCTTATTACATTGATGACACAAGAAGTGGACTTAGGAGAAGAGTTATTTGATCGAGAAATATTTTTTAACTGTGCCCATAACAATTCTATAGGATTGAGTATGCAGTGGTAGGGTGGTAAACGTAAAATTTTAAATCCTTGATTTATTGCGATGTTGTCAACAACAAATTCTGGTTTAAAATCAACTAACTGTAAAAGTTCCAACAACTGTTTTTTCGTGTAATCTTGTTCAAAAAATATATCATTCTCCATCAGAAAGTCTTGAATGACGGATTTAGTAGAATTGCTATTTGGTTTTTTTCGAACCAACCGGGAATGATACGGGGCGTTGTCTAAAACTATTACACTGTTAGTTTTCAGTTTTGGTAATAATGTAGTCTCCCACCACTTTTCAAATAGAGTACTTTCTATGTCCTGGTGATAGTCTAAACTACTATCCCGTACATCCTTTGCAGACAACAAGAGAGCTCCTTCTACCCAACCTGATTTTCCACCACAATGCAAAATACATATTCTTTTTCCTCGAGATGGAGGAGTGTCTACATTACATTTTGAGCTTCCATCAGTCCAACATTTTTTTTGGATATCGTGAGTGTCGAACCAGGTTTCATCTAAAAAATAAATGTCCCTGCCTTCTCGCCGATACTGAGTAATAGAATTAAGATACTCTATTCTCCATTTTACTAAACGGCTGGATTCCATGATGGTTTGTCTTTTGTCAATGGTTTTAAATTTAAAACCGTTGGATTTTAAAAATCTCCATAATGTCGTTTTATGACAGTCTTCTATTATCATTTTTTGTTTTAGACGTAAAAATAATGTGTTTAAAGTAGGAAAACTATTTACAGAGAACATATTATAAATCGTTTCTCTAATCGGTTCTAAAAGAACCTGTGGAATAGAATGAGATGACCCAGAATCCTTTCGCCTTTTTCTAGGTTGAACCCCTTCATGAATAATTTTGTATACAGTTGACTGTGGCACTTTTGTTAAAAAAACAGTTTCTTTTAGGGCTTCGGAGGAAGACAATTCATTTTTTAGCCCTGTAAATAAGACTTGTGTCAAAATCAAATATATTTTTATATTACATACGTAATATGTTTTACAGGTAAGTATAATTACAATTACTCACCAGAATAAACGTTTAGAACTATTTCCTTGGCATCACTAGAAAGATGACTACGCTTTCGCTTTTCGAATTCCTGTTTGTCCAAATTTATTTCGGAAGAACACTGATCACAATTCACTAACTCATTCATTTTCTATAATTATTTAAAATAGTACCGAACCACATAAACTTCAAAACTAAACTAAAGCGACCATGGTAAATTCGATCCTAAGACTACCTGTTCCCTTAATCCGGTAGATAAATTTCACTTTAAATTTGAATGC
This sequence comes from Hermaeophaga mercurialis, assembly GCA_951812935.1. NCBI lineage: Eukaryota > Metazoa > Arthropoda > Insecta > Coleoptera > Chrysomelidae > Hermaeophaga > Hermaeophaga mercurialis. The sequence continues at coordinate 41,696,465 of OX638359.1, read as the reverse complement.
CTTAATCGTAATTGAATGCCTTAATCCATTTATTACAGTGTTATTAAGACAATTTGTGTTTCTAAATGACAGAAGAGAAAGCGACTTGACTCGGGGTTTTTCTGAAAACTTATCGCTGTCTAAGTTAATGACTATTCAAGTTCAAGAAAAACATCGAGTAAATAATCTCCTGATCATGAATTTGTAATACAGTTGTTCGTCAAGTCTTTAGTATTAAGAGAGGTAGATCAAATCCTGAATTTAACGTCATCAATTATTTTTCCCCTATACCTAATAGTCATTAACTTACGGATCGACACCAACAAAATCTGATAAACATTTTTACCTAATATTAATTACTATTTGTTCCCTGAACAACTATAAAACGGGATTTGACATTAATAAATTTTCGTAACCCATCTGGGCGCACCCTCCCTGTTAGGGCAACGTACAAGCTTGCTTCATCTGTAAATCGAAACGATTTTCTACTATAAATCGCAATAGGCAATAGTCACCTCTTGTTTATATCCTAATTGAAACTTGGTGCAAATAGATGCCAATTAGAAAATTCGTTCAAAAAATCTCAGAAATGTATCATAGACGGTAGATAAAATCCCACTGGGAATTACATAAAAGTGTGTTTTAAAAATTTTAAATTTTTATGCCTGTAACTAGTGAAAGGCTTCTGCAGAAGACAACTTAATATCTATGTGCTAGTTGTATTTTAATAGCGAAACTTTTCATATTCCCCATTTTGCATTTATTTACTCTATTAAACGTACTTCGGAAGCACACCTACTCCCAGATTCTGTATGTCTGCGAATAATTTACTTGTGCAAATGAGAAAATGGCAGAGCAAGGTTACTAATAGCCTTTCAAACTTTTAACTATCTTATTTATATTCTTAATTAGAAAAACAAATACATGTGTTCAAAATAATGATGATTAAAAAGACAGTCGTCTTTAGTTTGTCATCACATTTATGAAATTTTACACGAGTTAAATTTTTATAAAAATCCCAGAATGTGTTAGAAAAAGATAAAAAGTTGAATAATTTTCACAGTATGTAAAAATTCCGTTCTTATATATATGGTGTCTCGAATTTAAAGTGCCAAGGGAGATTTATTTCAAAAAAATTGTTTTGCTCAAAAAAAACTAAATAAAGAGTAAATTTTTTAATTACCGTAATTAAATCAAAATTATTTAAATAATTTTTAATACCAAATTTATTATAAATAAATTTTTTACTTTGGTCTGTAAAATAGGTAAAAATTAAAAAAAATCATTGTTTTTGTTATAACTTAATATCGAGAACTTTTTTTAAATTGGCATATATAGAGTGTCCGCGAAAATAATGCATACATTTAAATTCTCTTTACTCGAAAATTTATATGAATCATAATATTGTGTTATTTTCAGATGAATCGGACCGTTTAATCGATTTATCGTTTGCTAATTTCAACTATTCAAATCAAGAATATCACGACATGCTAATTAGTCTAATCCGCGATGTTTTGTATCACTGTCCCAGAGATTGTTGGAATTGTGTATTACCTAAAAAAAGTAGCAGTAGAAATCGTTCGGATCCTGTAATAATTGCTGAGAACACATTTTTCACTCTCTAGATCCCCTATAAAAACTTATTTTTAGAATATTTAAAAAACTGTTGTTTATTAGCATTGAACTTGAACCAGTTATTCACGTGTCGCGGTGTTGCCGGTTGTAGTTGCTTTTCGGTAAATATATATATATATATATATATATATGTAAAATACTAATATTAATTTGTTTGAAAACGACTTACTTTTGAAAAAAAAATTATAAAATATTTTTATTCTGTACACGTTTTTCATCCATAAATATGCGCATTATTTCGCGGATACCCTTTAGATTTCCTTTATTTTCAAAACCTGGAATGATAATTTTAACATATTTTACTGCAGCGTTCAAATAATAACTTTAAATATTCAAAACTGAGCAGGTTAAATTGTTGTACCGAAAGTACGCACATTTTTTTAAATTGGTTTGGAACATATTGCTATATCATGTGCCCCGTAATATTTTTTCAACATTTTAGTACTTTCAAATGTTAATCCATCAAAGAATGGTAAAAATTACGCCATGAATACCTGAATAAAACGCGAAACTCCATAAAATCCAATAGGATCCCTAAAATAGAGAGATTAGGTAGGTCTCGTCAACATTTTATTAGCAGTATATATTTGCCCTAAACCCTGTAGTTTCACTGAAGAAATATAGGTAGAGAATTGGATTTTAAAAAATCGATATCGTGGTTTAAACCGTATATTTGCAATAGACTGTTCAAGTGCTACTTTTACTATTTTCAAATAAAAAGTAAAAAAAAATGTTTTTTCTTTAGAAAAAAACGACAGAACTTTCCCTTACTTCCTAATTTCGGTGTGATTTTAATTTTATATAAAGCAGTAATTGGGCCCCCACTTAAGAATATTTTAAAAATTTTGGGGGAAGAGTTGAAGATAAAAGGGCAAGAAAACTCTTAAAAACACTCTAATCCTATGGTCGTGATTTCTCATTTTGTAATTGTGTTGATTTTTGTATGATCAAATTTTATTTAATCAACCGTTAAACAATTCATGCGGATTTATATGGATTTTCTTCCTGACTGGCAAAACCACTGATTGCGACCGTGAGGAGGAAGTTGTACTGGGTTGGGCTTTGACATATATTTTTAATTAAATATATCATAAATATACTGAGTATTTTCACATTTAAGATAAATTTACATATTTCTAATGGACGCCTGAAATAACGTTTCTTCATATTTAATTAAAACATATATAACGTTTCTCTTATAAACCATTAACAAAGAAACATATAGCGAAATAATTTATAACAGAGCATTTTTTGATCTAAAATTTCTAATAATCAGTGTCAAATGCTAATTTTGTAGAAGTATTAAAATAGAAACAAAATCATCAATATCATTGTCAAGTGTAAAAGTAATCAAAAAAAGAGTGAATATAACATAACTCAAGTTATTTCTTCTACAACCATTTTCACATGTTGTGATAGGTATGGTAGGTATTGAACTTTCAAAATGCCATTTCACAGGGTATGTTACGGCTTTATCTCTATCTCTAAAAATATAATTAATATGTGTAACTTTATTAGCTTTTTAAATAATCAATAAACCTTTAGCGATTTGAGATCCTGTAACAAGGAAAATTGGAAACTCCTCTTTTTTCTTCAAAAGACAATTAATTTTTTTAAAACACTATTACTGCAGTTATTAAATATTTCCTGGAACTTTTCGATAACACCTCGTATACTGAATTAAAAATTGTCGCGACTAAACTTGTACAGCTAACAGGTCGTTGGTTATTAATTATATGACATTTCACAAATTTTGGAGCCCTTATTTACGTTAGGCGACCAAATTCTAATTTCCTTGAACAAATATTTAAAGGACTTTCAATTATAAGTAGTACTCACGGCCGAGATGTTGGAAATATTAGCAAAATTATAAACCTTTATCATTTTCTTTTCAACGTACATAATGTATAATTTTTTTTTAGATAGTTTCAAATTTTAGGATATTTAATAAATAAATACCGCTATTTTAAATATTAGGACATTTTTGCAAACCTCTGTTTATGTTTCCATTTCTTTCGGTATTTTGAAACAATCCTGTATCATTTAATTTAATTTAATATTTCTCTAAGTTCACGCGTCAATTTTGAGCTTCCGTATACTACTTAAAAATAATATTGTAATGCTTGTTTTCTAAGGCTAAACTTCTAGTAAATATTTGTCACACTAATGTCCTAAGCTTCGCATTTCTTTTTTTAATTAATATTAATCGTATAACAATATCGTATAAAATATGCCAGAGTGACCATTTTCCACCCGCACAAATTTTATCTAAAAATTATACTTTAAAATAATAAATTAAAAGTGTAGGAAGAGTAAGCATATCAAAAGTTAAACAAAAATTAATTAGTAGGGGTTCCTAAATTATCTCAAATTAATTTTCATGGAAAGTTTTATTTTTTCAACGCCTACATATGAAAGGGGACGAAATTCTACATTCTATTTTCCAAAAGTGGAAACCCTTGTTAATCAAATAATGGAATTTCTTGTGACAACGGCTCTCTCTAAATATCTTTCCTATTATTGTAATTATGTCCCGAATATGGGGCAAATATTGCCTCGGGACTATAAGAAACTCTATTTATTACTGAAATTCTTTCGAAGAAACGATTAACATAGCTATAAAAAATTATTTTATTGGAATTTAAGGGAGGAAAACTTGTATTTGTAAGTCAAAAAATTATTTATATCGTTGTTTTCTTCTTTAATTTTAAGAAACAAAAGGAATAATACTGGAGTGTAAGTATAATGTGTTGGATAACAAGCCTTAAACCAATGGCTTTTCTTATTATACTAAAAATATCTACTCAAGTATTTTCAGATATTTCAAGACATTAGATATAATTTCTTTCATGAATACTTCTTAAACAAATAACTAGTATACTTGTAACTTAATAACTTTTTAGCAGTTTAAGTAAGTATCTTAGTGACTATATTTAGCCACTATGAAAATAAATGAAATGTTTCAGATATACCCGATTTTACTAGTCTTGTTTTCTTAATTCGAATAAATTTTTATCATAAAATTCCTTTCTATTTCTAATTACGCTGAATGAATGATACAAACCACAGAAATAGAGGAAACTAAAAACAACAATAACAATGACAGCAAAAGAAGTATTACGAAACAAAACAAACAATAAGAGTAAAGAGTGGTATAACCAGGAATGTGATAACATAAGTATACAGTAAAACACGGAAAGAATGGGTAGATACAAAATCTGAACAGGGCAGAAATGAAAATGGTATAATAAGTGAATGTTTTATATAAACGGTAGAAGCTAGAAGATGTGGATGGAAACAGATGAACTAATAAAATACGATAATTTTATAAATAGATAAAATAATAGAAAACATCAATGTAACATAGGAGGAATAAAAAACAAAATAGGTATATTAGATCATGATCCTACAGAGATTCGAAAAAGAAATACTACGGAAATATACGAAAAAATAACATAAGATACCCCAAATTATAAAAAAGTACCATAACAAAAATGTGTAACTGCAAAAAAGTTGGTGAAGATGGAATATTGAATGAACTTGTTAAATATAGAGGGGATATGTCACATGAAGAGATATGTAACATTCTACAGCAAATTTGAACTAAAAACAAGATCCTGCTGAATAAAATGTAGAAATTAGTATAATTATATAATGCGTCCACGAACGGGATTCACAAACAGAGAAACATTTTTATTTTTTATTTTATCTAAAAATGTCCACGAAAGTCCACGAAATGAAAAAAAATAATGTTTTACCCTACTTGCTTCAATTTATGATAAATTTTCTATAAATTTAACACCGTTCGAAACTTTAATAACAGTCTATCCTGATGTAGTTGATTACAATACTTTGAAATTAAAGAATTTTCAATGGATGCAAATTGACGATTTAGAGATGCAATTGGTTGATTTTCAGAATAGCATTTGGACTCAAGGATTTGTCGAGTTAAGATCAGTAGTTGAAAATATGGAACGAAATCGTTTAAAGAATGAAAATCAGTAGAACTACGAAGAAGAAATTTTGAAGGTTTGGAACAGATTACCTGACACTTATACCAACTTGAAAGATTTAGCAATTGCTTTGCTAAAAATGTTTTCATTCACATATTTTTGTGAGATATTGTTCTCAGCATTAAATAATATTAAGACAAACAAATGGAATTATTTATTTTTGTTTTCTAATTATATATATATATATATATATATATATATATTACTTGATTTTGTATGTTAAGTGTCAATGAAATATGTAAAACAAGTCTCTAAATGTAAATCATTGGTTTTATAATTTTGGTTTTTGTATTTTAAATGGCATTAAACAAATAATTAACATACAAAAATTATAAATATTTCTATTTTTTAGTCTTTACTTTTGTGATGTGTGACACGCCACAAAAATTATGTTCCGATTTTTCAAAATTTGGAAACGCCGAACACAAAAGGTTCGCCAAGCATTAATATTTCAAATTGTCAACTGTATTTAGACCCCAAATGAAACCCCAAATGAATTAGAATTTTTGAATTTATTTTACTATCCCCTTTCGAGCTAAACATTTTCAACAAACTTGATCAAAGAACATCTGGAAAACCCTCATTTTTTCTCCAGATATTATTATACTGATAATAAAACGCTGTACAGGATTTTCGGAAGATCCGTTACGTTATTTTCAATTTATTTTAACCATCTATTAAATGTAATTAGATATTAAACGACTTATTTACTTACTTACTGAATCGCTATTAAACATTAATTATCTGTCTCAATAATAAAATACACAATTAAATTAGAAACAAACTAAGCTCTTGATCCTATAATTTTACTTTCACAATAACAATATCGCTGTTGAACCAGCAAGATATATTTGAAACCAAATTGAAATGATTTACCTGAAAACCTGATAATATAATTTTATAATATTTTGTATCCCTGAACAAACAATGCAGAGTAATATTATGACTCTTCAGCCAAAGTGTTTAATGTCTTCGATGACGACTCCACGAAAATGAAAAATTCATGGCTTTTTTTAACAAATTCAAAGCCCCCAAGAACTAAGAAACTGAACTGACTCGGATCATTTTAAAACTATTAAAGCTCACTTCTTGGTCCTAATAAGTGAAGTGTTTATGTTATGCCGAAGTTGGGGAATGCCAACATATTCAAGGGAATATTGACACATGTCAAACAAGTCGGTCAAAGACAGAATATTTTGCATTGGGACCTTAGAAGGTAGATGTCAACAAACAAAGAGGCGTTCCCGTGAGTGTCGGACATGTCTGAGCTGCATTATCTCGTCGTCCAGCGTGACACGAAGTGTATTGTATTGTTGATTTTCGTCAGTTTCACGTAGAATCACGCAGTGTCCTTGTAAGATTTGCTAATTCGTCCCTTTAATCCGATAGAGAGAAGCAGCTTTAGCTAATTCGAAAAGTGCAGGACAAGGCTATACGAGCTGCAATCGTAAAAAGAAGTGATCAATTTCAACTAAGTACAGCTGTAAAAGCAAAGGAGTTTTGTGCAATGCAAAGTGTACTAGTTTTAGTTGTTGCAATAAATAAAATTGTTAATCGTTAAATCATACAAATCTCCACAACATCAACAACAAAACATCTTCATTGGTTAAACCAAAGGGCTACCGACCAAGGTCTTTCTGCCCATTATTTGCAATAAATTTTTTTTGACAATTTATAGTGTAGAATAGTTGTTCTAAATAATTGTTAAGCTAGCTATTTAAATTAAGGTCTATTCTTCAATGGTTTGTATATTTTCCCAGATTCTATTTTTCTTCTCTTTAAATCCTCTTACACCCTATGTATGAGATTTACGTTGATTTTATCGATATTTTTTTATCTGGATTTAATTGGGACGATTTTAGTCTTCTCCTAGAGCAACTGGTTAGATGGATTATGTAAGGAATTATACGGTTGACGAATTTTTGTAATTGTTTGAAGATTTTTTTTCCTGATACTTACAAGTTGTTTAAAGTGGAATTTTTGCATTAAGGAAGAAGGGACGTGCTTATTCTAGCAATGGTCGGTAAATCTTTTGGTAAATATTTTTAGCAGTTTTCAGATTTATACCTTCCTTTTTATAGGTTAGAGATCTGAAAAGTTTAGCTCTAGTTGTAGCTTTTTTTTTATTTGAGTGGTGTGAAATTAGAAGGTTAATTTATTGTCCAGTTCCACTCCTAAATATTTACAATGCGTTAAGGGTGCAATGTGGTGATTTTGAATTATGATTTTAGAGAAATTATTCATACCAATCTCATTTTTTTTCACATTTCAGGTTTTATTAGAATTACCCATAGTCCGTTTCAAAAAAATAAAAAGCACAAATATCTGGTAGTTATGTTGAACAGGCTGGGCTTAAGTTAAATGTTGTTTGTTCAAATGACCCTTTTATCTAAATTTTATTGAAAAAAATATTAATGCTGACAAGTTATGTTAGTCATATTTAAATTTTAATTTAATTTAATAACTAAACTTTGATCTATATAGTAAATCGTAATTTATGTTATAAAAAAATCAATAAAATTGCCACCAGTATTCAAGTATAAATTTCAAAAAGGTTAATAGTTGTGTTTATAATGCTTTCGAGCCTTTAGAAAAGTTCTGCAAGAGAGCAAAATTTTTTTCCGAGATTTAGGGTTTTTATATTGTACATTACACAAAAAACACTTAATAATATCTCTTTGAATGAATGACAAAAATACCTCTTTGCACACTTATGGCCAGCCTACAATACCTTGTTTGGGAAAGATAAAAATCCAACTTTTTATCAATAAATGCCATTTTTTATTCTTTATTCTGAAAAGGAAAACACGAAAATGCGGTTGTTAGTAATGGAAAAAATATTAGTGTAGAATAGATAATTTTAGAGCGTAGGACTGAGAAAATATTTAGTTTCTAGGACACTATGGTCATCAAATTATATAAATATTTACTAAAAACCCTTAAAAAATTAGCTGAAGTAAATTCTAATAAAAAATAACCGTCTATTAAAAATGATGAAAATATTCTCACCAAGAAAAAATTAAAAATATTAGTTTTGACAGCTGGATAAACGCATCAAATTATAATAATTGTATATATTCTATACCTTGCCAGTTTTTTTGCCAAGAAAAGATGTATTTTAGATATATTTTTTTATTTAATGTAAAAGTTTGTTTTTATTTAGAGGTCACCCTGGAATTTCGGCTTCAAAAATTTTGTTTAACAATCATAGTATGATGTGATCCATTTATCAGAAGATCCCTATAATTAATTAAAAATTTAGCCCTATCACCGCCACTGAAAGGCTAAAGCAAATATTACTGTTCAAAATTCAATTGAATTTGAAAAAAAATCCCTCTGTTATCATTTGACAACCTTATAAAATGCCATTTAGTTCCACTTAAACTAAATAAAATAAACTCCATTGACCAAAGCTCAAAGTAACCCCTTAAAATATACAAAAATATCATCTCAATCGTTAACGAAGATATTATTCATAAGACGTTAAAATAATGTTAAAATAGCAACAATTAAACTTATTAACGTCATCAACTATAACCAAGAAGAGTGAAGTAAAAATTTCTAGAGAAACATCAAACTCTATTAATATTTATCAGTTACCTACGCCATTTTGTACAGAGGAGTGTTATATAGCGTTACTTGATAAACTTTGAATTTATGTATGAAATATTTTCAACTTTATCTAAATTCATAAGAAAACTAGGATCCGAAGAAGTTCAGTTTCTATCAGTTTATTTTGGAAACTCCAATTTCGTCTAATTATAGATATATCATAGTTGTCTTTATAATACAAATTTTATATATTTTATAACTATAGGACGTTAATTGCTGATCGGTAACGAGATATAGAAAAATACGTCTACAAAAACATAAATAATATGTACGTAAATTAGAGAAAGGTATGTCAAAGTTTGCTTCCATTTATGGTAACTGTTACACTGCTGCAGTAGTAATAAACACGTAACAATGACCCAAAAAACTAACATTAATACCAGTTTTAAAAAATCTCACAAATAAGTAAACGTTACCTATTATTTAGTATTTAAAGTCAGTAAAATTACAAGTTAATATTTTAGTTTTGCTTACGTATTTGTTACTTAGGCGATGACTTTGTAGTAGATGGAACTTTAAAGTACATTGACAAAGTATAATTATTGTAGTTTATAGACTTTGAAGTAAGTGTTTAGGTAAATTTAACGTACTCGTGACCACTATTTTTGACTCAAAGTTTACTGACTTTACAGTTACAATTTATGTAAGTTAGTAGTTCATATACCTTAAAAAATAAATAAAAATTAACACTACTTGAAAAAATTAGTTTAAATTCAATTATTTATTTTTTATTCCCTAGTTAGGGAATTGTAACGTAACAAATACCATTTAGTACGTCGCCACAACGAAAACAATAACGTTGATCGTAACTTTGAAGGTATTCGTTACATAAAAATTACTTAAAATGCTGCTTGGGAGTACATCACAGGTATGACAAGAGAAAATTAAATTGTAAGTAATAAAGGTACTTATTCGTACCTTGGGATATATAGGGTTCTAAAATGAGAACATAAAAATATTTTTTTAATTTTATTAAACTACTAATTATAAGAACCGTTAAAACGCATTTGCTGGTGTTATTAACAAATCTACATACACTATCCTTGTGGAATATTTTATTGGCCAGCTCGTTACCCAAATATCACCCCATTAGATTTTTACTTTTGGGGCCATCTTAAAAGTTTAGTTTACAGTATATCTGAAAATACTAGAAACTAATTAATTGATAGGATACGTTTATTTGAGAAAATATACGGAATAAACCTGGAATGTTATTCCAACTGAAAAGATATAATCGTAGAGTAATAAAGGAGAAGCCATATTGAACATTTGTTGTAATTTTATTTTACTATTTTGCTTTTTCTATTATCGTTAACTCTTTCGACACTTATTACTTTAGTCTGTAGTAATGGAATGGAAGTATTTGTTAGAAAACTAGAATATGTGAAATTTGATCCTTTCATCGGATTATTTTTTTAAGGTTGTTATTGTTGTATTCCTAGTTTTACTTTTATTGAATTTATATCTTTTCGTTTTCATTAAATAAATAATAAACCAATAACTATAGATTATTACAATAAAAAATATAAAAATTGTATTATTCTTAAGACAGAATATTCAGATTCAAACGTTTACTTTAATATTTATTTAATATTTGGAAGTGAAAAAAATCCTAGATGAAAAAATGTCTCAATATCTTAGTTCGTACCTAAGTTCACGGGTAAAGCAGATTTTATTTATATTTTATGAAGTACTGTTATTATTTTTAGCCCTCTACCATCTCGCTACCAAGTTATGGGTACGAACTCCAAGGAAGCCTGTATTTCCATTTACATCGTTCTTAAATTATTTTTTTATGTCAATCACAATACCAATTTATTCAATGCATAAAACTAAATGCTTATTGAAGATTTTATCAATTTATTTTCTACATCGTCTGACGACTGAATTATACGCGTTTTTTATTGTGGTTTGCTCAATATATTTTGTTTTTATTACCGAATTTTCCGGACTATTTCCTCGACGTAACATCAATCAATCTGGTTTGATGTGAGTCATCGTATGTGGTCTAAATGTGCATTGAAAGCATTTCTATAACCTTAGGGAAGTACATAGGCTGTGATGAAATTCTGCTTGTAAGAATCTTATATCGAATTCGTTTTTGTCTTCCAACGAAACTTTCATAATTATTGTTTTTTTATAATATTTTATTCCAAAATTGTTCTTTTATGGAATAAAAGGAATATATTAGGGACAAATTACACTCATTAATTGTTTTGCATTTTTGGGAAAAGTAAAGCTTTTTAAATAATTTATTTCATCTCGTATCAATTTTTGACAGAGTGGAAAATATCTGAAAATTACTGTTGAGGTTGATGTATTTCTAAATAAAACTCTAATGAGTTAATAAACTTTATCACTATCATTGTAGCATTTCTAGTTTTCAAATAAAAAAAAAATAAGAGATCGATACCAATAAAATACAAAATAATTATACTTTTCATGATCTTGCGATATTTCACTCAGTCACTCAGTCAAATACTTATAAATGCCTGTGCGGTTGAACTTCACTACCTCAGATATCAAGTGATTATACGTGGTATAAATAATATTTAAATGCCCATGTCTTATAAAGCTCTTAACTTTAACAATGACTTATATTGGATGAATCTTGTAAATAGAGTTAAAATTTATGTTTTACAATTTAGAACAGAAATACTATAACTAACAATGAATTATTATACGAAGCTATTTTTTTATTTCCTAATTCGTTAATACAATTTTTTTTCCGTTGAAATGAACATCCGAACATTCAGAACTCGTGGATTTGACATGATTTCTAAAATTTAAAATTGGTTTGTGTATCAAACTCTGGGTTTTTGCGAACAAAAAACAAATGAAAGCAACAAACAAGAAAAAACTTTCCCTTCAATCGGCATCTACATCAGAACAACATGACCTGTTGAATCATTTCAGCCTGTTTGATTGTAATCACAAAAACGATTTCGCAGTTCCCTTGTTCGACGCAATTTACCAGTACACTAGCACTGCGTAATTAGTTAGTTAAACTTGAGAAGCATTATTAATTCCTATTTGGTTTAATTAACGAAAGTGTCTCATTTATTATCGCTCATTGCAAAACGATCATTTAATTGCAGGCAATGATACGTTGAATCCATTGAAAGGAAAGGTTTTTCTCTTAGGAATATCAGAAAGAGATACATAGACGGGAAGTACGCATTCAAATTGAGAAAGACTTAATAATGGTTGTATAATCGTTCACTCAAATAGTCACAGATGTAAAATTACATTATGGAACAATTTCAAGCTCGAATACTGCGAATATTGAACATTTTTTTCCAATGGGGTTGCAAACATTCCCTTTTTACATTTTATTCCAGAGGATTAAGCTGTTTATTAATTATTGCTTGACTTTGGCCTCTTATGTCTAAATGATTGATAGTTTTGGTGACGAATGTACACCGATAAAAAATGTTAGCATCTCTAAATTATGTTTTGAAGCCTGTTTTATTAGTCTTATTTTTCTACTTTTGATGCATTTGTTATTTACATATTAAAACAAATAAGAAACTAATAATAAAAATCATAAAAACATTGAATTACCTCCAGGTGCAAAGTAAAAAACCATGCGCAATTAAATAATTTGAATGTGAGCGTACAAATTCTGCCGAATGCTTCTACTTTTTTTTTCTCTTTTAGACAAATAACACAGTGATTACTTATTCATTGGTAGTTAACACAAAGAAAATTGCACGGATCCCTTTTTCTTTCGTTTTATACGTTTCTATTTCCTCCGGAATAAAAAAAAATCGTCTGTAGTAGCTGCGCCGTAAGTTTTACAAAATGAAATACTTTAATCTCAACACCGGATTTATACTGCGTACAATTATAAATAAACAAATGATTAAGTGAGGGGAATTTTTTACTAGTTGTTGGTTACAGTCTTCAAAGTATCAAAGCCAGACTTTTACTTATTTTCAGGACCGTAATTATAAAGGTAGCGTTATTTATAAGGACACACAGAACGACGACACACTCTAATTAGGAGAATTTAAGCAAGAGTGAGATAAATGCATGAAAATTGTATGTAACTGGAACACAGTCTAACATTATAAAAATTTTTAAAAAGTATGTCAGGGCAACTGACAAAGATATCATACTTGCAATGGTAACTGGTCTCTCTTTGACTTATAAATGAAATTGGCTTATTTGCATAAATTTCGAGTCATTGAAGAACTTGTTTTGTAAAATAAAGAAATTTTCAAACAAATTTCAAAAAACAAATCGAAAATGGTAACATCTCTTCTCACAGTCACAATATTTGAGCTAAAAATGTCACCGCCACTTTTGTTTTTTTTTGTACTAATCTAATTCATTTCGTACTTAATTATTTTTATCCTCAAAATGCATTGTGAGATATGGAAATTATCTAACAAAAAAAAAGCACCTTAAAACTCCCCTTAAACCCGATCAGTTAAAGTTTTAAATTCACAGTTGAAACTTATGTCATCGGATTATATGCACATTTTAGAGGAGGAGCTTACGGGCTATGCATCTCTCGAAAACTAAAGAAAGCTCTTAACTAAATAACTAAAAAATAATAATTTTGAAAAACTACTACATTTTAAATAGTGTATTGATAGAAAAACATGAAAAGCTTAGGATTGGGAAAAATGTTTTCTTAATATTAGAAGAATTATGTTCAATTTCTTAGTTCGTCGATTCTAAACTAAACAAAACTATTAAAAAATGGGAAAACCGCGATGCGGAATCTTAAAAACTTCCATTTAACTAAAATTTTATAAAGTTAAAGAAATCGATTACATTCTCTTTTTTCTATAAAGGTCTGATATTCCCTAAGGCCTTAATCAACTTATAAAATTATCGGCTTAAAGTATAAGCATTCGCACAAGCTTAATCAAAAATACGAAATTTAATTAGTGCGTTATTGTTTTGAATTTTCATTTCAAAGTAAAACCTTTCTTCTATATTTTATATGAAAAAGATACTAGGTATAATAAAATTATTCCCTAACCGTCAAAACGAAATAGAATTATTGACATTACATTATACTGGATTTTATGAGATAATGGTTCCATTGTTATGAAGTGTTGCAGTGGATGAAGTTTTTAAAAAACAATTCTAATGTGTTAAAAATTTGGACTCTAGCCTCTTATAATTTGTGGAATATATAGAAAAAAATCCATGTATAAATAATAAATATTACACACTTTCATATGTTTTTTTGTGGAATGACATGTATTACTCTAGGAAGTGGCATAAGTTTAACACGAGAATTTAAATTTTGGTAACTTAAAATACATTCATATTTTGCAATATATATTAAAGCAAACGGTTTGTATATCTTATGTAGATATCACTTTACGCACTAGTTATGTAATGCATATATTGCGTATATATATATTATAGAGTAAATGACAACCTCTTTTACTAATAACATTGCTGAAAAATTATTTTTGTTCCTATTAAACAAAAATCGAATTTTGTGTTTAAAAGCTTTTACAAATAAATCCTTTTGTTCGAAGCTAGATGAACATAACTTGTTACGTTCAATATTTCAATATTTGTAAAATTATATACTGTTATAGGAGCATAACATTTTTGCTAAACAATTTTGGTGTGCGAAGATAATTATATTAATAATATATGAGTATTGAAAATGTAGCAAAATTAAATCAAATTAAAACTAATATCATCTAATTAAAAAGCATTTAAAACAAGTATTTTCCTAGTCCAAGAAGGAGATCACCACTTAACCGTATTGTTCAACATTGTATTTGAAAGTGTAATCTGATGAAGTAAAATAAAAACAGAAAAAACAAATAAACAACAAAAAAAGTCTAGATAAGAAAGTATAATACTAGATAGAGATTACCCACAAATTATTATTATGGGAGTGAATGTTCTATTTAATATAACACAGTTTACCAAAGTAAAAAATTTCTATATCTTTGGGCCTTCACAAGTGAAAAAGGACATGAGGAACAGGAAATAAATGTTAAAATGTCAAAAAAAACAGAAAATTTGAAATGATAAAATCACTAATAAAATCGATGCTTACTTTGAGAAAAATGAAAATCAGAGTGAGTCTGAATCTAAAAGTCTTGCATCAGATAGAAAGCAGTTACGTTACTAATTCCACAAAAATCACGAATAAAATACGAACGTAAAAATCGAATATCTATAAAATTTCTGGGAGACGTACAATAATCACAATAGTAATTTGGAAATTATTGGCTCTTCAACAGAACAGTATCTAAAGTTAATTTGTTTAAATGTAAAAATGTTATCAATATTCATAAATGATTGTTTTCAAATTTTATTAATAAATAATTAAATTTTGGTTCTGACTCCATCAACGAAACACCTTTGAATAATAGTGTTAAATTTTTTTCAAAATATTAAAATAACTGGCAACTGGTTGTAGTAGATCACCTCATCAGAATAAGAAATAACGAAGTTGGGAAATGGTTTCGTCTTTATTTTTATTTTTTTTATATTTTATTCCCTATCGTTTAATTATCGTAATTATTTCGTGATTACATCAAAATCGTTAGGAATAAGCATCATTACAATAATAATTATTCATAGTTATCTTTTATGTATATTATTTATCGTTAATTATATCAAGTATCAAATAGGTGGTAAAACAGTTATGTTTATATAGGTGTTTGAGACAAAATAACTGCTAAGTAATTGCGAACATTTTATTTTAGATTAACTCTGTTTCTCAATAGTTTATACTTATAAGGATATAAATATAATAAACCTAATTATATTTTACGTTCAAAACTCAAAAGAATTTTAAACTGTAAAATTTTATTTGTCCATAAAATGTCTAATTAACTAAAAGAATTAGCAACATCACTAATGACAAAATTTACAATTTATCAAAAAAAATCATGACCAACGTTGCTAATGAAAATTTCCAATTTACATTTAAATTTAAACAGATCTTTATCTCACTCTTCTATTAATCTACCCTGTTCTTAAACCACGCACATACATTTTATTTTAAAACGCAATAACTGAATGTCACCCCATAGGCATATCGAGAGCTAAAAATCACGTAGTCAATTGATACTGTTCTTGATTGTCGATACAATAACATTCTTTTAAACTTTCTCGATGGAGAATTAGTTCTTGCATCATTTTTTGTATTTATAATAAATTGGAGTTAAATACAATTTTTTTGGAAAAGTATAAAAATACCAATAAAAATAATAAACTTCAATTAGGTAGGAGTAAAAATGAGAGTTAAATTTTTAACAAAACTGAGGTAATTTTGTGATCATTGTTAATTGTATCATCATTAATACTGTAACACAGACAATAATTTATTGTTAAATTCGTGGAATTTTTCAAAATATTGATAACGCAATAAATCATTAATGATTTGAAATCCTGCATTCTCCTATTGTAAATAAAATAATGAACCAGCGATCTGAAATATTCTACTTTAACAAGAAAAATTGGGAAACCACTCATATTTCTCGACCTTATTTTATTTCGAATAAATAACGAAACCTCTAGATATTTTTCCTTTAAACCTTTAATCAAAAAATTATTAAGTGAAATAAAAGTACAGGAACAAATTCGAAAACATCTCATTTTTAATTAAAAAAGCAGTTTCTACATTTAAAATAACATTAATTTAATAACAAATAATATCGTCATAAGTTGGTGGAGTAATATTTTTTTGTAAAAATTTATAAATTTTAAATTAAAATCGACCTATTCGAGCTTATTTAATTCAGAAGATATTTAGATACTTCATAGACGCAAATTAATATATTAGAAGAAACACCACATTCGAAAAAAGTTTGTTAAACTTTAGTATTTAGTATTTAAAGGATAGTTTTGTGATGAATATTTAGATAATGAATATGGGTTCTATATGTTAATTTGTCATCTAAATATAAAGTATATACTCGTATGTAATAAACTACGGGTTTTGCAAGTTTAAGCATTGCAGCACAGAAAATTTATGTAGAATATGTGGATATTTCTTGGTATTTCTAAGTTTCTCCATAATCAAGACAAAGGTTCCCATATTTCATTATAATATAAATGAACTAATAACACTCAGTCACAGCATTTCTTTAGTAGAATTAATCAATTATTAAAAAAAGAGTTGAAGTAAACAATTTAAGCTTCGCTTCTTTAATAGGTAGATTTGTTACTTTTGGTGAATTTTTATTGCATTATAATTAATGTTTTAGTAGTTTATATTTTGTTGATCTAGTTTAAAATGTGAAATGACAATTACATGAAATATAAATATAATCCGCCTCTTTATGCTTAATGTACTTATTAGTACGTATTTATCAAAATTTTTGTCAGTGTGATAAACGTGGTATATAAGGAGAGAGAGGAATAGGAAAATTGTAATATTGTACTAAAATAAATAGCACGGTTCCCATTTGCTACCTTATTGACCAAAAATAGCTTATAAAATTCAAATATTTATTTAAATTTAAACATGAAAATACACTACTGATAGGCCACCAGCACTATACCTACCACGAGAGCGAGAAATATTAAAAAAAAAAGTTTGCTAAATATTTGTTGCGCTAGATTTTTAAATATTCATTAAATATATAATATTTTAATTATATACAATTTTCCATTATTATTAGCAAAATTGGTAAATTATTAGTATTAATATGCTTTTAAAACATTCCGCGGTTTATAATATATTCATAATTAGACATCCCAAGTGGATTTAATGTTTTTTTTAAACTAATTTTAATGTGTTAAAATTATTCAACATTACTTCTAAATCTTGACTGTATATTCTCGGGTTTTCTGTAAAATCTCGACTTTAAAATTTAAGTTTCAATAAGTCTCGATTTTATATCAGAAATCGTGTTTTGCTCTATGTACGAGGATGGGTTGATTAAATCGCGGCTTACCATAATAGGCCATGGTTTATCTTTTTAATTTTTATGTCTAGTAACATCCTGTCACAGTTTGACATTAAAATTTTCTCCGAGTCTGTCAAGTATTTTTCATTTAGTGTCTTATCAAAGTTTATAAGTTGTCGGTGGTAGAAAAATTGGAGAAAACTGAGATTCGAGCCATGATATCATATTTTTATTTTAAAGGTTTAACACCCACAGAGGCAGAAGCAGAAAACCGCGACTTCTGCTGAAATGGTCAAGGAAGTCCACAGAACAGTACTGCAAGATCGAAGATTTAAGTTGGATGAGATAGCAGAGATTCTGGGGAATTCAAAATCGTGGATACTTCATATCCTTCATGAAGTTGTGGGTATGAGAAAATTATCGGCTAGATGGGTGCCGTGAGTCCTTACCCCTGAACAAAAGCTCATCCTAAAAATCACATCTGAGCTATGTTTAGAGCTGTTTCAGCGCAATGCAACAGATTTTATGTGCCGATTCATAACAGTGGATGAAACTTGGATGCACCATTATATATCAGAGACCAAACAGCAATCCAAATAATGGACGGCAAAAGATGAACCGGCTCCAAAAAAGGCGAAAGCAATTTTTTCAGCCGGAAAGCTGATGGCGACAGTTTTATGGGACGCAAAAGGAATTCTTTAGGTTGATTACGTTGAAAAAGGAAAACAATAAACAGCGAATACTACGCTAATCAACTAGAACAACTCTACCAAAAAATTCAAGAAAAAAAGCTCGGTTTGGCCAAAATGAAAATCTTGTTTCATCCGGATAATGCATCATGCTACAAGTCGGTTATCGCGATGAGTAGAATTAATGAGCTGGGCTTTGAACTGGTACCTCACGCACCCTACTCCCCTGATTTGGCCCCGTCGGACTTCAACCTATTTCCCAACTTAAAGAAATTTCATGCGGGAAAGAAATATGATTCAATTATTTTGAAGAGTGGCCAGAATGTACGTACATGGTTGGGATAAAGAATTTGGAACATCAATGGACGAAGTGCATTCAACTAGAAGGAGATTATGTTGAAAAATAAAAACAAATTTATTCTTCTAAATTATTGTTTTCTTTGTTAAGCCGAAATTAATCAACAAATTCTCGTATCTTGACTTTTTGAAGTCAATATTTCAATGGATCTTTTTGTAGTTTTGTAGTAAGAAAGATATAGACTTTAAATCACAAATATTAAAATAATCTCCTGTTTTTTGATTTCGATTTAAAAGTCGAACTTTTAAAGAATCTCAACTTTAAAGTCCATGTTTGAATAAGTCTCGATTTTAAAGCAAAAACCTTTGAAAATCTCTGTTATGAAGTGAAGACTTTGATTAATTCTGATTATAAAATCAAAATTCAATGACTCTTAGAAAAATATATATGTTTTAAACCTCGACTTTGAGCTCGATATTTTATTAAATCTCGATTTTCAGTCAAATATATTAAAAATTAATTATTTTTCTTTAAGATCTCGTCTTTAGAGACGATATTTCAATGATACCCGATTTTAAAGCAATAAATTCCTTTTTCTTCAAGATCTCTACTTTGATATTAAGATTTTAATTAATCTTCACTTTAAAGGGATACATTTTAATGAACCTCAACTTTAAACTAAAAAATTTAAATAATAACGTTTTCTAGTTTAAAATCTAGACTTTTGAAGTCGATTAAGGATCAAGTTAATGATTTTTTATTTTAGAAACAGAAATCTCTAGATCTGGACTTTAATATCGACTTTAAAGAAACATATTTTACTAAATCTCAATTTTAAACCAAAAATCCTAAAAAATCTCGTGTTCTAGTTCATAATTTTGGACTTTAAGGTTGGTGTTATGAATCTTGATTTTAAAAACGGAAATTCCAAATATCCACTTTGATATCGAGATTTCAATTAAACTAGATTTTAAAGAGACAAATTTTAATAAACCTCAATTTTAAACAGATTTTTTTATAAATCTCGTGTTTCACTTGAAAATCTCGACTTTTTGAAGTCATTTAAAAGTGAAATCGAATACAAGTGATTTGAAAATCCAAAAAATCAATATTTATCGATATTCGGTGGATCCCTCGTTCTCTTATCATATTTCACAAAATCTACTGACAAATACCAAACAAATTTTCTCATTTTACATCTTTTGGCAAATTTTCGTATAAAGCAGTGTGTCTAAATTATTGCTGTGATGCAAAGTGTAAAAAATTAATTGAAAACTGTTTAGTAAAGTAATAGTTCACGATATAATTATGAGAAGTTGTGGCCTAAACTTTTATCGAATAATCATCAAATAGTAACTTCATTTATCTGATCAACTATTTAGTTTGATCGATTCTAATATGTAAAATTTCTTGTAAAAACTAATGAATACACTCTGTTCAAATAAATGTTAATTGATGTTTAACATACTTCCTTAAAAATGGGGTCCAAACTTTTCAAGCTCATTTTAACAGCCGTATTGAAATAAAAATAACGAATGCCGGTAACAAAATTAAAACATAATCAAATTCTAGAAGCAATTTGACTTTCTTAAATACCACGTCTTAACAAATTAGTACCCTTAGAAAGCCAGGCGCAGTAAACGGGAATAAAAAGTAATGAAAAGTTGCTCGATAAAACTTTCAGCAAGCTTAATACGTTCCCAACAACCTGTAGCGTTTGTATTAAAACTTCAAAAATGAAATATAACGACATAATCCAACAGACAAACTCGTCCACATGATATTTTAATTGTACGTCAGCTTATTCGCGTCATCTCGGATAAACCCTCTTTCAAAAGGGGATTCATAAGGAATTTAAGTTAAGTCTCTCAGCCCTGATTATTTGGGAGTTTTAAACAAAGCAAAAATTTCTACTAAGATTATCAATTGTTAAGACTAAGTGAACCAAAAAATAAACCAAAAAATGAGGGATATCGATTCGAAATTTATATATTTATAAGCTACTTAGGTATCATGCGCTTTACTTATTCTCCAAAATTGTAGTTTTCAGTGGTGGTGCGCTCTATGCTAAGACTGGCAATTTAACTACCCCTTTTCTTCGCCATGACCCAAACTAAATATACTTCATTTGAACGCCGCCCACATGTAATTGATATTTTATTTAAATAAAATTCAAGTTTGTGGAAATTCAGTTATTTAGTTTTCGATAAATGTGAAAAATAGTAGTAACTGAAATTGGAAATAACTTGAGAGTACTCACCAGTTACGAAATTAAAACTAGACCATTAGTTACTCACTAAAAAGAGGGTTATATTCAATGTCTACAACTGTTTTTATTGAGTGACGGCTTTGACTAGCAGGGCCATGAGTTTCGTATTCTGTGTAGGCTTTGAAACTGTTTCCCGGCACCATTTTTTGAATTTGAAGCCCACAGTGATTGCTGGAGTAAGAATTAATCACTTTTAGTGGTGAGAACCGATTTCCTAACTTGTAGTCAAATTAGGAAATCAATTTCTGACTTGTAGTCAAATCATAAATTATTATTATATATTGTTTATTGATTTTGGGACAAATTAACGCAACATTTTTCTGGAAATTTCCTCTCTCTTATTGTTCAAATGAAGTATAATTTTATTTTTATTATTTAACTATTTATAAATTATAGCTTTAGATAATAATGTTTTGCTTACTTATGATCTATGTTGTGCCAACAACGCGCCACGCTCGGTTCTATACCCAGTTAGTTTTACTTAAAAAGTTTTTGCACACCATAGCAATTAAATTTACAAATTGATACTGGCACGTAGAATAAATAAGGTTTAATTTATTTAAGTATGTAAATGTTGTTTTGTAGTTGGTTTTCATTTATTGGAAAATACACAGATAAATAATAAAGTTTAGTGAATAAATGAGTGTGTTCCGTATTTAATAAAATGCTATTATAATAATTAATTGATATATTAAGTAAAGAAAGAAAATGATAAGGAAAATCCTAGGACCAAAGAAAATCAATGGAAAATAATACTGTATATTGTGGAATAGCAAAATAGATAACTTTTGTCGAAGGGAAATATATAGCAAGACAGATGAAAGCAAACAGACTGAGATGTATGGATACATGGACAGATTCATGAAAGACTCGAGACAACATAATTAAGAAGAAGAGGACGCCCAAAACTAATAAGGGGTGACGATGCTAAAGAGTGTATAAAGTGACTGAAGGTGAATGAAGTAAAGAAAGAAATGTCGCCAAATGGTACACAGAGCTAAAAGACATAAGAAACTGTAATCACAAAAAGCAGTAGAGAAGTGGAGTGCAGAACTCCAGTAGGAAGCGGTCTTATTGTTTGACCTATGTATATGTTTAGATGGCAGTAGAGCGCATAAGATTTACTGAATTTGAGGTGGATTTACGCTTTTACAAATTTACTGACTTGAGTCATAGTATAAGTGGTAGACAAAATAGATTCAAATCCTGATATTAGAAACATCTGATGATGGCGTTGTAATAAAATATGGAAGTGAAACTGAAAGATGGTGATATTACGAAAACGAAGATGGAGCTCAAAGTAAAGAGTTTCTCTTGTTAATTTTTATTAGCACTGGTCTTCGAGACTAACTGACCAGTCAACATGAAATCAAATTATTAGATCTGGGACATTCGCAAACATCCATGAATACGGCAGGATTTCGAGACCATATGCCAGCTCCGACCATCGTGGTCGACAAAGTGAAGACTTGTCACGAATTGAAATTTTAATTCAAGCATCTAATTAGCGACAAAACCAAATTGAACACTTATGTGGTTCTCCAAAAACAATCTAGCCTCTATAAATACATGTTTTTGCTGTAATTGGATCAAAAATAAATCCGTGGTCCTATAGACTACTTCAACCTAATGGATAATACCGAATTTTATGAACTGATTGCATCAACCAATAAATTATACGCTGCCGAAATGCTTGAACAAAGTATCTCGGAGACGTGTAGTATTGCCTTTTAGAAAGAGGTAACAAAAACTGAATTTAAAATTTTTCTTGGCTTTTTATTCCATATTGGAACAATTAAGCTTAAGCGTCTTATAACTAATAGAGAACGAGTATTTTGTTCAGTATTCCAGTTTTTTCCACATATAAGTATGAGTCGCAATAGATTTATTATTATTTTACGTGCCTTACACTTTAACGAGAATATGGTAAATCCTGTGAGCAAAGTCCATAAAATATCCCCAATAGTCGATATTTTTAATAATAATATGTCCACTATACATTATCAAACAGAAATATAAGTACCGATAAATCAATAGTTTTATAGCCAGCAAGGCTAAATTCTGACAATATGTTCAAGGTAAAAGATATAAATTTGGTTTGAAGTTGTACATTTTTTCAGAATATTCTGGACTTATCTAAAACTTGTTTGCCTATGCTGAATCAATAGATTACACAGTTAGATGAAGAAACCTTATATACAATATAATACTAAAAATAATGGAAAGTCATATGAATATTGGACATATATCTTTAAAATTAAGTGATTAGCTGGTTGCAACATCAAGACCTAAGCTAATCGTTTAGTACCGTAAAGTCAAATATCGTATAGACTTAAGTGAGCAAATAATAACTACTATTCCTGTGAACACAAGTGTTCGTAATGGTATAAAAAATTAGGGTTCACATATTTCAAATGATGTCAATGAATGCCTATTTCCTGTACAACATTATAAATCAGAAGATGTATCCCAATTTTCGACTTTCAATTATTTAAACTGTTTAAAAATCAAACCCAAAGGTTCCAACTGTGGCATATGAAAGCGAATCATGGAAACGGAAAATGATTATAGCAATATTTAGAGAAATAAGAATTTGAAAGGATGGCGAAGAAAAACCAAAGAAGAAGTAGACATATTAAATGGAGAACTAAAGATAAGATCAAAAATTAAATCAGGGAGGTTACGGTGATTAGATCACATCAAAAGTTAAGAAAAAAAAATGGTACTAAGAAGCTAATCCAAAAACAAGAAAAGGTCGGCCGAGGAAAAGATGACTCGAATATCAGAAAGATGAAAGTACTAAATTGGAAAGAGAAACCAAGAAATAGAGAAGGATGGAGGAAAACTATCCTATCTACATGGCCCGTAGAGCATATGTATATACGGTGTGATGACAGAGTTTGGAACCAGGCTTTTAGCTCATTTTTTTAAATGACACTGTTAACAAGCAAAATTTAAGTTATAACGTCTTTAGTTTTTGGGGGGTTACGTCATATAGTTCATTTTTTTCAATGGGCTCCCCCAATTTTTTTTTATATTTAATTTTAAACAAGAAAATTGATAAATTTTCATTTAACATGAGCATATTAATTATTTCAAAATATGTTTTAAAAGACAACGCGGCACTGGGGCATTTCTACCAGAGATGAATTTGTTAATAGAAATTCCTTGATATATAATATCAAAATAGGTAATATTAGTTTTGGCATTAATTTCAGACTTAGATTAGGGTTTACAATTACACAAAAAATATTTTATTATTCTTCGAATTAGAATTTATTTGTTGTCAATGTTATTTAAAAGTATCAAATCTGACCTGATGTAAGTTTGGAATTATGTTCAAATTAAGAAAATGATCAAGTAATGTCATTGTGTGCAATTTCAAACAAAATTCTTCGTAAATTAACTGTAATATTTTTTTAGAGCTTACCACCCTGTATATTAGTTATTTTTAAAATATCTATTTTATAGAATTATTGTAAAGTCTGGTCCAATCTTTATCATTTTATAAAAATTATAAAATTATTTTACTGCCACCTTATTTTTGTATACATTATATCATTATTTTATACTAGAAAATTGAATTTTAAAAAATAAAATAATTTAATAAGTAACAAGACATTAATTAAAATAATTATGTAAAAACAAATCACATGGAAAAATATTGTGCTAATCAGAATTCTTTTTTAAAACAATGATTCAAAAAAAATATCTTCACCAATCCAAAAATAAATAAATAATTCAAGGGGTATTTTTAATTTTTAACACACTTCTACTTGCATTAAAAAAAATGAAAGTGAAAAAATAATTTTACAAAAAATTAGAAAACTACATTTTGGAATTAATATTACCACAGTATTAAATACAGAGTTAACACAACCATGAGTTCTTAAATAAATGACGCACGGCAAACTTTAGGAAGTAGAAAAGACCCTTACCTTTACTTTCCAGACTATTCCAGTCGGCGGAGCACTCTGGATCAACTGTGAGAGAATTTCTATGCGTTAGTCTGTTTTATACGTACGGAAGGCCGACCAATCAAAGAGGAGATAAATGTGACGCGTCATACGGAGGGACCAATCGGAAATTAAATAGAAAACCATCAAAGAAATTGGGAAAATTGTGGGTGAGCGAAAAAATAACTTTCCGATTGACCCATTCTTAGTTATTGCAACAGAACAGCTACCCCGTTTTTGTAGATTTCATTCGGCAAGAAAATCAACGAAAATGTACGTTAAAAAATAATTCTCTACAATTTTTCTCAAACTAATCATTTGATAAAAGTTTTCGAAATGTAAATAAATCTGAATTTAGAGCTCACAGGAAAAAATTATTTCCCTGCCTCCCTTCGAAAATATTTATTTTTATTCCCATTTAGCTCATCAGCAAATGGGAATTCATTAAATTTTGTTTTATTTGATAATCATTAATTTATACATTATTATGTTCTTCTTGCAATTTAATTTTAAAACGAAAGTAAATACAAACAAGCATATTTTTATCTTTGAATGGCTAAACAAAATTAAATAGCACAATATAAACAGATCCCTTCGTTCGTACCTGAGAAAAGGTGTAATCAAAAAAACAATGTTGATTTTAAGAATTATTTTTAATTTAAACATTAAAAAAAATTTGTGTATGAATAAATTCATTTTAATAAATGAAATTTAGAATGAAAAATGTTATTTGAAGATATATGTATACATAACTAGTGAGTAAAGTTATTTATCATATAGATTCCTTACTTTAATTTAATTTAATTGAATTGATTAATATCTAATATTGACATACTAAGTTTACTACAAAAAAGAAAAGAAAAGAAGGTTAACCACGTGTATGCGTTTGTATTAAATATTTTCCGTATTTATGAGAAACATGAGGATGCTTCAAAGACGTCAAAGCTCCGTATTATTTCTGATTATAGTTTTTACTTAGAAAGAATAAAAATTCTTTCTGATATACCTTCAATTCTAAGACTATATAAACATAAATAAGAGTTTTAAAAAATAAGTTTTATTGTTGGTAACTGGAAAAATAAGGGAAAGTCGTGATGATGGGCCAATACATTTTTGGAACTTCCATTTTCTTGATTTTTCATGATATGTCAATATGCATTCACCTGAAGACGATCGGAGATATAGGTTAGGTTAAACTTTGTGAAAATAATAAAAAAACTTAAAACATTGCAAATCTGAAATCATAATAAAACATATCTAAAAAATTACGTCTCTAGGACGTTAAATTGTGATAGAAACTGTTTTGATTCTTTTCATTCAGTTATTTTCATTCTTTAAATATTACTAATAATAAAAATATACCAGAATTAAAACTAAAATATAATAAACCGAAGAATCTAAAAAAATTAGTTTCTCAGGTATATGTATAAACAGATTTGAGTACTGAAGTTTGTAGACTTAATTTTACGCTAACATTATCCAATTGATACAATAATAAATCAAATAAATGGAGAAAAAGCAACCAATTGCTACTAATACTTTAGTTAAATATCTAAAATAAAATTTCGTTCATTTCTATGAGAAAATACAATTAAAAATTCATTAAATCTCCTTTTTAAATGGAAATAACTTTAAGGTAATTTCTTAATCTAAAAACTTCAACAAAAACTTCTATTTTCTACCTCTACGAATCATAACACCATACAACGGAAAGTATTGAAAAAAATAAAAAAGAGACAGATTCATATCATTTATGCAATAATTTGTGAAAGTCATGCAACGCTGATACAATAAATTCGCAATCTGCTAAATCAGGTCAAAAAAGGTTTTTGCGAAAAGGAACTCCAAAAGAAATATTTTCATATTTGTTGATTAATTATTAATTCAGCACCTTTTCGTTTTGCCCAGTATATTTCTTTCTTCTAGAATTAAAACGATAGTTTCAGCGATAATCAATAAAAAAATTAGCTAAAATCGCAACATATACCAATGTAACCAATGAGCAGTGACCACCCTCACGTTTTCTTCAACTTCAATTTTTAAGATAACTTCACATCAACTCAAAAATTAAGTCACACATTCTCCTCTCTCAAATAAAGTTGTTGCTCTGGGCGAACTAAAAAAGACCGTTAAAGTTCTGTTACGTGTATAAATAATAACATTGCCTTTTGTGATTATTATCTTACAGTAAAAATGTTAAGTTTAACGACAAGACAGTAAAAATACGATAATTTGTAACTTTAAATTTTACTTTTAAGAAAAAAATGCCATTAAGATTAAATTTGATTTATCTTAAACAATTAAGCAATAAATAGTACTAAATGTATCATCACTCAAAGAAAATTATGTCCGCTAGTTCATCTCCTTTTTAGAGCAACCTGATTTTGCAATTGGGTTCGAAATAAATACTTTCGAATAGAGCAAGCAATCTCCATTATAAGAAGTTGTCGTCTCTGTTTATTTTGAGAGAGAATGTCAAAGAACGACTCTTTAACTTTTAATATTTTAATTGCAAGATATAAAAAACGCAAGGGGACAAATCAGGTGAATAAAGAGGACGAAATAATAATTTAACGCTTTCATAAGTCAAAAAAATCGACCGATTTGCTGATGTGTGAATTACTCAATTACAAATAAGTTTTTTATTAAAGCAACTATATTTTTAGCAACCCAATTGCTTGATTAGGAATTTCTATACATAATTCACCAAAAGCGACATCTACGTCATCGAATTACAAGATATTAAACAAGGTTCTAGTTTCTGACACTAAGTTAAGAAAAACCAAAGCCAGTTTGACGAGCACTAAGAGAGCTTCAATTGGATATAAATTAATTTCAAATTTGTCATTGTGTAGATGGTACTGCTCTCAAGATTTTTGTTTCGATAGGAGAATCTTCCAAATGGCACTGACCCATACTTTGATATCTCTCTTGAATCTTATACAACCTTTACTTTTTTGAAAACTTGAAAGAAAAAAAATTAAATTATTTGATTCAACTTGGTAATGGGAAAATAATTTTAAGAACATTTTAAATAAAACACCAATTGAAGAACAATTACTCAAGACTTTATGGTAAAAGTTGTTCAAAATTCTTGCCATTTTCATTAATACTTTTATTAAATCTTCTAATGAATTCTCCTCTACAAACATGTAATACATCGATAAATAGCTCAACCGTCTAGATTTTATTATATGTATAGATCGGCCATGTCCTCTATTGATCGTTAGTAGACCATACTTTTTAAATGGTCCTAAAAATAAAAGTCTAACGGTATAATGTTGGAATATTGAAGGGCAACCCCAGTACCCCTCTGTTGCTAATTAATCATCCCGAATATTTTGGTTTAGATAATTAGTGACCTGTATTATGTATTATAATTTTGTGGGCATGTTCCATCTCGATTTAACTATATCGTACCCAACTATATTGGTAAATTCTATAAAAATCCTGATAAATCATTTTGCAAAAATTGTAGGTAAAGTTAAATTCCAGCTTTAACAGAATTCAAGTGTTATTTACTGAATAACTTTATTCAATAAATGAAAGCATCCCTACAATCTAATATTGTCGATTATAAATATATCCTCCAAATTCTATAACTAGTTATTTCTAAAATATCAAATAACGTTCCTGACACATTAATTTATTGAAACGTTGATTTATTTTTTGTACACCTACCGTTTTAACCTTTTGTAAGAGTCGGTGATTATTTATTAACAGCCCACCTACAGCTTTACCCAAGACCCCGCGTCAATTTTCGCTTTGTTGAAACACTTGCAACAAAATAGGAAATGACACTTTCAATGCCAGTTGAAAAGAGGTAAAACTAAACAGAGAAAATTTAATTAATAGCTCTTTTCGTAAAGGTTTTTCCAGAAAATTATTTGAGAACAAGAAAAGGAAGGTAATAAGTGAAAAATATTATATTTTCATAATAATAATAATAATAATAATAATAATAATGGGATTTGCCTTTTCATAGTTTAATTTCCCGAGTAATTTTACTCATTTATAATTTATCTTTTTATGCGTTCCGAAAAATCACCAAATTATTTTATTTTATACTCTGTTGTCATTATTTTTGATTTTTACTTTATTTTATTTTCTTACCTACTTTTTTTTCGGCGCAAGCTAGGTATACTTTGTTGTAAGTTAATTAATCTATTGATCTTTCATTACATTTTTAATTTCGTATTTAATTTTGACTATACAGTTCTTCATATTTAAGAAATATATTAACTCTTTCCATTAAGTTTTTCCCTATTAGTCCTCTTTCAGTAATTTTACCATTGCATCTATTTTTACTATTTCGTTAATTTCTTTTGCTAAATCTTGTACTTCTTTAATTTAATTATCATAATTTTGTTTCACTGTTGACTTTGTTGGTTATTAATTTGCATTACATGGCTGTACTTTAGACCTTGTCTAATATTATTACTTATAATTTTCCTTTGTTCATCATAAGTTTCTGTTTTCTTTTTTAAAATTCTTATTTTTGAATTCCTCTATTTTTTCCAAATATTTAATTTTATAATTTGCTGTAGGTTCTCCCTGGTAGTTAAAACATTTAGTTTTGCTCGTATTCGTGTTTACTAGTTTACAATCTCTTGTGGTATGGTCTTCTCCACACTTCACACAATGTGGTTCCATATTGCAGTTTACCTACAAGTGTCCAAACTGGCAGTTGTAAAACTGCCTCCACTTTATTTTTTCTTAGATATGGTTCCCTCTTTATTTTCAAATTATCTAATTCTTTAACTTAATATGTTTCCTGTATGTCATCGTCTCTGTTTACCTGGACTAAATAACTGTAGTTTTGGTTATTAGGGTCTTTGCCGTTCATAGGTATGATATTAACTATTCTGATTTTTGCCTTGTTTTCTAATTGTTGTTTTCTATATTTAAGATCGAAGTTAGTTATTGCTTTCAGCTAACTAGTATTTCCTTTAATTCTCTTGTTTCAACAAAAATTTTTACTATGTCTCTTCTAAACTGTATAGTGAATTTATCTGATGTTAGTACTTCACTCACCTGACTTATAAATTCCTTGTGGTCTTTAGATGGTTCCTCCAGCACTACTGGTGGTATCTTTATTTTTCTTTCCACTTTCCTTTCTCCTAGTTTATCTGCCAGTTCGTCTGCTTAATTCCTCTAGTGTTTCATATTTATCAGTTTGTAGTTCAAAAGTTTCAGCATTTCTGGTCTTCTTTGATTTTTTTCTTTTTACTGGCGTTTTCCATTCTCCTTCCCTTTCCCTCTCGCTTGTTGTTCTGATTTCTCTTGCCTCTTCTATTTCATCGCTCCCCTTAACTCTAATCTGCTCTAATTTACTTTTCGCTTTATTTTCAATAGGGGTTAGTTTTTTAATTTTTATTGGCTTTTTACTATCTCCTAGTTGTTCTGACTTCCAATTCGTCATCTACTTATTCGCTCCACTTTTTAACCCTGATCTTCTCTAGTACGCATTCCTCTTTAGTTTCGTTAGAGATTGTTGCTGTTACTGGTTTGAATCTAAATTTATTTAACCCATATGGTTCCTTCGGATACTCTCCTTTTCTATTATCGGCTCTTTCCTTAGCTTGATCTACCCTCGCTTTCCGATTCATTTTCTGCTTTCATCCTTCCTTTGCCTTTTTGGCTCGCAATTTCCATTTCTTGTGATTTTTTCCCGAAAATTGTTTCTCCGGAGTTTCACACAGGAGTATATTTTCATAAAGTTTGGCCAACAAAACAAAAGTAAGTTTTCTTCTTAAAGCGTGTTTCTAAAGTTCGTTTTCATCTTAATTTAAAAGGAAAAGGCAAGAGTCTCGTGGTGTCCATCGTGGAATATTTCAGTCAATAAAGTCCGCGTAGGATTTTCACGACGGAATTAAAACAACAATTTATTCCACACACAAACTCATAGATCCCGGGATTCACGCCCTAGCATGAACTATCAATATCGAAAACAATATGCCGGTTTACAATTTATTAAAATTCTATTGTTAGTATTCAATGAAGACTTATCAATTTCGACTACTGGATTATCATAGACGTAGGATGAATTAAATTTTGAGTAAATCGTAAGGACCAAAGTTTTATGAACATAAATAATACTCTAAATTTATATTTTTTAAAATTTAGAAAATAAAAACTAATAAAGTCAAAACGAATAAAGACATTCAATGTTTATTTTTGCAGTCTTTTGGATAAATAGCATACAGCTCAAATTAATTTTAATACTGTATGTATAAAAAAGGATTATATTGTAATAGGATTTATATTGTGATATTTTATATATCATGTTTATTTGCACTTGATAATCGAAATTCAGGTTTAAAATTAAATTAAGTTTATTACAAATAATTGAAATATAAATTTGACATCAAAAAATAAATAATATTGAAAGATAAATTAAATTTAAAAACACGATCAAATATTATAAAAGTCGATCCTTTTTTTCTTGAAACAACGCTTTGATTTTTTAGCAATTTTCAAATTTGTTTTATATAATTAAATTTATTTTACAAATTATTCAACAATAATTAAATAAACATTTTAAAAATCCCGCTATTATTCTTGTACGTGAATGTCATTAAATCTCTTCAAAGAAATAGAGCATTGTACTTTAAAAAAAAATAGGTCAATTGTTTATTTGTAGACACTCTTGAAACTTCCAAATAAAAAAGTTGGTTTTTTGAAAAAAAACGGCTGTTTTTTAAAGGTTCCTGAAATGTTATATTTTCTATTCAATGTTGATTGTTGCAATCCAAAACGAGGAAAAACACTTCACCATATGCTGAAATATAAACAAAGTTTTTAAGTTTACAATCTGGATTATTTATGTTCGAAAAGCAAAATTATGTTCACAATAATATTCAACTACTGGAATAAATGACTAATAAAATAATTATTATGATCTGACAATAAATTATATGAAATTTTCATAAAAAATTACTGTTAAATACTCTAAATTTGGATTAAAGAATGTGTGTTCCATAGCTATTTATTACTATTATTATTATTATTATTATTATTATTATTATATTACTATTATTATTATTATTATTATTATTATTATTATATTACTATTATTATTATTATTATCACATTACTATTATTATTATTATTATTATATTATTATTATTATTATTATTATTATTATTATTCACATTTTTTTTAATTATAAAATATTTAACTATAAATACTAAGTAAAATGGCTCTAATATGAAACAAATCAATTGTTTTATCTTTTTTAAGGATTAAATTGATTGTTATAACATTGTTTGCCCCAAACTGAAATTACAATATAAATTTTAATAATCATACTTAATCTTTAAATCCTAAATTTATTTCAACATAACTCATTAAATTTTTATGCTATAACAAAACTTATAATATCGCCTTAGCTTTTTCTACAAATTATATAGACAAATTATTATATCGAATGTTCTCCATAAATCTCAAATATGGTATGTAGGATTAAACCAAAGAAAACATCTTTACCACACACACTTTTGTAAAATTGACAAATAGTTTCCACTGTTACCAGTCATCATCAGATCTACAAAGAGAAGTCATTAAAAATAACAAACATAAGCAAAACATCATAAAAATTACCAACAAATGTTTAAACGCAGCAAAATTACAAATACAATAAAAAATAACATCTGTAGTTAAAGTATATTCCAAATTACACATGAAAATAAATTACAATAATAAGAACAATTATGTAGTAAGCTAAGAGTCATTTAATATTTGAAAGTAAAAACATATTTTGTTAAAATAAAACCACCTTTTGAGTGCTGGTTTTAGATATAGCCTCCAAACAAATAGAATTACAAAATTAAGTTCGATGATCAATCCAAAATCATCATGAAAGGAACAAAAAAACAAAAATCAATAAATGACAATTAAGCTGAGGTTGGGGAACTGGAACCAAAGGAAACCCTAACATGGGTTGGGAAACGATTAGAGTGGGCGACTACATAAGTAATACAACCAATATTAATGGTAGAGACCTGTGTGAAGGTCACCCCTATCAAAAAGGGGAAGGATCAAAGGAACATATCAAAATTGTAGAAAACGTCAGCCAATCAATTGCCCTCCACATCTGACTTCCAATAATAATTGTAGAGACGTGTATGAAGGCAAGGATCAGGTTATTCAGTGGGCTCAAGGCCCAAAACCAAAAGGGACTAAAGAAAACCACCTTCCAAAGAGGTTGAAAAATAAAACCCACAAATAGTGGGGAGATACGACTATAGAAAGAAATCTAGGTCAAAAAACAATTTAACAAAATATGTTTTTACGTTCAAATATTAAATGACTATTAGCTTACTATATAATTGTTCTTATTATTGTAATTTATTTTCATGTGTAATTTGGAATATACTTTAACTTCAGATCTTAATTTTTATTGAGTTTGTAACTTTGCTGTGTTTAAAGTTTTATGATGTTTTGCTTATATTTATGGTTTGAGATAACTTATTTTTATTTTAAGAAATTGAACCTCATCAACTGTGTTAGTTCGGAGAAAGGCCTCTCACCAAAACTCTAAATATTTTGATTACATTTAAAAAATAAGTATATTTTATCTATAGTCTGGAAATCTTTTATCATATCAGTTGATTTAATGGTAGGACCCTCTATCAATATTCTTAGTCTTGACATGGATTATTATAACTTTATAGAAGGTATGTAATCCTACTTATTGTAAACTTTTTTAATTGTAACTAGCTCAAAATGTTTAATTTTTTTAGCAAAGTACATTAACAGCACCTTTTTATTATTTTGCAAATGTTTAATAATTCGTTATAAATAATTTACTTAATAAACTTTTAGAATTATCGATTACGACATTTTATTTTCAAGACGATATTCATCAGCGTTCGCCGCTGAGGCTGCGGGTACAAACGTCATGACAATAATAATTAATATTAATAATGGTATCACGTCCAACTGTGTCTCAGATTTCAGGATTTCAGTTATCCGAGTAACGTCATTAGATTTCATTATCATTACACCAACCAAGTCAAAATTGTTTACGATGTTAAATTATTAAGAATAAATGAATATTATTTTTCAAAAATCCTAATTGAGAAAATTTTAAGATCATTTTTGAGGCTCGATTTTCTGTCTGTCATTACATTGGACAATCTCTTAGTATAAACATTCTTCTTAAGGTAATTAAAAAAAAAAATTCGGGACAGATGTATGTCAATACAATGATGTAGTTAATTATTTGTGAACTTATTAACTACCCATAATTGCCTTGGAAATATTCACACTAAATATACGCGTATCAAACTCAATAATCAGAAATGGTAAATATCCTTTAGTAAATGTTTGCGAAAATTATCCCAGATAACAAGAAATATTAATTAAATATTAATAAAAAATATTTATTAAACATTTATAGCGATAGATTTATAAATATTAATAACATATTATATACATATATTAATTTTTATCTTCCACTAAATTAACTATATTCGAATAGTAATAATCAAAAGTATTTACATTGTAAAATAAAAATAAAAAGTTTTTATAAAACTTTCTTAAGGTGAATCTAACCCTACTACTAAAAAAAATGTTAAATTGTTAAGTTATTAACATCATTTTTTGAAATTTTGGTAAATCGGGATTTATTATTTATGAAGAAGAAAAATAATTTGTTTGAAATAAACGAACAAATGTAATCATTAATTACTATAGACATAAATTGTTTTAAATATTCTTTAAAAAGTTTTTAGAGTACTAAAACTAATTAAGGTGGATTATATAGTTGTAATCTTATAAGTTTGATTAATTTTTTATATGTTTTCAGCGTTTTTTTAATGAATTTTTGGACAAGATTTTCATTTCTTAAAAAAACTGTACGTTCAAATTTTTTCAAATCAATACAGACTTCTTCGGATTCTTTCAGTTTACTATTGTAACAAGAAATAAGATGATTGAAATAACAGCCTTCTTGTAAATGTAAAAAATGTTAAATTTTTCCATGTATTTCATACAAATTTTTTTTTTCGTAAATACTAAATGTAGATTTACCAAAATTTCAAAAGATGATGCTTATAATGTAACAATTGAGTAATATATTTTTAAAATATTTGAACGTCTTTTTTTTTAGTATTAGGCTTAGATAAACGTTAACTTTGAAATATATAAACTTTCGAATCTTGAATTGTTAATAAACCCTAAATTAAACGAGATAATTTATTTTATCACCTCCTTTCGAGCTAAAAATCTTCAACAAACCAGCGACGGAAAAATTGTGAAAACGCTCATTTTTTCTACAGCTACTTTTAAGAAAACTTAATAAATCCATATTATTCACAATTCCTAAAGTAGATGGATAAGATCGTTTGATGGCTCCCAAAATCTCCAGATTTAAAGATTTACTGATTCCATTATTACCCTAAGCAATTATTATGTACTTTTTAAATAATTTATTTAATTTTGGTAATTTACAATTTCATAAGGTAATCGTAAAACAAAATTAACTTATTAGGTATTAAAATTTTTCTCGCATAACTTTAAGTCCATTAACTTTAAAACCCAAATTTTATGCATGATGTGATTATGAAAATATTTATTATAGATATATAAAAATGTTTTATAACTATTAATCATCATTTTCTAACCTTGTATAGCTAATTAAAATATTGACAAATATAATTCTTGTCAATTCTTATTCCGTCGTCCACTTTTCAAATTTTGATTTATATTCCCTTGGCTAACTCTAACGGTTAAACAAGGTCCTTGATATTTTGGATCTCTTTTATTTTTACTTTTTCATTTCAACTTCCTTCTCTTTTAAATTCAAATTCGGCCCTCTCATTCAATATGTTCGATTTCTTTCAGCAGTTTTACTAATTTTTAATATTTCCAATTATTTATATTAATTTCAATAAGTTATTTTTCTTGACATCCATCAGCATCGTATTTATCAACAATCAA
This sequence comes from Hermaeophaga mercurialis, assembly GCA_951812935.1. NCBI lineage: Eukaryota > Metazoa > Arthropoda > Insecta > Coleoptera > Chrysomelidae > Hermaeophaga > Hermaeophaga mercurialis. The sequence continues at coordinate 41,660,221 of OX638359.1, read as the reverse complement.
TAATTTTTATTTTATCTCATATACTAATCATTTCTGATACCTGATTTTTAAAATCCTTTTTTGTTATCATTTTTTAAATATGACATCAATCATGATAATAATAATACTAATAATAATAATAAATATCGGAGAATCATAACATCAATATTAATATATTTACACAAGTTGGTAAATATGGAAACGGCATAGTAACAACGAATAAAAAGCCCACATCAACATATGGGATGTCCCAATAATAACAAATAGGACAGTTCTAGCAAACCGTCCTGATATAGTGCTGCACACCAAGACACAGAAAAAAAGGACATGAAGAAAATTTAAAATAAATTTAAATTACTTTGTTTTCAGGTCGAAACCTGGATTTATCAAAAAGAAAACCGCTAAATGCGAGTAGAAACAAATGAAAAATAATAATAATAATAACTTCTTCTTCAATAGCTTTTCTCTAGTTGCCATTATGAATTTTAATTACTTTGTGTCATGAATTTTATATTATAACTGGATCATAACGATAGATATATTTGAGATCAGAATGAGGTACAAAGTGATGTAATTTCTAATTTGAGAAAAATGAAGATATGACGATCGCGCAAGAAGTGAACATTTTATATCGTAACATGATCAGTTCTAAAATTTTAAAAAGTCGTAGGGGTTTACTTATTTTTAAATAGACTAATTAATAGGGGAGAGAACATCTACTCCAGAGTCTTATATTTATTTTTTTCCACAAAGGCATCTGTAAAATCGACAAAAATTAGGAGTTCAGGATTTAAAATAATTATTTTAGCTAGAAATTATAATGTGGAACTGTTATTTTATACACTCATTTTAACTAATTTCAAAATACGCACTTACTTATTATATCAATAACAAGATTGTTATCCAAAACCATAAAAACGTAAATATAAGACCTAAGGGGATGACTAAAAGGCATATAACTTATTATCCAAATAATTAATTAGAGGGAGATTAAAAATAATACAATCAAACAAAACATTCGTTTTATACATATATGTATACTCATATAAAGGCAATTTGTGCCAAATAAATAGAACCTAAAATTGATGAAATTTGAAGATCGTACTAGAATGTAGGAAATAGAAAACAGTATTTATTATTTTTATAAATTCCAATCGCTATAAAATACAGTATAATTTATTAGTGATAATCATTGCTAATTACCTTGAGAAAATGTATAGTTATTTAGGAAATAAAAAGACAAAGCTACTAAATTCTGTATGTTTCTTGATTGGTGAACTTCTACCACAATTTAAGACTGGATATATTTTTTAAATTTATATAGACTTACCAATTAATCTAATTTTAAATGTCATATCAACTAACTAAACTATGAATGAATATTATTTGTATATGTTTCAAATTAAGCACTATTTCCTTCAAAAATATATTTGTGTTAGGTATTGTGCTTATGTAGTTTCTCATTTGAATGTCAAGAGACCCTTTTCAATAATAATCGAGTACTGAATAGAATTTCAACACCTACGTTATGGGGACACGTCTGAAGTTTCATGTTACCTAATACGTTAATATCAACTTGATACTTGCTGACTGAATCTGAAGATTGCTTTCATTTTACCAAAAAAAATATTGTGGATAAAATAAATCATCTCTGAATTGAATTGTTTTTATGTAACAAAAATTCATTTTTTTCTAGCGTGAAAGGTATCACCTATCATCACCTTGTGAGTTATTCAATTACTTTTTAATAATTGTTCAATTCACATACAATTTAATTTAATAAATATTACAAACAAAGACTGCAATAACTCGACCTACATTTTTATAATACAATGGACGTCCAAAGAATGATTTAAAGGTTACAAACAAAAGGTTTTTTTATCCGAAACATTTGAAAGTAAAATAACTCGCAAACAAGATAATTAATATGTTCGTGCTATATAAAACATACATTTTTATCATTTTCCGTGAATAAAGATGATGACAGCAGTGTTGAAAAAGCATTTCTATAAACAACACATGCTTAAAAAAAGGAACATAAAAAATTGTATTAGAGCTTTTATTACAAACATCATCTGAGATACAATTTTGTTCTATAATAACTTTGTGAGGCAGTCGGCATGTACACCAGTATTTATTAATAAACATTTAATTATTTGAGTTTTTCTTCTTAAAATTAAAAAAATGGTTATTCCTTTTATGAAACACGCTCTATAATACGTAAGTTTTCATTTAGTATTTTTTTCTTTTATGTAACTTGCATGTTAATAACTCCAGCAAAAAAACCTTTCACACTTCAAAATATTTGATTTTCTTTATTCAAACAATAATGAAAGTGTGTAGATGAACGAGTGAGATTATTTCTAAGTTGTAGTACTTTATTTTTTTTCAGTGGTGTTGATTATTTCTAAGTAGTAGGTAATAAATATATTTGGATATAAAAATGTTTAATTTGTTGAATTCGATCATTAAGATGGTTTAATGTTGATTCTCTGTTTTGATATAAAAAAGGTGTCTATGTCCAAAAAAGGTTAATCAAGTATAGGTTTTTACAATTATTATTTAATCACTCATGAACTACAAAAATAGTCTATAAAAAAACTCATAAAAAATATTAATGTGTTGAAAAATGAAAGAAAAAAATTGTTGCGTTTTTTTACTATGACCTGTAGCTTTCGTAACTGAGATTAGAGGCATAGAACTAAGTCACTAAGGCAATAAATACTACAAAAAAAAATTGTATCCTATGCCGGTATGTTTTTAACTGGATTTTATAGTAAATATAAAAACTGGATTAAAGTTATGGGAAAACCTATAGAAATTAAATAATTTTCAATGCCAATAGACATTTTTATACAATCATCTTAAACCGTCAAAGCAAAAATCTGTTTAAAATTCACTCATTTTAAACAAATTGGAGTTATATGCAACTAAAATTAGTACACCCTGTTTATTTTCCAAACGATTCTATATACGAACGAGGCTTACGTTACGAACACATGAACAGCTACATTTTAACTTCAACCAATCAACAATTAGTTAATATACGCCCGCAAATTGAGCAACTAAAAAAGCCCTAACTGACCTCATAATCGACCAATAAGACATGAATACCCTTAAAGCATCTTAATCTACAAATAACACCAAGAGAGTCGCTCACTAACTACCGAAATACAATTACACACGCTAAAGTATATGTTTTTAAGTTTACAAGTTTAATAACTCTTCAGATAATATCTCCCTAGAAGTAATTTAAATTGTGATTAGTCAAAAAGTAAGAATGCTATTCAAGTGAAAACCGAAATCCTCGCAAAAAACACTACTAAAGTTTTATTATAGAAGTATAGATGTTGAAACATTGTTATCTTCACTACAATATCTAAAAAGTAAATCATTTTATGAATTAATTAATTGGGTAAACTGATTTTTAGGAAAGATACGCACTGAGGAATTTATGTATAAATATTTGTTAATCATTATTCACTTAATTACAATCCATTTTTGTGTAAAAAGCAATTATACCATACCTGAAATCTTTCATGGTCATTGGAGCCGGATAAACTAGCAAAAAGGGCCTCGAAAGCAAAAGCAGTGAGAATTTGTAAGTGAAATAAACCAAAAATATAAGTAAAAAACACTAAAAATGTATTGTTAATGTGTAAAGTTGTAATGTTGTCATTTTTATTACTATTATTAATAATTATTCTGTCCATCATCTTTCTTCTTATATGACTGGGATTGAATATTTGTATAAAATTACCCATGAAAAGATTTATTTCGGTTAACTTTTAAAAGACTCTCATTACTATTTTATTATTATATTATTATTTTAAGTAATTTTGCTTATTATCAGATTCAAATGAAATTCTTTTCCAGGACTCTGAACTCTTCAATTGTATTTTTCTCGAAAATTATTACCAATTATGTATAAAAATGTTATTTGTCTATTCTTTCCTAGTCAAAATTACTGAAAAGTTTTGCCAAAAAAAGTTCTAACTGAGATCGCGAATCACTTTTATGGTGCCCCTGAATCAAAATTTAAAATAATAAAATAGTATTCTTTGTCTAAATGTTTGTCTCTGTGCCAATTCTGATAACAATTTATGATTATTTTGTAAATGTAAAAAACGAAAAATCCTTTCAACTTTAATACCCTATATCATTTGCCACAGCAAAAGGTACATTTGATTCAATCCTCATATTTTTGTCCAATTCTCATATTTTGGTCCAATTCTCATATTTTGGTCCAATTCTCATATTTTGGTCCAATTCTCATATTTTGGTCCAATTCTTATATTTTTGTCCAATTCTCATATTTTGGTCCAATCATATTTTGGTAAATCGTCATATTTTGGTCCAATTCTCATGTTTGAGTCCAATCCACATTTTGTTTCAATCCTCATATTTTGGTCCAATTCTCATATTTTGGTCAATTCTCATATTTTGGTCAATCCTCATATTTTGACCCAATTTTCATATTTTGGTCCAATCCTCGTATTTTGGTAGATCGTCATATTTTGGTCCAATCCTCAAATTTTGATAAATCCTCATATTTTTGTCAATCCTCATATCTTGACCCAATCCTCATATTTTGGTCAATCTTCATATTTTGGTCCAATCCTCATTTTTAATCCAAATAACTTGCGCTTACTTTATATCCCAATAGTTGTGACTCACCTTATATAAACAGATTAGCTTTTTTAAGACAATGCAATTTTTCCAATAATCATATAGAATAGGTTAAGAAAATAGCTTAAAGGAACTTATTTTCTTCAAATCAAAATGTGATTGACTTTACTAAATTAACATTTTTTGTTACACCCTTGTATAAAGCTTCTCATTTAAAAATATTCTTTCCGGTTTTAAGATTCAGAAATAGTAGATTGTTCACTTTGCGATATCATACATTAATTTTTATTTGAATTACCTACTTTAACAACACGTAGGTGTGCATCATGTATTTCCTAATACATTGTCAATGTTATTACGTGATTGATCCTTCGAACATTATGCGGGTATGTGGGTAAACATCTAATTGCAATAGTTTTCGAAACAGGTTAGAAAGTTAACGACTCAATTATACAAACTCCGTTTTCCATGAACCTGAAACTCCCTTGAATCTCACTTGAGTCCTTTGACAGTTTAATTTACATTAAATTTACACCAAATTTATGTGTAAGTGAATGTCTACTTACGTTACTTCATATTTAAATATCTGAGTCGAATCATTGAAAAAAACATTTAGCAAAAAATAAATGTAAATGAAGTCAAAAACAATAAACGATTAGGTTGGATTTTAATTACCCGTAATGTTTCTAAATTGAAGGCTAATTTTGTATGTGCATTAACAAAATTTAAAAAAATTTACTTGGATAATTACCTGCACACGGTAATTTTACGTAACTATAAAAGGTAATGGCATGATAACCAAACAATTAAGATAATTTTATAAAAAATAAACGTTTGTTAGACAAAACGAGTTTCAATATTATTTATTTTTTAATTTATAGATATGAAACAAGGCAAGACTAGACATAGAATTATGTAGATGACTTTTTTTAAATATATAGGTATAAATAACCATAAATTTAATTCATATCTTTTAATACATCATTATAAAAAAAATAAACACGAAAAAATAGTTAAATATTTAAAAAAGCCTGGTTTTGTGCATAATGAAACGAATTTCCTTGGAAATAAAAATATTAGTTTTCGTGGTTCATAAATATTTCCATGGGATTCTTTCCAGAAGAATTTTATGATTATATTTCTTTTACATCCTAAGTTGGTTCAAAATTCAAAATTTTCAAACTATATATTTCACTAATCAATTTTACTTCTTTAAAACAATTCTTCTTTCTCACATTGCAACAGCTTTATAGTTTCTTGCCAAATTTGCTCAATCATAATTGGATCCCGTGCTTTTTCATAACGGTAAATGTTTTTGCATTCTTCAAAATGTTCTCCTGAATATTTTTCAATATTTTGTTCTAAAGCAGTATGAAGGGTTGTTTGAGCACCTTCTTCAGGAGTCTGGAAAAAAGTGGTTTTTATCGTGAGCATTAATAATTTCATTATCATACCATTAAACTGTGACCCATTAAATATTCATATATATACTAATTTGCAAATTATCCAAAAAAATCAATAGTAAAATTCATTTGCATAAGAGAAGGTTTTGATACTAAGTTTATCACCAACTATAGGATTTTTAGTACAAATACCGTTGCACGTCAGGAGTGACGTACCTCTTTCGTCATAGTACTGCCAACTAATTAAAATTTCCCTAACTAAGATAAATCATACGAAACATCACGAAAATTCACGAGGACTCATGAACGTAGTCACAGTACTAAAAAACCGAAAAAGTAATCGTAATTATTTTGATAATTTTAGAATTATTTCAATTATATTGGCTTATATACGTCTTATTCTTTATAATATAAAGTTTATAAATCATTATTATATGTTTAGTACTCAAAAAACCATAATTTACATTAAATAATTTTGAAATTTTCTACGCCCATGAGACTCGTATTTATGATGAAGAAATGACATTGTAGCGATTGGCATGCCTTGATGCGACGTTGTCGAGTATTTAGATTGAAATATTTCAACGATTTCTGACGTCCGGCCGTCAACCAGTTGTGTGTTTTCATCACGTTTTCAAGTGATTCAGATTTGAATTAGGAGAAAGGATTTACCTTTTGTAGGAATTCGAATATTGTAGTTGAATTGTTTCTTATAAGAAAAATATATATTTTTTTAAACAAAACATTGTCTTATTTTAATAACAATAAATAGTTTGCTATCTTTTTTATACTCGTATGTCTCTATTTTATTTATTTAATAAAAATATAGTACAAATAAACAACATAATATAACGATTTTTATAACAGATTATTGAATATTAAAAGTAGATAATACAGCAAGAAGAAGAAGAATATCACAGTTGTAGATTGCTAATGAATCAACTGAGAAAAACATTTTTCAAATGTACTTTAAAACTGGCAGGATGAAGTATCTTGAGTGTGAGGATTATATATTGATCATATACGCTTCAATAAATTAATTTTTCATAATAATAAATCTAAACAACATAACCTAACCTTACATTTTTGAAACTTCCTACATTCCTCGACAATTTAGACAAGCCGACAACACTGCAGGGTCGTGATCTCATAATTGATATATGACGTGCAACGGGATTTGTATTAAAAATCCTATATGATAAAATTCACATTTATAAGTATCAGTGACGTATCTGGAATGCAAGTTGCAAAATTTCGGTAGCTCTTGCCAAAACGTTAAATACTTCTAGAATTTGGGTATGATTTTTTACATATTGATCGCAAACTTTCATCAGATCAATATTTAATTTGTTGTCTACAAAAAACAATAAAGAAGGTGTACACTATCATTGAATAGAAATTTACATACTCTTGCAAATGATCTGTCACTCGACCCACATTCAAACACTTTACGTCCGCTCCATATAATATAATTATAAGAATCGCAATATTTTATTACTAATTTTAAATGGAAAATTGTATTTTTTTTAATATTCATGAAATAGACTTACCTTAGAATACAGCATCATAAAAATATTGAAAATAGATTTTCCAATCCCTCTGAAATTTCTAAATATATTAGTTGCGATTATTCCCGGATGCAGAGAGTATACAGTTACTTTTGATCCTCTAAGTAATTCTGACAATTTGATAGTGAACATGATATTTGCTAGTTTGCTGTTACCATAAATTTTCACTATTGAATCTTCTCGCTTATTTAAGTTGCAAACAGTCAGATTGGCTTGTTTTGCAAATACAGAAGACACGTTGACTATCCTGCTACGTCCAGTTTTTTTTAATAAATCTGAAAAGCAATAACTAATCTTACTTAAAACCTCAATAACATTTCACCAACAGTTATACGTATACATATAAAACAAAAATATTTCGGCTTACTTCTAGATAATAAATTGAATTATGAAAACAACAATAATTGAATTGGTCTAATAAAAGAATCAAAATTGTCAAAAGATAAGAACGATCATATACAGAGTGGACCAAAAGTCTGGAAACGGCCAATTATCTTCTAAATTGCAAGTCCGAATTCTACAAAGTTTGGGATAAGCCTATTTTGGGATACAGATATTCTTTGCAATGTTGCTAGATTTGCCGTTTCTCTGATATTATTAGTCACTTTGGTTTTTTAAATACATTTTTTTTAACGAAGGAACTTACCTTTTGGACATTCGATTAATTGTAACATATCCAAAAAGATATTATTATTCAGGCTTCAACGAAAATGTCATTTAAATTGGCCAAAATAATAATAAAAATGTAACAAAACAAGCTATTTTCATTTTTTTTCAAAAACGTAAAATTTTCGATAATATGTTTGTAGTACCTTTTTTATTTTCATTAAAGGAATCCTACCTTAATATTAATGAATGCTCTTGAATATAATTACTTAAAAAATATGAACATTTTATAAATCACGATACTTGAGAAAAGGTAATATTATTTTTTTTTAATGGAACATTAAAAATTTTATCCCAAAATATTAACTTTTTACCATATTTCCGCATAGTTAATTCTGAATAATGAACCTCATTGAATGTAAAAAAAATCAAACGTTATTAATTCATTAAAATTAAATTAAATTGTAATCGAACGTAGAACATGAGTAAGTGAGGCCTTTGTAAAATAGTTAAAGAATATAATTGTAAAAATTTTTTAAATATTATTTACTGACCAAGAACTAAAATGGTAAGTAATGTAGGTCCAAAATAGTTTACTTGCATCAATATTTGTAAACCATCGTCAGTCATTTTATTTTTAACCATGCTGCAACCGGCATTATTAACTAAAATGTCCAATCTTTTTTCGTTTCCATTTATTTCTTCAGCGAAATTTCTAACAGATTTTAATGACCCAAGATTTAATTCTTTTACAATAACATCCTGGTTTTCTGTAAGTGATACAATTTTGTCTCTAGCTTCTGTTGCTTTTTCTAAGTTTCTACAGGCCAATATGACTCTAGCTCCTCTTTTCGCAAATTCTAAAGCAGTTTCATAGCCTATCCCTAGAAAATAGAATCATGATAACAGGAAATCACATAAAAATAAATTTACCTGTATTGGCTCCTGTAACTATTGCTGTTTTTCCATTAAGACAAACTTTACTTTCACACCATCGTTGTTTAAAAACATTATAAAATTTTAGTAATACTAGTATTATTAAAATAATTATTAAAAAATTATATAAAAACGCCATGTCCAATTTTCACTCTTTGGATTATACTTCGAATTCAAAATAAATAAATAAATAAATGTAAATGTTCCTTTGTTCGTAGCCAATCCCTACAAACTAAATTAAGCAAAGCGAGTATATTTATTAAATGATTTTTACCTGAGTTAGCTCCGGTAACTATGACAGTTTTTCCTTTAAGGCACACTTTACTACTACACACGCCTTTTTTGTACAAATTATAAAATTTCAGTGACACCGCAATCGATGAATTAATTATCAAAAAACTTTACAACCGCTTTGTAAATTATCAATATGCACAATGAGTTCACATTTTAAATGGTAATTTACCATTCATTTAAATTTTTTTACACTAAACAGGAAAACCTTCACCTTAGTTATACAGTGTGGCTACTAAATTTGGAATTATTCCGAATTTTTTTTATTATTAACTTTAAGAAAAAAGTGATTCTTCATAAAAAGTATTCAATACATATAAAAACATGAATTCTACTCAAAAACTACGATATATAATTAGATTTTGTTATTGTTTATACATTTTTCTACACGTTGATTTTATTTGAAAACATAAATTACTTTAACTTTGTAAATTTCAATGTCGTCTTTTTATCTCTTTTGTTTATTAAAAATATAGAATCTTTTCCGTGTCTAGATATAAGTTTCGTAATAATTTCACATTACATTTGAGCACATAATGAATGCATAACATTAATAAAAATAATTAAATTTTAACTTTTTCCACTGATGCCCTGTTTCAAAACATTAATATTGCCAAATTCGTCTAATATAAGTATCCTTATCAGATCAGAATTCATCTTGAAAAGGTCCTTTTTAATAAACCTTTTGTTTCAAGTAACTTCCCAAAAAATAGTCGAGATGGGTTAAGTCAGGAGATCTGGCAGCCCAAAAATCAGAACATTTTTACCTGTTTTTCATTGAAAATATTTTCAAGGATATTTTTTCTGTATCATCTAATGTGCCAGGAATGAGGTACCGTCTCGCTGGAACTAAATACTTTCTAATAATTAACACTTAATGATTTAACATTAAAATAAATTAAATTACTATCCTTTTTTCAATTATTTTTTAAGAGTAAATTGTTTAATTATGTTTTTTTTACTAGATAAATTTAATTTCATCGCTTAAACAATTCCTCCACTTCTTTTTCACAGTGAAGCAACCTAATAGTTTCTTCCCAAATTTGCTCAGCCAAAAACGGGTTTCGTGATGTTGGATAGGGAGATACTTTCATACATTCTTCAAAATGTTCTCCTGAATATTTTTCTATACCTTGTTCCAAAGCAGTATGAAGAGTAGTTTGAGCTCCTTCTTGAGGGGTCTAAAAATAAAGCAATAAGTTGTAGTAGTGTGTATAATAAATAACTATATTTATTTAATTAAATTTAACAATTTAAAAGATCTTCCATGATTCGATTACTTTAAAATAGATCTTTCTGAAAAAATCCACAATGACTATAACATTTTTAAGTTTGTCAAATATTGCTGTTTTTACCAATCCTGGATGTAATGAATAAACGGTTGCAGTCGAACCTTTTAGTAATTTTGACAATTTTATAGTAAAAAGTATATTTGCTAGTTTACTATTTGCATAATTTGTGAGTGTCATAGATGGATACTTATTTATATTATCTACTTTTAAATTAGCTATCCTAGCTAATATGGAAGACGTATTGATTATTCTACTAGACCCAGTCTTCATTAATAAATCTAGAAAAATAATTCAAATTAAAGTAGTTAAAACTATTGAAAAATCAGATATAAAATACCATAGATTGTTACCCTTCTTATTAATAATGATAATTTTTATAAAATAACTCATTTCAACAAATTATGTATCTGATTCAGACGATTTAGTATAAAAAAATAAGACTGGAGTTACTAAGAAGTGTTACTAATAAGAAAAAACTGTAGATTAATTAATTTATAATAAATTAACTAACTTGAACAACTAATTTAATAGATTTAGAACAAAAAATAAAATATCATTAATTAAAAGAAAGAAATGTAGATTAATTAATTTTTCATAAAACATCTCATTTGAAAAAATAACCTAAACGATTTAACCGATTTAGTGTTAAATAAATGAGGTCGGGGTGCATACGAATTTCTCGGTACCTTTCGGTACCTTTAAAGATTCGTTAACAATTATCTTTAAACAATTTACTAACCAACAAGTAAAATCGTAAGTAGTGTGGGACCAAAATAGTTCACCTGCATCAATATTTGCAAATCATCTTCTGACATTTTGTGATTAATCAAACCGCAGCCGGCATTATTAACCAAAATATCCAATCTTTCTTCATTTTCCTTGATTTCTTTGGCGAAATTTCTAACAGACGATAATGAACTAAAATTTACTTCTTTTACAATAACATTTGGGTTCTCAGTAAGGGCAACTATTTTATCTTTAGCTACTTTAGCTTTTTCTAAATTCCTGCACGCTAATATGACTCTAGCTCCTCTTTTTGCAAATTCCAAAGCAGTTTCATAGCCTATCCCTAGAAAATAAAATCATGATAGCAGAAAATCACATAAAAATAAATTTACCTGTATTGGCTCCTGTAACTATTGTAGTTTTTCCATTAAGACAAACTTTACTTTTACACCATCTTTGTTTAAAAACATTATAAAATTTTAGTAATACTAGTATTGTTAAAATAATAATAAACAAATTACAATAAAATGCCATATTCGATTGTTACTCTTTGGATTATATTCAAAATAATTATATGTAAATGTTTCTTTGTTTGTTTACTCGGATAGTGTGGAGTCCACATTGTGGACAATGGCGGGGATTTTGATAATTGATATAGGTAATGGTAACTTGTATAATTATAAGTAGATAACTTATTAATGTGTAAAAGTACGAGTATATAAATATTGCACTGATTACAAACTCAAGGCGCACTAGTACTTAGTTTAAAGGGTAGTTTATTTAATCAAATATTTTTAATTATTCTGGAATACAATTATAATGATTTGGTTAAAAAAGCAAAAAAAAACAAAATAACGAAAATTAAAAATGGTAAAGAAACCTAAATATAATCGGAGAAGACTGATTTATCTCTTTAACTGAAAAGTGTGCAAGACATGCAAAACAAAATCTATTTAACAAAAATTTGATCAAAGTGAATCTTTTTCTAGAGTCGGTGAGGATGCATTTTAAATCGTAAAAAAGATGTTATTCCAAAGAAAAAATATAATTTTTATAAAAAAAACTTAGGTGACTCTACCCTTAGCTAGGGCGGTTCTTGGTCTCCATGTAAAATAAAAACTATTCCATACTAATTTTAGTTTGCCGACTATTATCCGTCGGAAACTTGACTCAAAAGAAAATACTATTTACGAAAATTCCTAATTCCTAGTCTTTTAAAGCCACGGAAAAATCAAAACGAAAGAAATAGTATTTTTGTAATGTCTGAAACTTTATTATTATTATGATACTTTAAGCGTGTTTTAACACGTTATTAATAGCGGTAAAGATATTCCAATTAACTCTAATACTTTAGCACTGTACTCAAACTGAGGAAAGAGGCAAGTTGTTATTTTCTTAAAGTAATTTTTTAAGTACACGCCTCTGGTTGTGGTGAGTTAAACGCAGTTTAACCAATTTATGAAGAATATGCATTTTACTGATTACAAGCAGCCTGATATTTAAAAAAAAACGGGTTTAGACTAATGGACCCTTATCGTCAATAATACAATCAAACACACAGCGATGAGATCACAGGCCAAGGGTCATTTATTTTAATTATTATAAATATAATTTTGCTAACATAATTTTAAAATTTGCATTTTCATGGTGGTTTAAGGTTGATATCCAAGCATGCGCATTTTAGATATCAACGTAAAGTATAAGTGATATAAGTTGTGCAATAACCATATATTATCTAAAGGAAGACATATTTTTTGTAAAACTTCAATCTATTAACAAGTTAACTAACGATTATAAAATTACAAGCCAAAATAACCTAACTAGCGTTTTTATTTATTTAACGTTAGCTAAAAGGGAAAACGGAAAAATGTACATTTTTGGCTCAAAAAAATCTTAATTATTTCCTGGAAACTCCTCTCGCTTGGTCTATAAACACTTCCCTAGGTATCAATAACAAACATGAAACTCCACCAAATATATTTAAAAAAGTTTTTATTGCTAATATGCTAAATATTATGAATTCATACAAATATATACAGAGGTCTCGAAAACTGCTGATGGATTAGAAACAGCAGTAATTATATCTACTTTATCGATCCAACTCAAACTTCCTAGAGAAAAAAGTGTTTACACTAAAGAATAAGTTGCTATTTTACTTGCCCTAAAACTGATTAACAGCAAAAAAATACAAAAATCTCTAACAATCATCGACTCACTCAGACCCTCTAATTATATTGATTGTTTCTATACTTACTTTGTGGAATGTTTCCATTATAAATATAAAAAATATCTTCAATTTCCACGGTTTCCAAAACTTTTTTTTAAATTCTTATATGACAAGTTTCACCTTTTGACATCTTCAGATATGACATAAGAAATTGATTTCATTTTAGAAAATTTGTAATATAAAATTGTGAATTAATACTTGTCATTTCTTATGTATTTTATTTTATGTATTTATAACAAGAAATCAAGCATGTTCTTGAAAAATCTGTCAATTTCTTGTATCATATCTGAATACGTCAAAAAGTGAAACATGTCATATAAGAATTTTTAAAAAAGCTTTGGAAAATCGTGGAAATTCAATATAAGTATAATTTATCTTTTATATTTAGACTCACTGAGGTCTATCCGAACAATAGAACCACTTCTGACCTCTCATCCTATTGCACTATTACTAAAAACAATCTCTCCGATTAACAACGTTCTGTTAATGAAGTCGAATTATTTTGTATCCCTTCACATGAGAAGATTCATGGTAACCAAGAAGAGCATTCTTATTAGACCGTTTTATTACCTTAGTATCGGCACCAATTTTAGAACTACGTTTTGGGTACTCTCTTATCTAGTTTGTTATAGCTCAATTAGAATTAAAGGATATTGCTAAGAATTTTAAAATTCAATGAACTTTAATTATTTGTATAAATCGTGTACATGGGTAATACTTATTGCCACATACGAAAAGGGCATTAGATCTAGTTAGTTAACCCGTTCAACACCTCACGGACTTGTTCATATTTAGTAATCGTTTGGTATATTTTTAAGAACATAAACATAATTCAATATAAACACGAGATGATTGAGTTGAGATGAGAGAGTTCAATGGTCCCCGTCTGGGGATTCAAGCGGTCCCCCGACCGTGGTAGAAAGTTTACCTAGTGTCTAATTGCCATAACCACAATGGGTCCCCTCAAGAGCCTCCTTTAGTAGGAAATCTTTGTTATACCATTTTTTATAAAGTTGGTAAACGTTTGTCGAGCACCTTTTGTTTGTCCTTATTAAATTGTAATTGTTTTTGGACTCGTTGTCTCTTACTTCACCGCTACGAGCTTAGGGAAACCGAGCCCTTATGCAGGAGAGTGTCCGCTTAATCTATGAAATGGTGGAGGTTCGTTTGCTGAATTATTTTTATTAACCTCATTTATTACCGCATGAGCAAGGGCCGTACTGTAACATGGTGAAGGGGTCCTTTTTAAGGACCTTCGATCCCAACGCTCTTTGCGTGACCAAGTGAAAGGGCCCCTGTAATTTACACGACTCAAGGAGTTTTGGGGAACAATTATATTTTCTAATATTGCTAGATCGTAACAAATTTATACCTTGATGGACTTCTCCCTTTTTGGTACCAAAACGGTTTACAAAGTAATTACAGAGTAATATATCACTGTTAAAATGGTGAGTGATCTGTGAATAACAAGAGGCTTTGTTGAAGAACTTACGATTAAAAAAATCCTTATTTTTGTAGGTCCGCTGAGTAAGGTTCCTCTGACTTAAATATAATGTACTGACACACTGTCAGATAAGAGATAAAATTCAACTAATAAGCGAAATACTTGTAACCAAAAAAAATAGAAGAAACACTAATTACCGAGGATGGGCTGAGGTTTCACTAAATTTCTTTCTCTTTAGAGGAAAGGGTAACTAAATCCTATTTCTTTAGTTTCTTTATTATTTTAATTCGAAAAACACAGCGGCATTATTTGCACTTATCAAGCTTATGTTAGTTAAATTTAATTACGTTTCTTAAACAATTCTTCCACTTCTTTTTCACAGTGAACCAATCTAACAGTTTTTTCCCAAATTTTCTCAGCCAAAAGCGGGTCTCGTGCTGAAGGATATGGAGCAACTTTTCTACATTCTTCAAAATGTTCTCCTGAATATTTTTCTATACCTTGTTCCAAAGCAGTATGAAGAGTAGTTTGAGCTCCTTCTTGAGGGGTCTAAAAATAAAGCAATAAAACTATTATTGTAATCTTCTTCTTGTCAACTTATCTATTTACCAGAACCCTTCATTATAAATACTTAATTACAATGTTGCACTAGCTGAATTATTAATTATACGAGGGCGGTCCGATAAGTACTTAGCCTACAAAAGAAAAACGAAAATTTTGGAAAAGTGGCGATTTATTTCTCAACATAGTCTCCATTTAGCTCGATACACTTGACCCAGCGATGCTCCAACTTCTTTAACCTGTCTGAAGAATACTTTTTCTCGAGGTCTGCAAAGTAGGCCTTCGTGGCGGCGATGACCTCCTCATTCGACTCAAATGTCTGCCCGGCGAGTGACTTTTTCAAGTTTGGAAACAAAAAGAAGTCGCACAGGGCCAAATCTGGAGAATACGGTGGATGCAGCAGCAGTTCGTAGCCCAATTCGACCAATGTGGCCGTGGCGACGGCGGAGGTGTGAGCCGGTGCGTTGTCATGGTGGAAGAGCACTTTTTTCTTCGCCAAATGAGGACGATTTTTCTGCAATTCGGCGTCGAATCGGCCCAATAATTCGGCATAGTACAGCCCAGTGACCGTTTTGCCCTTCTACAAGTAGTCGATGTAGATCACACCTTGTGAATCCCAGAAAACGGCGGCCATCATCTTTCCGGCCGATTGACTGTTCCTTAGTCTCTGGTGTGTACCAGTGGATCCATGTTTCGTCGACGGTCACGAAACGACGCATAAATTCCTTCGGATTGCGCTTAAACAGCCTCAAACACTGATCTGAAGGGGTCTCACGGTTGCGCTTGTTGTCCGGAGTGCGCAAACGCGGCACCCATCACGCCGGCAGCTTTCTCATGCCCAAAATTTCATGCAGGATATGATCCACGCGGTCTTTTGAGATGCCTACTGTCTTAGCTATCTCGCGCACCTTCAATCGGAGGTCTGCCAATACGAGATTGTGGATTTTTGTCATGTTATCCTCCTTGGGGCACCTGTGCGTGGCTCATCAAAGACCGATGTGCGACCACGTTGAAACTCGTTAAACCAATTTTTGACGGTCGCCATCGAAGGAGAAGAGTCACCGTACACAGCATCCAAGCGCTCTTTGATTTCGCTGCGCGATTTCCCTTCCAAAAACAAGAATTGAATCACCGACCGATATTTTTCTTTTTCCATTTTTCTAAAATCCACAGACACGCCCGCTTCCACACGCTGTCAAAACAAAACTACGAGCCCGATCGGCTGAAATTTTGACAGTAGTCGTCTACGAGAATGTACTACACGATTGCTCTTGCGATAGTGGTGCCATCGGGGGGTGAGGCTAAGTACTTATCGGACCACCCTCGTATAATGTCGTCTATCTGTTAGGTTGTAGTAGTATGTTTTACATAAGTTATAATATTTTTCGATTATTTTAAACATTTAAAGAGATTATCTTTGATACGACTTACTTTAAAATACATCTTTTTTAAAATGTCAACAAGTACTTTAGCTTTAAGTTTGTCAAATATTGTTGTTGCTACTACTCCTGGATGTAATGAATAAACGGTTACAGTCGAACCTTTTAGTAATTTTGACAATTTTATAGTAAAAAGTATATTTGCTAGTTTACTGTTTGCATAATTTGTGACACTCTTATCTGGATAATTATTTAAATTATCTACTGTTAAATTAGCTACCCTAGCTAATGCAGAAGATGTGTTGATTATTCTACTAGATCCAGTCTTCATTAATAAATCTAGAAAAATAATTCAAATTAAAGTAGAAAACTATTAAAAAATCAGATATAAAATACCGTAGATTGGTACCCTTCTTACTAATAATGACTCATTTTTATATCATAACTCAAAAATAATACTGGAGTTACTAAGAAGTGTCATTAATAAGAATGAACTGTAGATTAATTAGTTTCTAATAAATTATCTAATTTGAACAACTAATTTAATAGATTTAGAACAAGAAATAAACTAGAAATATCATTAAATATAAGAAAGAAATGTAGATTAATTCATTTTTCATAAAACTCATTTGAAAAACTAACCTAAAATATTTAACCGATTTAGTGTTCTCGGTACCTTTAAAGATTCGTTAATAATTATCTTGAACAAATATAAACAATTTACTAACCAAGAAGTAAAATCATAAGTAGTGTGGGACCAAAATAGTTCACCTGCATCAATACTTGCAAATCATCTTCTGACATTTTGTGCTTGATCGCACCGCAGCCAGCATTATTAACCAAAATATCCAATCTTTCTTCATTTTCCTTGATTTCTTTGGCGAAATTTCTAACAGACGATAATGAACTAAAATTTACTTCTTTTACAATAATATTTGGGTTCTCAGTAAGGGCAACCATTTTATCTTTAGCTACTTTGGCTTTTTCTAAATTCCTACACGCCAATATGACTCTAGCTCCTCTTTTCGCAAATTCTAAAGCAGTTTCATAGCCTATCCCTAGAAAATAGAATCATGATAACAGGAAATCACATAAAAATAAATTTACCTGTATTGGCTCCTGTAACTATTGCTGTTTTTCCATTAAGACAAACTTTACTTTTACACCATCTTTGTTTAAAAACATTATAAATTTTTAGTAATACTAGTATTATTAAAATAATTATTAAAAAATTGAATAAAAATGCCATATTCGATTCTCACTCTTTGCATCATATTTCGAATTCAAAATAAATAAATGCAAATGTTCCTCTGTTTGTTAATTTTGATAGTGTGAACAATGGCGGGGCTTTTGATAAATGATATAACTAATGGTAACTTGTAAAACTTATTAATTAATGATTGTGTAAAAATATATAAAAAATTGCCCAGACTTACAAACCCTGGCACCCCCCAGTAGAAGAATGTGTTTTCTTGAAAGTAGCCACTTGTTTCACGTGCCACCATATAGTGAATTATATTTAAAATTGCTACCCTATGGTATCATTATACACACAACAATACCATCTAACATCTACATGTCAATTGTCAATATATAAAATCGATTTTTCAAATTTCGATACTTTGATTATAACATTGTTAAGTGGCATGACTATATTTTCTTTCGTAATAGTTTGTAATTTTTTACATTAGTAATAAAACAAACTGAATAAAACTCACGATATAATATCGAAGTCTAGCTACTCTACTTAACCTCATTAGTAAGTAATAAACATATTAGAATTTTTACAATATTATAAAATTTAGACATACACATTTCTTTTACATACGTTATTATAATTAACATAGAAAAAATTATGTATATTATTTTATTATTACGAAAAGAATATTGTGCTATACGCAAACGCATAATCTGTTCTTTCTTAATTAAAAGTGATAAAAGACATAACGGTTGGAATTTGTCACCACGGGAACTACCCTGGAATATTCCTACAACGTAGCAAATACAACTTGGCTACGTGACATTTGTTCCCCACTTTGGTATCAGGAACGGATTTAGTCCGTTCCTATGACTTAGTGGCAAATAAGGCAAGTGACATATTCAGTCGCTACCACGTAACAGGCACTAAATGTGTTGCTTGGGTCGGCCATTAAAGCAAAATGAACACCTCTCTACTATTGTTAACGCTTAGTTGGTCTGTACTAAACAAAATAAATTGTACGTAGAAAAAGAGTTGGTAAAACTATATATACCTTCAGTTAACTTAAGAAGGACAAATAACCGATTTGACTTTACGAAGTCTTTTTTACAACTTTCTAGAGTCTCTACCAAAACTCCTTGAGTCTCTAGACTCAACTTCGTTAGGTCCGGGATTCGACTTCTTTGAGTCGCTAAACCAAACTGACTTTTTTTCTTTAATTTTTTTCTACTTGTGAAATCGTCTCCTCTTATGCATCTCTCGAACTCCAGGTGCTAGGGGACGATCATGACTTCCAGTACGTTATTATCAAATTGACTGGAATGATGCTCCCCTCTCAGATATGCCCACTTCAATATATATTATTTCTGAACATGTATAGCAAGTCTTAAGTAATAGTTACTATTGTAATGTTTCGAACGTTATCATTAATATTGTCTACATGCTATTTTAAGCGTGTTTTAATACGTTATTACTAGTACTAAAGATATTGCAATTAACTCTTATTCTATAACAATGTACCCAACTTGAAGGAAGTAGTTATTTTCTGCAGGTAACGCCTCTGGTTGGTGACCGGCTAAATACAGTTTACCCAATTAATGAAGTCGAATATGGATTTTATTGTTTACAAGCCATGCGATAAGAGGCTAAAGGCCATTTAATATTAAATAATGGAAAGGTGCGTGCTCTATCGGAAGTGTATTCTTATCCTTTTATTATCTTCGTATCGCCACGACTTTTGGATCTATATTTTGGGTACTCTCGTATCTAGTTGTTGTAGTCCAATTAGGATTAAAGGTTATTACTAGGAATTCTAAAATTCAATAAGCTTAAATTATTCGTGAATAAACGAGTACAATGAGGATACGGGTATGTACAAATCGTGCATCTGGCTACTTCATTTATTTTCCAATAGTGCTAGATCAGAACAAATTTAAATTTTGGAGGACTTACAGTTTATTAATGCCTGTTACTAATACAAGTAATTCATCTAATGGTTTCCTTATGTTTTTTTAATATTGACTTCTGTGCTTAGACTCTGTGCCATATAGAATTCTATTTTTCGATTGGTTTTGATTTAGACTGTACATAAATCGCATTCAATGGACCACTGGAATCGAGTTTATTCTATTTATTTAATTCTATTATTCTATTATTTAATTGTTGTTTCAATTCTACATAGACAGAGCTATCGAAATCTACTTTACTATTGATTTTTTTGTAATACCATAGACATAAAACAAGTATTTTATAGTTTCTTAGAGACCTATCAATCCCATCATCATCATAAATAAGACAATTACGTTAAAATATTATTAATTTTTCTTTAGTTAATTATGTCGCCAATAAATGGTTTTAATATATTAATTGCGACAGAAGAAGAAAGATTGGGTGAAATTAGAAGAGAAAATATTGATGAAAGTAGGTTGATGCGAGATAGTAGTGATTGTTTTACTATATATGATAATAGATTTAAATAACTTTTTAGACTGAATAAAGATATGGTGCAATATATACTTAATAGAATATTGCCTCAATTACAGCAAAATAATAATCCAGTCTCTATACCTTGTCATGTAAAATTTTTTGAGACTTTACATTTTTAAGTTACAGGGACACATCAACGGACAATTGGTCAAAGTTGCAATATATCTAATGTTTTATATAATTTCTTTTTCTCCTAACTGCTACTGTCACTAATCACAGAACATATAAATATATAAATTGTAACGTAATGGCAACATTAATACTGAAAAATCCCTGAATTTGTAGAAAATTCCCGAAGAAATCGGAAGTTTAGTCTATAGTACCACAGAGTACAAAAATTGGCTATAGTAGCATTCCATGATAGATTTCTACTAATAGAAAGTGATAGAATACAAACTGACACGTAGTCCCAGCTCGGCTATAGTTCGTTCCAGTTTAGACCGCCAGTATTGATGATTGATCCTGAAATTGAGTTATTGTGAAATGTGTGTTTTTTTTCTGTAAATTGTTGCAGTTGTGGTTCAGTTTCCTTTTTCATCACCAAAGTATTGTATTAGTTATGTGCGTCGCTTATTTTTTAAACCATATAATATACTTTATTTATCGAAGAAGTTGTATTTTAAATTAATACTTCTCAAGGTCTTATTGAGATTTTTAGAGTGTCTTGTTGTGGCTCTAATACTTACAGTAATTGAATTAGTAGCAGAAATGTTCTAAACTTTTTTGTAGGAGACCGTCTTGAATAACCGATTACTGTTATGGATATTCGGTGGCTTCTTGAAATTATTATAGTGCTAGGAGTGTTTTTTTTTTGGTCTGTGAACAAATTAACATTTTCTGCTTCTTATATTTTTTTATAATAATCAAAAAGTATTTCTTTCTTTTTTTAATTTGATAGAATGAAACTTCAGTCTTACTTGTTCTCAATTTATGATCATTGGAAAAATATTAATACTCCGCTAATTTATTTGATTTAAATCCATGATGAGTGATGAATCATAATGATAACAAGATACATTAGCAAAGTAGGTAGAGAAAGTAGAAGCGGAATAGGTAAATGCCAGGGGAAAATGGCCTTTGCAAGTATTAATGTATCTAATTGGCAATTACTGAATTTGTGATATCTTTTGATTCGCTTTGAAGTTTCACACGTCGCTCTCATAGGCGTTTCTCCTAATTTTACTTCTGATATAGGCAATATACAGTATGTACCTGTTTACAATACAAAATTTCTGTGGAAGAAAGTATTTATATGCCTACATAAAAATCCGCGCCCGGATGTAGAAAATTTTGAGTGCCCAGCAATAGAAAAAAAAATGGTGAAAAAACCCCTCAATTTTTTAAAAATTAATTATATAACATTAGTAACATATCGAACACAAATTGAAACTGGTTATTTCTTTTTTGACATAAAGCTGTTTTGAATTGTTTTAAATATACGGTAAATTCCCTGGAACTAAAATTGTGCTGTTTCTTAATACCTGGTTTCTCAGAAATAAATATACAGAGTGAACCAAAAGGCTGGAAACGGCCAACTATCTCGTAAATTGCTAGCCCGAATTGTACAAAATTTGGGATAAGTCCTTTTTGGGATACAGAGATTCTAGATTTGACATTTGCAATGTTGCTGGATTTGCCATTTCTCTGATATTATTAGTCACTTTGATTTTTTAAATACATCATCCTGTATATTCAGTCATTTTTGGAATCTTCTCTTCAATACGAGTTCAACCATATGTAACACTTATGATTTTATGTAGTCTAGAAGATCTTACATAAATAAAACAGAAGTCCGGCAACGCCTAATTGTCTCAATAAATTTTTGAACACAAACTATTTTCAACTACATTAAAACATAACAATTGAAAGATTACAACATTTTTAAAATAATGATTACTTAATCAAGTGTTCAAAATGTGCTCCATTTGTAGTTGACAGTAACCTAATCGATGGTAGAATGCGTCTACCACATTTCTCCATTTATTTAAGATCTTCTAGACTACATAAAATCATAAGTGTTACATATGGTAGAACTCGTATTGAAGAGAAAATTCCAAAAATGACTGAATATACAGGGTTATGTATTTAAAAAACCAAAGTGACTAATAATATCAGAAAAACGACCAATCTAGCAACATTATACATGTCAAATACTTTTGGTTCACTCTGTATAATACAGAATTTCTGATTCTTTTCGAAACTAGATAAATGCCTTTCGTGAAGCCTATTAAAAAAAATTGTAAGATTATTTTGTAATCGATCAATATTTTGTTGACTTTGTTGTGTTTTGCGAAGTTGATCCAATTTAAATAAAATCAACGAGGGAAAGTAAACATCAACAAAAACACATGCCAGATTTCTCACATAGATTAGAAATGGAGTAGAAATAGAACGTGTAGGTCCATTGTGATAATTTTCGCACTAAGTGATAAATCTAAATTATGGATTAAAAAATAATACTATTTTTTTTTAATAATATAAAGTGTGGATACCCATGAAATATTATGCAATTTAAAATTATTCATTGATTTTGATGAAAAGTTTTTGTAAATGAAAAATTACATATGTAACATTTCACGTAAAACTTTCTTTCTTTTATTGAAAACCTCTTTTATCATGCGCTGGATAGTAATGGCCTAAATATACAATTTAGCATTTTTATTTATTATTCATACATTCTGGTAAATACCCTAATGGAAACATAAAAGAAGTCACCGTGCTGAAAATTGCTTCCTTCGGGCATGAAACCAGGACATAAATGGAACGAAATAAAATACTTTTTAACAAGATTTGAATGATATTACCGAGGCGAAAGAGGAAAAATGAAACAATAGTTTCTTTTCGATAACTGTCAAAAGAGTTGCTGGATTGAAATTCATTCTTTCAAAAATTGTATTTATTTCTTCTGTATAATTTAGATCACAATTTAAAAGTTATAATTCAATTATACCTTAAATTGGCCGTTTTTCATGTGAAGAGTGAAATTTTCGAAATCTGCACATATTTTATTGACGGCAAATTGCCAAATCTACCACGAACCTTAGGGTTTACATAAAAAGATCGGTAAGCCCCACCAACAGTTTTAAATTATAAACATTCAAATATAATAATTAGCACAACGGATAATAAATGACAACTAAATATTCTGTTAAATTTATTTTCAAAAAATAAAATAGGATTTGATTTTTTTTATTTTTTAATAAATGGTTACATAAAAAAATGCACCTTTTATAGTATTTTGTTAGATACTTTTTTTTTAAAGTTTTATGTTACATAATTGTTAAAAATTTACAAAATAGATACATATACTCGTGTACAAAAAAAACGTAAAATTATTTAGAGATTTGTTGATTTATAAAATTTACCTTCTCTTTAATGTTTTCGTTTACTTTTTAATGGAAGAAACCACTTCTGCTACTTTTCATTTTTAGATTATACTCCTATTTGAAAATTTAATAGAAATTTATTGATCTGGGAAATATAAGGAAAAGAATAAAAAGAAGCATTAAATATTGAGGGAAAGGATTTACATGAATTGGTCGTTCGGTGTGCAGTGTTTTCTTAATGCAAAATTCAATGATACTCGTTTCACGTGGAATTAATTTTCCAACCAAGAAAAAACCTTCAATTTTGCTAACCTTATTGTTATTACAACGCAGTTTTGCTCTCAGGATTCTTGTTCTAATTATCACGTTTTGTTATTGAATCAACAACTTATGTTTGAATTTCCAAAATATTAATTAAAAATATAAATTCTATGTCAACACTGAGAAAAGGTTAAATTGTTTAAAATTATTTATTTTAGGTTTTTTGTTTTTTTTTTTTATTTAAATCATGGTAAAGATTTTGTTAATATTTTCTGAAAAGATTATACAATCTATTAGAAGACTTTTTCCATATTGTATTAAATCGCTATATAATTTATTTACATTTGCAGCTGAGATTGGGCATTCTAGTAATATGTCTTAGTGCTCCTCTTTTACCATCATCAATTTTCACTGATGAAACATTTTACAAATCTATTCGTATACTCTAGTTTTCCCATTTAGTTTTTATATTTTGAAAATAACTTTTTAAATATACAATCATATAACGAAAAATTAAGTTTTTGAAATTGTCGTTCGACATTAATCATCCAATTTTACATTCAATTACCGGGGTTATTAATAATGTCGATGTTAACCATGGATACAAATGGATCAATTCATAATTATGATGATCTAGATAAATCCTCCATAACATATTAATTGTTTGCTAATTGTGTTCTTAATGAATAGCTGAACAAAGCCATTACAGAACCCAAGTGTATCTAGTATTCAGTTGTTTCAATAGGGAAAGTTTGTGAAAATCAAGTTTAGCAAGTCACTATTGTAACAAAAAGTTTCTTAGCTTGAGTTAAACTAATTAAGTAATCAATTAATTATACACTTTGTTTTTGTTGTACTTGAAAGGAATCAGTAAGGGATAAGATTTTACTAGAAATTATAGGAAAAACTTTGGACGTTAAGTATATAAAATTAATCATATTTCAACTAGGTTTATGTAATAGTATTGTAATAATATAATTATTATAGGAAAACTCAATATGAATTGTTTATTGTTATACGATATTCAGTCAAATATTTGTTTTATAGCAAAATAATCTGTGCTTATCAAACGTTTTTCTTTAGAAATGTTTTACCAAAGTTCTACGTGATAACACTGGATTAGCTATAAATTACTATATCTATCTTTTTTTGACAGCATTATTAACTTAGGACTTTATTAGATCGATATATTGTTTCATTTTCATTGACTTTATTACAGATAAATAAGTAATTACTAACGTTTTTCTTGAAAATATCAATTGGCAATAAAATTCTATTTAGAAAATATTAATGGCATTTTTTATATTGCTCCTCTTTTCCAATAAATAATTAAGGAAAGAACAGAGCGTGTCCCATTTACGTTAAAATGTATTCTTTCTTACTCTCTAATATTAAAGTATATAGTAAATAAATTTCTATAAAGAAGAGTAGAAAGAATTTTGTTACCATTACATTGAAAATAAACACCTGTGCAAGAATTCCTTCCTGTTCCGTAAATTTGTCACTTGAGACCTTATTATGTTACATATTCTAGGAACACGGAGATAACAAGCAACTTAGATAAAATGTTAATAGTTAAAGTGAATACAATTTAGTCAGAGATATAAGTCAATATACTAAAACAATGTAATTGATTAATTTCTCATTTCTTGCATTCATTATATATGGAGGATTCACAACCTGGAGGGGGTAGTGCCCCAAGAAAAAAATTTAAATAATCTATTTATCGAATTCTTGTATTCTGTATTGAAAATGCATTCTTTCTTGTCATCTCCATTTCCATCTTTAGCCATTTATCTTTTTTTTCTTTGATTTTCTTATTATTTATTTTGTCAATTTCAATTTTTTTTAGATATTCTTTTGTTGTTTCTTGATCATAGTCATAATTTCCACATCTACAAGATAGCTGATAATCTAATAATCGATAAATTCTTATCTTCGTATTTTTACTCAATATTTTAAAATTTATAGCAGTTCCATATTTACGAGAACTTTTTTCTGAATATAATTCTTTCTTTTACCTCTAATTCACTTTCTGTATTACTTTTTATTCACACCTTTTCAAAGTCGTATGTTTTCACCGCAGTATTTCTCTTTTCACACTTAAATCTAATAAATTTTTTTTTTTTTATCAATGAAGCTGTACCTTTTCCGCGCTGATTATCTCTTTTACTATTTATTTCATCACCCTCCTATTTTTTTAATACTAATATTTAAATTAGAGCCAATGTATTGAATAGAAGGTAGAAACCTTTGTATACAGGTTGTCCGCGAAAATAATGCATATTTTCAAATGGGATGTAGAAAATATCATTTACAACAAAATATTCTAAAAAAATTTTTTTCTAACATCATTAGTTTACACAAAAAATGACTTTAAACTTTAACTCGAAAATTTATATGTGGCAACATTTCACACAATAATAAAAATATATGTCATGTAACCAAGAAATATCTACTTGATGAATCATAAAATTGTGTTAGTTTGCAGAAGATTCGGATCGTTCAATCGTTTTAAGTTTATCGTTTGGTTTCAATAATTCAGTGTAAAATGGTATTTTATTCAAATACAGAATTGCACGACATGTTAATTAAACTAATTCGCGATGTTTTGTATCAGTGTCCTAAAGGTTATTGAAAAATGTTGTGTGTTACCTAAAAAAGTAGTGGTAGAAATCGTTCGGATCCTGTAATAATTGCCGAGAATATATCTTTCACTCTTCTACATCTCATTGTAATCGACCATTTTAAATATCTAAAATAAAAACTTATTTTCAGAACGTTTAAAAAACTATTGTTTATTAATTTCTGGTTATTAACAGTTATACAAGTGTCGCGATGTTGCCGGCTTTAGTTGATTTTCAGTAAATAATATTTGGATAGATCTAAAATATTTTATTTTTTTTTTAAATAATATTTTTATTGTACTTACATTATTATAAATGAGCATTATTTTTGAAAAATTCTATCCCTACATTGAACCCCCTTTGAGTAACAGGTGTAATCTTCAAATTTATAAATGGAAGGTAAGTATATTTTACTCCAAGGAGCTTTGTGATACATCATTTGATAGGTCTCATTGTTTTCTATTCAAAAATATTATTACTTTCAAATTTTTAACATAAAAAAATCCTTTGATTGATGAAATCCGCTACAACATAGTAAACACTTGAAATAAGTTGTAACCATAATAATAATATAATAATAATAATAACAATAATACGGTTCAATTCTTGAATTCGAAGGGGGTTTCAATGTAGGGAAGATTTTTTCCGTTACAGGATGTGTCAATTCATACTTTAAAAATTAACGTGTTTGAATTTATTTGTGAGCAATGTATCTGCCCTGAAAAGGTACACAAAATCATCCAAAACGTTGGCTTTTTAAGTAGTTTCATTTACCTGACTTGTCCTATCCCCAAGATTCACCGCCTTGTGATTTATTGGAGGACAACTAGCTATTAATTATTGTCCTACTTTTATTCTCAACATCCCTTGTTAGTTTCCAAACATATTTCAGCTAAGTTAATTATAATAGATCTTCTGGTTTAACTACTTTTTTTTAATTAGAATTTCTAAATGACTCAATTTTGTATACTTCTCTCTTTGCATCAGATCATTATCATCAGATCATTATCAGATTTTTCAATTTGGTACATCATCACTTTATCTCTTTTTACCAACTTAAACGCCTGTTGGAAGTCTATAAATAGTATTTAATGTTTAAGAAGTATTAAATATGAAAAACTAAATAATACTTATCTTGAATTTCCACAGTCTTCCAAGTAAAACCTAAAATTAATAAACATTCAAAATCGGGTATTTACAAACTACATTGTCCGGATTGTAACGCCATCTATCTTGGTCAGACATTAAGAAATTTTAACATACGGTACTGTGAGCATTTACCATCTTATAGATTAAAACAACCAGATAAGTCACATCAGGCAAAACACCTCATTGACACAAACCCACACAACTGAAACAACATTAGAAATAAATACTTCATATAAGTGACAAGAAAGAAGAACTTGATTTTTTGGGGGGAAATGAAATAAAGAAACACCTAAAGTGTTGAATGAGCAACTAAACATGGGAAGTTCAATTATCTTAAATCACCTTTTGAACTAAATAATACTAACCAAATATATTTTTAGAAAAAGAAGAATATTGCTTAATAATTATTGTTGTCAAGTTTATGACATGAAATTTATTTACGTTTTTAAAAAAGACCTTATTTCTGTCTTGGAAAATGGTATTGTGAGATACCGAAACCTAAGTAGACCTTAATACATATAAAAACGCTTTGGACGACTGTGGAAATTCAAGATAAGTATTATTTATCTTTTCATATTTATTATGAATAATTTCCATAAAGTAAGAGTTGAAACAAATTAATTTAATTTAATAAATATTTTTTGGCTTTTCTATGGTTTAGTTTAAAGTCCCAGTTTATTCACTCTACTGTTCAAGTCCCTTAGTTTCAAGTTAGCTTAACATCACATAACACAAAAATATTACCCTTTTGATTTTTTCATCAAACATTTTTATTCCCATATTAACTATTTGCTAATTCATTATTTATTTCAGAATTGGTAAAAAAATGTATTGCTCTTGTAAAATTATTTCAAAATTTTTCTGAACGCAATAAAATGTTTAAATCTATGAATAAAATTGTGTATTTCCTTGCAATCCAGAATTCCTGTTTCCACGGAACTGAATAAAAATTGGGAAATATTACTATATAAAATACATATCTATGCCAAGTCTCACAAGATGCATATATCCAAATAAACTAGTGGATTATGATTTTAGTTTCAATATTACTGTCAGAACTGAATGTAATATTTTACCGAATCTGGATAGAATTTGAAAACAAAACCAACGTCTACGATATCAACAATTTATATGCTGCAGACGTTTTAGCAATTTGGTTAAATTTATGAACTCCTCCTGGCGTAGAAATTTTTATGTTTGAAAAACTAAAGTATTTAAATTATAACAGAGTCTAAGATTATTTCTCAAAAATATCAAATATAAAATATTTTTGATGATTTAATACCCATATAATTTTTCTGTGCCTATTTTTAAATTTTTTTGTTTTTGTCATAATTTAGATTAATTATGTACAGCCAAAAATCTTAAGTAGGATGGAAAAAAATACAAAAATTTTCACCGGAAATAAACAACATCCTGCAGAAACTAAATAATATATTTATTGTAAATTGGGGAATTCCAATTATCTTATTATTTTCATTTTTCTTAATATTTCTTAATAAGAAAAAAGTATTATGTAAGTTTTCACCTATTGAAAGTATTAAAACCTATCATAAATGAGATCTTAGAAAAAGTAGGTTTCAAAATAACTGAAAGCACTCTTTCTTTACTTCCCTTGGGATTTTTTTTTGTTGTGGCGAACTTGAGGAAAGTGAAGGAGTTATTGAGAAATATTGTCCGATATTATGTAATTTAGAAGCAAACTTTTATACAAAGGAGAAATACAAGGTTCTCTACTTCTTATTAAAGTTATACAGGGATTGCGATAAATAATATATCACCAAAATTACATATATATTTTTTAAATAAAATAAACAAAAATTTCAAGGTCTTATAATTTATTAAATATAAATTTTCAGAGTATTTATGATCTTATAATAAGAAAAAATATGATAAAATTTAATCAATTAACCATATTTAATCTCCATCGATTCAATCATTTTTGTAAAGATTTTATACATTTGGATATTTAGCAACTGCCGTTTAACAATAAATTAAATAAAAAAAAAAGCACACAAAAATATTTATAAAAAAAAGAGTTTTCAGGCACCAATAACGGATGATGACAAGACACAGAATTAGTTAAAAGGCAAAAAAAAAAAATGTCTGCTATACCATTAAGAAAGAAGCAGAAAAGAAACCTAAGATAAAAACAAACCCCATAAATACCAAGAAAAACAAGATACGATAATATAAGAAATTAAGATAC
This sequence comes from Hermaeophaga mercurialis, assembly GCA_951812935.1. Lineage (NCBI taxonomy): Eukaryota > Metazoa > Arthropoda > Insecta > Coleoptera > Chrysomelidae > Hermaeophaga > Hermaeophaga mercurialis. The sequence continues at coordinate 41,629,923 of OX638359.1, read as the reverse complement.
TGGATATGACATGAAAAAAGAAATAATAAGAAAATTAAAAAACATACAAATTATCTTGTATGAACAAATACAAAGAATTAATGACACATTAAATTACAAAATGTTCAAAAAAAGAAAAAATTAAAAAAGGGAAAGTGGAAAACCAAAAAAAATGAACATAAACATATACGGCAGATTAGAAGACAAAAATAGAAAAGTACAAGGAAACTAAAATAAGTATCCTAAAAATGAAAGAAGCTTAAAAATTGGACTCAAAGAGTAATACTATTTTGAAAAAAGAAGAAAAAATAACGACCAAATTATTCTAGAAGTTCTTAACCTTTTGATACATATAAAGAGAAATATGAAGCAACAAAATTATCAAATCATGATTTGTTTTAAAATACAACAATCACAATAAAGCTTTCACAAAAATGTCTTTAAAAATCACTACTATTTATATTGTTAGATACGTAAAATTATAATATAATAAAATGTTAATTCAGAAACAATAATTAAATTGTAGGCCACAAAAAAATGATTGTTTCCATGTATCATTAAGCCAGATTTTTGTCCATTGTTTAGTAAAACTTTTTTAGGATCTATTTCACATCATAGCAAATTTAAATTTCCTCTTATGAACACGTTATTACAATAATATTCCGAAATATGTCTCGCTGAAAATTAAAAGGAACGTAAATAAAGGTAACAGTGAAATGATATTGTAGCAGAAGTGTATTTTATATTAATTAACTAATTAGTTCACGTAACATGAACTTGCTGTGTATTAATTATAATATTAGATATAAAATTATATGCTCGAAAAGTTTCGTTAATTAATTTTGAAGTATGCTGTAATTTTATTATATTCAGTCTCAAGACTTATATATTTTTTCAAATATGAATATAAGTTTTAAATAAAAGAAATAAAAAACAAAAATTAGTTTGATTTTGAAGAGTAACAAAAGGTTACGTGTTTGGTGCGTACACACTATGTAATGAAAGAAAGGCTGAATAAGTTGTATTTTAAAGTGTGTAAGATTCTTTATTTAAAGATATGTGTAAAAGAAATATATATATTTCTCAAAGTCAAAAGAGTGTCAAGCGCTTTTGGCAAAACAATGCCATCATCAGGACAAAAAAAGTGCAAAAAAGTAGAGAAGGTTGGTTATAAAACAAAAGTAGAGAACATCAACGCAGTAACAATACATCTTAAATTAACTTTTTAAAAAACGACATTAATATAGTAGAAAACAGTAACATTTTTAAAAATTTGGTTTTTAAAGGCCCAGGCCTGAAAGTTGTCCCAATAAAAGACAACAAGTGTTTTTTAAAAAACATGTAAAATAAATAATTATTTATTATTATTGTTGTCTTTTATTGGGACAACTTTCAGGCCTGGGCCTTTAAAAACCAAATTTTTAAAAATGTTACTGTTTTCTACTATATTAATGTCGTTTTTAAAAAGTTAATTTAAGATGTATTGTTACTGCGTTGATGTTCTCTACTTTTGTTTTATAACCAACCTTCTCTACTTTTTTGCACTTTTTTTGTCCTGATGATGGCATTGTTTTGCCGAAAGCGCTTGACACTCTTTTGACTTTGAGAAATATATATATTTCTTTTACACATATCTTTAAATAAAGAATCTTACACACTTTAAAATACAACTTATTCAGCCTTTCTTTCAAAAATTAGTTTTCTTCATAAATTTTAGTCGTATTTTTATTGTATTTTTAATCCATATTTAGTATATTGTTTTAAAATGTTAAAGCCATATACAGTGTGTTTGATGAAGAATGAAAAATAATTCAACCGAATTCGATTCGGGACACAAATATATAATAGCTATTTTATTAAATACTATGTATTTATATAATATTTATTTGAATTTGCACAGTTGAAATATTTCCAATTTCTTATTAAACACCCTGTATATGCAAAATAAAACAGTTTGCGACTTCTGTTATGGTTACACACCAACAATATTTAATAAACATATCTTAAATATTTTTATAATCTTAAATTAGCAACATCCCGGTATCGTTTCTAAATAGTTCTATTTATGTGATGAATTTTTTTTTAAATATAACAAATAAATACACATTTATACTATATTTAAGAACATGAGTTTATTAACAATTTGCAAATTTTAAAACGAAATCATTAGGCCTATGTCACGTCAGAAACAAGTAACTGCGTTGAAATAACATCTCCAGTAATTTCTTCCTTTTTGTTGACCAATATTACCATGTCCTCTTCGCTGCAAGTCCAACTGCAAAAATACAAAAATATTAAGAAACTAATGGATTACATTAAAAATTACTAGTTACTAAGAACATAGAAAATGAACAAGGATAAAATTGAGTACCAAAATTGGCACAAACTATGATTTGTCTCCCCTTATACAAGGCGTGTATTTTATATTTTGGCTTAACATTAACTTGTAAACTCTAATATAAACTTAAAGTGAAATAGAAAAAGAAGTGCCTACATAAAAATCTAATAAAACTTAATAAAAAAAGTCAAAAGTTCTTTTTTTGTTTTTTGTCTCCTAAAAGTTTAAAATCAAAAAATGTAAACCTTTTTGTTTGAAACGACTTGAACTTTCTTTTGGAACTATAATCAATTTATTTTTGTCTAAATACAGACTTCGATGTTTTTCTCTAATTTTCTTTAGGTACTCTTTGAATTTATAAATACAATGATATTTATTCCTCATACGAAACGATCGCATATCATTCTATTTATGAATAGAAATTGTATCAAAAATTTTATAGAAAAATCAAAATCCTGAAGATTCGAAAAGTTAAATGAAATATTTGAAAACATTAGTATAAACGTCATTTAAAAATTTCACCGTATTTCAGGTTCACTGATATTTTTGATGCAGCGGCGTACATTTGATTTAGTCATTTGTGCATGTTTCTGTGCGTTATTGTAAACTTTTTAAACGTTGTACTTTAAAATGGATCAGAAAAAAAATGAACCAATTCAAGTATCGCTTTCGCAAAAAAGAACTAAAAAGCATTTATCGGTGAATATTCCCAAAATCTATGAAATGAAATTAGTTAGCAGAATATAAAATGTATAATGGAGTCACTATTTCCAAAATGTATCATAGACCCAAAGCGAGTTTAGACAATATTTCATAAAATACAAAAATACGCATTTGACGAACAGTTCGATTCTTTTTTAAGAAAAAAACCCCAACTTATGATGAAAGCTTGAATAACATGAAAATGTTGAATTTCAAGAAATAAAAATTACTGAAATTATTAAAAAAGCTGAATTTTAAGTAAGTTTATGATGTCTATTAGAATAATTCCAATAATAATAATAATGTTATATTATAGGTTTGAAAAAAGACATTTATTTATAATAATATTCTGAAAAAAAAGGATATTACCAATCTGTTATAAACGCAGAAGTTTTTTAGGGAAGGCTTTTAGAGCTTTTACCATATTTCGAGAAAAATCAACCAACCACAGCCATTAGGAAAGAAGAAATTAAGTAGTGGCTGAGAATGTTGTATACAGATATGATGAATATATGATGAAAGCGAAATTACTAACGTTAAGGTATAAGAAAGCAGTATCAAGGTTTGCCACCTTATTATTGCGAAGCAGTATTTTTAAAATTACTGATATCAAAATAACTATTTCAAGAAACATTTGGAAATATCACACCACAAAATTGGAAAAATCCTTTTGTACGGAATGAAAAAAAGAAACTGTGGAAAAATCTTAGGCTTATAAAAATCATTAACATTGGATATTAATATCGATTGCAATTGCCGAAATTCATCCTAGATAGACTACTTCGGGCTTAGTGCTAGAATGTAATCAAGCATTGACCACAGCACTCAATAACAACAACGTAGTAACAATTGCCTAGATCAAGAACCATGAATAATCGAAAGGTAATCGCTTGGCTGGCTCGTTGGTTAGGAGAGCTGCCTCCCAGGAAATTCTGGACTCTGGCCCCTCACTGGCTTGACAAACCTAATAAAAGAACGTTCCCTAGATATGCTTTAGGAAAGGTGGGACAAAACAAGGAGCTGTAAGCTAGCCAGGGAACTTGTACCGTACCCCGACAACCATACAGCCAAGAAGTACCTAACAATGACCAGGCAGAATCTTCGCCTAGCTGTAGGCATTCTGACAGGCCATTGTCTTCCACAGAATGAGGCTATCCTACACGCCCCTATGTAGAGGGTGCGAACATGAAGATGAGACAACGGAAGATATCCTCTGTGATTGCCCAGTATTCTCATTTATAAGATACAAGAACTAGCCATCCCACATAAAAGAGACGTTATGACCTACATAAAATCAGTAGGTTGGTTGACGAGTTAGAGGAAGTCGTCAACAAGAGGAGAATGTACAATGAACCAAATTTTGGTCTAATACTAAGGACTTTATTTCTTGCAAATGGATACAATAAAATAACGATTAAGAAAACAATGATTTATGATTGCAAGTAACACTGTTTACTAAACCCTGTTTAGATATAAATGTTTGTATAACATACAAATGAAAGCGTTACTTTAAAAAATATCGTTATCATCAATTTTGTACTGGGTGTTAGGTAATCACCCAATAGGTAATCAAACGGTGAAAAATTGTAACAACGGTCCAGAAAATGCTTGATCTTATACAAAATAAAGATGTGTTTTGCCAGATAAAAAAACAAAATATATTAGAAGGGATAATGGATAATCTCTAGCACTCAGTCCAACAAAGAAAAATGTATATCCGCCGAATACAAAGAACCAATTAAGATGACTCACACTAAGTACAATTCCTTTTAAATCCGATATCTATTATATTTTATCTCTTAAAACAATAATACGAGAATCCCTCAACTTGTTTTAATTTACTTGTCCTTTCCGAGGGAAGTAGCACATTTTAAAAATAGATATATTTTTATTTTTGAATAGAAGAATACAATATTTTTCTTTCTTTTCGTAAACCAAGACAAAAACTATTAACAAAATTTCGTCAAAGCAGAAATTATTCCTACTGCTCAAAACGTACAGAAAAAAGAACAAAACATATCAATTTGCATTGTCTTTATACATTTTTATGTTGATATTATCTGTATTACAGTCAATAAGATAGATCTAAACGTAAATCATATTAAACAATGAATGTCCTTCGCAGTTTCTTATTTAAGAAAATATAGATAAACGAGAAATACCAGAGTCGATCGACAAGTACACATGTTTGAAGACAGGTGAAGTTGCTGAAGGAAGTTGGCATTACAGTAAGTATTGCCATCTGTCAAACAATATCACACTAAATTACAAATTGCTTCATAGTTTAGTTTTAATTTCGCAGTCAGTTATTTCATACATATTTTGTGTTTCTTGATTAAATGGAAAGAAATATCAAAGGATAATTGGTTTTTTATGTTTGGATGGAAAAACATGCGAAGAAATAAAAGCAAAGTTAGATACTGTCTACGGATACCCTTTTCAATCTATGACAATTGTCAGATATTTGTTAAACGAATTTAAACGTGGTTGTATATATGTCTTCGATGAGAAGCGACAAGCTGGCCTGGCATACTTGGAAAATGTTGAAAAGCTCCACGACATGATTCTTACTGGTCTCCGAACTAAAGAGACAAATAATAGTTGACTAATAATTTTGAAACCTTAAACTTAAAACTCACAGTATAACCTCATAAAATGGCGATATCTTAAATCCATTGTCACGATAAGAAAAAATAACCATATCCCAAATAAATCCGAGTATTCTGACGATACAATACGTTAGATGTTTTAGAGCAGTAACATTTTGCTTTTCGTTTTAGACACCTTTGTACCTTTGAAACTTCGCATTAGTTTATAAATGAAGGTGCTTCTAGTAACTTAGCCTAAAGACAAACCGTTAAATCAAAAAATATGAATCCTTTTGGAATACAAATATATTGTTTAAGAAAAAAAAATTAAACTTGTACGAAAAAAAAATAAAAAATGTAATTCACTCAAGAAGTAGATTTAAAAGAACAGCACTCTACAAACAAGTATATGCCGTTGAACCAAAGAAACAAATTGGGTAGTGAGAACTTACAATAACTGGATTATACCCAAAAAAAAATCTAATTTTATATGAAAGATAAACGAAACACTAGGCCTCCCTTGAGCGAATGGTTGTGAAGAAGGCTACTTGACTTTTTTTTCATAACTGGCTCAAACCAAGTTACTTTACTGAAATTAAAATCTTAATTATCTCCCAGTCTAAATTAAATAACCAATGATTACTAAAATTTTCTTTTTGTTTCTGCTTTTTTTTTCCTTCAAAAGAAAAAGAATAATTATCCATTCAAAATAAAAAAATATTGAGACAAATTCACGGAGACAAGACTAAAGTAAAGTAATTTAAGCTGTGGTTAACAATACTCTAAATATTTAACTTGGGCGACTTAAGCCTAGATGGCCGAGTACGTAAACAAAAAAAAATAAACTGACTGACCAGACTAAATTTTTTCCTTTTTTTTTTCAATATAGAATTACTTTAACTTTTACTCTTCTCGTGATTTACTACGAAAATTATTACTCCCGTGGTTCAAGAGAGATAAAAAACTCCGGCCCGGCTTTCAGGAGTTGGCTATAGACCAATTTTGAGAACTAAGTAAGAAACCCAAAAACAATCAAATTAAGTCTTAATGTTTTGTAACCGCGAACCTCACGTAAAACTCAGAAAGAATCCAAATAACGACTTTTAAGCCCTTAGGCTCGACTCCTCTGGAGACTTCTTCAGTATCTAGAACTCGACTACCGTTCGTTATACTTTATAACAATTTTTTCAACATGCCTTCGTTTAATTTTATTGCCGATTTAAAATGATATTTTCCGTATACTAATAATTGTGATAATGACGCGAAGTAGCAGAGGCCCTATACAATAAATATTTTAAATGATAAGTATATGAAAGGTTGAAGCTCGATGGGTGCCGCGATTGTCTACAGTGTACAACAAGCTCTTTAAACGAAATTAGCAGGAATTTTTGTATCTTGTTTTTACTGTTAATAAAGCCTGGATACTTAGTAATACACCAAAGACCAAGCAAAAGTCAAAGGTATTATCTTGATAGGTGTCGCGATTTCTTACAGTGTACAACAAGCGGATACAGCTCTAAATGTGGAAGAAGTGTTTGGACCTCTTTAAATGAAATTCGCAGGAATTTTTGAATCTGGTTTTTAAATAAAGTCTGCATACAATGTAATACACCAAAATTAAAATAATATATTTTTCAAGTAAATCTGCTTCTAAGAGGGCTAAGATGGTTTCTTTGGCCAAAAAGGTCATGACCATGGGATTCGAAGGGAATAATCCTTATGGACTTTTTGGCAGAAAAGAAGAATGACCTCAAAGCAGTACTATAGTGAATTATGGGACCAATTCGATAAGGGATTGATGGAGATACGTTCTCGTTTATTTAAGGAAAAAGTGTTGTTACACCACGATAACGCCCCAGCACATTCATCCGGAAATGTCGGAGCTAAATTGCATAAATTGTAATATAAATTGCTGCCCCACCCTCTGTTCTTGCCCGACATAGCTCCCTATAATTTTTTACTGTTCCTCAACATGAAAACAAGGTCCAGAAAAAAATAAGCTCAAATTAAGAGGTTGTCGCCGAAATAAAAACGTATTATGAAGAGTTTGACGAATTTTTTGGAGAAGGTAGATATTATACTAAAAAATAAAAACAAAAAAAATTGTCCGTCTTTATTCCTGAAATATTACTTATTGATCCCCCCTCGCAGAACATTTTTGGATATGTTCCATAACCAGTAATTGGTTAAGAATTAATGAAGAACAAAATTGAACATTTCTAATGAATCACTTACCAATTAGATATAACTAATTTCTCTCAAATTAAATTAGAAATTGTGTTTGTACCTACCGATGATCTGAGCTCGTAGTCTGATCCAGGATTAATTTTACTAGATTTTGAAGAAAATTCTCTTAAACTATTATTTCTTTCTTCATCTTCGACAGCTTCTTTTAATGCTACCATCAGTCTATTAACCAGCATAGCCGTTCGTTTCTTCGGTACAATCAACTTAAAAAGAAATTGTAAATTAAGAATAGAATTACCGAAAATAGTTCAAATTCAAGAAAAAAAATATGTACGTGAATGAAGAATACAAAAACAGTTAAATAAATGTTTTGAATAAATAGGACCGGTATATTTGGGACTACCCTCGTAATTCTAATTACAGGAGAAAGTTTAAGAAATATAGGGATTTAATTTTTATCATATATCAGCATATAGAGCTCTCTTTAACAAATGCACTGTAATAGTTTTAAGAAATTAATATAAAAAATAATGTAGAAGAACCTAAATTATTATTTAATAGCAATTTTGAAAATAATACTTTGCCATTTTTTTTTGATATATTAACTAATTTCTATTAAAGTTGATTCACTGATGTGGCGGCCTTAATATAAGATAATTGCTGTTACTTCTGAATTGTAATAAATAATATAACGCTATTGCAATTAAATTTATAAAAAAACACCAAATGAAAAACGAAGATGTTCCAGAGTGAATACAGGGGCCAATTTAGTTTGTTGTTAAGTTTTCCTTAAATTCAAAACCTTATTAAATTATAAAGTGTAACTAAGAATTATATTAAAATATTATAAATCTGAATATTATTAAATTCTTAGTTACATCTCTACATTTAGTTAAATAAGCGCAACACTGATATTTTAAGCTTGAGTACTAAGGAATGCTTTAAAAGTTCAAATATTGAGGTAACTTTAACATGAATCTGTAATAATTGTACCATAATACGATCCGGCTCTGTATCATGTATGTATGTATATTGCAACTCGAAATTTAACAAAATTCCAGAATTTCATCTCAGAATTCTGAACCCTAATAATGTTCAAAACCAAGAGAATATAAATACTTGAAGAAGAGTACGAAGAAATTTAAATAAAAAATGAGGAAACATTTAATAAGCATTTAATAAACTTATTTCTTGATATTCTCGCACAAATTCACAACTATTAAAATAAAGAAATTTTTTGTACACAGGGTGTTATAAACATTCTAACAAGATCTCATTTGTAGCACATAAGTTTACATTCTGTTTCTTTTGTAATTATTTATAATTTTTTTATTCTTGCTTCTTTAATCTTAATTAAATTGCCAAAATTAATTAAAGAAAAAAATGTCTTTTACAGTTTTGTAAAGGAAAGTAACTATATTACAATTTTTATTAATTCGTACTTAGTTAAAAACTACCTTTAAACTAGAAATTGGCTTATTTAAACAAGTTTAACTTTGTTATAACTTGATTACTTGAAGGTTTGTAATAATTCCAAAAAGATGAGATAATGTAGGACTAATCATAAAGTGTAACTGTTGAAAGTTAAAGAATTTTTAAATCACCCTTAATGATAGCATTCAGACACGTCAGTTATAGATTTTTATAATAAAAATAAAATTCTTGATACAGTGTTTTCCTTTTGGGCATAATTTTAACACGCTACCTACATATCTTCTTAAATGGATTTACACTGAATATGCAGAACGATCCTTAAAGTTTCTAACAGAGCTGCGTAAAGAATATTTCTTAAGGTTAACATTCTAAACGCAACTCGCATCTTAATTGAACTAATAACTTAAATAAAATTCTATCTACTGACTAAATAAACTAAGTGACTGAAAGATTTAGTATAAAATGTATTGTGAGACACCGCAAAAATATAAGTATATCATATTTAATATTTTATAGTCTACATACTATTTTATGTACGAGGAGTATTAAAACCACAATGAAAATATTTAGTCTTTAATAAGCACGTTGATCGCAGCAAGGAGAAATCGATTCACATCACCCACTTCACACTTGGCGGGAGAATCTATTGCTGTATGCATGTTTACGTGCTCAGAACTAACAAGTGCGATGTGACGCTATCGAAGGGCATACTAGAGACACTGCGCAACACATCTGCGCAAAACTTTATGTAATTTCACTGTGGTTTTAATTTCGAGATCGATCGGACCATCAAAAAAAATAGCGCCCATATTTAAAAAAAAATACTAAATTTATTTATATGAATAAAAATGTTTAAATATATTTTTGACATATTACAATATATTAAGATGCTTAAAATATATCACCTAGACAAACACTAGTTAAATCTTTATTAATTGACGTCTAAGTTATCTATTGTCTGTAAAAAACTAACAATATATATTTTATAATTCAAATACCATCAATCTTATTCATAATTTGTTCTAAATCCCTTGTAAACTCAATTCAACAATAATAATATGATTGATATTTTATTTTTATTCAAAATTTTCATAGCTTTATTTTAAAATTTCATTATAATATTAATATACTTAGATGTGAACTAAACAAATAACAGCATGTTAGAGTTCATTATGTTAAAATTTAAACTTTTGATTTCTATTCAAAACATTGCTTCATGTTTAAAGTTGAATGATTACATAACAAGTTTCCAATATTGGTTTTTTCTATCATTATTCAAAAATTTTTTTAAAAATATCATTTTGATCATAAGAATTTTTGTTTCAAATAATTTTAATTTTTTTAATCATTGCCAGATCAGAATTCCATTATTTTGAATTGCCAATAATCATATGAAATTAATTTGGCATATTAAATTTTCAAATTCTTTAATAATAAATATCCTATTAGAATATAGTTCGTTAAAATAATTCTTTTAGACTGTACTTGTCCCTTCAAATGAAAGTTTTTTTAAAGTTATTAATATTCTGTTTAAAATTTTAATTTTCTTTTTTTTTTTTATTTTTATAATAACTAATAACCTGTAATGTTAATAATTTTTAAATATGTTAACTAATTTTAGAAATGTTCTTTTGATAGTCTTGTAAGCTGAAAGGGCTCGACATAATTGTAAAAAATAAATACACCCCTTTTTAAAAATGTTTCTTTCTTAGAACCTAAGAAATCACTCTACAAAATAATAAACAATAATTTGCCATTAATAATTGTTTCAATGCATATTGAGCATTTTGTGGAAAATTGAACGAGGCAATATGACAATAATAATTAATGATCTCAGCCTGTAAACTGGGGTTAACCTGTCTTGCCTTGGTGTACTTAATGTGATGCAATCGCCATCAACTTCGTGGACATGGACGTGCTTAAGGTTTTTACTGAACTTGACCTCCCTTCTCTCGCTTAACTGTGAGAAATAACAAACGCAAGACAATAAAAAAGAAAACAACAAAATGCTAACCCCATTTTATGTTTGCGTTTAATTATTCAAATACAAATAAATACAGTACATTGAAAAAATATTGTAAATAGATACGGCAGTCGATATCTTCCTGGTAATTTTTCTTAACGAAGTAACTGTCAAATCACGAAAATGCTATAAGATAAATAATGAAGCCTTGGTCGATTCAATATAACTTAAAAAGCTTTGTAATACTGTGAAACTCTTGGATAAACTCCAAAAACGGAATTTTATGGAATCAAAGAATTTGCGAAAAAGTTATCAAAACTGCCGAAGAAGTAGAGAAGTGAAAGAATCTAACAGAGGAAGTGAAGAAAGATCAAAAAGTGAAATCAGAAGAATGGAAATAATTGATATAACAAAATAAGATCCATCGCAATTTTTTTCTAAAAAACCAAGAAATATATTAGATATAGGAGCCAGTACTGATCCAAAAAAGAATGAGTTGGTAGGATTTGGAGTGTTACATAGCGTATTATCAAATAAGAAAGAAATGGAGAAAATAAAAGAGCAGTTTTAAATAATACAGGAAACAGGCAATCAAAAAGAAAATCAAAAAGAAAAAAAGAAGATAAAGTTGAAGAAATTAATGTCAAGAAATGGTGTGACGAAGTAGCGGAACTAATGAAGTTTAGAACTAGTGAAAGCGAGGGAGAGTGGAGGAAACCGTCCCCTTGCAAAAAGGTTAAGAAAATCAAAGAGAAAATAACAGAAGAAGGAGTTAAAACATCAAATCGTTTCCATACATTGGAAAGATTTGAAGAAGAAACATACAGAATAGTAGGGATGGAAAATAACGATAAAAAAGCAGAGGAAGCAAAACCAACAGTAAAAACACCACCATTAGTCATAGAAGATAGAATAGAGGAACACACCGAATTTATAATACAGGTGAGATAAATTTAAAATAATAACAATTTCACGAGTCCAATTTATCCGTTAGCAACACTAAAATTTTGTGGGAATAAATCACTTTATATACATATACGGATAGTGATGATAAAATTAAAAGAAGAGTATTAAAGCCGCTCCAGACTTAGGTATCGAAAGCATGAAAGATAAGTTAGGAGAGATCTGTAAAATCAAAATAGACAAAATAGCACCATTAAAATCCAAAGACAGTAAAGTAAAAAGTCATAGTTACTTAGTAATTGTTAAAAAGAAAGTAAATATAAAAGAATTATACAAAGTCACAGGACTACAAAATATCAATTGGAACCTTATAACAAGAAAAATAAAATAACGCAGTACTATAACTGCTCACTCACAAAAACAAAATAATTGTTATATGAGGTCTAAATGTGTAAAATGTGCGAATGAGCTAATACTCGGTTTATATAGAATATATACAAAAAATTGAACTAAGTAAACAAAAGAGAAGTCAAAATTACCAGCAAACAAATAACTCAAAAGTAGCAATTAATAGAAATATAACAACACTAGGAATAACATAGAGTAACGTATTACACACCAATTACTAATCCAAAAGACGAGCTAAGTGAAATGAACGAAATAAAAAACCTTGTTAAAGACATAAATAAAATTGTAAATTTACAGAAAATGATAGATAGCGTTATTGAAAAACATGAAAAAAGAACTGCATAAAGCCAATATCTTTATGGAAAAAGCAACGATGAGCTATATAATGAACCATAAAAAATTTGAGAAAAGTAATAGAAAAATAAAAACAAAAGAAAAAATGTACTTTTAAATTACAAATAAACAAAAATCGATTTTTGGATCAAAACTTTAGTCTTAAAAATTAATAAAAAATGTTAACACAAGCCGTAAAAAGTGTGGCAAAAGAAATAAAATAGAAAAAACTATATATAAAGTAGATTGGTAGAATTCTGGAACAAACAAAAAAATAATAGTAGCAGCATAAAAATTTCAAAAAGATAAAGTAAGAAATGGCAACCCCTTATTGTTATTAATACTGTAGTAATTCAGATAAGTATAATTTATTTTTTCATATCTTTTTATGAGAAAAACGTTTATATTCAGACCAAAAATATAATTAAAATTTTATATTTTCGTTTTGATTAAGTGTTAGTCTACTTTTGTTGCATAGATTTCTACGTTTGCTAAAAATAAAAGCTAGAAGATTATTTTAAAGTGTGTTTTAATTTCTTCAGTCCAGTAACTGCGAATATAATTTTCCACGAATATTTAAAGAGGATGAAAATGGTTCTCCTGTTAACAATCTAATACTAATGTGGAACCAACAGCATGTGGTAGTGTGAGCTGCCGTTCTGATTGCTTTTTAGAGTTAATTTTAACTTTTAAAAAGTAGTTTTTCTTGTAATTAGTGAATTGGGGTCTGTATTACATTTTTCTGTTTAGTAGAATTTTATTTGTAGAAAGATTCTGTTGATGCGAAGATTAGAGAAATTGTTTAATTTCGATTTTGAAATCAGTTGTTGTCAGCGAGGTCAAGTTTCAAAACTTCTTGGATTATTTAATTATGTCCTCGCTTTCCACGGCGAAGTTTCTGAACTTTTAAATAGCTAATCACCTGGAAAAATGTCAGCAACAATATTTAATTTAATTTTATTAAAAGGTATTTTGTGAGATGTACCTTTTTGTGCCACCTTATGTGATCATAATTTCAAAGGCCTATCTTTAAAATTTAAAAAATGTTTTTTAAAATATTAACAATTGTTTTCGTGCTTTTTCAAAATTTGGTATTCTTTTGAACATTTTTATTAAACCGTTTTTTAAGTAGTTGCACTATGGTTTGAAAAACCCTTTTCCTAACTAAAAAATTTGAATTGTTCTTAAAATATTTTGTTTCTTTTCATTTATCTTATCGCTTCCTCTTGTTTTTTTAACATTATCTTACATTTTTATATTTTTTCAAAATTTTGTATTCTTCTGAAGATTTTTATTGCAGCAATTTTTTAAAGTGGATTTTGATCATGAAAATCGTTTTATTAAATTAACAACTTTAAATGATTTCAAAATATTTTATTCCTTCTTTTTTGCTGCTGTTTTTAACATTAGCATATGTTTATGTACTCTTTCAAAATTTGGTGTTTTTTGAAATTTTTTATTACAGCGGTTTTTTTAATAGTTGGTTAGAAAAATACTTTTATTAAATAAAAAACTTGACCCGAACTCAAAATATTTTGATTCCGTTGTTTTATTGGATTGTTCCCTTTTGTTTTTTTAATATGAACATGTCTATTGTACCTTTTCAAAGTTTGTGTCCTATTGAAGTTTTTTGTGGCAGCGGTTTTTTTAAGAGTTCGAATTTGGTTAGAAAAATGCACTTATTAAATAAAAACCTTGACCTGAACTCAAAATATTTTGTTTATTTTCATTTATGTTATCGCTTTGTGCTGTTCTTTTAATATTAGTATATATTTTTGTACTTTTTCAAAATTTGGTACGGCGGGTTTTTTAAATAGTTAGACTTTGGTAAGTAACATCCTTTTAATAAAAAATAACATTGAACTAAAGTGAAAATATTGTCTTCCGTTTCCTTTATCTTTTTATTTCCTGTTGATTTCTTAACATTATCTTTCAAAATCATATTTTGGTACTTTTCAAAATTTGGTGTTCCTTTGGGATTTTTTATTACAAGTTTTTAATAGTTGGACTTTGGTTAGAAAAATACTTAATAAATAAAAATATATTTCGTTTCATTTATTTTTTTTCTTGTTGTTTTTTTACCATTATTATATCTTTTGTATTTTATCAAATTCTGGTGTTATTTTGAAGAGTTTAATACAGCGGTTTTTGTAATAGTGTGATCTTGTCTCGAAAAATCCTTTTCTTAAATAAAAGATTTGGCTTACTCTGAAATTATTTTTTCTTTTCATTTATCTATCACTTCCTGTTGTTTTTTTTTTAAATTAGCTTATCTGTTTGTGGTTTTTCTTAATTTGGTGTCCTTATGAAGATTTTATTTCAATAGTTTTTTAATAGTTGAATTATGGTCAGAAAAATCCTGTTTTTAAATAAAAACTTTTGCTTGATATTGAAATAATTGGTTAAAAATATATTTTTCTTAATTAAAAAATTTGAATTGATCTCATAATATACCTATAATTTTTTTTCCATTTATCTTATCGTTTCCTGCTGTTCTTACTTTTGGCATATCTTTTATTCTTTTTCAAAATTTGGTGTTCTTTTCAAGATGATTATTGCAGCCGTTTTTTAATAGTTGGACTTTGGTTGGAAAATATTTTATTTCTTTTCATTTTTTTATCATTTCCTGCTGTTTTTTTTTAAACATTATCTTATCTTTTTGTTCTTTTCCAAAATGTAATATTCTTTTGAAGCATTTTATTAAACGGGTTTTTAATAGTTGGACTTTTGTCAGAAAAATTATTTTTTTAAATAAAATATTTGACTTGATTCCAAAATATTTTATTTATTTTCAATAATTTTATCGTTTCGAGTGGTTTTTTCTTATTTTAACATTCCATACATTAAAAAGCCAGTATTCTTTCCATTTTCGTTATTTATTTTATATGACTTTTTCACAAAATACGTACCATTATTTGTCTTCAATTTTTTTGCTGCTTTTTTATATGTTAATATTACTTATTTTCTTGTCCTTCTCCAAAATATTTATCAGAATTTCCGTTATTTTTTGCCTCCCTGTTCCCATCTCTTCAGTTATAATTTCCTTGCTTATAAAGATTTCTAAAAAAAGCCTTCTAGTTTGTTAACTTTGGTAATTATTTTATTTTCAGTTTTCATTTTTGTCTTTATTTAACTTATTATGTTTAGTTATTTATAAATTAATTGTTTCAACTTTTACTTTGCGGAAACTACCCATAATAAATATGAAAAGATAAATTATACTTATCTTTTAATATTTATTAATTATTTTTTCTTGGTAGACCTTTTTTTAGAAATTTCTTGAAATGTTTTACTTCTGAACAACATTTTTCCATTCCTTACCAAATTATCGGTATTTCAGTTGTTCCTCTTCCTCTTATTTTAATTAAACTCGTAGCAATTAATATGAGTTGTTAAACGAACCGAAAGATTTTCCGCCCTTGTGTACGGTCATGTCCATTTGGTGACGTTTTACCTACCCCGAGTTGTTACATACGAAGCCATTAGTGCATCGTGGCGTGTACGAAGTCCTGAGCTGAAAGCTGGAGGCAGCGTTGGTACTCTGACATGCTGAGACCGAACAATTGCATTAGCCACCCATCGATATGTCGACAACCTACCAACCGATCACTTTTTTTCTTTTTAATATTTTAGTGTTTAACTTCATTTTTAACAGTATGCCTGGCTGTCGAAAATCCCCACGCAATCAATAGTCGTGTAAATAACAGCAAATATTTTGTCTGCCTTTGGGAAGTTTTGTTTTTTTCAAATCCAATGAAATACGAAATCAACCCACATCAAATTTTTGTTTTAAACACAACTAGTTTCGACCCTATAGGGTCATCTTCAGGTCTGAAAGAGTATAAAAAATCAAAAATCTTTCTAAATATAAATTAGATTCGTTAACTTACCAACTAATAAAAAACAGTGAAAAATAATGTTGAAAATACAACGTAAAAAATTATAAAATTCATTTAAATAAAATAACATACGCATGTGTTAAAACATAAATAACTTTAGTTTATTCTCTTCTTCCAAACATGAGAAGAGTCATTTGTACACGAGTCTCTACCCTTATTAGGGGTTGCATGACTTAGTCAATTTGCCCTCACAATTTTTGCAATTTTTACACCTTGTGTTCTTAAAATAATGTTTCCATAATATTTTTACTTTTAGACATCATTACCTGTTCTTTCGCTTTTGTTTACTGTACAATGATTTTCAAACCTACATACAATTAAGATGTTTAACAACTTTTATTTATGTTTTAACAGAAACAATACCTTTAAAAATACTAACATTTTTGAATAGGAAAAAAGATACTTTTCGAATGATATATCACACAATAATTGAATTAATAAATTGATTCCGTTTGGCTGTTCCACACCGTATAATTTTAGAATCACGTAGTAAACATTTCTATATTAAAAAAGTTAATATTTGTTTATTTCCATATTCTTAAAAATGATGATAGATTATATGTAGGTGAGGGTAATTTTTTAATAAAAAAAGTATAGAAGTAAAATTAAAAATCGACATATTCGAACTTTTTTAAACTTTTATTCATTCACTCTACATTTATTACATTTGTTCATAATTAATATTCACGCTACAAACGCTGGGTACCTTAACAGTAAATTTCCGCGCCCTGAATAATAACAGAAATTGTAAAATCGTACGTTTTCTCTGGTTTGATGTTTTAATTGAAAAGTAACTAATCAATTAACGAGTAAATATCAATTATCGAAACTGAGAACTCTTTGGAAAACAAGTCGAGTAAAAATAATTAAACAACTCATGCAGGTATATTTTTTATCAATTTAGGATCTGGATGCTATTATAATCACCTTTTCGAATTTTTCCATTCGTAAACAAAACAATTCTTGGCGTATTATTTGTAACTTATATTCCGAAATTTGATATCTCCGTTATTTTGAGAAAGAGGGAAGAATGTTTTTATTAAAAGTTATAGGTAGAGTAAAGCTTCGTATTATAAAATAATTTCATAATATGTTTTATGGTTTATGCAAATGTAAAGACATACGGGGTATTCCAGTAAAAAATCAAAACTTTGATATGCTGTGACCTTATGAGACACCCTGTATAGTACGAAATAATTTTAAAATGTGAAGCTTGACTCTCTCAATAACTTTTATTTAAACCATTCTTTCCTATTTCTCAAGATAACGGAGATATCAAACTTCGGAGTATAAGTTGATCACCATGTATATGTTTGTATGAATCTTAACATTTTGATTTCAAATATTTATATATAATTATTTTTAGAAATGTGTAGACAAAACCATGACTCTTATAAAAATTGTTTATATAAGACTCACAACAGACTAACTTCTAATTTAAGGACAATATTTAACGCAAATATCCTGGAAATAAAAAAACGACAAAACCTATGCAAACAAAGTCAACAAAATTTTTATTTGAAGTGAGATAAGAATCTTGCGAGAAAAGAAAATTAAGGTAAGAATTTGTGTTGTCGTGGAACTGTTTTTAAAAATCAAATAATATACAGAGTGAGTCAGAAAGAATGAGAAACAGAAAAAGCGGAGGTTGTTGTGGACAAAATGTTCTTAATACAGAGGATTCAGGTAATAAACAAGTTCTTCGTATACTTTGAAAACTGTTTATCTTATTTAGTCCAAAATTAGTACAGAAAGGTTATTTAAATATTTGAATTCAGATATTTACATTCAGGTGGTTCTAAAACATTATACTGGAAAGAACAGAATCCCAAATTTTTCGTTTATTCTTATTATTCAAAATCAAACTTGAAGGTAACATTTTTCATTCATTTTAACGCAAAAAGTTCCAATAAAATAAAAAAATAAAAAATAGTTATAAAATTGAAATATTTTGATGTATGGAGATCACTTCATGATCTTTTTTTAAATAAATAAAATATTTCCGCCGAAGTACCATCTACATACTAATAGCGATTATATTAATTTTAACATAAATTTTTGTATAGAAAAATAACGCACATTAAAATTGTAATATTTATTTTAAATATTTCAATTCATCTCTTAAAAAACACTCCTGTATCAAATTTGAAGATAATAAGGTCAGCACTTTTTAATGTTATCAAAAAAGTTAAAAGTTAAGAACTTTTTTTTATTTGAGCATGTTTTCAAATCTTCAAAATATTTTGATTTCAAAAATCTTCACTTATTCTGCGCCCCATTCTTTTAGCATAATTTACAAAATTTGATAAAATGGTCCTCAATATTATATCAACAAATATAACAAAAAATCCTAAACTACCAAAAAAAAAATATAATTGTCATTGAGTTGTACTTTAACAAAAAAAGATTTGCCACAGAAAGGATTGGTTTTTAAAAAAAATTGAATATTTCAGGTATCTGTCTAAGTTGCAAGGATTTATACATTCAAGCAAATAGAAAAATGCTTGAGATTTATAAAAATAAACAAAAACTCAACTATTTTAATGATATTAGTATTGATTCAGTAACCAGAACCACCATGAGATTTACCTATTTATTTGTGTTTAAAAATTAATTTTATTTGGTTTTAATTTTAAATTTATATTTTGTAAAAAAATTATGTTCTCCATTTGATATTTTAATAATATATAATTTAATGTAAATTTAATTTTGACCGTAAAACTGATTTTTATTTATTTATTAATTACAAAAAAATCACAAAATTAACCCATTTCTATATATTATAATGAGACTTCCTGTAGCACTATTAATAAACCTGATTCTAAGCAATTTGGAGCATAAAATGCTAAAATTGATTTTATTAAAAAGAAAAAGTATACCTATTAAAAGGTCTTGTTTAATTTTTGTAAAGTATGTCACCACTAAAAGTCAGATCATGTAGCTAAAATATTAGTGTTATTAATATTATTTAAATGTATCTTATAAAACAAATAAATTTCCTTGTAACCTGACAAGAGGCTCCGTGAAAAACTTTATAGATTTTCCAAAATCCAAAAAATTCAGTTTAGAGTAAATTTAACACATTATTTAATAGATTTATAGAAACATTTTAGCTATTTTGATAAAGTGTCAGATATGAGATGAGATCAGTTAGTTTAATAGAGGTAAATGTTTATTAGAAATTAGTTAAATTGTATATATTGTAAGAATTTTGTAATAATTATCATAATTTTGGTATAAAACTGAAAAATGGTTTAGATCCTAAGTCAGATTCAAAATAAGTATAAAACATCATTGTAACAAATTTTATTGACTAGGGAAGAAAGAGAAAAGGTCAGATTTATAAATGAAAGCAGTAAAAATGAATCAGAAATTATTATAATTTCTAGAAAATTTTGATATTTTGGACGTCATTTTCATTAAATTTTGTTAATTTAGAATTCCATTAAACGAACGAGTTTAAATAGACCTTCAAAATTTGGAAAAAAGACAGTTGAATTTGAGATGCCAAGGGTGAATGTTGCTCTAGTAAAAAAAAGTTTTCATGAACGTCTAGAAAAGAAATTAAATTAGTGATCGTCAAAATCTGTTAAAAGTGATTAAATGAAAATTGTGTTTTACCTTTTTAAAAATAGAACTAACAATCAAAATTTTGTTCATTTAAAAAATAATTGGTGAAATTATAAATAATTTAACCCTTTACCAGTGTTTTCCCCAGATTGGACATAACCGAAAAAAGTGTGATAAACAATTATTGTTCTATGGTACTTTTAAAAGTTAGTGTCACTTTAATACCATGCAATTGGAACTTCATCTACAAGTGTTTGATGGGGACAGTTTATGGAATGGTTTACCATTTTGGAACTTTTTTGGAGTGTGCTAGGACATGAAGACTAACCAATTGACAGTTAACATTTTGAGGTTAAACGGTTTATGTTTAAAAAACTAATACTCACGTATTAATAAAACAATTTTAAAAAGTTTATTTTCGTTTTTTTTACTTTCTTTCGTAATTTTTTTAATAATAGATATTAGGTTGATTTTTGCTCTTAGCCATATATTTTTATTTGAACTCCAACAATCCAAGTATGAGATCATTACAATTTAAATGTAATTATTTTATTCGGGGTATATTTTACAATAAATTTTATAAGATTTAAGCTGCAAATTTTTTTCTATATAATATCGACCAGTTTCTCCTGCACTAGAAATAATTAAAAGTGTACATTTATTGAAGTAACTAACTATTAAATATATATTAAATATATATATTATAAATATATTAAATATTAAATATTATACTTTAAGAAATCCCTGTTAAAGATGCACCAAATCCATTGTTAAGTACAAGATTACGGGACTTAGACGAGTTATTAATCTTTTAACGAAATATCAAGCAAGTTTTCAGTTTTTGTTTTAACTGCAATGTTGCTAAAGCCGTATTTATTTTGTTTTCTTAAACAATCTCCCAAAGGACGGAATGTTCATACTGCCGGAGAAGATTTAAAATTAAAATTTACTAAATAAATAAAAGGATTTATAAACTTTGCCATATAAAAATTATTTATGTTTCGAAACAGACTAAAATATACGAATATTCCTAATCTCCAACGATATGTAACTTCAAATCTTGAATAAATTGACCCATAAAATAAAGTGAAACGTTTTATAACTTAAATTTTAATAGATTTGACACTTTTAAAGTTTTAAAAAAATAAAGATATTTAAATGATGATTGCATAGAACCTACAACAATTCCAATTATGTTTCAGTGTCACAAACACATAATAAATTTTTATAATTAGCATCAGTTGAACGTTATATTTGCATTTTGTAATGTTGCAGAAATGAGCCATTTTCTCTGGGTCTCCTAACAACACACATGACTGGAGAGAAATCTAATTTTCTCATCTGAACTGCCATTAATGTGATAATGGACTATTAGGTAGACGGAGACAGGTTAAAACTTATTCGAAATAAGGGTGTCAAGAGAACTTCCATACATTTTAACATCAAAATAAAATATCCAAATTCCGAAACAGAAATGACACGTCCAATATTTTTCTATGCTAATGTAATAATAAATATATCTTGTCTTTTTAAAAATTGATGGTAGAACTTTATGGTGCGCTGCTAATGCGCCATGTTTATGAATGTTCGAATAAATAAACACGTTACAGATACTTTTATTTTGTGAAAAAGTTGCTGATTTATTAATTTTTTAAATACTTTAAATTGTAGTTAATGTGTTCCGAAAAAAGCAAGATAAATTTTTAATGTATCGCAAACTCTAATTTGAAATTTGGTGTATGCACTGCACATTCGCCATTTACTCACTTTGTGGTTTTTACGTTCAATTATAGCATATCCGTGATAATGTATTAATTTAGGTAAAATAAAAATTTCCCATTAAGCTAAATGAGTCCTGGTTTGAATAAAATTTTCTTTTATTTAATATTGTTACGATAAATAGGTAATATCATTCACTGTTTAATTAATAATACGTTAGCGAAAGTTTTGGGCCAGAATCGCGATCGGATAATAAAACATTTTTATTAGAGTCATCAAAATTAATAAACATTGGGGTCTTCTTGGTTGGAAAAATAAAAGGATTGAAAAGTCAAGTTTAGGTTTTCGGATGATCGAGAAGTAGACAGTGCCTACCCCTGCGATTAAATGTGTTAGTTATTTAAAGATGTAAGATACCATAATATTTTATAAGATTTGTTTCTATTCATAGATAAATAATTTTTTATTGTTTTACTCGGCCTCTTTAATTTCCAATAACCAAGTTATTAAGACCCTCTGAAAATAATATTTAGATTCTTTCATAAATTTATTCAGGAAAAACAAGCCAATACGCATTTTCTTAATTATTTTTTCTTCCTTACTTTATGGAATCTATCCTTTATTAATGTATACATGTATGTTTTGTTTTTTAGATATTAATTTAATTTTTCATTAATTATCCTAATTAAAATAAGAGCAGCTAAAAGCGTTTTATTAGCTTATACAGAGTGCCTCAAAATACTTTAAGAGGAAACTGTTCCGACAATTTTTAATTATAATATACAATGTGTTAAAATGAAATAAATTAAATAAAAAACGATTGAAACTGTCGAAAGGGTCGTCTTTCGGCATCAAAACCATTGCTCAATTGTCCCTCGAAATAATTTTTTTTAATTGAAACATAGATCGAGTGGTAAATCGTTGAAAACCCTTTTTGAAATTAAAACAGGAATGATTAATTTGGGCAAATTGATTGAGATATTCGTTTTTGAGAAAATCGATAATTCATTTGTCAAATTAATAAAAAAATTAACAATACATAAGCATTTAGTTTATTTATTTATTGAATATATTCAATTAAAGAAAAATTCTTGAAAAATAATTATTCCATTTTCTGATGTAAAAATAGGTTTGGAAAGAATAAAAACAATTAGATGATAATTTTGCATTAGGGAGCAATCTTGAGGAATCAACTAATTGAACTTCATAAACATTTGTTAATAATATTCGTGAAATAACATGTTTAAATCTTTTATTTAATGCAAAATACAGGTCCGCGAAAATAATGCATATTTTTAAATGGTATGTAGAACGTATCATTTGCAACAAAATATTGTATTAAAATGTTTTTCTAACTTCATTAGTTTTCACAAAAATTAACTTTAAACATTTACTCGAAAATTTTTATAAATATTATATAAATATCTACCGGATGAATCATAGAATTGTGAAGTTTACAGAAGATTCGGATCGTTTAATCGTTTTAAGTTTATCTTTTGGTAAAGTAGTTTCAGTAATTCAGTGAAAAAGGGCGTTTAATGTATTATCTAAAAAAATTAGTAGTCGAAATCTTTCAGGTGTGTATTAATTGCCGAGAATACATTTTTCACTTCACTTCTACATCCCCTCTAAACGACCATTCTAAATATATAGGTGTACTAAAATAAAAACTTATTTTTAGAACGTTTAAAAACCATTGTTTATACTTGACTGAATTATCCATGTTGTTGGTTTTAGTTACTTATAATAAATATTTGGACAGATCTAAAATACTAATATTTAATTCTATGAAAACGGCTGACATTATAAAAATAAAATATAAAATATTTTTATTCTGCATTCGTTTTTAAACCTAGCTTATAAATATATGCATTATTTTCGCGGACACCCTGTATATAACTTTTAAACAATGTTTTCCAAATAAAATTGTCAATAAAATAAATACCACATATTAACTTATCCACCAATTTTGTCTATTTTCTTTCTGCAATTAATTTAGTGTTTATTGAAACAAACAACTTCAGAATGTGTCCAATATACTTGCAGATTAATTGTTGCGATATCTGCAGACAGGCCAACGTGTATTCCAGTCATGCACTCTATTTGCTCCCATCACTTGTCCAATTTATCCGCAAGGTCAAAAAAATTACCTGATGTCTTTTTGAAACCAAAAAAATCGACAATTATTTAAAACGAAATATTCTCATCCAAAATCAGTTTAAAAAATGTAAAATTATTGATTACAAACTACAACATTATAAATTTTTACTCATTTTTGATTGTATCCAAAGAATTAATTACATATAATTAAAATATGATGTTTTACTTGCATCTTGGCATTATTATTATTATTATTATTTAGATTCAACAAAGTCTAATTATTTTATGAATTACATTAATTTTGTTATAATGGAATATTTTAAATTCTTACATATTTCTAAGTAGCTACCAAAGTTTAATTAACAATTTCTATTAAACTTACAGAATTTTGATTAGTTTAAGTATAATAAGTATTACATAAAAATCATTGAAAATGTTCTTATATTGTTTTAACCAATTTTATTTGATTCATGTGTTTGTACCTATAATTTTTTGTTTAATCCTTAATTAAATTATTTAATTTCTACTTATAGACCATTACAATATATAAATAAAATGCTAATTTAATTATAATTATTAGCAAATTTAATAAAAAACAGTGAAAATTACAACATAAGTTATAGAATATGTCTTCAGTCCACATTTGCTTTTATCATGAGTAACATAACTTCAATTTTTGTTAATACGTGAAAGTGTTTAAAAACTTCTGTGTTTACTTATGAACTTTGGTTTTGGTATGTTTTTCTTCAATTGTTGTTTGGAACAACAAAAATATGGATTTTCCCAAAAAGACAATGTTTTTTGTCTAGCATCAAGCAACTTAATTTTTCACTTGTATTTGTAAAATAATTTGCCTTTAATAATTGAGAAAAAAGGAACTATTTACCTGGTGATTTTTTTGCTAAATTTTAAAATCGTTCAAATAGACAATTGGATCCAATTTAATATGAGTTTATTTAATGAACTGATAAAAGTATTTAATGAAGGTTTGATCAGGGATTCTGTCAAATTTTAATGCAGTAAATTTAAAATTAGTTGTTTGCTTTCTACAGATGTTGTTATTTAATTTAGCCAATCCTAAATATGCCAAATGATTTAAGTCCACATCTGACTACACTATTCGATGATACTCACAAGCACAAAATCAAAATTTCTGAATCATGAAATAGATAATAATGTCAATTATATAATTGATGAAAGATTTATTGTTCATGGAGAAATGTGGCAAAAAAATACCTTTACTGTTTTTAGAAAAAAAATATATAATTTAAATCTACAAAACTACTTTTATTATTATAATAATGTCGTTTTATTTGACAGCTGTGAACACAATAGTAAAAACATAAAAGTGATGCAGCATTTGTTTTATCTTCAGAAATTATTTTTGGTGAAAGTCTGGAAAAAACAATTTCTGTCCAACCACTCCAATAAAAAAAGATTTATTGCTAGTCTCTCAAAAAAGTTAAAGAAGCTAATGAAGGATACAAACAAGCTTGTCATGAAAATGTTGGAAAGAATATTCATCTGCTTCCATTACTATAATACTGGCTGAAGACATTAATCAGTTGATACTGACAAGAAAAAAACTTATTATATATATAAATATTACAGTTCTTTAAGCTTTGATAATAATCCTCAATGTGAGCAACATTTTTTATTTTTACACGCCCTTACGGGATGCGACACTACTTCTGCTCTAGTTAAGAGATGGAATATTAATGTGATAATAATGTCAACCTGCAGAATTGTTTCGACATAAAAATTGTTTGCCACAGGATATAATCGATAATGGAATACGGTCCGATTTTATTGCTTCTTTTTGGAAATTTAACTAGACTTGTTACAGATGGTAAATTGCCATTTCTTCCCACCACCACCACAACTACCCGGTAAAAAATGGAAAGTGGGAGATCAGAAGCAGTAAATTTATAAAGAATAGGATGTTTTCCATGATAAACACGAAAATAATTCATCATCAACATGAAAAACCTAGTATGTATTTTACTAATTAAGAAATACATAATATTTTCATAATAAATCGCAATGAGTTGTTATAAATACCAAAATAAAAAATTTACTAAAATACTATTATTTGTAAGTTTTCTCACTTAAATATTAAAGTAAATAAAAAAGAAAATTGGTAGTAAGTTCATATAACAATCAATTTTAATGCTGTAATCGATTTTACTTTATACTAATTTCTTTGAATATTGAAAAATGTTTTAACCTGATTTTTAATCACCATTATAAATACTACAAATAATTAATTACTAAACGAAAAAGTATTCAAATATGTTTTGAATATATTAAAATTTTATAAACCACTAGAATATAAACTGGAATATATTCACCACTGGTAGTTGAAAGAGAAAAACATTTTATTGTAAACACGTTAAATTTATTCATATTTCATTTAGATTTATTTCATTTAGATTTATTTCATTTAGATTTCATTAGATAATGATTTCTGCATAATTACTGCTAATATCGTTGGTATAATGATAATCCTATTCAACAATTTTTGTTATAAAATAAAAGTACTGAAAATTCCAGCCTATTTTTTTATAAAGACAGACTAATCAATTAGTAAAAGATCAATATTTAGTACAAAACTGATATCTTCGGCGATAACCAAAATTCATAATATTTAGAAACGCACTTTGTGGAATCTCTCCAATATGAATATAAAAGATAAATTATACTTATCTTAAATTTTCACAGGTTTCCAAAGATTTTTTCAAAATTCTTATATGTCATGTTTCTCCTCTCATTTCTTATGTCTTGTCTGATGATGCTGATTAGTTTGAATATTTGTAATAAGAAATCAAGCATGTACGTGAAAAATCTGTCAATTTGTTATGCCTTATCTAAAGATGCCAATGTTTAAAAAAAGCTTTGTGAAAATATAAGAATAATTTATCTTTTATATTTATAATCTTTAAAAATGTATACAATCCTTATTCCTGTAGAATCTGATATAGAGTTTAGATTAACATAATATTAAAAGAGGTCCGTTAAAATTAAGAAATAAGTATATATTACCACATTATTTTTTAAGACAAACTACGCCTTTTTATTTAATTTTCAAAACTGAAATATAAGAGGAGGCACTAATTTTGAAAATAAATTTTGTAGTACTTGCAGGGAAACAACAATTTATGACATCATTATTGATCAAATTATACAGGATTATAATTCCTGTGCGAATATTGTAAGAAGAATTTTGAACCCTTCTAAAAACATTTACATTATTTTTTAGGACGTAAATTAATTACAACTAAATGGAGCTCCAGTGCATTTTAAAAACAGGGTAAGAAAATAAAGTTAGAAGACTTAGTTATTTTATTAAAAATGAACTAAAATAATATTCCATTCCCTCTTATAGTTAATAAGTTACTTAAAATTATTGTTCCTGAAGAAGATCTAAAAATCTGTACCTGCCATTTATTTCCTGCATGTGGTTCTATTATTCTATTCTTTACCTAGGTTTTAAACATTTTGTATATTTGGTATCTGAAAAACAACTTTTAGGACATTCGGTATCATTTTTTGTTAAATAGATGTATAAGGTTTTTCTCTATGAGGGTCAGTTAAATATAATAAAATTAAAAATACCCTTTTGGGATATGGTTCCGAGTGAAACTGGCAGCGAAAAGATCTATAAACTGTTTAAAAAATGGAAATGTTTAATCTAATAGGAAAATTTCTATTATTTGACTATTATTTTTTTAATGGGTCATTTTAATAATTTGCTTTACAATAAGTACTTCACTGGAGACAACATGAGGATTTAAGAACACCTTAATAATAATGACATTTTATGTAATTATTTGAAATCTACATATATAAACCGATACATATTGACACCCTGTAAAAAATGTAGAAATATAGATAGGATATAAGATTAAAAAAAAACGTGAGAAACGGAATCATTGAGACCGAATATTGTTTTTATTTTTTCTTACTTTTTGCTAATTTAATATTTAAAAAAATATGTATTCTTTTAAAACTAGGACTAGGACGGTATAGGAAAAAATTTACCTTATTTTTATTATACTTATCATATATGTATTAAAGTACAAGGTGCTCAATACAAAAAAATATTTTGGTGAGAAGGGAGTTTTTTATATCGCCTATCAATGGAAATATAATTTAAAAAAAGGCTCTTAAATGATTTATACAAGAAATAGATAAAATATTAATATTTTGCGAAATAACATAGAGTCTAATAAATTAGATGGAAATTAAAATTATAATATTTATTTAAAACTTAAAAAATTATAACTTTTCGAATACATTTTTCTAAATCTGAAAAACGAAATACCACACGCGTTTAAAGGACAAAATCATTATTAAATTTTTAATGAGTAGTTTTTGAGAATTTTTGAAAATTAATTTTATATTTAAATAAAAATATCCTATACAATATTACTTATTATAAAAATTAGAAATCCAAATATTGAGTGGTTGTCAATACGTGTTCGAATTATTTAGCTGTTTTGTCATTGATTAAAATATTGTAAAAAAAAAATAAAAAAAGTATTTAATCTTAAACATCCTGTATCTTACCATATGTTATTATTAGAAAAGCTATGTTATTTTGCTAAATATTAATATTTTAATTGTCTGAAACTATACGTTTACAGTATTTATGATCCTTTATATGAATTATCGTGTATAAATTAGCAAAAATATTAAATTATTTGTATGATACTTTTCAAAGATATATTAAAATAAAGTGCTCAATTCAAAAAAATTCATTGATTTATACAAGTTGATTCACAAAGAATTTAAAAAAGTAACTATTAATATTTTGGAAAATAACATAGTCTAATAATATGGATATTTAAGTTAAATTTAAAAAATCATAACTTTTCGCATACATTTTTCTAAATCTGAAAAATGGGGTGCCACATGTTTTTAAAGAATAATTAACATTTTAATTGGTAATTTTTGAGTATCTTTTGATCTTATGATATTTGAATATTTAAATAAAAATATCTCATAAAATATTATTTATAAAAAAAATAAGTTGTTTTGGAATTAGATATCCAAATATTGATAGGCTGTCAATACCTGTTTGAAATATTTCGCTGTTTTGTCATTGATCAAATTATTCTCAAAAAAACAAAAAAAACAAAATTTTAAACTCCCTATATCTTACTAGATGATGTTATTAGAAAAGCTATGTTATTTTGCTAAATATTAATATTTTAATTGTCTGAAACTGTACGTTTAAAATACGTAGGATCCTTTATATGAATTATAGTATTTGTATTTGAAAAATGTAAATAAATCTTTATATTTGGTAAACAATTACGATACGTAATAAATCCTCAGGTCGTCGTAATAGGGATCTAATCAATTTTTGCGCTCTAGAAAACCTGCACCTGGTCAAATTAAAAATGAAAAATTGAAAATTGCGTCCAATAAGTGTCAAAATATATTCAATAAATCACGATACTCACCGGATATTCATCATATCTGACGCCTAGTTGATAATCGGGATACTCGTCCAGCAATGTCGTAGGCTTTCCTATGGGAAACCCCTCGCTGAGGGCGATCAAAAAGATGCAAAACAACATCCCAGTCATCTTTAGAAAATATTTGAGAAAACGTTCGCTCCCGGGCGACAAATTCTCAGAACATAATACGAATGAAAAATCAACAGGTTCGTGAAAAATTTTTGGCGCGAAATGTTAGGTAATATAAAGTGCAGGGTGTACTGTTCGCCCTCATGATGAGTAAGGCTGCTTTTAAAGGGGCGGATCGTACGCAAACGCCATACGACCATTATTTTCTGATTTAATGGGGCTTGTGTTGCATTTATTTCGCACTTGGAGGCCGACAACAATCGTTTAGGGGGTGGGTATCTGATCGGCCGAAAATTTTTGCCTCCTACTTACCGAGAGAAACAAAAAAGCCAACGTGGGTTTTTTCTTAGAGAAATACCTACATTGTAATTATGAAAATATTATACGCGAAAAACAGTATCTTCACTAAGATTAATGCGTTTCCAAATACCGGGTGTTCGGGTAGTATATTTTGTCCACGTTTTAAAACTTTTGAAATAAAAAATGTTTTAAATTACAAGTAATTTTTGGAAGCATTAATTGGTTGTATAACTGTCGGACTGGTTTTTTTTAAATTGCTTTTCTAATATTTTTTTTTATTACTCACAGCGTATATTGTTTGATCTTCCAATTAAACTAAACTATAGAATAAATATGTTTAAAATCGGGTGAGAAATAATTTTTAAGAAAAATAAATTTCTATCATTATGGGCAATACGACGCCAATTAGCTCAATTAAAACTCAAAATCGATACCACACGGAATTTTATTGAAGAAAGGTGACTGACAACTAGTTTCGGTTATATAACCATCATCAGGTCTAAAATATTTATAAACCACAAGCCATCAAATAACTAAATAACTAATTTAAAACTTACCCAAGCAATACATTAAGTACCTGCTACGTGGTAGCGACTATATATGTCACTCCATAGTGATTTGCATTAGTTACCATTAAGTCATAGGAACTTATTAAATATGTTCCTGGTACCAAAGTAGAAAACTTCGCAACCATTGTTTGCTCGTAACATGGTTGAAGAAAAATCAGCTCAAATACGAGATGGAAAATTATAGGCGATTCAGTGTCATTAGTGAAACACTATTAGAAAGTTCAAGAAAAAGAAGACCAAATTTTTTTTTCAATTTCATAGTGACGTTTTTATATTCCGTACTCAGGCCCAGTTCCTGAATTCTCCATTATCTTTGACCCATATCGTTTGAGCAGGGACGATTTCAATTCTCTCTTGAGCAGGTAGTTTTTTAATAGGTCAGTTTCACTCCCAATCTGAATCAAATTAACTCTTAAGCGAATATGCATTAATGAACATTATTATATATTAAAGAATATTATTTTTCAGAAATTAACAAGTTGCCAAATATTATTTTTTATTCTTAAAGCAGGGTGAATTAGTGGTATTTATTTCTTCTTAGGAGAAAACGTAACTAAGTAAAAGATATTAATAAAAAGTACAAAATAAGTAAATAATTCTTACACATATTTTTAATGCTGACCTGCATTAATTAATTTTTAATTTATTAGTTGAATATGCCAATTGTATGCATACGTATGATGTCAAATTTGGAGGAGTCATTATTCCAATATTTACAATTAAAACTAGTGTCGGTCTCTGTATTAATTGATTTAGAAAATTGTAATAGTATTATTATTATTACTAAATATTAATTTAGATAGGGATTGCTAAATCAATATTTTACAAAGATATTATTAACCCCCTTACCAAATTCCAATCTATAAAAAAAATTTTTTAAATTTATATTAATAGTTGTTTAAGCAAAACATCATATTTTTTTTAATATTTGTATGATTTTGAATTAAATTATTATATAGTATATATATGTAAGTAGATAAATGGAATATTTAAAATTTTCTTTTTCTCATTGTTTTGTTTCCAGATTTTTAATTTTCTGCTTTTTTTGTTTAAAGTTTATAAATAAAATAAAATTAAAAATTAGCACCGAAAGAAAAAAAGAAATTTAATAAATTCAAACAAAACCTGTAATTTTAATGAAGTTTCCAAGGTAGAATGTAAAATAATAAAATGGAATACCCGGTATTTAGAAATCTATAGCAAACTTGAAAAATAAGAACTTGCAATGTCATTAATAAAGTTTAAAAATCAATGTATACAGAAGATTAATTAATGATTTTGACACCGTTTATTCCGATAAAAATTGCTACGAGAGGAAAATTGTTCTAAGAAACTTATAATATCCGTAAAATTTCAATTAATTTTCTTATTTCTTCTCTTTCAAATTCTAGGAATTTAGAGAAATAAGTAAACGCAATTTTACGATTATATAAAGATAATTTTATGTACATGTAAATAGATTAAATAATTTACAGACATTTCATGTTAAACTAAGATTATTTTTTTTTAATTTACTTGTCTATTTAAACCATAATTTGCATGATGTTATTTGTACAGTCCATCCAAATGACTTATTCAACTTACACGAGTACACAACCAAATTTATATAGAATCTCCCCATATTTCTAAAAACGAAATGTCTTTGCAAAAAAACTTTATACTGATAAATTTTTCCTATTTTTATTCAGTTGTTACTTTACAAGTATTTAATACAAGAGTATTTTTCTGTTTTAAACAATATTTTTCTCTAGATACGAGGAAGGAAGCGTGATAATAGCACAAATAACTACCTTAATTCCAGAGTTCAACTGGATGAAAGTGTTGGAATCTGCCATGAATAGAGACTATGCACGATAAGATTTCCTGGAGAAATGGAAAGAAGAATCCTTGAAATAGAAATTATTAATGTAAGTGAGTTGCCAGCCCTGTTCTCTGGGAATAAACCCAGAACACTTTTTGGACAATTTAAAAAAAAAGAATGCGAGATCGTCACTGTGACGCAATGGTGTCTAAGTGGTTATTCTTCTGTTCATTTCTGTCGATGTTCTCCTCATTATGTGTCCTAACCATTCTAGTCGTATTGCCTTTATGTAAAAATATTTCCCCTCCGAGTTGAGTTCTTCTTCTAATTCACTAGTTCTTTTACCTCTTCTTTCTTCAATATTTGTAAATCTAGGCTAATTATTGTTCTCATTATTTTCCTTTCGCATATTTTTAAGTCTCCTTCTTTTACACTTTCTATAAGTTTTTGTCCTCCTGTATCTCCTACATAGTTGTAAATGCATGTTTTGTACTTTCACCTTTAACCCTTATTTTAGCAATTATTATTAGATCATATGAATAATATATAAACATGGGTATTATCTACTATAGGGTATGAGTATTATCTGTCATGATGTTCTTGTATTTTGTCTTTCCTAGAATACATTCTAGAGCTGGATTAAAGAGAATTTGTTTAAAATTCACTTATTTTATATAAGTAAAAACAACATTCAAATCTCTTTGGTACACCCTGTATATGTTCCTGAAATTTCGATTACAAGACTTGTCTCCTATCTTCCATATCGGGTTCATTCTCTGAAACATTCGTCCACATTCTTCCCTCAAGAGATCACCCCAAGAGCTAAGTGTCCTACCTTTGGTTGTCTTGCGCACTTTTTCTTCTTTTGGTTGTATCCACTTCTTGGCGGTGTATTTGGTTCCTCATGTGTTGTACTCATGGTTGGATTTACTTACCACTTACTGGTCTTGGTCCTGTTCTTCGCCAGGTTCTATTTGCTTCTTGGGCCTTGTGTGCCTCCTGTAGTCCTCTCTGGTGTAGTCCACTAGCTCCCTTAGTTCTTGGTTTGGATGGTTTTGCATCTCTTCGAAGAGCTTTCTCGCTCTGTCCGTCATCACCGCTAGCAGTGGTGTGGCCTCTGTTTCCCTGTATATTGGTATATTTGGTTGTTACGAACATACCAGGGGACGTTTACTGCCATTCTTAGGGTGATGGTTTGTTGCCTCTGGAGTTTTTCCATGCTACCGATGCGTATGTCATAATCGGGATGATTATGGAACGTATCAGTAGCAACTTAGTCCTCAGGTTCAGCTCATTTCGTCTTCCTAGTAGGCAGTTCATCCTGGCTCTTGCTTGCTTCACACGATCTCTCACTTTCTCTACGTGTTGTTGGAACATCAGCCTCTTATCCATTGTTACACCAAGGTACTTAGGACCATCCGATGTCTGTTCTGTCTAGCTCTATTTCCTCTTCTGGTTGGTGTGTCCTCTTCGTATAGAAAACCGCTTGGGTTTTCTCGGCGTTTAGAGCTATCTTCCATTTGATGCGCCATTCGTGGATGGAGTCCATGGCTGTCTGGATGTACCTGGTGACTACGTGTAGCTGGATGCTTCTGGCCGCTATGGCGGTGTCGTCCGCACAGAGAGGGTGTTGGCAGTCTTCGGCATGTCTGCTATATAAATGTTGTACAGCAGTGGGGATAGAACTGCTCCTTGCGGTACTCCTGCTTCTTGGTGTCCTTCTTCCGATAGGGTTCTGTCCAGTTTTATTTTAAAAATCTGTCCTGCAGATAGCTGTTGATTAGTTTTAACATACCTTCAGAGTATCCCTGCTACCTCATGCTCTACTTGAAAAACATACATACATTCATATACAACTATCATACCCCATAAAGTGGGTATCCATATAAATTTAGTTGTATGTATATTTCACCTCGTAAATTATAGTGAAGTTTCTCTTGGCCACAGTATTTTTAATAAGATCAATCGTTTCATAGTGGGTCTGTCAAATTTTTATGTTTTTAAAAATGAAATAAAAAAGTTTCAATTAATATAATTTAATATAATTAATATAATTTAAGAATAATTTATTTTGCAAAATCATTTATATTTTCTAAATTGATTAATAAAATATTTTATTGAAAACTGAATCAGAACTTGCTAAAACCAAATCTTAAGTTAGATATCTGGAAATGAGCTGCTCTAAAATACTATATTTTATTTATCCAAGAATAGAGATCAAATATTATCCTGGGCTAGCACTTTGAGGGCAATTAATCTCACGTTTTTTAAATTTAAAATTATGGAAAAGGTGTTAGATAAATATACAGATTTTGCCTAAATATTTGAGGTCATACACTAATCCATACGAGTGATAAAGAACGCCTTGTGAAAGACAGAGAACGTATTACTAACATATTGAAGTAGGGATACATCGAGGTGGGAGAACATCGTTCCAGTAAATTCCATAGTAACGTACCGGCAGTCGTGGTCGTACCTCTACTTGGGTTGAAAGGGGTCATATCACTGCGCGTTCCTTAAAATGTCGCCTATGTGTTATAAATAATTTCTAAACCTGTATAATTATTTAACGGATGACAGCCTAAAGCAACATGTATTCTTCTAAGAAATTCATATCAACATGCATATAGCTAAGATAGATCAACGAAAAGGGCTCTCCATGCCACATTGTAATAGGTGATAAAAGGAAGTAGCCCATATTATCTTCTTTAACTTAGATGGTTAGTTTGACAGGGTAAATGCAGATCTCACAAAAATCGCAGTGCTGTACAGATGGGCCCTTCAGACGGTGGTCTGATGTCCTCGTGAGGTGTGCAGGAGGGAAGTTGTTTATCACAATAACAGAACCTCTTAATGAACCATGTGTGCATACGACAACTCGCAAATAACTTACAAAACAGCGTACAGAAACGAATCTATGTGTCAACTCGCAAAAATATAGATATGGTCCTCATCATGAAAAGGATAAAACCAAATGATTTTAGGTCTCAAAATATTTTCGATAAACCTCTAAAACGTGCATAGGATTGAAGTGGCAATTGCGCCGGTGGATACTGGAAACGACCAAGAGCACTAAGTATAAAAGGCCATCTGCTGGTTCAACACAGCTGTTATCAAACCGATGAATCAATACGGATCTGTGATCTGGTAGTCCTTATTACAAATGAATTGGATGTAGCGCAAACTGGTGCATGTTCAAAAGGTATTCAATTTAAGAATAAGAGAAGCGATAAGGACAATATGGTCTACAGCTTTAAACCTCCTGCTTTTAACTTTTAAATAACCTTTTAAAATGCTGTTCAAGCTTCAAATAATAATTATTGTGACCAATTAGCAAAAATTGGGGACCGAAAATAATTTAAGACGTTTTAAATATTTGTCTACTACTACTTTCATCAAAATAAATGGGAAAGACTTTTCACTTGACATATTAGATACACTTTACCTAATTATATTTGAATGACTAGTTCTACAACTTTTGACTTTAGGATGTTATGAAGACGGCGATTATTTCTTTAATCAGTAACATAAACTTTGTATTTCCAGTGACAATATTTTATCAAACAGATAAATGTAATAGAATACATTACGTAGCAAATCGCATAAACAGGAAAATCACTTCGGTATTTACTGCAGAATAAAGTACACAAAGATGAAATTAAGTCAAACAAACAGAATACAATGACAAAATCTATTACAGTGAAAGTCTTTGTGAAGCGTCAAACTGCTGCATTGTTTTTCAGTTATCTACTATAGAAAGGCTCATACTAAATATACTTACGCTCTATATTTGTATGGAAATGGAGAAATATGTATCCTAAAAGTATAAACGTGGGTTGCTTTTAGCTCTGTATAATATGCATTTTAATAACTTCATGATTTTAGTATAAACTGCTCATAAGCTTATTTACATGAACCAATTTTGAGGCAAATAAATGTTTACCATATAATTTTGTAGTGTTTCGAAATTCCTCGCGCATACAGTGCAATTCATAAGTGTTTTACTCCCTACTAACTTACTAGATTTTTAGATTTGGACGGGGTTGCTTAAATAGTTTAAAAACAAAAAGACCGCCCCATTGATAGTTCAGTGGAAATGGATTTAATAAGTTTTAATTGGCTTCCAAGTTTTTTGTTTTTGAGTAAAATTTAAAATTTATAATAAAATTAATAGAAACAACATGACCGCGGTTTTTAATTAGATAACATTATTTTAAATTGATTAGATACTTAAGCTACCAAATGCTCAAAATATTCTTCTTTGATTTCTTGATAAAATTTGTTTGTATTGTCTTCCTATACATTTTACAATATTTTTCTCTGGTGATTGAAGCTGGGATCGTTGATATAAATTAAAGATGCATGTGGTTTCATATACTTTAGATTTAAGGGAACTGTATAAAAAGAAATCTAATGGCGTAAGATCCAGAGATTTTAGAGTCCATTATACAAACCCCCGACTATCTCTCCATATTCCCTTATCTCATAAACAACATTTAACTAATTTCTCAATTCTGCAGCGAAAATGGTAATCAATATAGAATCTTTATGATTACCATTTTTTTACAACTCCATTTATTTATGTAATAATTGCCAGACACTTTTCAGCTCAGATACGTAGTAAAACCATTTTTCATCAAAGTCAAGAAATATAATTGAAATCTTAAGATTAAAAATAACAAAAGATTAACGTAAATTTGTTTTTCCTTAAAATATCAATGTTACTTTTTTCACTTTTTTTCCTTGTGTGATGGCATATCAACAAACAGAGTTAGTAGCCTTCGTGTTCTGTGTAGTATTTGTTACTGTTTCCCGGTGCCACTTTAGGAACAGCACTGTAAATTTGAACCCAACAGTGAATGCTAGAGCGGGTATCACATTTAGGGACAAGAACCGACTTCTCAACTTTTACTCAAATTAGAAAATCAGTTTCTGACTTTACAAAACTGTTATTATTAAGGTAAGCTCACAGAAATAAGAATAATAAAGAGTACAATGCTCTTTGGTTTGATAGGTCTGTTTTAATTACGTAATTTAATCATCTCAAAAAGTAATAAAGCAAATTTTGATCTATTTTATAAAGCATGAGCTGTCATTCGACTCCTCTTACTATTTAAAACAGCCAAAGGGAGCTATTCCCAGCTGTGTTGAAATCTAGATTTTTTTAACAAAAATTGCTTCTTCCGAAATAAAAATAGACGTATACAAAGATTATCTCGAATAATTTTCGCAAAGGAGCTAACAAGACTTATGAACCCAAATGTAGGTAAATATCTATAATATATGTTTCAACAAATAATAAAAAGCAGAAACGCCTCATCTTTATTTACATCAAACATTTGTGAGTCTAAATGGGTTCTTCTGATCAATTTTATGTTTCTTATTTTATATTCCTCATTTGAGAAATGTTAAAACATCTGGGTAAACCATAAATATCACGTTTATACTAGTAAGAAACATTTGTTTTTCTAATATACATGTCATTAAACATTCCTAACTGTAAATGTGAACTTGTGGTTTGTTCTGATCAATTTTTATTTTTGGAATTCTAATTATTGGATTAGACCCCAATACATTGGGACATGAAGAAATTTTAGGCTTATGGTGATATGTAGGGTAACTACATCTATTCACTATACACGGTTTTGGAGTTAAAAGTTTTCTAGGCGTCATATGACAAGGATGGCAAAGATCTTTCATCAATTTGAATTTACCACAATCTTTACAAGTTTTTGCTACGACGTTTTTTAATACTTTCGGGTTACCTTTTAATGACAAGCAGTCTGTAGATTTTAAGCGAACACAAGATTTTTTTGCAATAGCGGGATTTACTTTGATGCTAATTTTTTGATAATTTGTTATGCCATTTGCAGGGAACATGCTCTTACATCGATAGTATTTTTTAATAGTAGTAGGTTCACAAGTACTTTTACAAGGATTTCTCTTACAAATAGGGTGACTGGTAGACCGCAAAGATAAACAGCTAGGTTCAGGTTTAATATATGCACATCTAGGCAAGCAATCCTTGGCGTAACAAGGATATCCATGTCTGCATACATAACTAGGTCTACAACTGGGACTCAGATGTCTACATCGACTACACGGTAGACAAGGATTACTGTAACTTAAACGACATGATCTGCAAGGTAAGCATGGGTTAAAACACGGACTGGAAGTGTCGCAAGGTTTGCATGGACTAACAGCAGGTGGGCATTGAATGGGTTTGGGTTTGCAAGGTTTACTATAACATATATCGTCTGGTCGATCACACGGTACATTTATAGGTATGTTACAGGCGATTTCAGAAAATCTTAAATCAGGTCTACAGGTGGGTTCGGGAAAGCAAGGTGGATAGTAACAATTTGATTTTGGCTCAGTTTTACAAGCAGGACAACATATAGCGTGATTGCAGACAGGAAACGATGGACATTCTTCATGGCCACAAGTATACTTATCAACTTTTCTCATAACACTATTGAAAGTATCAGCTTCATAGGACGGTACACATGTGTTTATAGCTTTGGTTTTGCAGCAAACTCTGGACGGAAGAGGAGAGCAGCCTCTGGAACATAATGAAGGTTTACAAGGCCAGGCATTCCGACTACGAGAAGAAATACAGGAGCTACTTGGAGACTTTTGAGGGGCGATTGCGGTTTGACGAGGTTTGCAAGGTCGCATATAGATACAGTTCATGGCATTTCTAATACTTTTTAATTTTGGACTAAAGGACGCTAAAAAGTTTTGGCAAACAGTCTCGGTTTATGTCAAAAATTGAAGGGTTACTAATTACACAACGTAA
Organism: Hermaeophaga mercurialis; assembly: GCA_951812935.1. Classification (NCBI taxonomy): domain Eukaryota; kingdom Metazoa; phylum Arthropoda; class Insecta; order Coleoptera; family Chrysomelidae; genus Hermaeophaga; species Hermaeophaga mercurialis. The sequence continues at coordinate 41,590,737 of OX638359.1, read as the reverse complement.
TCTATCTTTGTTCAATATATGTAAAACGAAGAAGATAAAAAATAGAAACTGATTACGCCTCTGTGGTAAAAAACGCATTTAGTACATTGTTTTTCTTATATGCCATTGTCTGTGTAAGACATATTTTATATATTATACCGATGTTGCCATTATTATAGATATAATTTTATTTTTGTACAGCCTCTGTAGATCACTTTTAGTAGACAGTAATTAGACTTCATTCAACGTTCTCATTCAGTTGCCCTAGTATTTAGAAGTTTTAAGTTGTTATGTTACTATTATCGGATCTACTGATTATGCAGTTGATCCATAATTTTAAATGAGATCCAAATATAACAAAAAATAATAGTTATAAGAAAAACTTTTTTGTTACAATGCGCAGACAGGAAACTAAATTACAAATATTGGAAAATAACTTGTCAAAAAACTTTTCTTGAGAAACACTTTCTATAATTTTTATTTAGAGATATTAGACTAATGAATTACTTTTGATGAAATCTATAATTATTAATAAAACCAATTGTTTTTCACAAGTGTTTAAAGCTGCCGTTGTTTCTCGATATTTTTAGGACATTTAGGTTAAGTCGGAATTGTTGTTGGCGAAAAGTAGCATTCTACTGAGACAAAAGAAACGTTATTAGATTCTTGAAAAAATGGCCAAAAATTATATCCAGATTCTTATAAAAAATTACAGCAAAATTGTTAGCAGCCACATATCTATAAAAGTAAAAAAATCGGTTTTAACCGGACATTGTTTAGTATTTTATTTCACAATCACATTTGTAATAGTTGTAACAAATTTCTTATTTTTGTTAATGTCCAGACGACCACCTTTACTCATATTTGTCGTTTCACGTTGCGACGCCAGTGGTCAGAGCGTGCGCTGTCCTATATTCTTCCGGCAGGGTTGGGTCAATATTTGGAAGGAGAAAGAAGTCTGTGGGGACTTTGTCCTGCATTCTTTTTGTTAAGTAATCGATCTCTACGCGACCTCAGCAATCAGAATTCAAATCTATATTTTTCCTAAGGCAACATAGGAAAGTTATATCGCCCCGTTTAGTACTAAAATTTAGTAAGTGACATCCTTTAGAGCATTAGAAGTCATGAAATGCTTGTTACTTGGGATGGCAACAACATTTATGTTAAATTGATAAAATTTAGTATAGATGAAACACCACACTTATGAAGATACACATCGTGTCAAAAAAATTCGCGTTGGCTCTAGGACTATAAATAAAATAAAGGTTGGGATTATAATACACACTAAATTGTTTTTAATGTATTTTTTGTATAAATCTGTTTTAAAAACAAAAACAATTCATCTAGACACTTGTACAATATACATACATATTTGAAATCATGAAATTTACAAATACTGCATGTTTTATGTTTTCAGTCTTAATTGCTGAATTAAAATTACAAACCTTAACACACCTTAAAAATTAAAGCTCGCAATATTTCGCAAAAAGGGCCGTTATAGTGAAGGTAGAATTTTTATAGCTGTCAAACGCCAGTTAAACATACACCTACATTTTTTAGAGTATGAATGATGTGATAAAAAAACTTAATATTGCTTAACTACATTATGGCCCACATACTTTGAAATAATTAAAAATCAGTCATAAGAAAATATTTATCCTCAAAAAGCACCGAGGTTTTTAAAAGAAAAAATTATATAGTGCTAATTTTAAAACAATACTCAAAAATTAAAAAAAGTATTTTTTTAAATATATTCTTAATATGATTTTTGCCCCACACCTAAATTTGCAAACTGTTACGTTTACATATATAACTTACGTGCGCTACACCATACAAATCACAATATATTATTATGTAGTCTCTATAGGGCTATTGTAATAGAAAGGAAAAAAATTATGAGAAAGATTACCCGCACACAAGCATACAAGCATACAAATAAGGTAAAGGTTTTCTACAAATCGGTATGTACTTAATAATCTCTTTCATCAGACCTCCACTGTCGGCAATTCATCGACACGCGTATTCTTCAACAAGTGACGGTTTAATTATGTGATGAAGTGGTATTACATGAAGAGGGATACAAGTTTACAAAAAATTTGCCGGTTTGCGTAAACCTTTTACCTTAATTGTCACATTGGTCTATTTTCCGACAACTGAAAGCAGCATTTAATGTAGAAAATATCTTAATCATTTTCAGCAATACGTCTCAAATTTCCACTAACTTTCATTTCTGAGGGGTACTAGGTACAATTTTCATAAAGATGTTCTTGTAATTACTCGAAAAAATGCGTTTCTAGTTGCTTGGAAAATGATATCAATGCGACTTTTTGCCATTTAGATTGTAAAAAAATATAAAAGGTATTGTCTACAATGAAAATAAATAATAAAAAATGTAATATTATTTAAATGTTTTTTGGTAATATTAGTAACTTCGGGAAAAATTTGCTCAAATGCATTTCTCTCTATTTTTATATATTTAAAACATCTTGTTTAATTACTTCATTAAAAAATAAATGTAGATAGATTTTTATTTCTGTGAGTTTTGAATTTGCTAATATAAAATTATTGTATATAAATAATATTATAATAAATTACATAAGATAAATTAATTTTTAAAATAATATCCATGTTTAACATAATAGAATTATTACCATAAAAAGTTGTATATATTATTTGGTACTTTTAATCCATAAAGGAACTTAGAAGTGATACCTTGCTAATCATTATTCTGAAAAACAATATATTTATCACATCTTTAAAGAATATCTATCCTATAATTGGTAATTAGATATTATGTTAATTTGTCACAGTTTTATGACTTTATTCATTAATAAAATACTTGCCACAATGAACTAATAAAATAGTTTTTCTTAAAATCGGGAACACAATTTTAAATTAGACTTAAATTTAGGTGACCTATTGCTTTAATTTATTAATGTAAGGATGAGTACCTTTAATGAAAACAAAAAATTATTTAAAAACCGCAAACAGGCATATTTCAAACGATTCTTACAAATTAATTTGATTTTTACCGTTAAAAATACTGGCCTATTTATATACAAATACGTATTTATACACACTGATAGAAGCACACTTTCAAAATGCATTTATGGTAATACACTTTTGAAGCTTAACAGTTATAAAATTCGCACATTTTTACACTGGCGATTCTTAATTGATAACAGAAGGGGGAAAACAGAAGATGATACAATTTGATCAAATATTAACCGACATTTTTAGATTTAAGGTTTGTTTACACTCAGACACCTTTACATATAAGAGAACAAACTTACTTAATTTAAAAATATTAATATAAGTAATATCCCGGATTATTATTCATGTTATGATAAATCAGAACTTCCGCACTTGCTACACTCGTCAACTACATTTGATACAATAAATAAGAATACACGTCGGATTCTCGCAATTTTGGTAATACGTCTTTTTGTTGTAGATACAACGTTGCAATAAATAGATTAACAGTCTTAGAACACAAACAATCAAGAAAGGTTTTGATCATTGTCACTTCCATTCACTAGTAGCTGCCTAGAGTTACCAGCTGAAAAAAAGAAGATCGGTATTAATAAAAAATATTCAAATTTTGAATTAAATTTTTTATTACACATACTAGTGCAATGAGTTTAATCGCAATAAAGTGTAGATATGCGTGTGCTAATTATTTCTGAAACATTTCTACTTACTAACTATTTTTGGGACTTGGTAACCCAATGTTTATTGTTATTAATCGAAGAGTTCTAAACTCATAGAATTAAATTTTATATATTACAAAAGTAGAAAAATGATTTAAGTTGAACATTTTGTACACCAATAAATTCATGGAATTATGTATGTATGTATTTATGTGTAACAAATTTAGAGTCACACTAATTCTTATATAATGTGGTGTTTTCTTTTTGCATCATTTGTTCATTTCATTCATTGTTGGAACATAATTTTATTTTGACAAAATATGATGTTAGTTTTGATGTAGAATGAAATGGGGGAAAAATAGATGTCAAATTTTAAAAAATCAATCAAAAAGATTTATATCATAAAAATCTTCCATTTATCATTATATTAATCTAGTTTGACTTTTATAGAACGGAGATAGAAGGTGGTTGATAGTATACAAAGAAACCACAATAATATATATAACAGTAATATTCTTCAGGAAAGTCCTGTTCATGTCCTTTATTATTACTACTTTACTTATTACTACTACTACTTTCTCCAGATATTTTACTCAACTCCGTTTTGACCCACTCCTTAATTAATAACGAGATTTGCTCCTTGTCAAAAACTATTAGAGTTTTGGATTCATGGTATTTACCATCAGCTCCCAACATTGCACATCTGCTTATTCATTAGCAACGATTCGTTTTTGGTCCACTACCCAAAACGTTAAGACCTTCCCTATTGGCATTTAAGTTTTCTAGAGCTACTGGAAATATTTGTCTTTAAGCTTTATATCTTTCACGCCATTCGCAATTGCTATATAATTCTTATACAAAACTGATTGAGGTAATATAGCTTTTTAATGATAAAATATACCTATGTCATATTAACACCATTATTTAAAAGGACAATTTCTAAATGTCAAAAACAATATGTATCGCTATTTATTAAAATATTATTATAAGAGGTCTAGATTAAATTTAATGCAAGGGATTTTTTCCAGATACAAATCAATAATTCCTGGTAAAAAATTTCAATACAAAGGAAATTGAAAATATTTATACAAACACCATAGTAATTTTTATGTTAACTTGACATAGGCATAAAATAGTGATAAAGCAAGTTTCCAACACCAGGTTCCCACTAATATCTACCAAACGTACAGTTATTTTCATTCTGTATTATTAGTATCCACTTGGAATTGTTCTTCCTGTTCTGAATCGATAGGAGGATGAGATCCTAAAATATACATTGAAGTATTTAAAATTGACTATAACAGAAAACTAGAATATTAGTTATAATTCCGATAGACAAATAATAATATAAAGGCAAAATAAATAATGAATCCAAATTAGAGATTTTCCAAACCCAAGAGATTTGTCTAATCAAGAACTTTCTATCAACTGTGAGATACAAACGAACCAATTGACAACAACACTGTAAAATAATTTGCAGTAAGTGAAATATTAGAGAAAACATTAAACCTAAAAAAAATTATTTCCCATTATTCCACTAATAATCAAGCATAAATGGTACTGTGGTATAATATAAGAATTTAAAACTACTTAAAAAATATAAAGTCATAATGTACATCATATATTTATTACTTTAATAATCTATAAAAAATAAAAATTAAATTAGTGTGCATATCTTGTAGCTGTTCTTACAACACCTGCCGCAACAGACTTCATTTTAACTGAACTCGTTTCAGGCTCTGAAAACTATAATAGCTATGAGGCTTTTTTAAAAACTACACATATTCCCTTATGTTCTGGCATTAAAAAAATGAAAAGTTAACATGCAAGTTGCAACGGAAATTATTACAGAAAATATAATTAATAGAACGATGTTACTATCTTCGTTCATTATTCAAAATTCACTAAAATTATTTGATTCGATTAATAAAATACTCACCGTGTATTAATTCTTCCGCCTTTCGCTTATCTTTCACTATGTGGAAGGCAGTGATTATAAAGAATATTCCTCCTAAAACTTCTATGAAGCAAGTGGAAAACAATGCGTACTGTAACGATTTGAAATCGGCTTCTTTTGTAGTTACTGAATCTGATCCCGATCTGTTAAGAAACATCTTCTTGAACACTTCGGATAGCTAAAAAGACCAAATTAATTTAAAACAAAATAGTATTAATTCTTTTCAAACCGATTTTGATTGAGCATTATTGTGGTACAGAGCCAATTTTTGACAAACTAGGGCCTGTGCTTTAAGAGGTTCTCTTAATACTAAGAGCGATGTTGTCAAGCAAATTACCTAAGACAAACTGCGGGTATAAACTCAAGCTCTCAATCAAAAGAGAACGGGTATTACAGAGTCACCTTATTTAAAGAAAGAAAACATAGAAGACTTGGGAAGGTAATAGAAATTAAGTTAAGCGAGCACTCTATGTTAATCAGAAACCAAAAATATCCGCTATACTCTAATTAGACCACAGGTAAGACAACTAATATTAATCTACCCAGCGAGACACAGAAGAATAGCTGGTAGGCTAGTACCACCTATACCATCTATTTATTTGGAATAACTCACTACCCTAACTGACAAAGATATAAATCGAAAGGGAAAACTAGAGTTCCTAAAAATTCTTTAGACGTAAAGAGATCAGACTATTTCGAACAAGAGAAGAGTGGCAATATTTATATTGATACTTTCTTTTCAACATTTTAAAAGTAAAGTCTTAATGCAAAAAGACACTACAGACTTCAAAGGCACCTATTCTTATTCAGGGGTGGTGGTGAACCAAGAATGTTAAATATGTGATTGGATCGAAACATCCTGCTATTTGTGCATCTGCAAAGCCTAATCAGAGGGTTCAAGGAGTGAGTTAGAGGAGGAGGAAAATTGGGGAATGACAAAAAGGGCCTCTGATCCCTACCATATAATACATAGTGTTGTATTTGTATTTATATTTGATTAAAAATAAAAGAATGTGATTCTTAGTATTATCAAGTAAGTTACATATTAATACTCACCACGCCTATTAAATATGGACTTCCTGCATCGCCTAAAGCGTGTGAAACTAATAATTGAAATCCTTCAGCTGTAGATCGCCTTGTAGGTACAACGACGTACTAAAATAAGATCCAAATTATATAAAAGGTAGTAAAATGTAAAATAATTTCCAATTACAAATAGTGCCGCTGTATAAAAAGGCAACTCTCATTTCTTTTATTAAAATTTTGTGATATTTTTGGTTTTTAAAATTCGTTATTACTTGGCAAATCTAGCTCTGAATATGAAGTCGCCAAGCCACGCCTTTCGATGCGCAGTAGCAAAAGGGATCAGACCAGTCCGATAAACATATACATATACTTAACTGCGCTGGTCAATTCTTTTGCATCTGACTGACTGTACAATTTACCCAAGGGTATGCTACCCTCTTTTTCGTCCGAATACTTTCTCATTCTAACACACATTTTTAGAAATTCCGAGCTAGATTTGCCAAGTAATAATTGTAGATAATATATAATCCATATTAGCATTTTTTTCCCAAATCAGTCGTTCTATATCAATATTTTAGGTTTATAATTAACGATGTTCTTTTTAGTGCTACCAGCTCTTATTATTGTAGAAGTATAATAAATAAAGATGCTTACCAGCTACCCTGTCATTTTATTATTAGGAAACGTTTTTTTACTAATTAATTTAACCAGAAATATGACATTTTTACTCTTGAGTTAGAAGGAACACTCCAAACGATTTACTTCTGGCGTATTTTGCTTGAACTTCATTTCCTACTTAGTGAAGGAATAATAATTTATAAGTAAATCAATATTTGCTTTAGATGTCAAAAATGTCACACACATTCTGTTAGTATTTGGACGTTCTTGTTTGAGTGTATGAGAGTATTTTAAGATATGTAAAGTTCCAACTAAGTTAAAACATAAATGTAATATATAAATTAGAGTTTGAAATTAAAATGACAAAAAACTTACAACAAGAAAAGTTTTTGAATATTCACACCGAGACAATCCTATTGCAATAAAAATCCTGGACTCGTGATTTCTCATGCTCGCATTTAGTACCTTCTACTTTCATGGTATTGTTATTCCAACCTTGTTAAACAATATATTATTATTTAAACCGCATTATTTTTATACAGTACCTAACTTGCAGACTGATTTTGAGAAAATAAATGATATAGATTAAAACTAAAATTAAATTATGTGTCAAACTATTTATAGAGTTCCCTTTTTAAGGTGCTATTTATAACCATGCTTAGTGAAGGGTTTAATAATCTAAAAAGTGAATTAGTAAGGGAAGTCTTAGTACCTTCTTATGATTTAAAACAATGTACTTCAAAATACAATATCATATTGGTTAAAAAAATTTTTTGAAACTAGCATATTAATTTTTAATAAGTACCAAATATTGAAATTGGAATAAATAAGTTATTACATTGTATGTTTAAATTAATAGAAATCGTTTAAAAAATACGACAGTTTAATACAGTACTAAGAACGTTCATTATTAAGGTTGTTTTATTTGTAAATATTGTTTAAGGAATCATATACAGGATGGCGGGATATTCAACACTTGATAGATGGTAGCTCTCGTAAATTCATGAAAAGCGATGTAGGAATATAAATCAACAAATGCTTAATTTTTTGAGATACAGGGTGTTACAATTTTTTAATAAAGTAGTTATTTATGCAACAAGTCTGTACAGTAGGATAGAAAATGCGTATCTTTTTAGTGTTATGACAGAAATTCCCAAACTTTAGTAATAATGAAGACATTAATTAGTGCGTAAAGTATTTCATATTTAGGTAGTTAACGATCATGCATTATTTGAACAAAACAAAAAAAAAATAGGGGTGGTAAAGTTATCCTAACCCAGCAATACGCCTGTAGAAAGTTATTAAAGTATTTTTTCTATGAGAGCTCCGGGATTTTTAAAAAGAATTCGTTTACAAATTTTAAAGCAAAAATGTTCGGTTTCCGACTTATAGGGAAATCTAATTTTAAACGCATTATTTCGAAAATTAAGCACTTCGAGGATTTAACTGATTTACATCAATTTGCATGAATTTTAACCTATGAAGGGTTGTTGGTCAAATATATAGACACCCTGTAGATAGCACGAAAAACCTACATTTGATTAAAATGAAACAACCTCAATGTTTTGTATTTTCAACAAGAATTGTTGCACAAAGAGCTCAACAAAAAAAAGCAGCAATTTAAACAAACATTATATTAGTTCATTATAAATAATGTTTCAGCAAAACATTCCTGTCTTTTATAACATTAAAGTCAGTGATATTATACTGGAAGATTAAATAAATTTAACAAATATTTATTTTACTTTATTACTAGCAGTTTCAGTAACCACTAAACAAATCAATTTTATTTTACATTAAATTTGAAAGCAATACAATTTTGAAGTATTATTTGATAATGTATAAGCGATATGCTCTACAAAAAAAAATTAAGCTTTACAAAAAAATTCAAAAAAATAGTCTACAGAATGCCAATTTCAAACTAGAAAGAAACAGAAATTTATAAATAGAATCATCTGGTTATATAAAGATTCACGAGCGGTAAAAACATGAAAGCAAACGGAAAATGTCTTTGTTTAGATAGAACTTAGAAATACAGGATATTACAATTAAACTGAACTGATTTATAAAAATAATTTATTATTTTGGAAACATTCAAACATCCTATACTAGATTGGTCAGAAGAAGAAAGAGAGAAATAAGTAACAGAGGTCACCAAACCGTAAAATTACCCACACAGAAATAAGCATAGTTTTTATTAACATCTAATATTTAGAGAAGTTAATAAATATTATTAGGAATCCCAGAAATTGAAGTGAAATTTATCTGAATGAAAATCAGTATTAGTTTCTTAAATTTGTTAAGAATTATTTTACGAGTGCAGATTGCTGGTATATAGTCTCAGTAAAAGTTTAATCCATGCTTGAGTTCAGCAACTAAGCAGATCGATGCACAATTTGGCAAAATTTTGCATTTCGTTGTTATTCACTAAATGTGAAATTTTCTTCTGAACCGAAGTTTGAGTCTCGGCCTTCAAGGTTGTTGCATCTGAATTCTTAACAGGGCTCTGCCCGGAATAAAATTACACAGTATGTATTTATCTGGGAATACTTCATCAAATCAAATTTATATTTTATATTTGAAACTTAAATATATTTGTGATGATAAATATTTAAAGATTTAAATATAAAGAAATTATTTAAAAATTGAATAAATGATAATAAATCCCTATTAATGGATAAATTAATAATTAAGACTGATGGAAACTGCATACAGAAAATATAACTTCCATTCTTTGTAGTATATCATCAGTCTACACTCGTACTTCTTCTAGAAACATATTTTTCTTGTAAATTTTCTAAACAATTAATCACTACAAATAATGATCCACTTGACAACTAAATCAACAATGTAAGGTAAAAGATACCAAATTTTTTACGTACGATTGCTTACCAGTAAAATATCACCGACTATTGCCCAATTGAGATTCAATGAGACCATCCCGACGAATAAGAGTATGTACATTAAATAAACGTTATAGGTGACCGCGTAAGTGACGGCAAATAAACAGGGAGCCGATATCATAAGTCCTATTCCGCAAATGATGGGGTCAACGCTGAGACATTTTCGTTTTAAATATTGACTCAAAAGGGCACCCATCAATAGACCAACGATGCCCGCCAGCATTGTTAAGGCACCAAAAATGAATGTTATACTGAAACAATATTTAAACTCATTTAGAAACATGGGGTACAAAATTATTAGATAAAATTCTATTATCTTTAGTAAAAATATTTCATTAAAAGTCAGACCAAACTTGTTATCGGTAATTTTGGCTTAAGTAATTATCAAAAATACTATAAAACATAAATATCAACCTATAAAAGTATGACAAAAAGCAATCAAATACACGTTGGCAATTGACAGATGACTTGCTTACTCAATACATATACCCCACTTTTCGTTTCACTGTCAGAAGGTAATTTTTTAAATTAAACTAAGTCGTGAAATAAAAAAAAAGTATTTCAATTATGTACTTTATACTTTTAGTATAAATAATATCAAATTTGAAATACCCTTTTAATTAATATCTACAAAAAGTGTAATTTAAAAATTATCATCAAAGTAATTTACATCATGTATGAAAATATTTATTCTTTCAATTTGAATGCAACTAATCACACATAAAATTATCTGTACAGTTCAATCAATAACTTTTTTCATTTCCAGGCTACTATAAAATTAATTTAAGTTTACTTTACACTAGGCGAAAACTTTATTACGTTAAGTGGTAAAAAAAACAAATTATTTAGGCGGTTGTAGTTTTTTCCTTTACTAGTTGTTGAAAATTTATTGTGCAGTATTTGGTTGTAAAACTAATATATCAGTTTTTAGAATGAAGTGTGTTAATCATGAAATAATTTTCATTAGGAGAGATTAGGCTTAATCATGAATGGGACAACATTTGACAGAGTTTTAACGGTTTAATATGGAGTTTCAACTTTATTTGTTCAAGTGTCCCCATGATGGGGTTACTTTTGGATCACCATATGAGCATATGTACCTCCAATAGAAATGTTTTAAAAAGTTTGTCAAGTTTTTGGATACCTGGACGTTTTAACTCATAAAAACACCTAACATAGTATCCTGAGAAAAAATATTTAATAAAATGTACATTAAAACAATTTTGATTTTGTTTCTAACATCTAGTTATAAAATTTTCAAACAAGATGTAATAAGCCTCATATGGCTATGATCTGTTTAATCCCTTACCAACAAAATATCAGCGATAATCGACCAGGTGAGATTCAAGAAGAATTCTGCTAAAAATACAAGTGTAAAACACAAAGTGGCATTGTATCTGGCCGTGATACAAACCAGGAACACCAGAGGGGCAGACGCTAGTAGACCAATCGCACATATATTAGCGTCAATCCGATTGTACCTGTGACGTAACCTTTGGGCCACAAAGCTACCAAAGGGTACACCAATCAGGCCGGAAACCATCGAAATGACGCCAAACTTGTATGGCACACTAGAGAAATAAAGAAAATTGTAAAATATAAAAATAATAATACAGTGTACTTGTGCGGTGTAACTGAAGAAGCTTAACCCTATTTCTCAAAGGTAGGTACAATATCATTACAGTTTTTCACAAAATACCACTCAGTATTTGGCGAGCTCGAAACCTTCTCAAGTCGTGTGTGGTCGCTTATTTAAATATATAGACTTAACATTTTCTCTTCATGCTAAAAGCACGCCTTAACGATATTATACCCACCCTCGAAAGAAGTATCTAACAAATTGCTCAAACAAATTCTACCACTATTAATTGTATTCCTGAACTTAAAATATGTTCTGTGAAGAGTCAACGCTAAATCAGTCAACCCAATAATGATGATACATTTACGAATTCAATCAATAAAAAAATAAAACGAGAAATTAAATTTTTGTAAACTGACTCTTTTCGGTTATAAATGCCTAATTATTACGCAAAAGGATAAAGTTGCATCTGTAGAATAGCTTCGTACTTTATTTGCTCGTTAGATAATTGTTTAGGATTTCGACAGAAGACATTGATCAACCTTGACATAAATTTTTTATGTGTTATTTCACAAGCAGTAAAATACAGCATAGTGTTTGAATAATTTTTAGTGATATACAGGTTGTCTTATAATGAATTCACAGAAAAGTTATAGAATTCTGACGCCAGATTAAGTAGATTTAATTAACATAACTTTAGTAATGTATTGATAGCTAAAAGCTACAGAGAGAATTATAAATATTATTTCAACGCACAACAATTTCCTGAAAAAAAAAAAAATAACAGTTCATCAAATAGAACTCTTCTAACTAATTATTTATAGAGTGATCAATCCAATGAAAACAATGAAAATTAAATTTAACTTTAACCCTGTATATCTTGTTAACTATGGACATTTTACTCAGGTCATATCTTGTAAATTATTATAATCTGATTTCAGGATTGTATTGCTTCTACAATTCGTTAAGGGACATCATGTATATATGCAAGATATATTATATTTATGTATAAAACAATAAAAGAAATTTCCTAGTTCTTCTTTTATAAAAATAAAAAAAGAATTTCAGTAAAATTTACAAACAAATTTAATTCAATCTCGTTTTTTTAATCTCCTAATTATATCTTGGGTAACTTGCATTTAAAAAATAAATGATTGTTACCCTAAAAAAAATTAATAAAATTTCAATTTTTACTAAATCATATACATAATGAGTAGTTCAAAAACGTTTTGACATAATGTGTTGGCCATTAGATTTCAGATTTTGTTTTATTACCTACCTAGCAGTATCGACTCCACTGTCTTGCAATTTGATGCCTTTTTCTATAAATAATGGTCCCCACCACGATAGTGCACCGGCCACAAACGCCACACAAGTAAAACCAGCAGTAGATAACATAAAACTTGGACTGAAAAATAAACAAAAATGATTAGTGACTGTGTGTACATATAGATGAACAGGAGATCACTGTAATTTGGTATTTATTCTGTCAATAAACTATCAAACAGTTGTCAGCAAGTATATTATTTTCTTATTTATCAGAACTAATAAAATAGATTGAGTTTACAGTTCAAAAACAATCTAAGACTTGTCTACTACATCTTCAAATGTATAGGACGATTTCTCATTCATATTTAGTTAAAAATATATTTTCATTCATAAATCCGTAACCACTGGCACTAAAATTTCATTGACTGATATTTTCTTTTAGCAGAAGGCAAGCATAATGAAATACTTATGCTGTAAGGAAGTATTTCTGAAATGATGTCATAATAATTGACCACAGTGGTATATGTTATTAGTATAATGCCTTACATGATTATTTGTAATTAAGTAACAATAATTTACAACTTACTTATGTACAATGTCTTTTACATCTTCAGACCAGGCAGTTGCCTCTAAGTGTCCACTGAATTCGCTTTGACCTCTTTCTGGATCAAGTAAAACGAAGATAATGAGGAAAACTGCTATCAACCCTAAAGCTGGGGTTACTCTTAGAGCATATTGCCATTGTCCGAATAATTGAGCTGTTTCTGAGCCTACAATGTAGCCTAAACCACTAAAAAGAAACAGAAATGCATTAAAAACTATAGTATCATAGTATAATTTAATTAAAAACTATTTAATAAGGTAAACCAAATTGTGCAGCGAAGTATAAAAAGCCACTAAAGACAATAAACAAGATAGTAAACAAAGTATAAAAGATAGAAACATATGACTTATCTAATAGAGAGCAAGTAGGAGAATTTTATAAGGAAATTAGATTTAAAAAAAATGAATAAATAATCTTTTAATGTGTCAAGATACTACCGAGTTGAAAACTTACTAAATAATGCGGAAGAACTCCAATAGGAAGAGGACAACAAGAGACAGTTATTGCCGACATTAAATAATGACAATTTTTTAATCTAAATTATTAAGCAATAAAATCTAATGTACTTTTCTTAAGTGAAAATAACTCAACGAATTACAAAACTTTGCCGGAAGTTATTTGTGAAAACAAAAACCGAGGTATTAGTTTTTTATATGTACAATACTTATTCGTCTTTGGAATATAATCTTAATTGTAAAATTTACTACCACAAGAAATATAAGCCTGACTTCAAACACAGTTTAATTGGTGTCCCGTTTGTATAAAAATACATATATCTTCTTTGTTTGTTTTCTGGTGCTTAAACACAGCCAGAACACGCGGAAAACAAGACACGCGTGCTTTCATAATGGTTCTAATGAGTATACAAGGTGTTCTTTGATCTTCAGCGGTTTGTCTAACAGAGCTTTACTAACAGCAAAATACATCAACGTTAAAACACCATCAGGAATCCAGGCAGAAAGAAAATAATTTATTTTCTTACATTTATTTACCAAAGATTTTTAGCCACATTTTGACGTGGAAGAATTTAGATATTACGATGGTAAATAATACTATGTGACAACAGTAACATTGGAAACATTTCAGTTCTTTCGAAATATCTCTCAAGTGTTTATAATTAGATTTGTAATATCACATTGCAGATATTTCTATATGACATGTAGGAGATATTAAAGGTCTTATTAAAACAAGATGTGTGAAACGTGCAGAAAAATCTAAAAGTGAAAGAGAAGGTGAAGAAGCTTTAAAAAAAGTGTTCGTCATGACTATTTTTTTAGAAACATCAAGTGAAGAGCGCCTTAGATTTGTAATGTACTGTTTTTAAATATCCTCAATGTAGGGTGAGGATAGTTTGAAACGTTGGACTAAGTCAAATGATCATTTCAACACATATATGTACATCAAATGAGAGTAGAATATTTAGTATAAAAAAAAGAAAGAGAAGTTTCTATGAAATTATGATTTGATGAAATACCCAAAGTTTCATCCCATTATTGAAGGGCAACTTCCAACATGAGGTGGATAACGCTTTTATATCCAATCAAAACATGTTAAAAATTAACAAAGAATGGTGGTGTAGAGAAAAAGATAAAGTACTTGAAAATATAAAACTATTTAAATCTGCGTTGGAATCAGAAATAATCAGTACGACACAAGCGTTTCATTCAAAGTTTGAACCGTTTCTTAAAATGAATATGACCAATATTAAGATAAAGAAACGATAAGGTAGGGCAGCAAAACAAGAAATGAAAGATGGGGCAAAAGAGCATAAGTAATTGTATTTAAGAATTAAAACGTATTTTTCGTAACCATGTTCACTTTCTAAGTGCCTTCACATTAAGAAAGTAAAAAGTGGTAATAATTTAATGTGGGGTGAAACATTTCTCCTGTGCTCTAATCTGGATCAAGCAATATCTCTAAATGACACTTTTTTTTTAAATTTACAAACAGGGTTATCAACAAGCAATAATTTGAGTCTTATTTGATTAATACAATGCTGTATATCATAAATCATGAGAAAATTAGATCTAGTTTTTTGGATCTCCTGTAACATTTACTTTTTTCATTTTAGAGGTAAAATTGAATTCCAAGGTGTTGTAACCTACATTTAAATTTTGCATGTTTCCGTGTTTTACACGCGCACTGTATATTATTTTTCGGTGGCATTTTTTGAACAAAGAGGCACAAACAAAGGAAACACTTTGTTTAATTATTCTGTCAGAAAACTAATGCTTTTCGCCGCGGTGATTACAGAAAGAAAAGTTATTACCGCTTGTAAAGAGGATGTTACACACCCAAATAAACACAAATCTATGTATGTAATGTCCTGTCTGTACAAAGTGGATTATGTATTAACGTTTCAAACAACCTCAATGGTAAACTATAATATAGATAAATATATATTTTGCATTGAATTTTTTGTATTAGTAAGGAAAATGTAGTTCTTTCAATAATTTAATTTTTGTAATTTGCATGCTTACCTGCCTACAGGGATAGCAAAATAGAAAAACGCCAGCATTTTCGATCTAACGTCTCCCACGAAGTAGTCGCTAATAATCGTTGGAGCAATAGTTGAATAGCTTGCTTCTCCGATGCCTACAAGGGCCCGAAAGCACAAAAACCATCCAAAATCCTACCAAGAAAAAACTTTTTTAATAAAAATAAAATACTTAGATTTCACATAAATTAACATGTAATTATTTGGTTAATATTTATTTTTATAAACATGTGAAGAATACTTCTGATATTGTAACAAGCCAAAAATCAAAATGAATGTTCTATTAACTATTTTAAAAAAATAAGTGCTGATCAAACGTATGTAGGAGACAGTTATTTTCCTTTCAATGTCCAACCTGTTAGTTCTGAACATGCAGTAAGCACGTAAACATGTCTACAACAATGGATACACCAAGTATGAAGTGGGTGCTGTAAATTTGAGGACAATTCAGAATAAGCGAAGAGGAATGTTGCTATCAGGAAAAAAATACTCCTGTAGTGTTTTCGATCATATGATCACCCTGCATACAGGCAAGGATAGGTGGAGTACTCAGCAAAAGGCTTATGTCAGCAAAATTTAAGGTTGATACATTATTCTAGTAGGGAGTCGTTGCCATCGAACTATGTCGGATAGCCAAGCACTTTTTAAAGCACTGAACTTGAACAGAATTGTCTCTAAACTGGTTTGTATTGGTACTTCAAGTCTCTTAAGACCGGAAAGAACCTAGCTCCGTAACAAATCTTCAAATGAAATAGATTTTATCTGAGTGGTCTACTAGAAGTATCGTATTACATAAAAAAGCTAAAGTGCAGTCTGTCGACATTATGCTCTCTGGCCTTCGTTAAAGGTACTGAATTGCATAACCTTAGCAATGGACCACAATAGACTATTTTATTCGTAAGCTAGAAGAAAAATGCATCTTTTTAAGGTTGATTTGATAAAATTTCGGATATACTTACTTCCATAAACGAGCCTGCGAGCGTAGTAAGACTCCACAGGAAGACTCCTCCAGCCATTATCCACCTTCGACTATACCTGTCCCCCATGTAACCGAAAACTGGAGCGAACAGCATGTAACTAAGTACGAACGCCGTCTGTAACAGTCCAGCCTTGTCATTGTCTATTTGGTAAGTATCTTGTATTTTTTCTAGAATTCCTAAAAAAATTAAAAAAAAAACTAGAGAAATAAGAAAAGCTGTAGCTAGGGGTGGAATTTATATAATCTATTTTCAAGTTACAAGAGGAATTATCGATTGTTTTGTTTGGTTGAGCCGAAAATCTTTTGGGACCGCTTGTATAATAAAAGGACCGGTAGAGAAAGCACTTATTCACACTTACGCTTGATTAAAAACATGAATTATAGCCTGAATATACTCGCCACTTCACTTTATAATGGAGAAATATGGCCCAAAGAATGATGACGGTATATTCAAGTGCCTTTCGGGTCCCGGATACCGCTTTGTTTTAGGACAATGATTCATCTGGCGACCAAAGTTCACGATGAAATGCAAGATGTAAAGGTGTCTAACCCTTCCATACAACGGAAAATAAATTTCAGTTAGATCCAATAAATTTGAATATAATAAACTTAACAGTTTTAAATTTAGACCATATCCTTTCTTAAGGGTAGTTGTTTAAGTAAGAATTGGCTACTTATCAGCAAATTAAATACCAATAGTTACATCACCCCTTGTAGAAAAATTATTACCCGAGAATTTACATTAAAATATTATTAAATAATTCATTAAAATAAATCCTGAAATTTAAGATATTTGCAATAAAAATATTAATAACAATCTTTAGGGTGGTAGAAAAAAAAAAGACAAAGAAATTGAAGAGATGGTTGGGGTATTTCGTATTATAAAAGAAAATCATTAAATACCGTTTAAAATTGTTTTTGTATGACTGCAAATTTAATTTACCGTGGATATGGTTTTGTTTTGATTTTTCAATCCAATCTTAGGAAACATTAAAATAAAAGATAACCTTACGCATGTATATAAGTTTATACTTAAGTAAATGGTGTTATTCCAAATATGTTCTATAATCAAAACAAACATGGAAACTTTTAATAATATATTTAATATTATAATTTAGTATCAGAATTTGATATAATTTAGATAAAATCATTCTATATTGGTACGGAATGAATGAAGGTTATGTTATCAATTCTATTTTTAAAACAATTTGGTTTATTACAAGATATTTTAATTCGTAAATATTTTGTTATATAAATTTAAATCTTAACTGAAAATAAAATAACAATTAAATCAAATTTCGTTAACCCCATAAAGATTAAGTTTTTTTTTTCATAGGCTTTTAAAAGGTAAGCATAAAAATATTTTCACTGCTTTATCCACAAAAGGCGTAGATTTGATTATTTTTTCGTTAATAGTTTCTAATACTAGTGGAAATATTTCTAATTAAAAAGTTTATTTAATTATTACAAAACTTAAAAGTAAGTAAGTAAGATAATTCGTAAATTTTTTGGTTTTTGTCTATACTTCTAATTTTTATTCAAGGCCCATATGTGCTATTAAGTATTATTGTTTGAAAAATCCTCTGTATTGTCTCTAATATCAACGCTAAGAGGAGAGAGGGATATTACATTATTTGCTCAAACAAAACACCAGACACTTGAAAAATAAACGCGAGCACTTGAAAGTCGGGACCAGTTGCTGCCATTTAGATGTTATCGAAGGAAATTTACACTGCTTTGTTGATGTATATTCATTTTTGTTGTAGATTAGAGAAAGAAAAAGGTTAATGGGTAGTTTCACTGATATATTAGACAATTATATTAGATTATACTGCTACTATTGTTGGTAATTTACAATTTTTCATACATCATTTACTTAAATAAAATTTAGCAAATTAATTTTGAATTTTGAATCAAAATGTTATCTGCATCTCTCTTGGCTAAAGTATATTTTTTCACTAGAATTGTTTAGTTAATAAATTAGAATTACTCGTTAATTAAAAGCTTAAAACATGTTTCATATGCCAATGAAGTGACTCATCTTTTACGAATGAAATGAAATCTTTGAAGTTTTTTAATTACCTCTCCCAAATAAGTATTTGGGAAAAATGAAGAGTGCCCGGACCACAGTTACAAGTTTTAATAAAGTTTCATTGCCCGAGGAAGCGGGAGGGAGCCATACAATTTAGAATATTGAATTGAGCTGGCACGTGTGACAGAAAGTTTAACTTAAAAAGCCGAGGGGTCAGAGGTCTTTCTGTTTTTGACACCCGGTCGCGAGTATCAAATACGAAAAATGAAATTGTATTTTTTTATTGTGATCTAAAAAAAAAGGCATTTTCTTATTGCATGTATCAAAAAATATGTGAGTGTAAACTAAACAGTGTAACAACAGAGCGTCTCTCCGAAGTTAATAAATCATAAAAACTAACAAAAAATCGGGATATAGCACCACTGCAGTTATCTAATATTTATTGGGTGTTTCAGAATGAAGCAAACCCAACAAAAGTTGAAGCATTTTGAAGCAAATGATTCCTTGTTTTAAGTCAAAAATTAAGGATGTCGTTAATATTCCTTTAGAAAATCGAAGACCACTGAATGCCGAGTGGTGCACAACTATTTCTTTACTAGAAGTTTTCTCTGAAATAAGAAAAATCAATAAAAGACCAGGACAGTGCAACCCACACACAGCGCAACGAATAATTGATTATTAAACCCACACAAAAGGTGACTCATCCTCGATATAGCCTTGATCCACCAAACGGCTTTGGTACATTTCCAAAAATTAAAAATCAATTGCCGGGTCAAGTTCACAAGAAGTTGAAATCTTTAAAAATGCCGTCATGAGCGTACCATCTTGCGATTGCAAAAAATGCTATGACAACTAGTTTATTCAGATGATTATCGAAGGGAATATTTTTAAAAGCAAAAAAGCCTCTTTTTGAATTCTAAATATTTTTGGTTGCGTTTATCCCGAAATTAAAACAGCAGCTCTCGTATATATATACGAGGGTTGCTATTTATGTATTAAGAATAGAAAGAACAAACAAATGAATTTTATCAACAATATACTTATTGTTTTTCGAAATATTCGCCTTTAAGCTTTATACACTTTTGCATGCGATTGAACCACCCTTCAAAGTACTTTGTCCAGTCAAAACATGGTTTTTGAAGGCCTCAATCGCTTCTTCGGGCCATGAAAATCGTTGTTCACGCAGTTTATCTTTAATTTGTGGGAACAAGAAGAAGTCATTAGGTGCCAAGTCGGAGCTGTAAGGCGGACGACCCATCAATTCGATCTATTGTGTGTCCAAATACTCGCTTCTAACACTTCGAGAACAAGTAACTTTTGTTGGCTTTTCTTGACATTGAAACACCCAAACTGCCGATTAGCCTTTTCTTTCTGGCTCACATGCATACATCCACGACTCGTCACCTGTGACGATGCTGTATACGGTTTTGTATGCATCACAGTTGTATTTTTTAATCATTTTACGGCACCAGTCGACATGAGCCTTTTTTTGAGCATCTGTCAACAAATGTGGAATCAACGCGCAGACAGTTTCGGAACACCCAAATGTTCGTTCAAAATCTTATGTATGCTGGTCATACTAATGGTTAAATATGCCTCGATTTCACGGTATGTCACATGACGATCTTCTTCAATTAGTTTTCTCATAGCATCGATGTTTTCCGGCACAACGACCGATTTTGGACGACCTTCTTTAACTTCGTCCGTGAGCGACCTACGGCCACGTTTGAATTCAGTGTACCAGCGACATACACTGACTTTGGATGGTGCTTCATCGCCAAAGTTGAATTAAGTTGATTAATGCACCGTTCTTGAGTTTCACCACATCGAAAGTCATAATAAATCATAGCTCGAAAATGTTAATTCCATTTTTTGGCCGAGATGAGATTTTTAACTTACTGTAAACAACACAACTAGTACGTATACTGTCAAAAATGTCAAACTTTAAGATGACAATGACCGATTTCACCTGGCAACACTGATGTTGCCAGTTCTCAATACATAAATAGCAACCCTCGTATTCAATATGTCTAAAATTCTAACCTTAGACGTGTCTCTTTTATTCTAAACACTTTCCAATTTTGGAATTTTGAACGATCTTCCATGCCTATAATTTTGTGTTGTATTTTGGGACCTCAATTTAGGCAATTAAGGCGATTATGGGCCCAGATAAAATAACCTGTCTTAACAGATTTTTTTGCTCATAATCCTGTCTCTTGTCAGACATGTCTATCGCATGGTATTGGGATGACGGGACCATTAACAAACGTTAATGGGATGTGGTACATTCAAGAAACGCCCATACGCAAAGGTATTTTCGTGTGGTAATAAATACTAATGAAAGCAGACAATGCAATTGTCGAAATTCAATGTTAATGTCAAGAGAATTTCGAATTACAGGCGTATACCATTTTTTCTGAATTGATAAAATTATAGTATACAAAGCAATTATTAAGGTATTAAAAGAAATAAGGGTTCAATTCCCAAACAATTCAAAGCAAAATGGGTGTAGCACTAAATGTGCTTAAAATATCGTGTTTGATTGCTATAAATTAATTTTGACAAAATATAAATTGCAAAGGAATAGAATGTTGTCTAAAAAAAACCATCAAAATTTATTTAAATTATAAAAAATATAAATCAAAAGATAAAACTAATTTCAAGCATTGTAACCTGTAAAAAACAAATTATAACTTATTGCAAAGAGGGTAATTATTCTACAATTGTGTTGATAAATTAAGAACCTTTTCATATATTTTCTTACATTTTTATCTAAAATGTTATTCCATATCGTATTTAAGACAGCCAATGCGTGAAAATATTTTAACAGGGGAATTAATACATGTCATCAATTTATCTTGTAAAGTGTATTTATCCCCGGGATTTATCAATACAAGGATTGTTTTTTTAACTTTATCGCCTTAAGAACTTCATCTGAGCAGATATCCAGAGGTGACAAACGATGTGGAGATCTTTTTAGACTTTTATGGTTGTTGTAGAAGAACTATTAATGTACCGGTTATATCAATTACATGTCGCTACGGCATTATCGCTGCATTATCGTATACTTATCGGTTTGATAATTATCACAAACGTGAATGGGTACGTAATGAATGCGATGGTGGGTTTGAATTATTCAACGTACAAATATTTTTGTTTTTGATACAATGAACTCTTCTTCAATGCGTTATGTCACGTCATCTGTTTTAATATATTTTATTTTGAAAAGCACTAAAAATTTTAACGAAAAACCATTCCACTACACCATTCTACTACGACACGAAGTATTTGTTAGTTTTGACCGCACAAGTGAGCACGTAAACATGCGTACAAAAATCGAACGCATCAGGCGATTCGAGAAAATTGTCGGATTACAATTTCTGCGTTCAATGTAGAAAATTAGAAATATCTAAGTCGGAGCGAAGAATATGTAGAGAAATAGCTAGAAAGTGAAGCTAAATGTTGCAAATAACACTATTTTCATTTTCAGTACAGTGATAATTTCGCTACTAATCGGAATTTGAAAAACAAACCTCTTACAACCTTTTGCACGTAGATGATTTAAAGTTGACGGTAAGTATATTTTCACAACAGAAAACCCATTTTCCATAAGGAAAGTGCGAAGTTCAACTTCAATATTTTGTTATAAAAGCGGTGTTCAACCCCAGTAAACATTTTCACTCCACACCAACATCAAAACCTTATTTATTTCTCACTTAAACCCCACGAGTAATTACTAAAATCTAATCCAAACGTGAATATCGAAGTAAATTCGTCGACCACATTTTACCCGTTTACACGTTTTCGCTCGGTTTATCTGCTCGAGCAGCCTCTCCCGTGGGAAATATCAAATAGCGTAATCGCAATTATTAAAGGGAAAATTGTGTTTATTGGCCGGGAGTCTCCCGAGATGCGAAAGTCAACTAGATGGGAGAATAGGGACAAACAACAATAAAGGGCTATCTGCTTCCATTCAACTAGGTTTAAGTGTAATTTTTTTCTATCTGAGAGATAGGGTATCTTTTGTTGATTACATTGATTGTTGGCAATAATATACTATTTTGTCTCATGGGAATTCGTCCCCAGTACTTAGAATATTGCTGGTTTGGAACTTGGTCCATTAAATTACTCTACAACCCTATAGTAAACAAGAATCAACGGGAGACATTTATTAAAGCGACTGATAGTTTGGAGCCAACCATAGATATCATATTAGATTAAACTTATCCTGCTTATATTCGTTTTTTATATTACCACCATTTGGATTCTCATCATAGAGTAATTATTCATTTCTGATTCTTATATAATTCCAAATTATTAAGCAAGATAAAAACTTGCAAAATTTGGAACGTACATAATCTAATAGTTAAGTCCTCTCCGTCATTTGAAGCAAATTTTCCAAAAAATAGTTAGTTCATGTCTAAATGTTGGTCCCAATTCCATACGAAACTAATCTTCTTCTGTCACTAAGTACCCTTATAATACTGATCATCAATTTTATTTGGTAGTTCAACTAATGTTTATAATTGTTTGTTTGCCAACCCCTACTGAATATTTTTCCATCCTCAAAACACATTAATGTTTTGACAGCATGTAAAAAACATTTTTAGATTCAATGAATGGATTTAGCACCATACGAATCCACCCCTGACACGCCCCGAGTTTATTTTTTGAACATGGGAAGACTTTTTGAGAGGGTGATGACACACAAACGCACGTAATAGAGAAAACGAGAGACGTGTGCACGGCGTTTGTGCAACAGTTTATCGTTTTTATGTCAAATGCATATGCCTTTCCTGCCACGGCAGTCCTCTGGCACCAGCAGGAGCCCTTTGCGGATATACCAGTATAACAGTTGGTTATGAAAGTTGCAATTTAGACGCGTATCACGTTCTGTTATGGAGTTAACCTGACTTTGTTATCATTAGATTGAATGTCTGCCGGGCGAAGAAAATTCCTGTTCCGAAAGTAACGATATATTAGAAAGGAACCAAATTGGTTTTAATAAAAAAAAATGTATCATAAGTTTATTCAAAAACAATGAACAAATATTTTATTGGAATACGCTAAAAAACTATTATTTATATTATTTCAGTTATATCCAT
The DNA here is from genome assembly GCA_951812935.1 of Hermaeophaga mercurialis. Taxonomy (NCBI): domain Eukaryota; kingdom Metazoa; phylum Arthropoda; class Insecta; order Coleoptera; family Chrysomelidae; genus Hermaeophaga; species Hermaeophaga mercurialis. Next base: position 41,566,539 of record OX638359.1, on the reverse strand, counting down.
CTCGGTATAAATCATCAAAAAACCAATCTGATTTTTAGAACCCTTAGCTTTTTCCAGTTTTTAGTTTGGATGTGCACTTCCTCGTTAAAGCAAAAAGGAAATGACTCCAGATAGGTAATTTGAGAATATTGAATTTCAGGTGAAAATTGAATTTTCTCCATTTTCAGCGGCTAAAATTTTGATAACCCAAAGTGGTAGGCGTTGAAAGCAATTTTCAATATTTGAACAGGAAATGAGGGTGAAGAGAAAAACAAGGAGAAGAGAGTTTATACAAAAAATAATTGGAATAATCCTAAAAATGTTATTTGCGAAAAAGGATCGAATTTATTTATAATAGAAATACAAGCCAATCTTCCGAAGAAAACAGGATTTTTTGACAAAGATTAATACCTAGAAGGAGAGAAGTTGGATAAGAAAAAATGCTAATTATCCATTTATTTGCACTTTTCGAAATAAAAGAGCAATAAAACATTTGAAATCTACGAAAATCGACCAAACCTATAAACGTAAAACAATGCAAAAATACACATAATTAAAACATTACATTTGTTTTCAAAGAATAAATTGTACCTTTAGTGCGGGATCTCTTCTTCGATTATGCTAAGGATTCTAAGAAGGTAAATGGTATATGCCTCAAAATGAGATAAACATATGAAATACAGAGGTATTGATTATAAAGTTATTTAGTTCTAAAACTTAATTAAACGTAGTGTTGTTGAGTGTTGTTGTTAGTAATAAATATAATGAAAATCAGTTAGGTTTCTTGACTAATTTCCGAGTATACACTTACTGCAAAGTTTGTACATAAAAAATATGGCTATTTGAGATTTTTATTCACGTACAACAAATAGGTAAACGAAAAAGCGTTAATTATTCTGAACATACATGATGCTCTTAAGCGTCAAAATAAAATCGGTGCTAAAGATATTGTTAAAATATTAATAAGCATGAGATCGGAAAATTCATCATCTACCAATCTTTTAAAGACCGAAAAAACTGATAAGTCATCAATACTGCCTCTAGGAAAGAAAACCGCTTGTCAGAAAGATACACAAAGTTTGCAATAAAAGAAATTGAAAAAAAACGGTAAGCGAAAAGTAGGAATTGTGGCAAAGTAAAAAAATATTTTCTAGTAAGTTCAGAGAAACGTTTTGGACGTGTTATAAAATTATAAACAAATGTGAGGAACTTAACTGTATTGATCACGTAATAATAGAACCAGTAAATATTTTTCTTGGTAAAATACTTTCGGACGAATAGCTTAATATAATGTTAATATTACTAATTAGTACTACTTCCCACGATGTTGTTAATATTTTACGTATACTTTCTGTTATAGTAATTAAACAATTATAATGTGTAAAACTGTTTTAGATCGGTTTATCTACTTTCGAATATCTCTTAATATAATCGAACGGCACAAACAGATACGAGGATTAAACTCTGATTAAGGATTTTAGTGTTTCGCTTATCTTTGACACAACAAAATAATGTAGGCAAATAAATGGTACAAACATATAGAAATTGCTTAAATGTTTTTTATCAGGAATTACTAATGACGGTTACTGTCTCTATTTTGTACTATCTATTGAAAAAAAATGTAATATTAAAACAATAAAAAAATATACTAAAATCAAAATATTAATTGGTAAGTTCAATACCTAGAAAGCTATCTTTTAAAATTATATACAGACTATACAGGGTGTCCGCGAAAATAATGCATTCCTTTAGAGGATTGGTAGAATGTGTTATTAGCAACAAAAAATTCTAATAATTTTTTTTCTAACATCAATAGTTTTCACAAAAATGATCAATAAACTTTCCTTCGGAAATCACAACGTGACAACACCGCGAAGATAGAAAGAATCGGAACTATTTTTTTTTTTTTTTTTTTTTTTTTTTTTTAATATTTTGGTAGTCACAAGCATAAGTAATTAGTCACTTACTAGATGCCACTGCCAGTTTTAACGTTGGGAGGTGTATCTAGGTGCTTATGGTACAAATTAATGTAAAAATATTAAGATGGCATTTTTTTCAACTCGCGAGTACCACGATATGCTACTTATTTATGGTGAATCACAGGGTAATAGTCGTGTTGCTGTAAGACTTTACAATGAACGATACCCAAATAGGCGGCAACCAAACTGTCGTACTTTTGTTTCCGTGTCTCAAAGATTGTTGGAAAACGGTAGTGTAATTCCTAAAAAAACTAGTGGTCGAAATCGCACGGATCGTGTATTAGCAGTGGAGGAGGATATCTTAGATATTGTTGCCCAAAATCCCACAGTGGGTGTACGATCTGTCGCAAGGCAAGTTAATGTTGGTAGAACTAGTGTACACAGAACATTAAAAGAACAACTATTACATCCGTACCACATTCAACGGGTGCAAGATTTGCATCAAGGTGATTTTGCAAGGAGACTACAATTCTGTACATGGTTTCAGAATAAAACAACCAGAAATCCTTTGTTTCCTTCTGAAATATTATGTACAGACGAGGCTTCTTTTACGAGACAGGGAGTTTTGAATTTCCACAATTGCCATATTTGGGATGATCATAATCCACACGCAACGCGTAGAACAAACTTCCAGCAAAAATTTTCCATTAATATGTGGGCTGGTATTATTGGACATACTTTGATAGGACCATACGAATTACCGAGACAGTTACGTGGAGATAGCTATTTAAATTTTTTGGAAAATGTTTTACCAGGGTTACTAGAAGAGTTGCCATTGAACATTCGTCAGGACATGTGGTTTCTACACGATGGCGCACCACCACATTTTGCTCGAGCTGTAAAATTATTTCTTGACGATCATTATCCTCGCCGTTGGATTGGTCGAAATGGACCATTTTTATGGCCACCAAGATCGCCTGATTTAAATGTCATGGACTATTATTTCTGGGGTCATATGAAGTCCCTCGTGTATGATAATCGTCCTGAGATTGAAACAGAGAATGAACTACGAAATCGCGTTTTCGCAGCAGCCGATACAATTCGTCATAATTTATTCAATTATGATATTAATGAAAATTGGGTTCGCCGCGTTAATGCGTGTGTGCGTGCAAATGGAAACCATTTTGAACATTTTTTATAAACAATATCGCAGTCGCTGAACCTAAACTTTTCGATATGCCTTAAATGTAGCTTGACGTTATGGTAAGTTATTTTGTGTATCTAGTCTAATTAAATTTTCCACATTTATCAAAATCAAAAATCAAAACATTTCAAAGGTCATTATTTCTAAAATAAAGATAGTACTTCTCAATTAAATTGCAAGAAAATAAGTTCACTTTAAACAAATTCTCAAGATACAAAGTCAGCTGTTAGCACTATTTCTTATCTATTACAAAAATAAAAGTTTTTTACTCGTATTTACTGCGATTAGCTATCATCGAATACAATAAAAACAAGACACCTGATTTTCTTTGCATAAAACCAACCCACTGACCTATTAAAGCCAGATATCAGCTGTTTTTCGTGGCGCTTCAGAATAGGCGGCGTTGTCGGCTTTAGTAAATTTACTGTAGATATCATACCAGGTATACAAAAATCAATGTTATTTTTTTGTTGAAAACCGTTGACTTTACAAAAAAATGTTATAAGACTTTTTTAATCAATAGCACATTTTATACCTCCCCCATAAAGGAATGCATTATTTTCGCGGACACCCTGTATAATTATATAGTCTAGTAAAGAATTCTTATGTGCAAATGTTGGTTTTAAGTAAATTATTATATTTTTGTACAGTGTCTTTTGTTTTAACCAAAAACAATATATATTATTTAGAGTTCTTGTAGGAAGGAAGAATGGTAAATAATTGTGCTATTAGAAACAATGCCAAAAGACTGTCTTACTTAGATAACAAACATCCAAGGAATTATTTGATATTTTGATCAAATGATTCATTTATTCGTAGTAATAATGATTAAGTCATGAGCAGAATAAAAGATATGAGTATACGTATCCAATGAAAAATTTTAAGTAACATAGTAGTTCTCAAATATCATTTTCATTTTTAATCAAAATTTATGGATTTATAAGTATTTTAAAAGGAATTTTATTTTTACTATATTGAATTTCCCAAATCGTGAATTAAAAAAAAACTTTCATGTCTTTCAAAATATTTGTTAAAATATTGTAAATATATCAATTTAACGGTAAATATAAATGTTTATATAATATTTATTTATTTTCTAAATATTTCGTCAAAACAGAAATATTATTTCTAGAGATAGAAATAATTAAAATTCATCACTTTCCAGAATGTTTTTGTCAAGTATGACATTATTTTATCTAAATAACCTATAGTTCTAATTCTATATTCTCTCTCTGGACCTAGATTAGAAAATTATTTTTTACATCTATATGTATTATTTAATTTTCAACCTGTTATGTCAACAGCTACAACAGAACAAAAGTATTGTTAGTATATGTAATTTATGTCAGATATAACCTGACATGTTTAAAAGATGGACTTTTTTCAGTTTATTACTGAATCTTCACATACAAATAAATACATAATACGTTCCATTTCAATTTCTTGCATTAATTAGTTATTCAATGTTCTACGGTACAACTGGTACATTCCTGATGTGTCAACAACAGCTACTCAATTATAATTGTCTATACATGAATTATGGATCTGTTTAAACTTACATAATACGAATACAAAAAATACAAATAAAACACCGTTACTCTCAAGAAATAATTTTCTTTACGTACTGTATGAGAGTCAACGTAGGTGGTAATCATTTCAATCATTGCAATGCATTTTTTAAGGAGCACTATTTACTTATGTACATAAAAATAGTAATTAAAAATACCTAGTTTAGTAAAGTGAAAATATTAAGGATGTCAGGATGGGATTGTTAGAATAAAAAATATTTTGAATTTGTTGTACACAATAAATTTAAATAATTAATTTTTTAGTTCTGTGATCACATTGAGTATTATTGATTGTTGATATGTAATATGTGTCCAGAAATTGAGTTCGACTTGTGAAGTTTTAAATTTAATGATTTAGGAATAATTTATAATCAGGAGATTAAAAAATATAGAAAACTTTGATATTTTTATGAATTTTCTCTTGAATTTTTGATAAAGAAATCCCAAAAGTGCCGGAACGGAACAACAAGTTTCTAACGAGTGAAGAAAAAAATCTGAAAATTTGGAAATCACTAAAGAGCCATAAAAACTACATTTTTAGATGGTTTCATACTTTCATACACTGAGGAGTTTTTTTTTTTTAATTTTTAAATTGCAACCCCTATCGAGTTTCACTTTATTTTAAAGGTAATGACAAAAGAAAAACATCTCCAAAACCAAAACACGATATTTTAACACTTTGACTGCCGTGTGTATCAAAACTTATATTAATGGTACATACAGCGTTGCCACTTCACCAACTAATTATTGGTGAAAACTGTAAGCGATTGAAATTTAATTTTTTATTATAGGAGCTTTCTACTTTATGTAAAAAATGGTCAAAGTTAAAAGAATAACATACTGAAATTTTTTCTGTGATTATTATTTTACGCGTTCAAGAAAAAATGTTCCAAACCTGAGTGTATTTGGTTTATTTTTGATAAAATTTTCTAATTTTCTCAACCGCCTCGATTTTGCCACAAAATGTTTTTTCACTTTGTCATTACCTTCATATAGTAACCTAACATTCATAATAGGAAACTTTTTATTCTTAAAATAACATCAGATAACCACTAAGAATTTTGAGGCATCTTACAGATTAGGTGAGTTTTTTTTTATTATTAAAGTTGTTTGAAATTATTTTCCTTTTTTGAAACGTAAAAAAATCGCACTATTTAATTAATAATTTGGGTGAAAGTCACATTTTTGTATTGAGCCAAGTGTGAAAAAATTGCGAAAATAAGTACTTTAACATGAAATATGACATTGGTAATATGGTTGACACAATTTATGAGATCTGGGAGGTCTGTTCCTTATGGCATAGGGTTCATTGGTCTGATTATAATAATGAATGAAACGTTACGATAAACGTAGATAGATTAAACGACTCGCGACAGTATAATTGTCTACAATTTTTTTCATTATTGCAACTTTCTATATGATTGCAAAGTATCAAGCACGGTTGCGAAATTACATAATATAAAAAAAGAATTATAGGAATAATATATGTATTTTCCTTTTAACGATAAAAAAGTATTACGGGTCCGCATATAAAAACCGAACGATGACCTCGCTCCAAAGAAACATTTTATGAAAAAAAAAACGGCGGTAAACAAAAATCTTTTTCATATACTTAGAAATCAAATATTAAATTTTGATAACAATATATGGATTAAATATGAAAAAGATAAATTATACTTATCTGTATTTCTATAGGATAATTTATCTTTTTCACATTATTATGGATAGTTTCCACAAAGTAAGAATTGAAACAATTAATTTAATATATTTGTCGGCGGTAAATTAAGTAACTTTTGTTCTATTTGACTGAACTAATGTCTCTAATTTGTTTTATTTACCATTTGTTAGATTTTCGATATACATTTCACTTAGTGATAGGTAATAAGTATATACTCGTATGATAAACAAAACAAAAAGTATGTACGTGCTATAATTTACGTCGTACTAAATAAAGGTGTGTTCCAAAAACTGTACCAATTTTATCAACTAACCTACATAAATAAATTTATAATATAAATAAATTATATAACATAAATAAATAAAATATTGTAAATATAGTTACTCACCGGAACCAAAAAGGGATACTTGCATTTTTTGAATTAAAATTTTAACGATTTGTGTTGTTTTGTTGGTATACTAGTATAAATAAAAACAAAATAACTTGTTTCAATAATTTCGCTTAATTCTTCAGTATTAAAGCCAAGCAAAAACAGCATAACAGCCATTAATTTTTGGAGTAAATCAATGTAAGATAAAGGTATTTGACACTTCTTAATTGTCTGAAACTAACAAAAATTAAGGGATACTCTAGTCATCTTTATACTTTTAAGTGATAAGATGTGCGCAATTTTTTTCATCAAATAAATATCAATCGTTATTAGAAATTACTTAATATAGGATATTTAATACAAATCCCGTTGCACGTCATATATCAATTATGAGATCACGACCCTGCAGTGTTGTCGGCTTGTCTAAATTGTCGAGGAATGTAGGAAGTTTCAAAAATGTAAGGTTAGGTTATGTTGTTTAGCTTTATTATTATGAAAAATTAATTTATTGAAGCGTATATGAACAATATATGATCCTCACACTCAAGACACTTCATCCTGCCAGTTTTAAAGTACATTTGAAAAATGTTTTTCTCAGTTGATTCATTAGCAATCTACAACTGTGATAATCTGTTATAAAAATCGTTATATTATGTTGTTATTTGTACTATATTTTTATTAAATAAATAAAATAGAGACATATAAAAAGATAGATAGTTTTTTTGGCATTTTGTAGAAATAAACGTCAATAATCAGCTTATTCACACTATGTTTGTTTTGAAAAAAACAGTTTTTTTTATAAGTTAACTATCTAGCAAAGCAACAAAATAAAGACAATATTATAAAATTACCGAAAACGTGGTGAAAACACACAACTGGTTGACGGCCGGACGTCAGAAATCGTTGAAATATTTCAATCTAAATACTCGACAACGTCGCATCAAGGCATGCCAATCGCTACAATGTCATTTCTTCATCATAAATACGAGTCTCAGGGGCGTAGAAAATTTCAAAATTATTTAATGTAAATTATGGTTTTTTGAGTACTAAACATATAATAATGATTTATAAACTTTATATTATAAAGAATAAGACGTATATAAGCCAATATAATTGAAATAATTCTAAAATTATCAAAATAATTACGATTACTTTTTCGGTTTTTTAGTACTGTGACTACGTTCATGAGTCCTCGTGAATTTTCGTGATGTTTCGTATGATTTATCTTAGTTAGGGAAATTTTTATTAGTTGGCAGTACTATGACGAAAGAGGTACGTCATTCCTGACGTGCAACGGTATTTGTACTAAAAATCCTATAGCTATTTGTGTATCAAGAGCGGAAAGTGGTACTTTGTTGCTTGAGGCAGAAAGTCTATCGAAAGCGACCAAATACGCTCAAAATGCACACAAGATTTTTTGTACAATCACATTATTTTAAGAAACAGAATCATTTCAGTAAATTATGAAGAATCGGTTTATATTAAATGTCAATTGCTGCCATGTTGGGCTATCGAAGTTATACCTGGATAATATAGGTCGCGCCATAAAATTTTGCCCAATTTATGTCTTTATGAAACGAACTTTCAAATAAAGTATTAATAACTAATGAAATGACATTTTAAATTTGAAACCAGCTTACTACATGATTTTAGTGCTTTAAAGACAGTGCCATCTAGCGACAGATAACGAATTATCTTAATTAGGAAACCTGGATGGATTATATGATAATCATATGGATGGCGTTATTATCGCGTCGCCATTTTATATCCATTGCACAAATATTTATTTAATTTATTTTTTTATTAATAAAGGTATAAGATTGTTAATGGTGTGATTTTTATATTGTGAAAACATGAAAAAAATTAGGTGAGTTTACTAAATACCATTCATTTGCCTCTAGATATGTTTAATTTCCTCATAAACAAGGTAAATTTATAATATCATACGACTGTGTCTCAGTTAGTGATAAAATACGTATTTTCGGCTGAGAAAATGAAGGTGAGTCCGTTTTAAGTTAGTTTGCATTCAAATTCCTATCAAATTGATGATATCACCAGCGAACACCGTCGTAATATGCCCGCACGAGGTATAGTCGAGATATGCCGTCTTTCTGAGGAGACGTTAAACTGTCGGTCCCGAGTCCATAGATGTTGGGCTTGTTTAAGATCCCTACCTCGGGTTGGAATACCTGAGGATTTGGCAAAATTTCCGGTTAGGGGTAGCGTGCTCCCGGCGTCGGTGATCTGCCCTGGTCGCAGAACTAGACCGACGTTAAATAAAACAAACAAACAAATTGATGATATGTATACTACTGTCTACGTACGTTGAACAGTTGTATGCGCAATTAAAATTAGGTGAGCGTTTTTTCAATGTTGTAGCTCTAGAGCGACCAAGCTGACATTTGAAGTCACTCCTCGGAAAACGTCAACTTTGCGGTGACTTCTCGAAGCGCAAAAGCCTACTTTCCATTGTGATCGTATTATGGAAATAAAACACTACAAAACGTACCAAGTTCTCCGTTTTTCGTACCGTTGAGTACATTAACATAATTAAAAAATAATGTAATTAATTTATATAATTTCCGTTATAAATTTATGTACATTTATTACCACAGAATTAATCCTTCGGCCACGCCGATAGAAAACCTTAATAAGAAACCTCTTAAGATTCAATCATTATAAATTTTCTATCCTTTTTTCTTATGCACGTTTCGAGCCTCGTTTTTGTATGCACTTTAGATTCCCGAGTCGGTCACGTTATTATTGATAGGTTATCAGAAAATGAGAAACGCCAACCTTACGGAAGGCATGTAATTACAAATTCATTAACGTTGTAAGAAATCGACAATTAACACGAAAGTTTTGCTACCTTTACCATGAATATCAAAAATTTACATGACGTAGAAATTATTTCTAAAATAGACATTCATCTAGTTATTAGAAAGTGACGGGTGCTGAGGAAATATTGGGGCGCAAAAATAGTCGAAAATATTTGGGACAACAGAAATAAAAAATGTAAAAGCTCTGTCCCAAATTAACTGTAATCAGAGCAAAAATTGAAATATGGAGATTTTTTGAACCGTTACTACTAGTATTACTACTATTAATCTAAAGAAATATAATAAATATTTGGTTGGGATAAAGTATGGAACCAAGTAAATATCTTTAAAAGGAAACTGACGATATTTATGAAACTTTACAAGTAAGTGCAATGGTGCAAAATGCATCTGATATACATTTTTTTGTTAATAATATACTTCCGGTTTAACTGGAAATACCCTCAATTTTTAAATATAAGTGGTAGACCCTGTATATTTTTGCAGATTTAAAAGAGCTTGTTATTTCATACATACTAGGTTTAGTGTAAAAAATCTGTAAAAACGACGAATATAGCAATTTAATAAACCACTTTTAAATGTTTATACATTAGAGTAAAATACCATTTACATAAACAAATTAATATTGTTTTTATTATTAGTAGGAAATAAGCGAGTACTATCTTGTAGGTAACTGTTCCCAAACTGTCAAATTCTAATTAACGGAAATAAATTGTACGATTAAGAATGGTTCATTAAAATGAAAAAGATCGCATTGAAATATTAATGATGATCGGTTATGGTGATCGATTCATAGAGTGTCCTGCTCGTCCTGCGGATCTAAGCCCATTAGATTGTTTTCTTTGGGGTTATCTAAAATCACGTGTTTACGTTAAAAGACCAATATGCTTGCAGGAATTGAGACAAAGAATTATTCATGAATGTGAACTAATACGTGGAGAAGTCTTCGAAAGAGTGACTCAAGAATTTGTTAAGAGGTGAACGGAGAGCATTTTGAATAATTGAATTAATTTTGTTTAAATTATTATTCTCATTAGTCTAAAATAAATAAATTTACTTATTCTACAACTAAAAGTGAGTTATTTCTCGTTTTTACAATTATTTTCACTAAACCCAGTATGTATAAATTCGAGAAATAACAAGCTCTTTCAAAATATACAAAAATATACAGGGTGTCCCATTTTAATTAAAAAAGTTGAGGGTATTTCCGGTTAAATCGGAAGTATATTATTAACAAAAAAATGTACATCAGATGCATTTTGGCCCATTGCTCTTACCTACAAAATTTTGTAAATATCGTCCGTTTCGTTTTAAAGATATTTACTTGGTTCTTTATCCCAACCCTATATATTCGAATAAAAAAACTCCCTTGGATATAAAAAATCCCTAAAATCAGTAGATAACAGTTTTTTTACAAAACAACAGCATACTTTGTCGACTTTAACAAAATTAATTAAAAACTGAAACTGTTTTTAATCATCGCCTGTATCATTTTTTAAAACGCATCCTCTTAATGGATTATAGAGATGCATTATCAAAATTCAACAGACAGGATGCAGAATCCACACCTAAATACTTCATTAAAGGGTTTTGTTAAAAGCCATTAAAATAGAGGCAGTCGTCTTTTTACGGAATATAATGGATATACCCATATTTAATTTGAATGCAGGCTTATACTATTGCTCAGACTGTATAATTTTATAAATTCTCGTTTTATTTTGTTACTATTGTATTTTTAATCACATAACGGTGTAGGCGTTTAATAAAATTCATTATAGGAATAAAAACTAATTGGCCATTGTAAAATAAATATTTGATAACGAATTATATGTATAAAAATTGTAAGGAAATATTTTGGAAAGGAATGAATTATTATTGGTTAGAAATTCACCTAACAATGAAAGATAATTTTATAGTAAGTTTATTACAAAACTACTAATTATTATCTATTATTTCACCAGAAACCATATTATATTACATAACACCTAATAGATTAAATTGCATAAGAGATAATATAACTGATTATCTTGATGTAATTTTTCATAAAAACAGACAAAAAAATCTATGCACTTCATTTTAAATCTTCTAATATGAAATAAATTTGATTTCTCAAATAAAACTTATATTTTGTGTAAAGGAAAAAATATTGCCTAGATATATGTACACTTTTTGCTTTACAAAATATACTAAATGCTTTGTAAGTACTTTAGATACTTATTTAATCCTATAAATATTTATATCACTCTCACAGTTTTCATACATACATATATTCAAGTAGAGAAAATGTACAATAATAGGCATCGTGCTATACTTGATTCTGATGTTTTAACACTTTAAGTGCGAAGACATTTCGTGGAAGTTCTTCAAGAACTTGAAAAGGTAAATAAATGGCTATATCCAAAAAAATATTATAAAAGAAATTAATTTACAATTGTTTCTTCATACCAAATGAATAAACCATTACAATCAGTCAATAAAAGTTGATACCGATCCCGACTACGTTATTTACAATATTTTTCTTCATAGAATTAGGACTATTGTAGGAACATAGATAGAAAATAAAAAAAAAGAATCTGTCCTAAAAAAGATAGAATCAAAAAAACAAAAAAAATAGAAATAAAAGAATTCAAGAAATTATTAAAAAACACTACCTAAGAAACTTAAAAAAATAAATTCCTGATTTTTTGGTCTTAATGTTGTGTATATTTTTTGCACACAAATTATATCAAATACTCTGTATGCATTTTAGTTTTCTTGTTTAATGATTTAAAGATTTATACCACTCTTTGTTAAACAATCTCAGATTCCATACCTATATTTGATTATAATGTTGTAACTTTTAAATATATTTTTTTAACTAATAATTTATAATTAGAATAAATATAATTGGCACAGCCAGTAGGGTTCGCAGAAGTAGTGAAAATGTACAATTGTATGCATCATGAGGTACGTGATTTTTGAAAGATTTTGATGTTTTAAGTTATTAAGTGTGAAGACGAACTTTCCTTTTTGTCCTTTTATATAAAATTAATAAACCATAACACCCAGTCAATAACAAATTTGCTAGAAAAAACAATAAAAACTTGTAAATACTCCAACTAAATGCACAGAGAGGAATAGTAAACTTAAATAGTTTTATTGATCTTCAAAGTACTTTATCTCAAGTTAACTTGGATTGGCAAAGCATAATTACAATTTTTGAAAACCTATAAAATGCTATCTTGTTTAAAAAATTAAATGCTCCTATATTTGATTGTAATTTAGTAACTTTAAAACTATTTTTTTTAATGAATTTACAATTAAGAATAAATTTCATTTCCTAATACAACTTTTGTCGTCTTTTTATTAATGTAATCATATTTTATTTAAATTTATTCATGCAGAGAAGTTAATATGCCTCAAACCCATAAGACGCAAGGCGTAAATGTAAATATGATAATGTCCTGCGCCTCGATCGCTTCAAACTTTTAACAAAACTACAATATAATGGGGATATACACTTACCATAACTTGATTTATATGAGAGAAGAAAAGACTAACCTGAAAAGAAAAAAATATTAACAACAATTCAAATTATTGTTCCTATTTGGGAAGGTAATTAAATAATCAAAATAAAAGATTTATAATTTTTGTTAATAAATATTTAAAACCAATATTAGGTTTCGCTATAAAAAAAATTGGAAATGAAACACCTCAATGGTTTTTACTTTCTTTATTAATTCCCAGAAAAAAATTTTTTTAAATGTTTTACCTATATATTATATAATAATGTAAAATGTACAGTATATTTAAAAATACATTCTATTCTTATATTTCAGGTTGTTCAATTTTTGTATTGCCAAACACTACGTAACTTCCTTGGCAAATCAATAAATAGTCCTGAGAAATTAAAAAAAAATCGTCAATTACACTTTCTTTTATTTACAAAAAAAAAATTAATTTAAATGACACCTTTTTCAACAATTTTTTTTCTTATAATGAATTGATATTTTTTATTTTTCATTGCAATATTTGTAAAATTTTAACTAACGGTTGGTTGCCTTCTATTTACTTTATGAAAACCCCTTGAGCATACGTTTCCATTGCCAGACCACAAACTGATGTGTATCGTGGGCCAACACTGTCTGTATATAAATAGAGAACCTCTAAAGTGCATTTTTATCTGAATTCAAGATGAACCGGAGATGGTAGTAACCTTAAGAATGCCAAGAGTAATTTTCTAAGTGTCTTTCGTACTCGTTTACTGTAGATGAAAATATTTTTTTAAAGCTTGGAAAATACCGTGTTTTATATTATAGTAAAAAGAGTCGTTACCGATTTAGATTGATATTTACTATAAAAATAAGAATGTATCTTATTTTTTACTTATTCTTAGGTTGTTGATCTTTTTTAAATACAGTATTTATTTCAATTATAAAATAACCCTTAAATCATGGTTTGGCATTTTAAGAATTTTAATACGTTCTGATGTCCACAAATTCACCATAAGAGTATAAATTAGTCCAAAGTATAATAATAATTTGGAAATTAGTATGTTTACGTCATTATTATTTTCTATTATCAACTGAGGCACTTTATTGATAAATCTATTAAATAATATAAATTAATACTGAACTATAGATCAAATTATATATTTTTCTGAAATTTCACAGCATCGTTAATATCTGAAACCAAACATAGACGAACTATGTTATATATTAAAAATATCATTCTGGTTGTCATAAAATTCCCCTGACCTTTGATTAGCAGAAACATAAACCTATGGAAGAGCATTTATTGCAGCCAGCGATGTTCAAGAGGTATTCAGTTTTCGTTTTATAATTTTACAGTGCTATAATGTTGGGGTCACAAGTTCAAGTGTTCAGCATGGACGGCATTTATATAGGAAGATACTGCAAATTAGATTATATACACTTCTTGAAAAATACAAAGAGAAAAGGGTACTTTCATAGCTCATGAACAAAAATAGAAAACAAACCTTTGTGAATAGACCAGTTGTCATAACATTTTTTCCAGCTCATCACGACACCTTCTGGGTTCGAAAAACGTTAACCCCGCAATCGATTTTTGGAAATGTATGAAAGTCCTTTGGACTTAGATCAGGGCTGTATGGAGGATGGGTCATTAGTTGTGTGGTTAAATAATCAATTGTTCATTGTACTGTGTAAGGGTTTACATTGTCCTGGTTTAGAATGATAGGACGTCTTCTATTAATTTTTCTCATTTCAGAGAAAACTTCTGGTAAACAAATAGTAGTGTACCACTCAGCATTCGCTGTTCTGCGATTTACTAAAGGGATAGTAGCGACATTTTTAGTTTTCGACACAAAACAAGTAATCATTTGCTCCGAAACGATCCGGCTTCCAATATCTCTTCATGACTTTGCTTCATTTTGAAACACCACTAGGGATTTGAGGTACTCTTGAGTGTTTCTCAACTTATGAGGCTATAAATCAGTGTAACGCCAATTTTAATATTTTTTACGCGTTTTTAAGAGATGATCATTCTGGTATTAGGAAGAAAAGCCTAAAAATAACCGCCTGGAGATAAGGGGACGTGAGTGAGGTTCATTTGATGAGGGGTAAGAGACGCCAACAATTTTTATGCGTAAAGCTGTTCATTTCCAGATACTGTTAATGTAAAAACAATACTTAAAACGGAAATACGCTTCGGGGTATACGAAAGAAATTTTTGGAATTAATGGAAAGAATAAAACTGTACATTTACCACTTTTATTATTATTTCAGTTATCTTTTAGTATCACACATTTTCCACTTTTACAAGAATAAAAAATTCATGCTAATTGTGAATATCTTAACATAAATAAAATTACTCTTGCCGTGACTATTGTAACCTTGAATTTGAACTTTTCCTAATTTTATTAGCCGGTGTCGATGAATTTAAGAACCCGCAAGCTATTCAGCGGTTATTCACTTGGAATTCTTCTATTCAACGAGTATAAAGTTACGTCATTATTTGTTTGGTCGTGCTCTATGAGAATCGCCAAAAATAGAATGGGTTAGTCAATGTAGAAGATTATCCTTTGGTTCAGTCTTTTCGAATATTGAGAGCATTATTGACAAATATGGATCATGTAGGACGATCAATTATTCGTTTAGCATTTGTGGATAATACAGTTTTATTAACGAATTAACGAGAATAATATCGTAAGTGTCGAATGAAAAATTAAAAAAGATTTCTTCCTCAAAGTTCACGTATGATTTCCAAACTCTTAGATAGACATTTTTGGGTATGTAGATTTGGCTCAAATCGGAATAAAATAATTTGTACAATTTTGTATGTCTGTTTTGCATATTGTCTGGCGTACTGGTACTTATTATTATTCAACATACAGAGATTGTAGAAATTTGCGTTATATTTATTCGAGAAATTAGATTATGTTACATTTCCTAATAAAAATACCATTGATAATGTTATTTATAGGTATCGACAATTTTTAAATTAAGATATTTCCAATAAATAATAAATATTACAATATTGACAATGCAATAAATAAAATTTAGTGACTCCCCATTTTTAGCACCTTTATGAATAAATATTGAAATTCTCTATAATGGTGGTGAAAATCAAACGTATTTTCAAAATGAAGAACCAGATGTCAATTATTGAGTGTAATTTCGTTAATTTCCATAGTTTACAATTATCAAATAAAAACCTTTGATTCAATTAATTTAACATATCAAAGAATTTTAAACAATATTTTTATTTAATACACGATCTTCAAAACGTTGCAATTTATAAAAAACTCAAGACTATAAACACAATTTATTATATTTCTGACTAAATATTAGTTCTTATTTTCGAATATCACTTAACAAATATTTGAAAATGGTTTTTTGTAAATACAGACAATTCCTTTTATTAGTTGTTTAATGAATCTTTTAGTCTGTCTTATATTTTGTATTTTTCTGTTGACAATAACAATAAAACTGTTTGGAATGCATAAAAAATAACCCGATTTAATTATATAAATATTTTCTCATTCGTCTTTATAAAAACGGTACACAGGTGCTCCAACAATAAACCTGGAGTAGAATAAAATTTATGAGCGAATATTAAACAGAAATTGAACGAACAAAATGAAAATAAAACGGTAAAAGCGTGGTCCGGTTTCCATATTCCTTATTTTCCCAACTCCATTTAATTTTAAATAAAAAAAATAAATAACAGAAGTTAAAAAATATATATATAACCCTATTATTATTATTTTTGCAACTAATGTGATAAAGAATTAGCGAATTATAAATAAAACATAATTATTTATGAATTACAATCTAAATTTGATAAATACATTCTGATTAGAAAGACCAAATGATTCCGAATAAATGTTGAGTTCACTGGTTTATATTTACTAAAAGTGTAAAATTTCTATTGAAATCTCAGATGTCATCTTAAGATTTGTCATAGCCTTGAAATGTATTGAATAAAGTCAAAATAACTGTAGAATTTAAAGATTTAATACAATGTCACATATGATTGCGATAATTTATATTATATTCTCATTTAGGAACTAATTATGTTTCAATAACTAATTTACTGTACAAATTGATGTTACATATTTGAGTTGTTTTTATTAGTATTTTTATCAAAATGTTGTAAAATTATGAAAAAAATTGGCATAATGGTAGGACTACATGCTTGTTTTAATTTGACAAATATTAAATAATATAATTTAAAATGAGTGCATTCAGATGTTTGGTATTATAGGATTTCATAAAATTCGCTGTCAAATTATAAAAATTATGCTTTGAAAGAGAAACGTTAAAAAAGCCATGGGAAAATTTGACAGTGCTCTCTCCAAAATTTCAGTGCATAATATAACAAAACATAATTGAACTAAATAAGCATAGGCGTAGCATAAGATTGTTGGCATTAAAGTCAAGCTTAAATCAATTTAATTTTAATCGCAATCAACCAAAATAACATAATTGTGCTACGCAGTGAATTATTTTTAAAATATGCTTTCAAATGAAGTGGAATACAGATAAAAAATAAACCATACTTAGCACTGTGTTAACATTGATTGATTGAAATATTTGACAATTGAGGATCACATTAGAAAAATATCTCCCTTGATATAAAATTTGACGTGTTCTTGGTTTTCTTCAATTTAGGTTTTGAAATAAAAGTACTAATAATATTACTAATCAATTTTGAATTTCATTCTCCTAAAAGAATTTTCGACTGCAAGCAAAATAAATCAACTCCCAAAGAAAGAACACAAAAACGAGAAAGAAATCGGTGTATTTGATTATTTGAAAAATCTATACATTGTTAGATCTGATCTGCTTGTAATAATATTTTAAACCCGATCCTGTCACTGTGCCACGTAATTACTGTTTACTCCACAGTACAAAAACGGGTTTAAAAAAGGGCCCTCTCCTTTTGTGGTATTTGATGCGTCACTTACGTTTATTAAATCTATCCCGTGATGCCCTGCTGGAGCTTTTTGCAACCCTCAATTTTATCCTGGTCCCGGTAATGTTCCGGGTTGTCATGGATAACCACATTTTATTATCAAACAAACAGATGTGGGATGATGCTCGGTGGATTTTATTGTATATATTATTTATGAGGGATGTGTGATAACGCAAATGAGGTCGTAAATGGATACAATGAAGGGGTAAGGAAAAATTTTAAGTCCAATATTAACTGTTTTAATATCCGAATTTTAATGAGGCAGCTGAAATAAAATCGTGTGGCCTAAAACTAAAAATAATCAGTCATTAAAAGGATACGCATGACTTATAATAAAGTTATTTATTGTCTTGAGTTTGCTTCATGCTTCTAGAATTTTTAGCTTAATAATTAAAAATTTTTCATTCAAAAAATCTCCAAGTACCAAAATTATATGGTACGATTAAATTAAATAAAGATACAAAACCAATTAGGCCTATAGTTTCTTATGTCAATAACCCAAATACAAAATTAGCGGAGGTTCTTAATAAAACTTTTAACTAATTACGATTATATATCAAAATATTAAGTAAAATCTCTTTAGATTTAATACATAAACTAAAAACACATAATTTTAATGAAAATACAAAATTAGTTTCATTTAACGTTAATAATATGTTTTCAAAAATTCTTCCATGTGAATGTTTTATACTCATTAATAGCAAAATTCTTAGAAAGAAAAAATATTAACCAAATTTTAATTAATGAAATTATAAACCTGTTTAATTTATGAATCAATCAAAATTACTTTGTTTTTGATGATAAATTTTATCACCCATTTTGGCAAATATTTTGATGGATAATTTGGATTACAACATTTTAGATTCAAATATCTTCAAGAAAGTATTGTTTTGGTGTAGATATATTGATGATGGTTTAGCTGATTTTACAGGTAGAATGTTGATTGTTTTCTTTAGTTATATTCACAATTTACATCCAAAAATAAAATTTGTGGCTGGTTTTCTGAAATCTGTAGATATTTCAGACAAATTATCTACCAACTTGTTTTATTCGGACTTGCCAGTCTTCAGGTTGAAGTTTTAGTATTACCCAGTAGGGCAATAATGATCATATCTCAGACGTAAAATATAATTTTTTGAATTAGTACAGTCTTTCGAACAAGGATAAAGTAAAAACACTGTTACCAGATATAAAAAATTAATATTGAATCTTGACGTGAAGCTGAGGTGGAAAGAGCTCTGTGTACAGTATAATAAAGAGCACTGATTAATTGGCAGAAGATTCCAGTTGACTTTGTACAACAAATAATTTACAAGCAAGGTCCAAAAACATTTAATATTATGCAAAGCTAACTAATGAACCTAAATACAATCCAAAAGTAATCTTAGTGTGTTTGGAATACACAAGTTCTTCAAAATTCAAAAACTACAGAGAAAAAAGAATAAAACACACTATCAAAGAAACAGACACACTAGCAGAGGATAATAATATAATCATTAATCGAGATCAATCATACGTTACGTAATAAAAAATTAGCAATGCTGATTGAAAATATTCAAACAATTATAAAATCTTCTAGGTTGATGCAATTACGACAAACAGAATTTTCATCCTTTAATTTTCATGAATGATATATTATACGAGAGGTTATTTTTGAAAAAAACTGTCCCGTCGCATTTCTTCAACCTTTAAGAACTTCCGAAACTTTGGTTAATTCACAATTAACTTTTACCAAGAGCATGAAATGGGAGTGTCTGCTCTAAAAATAGATGGCAGTGTCAGCGCTCGTATGATCGCTTATTTTTATCTGTGTACAGCAAAGTAGCTCTAATGCACTTTCTATTATTAATATGTTCTTGTTAAGTGCCTACGTAACCGATATTAATCGGGAATTCACGGGTGGAAAACCTAAGGTAACCTGAAAAATTTTCATTTACCGACTTTTCATTTCTAATTGAATTGTGTCTAAAGGGATGAAAAGCCAATTGTTCTTTCTGACACAATTTTAAAAATAGAATATTTCTACACGACATAGAGAATGATATTAAATAAAAGGAAATCCAAAAAAACACGACATGATGCCCGGACAATCTGGATACTAAGATTTATTAAAAAAAGACCCATTACTTACAGAAATTTGGTTTTAAGTACTTTATATCGATTTAAAAAGCCGTAATTTTTCTGATACTGAAAAATTAAAAGAAAACTGAAAGTACAAAATATATTAATGTTAAAAATAGTCTCATCAAGTACCAATATACTTACACTTATTACTATTATACTATATTTATAGTAAATATGAATTCTGAGTCAATCACTTTTTTTACAAAGTTTTCAAATTAAAACCACAGTAAAAATCCGATGAAGCTTTCTTGTTCTTATCAAGTCTAAGAGCGCTGTGAGCACATAAACACGAAAACCGGTCATGTGGTAACTGTGGCTCTCGAAAATTAAAATACCGTTAATTAAAGTTTTTGGTAAATTGAGAGAAACCAATCCAAAACGACGAATCATTTTTCATCACGACAATGCGAGCTCACACACATCAAGTGATACAAGCGAGTATTTGGACACACAAAAGATCGAATTGATAGGTCATCCACCTTAATGCCCCGACTTGGCACCTAATGACTTCTTCTTGTTCCCACAAATTAAAGATAAACTGTCTGAACAACGATTTTCGTCGTCCGAAGAAGCGGTTGAGGCCTTCAAAAACCATGTTCACCATCTTTTGCCTAGACAAAGTGCTTTGAAGGGTGGTTCAATCGCAAGCAAAAGTTTATAAAGCTTATATGCGAATATTTTGATAAGCAATAAATATTTTTGATAATCGATTTTTTCAATTTGTGAACGATTTTCTCAAAAAAATCACCTAATCCACTCGCTGAATAAGATCATCAGTTTTGATTTTCACTGTGGTTTGAATGTTGCTACCGATCGAACCTTAAGTAAAATAGCCATCTTAGGTATATAGAAAATTTGAACCAGCCAAATATATTAATGAATAGACCATAGTTTATCGGTGCATAAGTGCACTTTTTAGTTTTTATTTGTATTTGTGCAGTATGAAAATGATCTATTTTATTGTTTGCTGATGTTAAGCGAACGTTTGATAATTAAAGATAGGCTAAAGCGTCAGGTGATGCAAAACAAATAGACTGACTGCTGATAATATTTAATGTTGACACAAATACCTGAACTAATGAATTTAGATAAGATATTAGGGAAAAGTGGGCGATGGGTATAGTTTTAAAATAAAATAATGGTGATCATAAAGTGCATTCTTTTGTTCGTGAATGAAAATATTTATGTTTAAACGAAAAATATTTACAAATATTTATTTATAAAAAGAAAAATGTACAAAAAATGCAGTAAAAGTGTGAAAGTTCCCAATTAATATTTCATAAATTATTGTCTTCTCTAATAAAAACCTTTAAGTATATATATTTTAAAAAAAGCACTGTACAAGAATTAAATATTTCTATAAAACTAACATGTAAAAGAAACATAAAATAAAACGTTTTTGTCCTAAAGAGTGCATCTGCTGGTTTTATGGACATTTAACTTATGAATTTATTTATACAAATAAACCATAATTTATTATTTGTCAAATAACGTTTAAGTTTATTAAACATATTCAATTAACTAAATAAATTAATGGCACGAAAACCCTTTCTTTGGTATATGTTAGAATAAAGAATACACGTTTCTGCATGTAAATGAAGATTTTTTATGCATTAAATAAATTGACTTTTAATTGTAATTAATTGATTTGTTTTTATCAAATGAAATTTAATTGCAAAAGTAAGTAGGTACTGAGCAAACTTCAACGTGTAAATTATACCATTGACTATAATAATAGGAAAAGGTTGCATTAAAACTAGTTTTTGAATTTCTCACTAAGAGTATTTTTACGTCACAATTACATCTCTCAGAATTAAGAAAAAATATCTGCGCCACTTCTAATACTATAATTATTTACCTATTTTTTAAATTTATTTGTACTTACAACAAGGTAACAATTCGCAAAAATGAAATGTAAAAAATTTGGGGACAAAATTGTTTTTTTTTCATAGAATATCTGGTAAACTTTCGTGATGGGCTAGAAGAACAATATACAATACAATTATTTACCCAGATTTCACATATTGCGCTTCTATATTAATTTCATGTACTAAAGAAGATATAAAAAGATTACAAATACTACAAAATAAAGTCATGCGTATTTTATTAAAGTGCAATACAAACATTCAAATTATGCTAAAAAGCCTAAAATTTTTAGATGTCAGTCAAATGATAGATTGTTTGACATTTATCTATAAAGTGACTAATGGCTTACTGCACAGATTTATGTCAAAATTTCTAGTCAAAAGATCGAATATGATCAATTATAAGTTAAGAAACAAAGAAAGTTAATTTCTAGATAAATTTCATACATCCACTCTGCAAAAGTTCCTTTTCGTAGAAGGTTTAAGTCACCAAATTTACAAATATTAAAGAAACAGTTGACTGGTATTTATTTTATTTTATAAAGGAAAAATATTTGTTGTTACTAGCATTTTTTGGCTAACTAAATATATATTATTATATTATTATTGAATTCAAGATCTCATTATATATCATGATAAAAAATGGGAACAAGTTACTAAGCAAAAGAATTAATTTGAAAAATACAATTAGAGCATATATTAAAGTATATTATTCGTATAATCGCTAAAAAATGTTATAAACTTTCAAGTACGTGGGCAACCAAATAGCAATGTACATTATTTAGCGTCTTTTTAAAATAATGTTTTATATGCCATTTATTATTTATTATCTACACTACCAAACAAAATTTTAAAAACCATATTATTAAAAAATATGCTGTAGTATACTTATATTTAAAAAATGTTTAAAACAAAAATTACATTAAATTTCTGATCCTTAATAAACCTAACGTAATAATGTTTCCTAAAAAACTTCATTGTCATTGCTATTCAAATATTCTTTAATATACACCACGCGATTTAATTAAACATGAAATGAATGAACGAAAATTACACGTATCTCCATAACCGCATCGTATAATTTTTTACGTCATAAAGATTTTGTTAACGGATATTACGTATTTCATTCGGGTTTGCGCTTTAAAATTTATCAAAAGAATCTTGATAATAAATATCCAGTAACAAATATTGGCATAAATACAGCTTTGTAACTGTTTCTAATTTACATGCGTGAGGACATCTCTGTAATCTCTCAACCAGAGAGGGATAAATTAATGATAAAGATAAACACTTACGTTCAAACGAGATTTTATAACTCATTACGTAAAGTAGAATGATTATTAGATCATATTTAAATTAACTAATCCTTCGACAAGTACCTTGATGCTTTATTGAAAAAACAGATTTTTTAAAACTTTCAATTAGAGTAATGTGGTAAGTTTTGTTAATCCTTAGGGACTTTCCAATCGATTATTTTAGATTTAAAAACACATTTAAAAAGTATTCAGTTCGTGGTTAATGTAAAAATAATTATTTCTGTGATACATTAGCATTAATGTGGAAATATGCAATGGCTTATTATTATTATTATTATTATTATTATTATTATTATTATTATTATTATTATTGTAACATTATTATCAGGGACGATAAAAATAATGCAAATAATAATCAGCTGATACTGATCACCAATCAAATTGAGTATAGCAGTTTATCCTATCTATGATGTGATGTTTATTTTTAATTATACATTGAACAATAATTTGCAACATCGACTGCTTCTGTGATGTAAGTCAACAATGGATTTTTTTTCATTCATATTAAATATTAATATATACAAATATTTAATACTGCAAACAGACATTCTTCTTTCGTACAAATCAACAAAAGTGATATTAAAAAACAGGTTGCCGTTTAAGTGCAAAAATATTTCGATGTACAAAGCGAGTGCACAGGTGTTAATATACGGTTTAGAAAAGAAAGAAGTCCAAAAAAACACAATACAGGTTCATGAGCCATACATTGCATTTTCACATAACTCAATTCAATATTTGTATGAAATTGTTTTCAAGAATTTATTATATTTCACCTGGCTCATAGCAATTTTGTTAGTTTTTGTTGCCGATGTTTACCTTTTACACAGTCTTATAATAACAGGACACGTTATGCTAAAACTTCTTCATTTTAGTCACCAAGTTAAAGTTACTAGACATCTTATACATAAATTTGCTAAATTTGTAAACTGTTATAGAATAAATACAGGGTTGAGATAAAGTATGGAACCAAGTAAATATCTTTAAAACGAATCGGACGATAGAATTTGTTTTTTAAACCTTAACAATCATGCAAATAAACCAGTTTGTCATATCTTTTCCAATGTGAAGATCACGGACATTTTTAACCGTATCTTCTGGGCTTGAAATACGTTGACAACGCAATTGATTTTATAAATCGTTTAGACTTAGATCAGGTTTGTATGGAGTATGAAACTTTGATTCCACTTTTTATTTTGTTAAATAATCAATTGTTTGTTGCGCTCCGAGGGGTTGCGTTGTGCTGGGGGAGAATGATGCGACGTCTTCAGTTGAGATTTCTCGTTTTAGAGCAAACTTCTGGTAAACAAATAGTTGTGTACCACTCAGCATTCGCTGTTCGGTGATTTTGTGAAGAGATAGTGGCGACGTGCTTAGTTTTCAACAAAGAACGAGTAATAATTATATCTATATCCAAATTTGATCAACTCTAACGATCTCGTAAACCAATTTGACGTACCCGAGTTTTCTGCCGTTTGTACTCGAACGGCTCACTATATTCAACTTCCGTCACTTTTGTTTGTCACAACAAATCTCAAATTTTGCGTCAAACAGAGAACCAAAAATTGTACCATATCCCCTATTTTTGGGACTGCCTTTTAAGTTATTAAAGTATATTATTTTAATTACAGTTAGAAATTGTCCAAATTTCAAGGCGCCATATTCTGTTTATAAATTATAATACAAAAATAAATTTAAACACACCTTAATTACTAGACAATGTCATTATTCGTCATTAATTGTTATTGTGGAACTATGACTTTACACTTATTTCTCTGTCTAGCATCCAAAAATATTGATAACCATTTACATCACTTCATGAGCTGTAATATTCAATTAAATTTTTTTAATGGATGTATATTTCTACAAGAACAAAATAATTAGAAATTTCTGGAACAGGATAATTTTGTATGGTTGAAAAAATTTTGTATGTCTCTAAAATCAAAAAAATATTTTATCTTGACATAAAAAAAACTTCATTCACTGTGAAAAAACAAACAGGATTAACGCTGGCAATAAAATTTTACTAAGCATTAAATATTAGTTTGTATATAAAAGTTAGCTGTATATTTTTAATATACTTCCTTTTAAAATAACACTATCAAACATTTCAAATTAATGATATTCAATTAAGTAAAGAAAAATAATTAATGAGTGCAATAAAACGCTACATACAGATAACACCGAATAAATAGTATAGTTTTATATTAATTCATATACTTTAAGGAATGTTGCAATACTTTTTAGCTTTTGCCGAAATATAAAACAGACAACTATATTAGGATAATCTAAAAAATATATTTACATACAAAAATATGAAACTGAAGAAAAAATAATTAAAATTAAAATATTAACAATGCAATTAAATTGACTATGTTCTCAAACCAAATCGAAAACCATTGGGCCTTAAATTATTCTGTTCTTGGATCTCGAACTCACAGTCGACAACAATAGAGCTTTTCACTTACACTTAATTCCTATTAACACTTAAACATTTAATATAAACATTTCCGACTAGCCGATAAAAGGGGATATTAAAAATTGGTCAATGACACTATTAAAACCGATGAGATATTTTTATTTACTGCCACACTTTACATTGTACATAAATACTGATAATTGAAAATATCCAAGAGGTGTAAATCGTATTTAACTAAAAATATATTGTACATACATTTACCATTATACTTAATATTTAAATTTCAAGACCACAAATTAATATGTGACCCTAACATGATTTGTCAATTTAATAATTTGATGATCTGTTTGAAATATGGACAACGTCCATAACTTACATAGTTAATTATTTGTTAAAATTGAAACATTTTGATTAAAGGAGACACTTATGCAAAGGTGTTATGTTAAAATAAAAGGGTTTATTGGGATGAAATAAATATTTAAAAATCTATTTCTAGTCTAGCTCAAATTGAAAAATTTGGTCGAAAATTTGAACATGAATTTTCTTTGGTTTTAGTTTAGCTATAAAAGGGCTGCTGCTTTAATTTCGAGATATGGTAGCATTGTAGTTATCTGATGTTTGACGCATGAGCATTTGCAAATTAGACACTTGTTGTGATAAGCAAAAGTGACAGAAGTTTTGAATATGGTTAACCAACCACGTCGAGTAAAATTTAATTTTAAAGTAACGAACCGAAAAGAAGCTACGGATTAAGTCGTGAGCATTTTCGGGCAATTTTTTTGTTTAATTTGAATTAAAAAAGGTGAAAATGTTTGTTTGGATGATCTTAAACCTGTTTTTGGCGACAAGGCACCATAAAGAATAACTTTTTTGGTAATATCAATTATTTAAATGTGGTCGGAGCAGTCTTAGCGACGAATTTCGTGAAGGTTGACAAACAACATCAAAAACGACAAAAAACAATAACGATAGATCGATATGACATATTCAATCTTTATTAGCCACTGATACTAATCAAATTTTGCATAATCACTTAGGTGTAAGAAAAGTATGTTCTCCATAGATACAGCATGATTTAACATAAGGCCCCAAAACAAGTTCGAGTTGAATGGTGAAAAGAAATACTCAAATAATTCTAAGTAGGTACCTAAATTTGATCTAAGAGATCGTAAATGGCAATGAAAGTTTCATATATTCAGAAAACAAAACAACAATCCACTGAAACCAACAAAAGCTATTCGGAATCGGAGCGTTTCCAAGCAAATGATTGCTTGTTTTGAGTTGAAAACTAAAGATGTTATCCCTTTAGAAAATCATAGAAAAGTGAATGCTAAGTTGCACACAACTATTTGTTTACCAGAAGTTGTCTCTGAAATGAGAAAAATCCACAGGAGACATCGCACCATTCTCACCAGGACAATGCAAGCTCCCACACAGTGCAATGAACAATAAATTATTTAACCACACAAAAGGTTAATTAATGAACCATTCTCCATAGAGCCCTGATCTAAGTCCAAACTACTTTCATACATTTCCAAAAATCAATTGTGTGGTCAACTTTTTTCAAGCCCAGAACATGCGGTCGAAATTGTTTAAAAATGTCTTGAACGTGTCTCCTTCAGATTGAAAAAAATGTTATTACATCTGGTTTATTTGCATGAAAAGCTTCATAGATTGTCAAGGAGAATATTTTGAAAAATAATAATGCAACTTTTTGAATTTTAAATGTTTTTGTTTGCGCTTATCACGGAATTAAAGCAGCAGACTTCGTACTTCAAACATTATCTTACATTTTTCCATTATTATATAATATAGTAACTACATATATACGTTTCCATTTAAAAATATATTGCTTCCGTTACATGCAGTCAAGTGTTACTTTGAATCTCTTACTTAATACATTTTTGGAAATGTGGGCTTTGATCCAAGTATTTCTCACCTATAGTTACCTAACTATAAAATGGTTTGGATGAAACTATTTCCACCACGAGACTCCTCCTATAATTGAAATGTTTTATAAAGATTCAATAAAATATATACAATATATTTTCTTAATAGTTTAAAAATTGTAGTTTCTTGATACAAGAAAAAATAAAACGAAGGTGGGATTTGAATTTATTTAAATATCATGAGAGATAAGATAAAAAAAATGAAAATTTGGACTTCTTGTCCATAATAAAAGAAACAGCCTGTATAATCCCTATTATTCAATCACTTTAAAACCACTAAATTGAACGCTATAAGAAATATTTGTAAAAATTTGCTGTCTGCTATAATTTACGCCTAGTTTTCAATGGATGCCGCTAGTTGTGTATCCTCATACTTATCGTCCAACCGTGACATTTTCTGAGTACCTACGTTCTAAGAAAATCTCATCTAAAGTGGCTTTACTTTTATGGGAAAACTTCAATACCAATGCAAAACGGCCGACGAGATGCAATAAAACCCAAAAGTCATGAGCATATTTATTTCCTTTCGGCATTGTTACGACTGCTTACAAGAAGCTGATGGGAACAAAGTAAGAATAAGTGGACTCTTGCCTATTAAGGACGTGGGTTACAGAATACAGGGCATCTTTCGATGCTACATGTTTTAGGTAGTCTAAATCAATTTATTCAGTAACTGGTGAATTAAAATACATTTTATCTACGATTGTCAAGAATTATCAGCAACTGCAAATATTGATAAATATGAGTGACATTTCATTATATTTAAAATCGACGCAGCGATTTTGTAATAGCAGTTATTTATTGATGTGCCAAGTCTGAATCTGAAAATATTGCATGAGATATTGAATATTGAAACGGATTGCTGTAAAAATTCTGGGAGACAAGAATTAAACAGTAACCACAGTAGTAATTTGGAAAAAAATTGGTTCTTCAACAGAACAGTCTTCATCTGGAGTCGATAAATGCAAAAATGTTGTTGAAACTTTTAGATACAAATTAATTTTCTAAGAGCAAATTGGGCGTACTTTTTATTTTTATTAGAAAGTACGGTTTGTAACCAATAGAAATACACAACTTTTTATTTGAGACTCTTTTTAAACGAAAATATATACATAAATATTCAGATTTTTTATCGACACCTCCAAACTTAAAAACAGACTATATTAGAAATGTTGAAAAGGGAATTAATTTTTTATAAACATTTAATATCTATATGAAATAAAATAAAAGAAAATAGTCATTAATTAATACCATTTAAGTAACCACCGCAAGTATAAAAATTATTATTATTTTATATAAAGTAAAGTACAGTATTATGAAAATCCACTCATATTATTTTGTAACAAATTCAATAATATGATATAAAATCATATTTTTCTTGGATTTAAGTAGTATTCTATAATACATATTTTGTTCAAAAATTATTACAACCGTAAAAACCAAACTTATACGAAGTCGTATAATTTTAATTTCGTGCATTCGTTTTTTATTACAGGACATTAATTATTGTAATATAATATTTAACGTTGTTATTACTAAGAATAGGTATAGAATTTAATGATATATTGATACAGTATTGTTTAAATGTTATTTATTTTTCATCATAATTTTATAGCTTCTATTTCAGAATTTCGTAATGACAAAAAATATAGAGATATAGCTTGGAAATCGTTCCAATTTATCAGTTTTACGTCGGTAAATTAGCACTTGGATGGGTGAATCTCCGTGGAAACACCTCGCTAAAAATTTAGTATTTTTAAAACTCATACGAAGTAGTAGTACCCTATCCAATAATACTCCCAATTTTTATCTCAAAATACTCGATTTTAAATATCTTGCCCGATGTGTGCATGATATTTCGAAGGATTTTAATTTGTTTATGTAACTTTCATGCAAGAATCAAAAATATTAAGAAAGTTTGGGCTCATTTGATTTCTGCATAAAACTTTTTTTATGATTCATAACTCTTCTCCCTTGGGAAATTGATCACATCTCCTTTCATTACGTTTAAATCTTTATATCAACCTATACTTTTCTGTAAGATTCTCATATATTCCATACTATTCAGAATAGTTACTAAAACAGAAATTTCATCAGTTTTGTATTTTTTTAAATTCCCAATATTACTTATATTTTTTCTTTTCCATTAACCTTTAAATACACTTTTAACTTATGTGCCTGCCTCCCAAAAACCCGACAATGGCACCTACACAAAAGTTACAATAAAAAAACGAATATCTCTTCGTCTGGTCTTGTATATGTGCCCAAAAACATCACGAGTTTCAGACATAAATCTAACTAGGAGGAAATGGTATGTGGCTAGGAATACACGCGGCTTATTATTAGGACACCCCGCAGTCTCAAAGATGAATACAACAACCAACTAAATTAAATTTCTGTCAGGATACAGCATACATCATACATCTTTGTTTCATTAGGAGGAACACGTTTCGAAAAAGTACCCATTTATGATCCCAAAATAATACATTTGAATCATAATGGCATTAAAAAAAATAAGGGATTTGTATAAAAATCAAAAGTCACGTTCAGCTTCACCTAGACTAGGTCTATTTTTGTTTGAGTTTTAATAATAATAAATTCTAAAGCTGTTCTTGTCAATTTATTTTAATTCAATTTTTAAACCAGTAACATTAAATTTTCTCCCTGGTAAACCTTTAAAAACTCTCTGTCCTGGGGTTTACAACCAACAACGTAAGGTGGAAAAAGATGAAGATAAAAGATAACCTAACCTATAAAAATAGAAACCAAAATAATAAAGTGAAAAAAATTTGTTGTTGTCCACTGCTATAAACATCAATGTGTGCAAGTACAAATGATATATTGAAAAGGGGCATTTCTTTAATCTAACAATGCTGTTTGAAAATATTGTAGTTGTATAAACTATTATTCGCCATTATAAAATAATATTGTTTCTTTAGAACTATTTACAATTTTATAAGTACTACTTTGTTGTTTTATTAAAGATAAATGTAGTCTTATCGTGGCAAGTAGCAGCAACAACAAATTAAAATATATTGTTAATGTTCATGAACAATATCAACATTAAAGCATTAATATATTGTAACTAAAAAATGTATGAAAATAATACAAATGATAACATTAATATGTATATAAAACTAACTACATTGGCAGGTCGAGAGAAGAAATAAAAATTCTGACGCGAAAGAAATTTTAGTTTATTATTCATAGTTCATATGCAATGAATTTTATATTATGGACCCAGAACTTATTACATTTTTCTAATGATATGATGTTAGATTAAACTAAAATTGGATTTCTTTTTTAAATTTCCGACTACATTATTTATTCTAAACTATTTTAGGTGCGCCATTAATTTTTGTTAATATTTTAACAAAAATATAATACTGAACTTGAAAATTTTCTCAACTCTCATCATAATACTTTTAAAAATGTTATTTATTAAAAAGCTGCATTTTATATAAATATTTTTTGTCGCAAGAACTTATTTTATAAAATAATAAAACTGTGTAATTGCTAATAAAATTCTAAATTTCAATTTTTTTTTTAATGTTCAATTTCTTATCATTTTTTTCCGGTTGCACTGCCTTAAATTAAAATATTACAAAATTGTATCAGATAAGATTATTTTACTTTGTAATAACTTATTACAGATTGCATATCTCAAAGCGAAATTCAACATTCTATTATAACGTTGAAGGTTACAATTATTCATATGAAATAGGAATCTGGCAAATAATATTTTAATAAAATTATTTGATTAGTTCCAGATAAAACATTTATACTTTTGATTCTTTTATATATTTATAACGGTATTATTGAAAGTATATTTGTTCCATTTACGATTTACTTTAATCGGAGGTCCTGAGTCATAGTGCGTTCTTTTCAATCTTATACTACAAATTGGTTTTTAAAGTCATCATTAAATTGTTGCGAGACATCGAATATACATATTATGTCCAAAAATTTCTCCAAATTATTTATTCAATTATTTCAAGTAAACCAGTTTTGAATAACACTTTTACTTTTCATCCAATCATAATAAATAATATAAACAATCAATGTATAATCTAGTAGAATAGTAATTTAGTATCAAGTGTTTTACATATATTTCTTAAGTATAAGTTGGTCTACCGATTGTAAAATGAACTAGGATTATATAGAACAAAATAGAAGGTAGATACTATAGTGTAAACGGTCTTCAATGCTTTCAAATAATGTTAGGCATTTACTTGATCTTAAAACGTTTACAGTGTGCGTAAGTCAGTAAACTCAGTAGTGCACAATTTTTAAAACTAAACAGATTTCGGTATGTGTATTTTAAATTTTATCATTGTCATTATGTATCTTTTTTCAGAACTTATACATATGTTTATTAAATAAACTACAGGTATTTTTCAGTATTCTAGCATCCCTGTTATTTATTCCAAATATTTTTTGTATGCGCGTATTTTTGGTTTGAATTAAAGAGTCCATTGCATTTATAAAGTGTGTCCAAATTTGACTTATCGATTTAAATTGGTTGTTTTTTGTACAAATCTTAATTGCAAGTTCCCTTATTGTCATTAGTTGTCGCTTGGTCAATATGGAACGATTTTCCACCGAAGAATGCATATTTACTGTGAAAACCCACCACCAAAATGCAGAATATTTTGCTGACTCTGGAAAAAAGGTGCAGTAAGCATTTCGGAAGAAATTTAACGCCATCTTTAAAATAAAAATTTTGTGCAGAAATTTAAACAGTCTAAGTTAATAGAAGTCGAGGAGGTAACAGCAATATACAAAAAAATAAGAATAATTAACAACTCCTCTAAGATCGAATTTTTGCTATATGACACAGCACGTTGTTACGAGAATTGCTATTTATGTATTGAGAATGGCAACATCAGTGTTGCCAGGTGGAATCTGTCATTGCCATCTTAAAATTTGACATTTTTGACAGTATACGTACTCAGAACGTTTTGACGTACGAGTACTATTTGTGTTGTTTACAGTAAGTTGAAAATCTCATCTCGGCCAAAAAATGGAATTAACTCGGGAAAATTTTCGAGCTATGATGTATTTTTCCCCGTGGTATAACTCAAGAACAGCGCATCAATGAACTTAATTCAACTTTTGGCGATGAAGCACCATCCAAAGCCAATGTATTTCGATGGTACACTGAATTCAAAATCGTCCAAAATCGGTCGTTGTGCCGGAAAACATCGATGCTATGAGAAAACTAATTGAAGAAGATCGTCATGTGACAAAACGTGAAATCGAGGCATATTTAACCATTAGTATGACCAACATACATAAGATTTTGCACGAACATTTGGGCGTTCCGAAGCTATCTGCGCGTTGTATTCCACATTTGTTGACAGATGTTCTAAAAAAGGGTCGTGTTGATTGGTGCCGTAAAATGATTAAAAAATACAACTGTGGTGCATCCAAAGCCGTATACAGCATCGTCACAGATGACGAGTCGTGGATTTATGCATATGAGCCAGAAAGAAAAGCCCAATCGGCAGTTTGGGTGTTTCAATGTGAAGAAAAGCCAACAAAAGTTACTCGTTCTTGAAGTGTTAAGAAGCAAATGATGGCGTGGTTCTTCACGAAAACAGGTCAAGGGGCAACTGTGGCTCTCGAAAATCAAAAGATCGAATTGATTGGTCATCCATAAAGTGCTTTGAAGGGAGGTTCAATCGCATGCAAAAGTGTATAAAGCTTAAAGGCGAATATTTTAAAAAGCAATAAATATATTTTTGATAAAATTAATTTGTTTGTTCTTTCTTTTCTCAATAAATAAATAGCAACCCTCGTATCTCTCCAGTGAAATGTAATAACATGTTTTTAACAAAAGTGACTATACCAAAATTAAACCAAGATTGGAAGTGGAAAAAATGAAAATCTAGAACTAATCGAAGTACCACTTGAAAACCTCATCCATGAAAATTTGAATGACATCGCAAAGGAATGTACTTTATTTTCTAATTTCTTAATATTAGAGACTGTACTTGTAAACGGACGAACAATGAGACATTAGTTTTAAGAGTAGTGGTTAATAAAAAAATAACTGTTAAGAAATTACCGTTATATTAAAAATAAGATTCGTGTTTCAAACGATAGTCTTTTCAGTTTAAAATCCTTAGTTAGCACCTAATCAAACAACCCAAAAGTTACGGCAAAAATTGTCTGGTGCTGAGAGTTGTTTATAAGAAAATTGCGAAAGCGAAAACGATTTTGAATACAAAGTTTTTTGATTACGATCACAGAATTACTGAAAATAATCCAATGACAATACTTCCTGAATATGCGTTCTGTTATTAAGACTAGTAAATAAGAAGGGTGATCGAACTACTGAAATAGAATCAATTCAAAATCACATTTTTATAATTGAATTTAGAATTTTATATATAAACGGTCGAAAGAAAATGTAATTATTTATTTTGTCTGGACTTTCATTGGGAATGGTCCTTTTTTTAAGAAGACATGAAATAGAAACACTTTTGTAAAATTAATATATTTTTTTAATTATACCAGGTGTCCCAAATCCAATAATAACAATGACTAAATCTATTTTAGGTAGAATTTTAAAAGTTGGGGTACGCCTTAATAACTGGGTTTGTACATATTAATATTTTTTTATTTTTTTAATATAGTAGTATTTTTTTTTATTAAACTTTAAGTAACAATCAGAACATTCACCGATTTGCTCGGAAATGCTAGATGTACTAGCAACTATAATGTCTTGATGCAGTTTACCTCCAGCGAGGTAAGCTCATACTAGGTCTATTGGCCATACTCAATCTTTTGTTGTTTCTTGGTATTAACAGTTTTTCTAGTAGTGGATTTGGGTAGGTTCTATCGGTTCGTGGTGTTTAGTGATTCTTTTCTGGATGGTCTTCTTGTACTGTAGGTACGGTTAAATGTGCAGTTCCATACATACCATGGGGCATCTACTATTATCGGAGTATTTTCGATTGAAATCTTTGGATAATTGTAATGTTAGATTTGTAGATAAGGACTTTATTTTCAAACGGGACTATTAACCAATGTAACTCCCTTATTCTTATGTTAAGTTGCTTTCTCTTTTGTGTCATGTGTAGTTTCAAATTTGGTTTTTTATCCAAGTGAATTTCTACGCTTAAACGCTTCATATGTTGATTTGTTTTTATTTACTTTAATCCTCCTTTTTAGCCACTCTTATAATTCGTTTAGATGGGGTTTGTATATTCATTGATACTGTTTGTAGTTCTAGATGATTAGAAAAGATACCATCGGTAAAAGTTCCTGTTATGGTGTGTTGTCTCTGATATATATCTATCAGGTATGTATAGTATACACACGTATCATAAATATAAATGTCGATAAATGTACAATAAAAGTATCAGAAAAATACGGCATGTGCAAACTTTCAGTTTTTTTGAGCACATACCTACTTTATAAACCATAAATTTTAAAATACCACACAAAAATTGTTCATTGGATTTAGGATAGCCGGTACTTCAATTAGTTATATTTAAAATATTCTTCATCGATATGTAGAAATTATTGCCGAAATCCGAAAATCATTACCGAAACCGCGAAATCGTTGCAAAATCTCAAAATCTTTATGATTTCCCAATATTGTACACATTTTTTGTATGGTCAGTACAACATATTTGCAATTCTAGTGGCCGATCAAAAGAAGATATTGATAATGTATGGCCTAAATTTGATTAAATCTATTCATTCAAAAGCTTACAAGATAAAGTTTAATTAAACAATTAAAACCAAAATATCAAGTGATATACTTACTTTCTACGTTTGTTAATTAGGTCTTTAAAAGATGATACGAGAATTACGATTTTCTTCAAAAAATCAGATTTGGCGACGAAACTCAGTTAGAAAATTGATCGATATGTAAACACATAGAATTGCAGGATATGGGGTACGGAAAATCACTGAAATATACTTGAAAAACTATAGTCACTTTTTGGTGTAGATTTTGGCCGGAAGGCATGATTGGTCCTTATTTCTTCCAGAATTAAGCTTATGATGGGGTTACTGTGAATAGAGCTGGATTATAAGATTATTTGTCAAATGAATTGAAAGGTATGGGAGTCCAGAATGTGTGTATGATAATTTGCCACACAGCGAATGAGACACTGAATTTTTCAAGGGAGAGATTTGGCGACCCAATAAGTTATCTAAAAGCTGACGTCAATTGGACACAAAATTTTGTGGATATTATTATCATGCCAAAGAGTGGGTCACTTGTTGAATACCATTTTTCATTATTATCCGCAACATTGGCACTTCAAAATAAAATTATGTGTAACATTTAAAGCGTTTTATGTATTTTATATTTAAATTACATCGGAAGGTCAAATTTGAGTTCTCATTATAATAAAAATAATGCAACTCATTAATTCTTTGAACATCGTAGAACATACACTTGTAAATTTTTAAATTTAAATTTCAAATAATCTCGATGGTAAATTATAATTAACTTGCTGAATAATATTTGAAATTTACTTTATTACTGGTTTTTGAAGACGTGTAAATAAGTCTTGCGACTTTTTATGAAAGTTTTTTAGTAAACAAGCAATCGACTAAAAGTTGAATTAAAACTTTCAGAAAGTAAATCAATTTAATATCCAGGGTTATACAAAAACATTAATGATAATTAATCTTACCTGCTAACGTAAATCTATCCATATAGTTAATGAGATTGATGAAACACAATACAATAACAACAATCCACTCGCGGAATTTAACTTCTCCCAAAGTCCTCCCGGTCCCTTCATTTTCCCTAACAAGTTCTTGTTGTGAATGATTTTGAGTTGGATCCATTTTAAATGGTTTCATCACAACTTTCTCTAATTTTTCGGACGGCATGGCCGGTCTGCACTAACTAACCTAATTTCGTGACAGTTTGATACGAAATGACGGCCCTCGAGCCGGTTTTGTATGAATTCCATGTTGGCGCCGATAAAAACGACCAATGCGCGTGCGCCTCAAAATCACCTGATGATTACGCGTTTACCGGATTATACAGTTGCGGCGTTGCCGGATCGCGCGATGAGAAATCCACAGACATGCAAAATTTACAACAAAATCTAAAATTTAAATAAAATCTATTAAAACGATTAAAAGAAGTGGGGTATTAAAAACGATAAAATTGGTGTATTTCGAATTCTTCTTCCTAAGTTGAATAGAAATGGATTCTTCGGCATACAAAACCTGAAATTAAAAATATATTAAAAACTGTTTTATAATGTATTAGAATAATTTTAATAACCGTGGTTTAACAGAAAGAAAAATACATCTGATATCGTTGTCTTTTAGTGCTTTCAAATAAATTCAAAAGGTTAAACTTTTTCTTTAGTATCACAAATGTTATTGCCTATATGTGGTACTAAGTCATAAAAGGTATTTATCTTAACACATATTGTTTTTGAGACATTATTATCAACCATAGGACATAAACTTAAAAGAATACTTTAGATATATATTAAAATAACGTTGAATTTCTGTCTTTTTTAACACAATCTACGAAACACTAATCTACAGAAAAACAACTAATTGCGTTTTATTGTTAATATTTAGAAGTTATTAGATTTCTTGATTTTGTAATACCATACAGATTAAATAGCTAATAAATAAAAATCATATTAACAAATAAAAATTATATTAACAAATAAAAATCACATTAGAAACAAAGGGTAATTATTTATAAAATTATATTTAATTTGACTTAAAGAAACAATAAAAATTGTAAAACAAACCCAAAGCAAAGTCTATAAAATAAAATTAATTTGAATATTCGAAACAGAAATTTTATTCCTGTCTAAACTACTTTATTATGCAATTTAAAATAAAAATATAAGTACCATTCTAAAATAATTAGTCCTTACCAAAAAGACCAAGATTAACGAAAATTTCTAAGATTTGGAAACAATGGAATAATATGAAAGTCACAGAATATAAGCATCTACGTCAACTTTGTCACAAATATAAACAATGATCTTTGGGACAAGTAAAAAATACTTAGAAAATAAATAATAATTACCTTAACAATAATGTTTACCGTTGATTATAATTACTTTTTGTTTAACATCGTTTTGTCAATTATTTAAAAGTAGTGTTGATACCAAGATCTTACACACAGTCACTGTCACTGTCAAACTTATTTCAAAAGGGAAAATTAGGTTTGCTAACTTTATACAGTGATTAATAATACGATAACGTGTACGTAATTTAAAAATTATAATTCTTTTTGTAATCAACATCTTTTAGTGATAATAATAATTTGTTTATAAAAGCGATAACAGAGATTAAAAAAACAAACTTCAAACATTTCAAATAAATAAATTCTGTTTATTTATATAAGGATCAGATATGATAACTTATATTTAATAGATATCATTTATTAACAGAAATGATTTAAATATTTTATGAAATTCTCATTTATCTACGAAATTGATTCATAAAACTCGTAGTAACTATTTAAAATAGAAATAAAAAACGTTGACGGCCATTTAAACATTTTTTGCTTCTCTAGTATCGCCATCTATACTTGAATAATAGGAACTTTAAAATAAAATTGGTAGAATTCTTCACATAAAAATGAAATTAATTTTTATATTATACAGGGTGTTTCCAAATTCTCGTCCCACAGAGACCTGATTATTCTTTATGAGAAATTATGGCGACTTTCTATTTATCACTTTTTGATTTAAGAATGGATAAGTAAAATACAGGGTGTTAAAAATTCTTCAAAAAAAAGGTTTTTACTCAATAATTTTTAAAGCGATTAATATTTTTTAATTAAATTTGCCATACTTTTTATAGTAATATATAGTAATCAAGTACTCTAGTACTTATATAAGTCCCGAAAACTAAGTACTAATGGGGTTTTACAATTTTGAATACTTACTAATTTAATTAATTATTTTATTCTAGTGGTTGAAAAAATTCCAAAGTTAATCAAAGTTGAGCCAAGTATAAATAATTCAAAAATCGAAGCTATTCTACAGTCTCCACATTAAATATTGTGGGATAGCAAATAATTTTTAATTTTCTCTAACTTTATTCTAATTCTAACAATCAATTGTCCGATTTTTTTTTTATACACATTTTTACACATTTCGTGTACTCGAGTATATTTCTTGCTATTCGTACTTGGATTACATTGTTCAAGTAATTGTACTTGAGTGCCGCAGAGTTGTATTATTTACTATTCCCCACTTCTTGTACAATATACTATTACCTAAATGGATTTGAAATGACAAACGTCACAGAAAGTTTGATATGACATTTTTTTTTTGAGTTTTATCTATATTTTTATTTTTACAATGTTTTTATTCAACTGCAGCTATGGAATAATATTTTTGAAAATTGTTATCATTTATCAAGTTTGTATTCATCACTCTGCATATCTTTTGAATAAAGCAAATTTATATACAAGGTGACTCAAAGTTCGATTACCAAATTGTTATGAAATATTCTCATAAAATAAATCACTAATGTATACTTCTGTGTAAGCTACACATGTATGGAAATGCACCAGCATTTTTGAAGGTAAAAAGAACTAATAATGTTTTTTGTATTATATCAAAAATTGAATAAAACATTTTCTTCTGAGTTTACATTTCCCATCTGATAATATCAATTATTAATGGAAAATACTTTGATTTTTCTAGCGAATTGCCACAGTTATCCCTGATGCCTTTAGCCCTAATGTTTTAGACTCTGAATATCAATACTTTTATTATATTTTGCTCTGTCTTTAGCTTTTTCTTAATTTTGATCATTGACATTTTTATATTTTTTTACATATGATTTCTTTAATTTCTATTTGTTTTATAACTGTTTCAAAATGAAATGAAAGAAAATTTAATACAAAAACACCTTACGAATCAACTTAAAAATTAGAGAATAGAATACTCGTATATTCTGTATTTATTTTTTCAAAAAACATTTCCTTCTCTGTCTTACTCTCTTATTTTCAAGAATAGACACAAAGGAAGAAAAATATACTGACACATAGAATGCGAATAATAAAACAAAATTACTTGATACCAATTAGATATAATTTGTGGTAATAAACATCTTTACAATTTTTCTGATAAATGAATAGATAAAGGAAATATAAATATATTCCCTTTAGGTACAGAAAAATGAAGAAAATGGGGGTAAAGATACTATTAAAACACTTGAAGTGCACCATATAGCTATTATATAATTATAGAGAAATACTGGGCGATTAAAAAAGCTTACATAATATTTTTACCATTTGATTGGAAAGTAGAGATTATACGTTATAGTGAGTTTAACTTTCTGAGAGCTTAAGGGGTTATGATGGATTGATTAACGTGTAGAAGTAACTTTTTTTTTATATAAGATTCACGTCCGTTATTTATTAAAAAGCACCAATACAAATTAAAAGGTTGTGTAGAGAAAAAAACCTTCCAAATATTCCTGTTTCTTTTAAATAATATTAATTTCCTTTTTATGTTTTTTCTTGTTTCTACTGTTTGGTTATTAAATTTTTCATGTAATTTTTTTTAGTTATTTTAGTAACCAATTTATTTTTATCGCCCAGTATCTTTACACTTTTAACTGACTATTAGCACGGATATATAAACATTTTTTTGGAATATCAACTATATAAGTATTTTTAACAACAGTACAGGTAATCATAAATATTTTTAAGGACATTCCTTAAAATAACATTTTCCAGAATTTTTAGTGGGTATATTTTATTATACAAACATACAGACCTCGAAATTTTTGAAACATTGCAGCTAATACGCTTGAAATATTCATTGCTAATTATCTTGCCAGTTAAGACAAATTGACAAATTATATACGTATTCATGAGATCATGGGTGTAGAAGCAGAATTTTCAAAAATTCGTAGTGATATCAAAACGTATAACAACAATCTAGAGATCTCGTAAGAATTTTGTAGACATTAAACAACAAAAAGCCTGAACTCATTTTTAGAACAACATTTCTTTGGATTAATATTTTAAGTGTTGTATTGTAAGTTTATTTTCCGACAATATTGAAAAATCAATAAAATAAAAGTATTCAACATTGGTGAAATAACCACTCACATTCCTTACCAAAAAAACTAGTTAATTGAAGTTATTAATACAATTACGTTTTTTTTTCTAGTTCTAATAAAACACCAATGCTAGATTATTTATTTTTCTAAATTATTTTTTTCTACATGCGCACGGAAAATGATTAATTTCCATATACATTTTAGTTTGGAAAACTTTTCAGTTAAACAGCTCGAATACAACAAAAGAATTAATTTGTTTTTTTGATTAACTATTTTAAAAAGAAATCTACACATTTAAGGTAAGAAATATGAAGGTTTTTTATTGATAAAATCAGTAAGATTTTAGTAAACACTATGGATCTTCACGAGCAGGTAAATGATGATCCTGGTTTGGGTTAAGAAAGGAAATAATGTTGTTGAGTTTATCATGTTTCGTTGAAAGGAAGTTGATGATTTTGGCACCTTTCAGACTCTGTAAAGTCGCTACATGTTTTTCCAATTCTTAAACATCGACATACGAACATCTTTTGATCTAATATTGAAAGTTTTAAATCTATAGCCCAGGTGGGAAAAGCAAAAATCTCTTATGGTATCAAATTGCACTATTTTAAGAAATTTTTATTGCCAAGTTTCATGATGAGTATTTTCAAATTTGTATTTTAGACATCTATTAAATAATATTTAATATAAACTTATTATTAACACTGATAGTACCAAATATTTTGTAAATATATTCTTAGATAGAAGAAATATTATACAGGGTGATCAACTTATTCTCCGAAGTTTGATATCTCCGTTATATTGAGAAATAGAAAAGAATGTTTTAATTAAAAGTTATAGATAGAGTCCAGCTTTACATTTTAAAATTATTTCGTATTGAACCATTGATTTAAAAAAGTCAAAATACGATTTTTTTAAATTTCTGATATAAAATCGAGAAATATTGAACTCTTAAAGTCTAGATTTTGAAGTAAAACCTGAAAATTTAGAGTCGATATTTAGAAGTGAATTTCCATGTTTTTAGAATTTTTGCGTTAAAACTGGGTTTCAATAAAATCACAATATTAAAATTATATAATGATAAGTAATTTTGGTAGTATTAATGGAAAAGAAAGTATTTAAGCAATTTTTTAAAATATTTATATAGTATTTTAAAATTAATATTTTACTAATATATGTATATAATATTCAATAAATATTTAAAAATCTGTGGTAACAAAATTTTTTTAAAAATATTTCTTTAATATTTCTTGAAATTTGGGAATCATTTTGAGTAATTTTAGTACTTAATACAAATATAACATAATTATGTTTATGTTTTAAGTCTCGAAACTAATATCAGAGTAAGATTTGCTAACAATACGAATGGTTTAACTTCTTAAAGCTTTATTTACTAGTATTTAAGTACTTCATCATAAAACTTTTCAATAAAAATTTATATTCTCTTTCATTTGTCTCTTTCTCTCCTACTATATCACGATCTTCTCCTCAAGTTTTTGCCATCTGGGAAGGTTTTCCTAGTTCAACATTTATATTATTCAAATTATTTAAAAATATGACAGCCTTTAAAAGCATCTAGCAGGTGTTTTCTAATGTAAATTACGTTTGTTTGCTGCCGTTCTTTTGACCTCCTCTGTACTTCCGGTTTTCTCCGTTATAGTGGTGGTTGTTGTTGGAACCTCTTCTGCTTTGGTAGTGACCATCGTTGCCCTGTAAACTAGGCAAACCCCCACTGTTTTCTCCTTGCATCGATCTCTCGTGATTTCTCCCACCTGAAAATAACATTTTTCAACCAAATGCCATCTATGGTTCCAAGTCTAGTACCTTGCCAGAAGCTTTGGGAATGCAATGGCGGGAACCAATACCCTCTGTAGTGATTATTTCCTCTAGAACGTCCATTTCCTCGTCCTGAATGCTGTCCCTGTTGTCTGGCGGAAGTATATCCGTTTTCTCCATTTCTGTGGTGTTGGGAATAAGATCCGTCACGCGGAGAACATTGTCCTGCCAAGTTTTCCCTCCTCAAATCGGAATTTTCCCTGCGTAATCTTCGAATAATTACTTCAGCATCGTCCAGTTTGCGCAGCAGTTCTGGGTCTGGTTGACCCACTCGTTCTCTTTCTTTTTCTCGATCTCGTTCGTAACGTTCCAATTTTCTACAAAAAAGTAACAGAAGGTTTCTGTAATTATGTTGTACAAAAGAATTGAGCTAATCTTACTTCTTTTGTTCGTCAACTATAGCAGAAAGGTAGGCATTCCTACTTTCTGTTTCCTGCATTTGTAGTTTCAATTCCGTCAGCTCTTTTTCCAGAATTTCCACTTGGAGTGACGACTTGTTGAAGGGCGTTGGGCTCGTGTACACCTGGAAGATCAGCATTTTAAACAACCCAATGAATCAATATTTATGTTTATGTATTAGATTACGGAGTGCGATATTATTACCTTATGCTTGTTGTCATCTTCAGGAGATGAAGGCGAGCTGGTGGGAGATCCTTTAACAAAAACCAGCTGAAACTGCAGTTCTAAGAACAGAAAAATCAAATTATTTATTATTTCTGTTCGTACTATGAGGTAAATTTACCTCGGTTTCTGGTTTTTAGGTTCTCGATTTCGTTGTGAAGACCGGTGAGCATCAGTTGGTGCTGTTCCTGAAGGAAACGGATGTTCTGCTCCAGTTGGGCTATCCGACATTGCTCTGGACTTTTCTGTGCATCGGTGGATCGAGTTGAGATGTCCGAAGGTCGAGACGCGACAACTAAATCGCTATTAACATTTCCGGTTTTTTTATTCACCTAAAACATTAAAAGAAAATGTCTTTAATATTACCATCTACTCTTGTTCTATAGACACTCCTTTAAGTTTAGAAGGAAAATGTACTTGAATTTTCAATAAAACTTTCAGGCCTTTAACCACCAAAGATAAGCTAAATAATGCAGAAGATTAACTATATAAGCTTCTGCTAAAATACAACGAAACTATTGACAAGAAATAAGAGATTTTGTGACAGAAAAAAATTTTGGAGTGTCAGCAAGTTAATAGATTGGAAACGCAAATGGAAGCTGGACGCGAAAGATGAAATCAAAACTATTTGAGCTTATTTTAAACGTATATCGATCTGATTTTGAACATGTAACAACTTTCGCAGGTGATACCCTAAATATTACTTACCAAAACGCTGCAAAAATTCAAATTTGTCACAGATAAAATTGACAACTTGTATACCTAGAAGTCACAAGAAGGAAAAGCAATATGTAATTAGTAGAATCTAGAATATTTATTGAATCTAAAATATTTACCTAAACATGGATCCGAATTCAAGACTAAGCTAAGACTAAGTCATTTTTTTAGAAGAGATGGGCTTGGTTTAAATATGTATTTGGTACTTGGGAGCAATTCCTAGCGATTTATATTAAATTGTTTTGCTCTTTGATAAGTAACTCTTGCAAATTGCTTGGTGCTATGGCATCCAACTTTGGTGTTATGCTGGGGGATGCAACATGGAATCATCCAAAGGTTTCAAAAAGAAAACAGATACAATCATAGATAGGCATCAAGACCTCTAAATGAACATAGTTAAATCATCTTTAAATTTACCAGAAATTGCAAAATATGGATTGTCTTGCATCGAAGCAATCGTCTTTCTCGACAATAATAAATGATCAAGAAACAAAACAACAATTAGATTCAGTTACTTCCAAAATGGGATTCCACAGGTGGATAAGTTGTTTTTTTTTTAGTATGACCCTCTTATCATGGTCTATATTTTTAAGACAGACAAGTTTTTATGAAAACAAACCATATAGTTTTTAATTTTTTGTCCAAAATATCGTGCCAAAACCAACAATATAGGCAATTAAAATAGATATATCTCTCATTGAAAATATCTATTTTTATCGCTTAGAACAATAAAGTGGTCGAAAATGATTAACTAGCTTATACCTATTTTATATATAGTAATTCATATAATAAAATTATAGAGAAGAACAAAAAAAATATAGGTAAAAAAAATTATAAAAGGTAAATAGAATCCGCCAAAATAGTTTTATTACATTTAAAATTATTTAAATTTAAACAAATATTTAATCAATAGTAATA
This sequence comes from Hermaeophaga mercurialis, assembly GCA_951812935.1. NCBI lineage: Eukaryota > Metazoa > Arthropoda > Insecta > Coleoptera > Chrysomelidae > Hermaeophaga > Hermaeophaga mercurialis. The sequence goes on along the minus strand of OX638359.1, from coordinate 41,521,745 downwards.
GAAAATCATTTAGAAAAAGAAACGAAATATAATAAGAAAAAAACAGATCACTTAAATAAATGTAGAAATTTAAAACAAAATGAATGTAGTGAAAATAATTATAATAAATTTGAAAATAACATTGAGGAAAATGTATTTTTCTAGAATTTTTTATGCAAATGGAAATATCGTGTTGAACTGTAATATTTTCTCAGTATAATTGCACATTTTATAACAAAAAAACCCTTTATTATACAAAACAAAACACTTAAATATTTCCTACAAAATAATTAGCTTGAATGTAATTATTCGTATAATTACGTAAAATGTCGATGAACTATTAAACCCTAGTTTATTTTCGGTGCTATTTGCGCCACAACATCTACAGGATTCAAATAATATGGAGATAAAGACAGATAAAATCTAAAATTACGGGCATTTTGACCTCAAACCTGACCTATGATGAAGCCACTCACCTTGCCGAATGGAGCGACAGGTATTTTCACCATAACTTTAGATGCCATTTCCACGAATTTTCCAATTTCCTCACCTAGTCTACTTACTACACTCAACACATTTCTATTGAAGAAAACACCTCGCAATGAATCACGGCGATAAAAATATTTAACGAGTCATTACAAACAACGCAATTATGTACTACCGGCAAAACGGTGGGAACTCACAAAGGAAAACAACGAATTTTCAGAGGAGAGACGGCTATTCACAATTCGGTGTTGTATTAAATCAAATAGAATGCTGACACTGTAATTTTAAGTTTTTTTCGGTAAAATAATGAGGGAATTGTTCGTTTTTCCGCTAGATTTTCCGGCGAAAATCTTGCCAAGCGCTCGGCAAAACCTCAGTATTGATTTGTTTCATACTTTGACATGCTCATTCGTATTTTAGGCCGTGGAAATGCGAATGTCCAATGGAATAGATGGATAAGATTGGGTTTGCCATATACGGGATTTTTCTTAGTCACTGCTTGATACGGATGACGCTTAATTGTATACAGGGAAATACAACCCCAAAATCATAGAAAAATTATTATTTATTTTCGAATAAGAAAAAAAAACAAAATAAGGTACGTACTTGTTTATGGTTTTTTTTAAAAAACAATTTAACTCTTTAACAGCGCGTGTCGTAAATAATCGATTCGTAAAAAATCTAATATATCTTAAAAATGAAAAGCAACGCCTATGTTTGGCCCATGTGCCACATTTTTTTCATCACGTCAAAAATAAACTTTGCAAATATTTACTAAGTAGTTACTTAAGACATTTGGTAGGGTTTACCAGTGGTGCTATTACGCCCCAAATGGTCTATTCCATTGCAGAACGAGTTGAAATTTCCACATTAACCAAGCATAGGCGTTGCGTTTAATTTTTAAGAGATATTAGACTTTTAACGAATCGTTTATTTACGACACTCGCAGTTAAAGGGTTAAAATAGTTTTACACAACAAAATTTTAAACATTAACTGCAATTTATATTATTGAAGATTGAGACCAGCTCTTTTCCTATGTTCACATTTCCCGTGTCCTTAAATTGTAGGTGTAGAATTTTTTCAACAAAAATCATACATGTCATACAGGATTATGTCATAGTATTACCATATATTCGAATTATTCTAAAATATACAAATAAATCGAATCTGGCCGAAACGTACAAGAACGCTCACGAACAATAATACGGGTGCACAAATTAAAATGATTTATTTTCAAATATAAAACACATACATAAGAAAAAAAATACAAATTAATAACTAAATAAGAAAAGACTTCCTAATTATTCATTTTTTTTTAATATGTACTCTTCTGTGAAAGATGACGCAATTGGAATGGCAGCTAAGTGGAATATTAGCTCCACTTTTAATTGAAAAAGACAAAAAATTATAAGAAAGCACTTTGATGAATTGACAACAGATAATCCGTTTAATAACGCGGACGATTTTAATATAATTCTCGATTTAGTTATGAATCGAATTGAAATAGATTCAGAGGGATGAACAACATTGTAAGTTTGTTTTTATTTATGACCCCGAAATTATGGCATTAAGGTATGGGGAATATTACATGAAATATATTCAGTATTTTTTACGGACTTCAATAAGAAAAAAATACACAGGATGATCCATAAGATCGGCCGTATTACGAAACCATCACAAACCAAAATTTATAAAAATCGTGCAAGCCGTTTCCGAGATAAATGAGGCGTTCCATACTTAAAACTCACTCTGTATTTATAGTAAAGGAGAGTGTGCAGATCCTTGTGGTATTGCTTTGGAGATATTTCTTACGTCAATCAATTTATTTTATTTTTTGATGAATATTGTTCTATCAATATAATGTTGGCAAAGCGTTTTATTATTATAAGACTAAACTCTTGTTACGTTTTGATTTTGTTAAACGTTGATCTTTTTAATTTAAAATTTTAAATTATGTAGTTATTCTTTTAAATAGCTGTAGTTACAGATTTTACTTAAAATAAATTATTTATGACTGCCTTTTTATAATTAGTAAAAGTTCTTAGAGGAGAGGAATAAGTATACAAAATGTAAAACGCCAGACTAAAAGAATCAGTTAAATAAATATTCACTTTATTATAGTTTGTGTTATAGTTATTTTACAATAGGATACTAAAAAATGGGCTCATTAGGCAGTGTTTTCATAATAAAAAAAATAATATTTTTAAAGTGTGGTTTAGGAAATAACAATTACAATGATAAAATTTAATTAAAATTATATCTCGTAATTAGGATTTATATATATATGGTTATATAATTTTATAAATCAAAATTGTTCGAAAAGGGTAAATTGCATAGTTTGGGTATATATCCCTCCCCGATACATTGTAGCTAGGGTTGATTTTTTAAGAAAAAATATTCTTTAAAAAATATGGAATGTTCCAGAATTTTTTCGAAACTTTTGCTGTTAAAAAGGGGGTCAGGATTAGTTATACTTATATGAAGCAAAGTTAAAAAGATTAATAGCATTTATTTTGTAGTAGGTATTTGAATTTTAAATTATTATATATTTAAACCAAATTTTTATTACAAAATTTGTAAGTGGATTATACTTGTTTACGTATAACAACTTAATATTCCTGAATTTCCATAATACTAAATTGAAATTCTTTTTGTTTTCCAATACCGGTATTTTCAACTGAGGGTAATGATATATTCATGACTTTAAATATTTAAATAGACTTATATAGATAATTAGATGTGAATAAAACTTATAAAAGTAGTACTTACCATTCCTTTTCCCATTTGTTGTAAGTGTTCTTCAGGAAAAGACGGTGAAATTGGGGGCAGAATAACGCTGTTCAAAGGCACTCTTTTGGGTTCAACTAAAACATGTCTTCTAGCGTACCCTAAATGTTTCATTTTAACCTTTTACCTTTAAAATAATTCAATTGCTTACACGTAAAACTAATTAGTTATTGAAACCCTAAAAAATAAAAATTGTTCCTTACTGTAAAAATCACGATACTATGTGTTATTGTCAACTTAAAGTAAATCATTATCAAAATTGTACCTTAGAGTCATCGACTCTATCTTTTCTACTTTTATTAGTATGGGACCAAAGAGCAATCAGTCGAATTTTACTACTTCCAAAGGATTTAAAACACATATAATTATGTGTGCTCTTGGACAAATTAACAAATTAACAAAAAATTTACAAAAATTGTGTGTTTTGTCCTTCCTGACACCGTGTTTGATATCCTTTTGCTCCTTTTCAATTAATTTGAATAGTCATTGGTTTGACCTCAGCTTGCCTCCTCCTTTAATATTGGTTGTTCAGGTGAGCGGAGCAGAATGGCTTTCTGACATTACCGACCCTCTTCCTCAACTTTCTTTACTTATTTACCCAATTTTCTTGGCAGTGGCTGGCGGCATCTTATTGTCCCCCCAACATTCTCTAGTGGCCACTTTACCTAACATTTTACAATACTGTTAATTATCATAAAGGGTCCCTTTTGTCTAATCACACTCAGTTAGACCGACCTTTTGATGTTTAGTTCAATTTCAGGTTTAAGTAGTTTCATGTTTTTAAGTTTATTTTTTACCTTTTGACGTTATTTTTTTCGTAATTTTTTATTTCATTACCACATGTTACTTTTCATTAATATATGTTTTTCGATTCCATTTGACAGTACGTGTTTAAAATCATATATTCTCATTGTACAATTTTATAACTTAGCTTTAAATCATTTCATACTTGAAGATGACTAAAAAGTCGAAACTAGTTGTCTGTGTTTATTAATAAATATTTGTGGTATGATTTTGAGTTTCCTTTGGTCTTTTAGTCTTAGTATAAAATTACTAATTTTTTGCAAAATTTATTTTAATTTACTTTTGATGTGAAAGAATCAATTAAAACATTAGCAAAACATAGGCGTTGCGTTTAATTTTTAAGAGGTGTTGAACTTTAAATTATTTAAGACGGTGTAAATATCGAAAAAAAATCGTGGATGATCATATGCATGAATACTCCATGTAAATGCCTTTCTAATAACGTGCCACACACGGTATATTCCCTATTTAAAATTAAGGGGTTGGAGAAGTGGAAGGGAGGGAGTTGACAAATGGCAGATGTCTGTACCGTAAAAATGTGTCCCCCTTAGAACAAAAATCGACGTGTTTCAGCATTTTCTTAAAATCTAATGAATACTGCCAAATATCGGGGTGGACTGTTTTGTGTGGCCCACTCTGTATATAAAATTCTCTTATTTTCTGCGATAGTTAGTTATACAGGTTTAGAAATAATCTAAAAGGAAATCTTAAGGAGCCGGCATCGATATATCCCCTCTCGACCGAATTAGAGGTAAGACCACGACTACCGGTACGTTACTATCGAAGTGACTGGAATGATGTTCCCACCTCGAAATATCCCTATTTCAAGATATTAGTAATACGTCCTCACTCTTTCATGACGCGTTCTGTATCACTCACATGGATTCGTGTGTGACCTCAAATATTCAGGCCAAATCTGTATACATTTAACTTTTTGTATAGTTTTCTTGTTATAAAAAACTGCAGAGTAACTATTTACTGTCAAAAATTATGTTTCCTCTTCCACTTCCACAAAAAATATATACAAAATACTAGAATGACTTACAAATGCAAAAGAAGGCAATAAGAAAACCTAAATCTTTCTGCAATTTTGAAAGTTAGATATTAAATGAGAAATACAAGCTTGAATACAATTGTATATTAACAACTCTGTATTAATACGTTTTATATAATGTCGGATTAGCATCCGTTAGTAAACTACGAGTATGAAAAAAAGAGAACAACATGTATATAATTAAATGATTTATTAAGTTTTGGAAGTTTTAAAACACTTTGATAAATAATTTTATCTCAAGAGCCAATATTGCATAGTTAATTAAGCAGTTAATTGATGCGTTTTGTCAGTGATTGGTAAATCTGATCAGATAGTTTGCCATTTAATAAAAGTCTAGGGATGTATATTTCGTTTAAATCAGTTTGGTTTCGCGTAATACAAAATTTTGGTATAAGTAAAGAATAATGTGATATAAATACAGAAATCAGGAGGTGGCTAAAATAATGCTTCGTTCCACCATATTTAGCACCATCAGAAGAAGTAGGACACAACTTTGTGTATAACTTAATAAAACCTAATCATAAACGCGTCAAAGAGTTTTATGATTTTATCTTCTTGAAACATATATACACGAAGAAGCGAATTTTTTCTACATGTGGGCAGAGTCCAGTCTAACTTTTTTCGAAAGGTTGAAACTTAAGGTTTACGTGAAAATTCAAAGTGTAAATGAATCTAAAATACATCACTCTTACAATTATCGCAAATTAAAATTATAAAAACAGTTATACGAACAGAGACGGAAATATTATAGATATGTCGTTATTGTGACACGTTAATAAGGGAATACAACGTACTTAAATAACGTTATACGGTAATAGCATTTGTATTTCCGACATCTCTCTTCTGACCATCCAGATTTTGGTGATTTTTTCAATCTAATAAATAAGTACGTAATTTTTTTTTCTGATTGTACTTACGTTTCCTAATAAAATTTTAATTCAACAAAATGCTACTTTATTTACTAAAATATGTGTAAATTAAAATTATGTAAAATTCAAAAAGTAAAAGTATGCAACAGACAATGACAGTTAACAAAGCACTGCAGCACGCTATTGGTGTAGAAAGAAATAAGATTGGACCCAGATGTGACCCCTGAAGTACCCTAGAAATAATTTTTATGTCACGAGGACGTCCCCCACAAACTAAAACCCTTTGAGCACGATCTTCAAGATATGATGAAATCCATTTTAGATAATAACCATCAATTCCAATGAGTGGCAATTCCTCAATAAACATACACTGTCGAAGGCTTTAGCTAAATTTGTATATATCAAATCTACCTTAAAGCCTTCTTCAATAGAGGTGCTGAGGTAATTATGAAATACAGTCAAATGAGGTAATCATGAAATGTAGTCAGATTTATTGTAGTTATCTAGAAACCGAGAGAAACGGAGCCTTTAGGATACTTAAAATTTTCGAAAAACTGATCCGGCATTATAGATTTGGCGATAGCAGACAGTAAAGCTCATACCAGATTTATTACTGCTTTTCAATATTGGGCATATGTTGAAATATTCCACTTTGTAGGGAACACAGCAACTACCAGATCCAAATAATCTTCATTTAAACACACATTTTACATTGCTGCAAAAAACAAATGCATAAATAATTCAATTCGCTTTTTGATTACGTGTAACATTCTTTCTATTGAATACTCTGTTGTAATTTATAAAGTAAATGCCTGAAGATGATCTAATAAACGAAGGAAACTTTGGCGTATATTTTAATTGTTCTCCAGGGATTTATTTCTAATAATCCCTGTTAACTAATCACGTGCACCGAGAACGATAACTGCTACTTAACGTCATATTTAAGGATTTTAGAAAATACAAATATTGATAATAATAATTGAATTTTGAATCTTATATTATAAATTTGTAAAAAAGTAAACCGATGAACATTTTTCTAGCTTTAGTGTGATATTTGTGAATTGTGAAGGTTCAATTAATCATCTACACATTTTAAGAGGAACAATGTATTCTTTTATATTTTCTTTTTTTAACTAAACAAACTAATATAATACATTCATATTTGCAGATTTATTGGTTATTTTGCCTACATCTTAATCACTAAGTATTGAATTCGATGTTTATTATTATTTTTAATTCAAAATCATCCCTAAGGTTCCGGACTATATTAAAGCCCATAAAAATTACCTCGTAAGCGAATTTTTAATGATATCCATTGTAGCTTAGCAACAGTTACTTAGCAACTGACAGGTGTTAGGACGCCGCAGTAACAACAAATAATTGCGTGGTTGCTAACGAATGATTTTTGAATTGAAAGATATGTGACAAATAGTTTTTTGTGACATTTTTACATATTTTATATTCTACTATTGATTTTTATTAACCACTGGAAGTTTTTCTATCCTGCGGTGTTTGTTATGAATAAATTTTACGACCACGGGGTGAGTACTTAGAATTAAAATTCCTTAATGAGTTAGGGAATTAATCAATTTTATACCAATATCGCAAAATATCTACTCCATTTTACTAAAGCTGTTTAAATTAAAAAAAGAGAAAAGTTTCGAAAAGTTTTAAACAAAACAATTTGTTAATATGAATAATCCTAATTTATTGGTACTCATTCTAATTTATTGAGATCATATGCAAACTTGTAGAAGCGATATAAAATTTTGTTGCTATCATAATTTTTCACTATAACTTACATGACTCATTCAAACACTTTCATAATCCAAAATCACAATGAAGTTTCGTTGTACTCTCAAAATTTGATTCCCGTTAACAAGACAAAGTTCATAAAACTAAAAAATATCTATAAAGACTTCTGAATATATTAAAAACTCAATTAAAAATATTTTACCATCATTGCTATTAAATATATCTTAGTTCTAGTCGACGTATTTTTTATACAGTTGGAATAGAGCGTAAATGTTTTTTTAGGAAAGTCTCCTAGACGAGCTCAATTATACCAAAAGACTGCAAGATGTGAAGAAAAAGTTGGCTGAACAGATGCGCCAAGAGGTATCCCTCAATGCCAGAACTAGCGAGCCCATGATAATAAAAGACAAGTTCTGCTCTCATCCAAGGAACTGTTCCGAATCGGATACTACAATGTTAGATTCCCCGAGGAAGAGTATCAACTCTTTTGCTTCCAACATAAACTTGGAGTTGGAGAGTTTGACCAGCGTAAAGAAGGTTATTACACTATTATTTTGTATTTTTAATTTCTTCAATTTCAAACTCTGTCAATCTCTATAATTAGTTAGATGCTAAAATATTACTATCTCTTTGATCTTTGATTCTATGTACATGTACCAGCGCTTTTCATTTCTTTTCATCTACACTTTCTTAGTCTCCTATTTTTATTTTTACGTTCTTTGATTATTGTATCTAGTTTACGTCCGGTATTCCTGCTTCCTTTCTGGGTCCTACAATAACAAATGTTGTTTTTTTTTGCATTCAATCTTTTAATTTATCCTTTAAATTATTTGACATACTTTGGTTAGATAAGCAGCACCTCTAAGAACAAACTGCACAAAAAATGGACCAACAATTACAGGCCTACAAGCGAACAGACCAAGCACATCGAAGTCGATATCGGAGATTCTTACGACAACACCCCTACGAATTCATTTAGAGTTGACGAAATTAAAGAAGAGCTGAAAATGTTCTACAAAAGGTTTAAGCATAAGCCACTTAGCAATAATCACTCTGGTGGTGAAGAATCCCAAAAGAATAACGTGTCGAAAATCATGAGCGATTCCACGTTCGAAAGGAAGTTCAAGAGTTTTGTTGAGAAGAGCTTGCAGAGTATTAGTGATATTAGGTGAGAACAGAGTTAATTATTACATCTTTATCCTACAGACGTCCAATGATAATGAAGCCTATACGTTAAGAAAACTTCTACAGGCCTGGATCCAATCAAGAATGGCTGAAGTCGTAGGGGGAAAGCTGGGGAATAATTTGTCTATTACCATCAAGCTGTACAGCATTTTTATATTTGCAGAGAACTTATGGACAAAGGAATAGAGCCACCAGATGGAGATGAAGATACATCAAGAAGAATGTTGCGCGTTAAGGAATTTGCCAACAGATTTTCAAGAAATTATTTATACCCTCTCGTTAGACAGGTAAACCCATTTATTTACCTAAATTCCGGTTTTTACGTAATTGTTGAGGCCTCTCCAATTAACATGTTATTGTTACACATAAACTTATGTTACCATTTAGATTGACGAATTGAGTAAATGGAGATCTTTGCATCCTGGTTCTAATCAAAAGCTCCTATCAGCTTACCAAGTGATATTCAACGGGCTTCAGGCTTACCAAAACCATCTTCCGTCTTCAATCGGTGCTTGTTCTTCAGACAAACTGAAACTCTTGATGAAACACTTACTCGATATTTGTGATATTCATTATAAATTGTTGCCCGAGGGGGATTCAAATCGAGAATTTTTACTTGTAAGTATTATAACATTTTGTACCATAACCGTGAAATAAATAATTGTTTTCAATGGCTAATACTATGCCGTTCAGTTAAGTGGAATTTACAACGATTGCAAATATCTTTTAGTAATAATTTATGTTTAAGAGCTTTAGAATGAATGCCGAACTGACTCTTAAAAAAATCGAGGAACACTTTATTGTGAATTATTCGGGCGGGACATCTTTAAGACTGAGTGGCTCACAATTTCGTCCGGAATCCAAAACATCTAAACAAAAGAAACCCAAAAACAATCTAGAAGAGAGACTGTACATGTACAACACAACTTGTTCTTTTAGAAAGGACGCTCTTTGGAAGAAAGCAACGGAAGCCATAGCAAGAGAAAAAAAGTAAGTTTTTAAATAAACAATTACTAATTTTTGTATAAAAACTAGATCTTAGGAATTAACATGGAGCTGGTTGATTGCATCAACGAGATGGCGTAGAAGTATTCGAAATCGAAAAAAGTAATTGTAAATTATTTGGACAAAGATGAAAAATATTCTTGGCTCCACGATGTGGTAGGGGAAATCGTTTCCATCTCAAGCCTAATAATAAAGTGGGTCTGATTATATTTTGAACGATTTTCTAAAATAGACTAAATAAGATCTACAGATTTATTTTTGAATTATTTATGAAATATCTATGAAATTTTACAAGTAAGGGCAATGGGGTAAAATGCAGCTGATGTACTTTTTTTGTTAATAATATACAAGGTGTCCCATTTAAATAAAAAAAGTTGAGGGTATTTCCGGTTAAACCGGAAGTATATTGTTAACCAAAAATTATAGATTAGATGCATTTTGCCCTATTGCACTTACTTGTAAAATTTAATAAATATCGTCAGTTTCGTTTTAAAAATATTTACTTGGTTCCATACTTTATCCCAACCCTGTATGTGGGAACAATGATCTTCTAAAGTGAACTGTAAATATTTATTGCACGTCCAGCACATATAAATTATATGTGGACTGTGGGGATATAGAACGTTCTCGAAAGTATACGAGGTAGAACAAAAAGAAATGAATATTGTTTTTACTTGTTTAAACATTCTGATTTAATCGCAAGTACTAAAAGTTTTATAGATATCCACAAATTCTTCCTCATTACGTGGGACAAGCAGTTTTTTCATAAAAGTATTCTATTATTAATAGAGTAATAATATGAAACAGAATTAACTTTAAACGGAGACTAATAACAGGAATATAGTTATTGTTTTATATCTAAAAGATAATAGACATTCATTTAATATTGTTTGTAATAAAAGGTGAAACGTCGTTCTTCCTAAGAGAGACTAATAGATAAGGAGGGATATTTCCCTTCCTAGGGCGGCTTGCATACTGTCCATAGATGGTCCAAAAACCCCCAATGGGGTGGGCGAGTTACATTACAATAAACCTCGACTAGTATTTGATAGAATTGTGTGCAATAAAGTTTGCAAACCATCGTCTTGTTAAAAAAAGTAGATATATATTATATCATAGCTTTTTTATTATTTTTAAATATATGTATAATGAAAATTGTTCTGATAAATGTATAAAATTTTATAACTAACTAAATTTTCTAACCTTTATTTTTTCTCAACATCGATGTTGTTAGATACACCACCTGTAGTCTTTGTTCTTGTTCTTGCTTTTGTTCCGTAATCTTTTATTTCATTTTCACCAGCATTTCCGACTTTGCTCTTATGACATTCCCTTAGGTTTCAGGATTCGGTTTTCAATTTTCAATTTTTAATCTCAGAATCCTGCATACAATTTGCTCTTTTTATAAAGGTTCCTGGTGCAAAACTCTATCCACAACATACATACTGATCCTCATGATATCCTCCAGTTCTGGATTGAGGCACATAATCCAATAAACCGGCCTAATCTACTTGGTATTCTAAATAACTTTTTCAAATTAACTGCACAAATTGAACGCCCAGTAACTTAAATTCAAAATTCAGGAATACGGGGAATTTCTTCAAAATATCTCCCAGAATTATTTGAAGACATTCTCTTAAATGAGAGGCAAAAAATGTGGTGGCACATTTAGCTTTCTTTCACTAGCGTTACTTAAAAGGTCTAGTTTATGTCACACCTCCGACTAATTTAATTGATTTAAAGAATAAAATCAAACTTAAACTGTATAGTTTCTTGAATCGCATTGATACCAGTAACAGAGTAATCCTACTCTGGGTACCTGCTTATAAAGGGGTGGAGGGTAATGAAAAAGCCGGCTCCCTCATGAGAAAAGGAGCAGAATCCGAATTTATTGGACTGGAACCATTTTCTGGCATTGCCATAAGCATGCCAAATACACTGTCTTTAAAAAGGCTGAGACGAAAACCATCTTACACTGAAAGTATATTCATGGTTTAGCTCACTTTAAGGCGTTCGAAGCTTTAGGTAGCACCATATTGCAGATCCTGGAATGGAGTAGAAAAATCTACTCATCCTAAATGGATTGCTTTTAAGTCACTCTCGTCTGCGATACCTCCTGAAGAAGGTAGGTCTGTACGTTTGGTTTTGCAAAACTGGTTCCTGCGGATCTTAAGAAAATTTTACCTAAATCAACCTTTGACTTCGTACGAAGGTGAGGATTGTATGGTGAATTTTAACCCTTCAGGAGTCAGCTACAATAGGCCGTAGTTGGCTGCATTTGAACCTAGAATAAAATGTTCTTTAAAAGTAAATGAATAAATAAACAGAAAGCTTATGTGGTACAAAGGTTCAAATTCAAAAAAAAATACAAAATCAAACCACTTAAATTTTATTAAAAGACAACTGGTTTCGACTCCTTAAGTTCATCTTCAGGTCAAATAAAACAACAGTAAAAACAGTGTTAAAAATAACAGTTATGAATCATATTTAGATGTATCTAAAGTTTGAAAATTATTGTAGGCTACATGTTTAACATGTTCAAGTCACATGTATTGCCTATGTACATAGTAATTTAGTAGTTATGTTAAACTCATAATCATATAAATCATATAGATATCCCGATATTTAAAAGTTAACAAAAATAAACGTCTAAATGTCCAAAATTATTGATGTTAGTTCTCAATGTGATTTAATGCCTGTTTCTTTCAAGTACCTACCAATCTCCTTGTTTCGTTTCATTTTTGGTTTTTTTAGTTATCAATACTATCTTGATTAGTCTCGTGTTAAGAATTCTGAATAAACTAAGTGGTGCAGAAGTAATTCAACTTAACTTTATTTGTAGATAAAAAGAAATAATTCTGTTTGTTGGTCATGCTTATTTAGATGCTCGTTTCACAACATTTTCCATGACTTCTTTCAACACTTCTGGCGATAAATTATCCACCTGACCCCGAAAAAATTTCTCTCGAACTGTCATACCGGGCGATCTTGCAAATCGCCAAAATCAGAGATCCCAATTACGTTTCATCCATAAACGATGCACCTGACGGAGACTTCAAGAGGATGTATTAGCCTTTCGTGCATTATAATTTTACTTGTTTTCGTGACTGCTTAGATGAAAATGCGTCTCGTCGGTCATAATCAGTTTCATTGGAAAATGATTCACATCACGGATGAGGTTTGTCAGTAATTTACAAATCATTGCCTGTAAGCAATAGCTGTTTGTACTTTGTAATCTATCATATTCAAGTTTTTGTCCAAACTTTATTGAAAGACTGTCACTGAAGTCCAATGACGTGGCCCGTTATCTAGGCCATGTTTGAGGGTCCTTTGGACATTTACAGCCATGCATAAATTAGAACCACCTAGTATGTTCAAACCATATTAATCCATTTTCACTTGCTCTTTTTTTCAGTCTTAGTCCTGCAATTCTTGTTAAAGTTTTCATCTTATAGCTTGTCAGCATTCTTCTTCTTTATTGTTTGTTTATTTCCACATTTCTAAGCCATATATGTTGAGATATGTAGTGCATTTTGTACTCTCAACTTTAAAATGTGTGCACAAGTCTTCTATTTCTATTTCAGCTTTTCCTTCTTCTCCTACAATTATGCCTATATATATATAAATAGTTTAACGTCTTCAAATTCCGTGTTGTTTATTTTCCTATTTTTTCGATACTGGCACTATTTTTGGTTTACTGAAATTCATTTCCAATTGTCGTTTGCCTAGCTAATCAAGCCATACAATCAGATTGTACTGTAGATCTTATTTCTATTTTGCTAGTAGTGCCTTGTCATCCGCAAAAGCTAAGGGGTTAATTATAGATTAAAATTGTTTTCTTCAATTTTTTGTTGCATTGTTTAATAATTTCTTTCCATTACAATGGTAAACTGGTTAAGACTTTTAATATTTACGATATACTGTCTTTTATATACTGGAAATTTGAGATTTTATTAATTAATTTCTTACCTATGGTTATATTTATTCAACAGATTCTAGATATCACTCCTGTTTATTGAATCGAACGTTTTTATCTATAATCTATGTACGTATACTTATGTTTCGTTTCTATTGTTCTCTTAATTAATGGCTGTAATATAAATCGTGCATCAATTGATTTTGTATTCATCCAATTTAATGTAATAAATTTGGCATCTTGCATTACTAAATTCTTCTATTTATTACTTCTGAGATAAGAAGGGGAACAATGAAAATTCATAATAATTTATTCTTATTAATGATTTTTATTGATAAATAATAAATAAAAAATATAAACAAGTAATCAAAATTACCATATTTTAGCTCTGTTTTGACAAGTTACAAGTGTACTACATTCACAAATACATACAAAGCTCGATTAGTCCGCTATTATTGAAGTTACGAAAAATAATATTAACAAAAAGTGTAGGCAGTCTTTAGATTCATATTTTAAAATTAATCCCAAATATACAGTGTGTTTAGGAACGTAGTGCCAATGTTTTTTTAAATAGAATACCCCGTATATTTTTACATTTTTATAAACCTCTTGAGGAGCTGATTTCAACGATGTATCACGTATTATGTCTATTATGTTTAATAAAGGATGTGCAGCCACCTGAAAATCAATAAAAAGGGCTTACATGTCCATATCCTAACTTTTTAAGTTCTATGCCAATAAAAAAAATGTAATACATAGTGATCAAAAATCAGATGGGATTTCAAATTTTTGACCATTCTGTATCAAATATTTTTTAATACCGTAGCATAGATCTTGAAAAGTTAGGATAAGGACATGTAAGCCGTTTTGATTTATTTTTAACGGTTTGGCTGCTACAGACATCTAAATTCAAAAAAAAATGTTTTTTTCAGGTGGCTGTAGATCCTTTATTAAACAAAATAGATATAAAGTTTGATATATCGTTGAAATTATTTCGGCAAGAGGTTTATAAAAATGTAAAAACATACGGAGTGTTTCACTTAAAAAAAACATAACTTTGGTCTGGCACTACGTTACGAAACACTCTGTATATATGGGACTCATTTTAAAATGTCTGCCTACACTTTTTGTAAATATTTTTTTTCGTAACTTCAATAATAGCGGACTAATCGAGATTGACTTACTAATGCGCCACCCCGTATAATAAAAGAGGAATACTAACCATTTATTCTACTAGAATATTCAATCTTAGCTGCAATATAAATAAATTATATATTTAATCAAATAAGAAAAATGTCTTCCAATAGATCTAAATTGTATAATATTTTCAGAAAATACACTTTATCAACATATTGCAAACTGAAATTGTAAACTATAGTATTTTTCAAACCTCTGCGAACTAAAACAAAAAATAAATCCAGTTTTATCAATATTAAATTATGTACGAGGATCAAATAAAATCACTACTGTAGCAATCGCAAAACTCGTGAAAGGTACCAAGTAAATTAGCCTTATAAATATCATTAATATTCAACTGAAGTTAATAAGTCGATCAGATCAAATACTCGATGCCGAGAAATTACTAATTTGACTATAAAAATGTACTATCGCACTGGACGACACCGGTCCGGTTTTATTTTATCTTGTCGTGAACTTATATTCATGAGCGGATCTAACAGAAATTTATCTTTTTTGTTATAATATTTATCTATCTAGGTATTTAAAAAAAAGAAGTATCAACTTTGCTTACCTTTGTTATTGATTAGTTAAAATCAAAATAATTTTACATTATTGATTAGTTCAAATCAAAATAATTTTATTTTTTTACGATTATGGTAAAAAATTACATATTAACAAAAATGTGAGCTAAAAGAAAAATCGTATAGTGAAAGAGAATTTTTTTATTTTTAGTCGCTTTCACTGTCACTACTAGATTCGTTTAAATTAATAACAACTTGATTCAAACTGTTATCAATTGAAATATCCATTTGCCACATATTTGATTCCACCTTTTTCACGTGCTCTATACATTTTTCCCATTTCTGTGCATTTATACCATCAATAGCTTGAAGAAGGATGTTTCGAACATCTGCGAGTTTAAAGGTTCTATTTAGCCTTCCTACTGTGCCCTTTATATCTGCCCAAACAAGCTCAATCGGATTCAACTCGCAGTGATAGGGAGGCAGCCTAAGTACTTCAATGTTTCTAGTTCGAGCCATCTCATCAACACAATATTGCTTGTTTTTTGGAAAATATTGCTTAGCCAACATTAATAATTCTGCTTTAAGAAAGGAAGAGTCAAACTGGATATTTCTTTCTTGAAGCCAATTTTGGATGTTCTCTTTTTTCCAGCCACTTGATGGTAATTTTTGAAGAAGGCGACTATGGTAGGGAGCATTGTCCATGACTACAACTGAAAAAGGATCGAGTCTCTTCAGAATGTTTTCAAACCATTCTTCAAACACCGTTGAATTCATTTCTTCATGATAGTCACCCGTTTTTTTAGACTCAAAAAGCAGAAGTCCATCATCAACAAATCCTTCATCGCTTCCAATATGGAGAACTATTAACCGGCGACCTTTCCCAGAAGGAATTTTTAATCCTGAAGACCAACCTTCCATAAATGCTTGACGAGAACTTTTTATGTTCTGGTCTTGCCAAACTTTGGAGACGGTATGGCCTTCATTTACCCAAGTTTCGTCCAAATAATATATTTTCCTTCCTTCTTGCCGAAATTTTACCACCGAACGAATGTATTTTCTTCGCCAACAAATAATTTCATCTTTTTCTACCAGCATACTCTTCCTATCCACCTTACCATAAGTAAAATTTAAGCTTTTTAAAATTCTCCAAAGTGTTGTTTGGCTTAAATTTGGCATATCAGGATCTTGTTGTATATCTTGTTGCAATTTTTTTAAAGTAGGGACTTCATTTTGAAAAAAATATGAATGAATTTTTCTACGAATACCATTTTTACAAAAATCGTCTACAATAATTTGTTGCGGTTTTCCTGGATTCTTCTCAGGTTTTTGAATTTCTCCGTGAACTTTTTTTTCTTTTAAAATTCTATATATAGTTGTTCTACCAATACCAGTATATCTGGAACACATCTCAACCAACTCATTTTTTAGCTTCATTGGATGATCAGTAGACAAGGCTGAAAAAACATTGAACACCATTTTTTTCTCTTCAAAACTTAGGTTTTTTCGAGCCGTCGAAGATTTGGAACACCCTGCTACATCCATTTTTAAATTATAAAAGTTGTACAACACTTTACCAAACACTAATTTATTGTAACTAGCAAGCATACGATTGATTATTATCAGAAGAAATAAGTTTAATAAAAATTAAAATTCCTAAATTCAGTATAAAATCAATAATTTAATCTAAAGGGCTTAAAAAAATGTAAGAAGAAATTTTCAGTAGCGTTTTGTAAATAAACGAAGTGTGTTTAATTTTTATTTCTTTATTTCAATGAATAGTCCTGTACGCCAATGAACCTCATTGATTGCTGCTATGATAAGGTTCGCAGAGGTTTGAAAAATACTATAGTAACTTGTAAGCAATACTGTAAAACAAAAAACTGTAAAATCTTCATGGTACTACTTACAAGCTAACACTATACTTGTAAAGCAAATAAAAGAAGATTCTGTCTAATTGGTCTCACCACAGCCATCAATCGATTAAAAAATAGTTTATAATCTCCAATAAAGATATATGACTACTTTTAAGAGATTACATCCAACCCATAATACAGAACTAATTTGGTTAATGTTACAAATGAAATTAAAATATATTGAGGATTAAATCCTTACAATAGATAGGTTTTTAATATTTTGTATTTGCACTTCAGTTGAAATCTGCAATTAGATGCAATAATGTTTCACTTACTCTCAATGCTTCCCTACTTCAATGAATGGAACATGAGGTTGAAAAAGTCAAACCCATTAGTTGCAAAAATTCAATCTTACTTGTCATCAAAGTAGAGAATTCTTGTATTAATTGAGCATATTTGGATACGTAACATATTTCTAATTATTTTAAATATATTCTTTTTCTAGAAAAAATATAAAATCCCGCTACAAAACGGCAGGTTTCAAACATAGACCACCGATAACTCGAGCCAAAACTGAAATTTTCTCGGTTCCTGAAAGTCAGACTAAATTGTCACTGAAAAAGTCTTCAGGAATATTTAAAAAATCATCGCACACCCCTTTTAATGAAGACGATATTGCAACCATGATTCAAATGGAAGTTGAAAAAGATAAAAATAAAGAACACGATGAAGGAGAAAAGCAAGATGAAAATAAACAAGTGGTAAGTGAATGTAAAATATGTAAAATGTATTACACATTAAGAAGAGGTGAAACTTAAGTCAGAAATTTCAACGTATTTGAATCGTTACGTTATTGGCAACTAATTTTTATATAATATATTTTAAGTTTATATATTTATTTATTTCTGTTTAATATATTGATTAACAGTATTTAGCTTTGTGGTATACCGTTGTGAATAAATAATTAGTCTTCTTTCTTGCGAAATACTTTATTATAACATCATAAAAAGCATGATAAATTTTATAAAATAAAAATATAAGATACCGTATGAGAAAACGTTTGTGTCAATTTTTTGCAACAAATGTGAATTTGTGTTGAAAAGCTGTTCGATAATTTAACATTTGACACAGTGGGGCTTGCCATTTTCTACCTGGAATGATTGATCCTTCATAATGGGTTTCGAGCATTTCTGAAACAAAAAATCAAATTTTAAAAACTTATGATATATAAAAATTTTGTGACTTTTCATTGAATAAATACGCAAAAAAATAGAAGCTAAGGTTATTGAGTAAAAAAAATTCAAGAAACGAATGTGAAAATTAAGCACAATCATAGATTTTAAAATTACTAATCCGCTAATAAAAAATAAATCCAATAAAATAATAATATATAGGGTGTTTAAGAAGAATGGCTATATAAATATATGACACAAATCAGTTAATAGTTAGGAAGGTAGTGGTACTAATTTTTATATGGTTTAATCTTGGGGCAGAGGTTGATAATGGTGAAGTTTTATTTTATGTAGAATAAATGGTGCAAAAAGAGCTGGTATTATATTATCTCTAAGTTAAGCATTTTAAGAACCCTTTAAAAAGAAGAAAATATTAATGGCCGTTGTAAATAAAGTTCTCTGTTTGTTTTAATCTAAAACTTTTCAGAGGTTGGATGACCAAGTGCAAAAATAGACTTTTTTTATATTAATTTTATGTTTAAAAATTCTGTAGCAAAATTTGGATGATTAGGAAGCTCCTTATTGAGAAAATGAAACAAATATTACATGTAGTCTTATGGGCAATAAACCAAAATCATTCACGCTTGGGAAGTTTTTTAGACTTTTAGACGCGCTTTAGAAAATTCCTCTTATTTTAAAAAATATTTAAATATCAATGACATAAACAAACATTGTTTTGGAGATTATCTGAATTACTGAATTTTTGATTTTGACCAATTTTTCCTGACTCAGGCGCTGATATACTTTTTCACTTCCTTCATGAAATAAAATTAAACACATCCTCTAAATATAATGAATGCTAATTTTACATACAGAAGAAAATGTCCAGGCTGCCAACTATTTAAAATTTACAGCGTTGCCGATTTAAACTGGGTCAAATTAAATAACATCAATTAGCACGAGTTGAATTTTATGAGAGAATTTCATCAATCCTTGTCTTTAATTTTTGTTATAATAATTAATAAGTTTCGGAAAATGTTATTCATCTTGCAATAAAAAATAAAAGCAAAAATTAAAACAGAAGCCAATATTTTTTCTAAATTAAAGTTTGCTCCAATTATTGTATAATTACTATTATAGCTCTTATTCTCATTGATTTAAATCAAATATCTTTTTTGACAGATTAATAATATTTTCATAAAAAAAGTATAATTCTGTCTTCATTTCATTTTTAAAGTAATTTTTTTAATACTCCTTGAAACCAAGGTCTCTTATAATTTTTACTGAAAATAATCCTGAAGAAAGACAATAAAATTATTAATATAATTTTTATTTTATGTATTTGGAAATGTAATTTCTAATGAAAATTATCAGAAGCGGTCGTGATAAAATAATTTAAGAAAGTTATTATCGCAACAAATCAGGTCCCTTTTCTCATTTTTTGTTTTTTTCTAATTTGCCTAGATGTAAAACAATCGACAAAAAAAACTCAAGTAACTAAATTAGAACCGCCTGCCTAACTGTAAAATAATAAAATAAAGAACGTGTAAAAAAAAACAAATGGAAAACGTGCAGGAAAAAGTAGAACATAAAATTGAAGCGTTTTGTATAACATCTAAAGAAAATATGTAATAATAATAGACACCATTTATAATTTTCAAATTCTGCAAACTTTCTTATTTTAGAAACATGTAAGTATCATCAACTAAATATAAAATATTATAGGCATATAAGTTTACGCTAAAAATAAACTTTGGCACAATATTTAGAATTAGTCGTGGTTTATTGACATTATACAGTATTTATCACTTTAATTCTAATTAGCGTAAAATTTTCGGAAAATAAAAATAAAAACTTGACTGTTAATATTTGTTTTAAAAATAATAATTATACTAGCAGAATCCGTTTCACTTGTTAGGGTTATCACCCCCTAAAAAAACTCCCCAGTATATGAAACTTGTAAACCATCTAAAAATATAGTTTTTATGGCCCTATAATGAACGTTGTCATTGTGATACTTTGACTGTATTGAAAACCTTTAAGAAAATAGAATACGGTAGCATAATTTTATTATGAGATGCCAGCAGATTATTTTGGTGTTAATTATTTATATTTCATCTTAGTAAATAAAGTATAAGTAGTACTAAAAGAGCACAGAAAAAAAATACAATTATAAGGTATGGTACCTTCAAAAACAAACCCTTATTTACTGTGTTAACAGGCATCGTACTACTAAGCATTTCGAACTAAAAAAAAATATTGAAAAATTCATATGGAGCAGTAGTAAAAATAAATAAAATTGAAATAAAATTGTCAAAATCTATCTTGAAAATATTTGAGCGAACGCGAACTGGAAATATCGACATGATTATGATTATGATTATGAACGAGTAAAATGGAAGTTAGTTAAAATTGATGAAAATAAGCTCAATAATCTAGTAGAAGAAACAAGGCAGAGAACAAATGCATATTTGAACCTAATTTATATTAAACCCTTAGAAAACATTAAAAAACAAATAATAAGAACCAGGTGGAAGAAGATGTTAATGAATTGAAGGTAAAAAATTTATTAAACAAATAAGAAATTCAAGAAAGAAAGGTAAAAAATAGTGCACCAACCAAAAAGTTACAAGGCACTCTAAAAAACCTACAATCGGCCTTGAAAATAAAACAATAATAAAAGAACAAAATGTTTCATTTAAAAAATAAGTAGATTCAGGGAAATTACCTCTGCATAGAAAATGGGTTCTATGAAAGTGGTTATAAATTATACCAAGGAAAAGTTACAAGATACTCTGAAAAGCTTACATACAATCCACCTTGAAATTGAAATAACAAAAGAACAAAACGTTTCATTTTAAAAATATATTCATGTAATTTACCTCTGAAGAAAAGATGGTTCTAGTAAGGTTATAAAGTACCATATTAAGTGTAAAATTGGTAAAAATGCAAATGAAGAAACAAGTAGATTGTTTTACGTCATAAATATGGCATTGAATAAAAAAACAAGAAAGTTAAATATAGTAATAAAAATACGAAAAATAATAAAGACTGAGTCCTACTATTTGGTGAAGTTGCCAAGAACTGATTATACACTTGTACAAGGAGCCAAATGGAGAGGTAAAAATTTAACAAAAAACAACCAAAATTTTATTATACTTCTACTAGTATTTTTATCCTGAACATCTGAGACTCTTCAATAATAAATATAAATAAATGGAATACGTATAATCTTATACAGGGTGTTCGCGAAAATAATGCACGTAAATATGTGGATAAATATGGATGAGGTATAAAAGCGTATGCAGAATAAAAATGTCTTATAATTTTCTTTTAGTCAGCAGTTTTCAGAGAAATAAATATTGGTATTTTAAATCTATCCAAATATTATTTACCAAAAAGCAACTAAAGAAAGCAACACCGATGACTCAGCTAAGTATAAACAATGGTTTTTGGTTGATTACAGGGGATGGAGAATAGAGACAAATGTATTTTCGGCAATTATTGCACGAAAGATTTCTACCACTACTTTTTTTAGTTAATACGCTGCTCTCGTATCCAACAATCCAAAACATCGCGGATTTGATTAATTAACATGTCGTTATCCGAATATCTTCTTAATTTCAATAAAACGCTATTTTTCACTGAATTATCGAAACTACTTTACCAACCTATAAAGTTAAACGATTTAACAGTCCGATTCATCTGCAAACTAACACAATTTTATTATTATTCAACAGGTACATATTCCTTGGTTACATCATATATTTTTGTTAAAAGTGTGAGGTGTTGCCACGTATAAATTTTCGAGTAAACGTTTAAAGTGAATTTTTGTCTAAACTAATGATGTTATAGTAAAATTTTATTAGAATATTTTGCAGCAAATGACACGTTCTACATAAGATACCATTTCGAAACATGCATTATTTTCACGGACTCCCTACATATCTTTATATACTTACTGAGCATCTGAAGCACATTTGGTGCCATTTGGCGTCCAGTGCCACGATGGCCTTGTCTGGGATAGGTTTTCCGCAGCCTTTGCACTTATCTGCGTGTTTGGCGAGGTAGCATTTCTGACAACGCGGTATTCCAGCGACATCCATGAATTGTTGGCCAATCAATTTAGTTTTGCAATCCTCGCACACGAAATGGTCTTCGTGCCAGTTCACCCCCATTGCTTGCACGCATTTCTAAAAATAGAAATGAAATTAAACAAAAAAATAAACGGATAAGGGAGTGATTGCTCCACCAGCCTGAAAAAATATACTAGAATGAGTTTCAATAATATATACATTGAAAAAATCATTATAATATTATTGTTTTTGGGGAATAGAAATTAGATATATGTTGATATTTTTGAATTAACCATTGAAAAAGAAGTAATTAACAAACTAGATAAAGTAATATGATCAACACAAAGAAAAGATAAGACGTTTGAGGATTCTCCCTTTAGAAAAACGTATCATTTACTACTATTTTTGTTTAAAATAATTGAACGTACAAAGGATTTAACCAATAAGAAATAGTAATCTACAGTCTCCGAGCGATAAGAAGAGAACATGGTTCAATAAATATTAAAATTCAAAATATAAGAATTTTAGAGACAACAAGAAATCTGTACATAAAAGGAAATTTATATAAAAAAACCTGCACTTTTATAGAATTTTTATTCATAGTTAAGTCTAATAATTAGGAAATAAGCTTAGAAACAAATTCGGCTGTAACCAAAAAGATTCAACTATACAAAAATCTCAACTATTAATGAAACCATAAGCGAAGTATGACATAAAGAATACTGCATAGTTAAGATTTTTTTAAAACTAAAGCAAATATTGAAACCTCATAGCCCAATCTATCAAATCCGAAGTTCCTCAAGGTCTTATTTCCAATTACAAAACCCACATGGATCCAATAATTGTATCATCAAATCTACAAGAACATCTTCTAGAACTAGAAAAATGATTTTCCACCTTTTGTGACAAATAATTTGATCCATCAAGGAATTCGCAGTGAAACAGCTAAAGAGATGAGAATTCTGAATCATCATCAATGATTGGAATATCATACCAATCCATTGCTTCAAACACACAAAGACAACAAAAAATTAAAACGGAATCAGTCATAAGATAGAAGCAGTATTGTCATTGTTGAAGCCATAACCAAACTAACCTGTAGAAACGTTAAAATTTCTTACATAAATTCTCTAATTATATAACTATTAACATTAAACGTTTTTTAACTTGTTTATTTTGCTATTAATAAAGATGAAACTTTTCCATCCATGAGTCAGCCTCATATTTTATAGAGCAATAAAAAAAGAAATCGATGGGCACACTTACGTCTAAAATAGGTTGGTCGCAGGCGTGGCATATTGAAGCGAAAAGTTTAGTGTGGCAAGGAGTACAATATGGCAAATCGTCCTTAGTATGGAATTTGCTTTCTACAATTGGCTTTTTGCATTCGTTGCAGCAAAAATGATCGGGATGCCATGCTTTTCCTAAAGCTGTTAGTACCTGCAAGATTGTGTTAGTTTTGGCGCAAAAACAAAACAGAAATAAAAGAAAAAACATTCGTTAATAAAATTAATATATGTATGACATCAATTTATCATTCATGAAAATAATAATTAATGTTAGTGGGGTTTTTGGTAAAATTTATTTATCTTTTATTAATTATGCTAGAAATCAATTTGAGAAGTATTCAAAAGTTCTAAACACGTGTATTAAATTTAATCATCACAAAAAAAAATTCCGTAAGATATTAAGATAAAGAAATTTTTGTATTTTAGAATTAATAAATAACTAAATTATCTAAGTAAATTATACAGGATGTCTCCTAAATATATAAGAACATTTCATTAGACCCAGATAGCAAGAAATATTAAATATTTATAAAAAATATTTGTTGCGACAGATTTTTAAATATTTATTGAATATTATATAAATGTAAAAAAAAATGTTATACATTTATTGCGATTTTTAAACATTGGTTATATATTTTCTACACATATTGGTTAAATATTAGGTTAATGTATTTATGTACTATTACATTTATATTTTCTTTTCCAATAATATTACCAAAATTAATTGATTTTTAATATTAAAATACTTCAAATCTCGTGTTTTGCTTCAAAATCTCGATTTTAAAGTTAATGTTTCAATAAATGTCAACTTTAAAATAGAGTAATTATAATCTCATATTTTTTCCAAGATCTCGTTTTTAAAGTAGAGATATTAATAAATCTCGATTTGAGATTATAAATAAAAAAAAACTCGAAGTTTTCTTCAAAATCTCGCCTTTGATATTGAATTTCGTTTCTAAAGAAGAAATCGTAAGATTTTAGTATTTTTCTTCAAGATCTCGATTTCGTAATTGAAAATTTCAAAAATTTTATTGAATTTTAATGATAAATGTCGACTCCAAATGTTCATGTTTTGCTTCAAATATCGACTATAAAGTCGGTTCCAATAAATCTTGACACAAACAAAAAATTTAGGTGTGTTAAATTTTACATTTTGATCCTATTACAATCTTCATTTTTTTAATATTTTCAAAATATTTATTAAATGTTTATATAAGCACTTGAACAGTATTGTATGTGTACAGAAACGAAAATTTACTGTTTATTTACCAAATATTACTTTTCAAAGAACAATGTTCGTTAAATATTTGATATAAATATAGAAAAGCAAATATTTCATAAATATTTAGATTGAAAAGGAAATATTTAAAATACATATAATATTTCAGGTACATAAAAAAAATATATAAAGGACTATATACGATATTTTCATGCAATTACAGTAAACGTACTTTTTTGGATACATTTAAAGTATACTCAGAAAACATCTTGTATAATTTATATAATGTATTAATTTGTTAATCTAAATTTCCAACAATATTGAAAAAATAAGATATTTCACATTCTTACAACTTATAACGTTTCAAAATAAATTCGAGCATTAATTAAGGTTTCTTTAATCATTTAATATGAAACCACCCTGTAGCGAATTTATTATTTTATTTGATAAAATAAGCCAAAATTATTACTTATCTGAAATTGAAGTATTGATTTGATAGATATATTAAAATAATCTTTATTAATCCTTGCTATCATTGATTAAAAAGTTAAATTCCGTTGATTACAAATAATTCTAAATATTATTTTTGTTCCCACTACTAAATTTTGTTCTGATTTTTATGTAATGATGTTGATATTTTAAAATAATAGTTTTCTCGCATTCTAAAGCTTTATTAGTCCAAACATTAAAATAAAACATCAGGAAATAGTAAACTTACTCCTCCTTTAATTTGTTCTTTACATTTGGCGCAAGTTTTTGGTTCTGTGCTGGCTGCGGAACTCTGTGAAATAAAAACAATTGTTAATTTTTTCGAGCAAACTATTTAATTTACTATTAGAGTTAATTATCCAATTCTGCCTTCATTAATTAATTTACAATGTATAGAAATTTCGATAAAATTATCCTGTTGATAAAAAACAGGAAATTAGAATATTAATTGCCCATTATCAATTATCGTTTGCAATGTGGTTGTATTAATTAAAAGGGTAACTTTGTTATTACATGAATGCTTTTATTGTCTGTAAATATTTACTAGAATTAGGTAAATTGTAATGAATAAGACAACAATCTGCTACTTTACCGTTAAAATAAAAAACATAATATTATTTTATACGTTTTTCGCAAACTAAACGTATCTACGTTAAAGCTTTTATGAAATTTAAAAATGGTCAATAGTATAATATTGTTTATTACCTTCAATATCTACTATAAATACTATAATTTGTAATAATTAAAAACGTACCATTGTGTGATTATTGTTTCAAGTTTTTTGGAACTGTTGAAATATATACTGGTGCAATTTTTAAATTTTGACAAATACTTGACATTTGTCTTGTTGATGCGGCAGTTGAAGACTGAAGTTAGTAACCATGAAAATGAGCCAAGGAAAATTAGCTCATAGTATTGCGTGTTATCATTTTAGTTCGGGATCCCAAAACTTTCCTGCAGGATTCTACTTTCCAATAACAATTTTTTATAAATTTATAGTTTAGTCGCTTTAATTTTATTAAACTATGTTGATACACAATTAAAATTCATACACAGTGTGCCTACTTAAGTTGGAACCATATGGAAAACTTTTTTATTTATACCATTACCAATATTGCATTAAGTTCTAAAAAACTAATTTAGTGTATTTATATAGAGAGATTCAAAAATATGTTCATATTGTAAAATATTTCTAGTATTTTTTTTTTCAGAAACTTATTTACGTTAAGACATTACAAAGCATGTACTTCAGTCAACTCTAGGATAAAACTTTTAAATAGATTATTTTTTAAGAAACGTAGAACGTTTTCCAAAAAAGTGCCAAAATATTTTTTTTTTTGATAACTATAAGGTAACTATAAGGTATATTTAACAATATACTTTGGATTTTACGTAGTATACAACAGTATCTGAGAAATGCATATTCAAATCTTTCACGATTCATTTTTATAAAAACGTAAAGATTCAAAAACGTACCTGATACTAATCGCACTTTCTGAAACATTACAATTTATAAATTTTAACGACATCGCTCTCTATGAATCACTAAAATGCGAAATTTTATATAAATTTGAAGACTTGCAGTTTGGAAACAGGTAAAATTCGAATATCGTGAAAAATTTTTCAAATTTTGGTTTTTCTTTTTTGGAAATGTTAGGATTCATAAATTTGTGAAAATTTGAATAATCGTACTCTTGAAAATGCTAAAATTTGAAAGTTTGGGTATCTCCAAAATGTGAAATTTGATCTAAATTTGAGGATTTACACTCTTAGAATACCAAAAATTTAAATTTTTTGTAAACTTTGTGCAAAATTGAGGATATTGCCCTCTTACAATCGCTAAAATAAAAAAATCATACTCTTGATATTGCCAGAATTCAATTATTTTCCAATTTAGAAATCGTACTCTTGGAAAATCTAGAACACGAAATTTTACCTAAATTTAACGGGTCGCACTTTCATAATTAAATTTTCTGAAAAAATTTGCTCTTTTCCCAAATTTTTTAACCAATAGTGCTTGGGAAATCTAAAATGCTAAATTTTATACGCTTTCGAAATCGTATAATTTTTTTTTTAAATTCTGCAAAATTGATATCGCAGAAATGTGTCCGAATTTAATAAATTGTACACTTGAAAACGCTAAAATTTAAAAATTTTGAAAATATTGCCTTCTGCGAATCTCTAAAAAGAGAATAATTATCTAAATTTTATGATCTACAATCTTGGAATTGGCAGAATTAAAATATTTTGGAAAAAGTTTCCAAATACTTGACGAATCACATTGAAAATGCTAAAATTTAAATATTTTGATGAAATTTATCTAAATTTAACGACTTACTTTCTTGTTATTGCCAGAAATAAAAATAATTGAAATTTGTGCAAAATTTGTATTTGATATTTGTAATCGCTTAAACGTGCAAATTTTTCTTAATTTAATAGCTCATACTTTTGGAATAGCCAGAATTGAAAAATGTATTTATATTTTTTTATTATTTTCATTTTGAAAAATAACGGGTACTAATTGGAGATCCTGGCTTATAATTTGCGTATTATCGATTCGATTCTATTTTCAGGCTACGACTAATCAAGAAATTGTAATGAAACTGCTCCAGCTGGTAGTAGATATCAACGCGAGAAAAAAGGATAGCAACAGTGAGGAAAATCTTAAAAGGTGAGTAATCGTATGTGAGCATGCAAACCATTGTTTAAACCAGTTAACACGTAAACTAAGATTAGGAATTAGTCACTGGGTCAAGGATATTTCTCCGGTAAAATGAGTAAAATTAACTAAGGATGCTTGTGAATTAGGTAATAAAAATCGCAGATCGTTTGGAACATTTACGCTAGAATGAATGGTGAGGTTTCTAGGGATTTTAGTAAAAATAGTACAGTGTGACCCACCCCAAATTAGAAATGCCACCAGTATTTGAAGTCATTAACCGATTTCAATAATTTTGTTTAAATATCAAATACTTTATTTAGAAACAAGTTTTCAATGAGTTATTCCAATTTTCAAGATATACGACAATAATTTTCCAAAAAATTGAATAAGCCATTGGATTTAGATGTCCCCCAAATAGATATAACTCGATTTTTATTAAAATATGATTATTAAAAAAGAAGTTATAGGATGGTAAATTTTATGAATATATCGGGTGAAAGTTTACAAAATGTTTATTAAAAAAAATTGTTACGACGCTGAACTTTTATAAAAAGTTAATTTTAAGTTGACATTTTGTAAACTATTAACGGATAAATTCTGGAAATTTAACTACCCATAACTTTTTTATAAATAAACATATTTTAATCTATTGAGTGCGCTCTAAATCAGTGGCGTACTAGTTATTTTTTTCGCTGGTTCACATGATGTAAACTTTCATCTGGGACATTCTTGAAATTTACCATCCCATAACTTTTTTATTAATGAACATATTTTAATAAAAGTCGGGTCACATCTATTTGGGGACCATCTAAATCCAGTGGCGAATTTTTTTTTTTTTGGTAAAAAAGTCGCTAATAAAAGTTCTGGATTTTGAACTACATAAAAATATCGTAATGTACTCTGAACATTGGAATAAGTCTTTGAAATCTTGTTTTCAAATTAAGTTTTGAATGCATAAGATTTGAAAAAATTATCATTGAAATAGGTTATTAACTTCAAATACGATGTTGGTTTTGCCAATTCAGGTGGATCACACTGTAAAACAAATTTAATGAACGGAATTTTTGTTTCTGTTTCCTAAACAACGATACCTTCAGAAAAGCATATTGAAACCGATCAAATTATCGTATATTAGTTGTCATTTTCTTGTCTTGTCTTGGTACTTTTGTTAGTTATATTAACGATGTAATATCTAAATTTGAATTGCAGAAATAACGATCTAGAAAAAATCATGGATATTTTGGATAAGCTGAAGAAAGGTGCCGATTTTGATTCATTGAAAGACGGTTTGAGAGATCTACAATCAATAAATGCCTGTAAAGAGACTTTGGAACTAAAAATTATTCAAAGCTCGGAAAGTTTTCCTGATTTTACCACGAAGCTGAAAAAAGAGTAAGTAATTGATAAATTTTATTAAGAGAGTTAGTTCTGTATAGAACTACTTATACTAACTATAAATGTACAATATTATTTTCGTTATTATGTAAGGAATGCGAACTCTCTCTACTTGATTGGATGTTTTATTTAATTTGCTTAATTTTAATAGTAGCATTTACAACCTTCTGATTCTTGTTATCCAAGGTAATACACTTGGTCCACCAGGTTCTCTAATTTTTTATCTGTTTCCGTGCTTTTACAGTTTGTACTAGTTTCCTCCTTTGGTTAAGACACATTTCGCTTCCTGCAAACACTGCTAAAAGTGTCTTCAGCCGGTTATTAATTTTGATTCATACATCGGATCCCACAAGTTTCTTGTTTCCAGCCACTTTTCTTCTGCTCAGAGCCCAAGCAACACATTTAGTACCTGCTACGTGGTAGCGACTAAATATGTCACTACATAGTGGTTTGCCTTAGTTTCGAGTCATAGGAACGGATTAAATTCGTTCCTGTTACGAAAGTGGGGAACAAATGTCACGTAGCCAAGTCGTATTTGCTACGTTCCGGCGACAGTCCCTACAACTTCATGGAACCTCACGGCTACTTTGTAGGAACATTCCAGGGTAGTTCCCGTGTAGTAGCGTTCACTTCCGAACTAATACTAATGAAATAAAAATATGGGAATATATTAGAGGAGAAAGCTCAGCGGTATGAGAGTTTCCTGGTATGAAATAGAGAATTAAAACATAAGCAATTAGTTTATAAAGAAATTAAACCTGGCCCTCTTCTTCAAACCATCCTTTCCAACAAAAAATGTCCTCAATTTATTGTTATGTAAATAGATTTTTTAATATTAATTTAAGATTGATACTGGGGTTAAAGAACATCCAAATCAATAAGAAAAATCTTTATTTGAACATCATATCAAATTCAAAGATCACAATTTTTCACCCACAGAAAACACAAAAATACTATATTTAGTATCTAACAATTTCACCAAGATGAAATTATGGAAATTTTAAGATAAATGAAACTTATTATACAAATATTCAACATTACCTAAATTGTAAGTTTAAACCACTGTTCAAATACTTTTGGGAAACCAGTAGAAATTAATCTTGTATATTACTTTTCAATTATATTTATATTTTTTTAAATTTTAATTTTCTAATGTTTAACACAAAAAATGATAAAATAAATAAACATATAATTGACAACAATAGGTTTTGCATACACTATAAAATTATATAATATGTACACCACTATAGAGAGACAGAAAACTCAATTTTTTTTTTAATTATTTGGCAAATGTATATATTATATACAAGGTGGTCCAAGATTGTATAATTATTTAAATACATAACCGTAAAAAAGTGGCATAGGAATTAAGAAACAACATTTACTCAACAGCCATCATACAACAAATAATCACAACTTGATTTTAATTTTTTATTTGAAATCAAGAGTTGTATCGATTTATTTCATTCGCATATTATTATTATTCATGAGAAAAAATAGTTGCCTTTAAGAGCGGAATCAAGAGACATTGAAATAAAATCAGAAGTAGTAAAATATAAAATGGCAATACTTAACTACTATTTATGTTTGAATGAGATATTATTTATTATTATTTAATATATATTATTTATACCTGCCATGTGAGAGAAATTATTACTTTTAGTTCAACCAAATTTGCACCTACTAATCGTTAAGAGTGATTCATAATTTTGAAAATAATCTAAGATCAAATGCAATGCAATACAAAAAATATTTGATATTTACAAATTAAGATTTCTCTCATAACTTATAAGCACACAGATGTGAAGCAATTCTTGGCTCCGGCCCAAGCACTAATCTGGATCTTTTCAGTATTTTAGACACAAATACCACCTACTCTGAACGACCGTTTTATTGCAATGTAGGTGTAAAGATCTTCTCGATGGTGAGAAATATCTCAGATAAATCTTGAGAGACTGAATCAATAAAAACAAACAAACTTGTCAACAACGTTTTTGTAATTCGTAATAGTTCTATGTGAGTGCTAAATGTTGCTGAAATATTTTTTATTTAATAATTTTTATAAACAGTTCTGGAAATTGGTCTAACTTTTAATAGATATAAAGTGTCAAATACCCTAAATGAAAACCAATAGGAACTAAATTTACTTCTGGGACATATTTATAACCCCTTAAGTATCGTAATTTACTTTAATAATGTACCAGTTAAAATTTTATAAAAAGAGCTAAATTTTTTTAAGGGCCTTAAGTTTTACTATACCTTACGGATACTTATAAATACACTATCAAATTTCTAAATCACGGTGTTGGGGATATAAATTACATCTTTTTTATTGTTGATTTATATTAATATATTTGTTAAATGTACATTCAACTTTTTAGTATCTGCTAACTTCTAGATTTCTTTAATACAAATTATAGATGAATGGATTATAAGTTGTGAAAAATGATTTCATTTTGATTTTAAAATTAATAAATATTAATAAGGTTCATATAAATGGCGATGGTTTACTTTAATCTGAAATTACAAAATTCCATAAACAATAAAAACCAAAAAAATCATTAGAAAATATTTTTTTGAATAAAAAGTATTTTTTGGTATTTGAAAAAGAACATACTTTAATTATATGTAATCAAAACGCACGAGATTAAGATTCAAGTAAAAAAAATATAAAAATACAAGAGAGTGTAATTTGTTATTATTAGGATTTTGTGAAATAAACTTTCAGTTACGAAGAGTTGGAAAATGTATATGCTATTTTCGTAAAATTTTAAAAATACGCTTTCTTTAAAACATAAAATTACTACGTAAAAAAACTTATATTAATTCAAAAATAAAAACCAAAAAAAAAATAAAGCACTTGTTTTGATAATCATTGTAGTTGTTGAGATGGCTGTTCAAAATTTGGCACAGTTTCAGTGTTTTTTAGATTATATGGATACTTGTTACAAATTACGTGGGTTCATGACTGAATCGTGTGCAACAAAACTAAAATAGTTTTAGAACAGTCATTCCCCTTCAACAAAGAACGGACACCAGGATTTTGCCAAAAAAGAACATTTCTGTAATTTTATAGAAATATAACAATAAAAGATATTAACGTTTTATTTATTTGAAATATACATTTTTAACTTCAAACTAAGTTATAGTTAATAGTCGTGCAATAAAATAAAAGCTGCAAACAAGTTTATTATAAAAAATGTAATTTAATTTATAGGAAAATACAATTAAAAGCCGAGATCGTATTTTTATTGTTAAATTTATTAAAAGTTCAATGCAAATTATTTGTCAATCAATTTAATCTTTTTTAGATTTTGATAAATAAATAAAATCAATCTATTTACTTTTTAATAAACACCACAAATAACTAATAAAATGTTTTTGTTTTTAGTATACTAGTTATGATAGCCTCAGTTATTCATTAAAAAGTTCTGGAGTCATAAGCAGAAAAATAATATTTCGTTCATTCATCAATAGAAAATATGTTTTTATAAATCATTAATATGATAATGGAGATTAATCAGAGAGTAGTATTTATAGAACTTTGAATAAATTTAGTTGCGGTTTTCCTAAGAAGCATTTAGTAAATATTGAAATTGAGAATAATAAAAATCATATAATAAATATATGTAAACAATTTATCAGCAAATATAACTAAATAAACTAATTTTATTTTTATATAGTAAATTTAATATTAATATATCAATATGAATTTAATATTTTTCTATTCAATTTATGAAGTTAAATAAATGCAAAATCAAAATTTGCACTGAATTGTTATCCCTAGAGTATTTCACAATAATAAAAGTATCCTATTTGATAAAAAAATAAATATTGCATTAAAGCCTCTTTTATTGAATTTATTTTAGAAAAATTACAACTAAACAGCAAACTATAAAATTATAAAAAACCGCTAAAAATAAGGAACATACCATTTTGCCAATTTTTAATAGAAAAACGCGTTAAAGCTTTTCTCCCGCACAGAAAGCGTTGAAACTCAAAACTAAACTAGAAATCGGTTATTTAATCGAAAAATCGCGATGAAAGAGAGCTTCAAAATACCGACAAAGACAGAAACACTAGCCGAACATTTCGAAAATTGCGATTTGTGAAGCCCGATATATTTAGTCGAAATACATTAAAACACATTATAAATTATATTTTCGGTTGGTGCTGTTGACGGTTCGTTCCAAAACACAAAAAGACTTTCATGATAAATAATCTAATAATTTATAAGTAACATTTGTAATAATAAAACTATTAAAATAATAATTCAAAGCGCGTCAACTAAAGGCAGTTTTTTAGGAGTACCCCAAGGGACCGTCCTGGACCCTATTTAATTCTTAATTTAAATATGAACTTCTTATAATCTGTTTTATCGACAGTTTTAATCTGTTTAGTGTCTAAAGTTAATAGAGCATTTAGTTTTCTTCAACCTAACTATTAATATCTACCATTACTTCTGAACACCCTATAGAAGTTCTATTTAATTAATATTAAAAAAATTACAGTTTCAATTTGGTACTACTGAGAAATCATTTTCAATTCAATAAAATCTTAATTTGGTTTTTATTATATTTTCATTTTTAAAATAAGTGTCATTTTCAACGAACATTATTCTGATATAAATTAATTTTAAAACCACGTCCTTTAAAATAAATCTCAAATAATTAGTTAAACAATTGAATGTTAAAAAGAGTGTGGGTTCTCTTTGTTATTCTATATTTAGCATTTCCCAAAATTCAAGGTAGTAACAATTACCTATTTAATTAACTTAATGGGCCCGACATTTTTCACATGAATAAAAATTAACAAAATTAGGTTGAAATTTTCCTTGTTAAAATAGTAAAATTACTTATATATTTTTTAAATAAATTGTAGTTATGAAGTAGAAAAATCGTGCTTCCAACTCACCATCTTTTAAATATTAGCAGCAATCCAAAAATTGTTCTAATTTCTTTATCTATCTGAACCAATTCACCAACTTGTAACAAGTGGGTTACAATACAATATGTTAAAATAATAATTGTTAAAATCAATAAATATACACCAGATGATCTCATCATTCCTTTATCAGTAGATTGATGAGGTATTAATAATTCTAAGTGGTTTAAATTTAATTACAAGAATTTATTACAGATATTAGATTGCCTTTTAGTAATAATTAATTTCATATGCAAAACGCATTACAGGTGGTCCAATTGGCAATTGTAGTACTTACTATTTTGTAATAAATTATCTAATAAATGCAAACAGTAATATATGTTGTCGTAAATTATAAAACAGTTATGTAACATTTTCATTGTTGTATTTGCTTCATAAAAGATGAATTATATTCTCTTATTTTTCGATAATATCATCATTGTGTAAAGATAGAGATCATCAAAACTTTCCCATTATTATATCTTTTTTTTGCAAAATGCTACATTAACATTTGTTCGATTTGGTTGTTTGATTCGTCAAATTTCTTGAAATATATAAAAATATATTTTTACAGTAACAGCTAGTATTAATGATTAGGAATAGTTACCCTGATCGTAGCAGATCAATAGAGTTCAACCTGTTGTTGATATTGCTGAAGATCTAATTTAAACCTCTCCCAATGAGTAGTTTGTCCTGCTTTTCTTCTAATGACAAAGCGACAAAGTTACTGGTGAATGATCTAAGTATGTCAATGTCTTCAATTTCGATGAATAATTGTAAAAGTTTAGTTACTAGAACCTCAATCTATAGTTTTAACATTAAAATACTTCTTTTTTTTGACTCAATCCTTTATCAGCATTTATTTTGATTTTTTGGTCATCCTGAAGTTAATATTTTAATTTTACCTGGATTTGAAAATCACCATCAATAAAGAATCTTTGTAATAAGAATACTGTGTATCGACCGACACCAAAAAGCACCAAAATTGAGATTTTATTTCATCGATGTAATTCCAATTCACTTTGATAGTGCGTAATAGTCGCTTTAATACGAAGATAGTTCAATAAAAACAGGGGTTTATTCACGAATTTAAAAAAATCCCCCTTAACATTAATGGGTCTCATATCTTAATGTTAATGGAGCCTCTTTTAAATTCATTGAATAAGCACTACTTTAAAACCTCTAAATGTTTTTCTATTGAACTATCATCATATTTAGCACACTTCATGCCAAATTTGGTACCTCTGCTGACATGACTCAAAATCTTTATGCTGTTAGTTTCCTTTTATCCTTTTTGGTAATATTCCAGGTATGTAAATCAGTACTACAGTACTTCAAATCGCTCAGTGACTAATCTAAATATCGATGAGTTTTCTTTAAACGAGGAAGGTTTTTTTTGGCATACGACTCTTTTGTTAATTTCATTATTGGTAGTTAATGAGCTTCATACATAATAATGTAGAACTATTGTGCTTGACACTAAATGGCCGAATTTTTATTTTGATAACTGAACTTTTCTAATAAAGTTTTCATAGTAATAATGGAAAACCCAACTTGGCGAAATAGGGGCTTTTTATAGTAATGAATAAATAATATCATTATAATTAATCCGTTTATGAAACTATGAAAGAAAATAGCCAAATAAACATACAAATTATTAATTAGTGACACAAGCCATCAAAATAAGCACTTAATAATTAAATGTAAATAATCCTAATAAATATGTCACTCCACAATTTGTTTTTAAATTTTCTACATAACTCTATTCAGAAAATTTTGTAAAATATGATGAAAACAAAATTGAAAATAACTTTACAGACCAATCCAAATGTTAATATACATACAGCATCAATAATTACGAAGCTGCATAGCGTAAATCTTTTATTGGCACTAACACAAAGAATTTAGAAAGGGTCACAATCCTTTGAAACAGATGCTACAAATTGAGGATGGTACCAGCCCAATTGTTTAAGGTCCGATCGGTCGCTAAATTAAAACCATCATTAAAAAATCCCATGAAGCTTTGCGCAGTGTCTAGTATATCCATCGACCGCGTCACGTCAGATTTGTCAGTTCTGAGTGCGCAGTGAGCACGTAAACATGCCTACAACAATAGTCTCCCACCAAGTGTTAAGTGTGTGCTATAATTCTATTTATTTCAACTTTTGAACTAAAGATATTTACCAATCACATGATCTACTCGCCGAACAAGATCATCGGGTGACACTGGTTTTCTTCCCTGACCGCCTGCATGTCCTGTTTTAAAGTTCCTGCACCATTGCCGCGCTTTACTGTCACTCATAAAAATTTCACCCTAGAGATTACTCATTCTTTGATATATTTTCGCTGAATTACTCCTCTCGGTATGAAGAAATCCAATTGCAGCACGCGCTTCACACTTGACGAGAGACTCTATTGTTGTAGGCATGTTTGCGTGCTCACTGCGCGCTCAAAACTAACGTGACGCGATCGATGGCCACAAAAGACACTGCTGAAAACTAGAGATTTTAATTTCGTGATTGATCGGACCTTGGAAAAATTTAGTCCTCATGTGTCTTCTAAACTTGTAATCGAAATGAAAAGAGAATAGTTTAAAATAATGTATTCAAGAAAGAGGTGTTTTTAAAAATCTAACTTCAATTTCTATTGTTAATGTTAATATTGATAACTGAAATTCAATATGATAAAAATAATTTACTCTAAATAATGGAGAATGGAGAAAATACATAAATTAAAAAGTAAATGTTTTTTGAAACAATAATTAATAAGAAAAAATCAAACTACAAAA
Organism: Hermaeophaga mercurialis; assembly: GCA_951812935.1. NCBI lineage: Eukaryota > Metazoa > Arthropoda > Insecta > Coleoptera > Chrysomelidae > Hermaeophaga > Hermaeophaga mercurialis. The sequence continues at coordinate 41,484,335 of OX638359.1, read as the reverse complement.
TAGATTTTGGTAAATTAATAATTCCACAAGTTAACAGCTGCAATATAAGTGAGCAAAGAAATGCTGTTATCATTAATATTAATAATGGCGCCATGTGATATATTTATTAATTTTTATAAGGGTTTTACTAAACAGAAATATATTAAATAAATTAAATTGCCTATATCATATAAATTTAATAGAGATTTATATTTTATACTATTACAATGCTAAAGTAAAGGAAGGCCTACATAGCCTAAAACTTTTTTCGTATACCTGATTTTCAATAAAAAAATCCATTGTAAATAATATTATGAAATGCGGATTATATTACTCAATACTAATATTTTATCTACTGATTATCCATATTATTCAAAATAAACGTTTAAAAAAGGTTATCAGCTTGCGTAACGAAAGTGCGGAGGATTATTTAGCTCGGGTTACTCATACTTCATACAAAGATAATAAAAAAAGATCAATAGAGTTAATTATTTTTTATTGTACACCTTGCCGTCATTTTTTATTTTTAACTATTACTAGAGAATTTGATCCCCTGCTATAAAACCGTTTGCACCCGATACTACACCAATAGAATTTGGCAATAAATATAATTTCGGAACATTTTGAAATATATCATATTAAGTTACTTGACAGAAATTTTTTTTCAAGAATTGAATTTTTATTCTCTAAATTTTCAGACACACATTTCGCTTGTGAACGTATTTTCAAAATAAAACCTAAATAGTTGGCACAACAGTTCTAATTCCGTAGCAGTCTTTACCATTTTATTTATATAACTCCTTTTGAATAGTTATTATTAAAATGTTGTTTGAATGAGTGTCCAAAAAATATTCAAAACACATCTGGGAACAAATTAAAAAGGATGAACCAAGTTATTTGAGAAATACATGATGGAAAAAATTATATAGTTGTATCATAATTTGATTTGTTATTATTTATTGTTATTGGAAATATTAACGTTTCATTTAATCTAAAGCAATTAATAAGGCTTTATACATTTATTCTTATTCTTTATATCTTTATGGTGAGCCTAGTATATTCCATTTTTTGTGTAATACTATGCTTGCTTAGTTAATGCTATGTTTCTTTAAATCCATATGGTAATATTTCTTTCATTTATACAAAAAGTTTCTTTTAGATTATGAGCAAAGTTTTTGTTGATTTGATTTTACTCAATTTCCATCTGTGACTCTAATTGGAGTATTAAGCATTAGTTGCTTTTTTAATTTTTGGCATTTGTCCAGAAGAAATAATTGGTTTCCCTATGATTTATTAGTTATAAATATTTATTTATTTTTATTCCTGCAATTTCCTTCCTTGGCTTTTCGGTGGTTCTGTTTCATTTGATTTTAGCGTCAGTCGCTTTTGATTTTTATCACTTTTTACTTAGTATTCTATCCATTGAGTGGAAACGTTACTTAACATATGAATGTCATCAATATTCGTTCTTCTTGCGTCACAACAAACACATTATTTTATTAATAAAGATGACCTGATAAACTAGTTTAGATACTAGTGCATTAATTTAATAAGTTACAACTTTTCCACGTTGAAGCTCCACGCTCTTATTCTCTGTCTTTGTTATAATAATAAAAAATGGATATTTGAGTGATTTTGTACATAGTAACAAATTTTTTACCCAGACTAGATTTAGAACCGGTTGACTTTTTTACATACATATCCTTGAACAAACAGAATTTTTCGGACAACCTTACTTTGAAATAAATTAAAAAAGGTCAAGGATGTAACGGAAATGTTAAAACTATAAATGTAACATATTATTATTATTATGATGATAAAAGTATTTAATTTTTTAGTGTTGTATAGTATAAAATGACTTTGGTAAAGTTACTACTTATAGTAAATGAAAACAATTTTTAAATTTAAACATTTAATATCTGAGAGCAAATTATGTAATGGTAATGTATTAATTATGTAAAGATAAAATTGTTCCATTTAGGAAATGTACATAACTACCTACATATCATTAAAAAGTGTTGGTAAATATGGGTGTTTCAGTTTTGGGATAAACTTGTTTTATGATTCATTATACAAATACCATGACACAATGTTAAAAATAATAAAATAAAATTGACTAAATAAATATAAAACAAAGCTCCTATAAAATGAAATCGGTGACTTCTAAAAATTACGTATCTAATCATGTAAATAACTACTTAAATTTGAAGAAAAATGTCATTAAAAATGACTGATGTTTATACTTAAGTATAAAAATAGAATTTGTAGAATTTTGATATACATTTACCTTATCTTTTTTACAACAAGTTGCACCCTGCAAAAGAAAAGAAAATTAGTTGGGAAATTTTTATCAGAAAATTTGTTGATTACTTTTTATCTCAAATTTCTTCCTGTTAATTAAATACATACTGCAACAAAGGCATAGACATTAAATGGAATAAAATAAGTTTAAAAAAATTTTACAGCATCTAAAATTCAAAAATAATTTCATAAATAATATTTAGCTTTCCAGAATAATGAATTCAAGTTACCAAAAAATTAAATCTAGTTATTTAAGTACACACGTCACGGCCTCTAATAATTATAGAATTTAACGTATTCCAATAAAATTAATACATCTACATTTTGGATTGTGAATGATAATAAATAAACAATCCGGTAATGACAGCATATTGACATAAAAACAAAAAAGGAAAAGAACATTCCATCACTTACCATTTTAAAACTTGATTGTTTAAGCGGTACACAAAAGAATTAAAAGATTTTTATCTTATTTATCAAAAATTATATGTGCGCAACCGTTGGCAAAAAACTGTTTATGAAACAATTTGTTCACGTATTTATTGTTGCTTATTGTTAAAGTTATTAATAAGTTGCAATTGTTGAAATGTGTCCTAAAATGTATATCGTGTCATAACTTAAAAATAGTTTGCAATAACAACTTCTATGGACTTAGATATTACACTGACATGTCCCGGTTGCAATTTTAATTTTTTAACATTCAAGCGTGATTAGAATCGGAATAGGTGGTAAAACCCACATGTTCAATTAAAAAACAAATAATTATACACTACATGAGTCATTAATTTAGCTTATAAGAGCTACACAGCAACAAATAATAGATGTTCCAGGAGAATGAGATAATTTCTTAGACTAGAAAAAAAATTACTATTTTTTCTTATATAGATTATATAATAATAAGAATTTATTGTGTTTAATCGTTCCCAGTGAGAAAAAATATATACAAATGAAAGAGAAATTGTATAATGAACTAGATAAAGAAAAAATAAGAAAAGAGGAATATCAATGTACAACAAGAAAATTTAGTTAGCAAAACAAGACAAATGAAAATTGACGATTACTAATAGATTTTGTAAATGAAAAGGATACGAAAATTAAAAGTACATACTTCCAAAGAAAGGAGATCTACCGGGTGGTCCAAAATTTTCGAGCAATACTTCTAGAGGTGATAGTTCACCTAAAAATAAAGGTACCTTTTTATATACACTTTTTTCGAAAGCTCAATAATAAGGGAGACACAAGACTCTAAAATTGTATAAAAAAGTGTTTTTTTAAAATATCTTGAAAATGAGTTAAAAACATTTCAAATTCTATACTTAGAAGCTAAAAGTAATTAATTTTATGTTATTAGTAATTTCATCCCTTCAAGAAGTGATTTTTAGCGGTAAATACCATTAATTACGTCATATTTTTTTAAATACGTAAATATTAAAAAAAAATTCCTGGCCTTTTTTACGCATAAAAGTATTCTTCATACATTTCCATAAATAGCACCGTTTTCGAGTAATTTAAACGTAAAAGTAGACGTGCAAATAACAAAAAAGTGTCTAATAAGGTAAGTAAGCTTTTTTTAATCTAGTTCATTATAAAATTCCTCTTTTATTTGTATATCTTTTTCGTCACTTTGAGCGATCAAACACAATAAATCCTTATTATTATAATATAATCTATATAAGAAAAAACGTGGCAATCTCCGAAAGGGTCAGTTACAAACCAAATAGATAATGTATTAATAGAAACAACTCAAGAAACATACATAAAAAAGAAAAGAAGTTATAAAGGACCAGATACTGTTGAGACAATTTTTTAGAAAGCATACAAACAAACCAAAAAATTTCTATACTAAAGAATCGATAGAATCAAACAAATTGAGCAGACTACAAGAATACGAAGCAAAGGCAACATATAGAAGGAATTTGGAATTGCATTTGGAATCTATGAAAGGCATTAATAACACAGAGGATTTATGAAATTAATAAAATGACGCAGGCGATACAGGGATGAGAAATAAAAAACGGAGACAATAAATAAGAATACTTCGACGAAATATGCAGAAAAGACTAACTGAAAGAAATAAAAGAAGAGAATGGTTGCTAAAACATAATGCACAAGAGAAGAGAAAAGAGTGCGGAGAGAAACGGAAAAAATGTAAAAAAATATTAATTGGAAAAAAGAGGAAGTATTATGAACAGCATATACAAAAAATGGAGGAAAACTGCAAAAAAACCAAATACGTAAAATATACCAAGGTATTAAAATTGAAAAGAGAGGATACCGAATAAAGAACCGTACATACAGAAGATAACCAAGAGAAATTGGTAGCAGGAGAACAATACAGACTAAACATATGAGAGAATATTTTGAGGAGCTGCTAAATCCACACAAAATAATTTTGATTGGTACATAAATTAAACAGGTCTATAATTTCTCCAATTAAAATTTGGTTAATGTTTTTTTCTTCAAAGAATTCAGTTACAGTTGGTATACATTTAAATAGAGGGATTCTTTTTCTTTTAATTTATGTGTAATACGTTTTTGAATCTATTTTAAAGAGTTTTTAAATGAATATTTTGATTTGCAACTGTAATTTAGTTATATTGAAAATTGCCGCTAATTTATTATTCGGTGTATTGACACAGGAAACACCACAGGTCTAATTGTTTTTATATGTGTATGTAATTTAATCGTGCCAGAACATTTTGGTGCTTGAGGTATTTTGAATTACGTTTTTTATCATATTCGTTAAAAAGGAGAAAAAAAAAGATTATTTGGGAAATTTCTAGTTGGGTCTTTATTGACAATTACCAATCATTTATTATTATTCTTATTATTTATATCTTTATAGTGGGCCTAGCGTACTCCATTTTTTGTGTAATAATATGCTTGCTTAGTTAATGTTATGTTTCTTTAAATTCACAAGGTAATATTTCTAGAATGCTGTTTTATTTATACAAAAAGTTTCTGTTAGATTATGAGCAAATTTTTTGTTGATTTGATTTTGCTCAATTTCCATCTGTGGTTCTAATTGGAGTAATAAGCATTAGTAGCTTTTTTGATTTTTGGCATTTGTCCAGAGGAAATAATTGGTTTCTCTGTGATTTATTATTAATAGAAAAGGAAAAAATTATATTATGAATACAAGAAATGGAGGAAAACTACAAAAAAGACGAATTACGAAAAATTTACCAAGGCATCAAAATGGAAGAAAGAGGCTACCCAGTGGCGGCTTGTCCTATGGAGCCAAGGGGCCGGTGCACTACCACTACTAAACACTAAAAACATTTAAGAAATATAATGATTTGCTCAAATTATGGCTATACGATACATGTAGTACCTATTTATCATTATATAATTTGGTCCCGATGAAAAAATTCGCGTCGTACTATTCGTACACACAACACATTATGTATTATAACTACGAAATCTCCAGCCGAGCACATCCTCAGTTGGCCCCCACGCGCTTGATGTACCGATGGTTATTCGCGGTCACCATGATCGATATTCAGAATGAATGTTCAATGTCGAGACCGAGCCAGTCGATTGAATGGCTCGGATGGAGGCGGATTAATATTTCGCTATTGTTTCCGTAATATTTGAGTAGCATTGTGCATGTTAAATGTTTTTTAAGCTTTAAAATTAAAGTATATAATTAAATAATTTCTGTTTACACATCGTCTGAGGCGAAATGAATAAAATAAGTTATTTACTAGTAAAAATGGTAAAAAATACTTGAAAAAAAATTATCCGAGATGGGTATATTTTTTAAATTGTTTTTGGAACAAAATTTGCACTGGCCCCACCTATGTACTAAGACACCAGCCGCCACTGAGGCTACCAAATAAAGAATCGTACATACAGACATTGATAGCAGGAAAAAAGACCAACTGAACCTACGAGGGAATATTTAATTAATTTAATCCTATCATATAATTTTGGTGCTTGAGGTTTTTTGAATTGTTTTTTATCATCTTCGTTAAAAAGGGGAGAGAGAAAATTACCTGGGAAATTTCTAGTTCATTCTCTACTAAGTAAATCAAATGCTTGATTTTATGCATTCGTTCATTTTTTATTAGCAATCATTTGTTTTTAAAAGCACTGTTGCACCATCTTTATCCCATTTCCTGGTAAAATATTTTTCTCTAACATTAATTATTTTTTAAATATTAGTATTAATTTCTATGTGAATTTTGACAGGTTTGATATTATTAATAAAGTTACAAATTTGTAGTTTTTCGTAATAAAAATTATTTGTGATTTTAATCCTATTTTCGTGTCAGTTGCTAAAATTTGTTGAATATTACATGTAAATTTAGGGGGTATGCTATAGATATTTATGTCCCCTCGTGTAGAATATCAAAATCAACTTGATGTATTCTGTAAGTTAATCCAGAATGTATAGTTTTTATATAATATATAAGGAGAGTTTTATTTTAAACCACTTCCTAGATACTTGTTTCAGCCAAATCATCTTTGCTTGTCTGATTGCCATCTTATGGCGTTTTCGTTCGACATTTTAAGATTATAAATTTTAATGTTAATTTCCTTTTTAAGTCTTCTTGGTTAAACCAAATAGTTTGAGAAGCCAATTGACGTTTCATTTGCAATTTCTTATAAAGAGGCGTTAAGTCTTCTCTTGAAGATTCTCTAATGATAATGGGCGATTTTACCTTGACTTTGTGGAATCTACCCTTTATAGATGTAAAAGATAAAATGTTTTACATTTACAATAAACAAAACTTACGTTGGGGACTTCAACCATTTAAACACCAAATCAAAATACTCAACAGTAATAAGAATCATGAGGATGATTAAAACTGATGATGAAAACATAAGTATTTTAGTGTTTTAAGTGACGCAAGCAGTATAAACGAATGATAAAAATCAGAGAGGTTATCTCATTCTCTAATTATTTATATTATTTTTAGGCCTAAGGTAACTGAAAGTGGCTCTAAGAATGCCAAATTAATTTGTATAAAAGACGACAACTCTGATATCGAAACCGACAACGATGAAATCAAAGATGACAATCAAACCGAAAAAAATCATCCGGTAAAAACAATCTCCTCTCAAATTCAAACCGATTCCGAAAAGGACACCAAACAGTCCCACCGACCGTCAACGTCCCTCAGCGTGAAGAGATCATCCAAGACTTCAAAATATTTGCAGATGCTGCCCAAAGAATATGGAGTGAACATTATCCAGTATAAAATAGACTTCAGTAAGCATTGCAAAGCAAATCCGATGTATAGGAAAACTTCTAAGGTTTTGCCCTGGGTGATGATGGCCAAGTGAGTATTCATATTCATTTATCTATTGTAGTTCAAAAACATTCTCTGTGTGCTACAGATTAAATAACGTTTGCGTAATTTTGTTTTATACTGTTGATTTATAATTGTTTTCTTTGTTTAAAAAAAGTGTACTATTAAAAACCTTTTGTTTCAGCATATCGGATGAAATCATAAAGCTAATACTACTTGGGGTGGCCAAAGAAGTAGAAATAGGTGAAGTAGTAGAAAAAATTTATCAATCTGAACTTCAATTTTGTTAAGATTCGTAATTCATATAGAAAAAAAGAAGCAATAAATATACAAATAAAATACTAAAAACAATCGAGTTTGATTGAAACGCATGAAATTGCACCAGTCTCAAAAAATGTTATTTTACTATTTGAATCAAGTACAATGTTGAAGATTATTCTTCTTAGAGAACTCGTGAAGTTTAAGTTGATTGTATGTATGTTTAAAGAAAAGTATATTTATAAGGTTCGTAAATTATTTAACTAAAAGCGAATAATAGTGAGTACAAAATTCCAATAAAAAAAGTTTTTTGTTATAAGCTTGTTTTTCAGAAATACTTACCGTACTTACAATGTCACATTCATTTATCAATTTATAATGCACAGGATATTTTATAAGTAAAGCACAACTAAAGATCATTTTTTTTAATATTGTGCCATTGTAATAATTTTTTTCTAACCAACTATTAAAAAGTAAAAAATATAAATAAAACAAAACTACTCAACCTTGATGGTAGAGCGTATAAAGGATAGTTATTTTGATATGAGCAGCTTTCAAATAAAATGCTTTAGAAAAGTTGTGCATAAAATTTCGGTTATAAGGGCAACATCACAAAATAGTTCGCATATAACTGTCAGTGTCTTGTATTAAAATATAAGAAACATGTTTGTGTTTTTAATTACATTTATTAATAAATATATACAAAAAAAATTGTGGACAGTTTGGGGATGTTGGTTTTCATAAACCAATGTATCAATATTATTTGTTGTTGACAAAGCAACTGAGTAAGGGGCTTATCAGACAGGGAACACCTATATTTTGACTTTATAAATTTCATGTTGGAAAAGCTGTTTTCGCAAAGATACGTCCTTCCCTGCATTAAGCCCCTTGATAAGGCCTGAAGTTCGCAAGTTGAAATAACATTCTCCTGAGAGTCCATTCTTATTTCGGATATCCCTTGATAAAAGGATCTGACTATAAATATTGCAATTCCAGTTGATGGTCTGCTGTGTTCACCTTCTCAACAGAAATAGTAAGTTACTGAGTAAAAACTTAAATGTCTCCTTCAATTTTTTTACAGTAGCTAAGCTGGTTTTCCCATTCTTCTGCAATTGTATCGAACGTATTTTATAAGAGTCAAATATATTTATTGAAAGTGGTCTTTACAACTTAAAAAAAACGAAAAACGTTTTTCTAGTGTTAAATTTTATTTTTAAATAATTTTATTTGGCTATATAAATTAGCAATATTATGTAGCTTTCCTTATAGCTTATGACAGGTCAGTTAAAAACGCAACGTCTTGTAGAAATTCTGCATCTATGGTCGTATTTTCCAGTTCCCTATTGTTAGACTTCACTTATTTTTAAGCAAAAAGGGAGAAACGTTGCAATCAATTTTTTGCGCTTAACCTTAACCTTCTGTGAGTCAAAGCACGATTGACCTCTTATAAATTTTAATTATTTTAAGAACCGCTTTTAATACAATCATTTGACGCAAACACTTTCCACATACAATGTAGTGTATCAAAGGACAGTTTACTTTGTTTTATTTTGGGACATCTGCAAATCCAATTTGTTTCAGTCAAAGCTCTAGCTCCATCACTCATACGTATTAGAGCTTGTTGAAAAACTTCTTCAAACATAATCCGTATATAATAAAAAGAGCTGTACAAAGCAAGTTAGGACTGAAGCCGCAAAAGTAGCAATTTTGGGTAATGTTGATTTGGTTCCTACATCCAGTACAAGAAAATTGTCTGAAGAATCTGGTTTTTCGCATTGTTAGTAAGGTATTGAAACAAAATTAATTTCATCCCTACAAAACACATTTGGTACAGGAAATAAAATAATGACCCAGACAGGTGTCTACAGTTTTGTGAAATTTTGACTGAAGATAGATAATGCAAACTTTATTTAATACAGTATTTCACAAAACACATACCCAGTAGCCTCTGAAATTAAACGTATGGGCCGGAATTTATGGGGATCGTATTGTTGGGCGATGTTGAAAAAAATTTGAAATTGGCCAAATATAGGCGTTTCGTTTATAGTTTAAGAGGTATTATTAAATTAACTCTTTTACAAACCTGGAGTTAATATCGAAACGAGAAGTCATAAATGAGTATGGCTCATTAGTCAATCAAAATATCTTTCTAATGATGTGCTACTCTTAGAATATTCCTTATTTAAATTTAAGGGGTTGGAGAATTTCAAGGGAAGGGTTTAATACATGACAAACGTATGTATCGTGAAAATGTGTCAGGTTTGAAATTAAAATCGGCGACTTTCAATACTTTCTAAAAATTTAATGAATACTGCCAAATATCAAAGTGAACTGTTTTCAGCGGCTCATTATGTATAGTCAGAGTTAAATGTGTATCATCCATATCAATGACTGGTTACTTATCAGCGTCAAGCTGGTGGTTTGAAACTTTACTAAGGCCCGGTATTTTCACATCCAAATAAGTTGCAGCTGACAAGGGAATACCTACTTCCATAGTCTTTAATAAGCAAGGTTTTTTCGCTTTGATAATGTCCAACACTATTTTATAAGCGACAATACTGCAATTGAAAAAATGTGTTGTTTTCTTGTATTCTGTAATGATAGCTATACCTAAAATAAACATTTTCGTTCTTAATTTTAATATCGTAACAATATATTTCATTACCTATACTTCTCTATGTCAGTCTTATCACAAACTTGTGATACCTACTCACAACAGAATGAATGTCAAAATATTTTGAATTTGTTTGATGAAAGTATACCTATATTTCCAACCTTTATGAAAAATATTGCGACAATATTTGACTTTAGTCATACATATCATGAAGGTGCAGACTGCAGATACTAGTAGCAAGAAGTTACTCGAGATTTGAATAATTATATTGTGAAGTCTTCATACAGTTAGTGTGTTCTTTGTTACTGAGGAAATACTTCAATTTGGACTTTGAAATTTAAGAGTACTTTACCAAAGATTTTGTCGCAAACTATCAACAGCAATTTTCGGTAGTAAATGAACATTTTTCGTGCCAGTAATATTTATCCTACATACTGTTAATGCTCCAACAGTAGTTTGTTTAAAAAATAGCGAGATTTTTACTGCCAAAAATGTTTTTCAGTTGGCGGTAAAAGTAAAAACCATGTCAATAACGTGTCCAACCCCTACTGCTTGCTCTGTTGATAATCTGATAATTGCTGATAATAGAAATAATTAAACCAATGAAATATATTAATGTGTTTAATATCTTGAATAAGATCATTTATAATGCTAACAAAAATTATCACAAGATATAATGTAATTTAAATTACATTCATCAAGTAAAGTGTAAAAATTACATAACTTTCTGAAATAATCTAAACATAGATTGCAATAAACGATGAAATAATAAAACTAAGAAACTTTTTTCCACAGGAAAAATTAATAAATTGGAACGTAAATTTCAGGTGGGTAAGTTATACCCAAAATTTTACTGCATGCTCCAAAAGCAGCCATTCTCTTTGCTGCTTTCTTGTTTGGTCCTATAAAACAAAAACATTATTTTCTGCACAAAGAAAACATTTTTATATTTTCAATACTACCAAATAATACAAATCCTACCTGTACCAATAAAAGACTGTCCATCAACATTGCATCTAAAGGAAAAGGTCACAGTTGGTGGATTACCAGTTTTGCCAATTTCTTCAAAATTTGCTTGCGGTAGCATTTGATTAATGAGCATCAAAGGATTAATATTTGCTGGATTTTCTGGCATTTTCTTTGATGGTCTGTTATCAGAATTGTTGATGGTAGCAAAATTTTGTGATTCACCCTAAAATATAAATTAAAAAACCCATTTATTAAACATTGAATTTGTAGTAAGCAAGGGAAAACAATTTAAAAATAAGTTTTTCTTAAAATATTTTAGATTACAAAATTTAAACCAATATTGAATTTAATCTCTACTAAAAAGCCCACATTACCACTATGAGATACTTTTGAACATCAGATTACCGTCATATTTTTTTAATAAAAATATATCTTTACCTGGGCAGTGCTAGAATCTTCTCCCCAAGAAGAGAAAAGCTTATATAAAGCAAATGACGCAACGTGCTGCCAAGGTAAAGGTGGTTGGTTCGGGTCACCTTCTATTAAATCCATCTCCTCGTTCCCATCTTCATCTTTCTTTATTTCGGCCAATCTGCTAGGTTTTATTAAATGCTTTAAAGCTGCTTCGGCGGCTGTATTTTTAGCGTGGATTTTATCGCGACCTAAGAAAACAACAACATATTAATACTGCAATCATCTAATTAACAGAATTTACCAAAAGACAAACAATGTAATACAAGATACAATTGTGAAATTAGTGTTACCATTAGCAGTTGCCTTATCAATGACACGTTAAGTTGAAGTTGTCAAATCACTGTCAACTGTGAAATGCAATTAACAGTTAGGAACAATAAGAAATGTGTGTACTTCGATATTTCAAAGACGATCGAGTTAACAGGAATAAATGGAGGCAGAGAGTGTGTTGCAGCCATGTTAAATGTTAGCTTTCAACTATAAGCACAATGTCGGACGTTCTAAAAAATAACCAACCATTGATTTCACCCCTAAAATAACCATATTTAAAATCTTCACATGATGAATATATTCATATTATTTGCAGCATACATAAAAAAAAACAAGTGTTGCAAAAATATATACATTTTAACAGAGAGATGTTTATGGGCTGTAAAAGTGATTGTACCGAAAAATAAGAATTTGAATATTTAATGAAATAACAAGGAATTGGAAAGAATTACAAAATTCTCTAAATACGTAGAGAAAATACTGGTGGTATACTGACGTCTAACAATAGAATCGTTGTCATAAATCGACATATTCATGATCTGAAACAAATTTAGCGATTTTTTTTCAACCTAAAACATTTGACAAAGTACCTTTAATATTTACTAAATCATTTTTATACATAAATATCAAATAAAAATCGTTGACTGTAAAACCATCTTAAATACCGTGAAATAAATAAGCTGACAATTTTCATTTATATATCTAGACAAATTATGATTCATTTGCAAATGATTGTAAGCTTCAAAACTACGACTTTTCAAATAAAATTTTATAAAAGTCAACTCTCATAGAAGCCCAGTTTCAGCGAAGTTGCACAAAAAACCACCAAAACGGTAGTTTAAAATGCTCTCGCTTAACGTTTATCTGCCACAGACGTAACGCTGGGAAATTTATAATTAAAATTACCTTGCTGACTCCATGTGATAATAATTTTAAACAGCACTATCCAGTTTTCATATTTTTTTACATTTTAAATGAAATCAAGTCAAATATTTATTCTGTTAATTACTTACCGTAGCCAGTGTGTTCAATGCCATCATAGAAGACAGTAGCTTTAAACTGGTTGTCATCGAATTTTGAAGGTAGTTCTTCAAGCATGTAGGAAGCATTTTTGACCAATTCATTTAAAATCATTACTGCATTCTTAGGATGCAGCATTCTACTCAATTTAAAATTACGTCTGCGCACTCTTTCTCGTCTGGAGACTTTTCCGCTTGCAACTGATGATCCTACTTCAATGATTGCAGTATTAAAAGGAATAACAAAAAAAAACAGAAGTCATATAAGCATCCTCCAGAAAAAAATACAGTTAATGAGGAATCAGATTTGCTCAGTAATTTGTGATCATAGCTAAATACAAATATAATTGGTAAATAAATGGTTGAGAGAAAGGTATGAAAAATGGATTGGGAATAAAAAAATATCGAGAAAAATCAAAAGAGGCAGAATCCTAATACTTCATATTTTAATAAATCGTCATAAAGTATTTCAAGTCAAACTGAAATATTAATTAAAATGGTATTCCTTTTAATATGACTAAAATGAGCCACTTACAGTTATAGTATACAGGATTTCTAACTTTCTTGAATAAGCTAAGCTAAGTCTATCTCAGAATAACTGTTTTCTTCAGTATTATACATAAAATTTAGCATTAAAAAACTCACCAGGGCCTTTTGACCAGAAAGGCTTTTTCAGCACCTTCCCATCTGGTTTGATACAAACCGCAGAATCAGCCAATTTTGCCAGTTGCTGTTCTATGTGCAGTTGAAGTTGTGCAGCTTGCTGTTGAAGTTGCGCCGATTGTTGTTGTTGTTGGAATTGAACAACTTGTTGTTTTTGTTGACGGAGTTGCGCAGCTTGTTGTTGTTGGAATTGGGCAGCTTGTTTTTGTTGGAATCGGGCAGCTTGTTGTCGTTGGAATTGTGCAGCCCGTTGTTGTCGGAGTTGTGCAACCTGCATTTGTTGGAGTTGTGCAGCCTCTTGTTGTAGGTATACAGCCTCTTGTTTGAGTTTTGCAGCCTCTTGTTGGAGCTTTGCAGCCTGTTGTTGGTGGGTTCGTGTAGCCTGTTGTTGTTGGGGTCGTGTAGCCTGTTGATGTTGGGGTCGTGTAGCCTGTTGTTGTTGAAGTTGTACAGCTTGTTGTTGTTGAAGTTGTATAGCTTGTTGTTGTTGAAGTTGTACAGCTTGTTGTTGAAGTTGTACAGCTTGTTGTTGAAGTTGTACAGCTTGTTGTTCTTGGCGTTCTGTAGTTTGATGTTGTTGGATTTGTGTAGTTTCTTGCTCTTGTAGTTGTGCAGCCTCTTGTTGAAGTTGTGCAGGTTGTTGTTGGCATTGTGCAGTTTTATGTTGGATTTGTATAGTTTGTGGCACTTGTAGTTGTGCAGCCTCTTGTTGAAGTTGTGTAGCCTGTTTTTGTTGTTGGATTTGTTCAGCTTGTTCTTTCAGTTGTTCAGTTTGTTGTTGTTGCAATTGTTCATTTTGTTGTTGTTGTTGTGCATCTTGTTGGATTTGTACAGTTTGTTGTTGTTGTTGAAGTTGTGCAGCTTCTTGATGTTGCGGCTGCTGCACTTCTTGTATTTGCTGTTCTAGTTTAACCTTCGGCGAAGTTATTGTTTGCTGCTAATTGAGAAATTTGTTCATACAGATATTCTGTTACAGGTGGTTTTTTTAATCATATCATATTGGGGTATCAATCGGAAATTACATTTTTAAATGGAACAGAAATGGCCCTTTTTGGAACAAACAACTTTTTTCTAGTTTTTAAATTATACAGGAAAACTCAGAATTCGCAATATTCACTTACAAAGCAATATTTTATTGCATCCTAGTTTTATGTATGATATTTAGCATGTTATTCGTATTCTTTTACACCTTCCTAAAGGTTTTTAAATTCTTTTTGAATCTGTATAATAAAGTATTTAAAAAGGTAACCGTAACATCTATCAGTGTTGGAAAAATATTTCCCCTTTAAATAACAATTAACCTGTTCACAAGCATTTTTTTAAATCTGATAATTATTGCCAATATTGTTATATTCCTTATCGTTTCCGATACCCCAATATTATATGACAAAAATCAACCTGCTGAAGTAATCTTATATGAACGAAAAACATAAAATTTACATTTTAAAAAGTTCACTTATCTACTTAATTTCATTGCACCAAGTCTCAGAACACACCTACATTGTGTAGTGAGATTCTATGTTAAAGGAAATAAATTAGTTCAAAAATCTTTATTAGACTAAGTAAGATAATGAAAAGTTAATATGTTATCAAGTAACCATCACTTTTTGATCATTTTGCTTAATGTAAAAATTGATTTTAATTTCATGGTTACTTAAAATATTACTCGACTATAAATGAGAGCCAAAATTAATACCCAAATTCTTTTTAATATACCTGTGGTGTCTGCCCTTCATTCTTGAAATTCATGGCATTAGCTTGCTGATGTTGGCCTTGTGCATTCTGGGCCCCAGTTTGTTGTTGAGTAGCATCCTGTTGGTTCACTACTACTGGCTTGGATGGTACTTTAAGCTATGTGAGCAGGTTTTTTATTCAAAGGAAAAACCCTCGAAAGGTGCGAAGCACCGATATAAGACATCTTTAACCCAGATGCATAGAACATCATGTGGTTAAAGATATCAACACATTGTTTTATATCTTGACTATTATTGTTGAATGGATTAAATAGCAGCCAAGGTGCTTTTAAGATGCACTTGAGGGATGCTGGAAGACTGAGAAATGTCCAAAAGCACATCATTTTACCACTCAGGAAGATACATTTTCTACAATATGCGTTCTTATAGTTTAATTATATATTCTTAAATTTTAAATAATTTTATTTTTATTTCGTATTAAAAAATATTTTTCAATATAGACTATAGAAAATGGCTCAAAGGGCCGATAAAATAATTACTGCTACATTCCAAAGGCATCCGGCTACTTTTTAAGAAAATATACTGCATCTTAAGTTAGCAACTATGACTGTATTTAGCATGCAGTTCAGCAGTTTTTTACAGAAAAAAATAAAAGTAAAAAACCACCGACAACAAATGAAAAAAAAAACAATAATAATCAAGATATACTTAATTGCTTACTAAGCAAAGATTAAGAGTGTTATAACATAACCTACATCCAGTTAGCCAAACACTTAAAGATTTCAGTGAATAATTAAAACTATAAATATATTTAGAAAAAAGTGCTTTCAGTGATCACTGATCAATAGAATTATTTTTAATTCAGCTTAATACTAATTGATAATTGGGGAAAATTATATTTCTTGACAGTTGGAATTATGATTTGGATATTTAAAACTAATTTTCTTAAAGAAAACAACTACAATCTTAAAAAATGTATGAAATTTGAAATAAGATATTAACACCTTGAAATAATATATAAAAGCTGCAGTTTTTGGATAGCCACAATATCAATATGGGTTGCATTCCACATTATGTTATGTCAAATATTCCTGAATTTGTCAATAAAGAAAGTCAACAATTTTTTTAATAAGGAATCCTGTCGTGAAATATTTAATTGCTTTGCCAACTGTATATAGGTTGAGTATAAAACATCGGTATTGCCAACAACTTGTATTTGTACTAATCATTCACATAAACTGCAATAATATGTACTAATTTTTTTGTGTCGGCCTCAATGCCACTCATAATATGTGCTTAGCAAACATTATAAAAATCAAGTGCCTATATAAGTGCTACTACCACGGTTCTGCATAGCGTTCATTTAACCCGAATGTAGGACCTATGCATCCATAGAAAAAATAATATTAGTATCTTATTGACACTGACTAATAAAAAAATATTCAATTTTTGGTCTTTTAATTACTTGTAAAAGACACATTTTTTTAAAAGACAAGAAGGTATAGACAAAAGGTTAAAATGATTAAATGACATTTTAAATGGAAGCATCATTTATATTTTCAAAATATATAATAATATCCAGTATTGTGTTGTTTTTTAATTTCATAAATAATAAAAAATATTTCGGTACATTATATAAGTTCTGAGCTCAATTTGTCAATAAACAGAAATTGTCCAACAAAATTGACATATATTTTGATTCAGTAAAGTATGTACCTGGAATTACCTATTTAGATTAGGGCTATGTTTATAATACTTATTGTTTCAAAACTAATTTAAAAAGATCATACTTTATATACTATTCATTAATAATTGTAAATATTTTAACTTTGAAAATATTGTGCTCAAAATATGAACATTAACTCAAAAACTTTCATCTTTGAGAGTGAGAAGCTATTTAAAAATTATTTTTCACCAGTACTTTAACTTACGTACAACAGGGACCGGGAAGATTTTTCACTTCCCAAATTCTACCCCACTTGCGGAATTGTCATTTGAGTATAATTTTTCAATTTTCTTATACTCTCTATACAAAGAACATACTTTTTCTTTGTAACAATAATTATTATTTTTGAAGATGTTTTAAAGTTAAACAAAGATGATTATTTTGATTTATTGTTCACTTTGGTAATAAATTATTGTCATTGGATTGCATGTATTATGTGAATTAGGTTTTACAATTTACACACTAAAATGGCAATTCCATTAGTGAGATAAAATTTAGAAAGAAAAAATGCACCTGTAGTTTCCTTTAGGTTCCCCAAACGGAAAGAGACATGCTACATACCATTAGAGGGGTCTCATCGAACTGAATGGGTACAAAAATCAAATTTGGAGGAGATCAATATTTTTCTATTTATTACCTAAAATTAAAATTAAAATTTCAGTTCAGAAAATTGATAATTCGATAATTTTTTGGTCTACATTAATTTCATTTCTTTGGATAGAAATCTAAAAAAAAATTGTTTCTCACTTAGACAAAAATGTATAAGGATTTTAAAATGATGGCCTAATCTAAAATTGGACCAGTTTTAAATAAATTTATACAATTTTTAACATGCATTCACTTTTGACACAGTTATCAAAATTTTTGCCATTTCTTACAATATTGGAATACACAAATTCAGTTGATATGAGGAAAACAAAAATGATATATCTTAAAAAATAAACAATTCTCTTTTTGAAATCTTAACTTTTTTCTATTAAATAGATAACACATTTTTCTTTCAGATTTAAATTAATTATAATGAAATTAGTATATACCCCAAGAATTATCCAAATTGGAACCAATTTTCTGAACTGAAATTGTACCATGTTTTAGGCGATTAATCCAAAAATATTGACACCCAAATTTGGTTTTAGTTTATTTATTCAGTTCTACAAGATGCTTTGACTAGTATTCATCATCTCTCTCCATTTGGGGGACCTAAAGGAAACTTTTACAACAAAAATCTTCTCGTCGCTGTGGTACACCCCTGGTACCGACCTGAAACTATTTTGCTAATACATTATTATATGTTCTAAAGCACCTAAACATTCTACCAAGTATGATAGAAAAGTAACAAAAAGTATTAAATGGGCAAAACAAACTTAATACTTTTAAATAAATCATATTCTATTGAAATATTTCGATCTAATTTTTTTAAAATCAGGTTGTGCATTTATTAATGAATCACCTGTATATTTTTAATGAACCACGCTGTATATGGAAAAAAGATCCCAGCACAATGTAAATTAAATCTCTAATAATCATTATAAAAATAACATTATTTTGATTATTATTCTTTACAATTAAAATAAAGATTAACGTAACTCATTGAAATGATTTGATATCATATTTTACTAAAACAAATACATAATATGAAATTACCTGTCCTCCTAGAACAAAATTATTCGCAATTGGAGGCCTCCCAATTGAAGGTCTCCGTTGTCCAATGTTTCCTACTTGTTGGCAAAAATGCTGATCTGTGAAAAAAACAATTATACTCAAAACGTTCCTGGGATTAACAGCCTCACCATCACTTCATAAAATTAAGAAATGCATAATACAAAATAAAAAAAACGATACATTATTATATTTTTTGACTTACTATTAAAGCCTCCATTTCGGCGTGCATTGTACGACATTTTGATAGTCGATTATGTTTTCACAATTAGATTATCAAAAAACAAATGAAATCGGTCAAACTTTCAAATAAGCTTACTTAACTTTCTAATCATAAATGCATGAGAGGAAATGACGACCAACGAGCACATGGGTAATTGACGAAATCGGACGAACTCGACATCACTCGGAACGGAAATGAATTCTCCGTTTGATTATGTAATTTCGAGGAAATCATATCATATTTAGGCAAAATTTTATACATCTAGTCGTAATACTGGTCATTTACATTAATTTTAATTTTTCATAGCAGTATAAATATTTTTTATAGATCGATGCCATTTATAGCGATTTCTTAAAAGTGGGTTTTCTTTATAGAAATTTATTACATATTTATGTAGATATACATACTATAGAAATTCTGTTAAATTACTTAGATACTTAGGAAGGATTATTGAAAATGTACATACCACATGGAAAGAAATTTAATTTTTGTATACATCTTCTAACAATTTTTATTATAAATTCACATCTGCTAAAATCTAGGATCAACTTTTGATTTTTTAATAAAACGATATTTTTGAACAGAGCTACACGGTACAAGTACTCGTGTATTATACTTTAAATACTTGTCATATCCTCGGTATTCAGTCTTTTATTACAATATTTTGTACTTGAGTTGCAGCATTTTGGACATACAAACAAATATACAAGTAGGTTTCAGACTGTTTGAATACCTAGAAACGTACTTGAGTACTTGAAATGTATATTCTCACCCTAACATCAGTGTCACCCTGTGGTATAATATGTTGTGGATTTTTTTAATTTTCTCTACATTTCGCTAATCTTTGAGAAGGAACAACCCTGAAATTTTTACGACAACCAGAATAAAGTAATTAATTAAATCAGTAGGTATTCAAAATTATAAAATCACATTAATACAGGATATTCGGGACTTGAAAAAGTACCGGAGTACTTGATTACATATAACTGTACTTTGTATAAAAAGTACTTGTACTCTTACTCAAGTACTTCTTCCCGTACTCGGAATAAAAAATAAATTATTTTAAATTCTTAGAACTTTTTATATTTTTATATATATATATGTTTATCGTTAACGATCTTTTAACTTAAAAGTTACTACGCCGAGCTTTTGGAAAGTGAAGAAATCGAGGTGGGAATATATCGACTCAATTCCACAAAAAAAAAAATACAATTTTATCATTTTGTCAAAAAAAATAGATACAGGCTTTTGCTATTTTATCAACGATTTACTACCGATCGGTTGCAAAGTTTTTTGCTAGAAAAACATTTACGTTATATTGGTTTATATTTTCTTTATCTTTGTTTATAAAAGTTTACCAATAAAAGCCTTTTGTTTCAGTATGTTTAATAAAATCATTAAGCTAGTTCTTCTACTGTGGCTAAAGTAAAAAATAATCAACCTGAACTTCAACTTTGTTTAAGATTCGTTATATACGAAAGAAAAAAATAAATATACAAATATTACACTAAACATGTTGCCATAATATTGGACTTATCAAAATGCAAGTTGCAGAGTAGCCGCAAAAGGATATTGGGGATTTCAACAACTGTATTATGAAAAAGGTTCATTCTTTATTACTGAGGACATGCTTTAAGTTTGCACTTAAGATTTAAGACACTTTGGTAAAGATCGCCAAATGTCAATAGAAGCATGCTTTATCATAGTTCTGTTATAGCTCAAATAGTAAGTTTCTTTGCGAATTATTTAGAAAAAATAATAAATAATACATTCAGTGTAAACATATAGAAATGCAGATGTTCTTAGAGAGTCTTTGGAAATTGTACCACAAAAAACAACAGTCAAAAATACTATCACCAGTATATACAAGTGGTGCAAAAACATTGAATCAAAAAATTAAAGCGAACATTTTTTACTGGCATAAAATATCAAGTAAATGAAGCGTCTTTAACAAACTCGTTTGTTATACACCTCACTTGCTTCATTCACTCAGCTAATAATCTAGACTCATTGAATAAAAAATCACTTTACTTACTTGGTACATAAATAACTGCGGATTATAGCAAAAATAAAACCATTGAAATATATATGTATATATAATGTTTAATTGGATAATAAAAAAAGATCATTTACTATTGCTAACAAAAATTATAACTGGACATATCATTTTCTTACATTTGTCAAATAAAGGGTAAAAATGATATAAATTTAAATGCAAGTTAATGCACTTTTGTAAAATGATCTAAACCTAGATTGCAAACAATTATTAAATATAATAAAATTATGAATAAATAAACTTTACATTTTTTCCATAGGAAATATTAATAAGTCGGAACGTAAATTTCAGGTGGGTAAGTTATACCCAAAATTTTACTGCAGGCCCCAAAGGCAGCCATCTTCTTTGCTGCTTTTTTGTTTGGTCCTACAAAACAAAATTACATTATTTTCTGCGCAAAGTAAACCTTTTTATTTATTCAATATGATCTAATAGTACAATTCCTACCTGTTCCAACAAAAGCCTCTCCATCAACGTTGCATCTGAAGGAAAAGGTTACATTTGGTGGATTACCAGTTTTGCCAACTTCTTCAAAACTTGCTTGCGGTAACATTTGATTAATGAGCATCAAAGGGTTGATATTGTCAGGATTTTCTGGCATTTTCTTTGCTGGCCTGTTCTCATGATGTTTCTCGCCGGTAACTAAATTTTGTGTTTGACTCTAAAATATAAACAAAACAAAAAACTGAATACATTGCAAAATCACTTATAATTAATATACGTAGTAAAAATTTAAAAAATAATAATGAATATATCCTCTAATAAAAAGCTCACGTTGCCAGTATAAGACAAGTTACTGTAATACAGTTTTTAGTTAAAACATATTTTTACCTTAACATTGCTAGGATCTTCTCCCCAAGAACAGAATAACTTATATAAAGCAAATGACGCAACATGCTGCCAAGGTAAAGGTGATTGGTTTGACTCGTCTTCTGATACATCCATTTTCTCATTTCCATCTTCATCTTTCTTTACTTCTGCCAATTTGTTGGGTTTTATAATATGCTTTAAAGCAGCTTCAGCAGCTGTATTTTTGGCATGGATTTTACTACGACCTAAAAGACATGGACATCTTCAAAGTAAAATCATAGATTTTAAAAACCTTTCAAAATATCATCCCTTATCAAATTATATATCTAATTCACAAATAATTGTAAGCTTCAAAACTACGACTTTTCAAATAAAATTTTATAAAAGTCAACTCTCACAGAAGCCCAGTTTCAGCGAAGTTGCTCAAAAAACCACCAAAACGGTAGTTTAATTGCTATCGCTTAACATTTATCTGCCACAGGTGTAACGCTGGGAAATTTATAATTCAAATTACCTTGCTGACTCCATGTGGCAATAATTTTCAACAGCACTACCCAGTTTTCATAGTTTTTTACATTTTAATTGAAGTCAGAACACATAATGATCTGTATTAAATTTCTATTATTTAAATTACTTACCATAACCAACATGTTCCACGCCCTCGTACAAGACGGTAGCTTTAAACTGGTTGCCATCGAATTTTGCAGGCAGTTCTTCAACCATGTAAGAAGTGTTTTTTACCAATTCATTTAAAATCATTACTGCATTTTTAGGTTGCAGCATTCTACTCAATCTAACATTACGCCTGCGCACTCTTTCTCGTCTGGACACTTTTCCTCCTGGAAATGAAGTCCCTGTTTCAATGGTTGCAAGTATTAATAGCAATAATAAAAATAAAATAAAAATCAGAATTAGTCAAGTCATATAAGTATCCTCCAGAAAAAATCTAGGTAATGGGACTTATCAGATTTGCGCAGTGATTTGTCATCATAGTTAAATTCAAATATACATGGCAAAACAAATGTTGAACAAGTTATAAGAAAAAAATGGATTAGAGAAAAGAAATAATTTAATTCTCAAAGAATAACAAAACAAGTAAAATCCAGATATTTATTTTAATATGTGATTATTTGTATTTCAAGTCAGGTCAAAAATTAAACGCCCACTACCTGCTGCCTTAGGGTGTACCTAAGTTTAGCTAAGCTGATAAAGTGACATTATTAATTAAAATGTCCTTCCTTTTAACATTAATTTAGAATAGCAATCTATGGTTATATTATATCGGATTTCTAACTTACTTGGCTGTTCATCTCAGAATAGCAATTTTCCTTAATATTATACATAAAACTCACCAGCGCCTCTTGCCCAGAAAGGTTTTTTCACCTTCACTTCTGGTTGCATAGAAACATCTTCAGAATCTGCCAATTGTGCCAGTTGCTGCTCTACTTGCTGTTGAAGTTGCGCAGCTTGTTGTTGTTGGAGTTGTGCAGCTTGCTGTTGTTGGAGTTGCTCAGCTTGTTGCTGTTGTTGGAGTTGCGCAGCTTGTTGCTGTTGTTGGAGTTGCGCAGCCTGTTGCTGTTGTTGGAGTTGTGCTGCTTGTTGCTGTTGCAATTGTTGCTGCTGCTGCTGTTGCACTTGTTGAGGCTGCTGTTGCACTTGTTGAGGCTGCTGTTGCACTTGTTGAGGCTGCTGTTGCACTTGTTGAGGCTGCTGTTGTGGTTTAACTTGCGGCGGTTGTTTCACTTGAGGCGGGGCCGCTGCTTGTTGCTAATTGGAAAATATGTTCATACAAAAACATGCTATTACATGCTGATTTTTTTATCATGTCATATTGGATTATCTACCGAAAATGGTGTATCATATAAATTTGGAAAAATCGTATTTTCAAAATTATAAAGAAAAAAGTATTGGATTTTCGTTCACTTGTACACTTTTAAAAAATGAGCCAAAGGATAACTTTTTGCATTCTAGTTTAATATTGTGTCTAGCGATTTAATTTTTCAGCAAATCTTCTATTAAACACCCATCGTTTTTTTGGGAAAGAGATAGTGATTTGTTTTTTATGTGGAGAAAGCTGACCACACAAGCTATAGACCTTCTTATTCCGTGCCCAGACCAAACAGAAACAAAACAAAAACAGAAAACGAAAACAAAGCAAAAACTAAACTTTTTTCGAAACTTTTAAAGCAACAAGAGACGGTGCTCGCGACTGTTGCAAAATCCGGAGACAGAAAAGTCGCTGAAATATTTGATATATATTTTAACGGAAATTTTTATGAAAAATTAAGAGGAGCCTCTATTTCTATTGTTAACTCAACAAGTATGATTAAAGTTAAAATGTAATTATAAATTAATTGTGACCAATGTAACAAATTTGGAATCTTTCGAAAGACCAAACGTCTTCCAAATAGCTTCAAGTTCATCAATTTGTATTTATTAAATGATAAGGAATCTATATGTACAATTTATCCAAAAAGATCGTCTATTATCTTAAATTTTAGTATAGCAGAGAAATTTAATGAGTAATTTTGAAATAGAATTAGAATTGAAAGATTTAAGCAGGATTTCTTAAGAAAATATAAAAATGAATGTTTTATTGACATTTTGCAACAAAATGTGATTAAATAACCCAAAATTGTTGAAATGATTAATTTGTATCTTATTGGAGCTGTTTATATTGTTTTTTGTGTTAGAATTTATTAAAATATGGAAAAGTGGTGTCAGAAGTTTTAAAACCAATAAAATTTTGAATAATAGAGATTAATTCTTAGACAAATATGTGAAAATTAGTGGAGGAAAATTTAAAATGATGTATTAAATATCTATAAGCTAATTTAACACTTGAATTCATGTCGATTTAACGTCAGAACAGAAACCCACCTTGAGAATTTATTACATTTGTTTGTATTTTAATGTATAATTATTTTTTTATTTTAGTTATTTATGGCGCTCAACATATTTTTTCATTTCTTTCAATAAATTTTATTCAAAGTTTTTATTCACAAGAATAAAACCAATATTAGAAGAAAGATAGTTAATCCTAAATAATCTTAGAAATAAACACTCAACCATAGATCCAGTACATAAAATTACCAACATAGTTGAAAAATCGCTAGAAAAAAAGCCTTCGATAAGGTCTGGCACAAAAGCTTAAACAACAAGATGAAGCTATTCCTCTTCAGACAATGCAATCTAGATATAATTCAGAGATTCCAGAACAAAGTGCTAAAGGACATTGTAAATGTCATTTGGTATATTAAAATCAAAAACATATCTATCGGGACTTGAAAATGGAAACTTCATCGTCACGCGAATATTGAGGCCAATCTGCTCCTTGACAACAGAAGGCTCAAGAGGACGAAGCCTTTCGAGTAAGTTTAGTGACTAGCTAAAAGCAGAACTTGTTATGTGTACATACCCAGGTTAGTGTGTTTATGTATCAAAACAACCTATTGAACGCTAATGAGTATATTAGATTAAGTTGAAACACTAGCTAGTTTAAGTTCAAATCAAATTGCTCATTGACCAGATTATAATTATAATTAAATATACCTCAAGGAGTATTTCTTAACAAAAGAGTAATTTTGGCCATAATTTCAATTTTTTTTATTTTTCAAATTAAACAAAATTCTCTTAAATTTCATATTATTGCTATATACCTATACACGTTATTTAAAAAACCTTGTTTTGACTGATATTTTTCTAACTTATTTCTTATTTCATATTTATACATATTAGTTTTAACGCACTGATAATTATGCTGAAAGATATCCTTTTACTGACAACTTTTGTTCCAATTAACCAGTCTTATATACCTTATCGTTTCTGATAATCCAATATGGAAAAAATCAACCTGTAGAAGTAACCTGCAAGGAACACATAAAATTCAGATTTTGAAAATTTCCCTTATTTACAGAATACGCCTACATCGTGTCATCACATTTTGAGACAAAACGAATACAAATCAAATTTTATTGATTTGGAAACTTATAGGTCAACCTTATTTTTTTAGAGACCAAGCTGACTTTAATAAATGATATATTCATATTAATTCATTTTAATATACCTGAGGTGTCTGCGCTTGATTCTTGAAATTGATGGCACTAGTTTGCTGATGTTGGCCTTGTGCAGTCTGGGCCCTGTTTGGTTGTTGAGCTGCATTCTGTTGGTTTGCTGCTACTGGCTTGGCTGGTGGTTTAAGCTACGTGAGCAGGTTTTTTTTATTCAATGTAAAAACCCTCGAAAGGTGCGAAGCACCGATATAGGGCATCTTTAACCCAGATGCGTTGAACATCATATGGTTAGAGATATCAACACATTCTTTATATCTTGACTCTATATTGTTGAATGGATTAAATAGCAGCCTAGGTGCTTTTAAGATGCACTTGAGGGATGCTGGGGGACTGAGGAATGTCTAACAACGCTAACCATTTTACCAGTTAGAAAGATACATTTTCTGCAATATATATTGTGAATAGTGTA
Source organism: Hermaeophaga mercurialis (assembly GCA_951812935.1). Lineage (NCBI taxonomy): Eukaryota > Metazoa > Arthropoda > Insecta > Coleoptera > Chrysomelidae > Hermaeophaga > Hermaeophaga mercurialis. Next base: position 41,457,880 of record OX638359.1, on the reverse strand, counting down.
AATATTTATTTTTAAATTTTGAATAACTCTATTTTTGATTTCGCAAATAATTTCCAATATTTTAAATAAAATGTTTCAAACAGCTGGTAAAATAGTTATTGCTGAGAGGCATTCCAAAGACATCCGGCTATTTAAGACAATATACTGCATCTTAAGCCAGCAACTATAACTGTATTTAGCATGCAGTTCAGCAGTTTTTTACAGAAAATAAAAAATAAAAATAAAAGTAAAAAACCACTGACAACAAATGAAACAAAAACACAAAAATAATAGTCAAGATACACTTAATTGCTTACTAAGCAAAGATTACGAGTAGTATAACCTACATCCAGTTAGCCAACCACTTAAAGATTTCAGTGAATAATTAAAACTAAAAACATATTTGTATTAAAGAACTTACTGTGAAGTATTTTTAATATACTTTATTACTACTTAATAAACGGGTTAAACATATATTTCTTGGCAGTTAAAATTATGATTTGGATATTTAAAACTAACTTTCTTAATGGAAACAACCGCAATACAATGTTGTAGTTTTTACACTGCGATAATATACACAAGGGTGCATTTCATGTTCGATATTATGTTATGTCAAATATTCCTGAATTTGTCTATAATTAAAGTCAACAATTTTAGGAATCCTGTTGTGAAATATTTAATTGCTTTGCCAACTGTATATAGGTTGAGTATAAAACATCGGTATTGCCAATAAGTGTTATTTGCACATATCATTCACATAAACTGCAATAATATGTACTAATTTGTTTGTGTCGGCCTCAATGCCACTCATAATATGTGCTTAGCAAACATTAGAAAAATCAAGTGCCTATATAAGTGCTACTACCACGGCTCTGCATAGCGTTCATTTAACCCGAATGTAGGACCTATGCATCCATAGAAAAAATAATAATATTAGTATCTTACTGATACTGAATAACAAAAAAAATATTCTTCAATTCTTGATCTTTTATGCTCTTGTAAAGAAGACAATAATTTTATAATTTTTTTTCTAAAATACTTAAAAATTAAAACGATTTGACCTGAAATTTTTTAGAAAAATGTAGGAAAAAATAAGTTTGAGGATGTTCTTATCCATTTTGAATATCGACATCATTTATATTTTATTTAGTATTTAAACGTCCAGATTAAGTTTTTTTTTTTTACTTATTATTATTATTATTATTATTATATATTATTTCTGTACAAACAACCCCATATCCGATCTGTTTTAAAAGTCCAAACTTAAGGGACGTTTCTTAACCATTGAAAAATCATTATATTTACATAACAATACTAGAAGATACCGAATAGTTTTAAAGGTAAATTTAAAACGTAAATACAATTGCAATTGTCAAAAAAAACTCTAGAAAAAGTGGAAAAGTAAGTACTTAAGATTACATAAACAATTTTTGCATCTCTACTCCCTGAAAAAATATTCGTTAAATGAATCTAAATGAGAAAAGTAGAATAAAAGAATAGAATAGTTATTGGCTTATATTTTGTTATCGAAAAAAAAAACGAACTCTATGTGGCAAAAGCTTTGAACATTCAAAAGTTAAGGGGGCGCGGCGGGGTTTCACTGTACTATGTAAACAAAATGCCCATCATTTGATGCACAATGCAAGGTTTTACAGGTATATAATTTTTCTCATTATTTTCATAAAACTTATTCCTTGTTATTAATAAATATCTGATATTGACAGAAGAATTTTTGATTTTCCAAAAATATCCCGGAAATATATTGGTGATTTAATACTTTAGGGTGTTTGTATAATTAAATTTCTTTACTTTCATAAATTGATTATTCAACAATGGCGTGCATATTTGACAGTAAAAGGGGGGTGAGAAACCAGGGACGCAACCCCCGTGACTAGACCGCTGCGCGATGCGCTTTTGTCAATAAATGACTAACGCTTGTTTTACGCAAACCAAGATGGCACCACAAATTAAATTCTATTTTTAATATTTATTGTAAAAATAATATTTTTACTATTATGCTTCTTTACAATTAAAGACTAACGTAGCTCATTAAAACGATCTCATAGCATATTTTTATGTAAACCTAAATAAATAGTTTATAAATAAGAATTTTTGAAATTACCTGTCCACCGCTAACGAAATTGTTTGTAACTACAGGCCTCCTTTGTCCAACGTTTCCTACTTGTTGTTGCTGATCTGTGAAAATACAATTTATTTTACCCAACATTTTTCCGAGACCAATTTGAATTAATGCTGCCCCACCTTGCCTTCAATAGATTCAGAAATGCATCCCACAAAACAAATAAACAATACATCGTTATATTTTTGCACTTACTATTATAGCCTCCACTTCGGCGTGTACTGTAAGACATTTTTATAGTTGATTATATTTTCACAATTAGATATAAAAAAAAAGGAATCACTCAAACCCCTTAACAAACTTACTCGAATTAACAATGAGCAATGGTGGAAGGAAATGACGAATACAGGGAACGGGGCTATTCGATGGAATCGGAGGAACTCGGCCCCTCATTGAAAAGGAAATGAGTAACCGAGACTCTCTATCTTTCCATTCGTCCATGTAATTCCGAGAAAACTGGTGCATATTTAGGCAACATTATATACAGCTAGTCGTAAGAAAGGTCATTTACATCAAAGGAAAATTTTCATTTTTTATAGTAGTGTTAATGTTTTTTATACATACATACCATTTAGATGGATTTCTTTCTTGGAAGTGGCTCTTCTTTATAGAAATTGTTCACATATTTATGTAGATATACGTACTATAAAATTTCTACTAAAAACTTTTCAAAACTACTTAAGATACTTGGGAACGATTGTTCAAAATGCATCTACTTTATTTGCTATAATAATAATAATTATTATTATTATTATCTAATTAAATGTAACATTTTATTTACCACATTGAACATTGGAAGAGATTTAATTCTTGTATGACTCTTACAATGAGTATTTTAGATTCTGTAATTTTATTTATTATATGAGAATGAAATGAAAAATTTCCCGCTTAAAAAAAGCCTTGTTGTTCACTACCTTTGCCCAATGAAATTCAAGGCCTCAAGGCCCTCTATTCTTCAAAATAGACGTTTGTGCTAACAGTAACTTCTAAATCAAAAGTATATTTCTTGCCAGCGTGAAATTTTTTTAAGGGTGGAAAAGTCCGAAGAGACCAGGTCTGACCAATAGGGGCAGTAATTTAAAATAATTTTCGCAATAATGGACTTCTGATGGAACAAAACTTTTTATTTCATTAACCCAGGCCTTTCCTCCAGAATTTTCTGTTTTAATTACCACATTATTATCAATTTATTGTTTTTAAGGTAATCAAAAAAAAAGAATACCTTTTGCATTTGGAAGTATTCTTTTTCAACTTAATAGTAGCAATGAAATAACCATAATTTGCTACATGTGCCTACCGTTTTTTATTTTATTTCCACGGTTTTATTGTTAGATGTGATAATATAAATAACTTTTTACTTTTACACACAATATGTCCTTATTTTTATTAAATAGTTGTAAATAAAGTTTTTCGCAAAACACAGATACAATTTTAAATAAGAGGTATTATAATATGCCCATACATTCATGATCCGTAAATACATCGATTTATTTCTTTGATGTCGTTATCTGAACATTTTGGAGGGACACAGAAAATTATTTTATATCAAAGTGATGCTTTAATTAACATTTTTATATACGTTCTAAAGATGTTTGGCAATAGAAATCTTTAAGATATCGACTGCTGCCTGGTTATTATTAAAGAAAATTAAGTGCAATTTATTCTGAAATAAAAAAAAGAAAATGATACAGTATATAAAAAAACAGTCTAGTTTTTATAACATTTTTTGGCACCAATCTAGAAATCTGTAATACTGGAACCCAATCCAATATATTAATATCGTTGATTATATGTTATAGGTCCTGAGGGAAAACGCCAAAGTTTTCCAATAGCCTCTCCTTCTGACACCATGAAAATCCATAGTCTTCTATGGTCTAAAACCACAATGTTTAACATTATGTAGGACAGGTCTCAAATGCTCTGTCATAGAACCTGTAGAAGAGGACTCCCAAAGAATTTTATTTAAATAGAACATGTGCAGAAAGAAAACCTTTAATTAGTTCAACTTTCTTGGCATTGGTGTCCAGCATAAAAGTGACTTTTGTAGAGCTTGTCTCCGTTTCATAGTTGAGCTTTGGGCTGTGGTTTTTATAACCCTGAATGGTTCCACCATATTTAGAAGCTGATACTTTTTGATCAAGTTCCTCAGCTTTTTTATTGACTAAATTAGCACAGAAGAGGTAATTAGTATGTTATCTTATTATTTGCACCTGGCCTTAATTGGCTGCTCATAGCAATAAAACAGTCTCTATCTCTAAACCAACAGACAGACAGAAGACAATGTTTATTTAGAAGCAAAATTTAAAAGAATCCGATATTATTTGTACCAATTTAAAAAAAAATTAATACGTATTTTTTATTTATGATTAATAAATCGATTTGGCAAATGACATTAGAATATTGCATTGTGCAAGTGCATGCATCTAAATCATAGCTGGTTAGTCAATAATAATACCATATATATTTTAAAATACCATCAGTGAGTAATGAAAGTGGATACACATTCTATGAGTAGTGCTGGTTGATGTCGATATAGTTTAAATTTGAAGTACACTTCCATATATGGGCATAGTTTTGGTTTGACCCTGGCCCTGATAGCAAGAGTTTACTGCTCAATGATTCACACATTTTAATGTTATTCCAAGTTCATTCATCTTGATTTGTACAATTCAGTGTTATGTAGTTCACCAGAAGGTCAGATTTGTTTTTAGGAAATTCAGGAAGCACCATTCTAATAGGTTTAGAAATTACTTAAAACAAGGCCGGATTTCCTAAAAAACAAAAAAATAGACTAGTTACGTGATACGGGATGTGATAGTTTAACACAAACAAATCTTTATCACAAAAACGTTCTTCCAGAAAACAAAATACTATATCAGCCATGTCTTTACATTTAAAAAGAAAAATATTAAGAGAATTTTTAATAAAAAGAAATATGAGTCCGGAAAATATCTCTTTACATATAAATATAATCAAAGGAAAACTATGATAAATCTAAGGAGAAGAGATGAAAAAACAGTGAAGGGGAACTACAAAAAATATTTCATATATACAGAGTGGATAGTGGATAAATAAAGAGAAATATTCTTTAATGAATTAACACATAAGAAATTATGAAGAAGAAATAATTAATATAGAAGACAGATATTTAATAAAAACAATCTCTAAACAAGAAATAGCAACGCCTGAGCAAAATTAATGCTAATAAAATCTACTATAATAATAACAAGAATAAAATACTTAGACAATTATTCATAGATGTGTGACATAACATCATTGGGGCTAAAATAATGAAAACACGTATATAAAGGAGAAGTTACAACAATTGTATGGGAATTAGAATAATGTATACCACAATACTAAGACCAGCAATAGAAAAGTAAATTGAGAAGAAGTTAAGAAATACAATTAACATAACAAGAACCCATAAAGAAGAGCTCCAGAAGTTTTAAACAAAATAATAGCCAAAAACATTTTTAAACAGTGGAAGTCTTTATCTGTGGGTTATTAAATTATTTTTTCCAATATATCATGATATAATGACTATAAATGTTTATAATAAGCTTAATATAAATAATAGGTATTGTTTAATTCTAGAAATTGATAGAGCTTCAAAACAATTAGCGATATCTCACAGGTTTTCCTATCTAGATCTTTAATCAGATATTACAATACATATATTAATAAAAATGATATAAAACTTGATTACGTACATGAAGATTTGAAAACAATGTAGATATCAAAAGATAATTAAAATATAGACCCATCTAGGTAATTGAAATTAATGTAATCATTTAGTAAATTCCCCTAAATTATTAATTTTAATTTTTTTCCTGTTTATTAATAAATCATGGTCATTGAGAAATTATACAGAGGCATTTAAAAAGTATATCATTTTACCGTAAATAATCGTAGGACTTTGACAAAAGCAAAATCAAGTACTTTAAATGTCTCAATTTCTTTTTCATAATATAATAGCCGACAATTTTAAAAGAAAAAAATTTAATTCAATTTAAATATGATCACTTTGCACTTCCTTTTTCCGGTTCTTAGAAAGATTTTCTACGTGTATTTACATTTTGAAAAAATGACAAATTTACATAAGATGCTAAAAAAATTGAGTACCCTGTTTTTGAGTTTATAATTAGTATTTCGGATTAATATTTTTTATTCAAAGATAGTGGAGAATCCTGATTTTTCCAATTGTTGTTTCTGCCAAATTTCACGAAAAATAACTTCGTACCGTTTTTTTGAAACCGCTTGTCTTTACAAAAAGTTTTAAATTAAAGGACAATTAATTGTTTAACAATAATTTATTATACAATAACCGTAAAGCATAAATAACGTAATATATTACTTAAATAAATAAAACTGGCGGTTGTGGTTGGTTTAATTAATGACAAATTTCTAAGTTGGAATATTACTCTTATCAAATTGTATTGTCTTATTTGCGATTCTATCATAAAATCTATGCACGTAATTAATAATAATAAAACACTTTAGTTAATTAACCTACAGCTTAAAAGATGATAACGCTTTCTACGTCATGTTTTTGCATTGTATCATACCACTTAAAAATGAAGTCTGAGAATAATTTCCCAATAAACAATAAATTTTTATAAAAAGATGTAAATATTTTCATAAATATTTCATTTTAACAGAAAATCTAAATCTAAAATTTATACCGTAAATATCTTTAAAATGAAACGGACGATGTTTATGAAATTTTGTAGGTAAGTGCAATGGGGCAAAATGCAAAATATTTTTTTGTTAATAATATACTTCCGGTTTTACAGGAAATACCTCAACTTTTTTAATTTAAATGGGACACCCTATATATTTTTGCAGATTTTGAAAGAGCTTGTTATTTTGAAATCGTACATACTAAGATTTTTGTTATCACTTTATGTTTTTAACCATGTCAATTTAAAGTTTGCATTATTTAAATATCAACAAGTGAAAATATTTAGAAATTTTAATTATTGTCCCGGTTATAATTCCTCAACGAGGAAGTGGTCAGGATAAATGTAAAGATAACACAAATTATTTAAAAAATCCCCATTTTCTTCTCGGAAATTCGGAATTCGAAGAATACTTAATGCAAAATAAAAAAATTAATGAATGTTTAATCTCATTATCGGAAACAAATATGTATATGAATGGACACATAAGCCATATGTTTTATCGGTAAAAGTACTATCATTATAATTTAAATCTCGTCAACAACCAAATCAACATCTGTTATACATACCTACCAATTAATGTATGTTTTTATAAATTATTAAAATATAAACAAAAATTGAACGAGAAATTATATTAATATTTATCTAGACTTTCATTGAAAGTCACATATTAATTCTTTAAAATACTTGTAGAATTTATTGAACATAGTACTTTAACAGAGAGATCATAATTATATATTTTAATTATAATAAATATTTCCAAATGTTGTAAAACATTAGTAACAACTGACATTCAGGGTGAGAAAATTTTACGTTGAACTTAAATATAATATAATTTAATTTTTTCATTTTACCAGCAGATAACTCAATTCACATTCTTAAAAGTTTACTTTTTTTTACTAAAAAATTTAAATATATATTAAAAAATTATATTATATGATACGATAAAAAGGTACATTTCCTATATTTTTCATAAGATATAACGAAATTCAAGTATCAAAAAGAGGCTCGAAAGGGGCCTGGATTAGATTATTGCCAACTGGTGTATATTTTTTCTTGGACTCTTGAATAAATACTATTATTTTTAAACTTAATGAGGCGCCATTTTCCGGTCACAATATTATACTGTGCAAGAGTTTCATAGTGCACCAGTTTTTGCAAATACAGGGTGATCAACTAATAATTCGAAGTTTAATATCTCTGTTATCTCGAGAAATAGGAAAGAATGTTTTAAATAAAAGTTATAGCTGGAGTCAAGCTTCACATTTTAAAATTATTTTTTTACATGGTGTCTCATAAAGTCACAGCATATCAATGTTATGTTTTTTTAATGGAATACCCCGTATATTTTTTACATTTTTATAAACCTCTTGTCGAGTTAATTCCAACGATGTATCACGCTTGATGTCTATTATGTTTAATAAAGGATCTACAGCCACCTGAAAATCACATTTGAATTTTTTAAAAATAGTAGAATCGATCTTTGCCCATATATGTACGTATTATTTTTTACTAAAATCTGTAAAGTCATATTAAAATTGTGATACTATGAAACCGATGCAGATCCTATTTGATGGCAAAATATATCTCGTAATAAGTTGTTTTGTATAATTAAACTTTCATTAGAAAAATAATATTGTCACTATTCTAGAAGAAAACTGATACGACCATACTTAGCATAAATATTTATCAACACTTTCTTGTTTTTTTATAGTTCTCATCCTCACTTTCTTTAAAACACTTTTAAGACAATAAGAATCAATTAACAATAATACTCGCATAACAGCTACATTGTTATTTAGCATGTTCGTACGCCGCTGTTTTCATGGATGCTCAGTACGGTACGTCTTGCATTAAATGGATTTTTTTACCTTAAACATGTAATATATGGTTTTACTTGTTTGGTCCGACAAGAGCTCAACGAGCCTTAAATAGAAAACCCAATATAAATATGTTTTTGACTAAAAATGTCCAATAAGATTTAATTCGTAAACAGAACAGGACAGTCCGAGGTTATTTCTCAATAAAAAAACTATAAATAAGAAAACAAGTGAAAATACAATTTTTTACGACCGTGTTTAAAGTACTAAAGTTAAAACCTCTTAAATTTGACTTTAGAACACTACAATAGTGTCTAAATAGTAGAGAGCGCTTATTGGAGCACCTCTAAAATACTTATTTTTTACTTCGGTAATTCATGAATTTGCAAATATTTTCAGTAACACGTAAAATGATGTTTACAGCTCTTGTTATTCATTATTAGAGAAGGATGTGACTAACCAGTCCTTAAGAAGAAAAATATCTATTAGTGGGAACCATAAATGTACTTTTAGACGGTCATATCAGTTGTCAGTGTAAATAAAAATAAATGAAAGAAAAACTGAAACTGAAACGGAGCTGTGGCTCTATGAGATTCCCAAAAGTTAAGGTATCAGTAAGGGATTGTAGAATGGAATTTAACGGAACTTTGATGGATAAGTATAGTAATGATGCATGCACATTTACATTAAACGGTGAAATCAACAGACATAATTGTAGCCATTGGGCAAAGGAAAATCCTACGCACTCAATATCCACAGAAAATTAATGTTTGGGCAGGAATTGTTCGAAATAAAATCATTGGACCCTATTTTTTTGATGGAACTCTAAACGGGCCAATTTATCTGTAATTTTTAGTGAGCTTTTTGATTCCAACTTTAATGAATTTATTCCCTAGTGCAAACATTCCCGGAAATATCGATGAAAGTTTGTGGTATCAACAAGATGGGGCACCGCCACATTATGCAGCCGCCGTTCGAACATATCTTGACGAAGTTTTCCCCAATAAGTGGATCGGTAGACGAGGTCCCATTGAGTGGCCACCAAGGTCACCGGATCTCACGCCATTAGATTTCTTTTTGTGGGGTCATCTAAAAAATGATGTGTATAAAAGTAAACCCGACAACATAAATGATTTAAAAGATAGAATAAGGCAGGAAATAAATAACATTTGGCAGGAAATTATTAATAAAGTTCAGCAGGAATTTATTGATCGCGTAGAACACTGACAAGTATAAGTAGAAAGACAATTCGAACACTTACTCTAATTTATTGTGTGGTAATTTATTGTTACTGTTGTATTATTTTGTATTGTGTATCTTCAAAACTATTAATTATCGAACACAAGTATGATATATTTTTGGAATAGTCTTGAAATTTGCAATCTAAAAAAATATTATATACAGAGTGTGCCATTAAAAAATTGTCGATGATATCGTTACTAACAAATGGTTTACCCCGTATATTTCAATGTTATGTAAAAATACATTAAATTAAAATCAAAAACAGACTTGTCATAGGATTTTTCCTCAAAATTGTTTGTTTAGCTTAAAATAAATTTATTCCATACTTAAGGTATACACTGTATCAATAGGATACAATGGCCGCATTGCCAAATCACGACATTTTATCAAAAAAAAGAGAAATTGCTTATAATGTTTTGGTGAAAAAATATAAAAAACTACAAAAATAGCTATAGCAAAAATAAACAGTTTAAATAAGACAGCATTTGGCTTTTGATGAACCAACTTTTGCTTCATTTACTTATTGTCTTTTTCTTGGTTTCGTTTGTGCTAAGAACAAAACGATCGCATTTATAGAATCTTCATTCATCACAAAATTGTGCACGACAATTGAAAACTCAACTGATCGTTTCAAAAAGAGCACATTTTCAAACAATTAAATTGAAACTGAAACTGAATTGACAGCTAATATGACCGTCTAAAAGTACCTTAACGTGTAAAATTGCAGCTACACTGGAGTCAATGGAGTATTAAATTTATCGTAAAGTATACATTTTAAATTACTAAAAATGAAATGTTAAGTATTTCCTGTGTCAAAACGGCTTTTTCTAAATTGTCCGTCACTGGATATAAGTGAGATTCAATAAGAGAATATATCGTAAATAGTCATGTGGTGAAAGTCGAAAAAAAAAGATTTTTTTACATCTTAAGCTTCGTTTAACATTTCTTTACAGTTATAATCATAATGTATATTATTAAATTATCATTTTTTGGGAGAATTTGCTTTAATAATGAGTATGTTCGTATTAATTATCAAAAATAATTCGTTAATTAACAAAAATGTTTTATTAAATATTTAGTTGAAATTATGTCCAATTATGAAAATAAATAGGTTTAGTTTTTAGTTCTTTACACTCGTGAACAAATAAAAATATGTAGATTAGGTTTCTATGACGGCATCAAAGAGAACAATAAAAAATTGGAAGAGTTATTTACACGTCTCTACATTTCAACTATTGGTTCATTTTTTTAAGACGAATTTCTCATGAATATCACCATCTTTCGAACTAATTCGAATTGAAGTTCTTCTAAAATATGTTTCAATCTTTCTCATTCGGCCGGCTAAAGCGATGAAAAGGAGAAACAAACGATTCAGAATTTTTAAATGCGGAATTTTATGTAAGCTCCGATATGTCCACTTTTTCTGCATGTAAAAAACATGTTCTACTAAATTCAGAAAGATGAATATCGAATCTCGACTATTTAGATTGTACTACTCGTATTCTTCTATAATAAAAATGTTCAATCAGAAATGTATTTTAAAATTAAAAAATCTAGTACCCAAAAATTTGGTAGTAACTCACTCGTTAATTTTTTTCATTTTATCATAAGTCTGATCTTAAATAAATTGTAACAAGCTGTTTACAATTTATTAACACTGTTTTTATTTCTTAAAATATACCCGTTTTTGATAAGCAGGCAAGAATTTTTTTTTAATTTATAGCCAATGTCATCACGTGACTTTTTTCGACTCTCAACACTCCCTTGCGTAAAAGTGTCAAAAATCACAACCGTAATGGTAATAAAAATTTAAAAAATAAAACAAATATTTGCTGGCTTTTTCCAGTTGAATTTCAATTAACAATGAAAACATGGTTTCGTAAAAATGCATGAATTAATATTTCTGACAAAATAACGAGCGCTGGGATGAGTGATTTCGTTTGAAAATTGTTTCTTACATTTTCATGACAACAAAGTTTCATTTTTAATTGAAATTTTATCGAAAAAAAATCCACCTCTTGATGTATTTACTTCCGAAAAAATCATAGTAAGTTTTTATATTCATATTTTTTAGACAAATTTTGAATCATTGAATATAGGGCCTTAAAAAATACACAGAAAAATATTTAAAAATAAACATATTGAAGTAAAGTTGTCTCCATCCACTATATTTCGAAATACTCATAACTTCAGAGGTGATTAAAATCTCATTGATCTAAAGAGAAATTTTAATATCAAGCATTAATGTTATTACGTTATAAAATAAACATGATTAAAGTAAATATTTGCTTCTTACATTGTTATTTAGGTTTTTGTTTATTTTTTAGTTACTTAATTAATTTTGTCTACCAGAATGTTTCTTTTTTATTATTTGAAATATTCAAATATTTTTTCTTAGGACATCAAAAAAATATTTTGTTAGTTTAATGAACGCCTCTGTAAGTTTGGAATTAGTTGCTTTCTCTTTTCTTTTTTTTTTAGATTATAGTAAAAATTGGGCATTACTTTAAGTATGTTAGTTGCTATCCTTCTGTTCCTGTTTGTAGTTTTCATATTGCTTCTTTCACCTATTTTTTCTTTTACTTATTTTTTGGTTACTTTATAATTTAATCTTATCTTCGTCTGCTATTATAATTTTCTCTTCATCTTTGGCGTTTCTTCTTCTCATTGTTTTCACTATTCCAGAAACGATCTTCTATCGTAAAAAAAATTAATACCTAAATCAATAAGAATTAAATTTTGAATTATTTAGGCTCAATATGATTATGTACAAGTACGAAAAATCATTCTGAATGAAATATTAATAATTTAACTTTCTGGATAAAAGATTAATAAACCATATGGTGTCAATAATGCTAATAAAAGGTAGCAATTAATCCATTTGTGAGTATATTGTACAATCAGTAGGTACCTTCCGGAAATTATTTATTATATTGAATAACTGCAACTGAATAACTACAAAATGATCCTATTTTTATTTTTATGTATGGTAATCCAAAATTCCTTTTGTAATATTCAAATAAAAAATTTAGAAATATCGTTAGACCGGATTTTAAATTTTATAGATTTTAGAATCGGGCAGTTTGGATTTGATGGAATCTTAGGAGTTGTTCTGGCTCAAGGTAAGTATAGAAAAAGGTATTATTTTCAATTTAAATTTTTTAATTTCAACATCATAATTTTTAGCACAATTGATGAAAATATTGAACTTCTCAATTCCATATAAACTTAAAACAGACGTGAATTACCTAATTTCAAAATGTCAGATAATAGTCATTAAAGGAAAAACATTACTCCCTAAATATCCACCATACATGCTGAGATGTAAGTAAAAGCTATTTATTGTATAAGATCAACTATTAAACTATTATTATATATTGTAAACATTTTTAGGGCAAGATAAACTTCTGAATCCAAAGAACTGGATGAAAACATTACCTAATAAACCAATTTCAGGAAAAATTACTGATCTTGGAATTTACCAAAATTGGACGACATCAAAAATTCTAAATGATAAACAAGCTCGATACAAAGGTATGGGTACTGATCTTTGTTTATTTGAGCTTCTGGATTTAACTGAAAATAAAACATGTCATGTAAGCGAATTCTGCCAAGAAATGATGTTAAACATCTCTAGAGTGGATACTGGATATCTTTTAACACATCGGTAAGTTTGAGGTAAAGTTTAGCACAAAAATCCTGTGCCAATCTAGTTCATCAATATATACTCCAATTATATTTTAGATTACTCTATTTACAAATTAAAAGGATACAAAATTGTGATTTTTCTAAAAAATTAACAAAAGCTAATAATTATACAAGATTATTTTGCTCTTATATTTACAAGGAAGCAAAAACAAGTGAATATCTGATGTATCCTTATCATGATATATTTTTGGAACAAGGTACTTATTTTTACTTTTTATGTGTTCGAATGACATATCCTTTTAACAATAAACAATTCAATGAAATACAAGATAATGAAATTTAAATTCTTGAAAAAATCCGAATGTAAAATAATAATAAAACGTTATAGTGATCACAGTATATCTATGTAATTTAAATAATTTAATATTTAATTATTTCAAATATTCATGAGCTCAAGAAAAAAATAACATTTTATTATCATCAAATGGATAGATAACCTTTGGTATTATAACAATTAGCAAATATTTATAAATACATAATGTGTAATGGAATTGTTGTCGTCTTCAATTAATTTTAATAATTTAAGGTAGGCCATTAATATATTTAGGAACAGAAAATATCTTTTTAGGAACAAAAGACTTTATATCCTATTATAAAATTGTTTCAAGTGGTGTAAGAAAATTTGCAAAATTTTTCTAAAATTTTCCAAATCAAATAAATGAATCAGAATCATCTGGTCTTTTACAGCCTAAAGTTTGGTGTTTCTTTCTTTGTTTTTATATATTTCTTCCAACGGTTATGGTTCTGGGATAGTTATTTCTACTTTCTCATTGTTTTCCTTCTTCTTCTGCTGATCTCTTCTTTTCTCTTTGTCCATGTTTTCTTGTTCTACCTCTTTTCTTTTCATCAGTCTTTCAAGTCTTTCCTACATGTGGTGCTATACCAGTTAAGGCTTATTTTCTAGTACCTTTATTATTATTATTATTACTATTATTATTATTTTCTTTTCTGTAATGTGTTTAAGCTCTTCGTTTCTTGTCTTGTCATATTTTTTTTCCTTCTATTTCTTTAATGAATTTCATTACTATTGTTTAAGAAATATCTCATGTCTTATCTGTGTTGTCCATAATTCGCTTGCGTATAGTATCAATGACAATTTCTACTTATTTCGTAGTATTGTTTTAACAATTCTATGTTAAATACTTGTTTCTTTTTTCTTCGATGTGATAATTAATTATGCGTCTATCGTTCCATTACTCGATATAATGTTTCTTATATAGATATTGTCCAAAAGTATTAGAAACTAAAGCAAAATAAATAAACAATTTCTAAAGGAGCCCATCACTTTAAGAAAATAGTTTTTTCAAATTATAGACATATTCATAATAAGCAATTTTTTTTAGTTGTTCTGTGTGGCATGGAAGGATTTTCTGAATTCCTGAGCGAAAAATGGTTGATTCAAATTTTAAATTGGCAACATCCTCATGGTTGTTATGAAAGTGTTTCAAGGAATATTGTAAAAAGGACGAGCAGAATTGTTGAATATGGTTGTTCAGATCATACAACAGGATTGGGAGCTGCTGCTATTGCTATACATATTAACAATTTATTATATAAAACGTAGAATGTGGGGAGTTCAATAAAATTATTCTAATATTTAAATAAATATAGCTACCGTGTTTAGTCTCCAATTATTTATTTATTTTATTCTTCCCACATTTTATTTGCCGGGATTTCTAGAAGAATTTATGGGCCTGTTCACTGTTCAGTATCAAATATCGTATTAAAGGAATGCAGGTGGATTGATTGTAATTATGTAATATTTTACACCTACAAGTTCGTAAAGCCGCATAAAAAAATCGCCAAATACTCAAGCACGTAGGTCGACCTTTGGTAGAAATTGCATAAATATCGCTCACGTGTCAAGAATGTTGTTATTCATTGCTGGAGTACAAAAAAAATAGTCTTAGATCATTTGATTTTAAACAAAGTATTAAATTATAATAATGATTGTAATCAATTTGTTATAAACATACAAACATGTTATTTAAACAGAAATACTTTTTTAAATAATTTGCCATTAATGGTAAAAAATGTGAGTTGAAGATTGTAGAAAATGATAGTTGAATATGGTACAAAATGTTAGTTGAAAAAGGTAGAAAATGTTAGTTGAAGTAGGTAGAAAATAATAGTTGAATATGGTAAAAAATTTTAGTTGCCGATGGGAGAAAATGCTAGTTGAAGAAGGTAGAAAATGATAGTTGCCGATGGTAGAAAATGACAGTTGAATATGGTAGAAAATATTAGTTGCCCATGATAGAAAATGATAGTTGTTTATCGTAGAAGATTATAGTTGAAGATGGTAGAAAATGATAGTTGCAGATGTAAGAAAATGATAGTTGAAGATGGTAGAAAATGATAGTTGCCGACGCTAGAAAATGATAGTTGAAGATATTAGAAAATATTAGTTGCCCATGGTAGAAAATGATTGTTGTCTAGGGTAGAAGATGATAGTTGCTGATGGGAGAAAATGATAGTTGCCGACGCTGGAAAATGATAGTTGAAGATAGTAGAAAATTTTAGTTTCCCATGCTAGTAAATTATTCTTGTCTATGGTAGAAGATGGTAGAAAATGATAGTTGCTGATGGGGGAAAATAATAGTTGAAGAAGGGAGAAACTTATAGTTGAAGATGATGTTTTCACGACACGTCAATCAGTTTTCTACCTCCGATCGCATTGAGACTAATACACTAATTCATAGAGTGTCTTTTTATTTTGAATGTATGCATCCATCAGTGGATTTTTTTTCATTATTTTTATCATTGATTTTTATGTATTGTGTAAATTAACATGCTCAATGTAGAGATACAAATATAGGTCCAGGTTTGTGGAAAATGAAAGTTCAATAACTTTCTCATAAGAAAAGATTCGAGATGTAGGCATCCTTTAGCGACTAGTTGAACCGGTAGTAGTTCGTCTTTTTCTCGCCTGGTATGCATTCTTGCAATTTTTTATTTTTCTACGGTACAATTGAAGAACTGTCGTCGAGTGTTTAGTTTCATCTGTCTTTTACGCGCCCATGCTTTTATTTGCTGAAGTATTGCCAAAATAATTTTCCTTAATGATCGTCACGTCGGTGTACGTTTTTAAATCAATAAAACCAACTTTCTTCGCCTTATTTAGAGACACAAACGACTAGAGACATTGAACGAATAGTTTATTAACTTAGTCATAACGAACAATTTATTTTGGGAAAAAAATTATATTCGTCAATAATTTTTATTAAAAATTTTTTTTAATCAAATAGGCAACAACACAAAATTTTAATGGATATAATCGATAATTGGCAAAAAGTGTGAGCTCAATTTAACAATATATAAAAATATTTTTGTTGATCTTGTAAACGCTGAATAAAACAATATTTTTTTAATATTTCGAATAATTTTTTTTTAGAGTTGAAGGAGACGCTGTTCCAATCAGGATTTATTTTTTAAGCATATAGCTACAGAGTTGTTAATTATAAATTATTCATTTGATTCTTATTGCATATATAAATAAATGTGAAGAACGGAAACCACAAGGCACAAAAAAAATAATATTCTTAAAATAAAATACCTTGTATAAAAATAACTAAATGTTTGTAAAGATATTTTTTCTGATATCAACAATATACCATAAAATACCAGTACCTTAAACTCTTTCCAAGTTATTGAACGTCGATTGTAATAAAATAATCAAAATAGTTCACACTAAAGCAGAAAAGGTTCAAATATTTGCTTGTTACAAACAAAATAACAATTTGAGAAGCCTTAATATAAATAAATAATAAATCATAAAAGATACTTGATAATTGAAAACGTCTTTTTAAATATTGAAAGTTGGAAATTTACATTGATTATATCAAATCGAATTCTGTCTTTAATAACTTGATTATATTGTTTATTGTTATTATTGACAATATCTTTTAAAAATTCTCCATAAATGAAATCCATGAGGGATAAAATTAGCGCTATTAGAGGACCATCTGATAGTTCATTTTTTCTGTATCTGCTGGGAATACATTGTTCAAATGATCCTGAACTTCTAGAGTACTAAGTTGTTCGATCCTTCAATCTGAGTATACAATCAAGTTGATTATCCATTAGATGTTTTTAGGATAACCCCATTTCCTAATTTTTTTCTGTGGTCTTTGTCATCCCAACACCTTCGAGTTTTTCTATTCAAAACACTTGCCTTAGAAAACGATGTCCATAAAATCATAGTAAAACTACTGTCCCACTAATTGTTCTATTACAAAAGTATCACATAACAAAAATAATAGTTGCTGCCCTACGGCTTTGCTGGTACATAGGCACTCTTTTCGTGAAATTTTCCATAATCGTTTTACAAAAATGTGGCTAAATTTCGTTGAGACATGTCTCAATTTCCTCCTTCAGGGCGTGGGTACTCAAAAATCAAATGGCGTTAAATCAAATGATCTAGACGGCCAATTGTAATCACCAAAACGGGAAATTACACGATGAGAAAATTATTGATACAATAATTGAATTGTTTCCCGTGGTGTATGACATGTAGCACTTTCTTGTTGATTCCATATGTCGTTCATATTCATGTTTTGCAATTTAGGCGTAAAATAACTGTATTATAATGTCGCCATTAACTGCTATCGCCTAACCAGTCGCATTTTCGAAGAAGAACGGTCGGATGAAGCCTCCAGTTCAAAATCCGCACCAAATAAGTACGAATATTCTGCTGATTAACACAGCCATAAAGATGAAAATTAATCTCATCGCTGAAGATGATTTTGTTCGAAAAATCAGCAACCTCTTGTTGTTTCATAATCCCTTCAACGAACTCTCTTGGCCATGCACAGGGTCAGTAACCTTCAGTACTTGAGTAAATTCTACTGTGATGTCCAATTCTTGATCACGATGCTTAATTGATGTTCTTGGACTCCATCACCATTCTCACGAACTGTTTCGTTGTGTTGTATTGAACGACTTGTTAAAGAACGACCACAGCATTTAATATCAATAATTTCTCCAGTTTTCCTAGTTTTTTTAATTAATCTCTTCACAGTTGATGAAGTAAATCACTATTCCAACCACATTTTAACGAAAATTGCAAATTGTTCATTTGTTCTTTCTTCTAGAGCTCCATTTTTAATACTCTCAACTGTCATTCTGTATTTTTTTTATTGGCAATACGCATAAATGGCGCAAAATTTTTTTCTTTAAACATAATTTTTCCATAAATACACTAAGCGTAACTACGATATTCAACATTCAATATCTCGAGAACGGTTTAAAGTAGGGGTATCATAGTGCATATCAGAAAGAAGTAATTTTTACAAAAATTTAACGTGTTTTTGATATTTCAATAAATTGGGTCACAGCCATGACAATTTGATTTAAAATATTTGGTATAATGAATACTAACCATTATGAATGAATAACCCCGTACCTAGTACAAAATATTTTTTATAAATAAATATATATGTATTTATATATTTGATACACTTTTTTTTTTAAATAATTCCTATAAAAACTATAAAAAAACTCATTAAAAAAAATAACTAAAATACTTCTGTACGAACATGGCAATTATTTCTAGAACTCATATGAGTAACAATGTGAATAACAACGGTTTTATAAGGAATTTAGGTTGAAATTTTTAAAATGCTTTTTTATAAAAAAACAAACATTTTGTTAGGTAGGAATTTTAAAAGAAAGAGAATGAGTATTAAGTATAACATTTTCTGAATGTCTATGATCTTCAATACAATGAAATATTAAAATTGTTCTCTAATTTTCCAACAATAAATAAATGGATATAAAAATTATAAAACCGTGTTGTACTAGGATTTTTTATTGTTTGTATAAAATATATCTAAGATTTTTTAAATGGGTTTAAAAGTTTAAAAGCCTTGATAAAAACATAAATGACTCCCATATCCTGTTACATCATTAGGCGGGGTAATTGGTGTTTTTTCTATTGCCAAATTTTGTTTATCAGTCCAATTTCATCTAGCACATACCTTTTTATAATCTTCTTTTGTTACTCTTACAATGAAAAAATAATCAAATTTAATAGTAAACTAGACACAAGTAAATACACTGTGTAATTTTGCAATAGAAAATCATTTTAAATTATTTAATTTATGTATTATTAAAATTAATGTTAATATATATTTTATTTAAAAATAATAGGTTATTATCCATTGGTTTCAACGTGTCATTGAGCAGAATATAAACTATTTCAATTTAATAGCTTTATTTATCCTAAGTCCTAAAAATAAGTACTTGAAATTTTTATAATAGATGCAATTTGGAAAATAATCTGTCTTCAAAAGATATAGTTCTCTTTATGCTTCTAAAATATGGTTAACACTATGAGTTCTCTAAAATAAAACAAAATAAAATTGTGGTCCTTCTAGGCTTCTGTAAATCTTCACTATAACTTGCAGATTTTTTTTTCATTTTTCTTATGGAAGTAAAATACTCTTGCCCCTGAACTAAATTGGCTGTTATACCACCTATTTAGAGGACAGAATAGGTGGATATCCTTTATTCCATGAATAAACTATGACCTTGAACGTAGTAGGTGTGATGGTCTGCATATAGATAAACTACGTGGCCACACAAGACCTTTAAAATCAGGATAAACCGTGTTAATTTAGCGAAATCAACGGCGTTTTAGGTTGATTAATGAATGACCAAGAAACAGGTGCATACATATTGTCGAAACACACTTATCTTTGTGCATAAAGACCCAATAATCACGTTATTTATTCAATTATTTTAATAGAGACTTTATACAGAGTGGACCAAAAGTCTGGAAACGGCCAATTATCTCGTAAATTGTTTGTCCGAATTCTACAAAATTTGGGATAAGCCTATTTTGGGATACAGAGATTCCAGATCTGACATTTGCAATGTTGCTAGATTTGCCGTTTCTCTAGTATTTATTTTTTTGTTCAGGCCATAAAACACAAAATAATCTTATTTATATATAAGTATTCACAAGGATTATCATAAATAAATATCATGTCCAAAAGACGTAGGTAATAAGGATATCGATTTGCAGATAATGTTTCTGAAAATATTAAGAATATCCTATGGATATTGTAGGAATCTCTTGTGAAAAGAGTACAATAACATCGCAATTTCTATTGTGAAGTGTAAAACATGTGTGGACAGCTTTACCAACTTCGTGTACGGGCCGTTAAAAATAACGAAACTCGACGTTCTTCGTTGGATCCGCAGACTGTAGCCGTTAATAAAACAGTGAAACTGGTTTTAAGAAAATGAATGACTTTATACAACTATCTAACAAAAAACGTAATTAAATTGTGATATAATAGTTAATAATTAGAAACTGTTTCTATATATAGCAGATTTAATAGGTGGGTTGCAGAATTTCTTGAAAGGAAAATTCAGTTTTTTTATTGATAGTTGTTAAAAATTATACCGCATGATTTTTAACTGTAAGTCTACCCAGTGCCCCACTTAACAGAAATAATGACGAGTAGTCTAAAATATACCTACATTGAAAATACTAAAATGTAAATATTTTCTTACGGTACTGGTATCTCCACATAATAAAAGAAATATTAAAAAAACCATAAAACCTAAAGATGATAAAGTGGCTAGTAAATAAGTAACTGGATAGTTATTCATAGAAAAAGGTGTTAAACAGAGATTAATGATATAGCGAATCTACAGTTAAAATATAAATAAAACTATTTAACGAACTTTCCTTCTGGTGAATTTTACCTTGGAATACCTTTAGCTGCAATAACATGTAGATTGGGTATTATAATTATAAATGCAAGGCACAAACACAAAAGTTATTTGTTATTATAATCGATTCAAGCATACAATAATGTTGTTAAAAAAACATTCATGGTATTGGAATGGTTAATAATAAACAGCGAACGGAAAGAATAACAATGATATTTATTATCTTATCGAGTTACGATGTCATCTTCCTAAAATACATATGCTTATCGACCAAAGAACACAATTTCTGAACATCCTCATGTGTTTTATAAACCAAGGAAACAACTTCTGTAATCCGACCGTTAAAAACAATTTAATATTTTACGACCGTGACTCATGGTTATATTCGAAACGTAACGAGCGATATTTTAGAACGAATATTGATATTAATCAAAAATTACACATTGATCAATAAGTGTTCTAATAACACCTCATAATCCGATGAATTTGAGGACGACTGGAAAAACACACAAAAAAATAATTAGTAATATTACTTTATCACTATTTTCTAGTTAGTTACACCTTAGGATTTACAGGAAATTAATCCATACTAAGTCATTGTATGTATGTTTATTAGTATTTCGATATTCAAACCACGAAACTGAAAGGGAACAGTAGTGCCCAGTATTTCTCGATATTAACAAAGCGTTTGACAGCGTTTGGCACAGAGGACTTCTGTACAGACTATGGTTATTGAACTGCTCAAAACAAATATTATTTCTCCTTAAAAACTATCTCCATAATAGAACAATACTAGTCAAAATCTAACAATGTTCCTCGAATACAATACACCCAAAGCAAGGTGTGCCACAGGGTTCTCCTCTCTCTCCACTACCCTATAGCAAATATTGCCAGGATCTATATAATTATGATGAAAATGTTACGCATTTCAACAAAAAACTGTATGTACTACAATACGCAGACAATACAGGATTGAGTAGCCACCATACAAACTTAACTAAAACAGTAGAATTAAAAAGACTTATAAACCACACCGTTACATGGTTCAGCAGATGGCGAATGAGGCCAAACCCGACAAAAAGCAAATTCATTTTATTTAATTATAGAGTGACCTCTACCTCCCAAAAATATATGTTGAAAATCACAAAATAGAATGCACTCAGTTAGCGAAATATTTGGGAGTAACAATAGACAACAAAGTAAATTTCAAACTCAATAGCCAAGATGTAAAGAAGAAATGTATTACGAGAGCCAAACACTTCAGAAACATCACATACAAAAATCAAGGCATATGTAAAGAGACTGCTACACAAATTTATAAAGTTATATGTAGGCCCATATTGGAATACTGCCATCCCATATACATAAACGTTAGAAAATCCACAATGAAAAATATAAAAGTAGCAGAAACTTCTACTCTGAGAACTATCAGCAAAACAAGACACCCCAGAAATCCTCTACACAATCCTCCAAATGATCTACTGCACGAATAAACTAAAATAGAACCTATAGAGCAAAGATTAACTCATCTTACGCAAAAATTTGCAGAGAAGGAAGAAAACATAATAAATATGGAAAGTCTATGTTGTCTAAGGGACCAAGAGGCTACAACAAAAAAGGAAATGGTCAGAGAAAACAATATGGGAAATTCTAATGGACCTACATAGAGTAGTAAACTGAAGATAATTTCTTTTTTAGGAATATGTAGAAATCTTTATTCATTTTTTTTAATTTTTTTTTTAATAATATTTATAGAAATCTTTTTCATTTTATTTGATTTTTTTAAGGATATTTAGAAGATTTTCTTTTGTTAAGAATATCTATAGAAATCTTTATTAACTTTTAAAAATCTTTACTAATTTTATAAATAATAAATAAATAATAAATAAATAATAAATAAATAAAAAAAAAATTAAAATGTAAATAACTTAAAATATGTACAGACTGAAGGACTCCGGTCTGTGGCCTTTTGGTTATAAACACCAATAAATTCTCTGTCTCTAGAATTTCGAAATGATAAAGAGTACGTCATTAATAATGTTAAAGGCTATCAGACAACTGTTTATTTATACATTTGCCTCCCTCGTAAGGAAGGGTTAACCTCAAATCTTTCTGATGTCCCCATAGGCGAACTCTTCTTTTATGGATACATTAACCCTTTTGGAAAAACAATTTAACTCTTTAACAGCGCGTGTCGTAAATAAACGATTCGTTAAAAGTCTAATATCTCTTAAAAATTAAACGGAACGCCTATGTTGAGCTGTGTCACATTTTTTTCATCACGTCAAAATAAATTTTGCAAATATTGACTAAGGAGTTACTAAGACAATTGGTAGCGTTTACCATGGTGGTAGTTAATCTAATAAGTATTTTTTTATTACGTCCCAAATGGTCCAAAATTCTAATACAGAGTTGAAATTATTTCCACATTAGCCAAGCATAGACGTTGCGTTTAATTTTTAAGAGATATTAAACTTTTTACGAATCGTTTATTTTCGACACCTGCAGTTAAAGGGTTAAACCAACATAATTTAGAAATTTTAATTTATAATTAAAGAACAGTATAAAGTTGTTCTGTAACCAATTGGATCAAAAATCAAATCTTTTTTCAAATTTAGGACTTGGGTACCTCTCTAAGAACCTCAAATTCCTGAATTACAGCCCTTATAAACAAAATAATAATTATAACAAAATCTAATGAATCAATATCTTAAATCCGGCGCTGTCTAATAAAAATATTTATTAATTCTATTTTTACTTGTTCAGTGATCTTGCCTAGATCCCAACTTTTTGTTCTTTTATAAAGTGATCAAATTTTTTATTTCTTTAAATTTACTTCTGCTAAAGTTTCTTAGCCATGCACAACAAATTTAATTTTCCAATGTGTCTTATTTTAATTTTATTAATAAAATACATGATTTCGTGAGAATTTTTTTCAATCTGACAACGGAACATCCTAATGACAGGATGCTTATGCTCAGTCTTGTTTAATTATTGAATTTCACGCGATTTCACGCCGGGAGATTTCGTTCTCTTTCAACCATTTCCTTCTACGTTAAAGAGATGTAATTTATTAAATAAAGCAGAAGAAAAAAGTAGTACACATTTAATTAACGCCAAAGTATCGTGATTATGCGTAATGATTATTTATGTTAACACATAATTTTTTTTTTATAACTTGTAAGATACTCTAGATAACAATCTTTTCGAAATACCGATATTACGTAGTTATTACAATTTATTGGTTTATCGAATTGTGGTTTGTTTAAAATCTCCAAAAACACTCACCGGCCCAAAAAACGATAATACATTTATTTGAATTAAAAAAAAATTGACACTTTGTGATGTTGTATTCTAATAATAGTAAAAATACAAATAAAATAATTACATTAAATTAGTCAAAACTTAAACGATTTTTATTCAAAAATGGTTTTTAATAATGTACCCGAATTATTGTAATATTCTCCTTGGTATATCTAAAATCAATTAACAAATATCCTCTTGAGGAATAAATTCCCATTCCTCTAAAAGAGACGCAACTCATTTAAGTTTATAATTATTTAGTAAAAGTGGGTATTACATGTTAGAACAAACAACTTTAGAAGTCATTCTTAATGAAATTAAATAAGTTTATTCATCCCTATTAAATAGTTCTAGGTTCAACAAATAAATATGGAAAAAGTAAAGATTTCTGTGGAAAATTATGGATGTCTGAGGAAAATTTTGTAAAATTTATTTCATTATTAGAAGCCACATTTATAGAAATTATTTTAGTGATTAAAATAAAAATTATGGAAGAGTTATACGAGAAATTAAAGAAAATCCCATTTTCACATTCTCTGTCCAGATTTCCCTACGGATTACGCTTTGTCACTATTTATAAGGTTAAAAAAAATTCTATTTGTCATTTCTTAAAAAGAACAATTTGTTTCTTAACACAGGTTTTTGAGATCACTGAGTTTCTAATATTTTATTATAAGTATCTGACCTTAGATCTTCTTATAGGATGATAATTTATTTATTTATTTTTTTGTTTCTGGGTAGAATTTCAAATGGTATTTGTTTCTTATATTGTTGTATTATTTAGTAGCAAAAAATTTAATTCAATTGCATTTTTTATATAAACATGTTTTACGGTTTTGAATTTTGAGAATAATTATTTTATATTGTTTCATTTTTTTCGGGGGTACAAATTATGGAATAGTATGATGATATTTAAATATTTTACAGGAAAGTTTATTTTATTACTTACATTCTACAGGGTGTCCCACGACGATTAAGACAAGTAGTATATCAGAATTGGGCAGTAGTAGAGAATTATAATTTTGGGGGTGTAAATTAGAGCAAATGTTGCATCTTTTCTTGTTATTGTGTTACCCAATGAGGTATTTGTTTTTGGTCACGTGACGTCGCATTCAAAATTATTAATGGGACAACCTATATATTTGTGCCTTTCTGTATTCCTCCCGATAAAACAATTCCAACAAACTAGCATACTTGGGGTCTAAAGTGATTAATTCAAGAGCTACAGGTACTTAAACGATTGTAAGTTAAAAAATTCATAATTGAATCCCTTGTAATTTTCGGCAATCTTACATTCGTACGTAATGATTAAGACAAACCAATATTATAATTTTGAATAAAAATTCAAATTAACTGTCACAAAAAAAACTTACAATATTAAAGGAGATGTTCAAATTGATGCCCATCTTCGTAAATGCATTTCTCAAATCTTGATAATAGATTTCGGTTACATGCTGCCCTAATCATTTCCGGTGTCACAGTTCTACAAGCATCGCGTATTTTTCTTTTCAAATCGTCTAAATCTCTAGACGGAGTTTCATATACGATACCATTAAGATATCCCCAAAGGAAGAAATCTAACGGTGTCAGGTCTGGCGACCTTGGAGGCCAGTAAATAGTACCGTTGCGTCCAATCCAGCGTTCTGGAAATATCATGTCCAGATAATTTCCCACTCTACCATCAATTTTACTCCATGATAAACAGGTCGTTTCATTATTAACTTTCAATTATTATTAAAAATTATAATATTGGTTTGCCTTAATCATTACGTACGATATAAGATTGTCACGTGAAAAAATTTAATAGAGTCACATAAATAGACGTTGATTATAACATGTACCCCTTCAGTTAAATTATTTGCTATTGTTCGTTACATTTTTTGTCTTAATCGTAGTGGTACAATCGTTTAAGTACCTGTAGCTCTTGAATTAATCACTTTAGACCCCAAGTGTGCTAGTTTGTTGGAATTGTTTTATCGGGAGGAATACAGAAAGGCACAAATATACAGGTTGTCCCATTAATAATTTTGAATGCGACGTCACGTGACCAAAAACAAATACCTCATTGGGTAACACAATAACAAGAAAAGATGCAACATTTGCTCTAATTTACACCCCCAAAATTATAATTCTCTACTACTGCCCAATTCTGATATATTACTTGTCTTAATCGTCGTGGGACACCCTGTATATACCTAATTTGTACTTAAAATTAAGATATTTTATTCAATTTCGGAATGTGGTAATCTTAGTAAAGTTTGAAATAATTTGTTTTTATTTTATTTTCTTCCTTCTTGTGGGTACTGTACTGTCAAAAATAGGAACGAATCAGTTTTAGATACATTTTTGTGTCGTATTATTTTTAAATTGAAGGAATCTATTTACAATAAACTGAAAACTATATCAATTGTCAGTTATTTATGAGTCTCACAAACAAAGTGAATAATTACTTACTAGTTAATCTGAATTTTTACTCTTTTTTAATTCATATTTTGAATTTAACAAGTCAATAAAATCCTGTTCATTTGTAACATACCCTTCGTCAACAAACATGTCCACCAGTTCAAATAAATAACATACAGATCCCCCAAACAGACACAGCAAAGTACTTAGGACTCCACCTAGACCGCAGGCTGACATGGAAACAACATATCACAAAAAAGAAGAAACAAATAGACATAAAAGTAAGAGAATTAAATTGGTTGATAGGCAGAAAATCACAGATAACACCTGAAAACAAAAGACTGATATATACAACTGTTATAAAGCCAATCTGGCTATATGGAGTAGAAATATGGGGCTGTGCTTCTAAATCCAATACCACAATCCTACAAAGATGCCAATCAAAAATACTTCGACAAATAGTTGATGCTCCCTGGTACGTAACAAACCACATGCTGCACACAGATCTCCAAGTTAAAACGATACAGGAAGTTATCCAAGAAAGGGCCACCAAACACAACAATACGATAAGAGGCCACCCTAACCCACTACTAGAACCGCTACTAGAACCAAGACACAACAAAAGACTTAAAAGAAAATGGCCAATTGACTTAGTTTGAGTGTTAAAAGTGTTAAAAGTGTTAAAAGTATAAATATAAGTTAGGATATAAGTAGAATTAAAATAAGTAAGGTTTAATGTTAAACTAAAAGACAGTAGTCTAATTATCTACAGGTTACACCACTGGGTGTTTACCTGATCAGGTCATTTAGTTGTTAGAGTACCTAACACTCGTCAGCATTTTAGCCTATAGAATGCACTGTATATTCTGATTGCTAAAAATAATTAATAATAAAAAAAAAATTTGTAACATTCTATAAATAATGTGAATTGCATAATTTTTATAAGTAACTGAGAAACCTACATAGGACAAGACATTCTCTTATTCTCAATACTCCTATTGGCGTCCCCCAGCTTGTCAATTTAATTATTTTCTATATAAAAAATTGACAAGCTGAAGGACTCCAATCAGATTCGAGCTTCAAGGACAATGAAATTAGAATATAAAAACTACAGGCCTAATTCGTTTTGTATCTTTATATAATTTAATTATACCATATCCTCAACCACCAAAATTATATGGTACAATTGTCGGGATTGTAACGCCATCTATCTTGGTCGGGTACTAAGCAATTTTAACATACGCTACTGTGAGCACTTAAGAGCTTATAGATTAAAACAACCAGAGAAAACACCTCATTGACACCAAACACAAACCTACACTTAACAACACAATGGAAACAACAGTGGAAGTACTTCATACAAGTGACAAGAAAGAAGAACTTGATTTTTTCGAGGAATATGAAATACTGAAACACCTAAAATATCCTCAATATACAGTATTGAATGAACAACTAAACCTGCAAAATTCAATTATCTTAGATTACTTTTTAAGTAAATAATACTAAGCAAATATATTTTTAGAAAAAGAAGAATATTGCTCACCTAATACTGATTGGTTGTCAGGTTTGTGACATGAAATTTATGTACGTTTTTAAAAAAGATCTGTCAAATTTCTATTTGTTTTGGAAAATGGTATATTGTCGGATACCGAAACCTAGGTAGACCTTAATACAAATCGAAACGCTTTGGAAGTATGTGGAAATTCAAGATAAGTATTATTTATCTTTCCATATTTTTTATGAATAATTTCCATAAAGTAAGAGTTGAAACAATTAATTTACTTGAAACATGTTGGAATAAAATTGTTGTTAACAAGGTTTTTGAAACTATTCCCATAATTATAGGTTTTAACACAAACCTCATCGGTCCCATTTAAACAATTCATTCTTATTTATTTTAAGGGTCCACTATCAATTTTGTTCCTGGTACATGATGACGCCCCCTTTCTAGTTCAGCTTAAAAGTGAATTTACATTTTCCCAATTTGTTTTATGTTATTTTATATTTTACCCGTTTAAATCCAATATTACTACACCTAACGTATCACCATGTTTGTAATTTTTTGAATAATTCCCTTTATCTTGTTGTAGATAAATTTGTAAATTAACTTGTTTAGTTATTTAATTTCTTACGGTTTTTAAAAAATGTTTTTGGCCTGATGATGGCTATCTAATCGAAACTAGAAGTCACCTTTGTTCAATAAAATCGCTGTGTGGTACCCATTTTGAGTTTTATTGAGTTTATAATTTTATGTTTTGATTAATTTAGTTTCTTGAAAATTTTGAAACTTTGTCAGTTTGTAGTTTTATTCGCTAGCACTGGTCGATTTCTTTTTTGGTCTTTTGATTTTATATATGAATACAAAAACCTCGCAAAAATCATTAATTGTAACATGAAAAGAATATGAAACAAAAACA
Organism: Hermaeophaga mercurialis; assembly: GCA_951812935.1. NCBI lineage: Eukaryota > Metazoa > Arthropoda > Insecta > Coleoptera > Chrysomelidae > Hermaeophaga > Hermaeophaga mercurialis. The sequence goes on along the minus strand of OX638359.1, from coordinate 41,428,503 downwards.
GGAAATAATTGTTTCTTAAAAAAATATAAAGGAATAACTACAATTATACAAAATTATTTTTTGTAAAATAAAATCCTGTGTAATGATTTATGAAACTAGAAAGGAAGACAGCCAAGAAAAGAAATTCTTGGCTGCAATACTTAATTTATTGTTCATATCTAAGTAATTCAATCTCCAAATGAAAGTGTTTTACCGTGTCTAAACTGAGGTACATTTGCATCTTTTCGAATTCATCGTTTTGTGTTATATTTTACTTCGCGATTCAAGGTTGATCATTTTCAAACACACCACTTTTTTCCCAAGATATTAATTTGAATGAAGAATCACCTCGCTGTTTTCACTTTATTATAGAGAAGGTATACGTATGTATTATACTTTTAAATATCTTAAAATACGCATACGTATTACTATACAGTCATCGGCAAAAGTAACGCACCATAAATATAAATTTAACTAAAGGGCAAATTATTTTCAACTTTTGAAAAACTTAAAAATGGTTTGTTCTATAATTCATATTTACGGAGATATAAGACTGATTAGTGATAATAATAAATATTCATTTCGGTACAAAAATAAAATTGATAAAATGTAGTGGGGAATTTCGTTCTTTATATAAATCCTCCCTTTTTAGGAGAAAAAAAATTTTGATAAGGTTTTTTTTCAATTTGTTCTCTTAAGTTTGAAGGAGTTTTATGTATCTGGCATTCCTTCTTCCAAAATTATATAAAAATGATGGTTGCTCTTATTACTATAGATATTAGGCGAGGCATGTTTCATATTATATAGTGGATTTCCTTTGCTTTTATGGTTCGGTTTGATTTTATTTCTTTACGTAATTCATGGATTGTTTTGAAGTCGATGAAATAAAATTTCAGAGGCAAATTCTTATCCTACAGACCACGCCATATAAATATTATTAGCTCATAACTTTTTCAAAACTTCGAAACATTTATTAACTTGTTATCGACACAATGATAAAAACGGAAATGACTAAAAGTAAATATACAAGATAATGCAAAGAATGCAACATTATCGCAGTTAATGTGATACTTTTCAGAATATTTATATAGTGGTGAGCTTTATTTTCACATGAAAATTTGCGTTAATTTGGTTAAACGCTGTACAGACGGGGTGAGGCATTAGTGTGGCAAAGCTCCGTTATTATTGGGGTTACGAAAAAAAAGTTTATACAAAAAGTGTAGACAGTCTTGAGATTCATATTTTAAAATTAATCCCAAATATACAGGGTGTTCCGTAACGTAGTGCCTGACCAAAGTTACATTTTTTTAAATGGAACACCCACGTATGTTTTTATATTTTTATAAACATCTTGCCGAGTTGATTTCAAAGATGTATCACACTTGATGTCTATTATGGTTAATAAATTATTTTTTTGAATTTAGAATTATATAGCAGCCAAACTGTTAAAAATTAAATAAAAATTGCCTACATGTCCTTATCCTAACTTTTCAAGATTTATGCTACGGCATTACAAAATATTTGATACAGAGTGGTCAAAAATTTGAAATCCCATCTGATTTTTGATCACTATATATATATTAAATATTTTTTATTGCTCAGCAAGAGGTTCATAAAAATGTAAAATCATACTTGGTATTCCATTTAAAAAAGCATTACTTTGGTAAGTCACTACGTTCCTGAACACCCTGTATATTTGGGATTAATTTTAAAATGTGAATCTCATGATTGCCTATATTTTTTGTAACTATTTTTTTGTAACTTCAATAATAGCGGACTAATCGATCATAGCCATACTAATGCGTCACCCTGTATATCTATATACTGAATTTAAATTTAGTTGAATATCTACATTGCTAAATTTAAATATTTAAAAACAATTTTAATAGATATTTCAAATAATGAATCAAGGAAGTTTAAAAGTTTATTGACCATTCTTGTGGTTTGGTAAAGATAAAATTAAAGTTTTGGGATGTCTGTAAAGTAAAATAACTTTGACGATTTAAAATATCTAAAAATTCACTGCGATTATTTACGAGTGTCTATCTATAGATCCAAGTTGGTCTTATGATGGTAAACAAAACATATATTTCTAGTGCAACAACAAAAATAAGAAAAAAAAACATTATTAACAACAAAAAACCAATTAAATATTTTTTATTACTATAATAGACATAGATGTATTATATGACAATAGATGTATTAAAAAACAGATTTAAAATATAATTCCGAATACATGATGCTTTAACCATTTGACATCATACCAGTGTCATAAAACTTAATTTAAAAGCATGCAAAACAGGTCGCTCCATACACAGTGCGTACATAAAGTATTGAAACGCCTGAATGAATAATAGATTAAAGATCGAACAGGTTGCTTTTAATATATGTTTCCACTTTTTAAACTGAAAAATAATTATTATAGTTCATTTCAAGATATTTCGTTGACTGCCAGGAATTTAGTGACTAGTGATGCTCAAGCGCTTCCAGAAAAACAATTATTAGGGGTTTAAATACCTTTACTAATTGGCTTGGATTAACGACTACCTACCGAGGGATTTACTAATAGTTCTCGGAATGCAAGTGGGAGGTCAACGATTTTTAATCACTCTGTATTTTTTTATGCCATAGTACAGAACTTGAAAACCGTTTTTATTGATTTTCGACGGTTTGGCTGCTACAAAATTTAAATTAAAAAAATGTGATTTTCAGGCCGCTGTAAATCCTTTATTAAAAATAATAGACATGAAGTGTGACACATCGTTGAAATTAGCTGGGCAAGAGGTTTATAAAAATGTAAAAATATAAGGGGTATTCCATTAAAAAAAAACAGAACTTTGATATGCTGTGACACCCTATATATTGTGAAATAATTTAAAATGTGAAGCTTGACTATATCTATAACTTTTATTTAAAACGAGCTTTCCTATTTCTCAAGATAACGGAGATATAAAACTTCGGAGTATAAGTTGATCACCCTGTATATCTAAGCTACAACGAACTCATATTTTTAGTTTTCAAGTCAATCAAATGGCGGAAAATTTTTATTTCGGAACATAAATATTCATAAAACTGTCCACAAAGTACACAATCTAAATTTACATCTGTACAATGTAAAGTTAGTTCGTGTATTGATGTTCTAGAACAATCGTATTCTAAAATAGGGCTGAAATGCAACATGATTTTCCAAAAATTATTACTGCATACATCACATAAGAGGTATTGCAATGTATAATTAAAATTTAAATCTCTTCGCACTTTTTTTTGTACCTTGTTAATAATCCCAACTTTATCAACTACACACCTAGATTTTGGATTAATTTTGCTTTATCTAAATCCATAAAAGATGCGACATTATATTATAACAAAAAGGTGGACTTAAATTTGGAATGACAAACTTTTTTATCAATATGCATTTTGTAAGGAAAAAACCTGTTTGATTTTCTGAATGAGATTCATGTGAGACTCCTGTTAATGTTGAAACTTTGCGAAGCAACGTATGGCGATTTGAACCAAAATTTCAATTTGTTTGGCAAAGTATTAAAATTAACAAGAGCGTCACATAAATCGGTTCGGAAGGTATTAAAATCAAACAAATTTTCCTTGCTGTGTTGTTGGGATAATGAAAATCCTCATATTGTACGAGAGGAACAAACCCAAGAACCACAAAAAATAAATGTTTGGGCTGGTATTCTGGACCTTCAAACATGCTTTAACTTTTTCAAAATAAGAATATTTTTTTTATACGCAATATACAAAGACCTTTAAATTAAGGTATCAAATGGTAGGGGTTGCAATTTGAAATTTTTGAGTTGGAGTAACCACCCCGTTTAGGAGAGAATTCAGAATATGGCTGTTACTACTAAACTACTTCCTCCTCCAATCTGTTAAAACAAAATTCAATCTTTAGCGCTATAGTCAATCCAAAATATTAATAAATATATGTAGATAAGAATTTATACACTAAGGTCACTGTGTTGTCTGCATCTGGATTAAATTTTGTACGTGTATTAGACACCATAAACAATAAATTAATAATTATAAATAATTGGCTTAAATTTAAAACTTTCACCCTTGAAGTAAATAAACAGAACTTACGATTAGTCATATAAAAATTCCAAAAAAAAAACTTTGGAAACTGCGGAAATTTAAGATAAATATAATTTATCTTTTAAATTTTTTAAATTAACTGTTTCATCCCTTACTTTGTGAAATCTATCCATAATAAATATAAAAGATAAATTATGCTCGTCTTTAATTTCTACAGTATTCTGAAGCTTTTTTTTAATATTTTTTTTAACTCGAGTTAGGTTAATCGCATTGTCAAACAGTGACAGAAAATTGACAGATTTTTATATGCATACATGACTTTCCATCATAAACATTTACACCAATTATATATATATATATATATATACAGTATGATTTCTTGTTATAAAGTTTTTTAAATAATATTTTTCTTTTTATAAAAAATTTCGGACATTTTAAATATTTCTTCATTTCAAATTCCACCAGAAAATCAACTTCTTTTTTGTCACTTATACGAAGTGCCTCCACTGTTGTTTCAATTTTTTTGTTAAGTGTAGGTTTGTTTTTACTCTCAATAAGGTGTTTTGCATAATGTGACTTATCTGGTTGTTTGAATCTACAAGATCGTAAGTGTTCACTGTATCTTATTTCAAAATTCCTAAGGGCCTGGCCAATATAGATGGCGTTACAATCCGAACAATTTAATGTACGAATAGCTGATTTTTTAATTTATTAATTTTAGGATTTACGTTCAATAAAAAACATCTCCAAAATATGTAATAGACCTGTGTGATCCGTCATTTTTAGGTTGTTTCGAAAATATAAGGTAGAAACAATTATTATAAAAATTAAATCAACTTTCTATATTTTCATTGTTTTAAACAGTAGCTAAAGATTTCCTTGTTAATGACTGATGAAATTTTCTTCTTAGTATAGAATATTCATTAAAAGAAGCCAGACAGACGAGAAAAAAATGCAATAAGAGTTAATTACACAATACACGTACAATTTGAGAAGAGGATATCTAAAGGGATAACGCCCTATCCTGCCCTTCCCTAACCCCACAGTGAATGACTAGTTCCGAAGTGATTCACTTCACCAAAACGTATGAGTCAATGCATCGACTACTTGTAATTCAAAATCAAGACGGTGACTCATTCTGTTTTGATAGTAATTATTTAGTTTTCCTAATTCCTACACATTCAGTTTTATTATTATGTCCGTGATTATTTAACAGTTCATTTACTTTCAATGACATACCTTAATGTTTGTGTACGTGATTAGAAGATATCCTACATTAATTTTTCGTGTTAACGTTGTTGACTAATTAGAGGGAAATCTCTTCTAATGATGTTAGTCACACTTAACACACATTTTTGTCGAGATAAAATTAGAAACAACGTTCCTTTTGACCAAGTTAATGACACCAGGTCAATCAAACGTTAAACGATTTAGTTTCCTACTAGGAAGAATTTAGGGAGAAAATTATTGAACGATCTAAAAATAACAACAGATAATGTTAGAACCTATCCAAATCCACGAAAAATAAAAAATTTGCTTCAAATAAAGGCGACGAAAAATTCGACATTGAGAAAGAAAAAAGAACAAAATGATAAAGCAGAGGATGTGTTATCGAAAAAGGAAGAGATGAATATAACAAAAATTTAATTGGAAATACTTGTAACAACAATAGAAATCTTAAACAGATTAAGCAATAGATTAGTGTGAAAATATATTTATTACTAGATTTAGAGAGAAGCGGGAAGAGAAAAAATAATTAAAAATGGAGTCAAAACAATTTGAAAAAATTATAGGCGGTCCATACACAAGAATCTTGTTTAATATTTTTTCAATATAACTTTTTATTGTTAGTATACAGTTCTTTAAAAAGTATTAAAAAAAATACTTTATAATTTACAAAAAAATGTTGATTCTCCTATCGATTCTAAAACTTTTCGTTTACTTATCAAGAAGCCAATAGAACACAATTGAACAAAATATGTATTGAATTACAATTTGGTGTAGATATTTGGAATGTTTGACATTGGGTCCAAAGTTCAAATGTGGTATAAATATTTTAATACATACACTTAGACATTAAAATACTTTTTTAAAGAACCTATTATGTATTAATTGGGATACTTGAAACTCCTAGCACGAAATTTTTTTAATGAGTTTACTTATAAGCGTTTCTATTATCTTATCATTTGGAAATGAAAGTAGATAGATTTATTATAAAAAATAACCATATGCCGAGAAATTAAAACATCTTAAATTATTGATGATACAAAATTTTATTTGAAATTCAAAAATATGGAAATAAATGTAGTTCAACGACCGTTTACACTAGTGTATTCATCTGAAATTGGACAAACAATTTTTTATATTATTAATTATTAACATCAGAAATTATTAAGAAGATTTTTGTCCAGTGGTCCATAAAAAGTTTGATTTTTGAATGGAAGTATATTAAAAAAAATATTTTGAATTTTGAGTCGTCTTATAAAAAACAATTAACAATACACTAGAAATATCTATCAAAAGAAACTTCTTATTAAATGTATGTTACAACAAATTTTGATTACTGTCCGTTAACATCTTAAATTTAAATTATTTTAAACTATATCATAAACATTGTACTTTCTTTCACTTTTCATAACGGTATTTGTACGTAAGTATTATTTTGTAAATTTTGTATATAAAAAAATCTGTGTTATCAGATTATTTAATATTTTCGAAGGTTGTTTTTAATCTTGTTTATACCAACCTTTATCCAAGGTTAATGTAAAAAAATTAACTGTTTGTAACTACAGAAACTATCAAAGACTTCCAAATAAACAAGGCAAAATATATTTTCAAGTAATGATAAATTTATGAGTCACTGTTTGAACTGTTTTGTCCTGCTTCTTTAATAACTGTTATAAATCTTTCATCAAATATGACACTTATAATTGATGTTTTTCTATTAAAAAAATAATCAATTATTTTTGTCTTCAAAAAAGGCTTATTATATATATTTTTAAACTCTACAGTATTATAATTTCTCCTTTAGAAAAAATATTTTTAGTGCCTATCAATTTGGTTGAACTAACTTAAACTCTCGAGATTATTGGGAAAGTGTGTGGCACTAACCCATATTTCAAATCAAATTGTCAATTACACAGATGTTAAGAGTCGATAATCAGCGTATAATAAGAGCATTAAAAACCGTAGACTATTATGGTATGGAACTCAAGGAAAGTAATGCTAAACACCTTGCATTTCAAATTTTTGTTAAAATGTTATCCATATCAATTATTATATCCATAAATGAGTCACATATCTAAATCAAATAAATTGCCAGTAACTATAAAATATTCAATAAACTATTCAATTAGTTTCCAAACGCTAAATTTATCGTTAGGGGGAAAATAATATTAGAATAATTCCTAGAGATCAACAAAAACTTATTTATTAGTAGTTTGCCAATACTGAACATTGTTTTTTCTTAGATAACACGACAAATTAAATCCCTACCTCTGTAGAAAAAATTGTTAAAATTATTAAAAATAAAACATTATAGATATACGTACAGTATGTTCGGAAAAATAACATCTATACAAAAATGTAAACTTAGTTGAGACAAAGAATTTCCAATTAAATGTTTTTGTACTTACTTTATTCCTTTACTTAGAACATTATCTAGATCTAGATGAACATGTCCCAAAACTGCAACTTCACTAGCTGTATTGACTACAGGCGGTTTATTTTTTCGTTTTTTATTAGCTACATTTCCAGTCTCTTGAAATCCACTAATATCACGTTCTTTGTGTGTCCGTATCGTATCCATTTGTCTTTTACAAATGTGGTAAAAAAATTACAAAAACAATGCAAAGCAAGAAAATCAACATTTAAACCAATGGCGTACTCAAGGATCCATGTGCCATTTTCACTATTTTGACAAAAATGAAAAAAATTCCAATTTAAAAAAAATCTTATTAAAAACTGAACAAGTACATAATTTATATTTTAAATTGTAATTTTTAAAAAAATATCAGGCCGAATTTTAAAATTTAAAGACTGTTGTAAAGAGAATTGAAAGGGCTTTAAAATGATGCCTTACTTGACTCCTAAAGCCATTTAAATATTTTGGGGTGATTGTTACCCTCGCTTGGAGGTGTAAGCAGCGAAGTCGAAATTACCGGAAAAATGTGTCCCCCTTTGATCAAAAATCGACGGGTCTCTGCGTATTTTTAAAACATGGACGCAGTTCCTGATAATGGCTCTGTTTCGTTTTCGTTTGGCCACCCTGTATAATTAAATTTTGCTTTAAATACAGTTTTCTTTCACCCAATACCTTTTAGTAAATAAAGTTTTATTTTGTTATAACGCACCTAGAGTATCAAATTAGCTCCTCAGAGTAAGGAATATTTTGTGTCAATTAAACTCATAGTTCTTATAATCTATAGTTATAATTGACCTCTAGAAGTAAAGCTATGGTCATTTCCTTGACACTTGTGGTAACAGTGAAGTTTTTTTATTGAAGTTAATATGTCTCGACATCTGAGGCCATTAACACAGAGACAATGCTAATACAGTATTATATTCTTGTAATTATTAAAATGCCGAGCTTAGAATTGATACACATCTGGAATTATTTAGCTTTTGGGACTCAAGTTAATGAAAAACTTTATATATCTAGTACGGTGAGTTGAAAATTTCTGCCAAGGTACTTGAAAGTACAAACTGTCAAAATCAAAATATCGTACAAGAGTAATTAATATACATCTAAAACACATAATTTTAAGTAATATAAGGACTCCATGCACTCCTATGTGGCTTGTATGTAAAATGGAAACTAATCAAAGTCCTACCACATTAAACTTTTATTTAGGTACGTGTTCTCTATGTACAATTGGCTAACAATTTCGATTTTAAAATGATCTTCAGGCTAATTTGACTAAATGAAAGATTATGATTTTGTTAGCATTTTCAAGAACTAATCCTAATATAAATGACTTGGTAAAAAACTAAAAATTCAAAAGCTACATTAAGTACCGACTTATGTTTACAGTAAATATTTCAAGTTTTTCATTTTTATTTTATATAACATAAATGACTGAATTTTTAACAGTTCGCATTTTTTTTATTTATTATATGGATTTTTAAATCTTCACTACTTTTACAAGAAAAACATGTCCTATTTGCCAAAAATCCCATAAACACCCTGCAAATAATATTTTTCACCTTTTTATATTTTTTAATTTATTGGAAAAGTTGGAAATGACACGAATATTTTTTTATGATAATAGCACTCTTCCCAAAAAGTTTAGTATTTGACTTTTCTCTAATACTTCAAACAAAAATTGATGCGAAATTCTATCAAACTAATATAACAAAATCAAAATATCGTAGATACAAGAGTAAGTAATATGCATCTAAAACATACAGAATTTTATTAGCATCTTCAAAAACTAATCCTAATATGGATTACTTGGTAAAAAACTACAAATTCAATAGTTACATTAATTACCGACTGTTTAATAAATATATTTACAGTTAAGTGTTACACGATCTCCACTACTTCGGCTTACAAGAAAAACATGTCCTATTTGCGAAAAATCCCATAAACAGCCTGCAAATAACATTTTTCACCCAAAATATCGTAGATACAAGAGTAACTAATATGCATCTAAAACATATATAATTTAAATGCGAAAAATCCCATAATCACACTGCAAATAACACTTCTCATCTTTTATATTTTTTAGTAGTTGGAAATAGCACGCATATTTTTTTAAGATAATGACACTTTTCCGAAAAAGATTTGATCACCAGCGTTAAATTTTGTGTGCCAAGGCTTATTCCATAAACAATTATCAAAGTATCGCCCTGTATAGGTACCTGCACATATTATAATTTAGTGTGCTAGAAGCTTAAATTAGGAATAGAATTATTAAGAAAAGTGTAAAATTGTCGTATGATTAATCAGAAAATTAATGATGGCATTCTAAGAATGTGTGATATACCTAGACAGAATCTGAGGCTAAGCAAGTGGTGACATAAGTTTTCAAGGTCGTCGAACGAGGCCAAATGGTATCTCGAGATGAATCGGGAAAGAAGAGCGCGACCAACGGCCGCCGGCCGGTCACGGCGTATCGCTTCGCGCAACACCATGTCTTGCTTTCGAACCTTCGTGTTAGGTTAGGGCAAAACCGCCGTTAACGCAACCAATAAGAACTCTCGATCGGCTTTATGCCCATATATGGTAACGTTTGTGAATGAGTTTGGAGGGGCGGGCGAGTCCATTGCTTCGATCTTGAGGAGAGGCCGCTTAGCCAATAACAATAATTTCTCTTGTTTTTTAAACATTTGCTGATTTTTGACAAATAAAAATTAATTAATAAACGTCACATGTCATAAATGTATCCATCCGAAGTATACAAAATCAGTCTGGATAAAAGTACAATTTGAATTTACTACCCGCTATACCCTCAGGTTCAAGAGTGTAGTGACACTTCCTTGATCGCAACGCAAACCGGCAACTCTTCATTTCATTCCATTCGTTGTAGTAGTTCACTGTTGTTTTGTGACGTGTCTTGTTAAAACGGTAAGAAATATTTCTTTTAATACACTAATTTATGACCAATTTTATAATTATTGACCTACCGATAAAAAAAATTATTTTAAAATCGATGATATCATGTACTTTTTGATATTAAAATTTTGCGTCTAGGGGCGTAAGCACCTGTTAAGATTCCGCTAAGACCCACGTTAATCTTCAGAGGTTTCAACACTGATCTATTTTTACCCCAGAGAGGCAAGTGGTTGTAGTAAAAATATCGTAGTTGAATTAAATTTAAAAGCCGACACTATTTATAACCTCCGATGTTTCTCTCGTCACGTGCGATTTGGGAATAATTGTTAATTCGCATTTTGTTGATGAACTGGATGAAAAAATACATTTATTACTAAATACAGTAATGTTCTGATTCTATTAATTTAATTAGGATCTCACCGGTACTCTTATCCTTTTCTGATTTCTATGAAACGTCATCGATTCTTATTTAAAATTACGTGTAGAAGTATGTCAGTTTCATGACTTTGGGGGGAAGGGAAAAATCGATGCAATACATTGCCTTATATGGTAATGTTGCTCGCCATTGGCTCAACTTAGCGCAGATACTGCGCTCTCAAGCGATTTTCATCAGGGAGGGGCAAATAATCATATATATGGTTGAAAACTTGTGTTTTAGACATTCCAGTCTTGTGATATTTTAGTGCAGGTACAGCAAAACTGATCAAAGCTGTGCTTTAAATTTATTTATTTATAATTTTTTACTAGCAACCAAAGTAAGTGTTCGTTTTTTGCACAAATCGTTTAAAAGTGAAAAGTTTTTAAAACAGTTCCGTTAAAAGAAAATAGGTGTGGTCGTGCAACGTGTTTTTTATATTTTGGATTTTTAAATTTTTGTTTTAAGCCTAAATTGTGTTAAGTGATTTCAATTTTACGTGTTTTCAAAATTTATAGTGATTTTTTTTATTTTTCGAATTTGATGCTTTTTATTTTAATTCTTAACAGTAAAAACAATTGTCCAAGATAAATTATCAATGAGTTGATAAATATACAAAAAAGATAGGGGCGGGTCTCTTACCATAAATGTATTCTAATCGGCAAAGAATTCCATTCTGAAACGTTGAAAACTCATTAAATATGTAACAGGTCGGTTTCGTCGTTGTAGAAATACCGGTTCTAACGGATAGTTTTTTTAACATTCGAATTTATTATACATTGCGAGTTCAATTTTTTTAATAAATCCTAAAATTGGATATATTACAGTAGTAAAATACCGGCTTATTTGATATTTTTCAAATAAATTCTTAAATTTCGATTTATTCTAATAGATAGGTATACTTAACTGGCTTTACAAATTTTCAAAAATATTTTTTCGTCCGTGCTAAATTTCTTATTCTGAATTTTTTTGCCTTATTAGTTGAATTACCTTAAAAATCACTTGTTTTAAAGTAAAATACTAACAGATTCTTTTTTGTTTCAGTACTAACCTATCAAAATGTGTGAAGAAGAAGTCGCCGCTTTAGTTGTAGACAATGGATCCGGTATGTGCAAAGCCGGTTTCGCCGGGGACGACGCCCCCCGTGCCGTATTTCCATCAATCGTTGGTCGCCCAAGACATCAGGGTGTCATGGTAGGAATGGGACAAAAAGATTCTTATGTAGGAGATGAAGCCCAAAGCAAAAGAGGTATCCTCACCTTGAAATACCCGATTGAGCACGGAATAGTCACAAACTGGGATGACATGGAAAAAATCTGGCATCACACATTCTACAATGAACTTAGAGTAGCCCCAGAAGAACACCCTGTATTGTTGACAGAGGCTCCACTCAACCCCAAAGCCAACAGGGAAAAGATGACCCAAATTATGTTTGAAACCTTCAACACCCCAGCCATGTATGTTGCCATCCAGGCTGTACTTTCCTTGTACGCCTCTGGTCGTACCACTGGTATTGTATTGGATTCAGGAGATGGTGTTTCCCACACTGTCCCAATCTACGAGGGTTACGCCCTTCCTCATGCCATCCTCCGTCTGGATTTGGCTGGTAGAGACTTGACTGATTACCTCATGAAGATTTTGACTGAACGTGGTTACTCTTTCACCACCACTGCCGAGAGGGAAATTGTACGTGACATCAAAGAAAAACTCTGCTATGTCGCTTTAGACTTCGAACAAGAAATGGCCACCGCCGCCAGCTCTAGCTCCTTGGAGAAGAGCTATGAACTTCCTGATGGTCAAGTCATCACCATTGGTAATGAAAGATTCCGTTGTCCAGAAGCTCTTTTCCAACCATCCTTCTTGGGTATGGAAGCTGCTGGTATCCATGAAACTACCTACAACTCCATCATGAAGTGTGACGTAGATATCCGTAAGGACTTGTATGCCAACACTGTACTCTCTGGTGGTACCACCATGTACCCAGGTATTGCCGACAGAATGCAAAAAGAAATCACTGCCCTGGCCCCAAGCACAATGAAGATCAAAATTATTGCTCCCCCAGAAAGGAAATACTCAGTATGGATTGGTGGTTCCATATTGGCCTCCCTTTCCACCTTCCAACAAATGTGGATTTCCAAACAGGAATATGATGAATCCGGACCCTCAATTGTCCACAGGAAGTGCTTCTAATTTGTTTTTTGTCGCATTTATTCTTTATTTCTGTTTTACATATGCCCATTTTGGGGGCAAGAACTGCCGTGTTTATAGTATGGGATCGAGTGACCATAACATATGCACTCTAGGCCAAAGTATTACTATCTTAATTTTTGTAATTTATTACATGTGCAGAATAAGACTATTATTATATTATTAGGCTAATACCATGGGATAATAAAAAATGTAAAACTTCATTACTCTGTTCCTTAATTTATTTTACCTTTGTAATAAAAAGCAAAAAAAAAATAAAAAAAATTGAAATAACTTATACATTAATTTTTATTTCTCCTAAATTTTTTAGTCATGTATCATGTAATTTTGATATAAAAAATAGCCTTGAAAATTTTCTATTTTTGTAAACTAAGTATAAAGACATCGTTAAGATTTAAAAAAAAAACTATAGTTTTTGGAAGAAGTTATTTCAATATTTCTATATACAACAATTTATTTTTAGTATTTTAAATAGTTTAAAATCCGTAACAAGTTAACTTTTTAAATAAATATTATTTACTGTTCCAACTATTGAATACTGGTAGTAAACATATAAGGTTTTTGCAACAAATCTAACTGGGTTGATAGATTAATTCTATCAAACTTTTTATTTGTTGCACAAGAGTGAGTCTTGAACAACATGGTCCTATTAAAAGGATCTCACACGACGCAATAGAAAATTGGAAAACTAGTTTATTTAACAAACTGTTGAATTGAAATAATTGAGTAAGTAGTTTGTGTTACAGGGAAAACAAAAATAAGCAATTCGTTTGTTGTATTTATGTTTTTTATTTTTAAAATTACTACCTATCTTTTTTCCAGTTTGTAAGAAATGTTTAGGTAGATTGGATAACATCAAATATTTTTCCTTTCACATTTTTTAATAATTTTTAAAACGAAATATCTTTTTTTCTATTTTTTTTTTATAAAAATTTGTAGCTTTTAAATAAGAAACCATTTAACAGATTTTGTTTTTTTAGGGCAACCTATTGATAGGACCATTCAAAAAATATATTTTGATAGATAGAAAATAAAATTAATATTTCAAGTAATCTAGGGATAGGCATTTGAAGTGGTTAGAAAAGCGTTAAGTATATTTCCAGAAAAAACTAACGCAATCAGTTATTAAATCGCATTTAATATTTCACAAGTACTATTTTGAAAGATGTTTCAAAATGTTGGGAGTATTCCTACAGAATTAAAATAAACTTAATAAAAAAGTAGAACTCCTAGGAAATTTAGTTATTTTAAAAATAACTGCGTGATTAAAATTCATTCATTCAGTAATTAAGGTACTAAAGTACTTTGGTTAATTGTAACTATCAGTGTTTAGTACTACCTAGATTTTGTAATTTTTTTAAATTTAAGATTTTCTGAAATTGTAATATAAAAAAAGTTAATTTCCTTATTACATTATCAAAAATTCAACCGTTTTGAAGTTAATTACAGTTTTCGCTAACAAGATGTTCGAAAATAATCATTTATTATTTGACTTTTAGTTATCTCTTGATATTTTGTTCCACATGTTAGAAACCCATTGAATATTAAAGCTTAAAGTTTTCTAATTTCTTTATTCTCAAACGGGGAGATACCACCTACATTAGATTATTTAAAAAAATTGCTTGGGGCATTTTTAATGTGCTCTACATTTCCATTTTTTTTTCAAAATATATGTTAAGGTCGAATTGGTTTTTCAATTGTAAGTAAATAAATATTAACTCTTTTTTTGAAATCCTCTAAAAACTCAAAAATATACCTATTTTCGTATTATTACTTTTATTTAATAATTTAATAGAATTTAATACGTTAATTGACTTACGGCAAATTCGAAAAGCCATCTCTTAAATTTCTCTACATTCATTTTAACTATTAAAAAACAGATACATATTATATACTTTCTGTTATTAAGGTATTAACAATAAAAAATAACATTTCAATATATCATTAAATTTGTCTCGCCTATTCATAGAAATCATTTACTGATTATTTTATCTACAATGTTATTGAATTCCTTAGATAACGGTGAATCAGGAAATTCTTTAACACAAGACTTTCCAAGTAATTGTCCAACTTTAGGATCTATAGGCAAAGTTCCTAAGAAGGGAACCTTCGCAATTTCACTTAACGATTCTCCTCCTCCTTTACTAAATATATTTGTACAATCTGAACAATGGGGACAAACAAATCTGAAACAAAAAATATTTTAAATCGAAAAATTAAGACAATAGTGACTGCTTTGTTTTATATTTTTCGAAAAAATAGAGGTAGCGAAAATATTGCAGCTGATGATATTATGTTGTTTCTTAGTTATTAAACGTTTTCAAAGTTTATGTCGAAAACTTTTGGAGAATATTTATAAGAAAAAATTTTAATCTTATGATGTAATGTAAATATTAGTATCGTAGAGCTTGTTTAATTATTAACACATCAAATATAATATTGATAAAGTAAAATATCTAAATTGATTTTGCTGTTAGTATGCCAATGGCATTTATTTACCAACCAAATAGAGTTTGTAGCATTTGACGCAAATAATCTCCAAATTTCATTTATTTTTGAATCCATTCTTAAAAAATAAGTTGGTAACGATAAATAGATTTCAGGTAAATAATGATAGTGAATATGTACCAGGTGTGATAATTTTACATTTTATTAATTTTAGATATTCTAATCATAAATCGAGAAACCTCTTAAGATTTGGAAGCGGGAATAACTTTTCTCTAAAGTAAGTAATCTGTCCAAGAAAACATTTTTTATTGCGAGGTGTAAGGCAGATTTTAGTAGGATCATGTCATGTATTTCTCTCTTCACATCTTTCAATTCCTAATCATTTCCCGGATCTCTTCCCATGATATATTCTTTTTTTACTCATGTTTTAACATTTTTCGTTCATGTTTTCTGCTCTGTTCATTGTTTTTAGACATTCTGTCTTCAGTCTTATGACAGATATGTCCAAACAATCTTTCCAATGCATTTACCGGGTTAATTGCTTTTCATTTATGTTCATATTTAGTAGCTGGAAAGCATTGTAGGCTTTACTATTTCAGTTTTTAATGTGTTGTAGTACTTTCTTCTTGCCTAGGAAACGATTTTACATTGTATTAAACATTTACCAATATTTCATTTAAACCATGTTCAAATTTACCATTGATCCTTATTATAATTCCTCAATATTTGTAACTTACTACCTATTCCATTTGTTTTTCCTGTATTTTTTCTTAGTTTTGTTTATATAAATCCTTCATGTTGCTTTTGTTCATTTCTGTGTTTATTACTTCTAGATTAGGTTGTAGATCTTATAATTAATTTGCTATTAGGACCATATCATCATTTTCCTTTCTGCTTTTTCTACTGCTTCATCCAGCTCTACAGAAA
Source organism: Hermaeophaga mercurialis (assembly GCA_951812935.1). Lineage (NCBI taxonomy): Eukaryota > Metazoa > Arthropoda > Insecta > Coleoptera > Chrysomelidae > Hermaeophaga > Hermaeophaga mercurialis. The sequence continues at coordinate 41,411,920 of OX638359.1, read as the reverse complement.
ATGGTAGTGAGCTCAGTAATTATCCTTTTTTTAGTCCTATTTTTATTGTGAATTCTCTAGACTCCTCGTTGTTTGTTCAAATTACATTTCTATTGCTTTTAATATGCCTTCTCTTTTTATTTGGTCAAAAGGTTTCTCTAGATCGATGAAGCATAGATGAATTCAACTTTGTTCTTTATTTTTTCCATTATTCTCGTCATCATATGTTTGGGTATTCTTATTAATGTTGTACCATTGTAGTTTTTGCAATTTCTTTTATCGCCGCTCTTAAATATAGGTAATATGATTCCTAGGTTTTATTCTTACAGTTAAAAATTGTGTTAGTTGATTTTTCCCAGTTTCGCCCAAATATTTGATTATTTCCGCTGTTATATTGTTCCCTCCTGACACTTATCCCAAGTTTAACATCTTTATTGCTACTACTACTTCCATATCTTTTATGTACTCAAATTCTTCTGTTCTAGCTACTTCTTTGATTTTAGCTTCCACGAGTTTTCAAAGTATTGTCTTTACCTTTCCGCTATTTGGTCCTTGTCTGTAAATATATTTCCTTCTTTTTTCTTAGTTGTTTTAGTGTTTCATCGTATAATTGTTAGTTGCCTGTCAATTTTAGTTTAATATTGTACATGTTTTTTTTTGCTTTCCTAACTGCAATATTTACATTTTTTTTTGTTTTCTACATTATTTTTTTCAAAAATTTTTGATGTATGAACACTTTTTTTATTTGGTATAGTATTTGTTTTCTTTTATAAATATTCATTTTTATCCGCTATTCCTTTATTTATTTTTCTGTACATATCCATTTTTAACAAGTAGCGGTCCTTTCCGATTTCAGCCTTTTTTTGTAACTTTGGCGTTTTTTTGGTTTTCTATTTTTGTTTACTAATTAAAAACTAATCAACGATCGATTTTTCATGTATTTATCTAAAAATACAAATAACTATTTAGGAACAGAATAACCTGATGAATTTCATAAAATACTGTTAAAATCTCAACTAAGATTATCCAACAGTTATACAACACAGAATTTTTGTTAGAATATTTTTCTGTAAAATACAATCATTAAAAAACTTGTACAAACTAATAGATAGTACTAAAAAACTAGACAACTAAAACCAAGTGTACAAAATGATTCTAAAGAAATTAATTTCCAATACTTACCCACTCATATTTTCAATAAGGCCTATTATAGGAATTTCAGTCTTTTTGCAAAAAGTTATTTCCTTTCTAACGTCTTCAATTGAAACCTCTTGAGGAGTTGTTATGATTATAGCTCCGTCACACTTAACTGCCTTTAGATTTTCCATTACTGTTATATGTTCATCAGAAGTTCCTAAAACATTAGATAGTCAATAAAATGAAATTAAATAACCTTTATAAAGGGTGTCCACAAACTCTTTTCACAAAAGAAAACTACAAAATCTAGAGCTCATTATATATCGTTTTCTATTAAATGATAACATTCTCTACATTCATTTGTTATAATGCGCCCAATTGTATGGTAGAATACGATTTTTTAATTGTAACCATAAGCGGTTTGTTTGGAAGAGGTATTGGACATTTTTATTAAAATGTTTTCTATAATTGATATGCTTATGACTACAATTACAAAAACATGTTGACGCCATATCATTGAGACTATTCCATAAAATAATGGTACCTGTTATAACATCAAGTAAAAGGAAAGCGTTTTGAATATATTTCAATTAAAGGGATATTTGGGTACCTTCTTCAAAAAATTCTAGCTCCCTTATTCAGATAAGGTGGTTTATATCAAATCGACGTAAGATGGGCTATAGAATTTGCAGTTTTTTTTGTGAGGAGAGCTTATGCTAACTTGTACAGAAATAAAAAAATGTTTCTAAGAGTATTTCTATTTTCTACTGATTATGTATGTGATATACACTCAGAATTTATGTATCATTAGTTTTTGTTATTTTTTGTATTGTATGTTTAAAAATTTTTGTTTCATAATTCTTAAAGATTAATTTATATATTTGATTTTCATTTTTCAAGATTCTATACCTGGTGGTGTATCTATAATTAAATAATCTAAATCTCCCCAGCATACATCTGTTAAAAATTGTTTAACCATTGAAGTTTTTTTAGGACCTCTCCATACTACAGCACTATTTCTATTATTCAAAAGAAATCCAATAGACATTACTGCTAAACTTTGATTTTCATCTGTGTACACAGGAATCCATCTGAAAATATACATTTTAATAATTCGTTAAGAGACAAATGGCCATTGTATTACAATTATGTTAATTATGAAGCTAATCAATAGTTCATGTAATACTTGGAACTGTTACAGAATTGTAGTAAAATTAATTTACAAATTTATAAAAACATAATTTTATATTTTTAAGAAGTAACTTAAAGTATGGGTATGCAATGTACTACATATGTTTTATCAGCAGTATACAATCTGTCTGGTTTATTTCGTTACTTGTTATATCGAAATATAAATTTTCAGTTATATAAACTATTATGATACATTGTTTTTCCTGATGATGTACCAAATTGTATTTACTTACCCTTCATCAGCTTGATGCACGTCTTTCCCTTCTAGTTGTAAAAGATAAGGAATGCTTGGACCACATAAATCCACATCCAATAGACCAACCTGCAAAAAATAAAGTTTTATAGCAAAATGTATTAAATATTCTTTTGAACTTAAAACCTTATATCCTTTTTCTCGTAAGGTTAGGCTTAATTGTATACTAACTGTAGATTTACCAACACCTCCTTTTCCAGATAGTACTAAAATAATATGTTTTACATTATCCAACATTTTTAGAATTTCTTTAAAATATTAAAAAATAAAATTATGAATATTTATCTTATACATAACCACGATAAAACTTCTTTGAATTTGAATGGACTCTTAATACGACGTACTTCAACCTAAATCTTCTTTTTTATGACGGAAACTTTGGGGTTATGAGGCGATGAGTGTTTCCCGATTTTTTAGTATCGATTCAAAGTTTATGATTTCACTCCGTTTTCGACAGCGTTGTCGGTATTGATATTAAGTTGAAAGATTTTAAAATTTTTAAAATAAATGACGACAATTTTATCTTATTATTTGGAATCGTACTCCATTTAAAATTTAGCGCTCATCCTTACCATATTATGAAGCGACAAATTTAGAATATGTGGAAATGGCATTGAGGAAATATTCAAAATTTTGATTTTTAAATCGTATAAAATGACAAATACAGCGTATATTAAAAAAATATTAAATTTATACAGATGATTTTCCAAAATCAGATATTATCACTATGCATCTCCATGGAAACCATGTACCTCTCAAATTACAACAAAATACATACTAAACCAAAGTGATGGTAAGTTAAATTAAAACAAAATTTCTAAATGATTCTTAATAAATTTTTTTTAGATTTTGAGTCGATCTAAACCAGCATTACAAACCAACAATGATTCCTCAAAAGAATTTGGAAAAGTCTACAAAAATTCACAATTTGAAGAATATCTGAGAAAGCGTGACTATGCTGGCGCAATCACATTATTGGAAGTAATAGTATCTATTTTTATAGTTTATTTATAATTTAAACAAATATATATTTCCAGTTCAAACATTTTCCTGAAAATAAAAAGCATATCGCAGATCAGTGGTTAGCATTTTGCGCTTTTCATAGAGGAGATTACAAAAAAGCTTTAACTATTTATCAGAATCTTCAAAAAAATCATTCAGATATTGAACATTCTTTGGTAAATATAGCTTGTTGCCTTTTTTATTTAGGTAAGAATAAAAATTAAATATATTGTATGTCCACTAGTTAGTTATGCAACCCATAATACATGGTTTTCTAAACAGGGACGGCTCACTCAAACGTGCTTTCCAGGCTAATAAAATAAAATATACTGGTCATTTTTACATTGTGTATAGAGTTAATCATTCATATTTATAAATATTCTAACTGAAAATTCCTGAACTTGAAATATAAAGATTAATACAAAACGCTTCAATGAAATAAGACTCCTTACTGAATTAGTAAAATTAAAAATACTTTTTGTCCCTTTAACATTTTTTGATATTTCTTTATCATTCTTAGTAGAAAGTTTAGATATTTGAAAATATAGTAAAATGTGTTAGATAAGAGTTTTTGGCTAATACCAGAGGCGTGTGACATATGGTAGATAAAGAGTTTTCACTTCTTAAATTCTACTTGACTATCGGAATTGTCATTTTAATATAATACTTCGCTGCGATAAAGTAATTTAAAGTTAAACAGAAGACTACATTTTATTTTGATTTTGATGTATCTCTTAGCATTGCATTTATTACTTGTACAAGGTTTGTTCAATCTTAAGTTTATAATATTAAATAATAATTTAAATCACAATAATTACAAGATAATATGAGATATCTCAGCGCTACCTAATATTTAACTTTAAATATCTCAAAAAATAAAAAAAATTATTAAGAAAGATTAGGTTGTTTACATAGAAAGAAATAAAAAATAGAGAAATTATACTAAAACAATTCTCCCTCTGGGATAGAATTTAGAAAAGGAAAATCTTTTCCGTGGGTCAGTGGTACGCCTATGGCGGTATCCAGAAATTATTTTTTAACACATTTTCATAAGTATTTAAATTTTCTACAAAGTAAGATAATACAAGATTATCAAAAAATGTTAAACGGGCAAAAAATTGTTTTAAATAAAACATTCAGTAAATCAGTGAAGAACCATATTATACTATTATACATATTTAATCTTCTTAATTTGAGCCCAGAAATGTTTGAGTGAAACAACTATTACGATAGATGCAACAAATAATTCTTATTAGTTTGATTCATGATATCATCTTAAATGTATCTATAAAAAATTATTTGATTTCTTGATTCAGGTATGTATGATGAATCAAAAGAATTATTGCAAAAAGCCCCTCCAAGTGGATTAAAAACTAGGCTCAATTTTCACTTATCTCATAAAATTAAAGATGAATCTACTTTGATGGAGCACCATCAACATTTACAAGATGTTCTGGAAGACCAACTTAGTTTGGCTGCTATTCATTATTTGAGAGCTCATTACCAGGAAGCAATTGATATTTATAAAAGATTGTTACTACAAGATAGGTAATAATAATTTTCATTTTTATTAATTTATTTATTTGATTTTTAGCTAAACTGGATAGACAAATATAAAATATTGTTATAAAACTTTTATATGTAGGTCCTTTTAGCCATAATTAAACAAGTTCTATATTTTTTGCTATTATTAATTGTAAATAAAATTATGTTAACATTTTAGACAAAATATAGCTTTAAATGTGTATGTTGCGCTCTGTTATTACAAACTCGACTATTATGATGTATCGCAAGAAGTACTTGGAATATATCTAAACAAATATCCTGATTCTGTAATTGCTGCTAACTTAAAGGTAACAAATATAAGAAGGTATATATTAATAATGGATCATTCAAATCAAAGCCATATCTTACCTTTCGCCTCATGAAACAGTTTTAGCACCTCTGATGTATCTTTTTAACACAAATTCCACTTCAAGATTTGCTAATATGGTTAATAATTCTAAATACCGTCTCACTAATATCTAAATATGTTGATTTATTTTAGGCTTGTAATACCTTTCGCCTATTTAATGGAACAGCAGCAGAAAATGAATTGAAATCCGTAGTAGACCAAAGTAGCCAAGTTGGTTTTGGATACGATTTATTAAAACACAATTTAGTGGTGTTCAGAGATGGCGAAGGTGCCATGCAAGTAGGAACAAATAATTTAACCAAACTAATAAAGGAGTAATTAATTTTTTAGGTATTTCCGTCACTAGTCGATGTAGTACCTGAGGCAAGATTAAATTTGGTCATTTATTATCTGAAAAATAATGATACAAAGGAGGCTTTCGATTTAATGAAAGACCTAGAACCCGCAGTACCACAAGAGTATATTTTAAAAGGTGTAGTTAACGCAGCACTTGGTCAAGAACTGAACTCAGTAAGTTAAAAATAAAAACTATTTTTAACTATTAAATTTTTACTATTAAATCACTAGGAAGATTAGTAAAAGTTTTATAATGATAAATATGGGAGACTCTATTCCTAAATTTTTATATAATTCAAGGTGTTATTTCCAGTTAGAAAATATCAAAGTGGCAGAAGAATGCTTTCATTTGGTAGGTAGTTCCACCAGTGAATGTGACACTATCCATGGAAGACAATGCATGGCTGCTGCTTTCTTTCTTGCTAATCAGTTTGAAGAAGTTTTGGTTTATTTAACATCTATCAAAAGCTACCTTCATTCTGGTATAATACAATAACTCATTTCATTTATTGTCATAGATAAAATTTAATGACGCACTTAATTTGATTGTCACTGTTTGTAGATGATACGTTCAATTTCAATTTTGGCCAAGCCAAAGCAGCTTGCAATCAGTTCAAGGAAGCTGAAGAGATTTTTTTGCTGATCAACGATCTAAGAATAAAAAACGACTATGTGTACGTTTCGAATTTGGCACGTTGCTACGTTATGAATAAAAAACCACAAGAGGCTTGGGAGTTATATAGCAAAGTAGAAAACACCCCCGAAGGATTTAATTTGTTGCTTTTGATCGCCAACGATTGTTATAGAATGGGCGAGTTTTGGTATGCGGCCAAGGCATTTGATATGCTGGACAAAATCGAACCTAATCCAGAATTTTGGGAAGGAAAAAGGGGAGCCATTGTTGGAGTTTTTCAGGTTAGTAAAAAATAGGAAAAACACAGTTCGGGAAGATCAAAAGAAATTTCTTGAGGAAATTCAAAAAATGAAAAAAAAAGTAGTTTTATAAGATGAGAATTAAGACAGTAAATCAAAATTGCTAAAAAGTATAGAAGTAGAACTGTTTTTTTATTACTGTATTATTGATGTTTGCGAATATTTAACTAGTGATCTTTATTTGTTGTATTATAACTAATATGTCATAAGAAATAAGTGTGAAAGTTTAAAGATAAAATAATGTTTTTTGGAATTATTAAAAATGACGAACAAGTACCTCGACAAGTCTATAAGTATTACATAAACCGTGTCTGGAAAAAGTGTTACCTCTATTAGATAAGAATGACAGATAGTAATTCATTTTATCATGCTTTCCATGATTTATAGAAAATTATGTTACATAAAGAATATGGATCCATAGTCGTTTGAATTTGCTTTCATCTAAAACTTTATGAAATGAACAATAAATCTCTTCACTGGTAGACAATTAAACCTAAGCCTACCAAAATCAATCTCTGTTTTATTTGGTTTCTAACTAATCAGCTAAATTCGAAATACAAAGTTCATAATAATAATCTGTTTTGCATCATAAAATTCAGATGGTAGAAAAAAGAATAATGAATAAATTCAAAACACACTTAATGGTTATTGTAATAATATTTTTTTCTGGATAATTGTAGATTATAAATCTTACTGATTAAATAAATTTAAATTATTATTTTTGAGATAAAAATCTACTAACGAATCTAGATAACATATTATGATTAAGAAATATCGGCACAAAAAATCTAACGTCACATAATTCTTATTTACTTTTTAAATACCAAGGGTGTACAAATTATGTAATAATTTTTTTAGTAGACAATATTTGAGAGATTAGGACTAACGATAACTCAATATTTTAACATACATTTAAAGCTTCGTATTGTATGGAAATAGCCAGATAATCAACCAAAATTTAGTTGGAAAATAAATTGTTTGTTTCTGATTTAAATTGGTGTTACAATATGGAAATTTTGTGGTAATTAATTAAATGTTGAAATTATTTTGGAAGTTTTTTAAAAGTTTAGTGAATATTATCGTGTGCATCAAGAAATTAGATAAAGTCATAGATTTCATTAGATAAATTTCATCTTTATATATTAGCTTGGGACCTATACAATTCAATACATTTAATTGTCGAGGGCCGCAATGATATATGATTATAGAGTTAATATAATAGACATTTAGAATATTCCTTGGTAGTTCCCAAAAGTTGTCATCTACATTTTTGCAATTTTACTCTAATTCAAAGAGTCCTTGAAGAAAATTTAAATAAAAAATTCAAAGCTAACGTTATAAGATATGTTCAAGATGAAGAAAATTCATCAAAATTTAACGCATTTTCAGCAAACATTAAAAATTGATATATTTACTGAAATTTTGTATTCTACCTTTTTTTTACAAAATCGTTTAAATGGAAAAACTATTTAAACTTTTTGCGATAAACAATACCCGACTTATTAGAAGATTTACCATGATAAATTGGTGAAACTGTGTGAATTAAGTGGAAAAAATTATTTAAACTTTTTGCAATAAACAATACCCGACTTATTAGAAAATTTAGCATTATCGTTTCGTGAAAATGTGTGTACAAATGGAATAACCCATTTTTAAGCAACGTATTTCATGAGGAATGCATGGGGAAAGGAAATGGTGATCTCACTCGACGGCATGATTATTGGACTTAACACCTTGTGACTTATTTCTGTGTGGTACTTTAAAATCGAAAGTTTATTATTTCAATTCAAGATTTACGTAACCGAATTGTAGTTGCTCCCCATATTTAAGCAAAGAAAAGAAAAGAATACATTTCAATTTTTTTACGGAGAATTAATTTGTCTTTTCAAGAAAATGGTATCCGTTGCGAACATATTATAATATAATTTTTACATTTTATTTAACGATTAATTTATTAAAGCTTGCTTTTAAATTTTTTCTTTGTTAGACCCATATCATTATCAATGAACGTTATATGAACCACCATAAATTTAATTAATATTAATAAAATCACTAAAATAACTCTTAAACTATTTAGCGTTCTTGATAAATATAGTTTTTTTAGCGTAGAAAAGCTTATAATTTAGTATTTTCCTTTACAGGTCAAAAAGTTTCGATGATTTCAACGCTTAATACATTTACTCTGGTTATTCTTTTAACTCCTAAGTATACTTTCAGAACAGTTTACTGTAGAATAACACATATGATGTTCTACATAAACTTTTTATTGTAGTAAATTTTACTAACAGTTATTATGTCGCTTGTTTAAAGAGTTAGAATTTTATAACAAAACAAGAAGCTTTGATAAATAATAAACAATACATTAATACCGATTCCAAAGTTCTATAAGCTTAAAAAATATTAAAATTATACACTCTATTTTCGTTTAGATATTTGTTGCCTTCCTTTTCTGAGGTTTAAAACCGAAGTCTATTTGATGATCTGTAATGTCTGAAATTACAAAAAATGTTTATAACAGAAAATTATTTGGAAACAGCTAAATTGGCAAAATTTGAACATTCGTTTTAATTTTTATGTTATAGTTGTTAATGCACTATTGTAATAAATGTATGAAGCTCTATGGTATTACCCTCTAGTAAGAACATATAGATATTTTTTTTTATTATGATACCTCATTCTTGGTTCCAAAATTCTATCTCCCTCTATTTATTGAATGCGCAATAAAATATAGAAATTATGTAATAAAAGATAATATTGTTTTTCAGGGAGTCATTGCAAAAAAATTCCCAGTCGATATGTTAGGAGACATATTACAACTTCTAAGAAGCAGCACTTCAAATCAGGCTGATCAAATTGCGAACGTCATTCGCAGATGGGCGAAAGATCAAAGATTAAACGTTTCATAAGCTCCGTCGTTCTTATCGATTTCTGGTTACTGGAAATCCACGATTTTTATAGATTCATTAGATTAGATGTCACCAGAGGCGACTGCTGCTATTTGGCTCACCAGGAAAAACTTCAAAGTGAGCCACCTCCTACAAATCACAAAACTTTTGCGGAAAATTTAAACATTTCACAATTTACTAAAATAATAACATTTCCCATGTAACTACCATATGTAATATGACTATAGGTATTAGTTTCTAGGCTAGCAGTGAACGTGTTGAAGAAAATTCTAGTTTTATATTTCTCATTGTGTCAGATTTGTGTTATCAGTTATTATTGATTGTATCTATTCATCCGTAAATTCTTAGAACAAATATATTTATTTTAAAATTAGTTTAATTTCTCAAAAAAAGGTTATCACCAAATCTAGAAATAACAATAATTCAAGGAATTTGATAAATTTAATAGTTAGCGTTTAATTACATTTTGATAATGTTCTGGGAAAAATGGGTGAAGGTTTTTAATATAACTTTAGTGTGTTTTGGTTTAATCTTATTCAAACTAAAATTTATCATTGTCAATAAAAAATAATTGCTTATGATTACAAAAACTCATCAGATTAGATTGTAAAAAATGGGAATAGTATATTCTGATATAGAAACCATTCTACATGGTAGTTCAAATGAAAACGTCCTCCGCTCCTTCTCCCTACAAAATTAAACTGACAACATACTTAATTCCGATTTACTGAGAGTTCTTTATCTAGATTTAGGCTTCTGTGCCTTGATAGTGGCTCCTGTACGCAGCTTCCTGCCTTCGATTTTTCTTTTCGAAATAGGTAAAACCGCATCTTTGCTAGGTATAGATTTTTTAAAGGAATATTTTGAACAACAATTTTAAACTTTTAAACTTAAAGTTTGAGTGATACCGATTTTAAAATACAGGGACCATAGATTGCTTGAAACAAGACTAGAGAATCACGATATTTTTTTTATTTTTGTTAAGATATTATTTGCGACTATAGAGGAGTTTTAAAAAATATTTTCATAAAATACATTTAATATGTTCCTCAAAACGTAGTTGATGAGTATTCAAGATAAGATCCATATTTTTGAATGATTCGCAAATATAATCTATTAATTGTTTATTTTAATTTTAATTTTTGTTGAGTATCGTTTTATTTCTCATGATCTACCAAACAGAGTAAGTTTGGTTTTGGGAGCATTTATTAAAAGCTAAAATTTTACTATATTATTATTCCGTATACCAACATTCTCAATTTCATCTTAATTGAATGCAAGGTACAACTGTGTGTCGTTTGCATAAAAGCGATATAGACAATGTAATAGGTATTTTCCTAGTTCAGTTGTGTTTTGCAGAAAAAGCCAGGGTCCACGAATGAACCCTTGTGGTACTCTACGTTCCACACTGATAAAATTTGAGAGGACGGTTATTACAAAACCACTATTTGGAGCCGTTCTGTTAAATAACTCTCAAGTAATATAGTAGAATTTTGGTTTATAAGTCAGTACCAACCAACAATGAGTGTTTGTTTGGCTAAAATTATTTGCACCAAGACAGAATAAGTTTAATGTTATCAACGGCTTCTTACAATTGCTGTCGCCTGTTACTTTTAGTAACTATGTATATGGTCAACTCTAAATCCTGATTGATTTTCAGATAGCAGATTATACTTTCTTTCCAAAAGAAAACTAAATTTTAGATCTCATTTTATGTCGATTTGATAGAAAATCATATTGATTAAAAATAGTTTTTAAGGAAACTAGAGGCTTTAAAGATAGCACCACAACGGTTTAATTCAAATATCTTCAAAACGGTTTACTTTGAAATGATAACGTACATTTATTTTGTGGAATAGCCCAATGGTATTCAGTGAATTAATTTTTCAATTGTATTCCTAAGCAGCTCGTTTGAGTTAGAAAAATTTATGAATAAAAATGTCCAATACTACTCGCAAAAGAACGGCTCTACAATTAGAAAATTGGTATTTACTCTATACAAAAGGGCATATTTATAAATAAAAGTACAGAAAAGTAAAAAAAAAATTAATTAAATCAATGTTAGGGCGCCATATTTAAATAGATTTAGCTCCTTTAGCAGTAAATAAAATGAGTTCCAGAATTTGCGGATTTCTTTTGTGAAGATCGTTTATGGAAACTATGAATAAATAAGTCAATATCATTCTTCACTTATTCAGAAATTATTTTTTTGAAAACTTAAGAGTGTATTTAAAATACTAAGTGGTTTGGTAGTACATTCGGGATTATTTACTTTAGTAGCAGGTATAATTTTGGATTATTTCAAAACATCCGGATTACAATTTACAATTAATCATTGAAAACGTGAATAATGTGTGTCAATTTGACTTAGGTAACAACAGAGTAAGAATTTTAGAGAAATGTTATCGAGTTCGCAATTATTTGATTTGATACTCAGAGTCTTTATTATGATTATGATTATTTGAATACTTTCTATCATTTTTGATTCTACAGACAATCACTCTTAGAACTTTCCAAGAAGTGATTATTAATTTTCGTTAAACTTTCTAATTGGCTGTACCATACACTTTGATTGCTAGAATTAGGTAAAGTGTTTTAGTTCATATCTGTTTTTGGTACTTCGAGAAGTTGTGGGAATTAGACAATTAATCGATGTCAAAATTGCATCAATTAAACAAGTTATTTTATTATGAGTAATATCTACCTACACTCGACCGCCAAATCATCTACACTATATGTTTTTCAGTAGAAAAAAGTAAATTGATAATAAGTACCTATTGCTTAATTACAAATAATGAACATAAAAAATTTAAAGGAATATTGTGGCTTACACGGTTATTATTTATTAAATAAAGAAAAACAATAACTGAGAAAATAAAAAATTCCAATATTTGAAAAGCCGACTCCGGTGGTCGAATGAGTGGAGATCCGACATTCGGGGTCCCAGGTTCGAGTCTCGGCATGGGTATGGGCGTGGTATGAATGTGTGTAAATGTCCTATGTGAATGTATAGAAAATGTGTCAAATATTGGAAACATAGTGTCTGGCTGCATAAACACCGAGTGTCACTAAAAAAAATGTGAGCCATAACACGAATCGGTTTTTGTCAAAAAAATAATGAAATCCTACAAAAAAACGAGTGTTTCCCTCCTTGAGTCCGAAAGACAGTCCACATTTTTTCTGGCATGCCTTGGATCAAAGGAGCAACCTCATTTTGAGCTACTTGTTCCATTCGTTGAGCACCGCGTGTTCCCACTCTTTGAGTAACGTTTTTTCCAACTCATTCTTTGTTTTGAATTATCTAAGTTTTGTCTAATTCGTCTTAGTTTTTCCAATAATTGTCTATTGGTTTAAAGTCAGGAGTTCCGAGTTGTTTGGTATACATATGTTCAACCATTTTTTGTATAAGAAGGAAACTATTTTCAATGAAAGGTGCGTAGGGAACCACAAGTTTTTCTAGACATTCTCTTAGGTACCTATCAGCAGTAGGATTATCTCCCTCAATGTCACCAAATGCGTTCGTGCTTCTAAAAAAATACCGCCTCATACCATCACTTGCCACCACCGAATAGTATCCTAGGAGGGATATCGCTATTCACCAGGTGTTCTCCAAATTTTTTTATAACCATCTGGTGAATATCATCATCAATCATCCACATCTAATTCTGCATATGCTCGAGCAAATTCCCTGTCCTATTGCCGATGAGCTCTATCCAAAAAATGGCTTTTTTACATGAAGCCTTCTACGTACAGTATTAAAAGAAACTAAGATTCTATGAACATCTGCCAACTTTCTAGTCAAAGCTGTAGCTGGAACTGTCTGTTCTCGAAGAACTTTACCAGGCTTCTTAAGTTAGAACTAGGCTTTCTCTGTATTGCATCAGATAATCTACTTCGAGGATTACCAAAGAATTTTGCGATATACCGAATGCTATGTCCATCAGTATGTAAGAGCAATAGCTATATCAGGTTCTTGTGGTCTTATTTTCATTTGTTACCAGTAAAAGAAGTAAAAGAATATTCACAAGGAACACAAACTCAAACATGTTGAAGTCTTAAAATATCTTTAATAATTAACAACTTTGTATTATATTCATACCTACCTATATCAGTGAGGTTTTTCTACATTGAGAAAACACGTGTTCGCCATTTATCATTTATGATAAACATCATTTACTCTTTTTGGATCCATGTGTCAATATTAAAAAAACCTCAAAAATTCAATTGTTTCGTTAATTTTACCGTCTAGTGCTTAGAGTTAAATATGAAATAATAGTTGTTAAAAGGAAAATAATTGCAATCGGTTATAGATGAGAGTTATACATATATTGTTTAGAATACTTTCCACTTTTAAGAATTAAGCTAATAAGGTTATTTTTCAGTTCGCAGGAAACGAAATGTAGAGATTCATGTGGAAAATACAATGAACTTAAAGAAAAAACTTGTTTATAATCAATATTAAAAGTTTTCTACATCCGTTCTGTATTATATTGAGAAATGTTAGTTATTATAGTCGACTTTTTATAAATATGGTAACTTAATCTCTTGTTAACATAAACCATAACGATTGTTTCTACTCTTACTTTGTGGAATCTATCTATTATAAATGTAAAAGATAAATTATACTTACTTAAAATTCCACGATTTTCCAACACTTATAAATATTCTTAAGAAAATTGTTTCACCCGTTGGCATCGTCTGACGATATATTTACTAAATCTATTACATCATTTAATCATAAGAATAAATAATGATTGCGTCAAATATCTATAAAAAAAGATAAAGAAACATCTACTACACTAATGATAGAAAATAATGTATAATTTAGTACTTATAGTATGAAAGCAAAACTCCATTGAAGTAAATTTAGAAAAGAAAGTGAAAATTATTATTGCTTCCAGTCGATGGTACTAAAGAAAGCTACACGTTGGATAAGGGTTGAACATCTGGTAGTTTATATACAGAGTTAGAATGAAGGGCTTTGGTTGAAAATATAGCACCATAAAAAATATTGCCTATAATTGTAGCATTTTATTTTGTGACCCCAGTTTTAGGTGCAATCTTTCGCTTTGGTTTTCTACTTGCCCCTCCCCCGGTTCATTTAATGAAGCAAACATTTTGCGGAGCAAAACATATCATGCAGGTGTTTTCGAAGACTTAATCAAAATAAAAATTAACGCAGGTGGAACATTTTGAAGGAGTACATAGAAAATGATGCGAAAAATGCAACCTACATGTCACCACAGATTCAAAATCAAATAATCAGACTATGTGGAAATGTCTTTGGAGACGACATCACTACTGTCATAAGAATGCTTTTATTTACACTATTCTGGCAGACAAGTTCAGTGACGTACCAAAAAAAAGAGCAACTTTTCATTGGAGTGAGATTTTTTAATGATGAAAAGAGGTTGGTTTTGTGAGGAATTTCTAGGTTTTGTAGAGTTGGGCTGTTATGTTAGTGTTCAGCATTTCTGCAACCGGTTGTAAATGTTCTACAGGCAAAAAGTATGCCTTTACTTCAATGTTCAAACACGAAAACAGCGTAAACATGCCGATGTTGAAAGCAAAATTTGGCAGAAACTGAAACTTCCCCCAATACAGGCTTACAGCGAGTTTTGGAGAAGATCACTAATTATTCCGTACATTGATTCATTAATAATACCTTTGGAGCGATATTTTTTTTGAGGAGAATTTGCCCGAATTTTATTGCTTATGTTGCACCCTCATATAAAGCTTGATATGATATACTAAGATGTAGATTAGCTACTACAATTTAAAAGATTTTTCTGGTAAATCAGAACTTTGGTATAAGCAATGGTAAGAAAAAAATGTGCCGAAGGCTGAACAACTATCTGTATTAGTTGAAGAATCCCAATTATTTTACCCAGACTCATTTGAATTGCACATTCTTGTAAAACGTGTACTATCCAAAAGTCCTTCACCTTACGTAGAGTAAAAACTTGATTAGTTGACAATAAGAGAAATCGGCTTGTCGATCTTTATATAATGAGTATCAATAGAAAGAGCCTTTGGAAGCGGAAAATAAATTTCAAACAATTTTGTCAAGGTTAACCAGATCCCTTGAAGTCTAGTGCTGATCGATTGATTCCAATAGCATTGCAACCAATTAATTTTAATGTTTTCAAATGTTTAAATAAAACCATTTTTTGATATGTAGTTTATATTAAGTATTTTTATTTTGTCATCATCTGGAAAAATCCTGGCTACGCATTTAAAGGTCATCATTTAAATTTTCAGCGTTCATTACAATTTGAACAAACTACTAGATTATAAGAATCCAATTTTTCCTCAGGTGTTTAAGATACAGTGTCCTGGGCTTTATTTAGTTACAAGTTCTTAGAATTGGTTTAGATGGGCTCAGACCTGGGCTTTTTTGCCATCAAAATAACGCTTAATTGTTTACTACTGGTGGATTTGGACCTTGATGAGACATTTAGCACCTCGCAGAAGGGAAGGTTAGAGCCCTATTATGACCTGCATCTCTCTCTTTACTTGGCTGGCTCGTCAGCCTTCACTTTACTTTGTTATTCTGACTACCTCATTTGTTAAGGATCATACTGAATTTCTCTTCCAGTCTTCTAGTGGTTTGGTACGAGTTCATCGCTTTCATTATCACTTGGTTATCGGAGTACAAGATGATCACAGAAATTGCTATAGTACTCAAGGGTTGCAATTATAAATTGAACATCAAACTCTGTTTTTTGTGTAGCTGTTTTCAGATAGTGCATATGTGGGTTATCAAAATAACTTACGTACATGCTTAAAAATCAAATGGTAATTAGGTTCTACTTTTCACAATTTATAGAAAATTATATAAGAAGATATCTTTTGTATTATCAGGTAGATACTAGTGGCACGAAGGTACAGCCTGATTAGATGAACTCTAATTACCACTAAAAAACTTTGCCACTACACTAAACTAAAATAATAAATGTTTGGTCTATATTTGCCTGTTTTAATTCTTTAGTTGGTATTCTAATGTTTTGTTCATCATCCTCTTATCAAAAAAGGACATTTTAGGAACAACTCCAAATACTACTAAAGAGACATAAAATCCATGTATTAGAAGATATAAATAAAAAATTAAATTTTTCTAATATCATTCTTGGTTCTAGATAAGATCGAACCTGCATACGTTCTATCATTATTTAACTTAATATTAGTGTAAATAATCCGATAATGTAACACTATTGTAAGGGACATATCAAGATTTGACTAGCCACCATTGTGACAATACTATTTTAAATGTCATTATTTTTTCTGGATTATTGAACATCTCATTTTTTTTTGCAAAAATGTTTCATTTATACTATATTATTTGAAGCGATAAATGATGTCTACTATTCGTTATATAAAAAAAAACCGATTTGAAATCTGTTAAATTTGTTTTTGGTTTAAAAAGTGCAAACGATTATCTATAGTTGACCTCAGGGGCCGATTAATCCCTTGAAAGGCCCTAAGCAATTATCATTTTTGGGACCATTTAAATGACTATTTATATAGAATAACTCAATTCTCAAATATTTTAGAGCTTTTTTTATAAATGAAAAGAGAAATGCGGGTCTCCCTAATTTAGATGATGCCCTAAGCATGTGCTTAGTTTACTTATGCGTTAATCCAAGCCTGGTTGTTTGTTACTTTTACCTAGTGTTATACAAAATGATTAAGTTTTAGAAAGACTTCTGGGGAAGAAAATGAAACAACCTAGTTTCTTAAATAATAAATAATATAATTGTTCTAGAGAAATAAATACATTTAGACTAAATCAAACACACTGTTTTTTCTTTCACACTATGTTTACAATTTATAAATACATTCATGATTAGTTGATTACAATTAATCTTTTTCGAAATTCTGTTTGTTAATCAACATTATTTGCCAATGTCCATAGTCATTAATCCTTGTTTTTTGTTTAATTTTAGACTAGATTTTACAATCAAAATTTCTAATTATAAGACTCAAAACATGGCGATAAAACAAACACGTCAATAAATACAAAGACCAAATTATGAATGAAAAATGTGCTGCAACTTATTTTCGCCTTTCATCACGTCAATGCGAATTATTACACATTTTCGATATTTTCCAGTAATATTTATCTGAGAAATTTGTCACTAAAATTTTATTGAATAAATGTTTCCTAACAATATTAATACTTTCGCTTATCTTTTACATAAGTAAGAAATATAGAAATGTTTACAAAATTTAATCACCTCATGAACTTAAAATTGCATATGTAACTAATTTTCCACACATTCGATAAATATTACCCTAAAATATATACTTATGGAATTTTCTACTCAGTAAAAAGGAACGATAATTAAACTTTCAAATTTTAGTGAAAATCTTCGATAGTCATGAAAACTGGCAACCTCTTAAAACACCGTGAGTGCTTATGTACATACCTATTGATAATAATATATATAGTACACATATTATTTAAATATTATTTGAATATAAACTTTTTTACAGAGAAAAGTAAAATTGAATCCAATAAAACACATGTTGATTATCACGTAAACCAAACAAAACAATAATCTGAAATTTTCCCAATAAATTGTTCACAGTAATAATAAAATGATTAAAACCCTCAGTAAATATTTTTATCAGTACCAAGAACAATGGGTGTTCATTGTTTCTTTGTTCATTGAATATCATTTAATCATAACTCATTCTTTTCTCGAAATTCTCAGTCTTTACTGAGATCAAAGAGAATGTATATTTTAAACGGTCCTATTATCCTAGGGATCTGGCAAACGGTAAAATACAGAAAATCGATTGAATAAGAAAAAGGAACTAATAAATTGTCAAAAAATATACCAAACATTTCAAATGTTGTATAGGAAAAAGCAAAAGTCAGCTATTTTATTTTTGTATTTAGCTCTTTTAGCTATGCAAACGTATCGACGTTTCGTCTCTTTCAAGACCACTTTCTTCAATATGAGCCAATCTTTAGTACTTCTACTGTCTATCTTATCATAACTCTCATGAGTTTACTTACGAGATCCCAAAGATAGAACCAATACAAAAAATACATCCTGTACAAAAACGATCTATTTATTCTGTTTATACACGATGATGGTTAAAGAGTAGACACCGTGAGATTTAAAAAGAGGAAAAATATTTCAAACTATTGAACTACGCTTATGGTTAACAATAAACGTCTTTAAACGTTAAATCCCATTTTGTAAGTATATATAAATATATGATGCATATAACAACGTTAACAGTTTTGGCAATTTTGGAAAACTATTCTGGCGAAATTATTATAAATATTACAATTTGAATTATTTCGGCTTTAAATGAATATGCTGCTATAAAATATTAAGTTAAAATAAATACTTTTTTTAAATAATACAATACGGGATTAATAACAAATAATTCTTTGGCGTATCTACAATAAATAAGTTTAATTACGACTGACAAATATTGCAATGTCTTAAGACTAACTATTCGTGAGATTCCATATATACATACAATTTTATTTTAAGGAACTTATATTTCCTCGAATTTGCCAGTCATAATATTACGTAAGTAATATATTTTGAAATTGAAAGATACATATTAATGCCACTTGAAGGCTTAATTCGTTAAGGCACTAAATTAATAGTTTTAATTAGATTTTTCGGTGCAGTACATAAACTTTTTTAAATTAATTGAAGTTATTAAGTACGGTATTCAGATGTTGTATCTCTTAAAAAATATAATCTTATTTATTCCATTTTTATAAACACATGTTTATTTACGGAGCATTTACAAAACTGATAAAGACCTTCCACAATTTTTTGATAAGCTTTAAGTCGAAAATAAAAGAAAAATAAAGATAAGATTATTTCAAAGAATGATTTGTAATATTTAGAAATTTTTAATGAATGAATATAGATGGAAAATTATTTTTTAGCACTCAAATTCTAGTTCTAAAGCAACTGATAGTGAGCAACTATTATCTTTACAGTACACATGATAAATAGATGCTTAGCTCAGCTTACAATTTAGATTATACAAAAGGAACAATAAACATATTGTTTTTTTTTAATGAAATCTATACGATAATTGTTTAAATACCTCCAATGGGTGCTTATGCATTTAACTGGCAGATAGATTTTCATTGAGAATTTTTATTACTTTGCACTAAAACAAATAAGTACGTCCAGATAATAGTTGCAAGTGCACATCTTTATTATTATTTAAATTCCACAAGATTAGGTTGGATTCCAAGTTTTTTGCATAATTTAAAAACGATAAGTAAAAAATAGACTCATTAAAAGAAAAACTATTATAAGGCTTAGAACTGGTAGTTAATCTCAATGTCAGTGTTGTGATTGTTAAAACAGTTTGTACGGATGTATCAGTATAGATCTGAACACAAGTAAAATTCAAAAAATGTAATGAATTATTTCTAAATAATACAGTCGATAGAAATGTGTGATGAGGCGTTTCCACAAACGCTTTACTCATATAACAAGCTGGAAAATGTTTATCATGTATTGAATTCTTTTTAAAAATAACAACGTTGATAAAATTTGCTATCTAAGTTTCTAACTGAAGATTAACAAACAGAATTATTATCCGTGAATTTGTTATCCTATCTAAGTAAGCACCAAGGAATCGGCACTATTTAGAATACTTTATTGGTGTTCCCTGATGTTGGTATGTAAAGGTACCAACCAGTCTTTGGCCCTAACTAAAAATGGATTTATAAGGATACTACCCCTGCGGTTTCTGATAAGTAAAATTAAATTGTTTAACATTTGAGTGCTATTAATGAGTGTTTTCTGCATGAGTAAATTTAACTAACTTTAATTAAAATATCTATTAGTTTAATTAGAAGGTGATTTAATTTTAATCAGAAACAGGAGCAATTTGTGAGAATCCATCTTTAGAGGGAAAAAGGGTACTCCGACAAATAGGAAATCAAAGAATTGGGTAATTCTAAGTGAGTATGCAGAGGTGGCAGCATAAGTAGTCTTGGTTTAGCAGAAGATTGAACCGCCTTATGTATAGCCATTCTAGCAAGGTGTTTCAAGCTACTAGGTTCGGATTTCTTTTTAAGAGGTTTATCTAAGACAATGGATGAGTACCATTTCCCTTGTTGGTCTACCCAAACCTGGGCGTTGTTCCTGCACAACCGCGACTGCTGCACATAATGCTGGATCAATTCGATAACGTTAGGAAACATAGGCATGGCGGCTTGAAGATGGGGTTGCGCGTCCAGCCTGAAGTAACCGTTGGTATAGAACAAACGAACGGAAGTAGGTCCACGGTCCGTTTGCACACTTAAGGAGAACAAGAACTGTGGGTCTGAAGAGTTCCGCACTAAGAACGTTCCTACACTGGTCCCTTTGAGTAGTTCGTGACTTTGTTGGTAAGTAACACCTTCATAGTACCAACCGGATTGGCGAAGAGCCCGAACGGTATCGGATAGTCTTTGGAGTTCGGTTTCGGGTTTGGCTTCGACAGGGACTGGAGCTCGTTGAAGCGGGGTGGCGAATGGCGGCAGGATAAAGGTCAAAGGTACGCTCGGAGAGACCTGAGGTGACGGGCACGGGCTCTGAGAATGAGGGGCCAGCGTAGTGACCAGGCCGCCGCCGCTCAGCGCATGTAAGGACCTCCTGGCGCTGCTGCAACATGGCTGGTTGGGAGAGCAGCACTGGAACTCGTGCTTGCAGTTGGGGCATACCGCGCTACAGCCGAACATTGCACGCTAATGCCATGCCCAAGAATCAACTACTGAAAAAAGAAAAAAAACATTAATATCAGAATGAAACGAAACTTTTTATGTGCGCAATATTTAACGAATATAGTCTAGCTGTTCGTGTAATTATATTAACACGTTTTTATCATTAAACCGATTTAGAGCATTGTCATTGTAATATAGAAAATATTTTTATTAATATTCAAGAGCAGTTGTGATGAGAATTTTTAAAATCCAAGGTTCTATTGAATGATGTTTGGGGTACATTAGTTAGAAAAATATTAATGCAGATATACTTTTAATGTAGACTGAAATCTTTATTTTTAGTAGTCATTTATTACGTTTAAAAAAATATTCTCAAAAAAGCAATATTCATTTGATAAAAACTTAATTATTCAAATCTTAGGTCTTTATGGAAGGTAGCTTAATTCATTTACTGAAAACATTTTTTGAAGCACTGTCATTGTAACAGAAAACATTTATTCAAATATTCAAGAGCAGTCGTAATGAGAATTTTTAAGATAAAATCCAAGGTTCTATTGAACAATGTTTGGGGTGCATTGATTAGTAACAGAATGATCCCAATGTACTT
This sequence comes from Hermaeophaga mercurialis, assembly GCA_951812935.1. NCBI lineage: Eukaryota > Metazoa > Arthropoda > Insecta > Coleoptera > Chrysomelidae > Hermaeophaga > Hermaeophaga mercurialis. Next base: position 41,389,957 of record OX638359.1, on the reverse strand, counting down.
TTAATTTACTCTGAAATCTTTATTTTTGTTAATCTTTACCTTTAAAAAAATTAATTATTCAAATCTAAGCTCTTTCTGCAAGGAAGCTTAATTAAATTATTGAATATTTTTTTTTAAACCAGAAATATTTGATAAATAAAATTTTTCTTTGAAATACTGTGACAATCAATTCAAGATAATACCAAGTCGGTTGTTTTTTGGAATTTCAATAATTTAAAAAGATAAATTAATCTGTATTTAAGATCCACTACTGATAAAATATTTAAAAATCTTACCTACATTTAGGAAACTAATATATCATATTTGATTCGAATGAATTATTTAAAGTTCTTATCAACTATTTATACAAAATGTTTTTATGTATTGGAATAATATAAAGAACACTGTTTCTTACAAATGATATTAAAATCTGATAAAAAAATTGATTTATTTCCAACAATATTTCTAAATATTTTACATGGAATTTGTCATAATACTTGCATTTTTATTCAATGGAAATATTGTATCAACTCAAGTGTAACCAAATAATTAATTATTCACTTCGGATAATTACTGAAAACCGTAATCAGATTAAGCGACAAAATCCCCTTTCTCTCTGCGCTCGGTCAAATATCTTTAATTATTTGGATATATTAAAGGATTCCCAGAAGCATAATCAGCAAAATATTTGTAATTATGCATATTCCACGTAGGAACATAGAGTAAACACCTTGCTTATCAGATATTGTTCCTTTTTAATCGAATACAATGGATAATCAATAATAAAAAACAACGATGTAATTTATTAAGTTCGGGGAATGTGATGTGACGTGGTAATAAACCTTGGTTACAATTTTAATTTGTAAACGCTGGGTTTTGAATTTAAACATTTAAATCGTTAAAGTGACCGGAAAAAAATTGCTCCAATTAACAATTTTTCCTGAATGTAACTACGAGAGTTTAATAATGTAGTAAATATGTTAGGATGAAATATTTCTAGAATAACTTATTATTACTATTATTAGACAAATTAAATATAATCAATTATAGTATACAAAATACAATTAAATTATATTTATGATGATAAGGTAACCTGCATTATGGTTAACTAAACTTTAAAATGTAAGAGGTAAAAAATTTTGATTTAAAAAATCTAAGCCCCTTTCGAATGCCTTTAACAACGTTGGTTCTCTTTTTCTACGACACTGAAAAAGGTTATGAGGGTCGCAGTCCTTCTCTGAAATATATTTTCTTGTATACCTGCTTTTAAAAATTTAAATTTCCCGGTATTATAAGAAGTCTTGGTATTCTGTGAGAGTTAGAAAAGGACGAAAAGTTTACTGCAGGTGTGCGTGTGTGTCGACAGCCGGTGCGCCCATATTTATAGCGCAGGAATATTCACACAAATTTTGAAAACATGTTCTCCAGGGAAATCAACTGGAAACCCATTAATTCAGCGAAAAATATGACATTTCGTCGAAATTTAGCATCAAATTTTGATTTGTGAAAATTTTTAAGACACGTGGATGAAATTGTATTCAGGACAAATTTAGAAGTTGGTAACGGAAATTATATAGAAAATAAGCGTTAGTAAACTGAATTTTATAGTAACAGTTAATACTGTCGCTACGACTTTAGATGCGCGGTGGCAAAAGGGATCGGGCCTGTGCGATAAACAGGTATACTTAATTGCACTCAGAGCTAGATTTGCCAAGTAATAAAATTAATAAGATCTTAAAGTACATCTAGCATAAAACAAGATTAGTTCTACCCGACAATTGAATCACTATCGCTTTAAAAACTGTAGCTAATAGGTTATGTCAATATTGATACTTCATAGTAAAGATATTTTTATTCTCACTTAATATTAGGATAATAAAAATCATAGTAAATTGTTATCTACGACAATCAATGAAATTAAAACCCTTTAGGTTATTACTATGTAGGCAATTTAGATAACATAATTGCACCTAGTTCTAATTTTTTACCAAAATACAGCAATATTTATTATTAATTAACAAATAATTACTGAGTACCTTAATTTAACCACAATATTGTAAGCCAAATTTGAAACTTAATCATTAATCACAAAATTATCTATAAATAAATAAATATATCCTTTAGATTAATACGTGTAGTAATAAGTATAGAAGTATATGACCTCAACAATATTTCAAAATAAAATTTATTCCGTCATGTAAAAATGTGGCCTTCACATAAACAGCAGCTATTAGTCAATAATCATATAATTATAAAGAAATAACAATTAAAAACATAAAAATAACGTTTCCCAGAAAAGAACCCAGTTTTTACAAACAAAAATACTTTACCTAGACGCTATTAAAATTATTATTTAAAATTAACTAACCAAGAACTATTTTTCAATATTGCTCGGAAACGAAGGTAAACAACAATAAAAAATTATTCTCGAAATTATTGTCTTTTTATTTAACCACTAAACAAACAGATATTGAGAAATGGACAATTAAATTCTAAAATTTTGGTTAAAATATAAAACATAAAAATAATCTTAGTCGTTAATATTCATCGGAATCAATTTTAAATATAAACTGAATATTAATTAATTTAATTAAAAAATAGTAACTTTTCTGTCATTAGTTGACCATTAAAATTTAGGGAAAAAATGGTGAGCTAATTACGTCTTCTTTTTTACTGTGGAATTCATCAACTTTCAATAAATACCGATTTATTCTAATTTTTAAATAATTCGGTTGTAATATTTAACAGTGTCTACATAAAAATTCATATTTACTTGTATGGAACCAAACATTTTATTATTCTTATGATTATTTCTCTGAAAACTTCACATCTAATTAACGTTCCTGGTAAAAGGATTTTTATTTTGGCAGGTATATTAATTTTCGGAATATTAATAATACGCTGGAACTAAATTATAAAAATTGGTTCTGCATTTTATCGTCGATTTTGACTGTTCTATTAGCCATTTCCTACGAAAGATGAAGCAAGATATATAATGAATAGCTCTCCTCTGGTTCCGAGAAGTCTGATTGCAAGATATTCGCGGAAAGCACATTAGACCGTTCTTTGCCTTCGGTACCCAGTACCCAGAAAGTACCTACCAGCGGTTCTGAAACCCAGCTGGGACCTAGAGAAATCTTTTTTGCAGGCCAATCGAAACTGAAGAAAGCACGTTGATAAACGTTTCATACATGCCATTGTGGAACCATTCACCCCAGGTTCTCACGCGTGAAATTTATAGGAATTAATACTACAGCTGTAGATGAAAAACCTACAGATATATGGATACATTCGTTGTGAATTATTTATAAAAATAACGGGTTAAAGTGTCATAATGGTACTAGGTTTACAAATATGTTTGAAAAATCCTTGTCTGTTAAATTGCTACTAACAACTCATGGGTGGTACAAGAAAATCTGGTCCCAAACTTGTATTTTGTTTAAAAATGCGAAACATAACATGACCAAAATAAATGTCTTCATTTCCTATACATTTTTAAAAAAATTAATAGCCTGAACGAGTAATTGTATTTCTTTCATTAATTATTTCAAACAAAATTATCAATGGTTCATGGTTGTTGACGTATTGACAAATTTTTGTTTTGACGATGATGTCATTACATAATTACAGCTTGATTAACACCCGGTAAAGATTTCGTTTGCATATTTTACAATAATCTTTGTAGTTCGTGTATTTCAATTACGTAGGTCGAAACGTCTGTAAGGTCGCTTTAATTAATAATTTATCGCGTTCTATTAAATAATCAAATAAATGGTTTTGTAATTAGAGAATTTATTTGATTGTTAAAATTGTTTTTCTTGAAAATGTGTTGTTTTAATAAATTATTTTAGTACGCAGTTGGTGGAAATTAGTATTAAACACGATACTAGAATTGGTTTTTTTATATAAAAATTTACTGTCCATCGTTTAAACTTAATGTGATGAAATATTTAAATGTTTTGCTTAAGTATTAAGATATATGTATTTTTTCTGTAAATGCAGGCCTTATCGTTAATTAAATGTAATTTTAATTAATTAAACTGAAATTTAACGATAATTATTCACGTTACAACACAATGAAAATGCATTTACTCAAAAAATGAATAAATTGTTCCAACAACATTATTATCAGGAATTAATTAGAAGGGGACAAATATTAAATCCATTTTTTGTGAATCATTCAATACTTTTGTTGCTTTATATTGAGAAACTTTAGAAATTATCAAGTGAAAACGTATAAGCAAAAATTTAAAAGCAATTATCTCAAAACTCTATTTTTCTCCAATTAACACAATTTTTGTTGTTATTTGTGTCATGACAAAATTTGCTTCCTAATTAAATGCATAATTTTCCTAAATCTACAATCACATTAGTGTATTTTTATCTTCAATGACATCTCTAAAATGATATTAATTACTTTCAAATAAACCTAATGTACTTAAAAAAATTTCCTTCGCCTAAATTTAACGAGCTTTTGAATAGCGGAAATTTAGAAACGTTATTCCGAAAATTTTAACCCATGTCGTAAAAACCGCATTGATTCGTAATTTGTATTGTACGCTTATCATGGATTTCTACGAAAAATAAACATTAAGTTTTTAGAAATACTCGTATTTCAGTTTAAAGTAATAATTTTTATGACTTAAGCAAATCTTTCGACAAATTAAAGTCAATTTCAAACATTTACAAAGCAAATTGTGAATGTAAAGTAGAAGTTAGTATATTATAAAAAACAAATGTTCCATTTTACAACGTGGAAATTTGACTAAAACTTCCTGCCGAGATAAACTTATAAAACATGAATGGATTACAAATCTCTCAAACATAAAAATATAACCATAACACATTTTAGAGATAATAAAGATTCACGGTACTTCAATTATTATCCAATTTGCAGCAGCTAATTCTGCTTCAAAGTAATTATGTAATAATATAAATAAAACTCCAATAAATTTGTCTGGACTTAACTTGATTTTCTCGGATTTGTTTTTGTTTTCGTGTCGGGTCTAGGAACGTGTCTAAATAAAATTGGAAGCACGCTGTTACAGCCTTGCCTCTAAAATTCTCGGTTTGCAAAAATAGATTTTCCACGAATCGATTTGCCCAAGCGCGTTCAAGAAATTTTATTTGAGGAGACGATCGCTATAAATATAAAAGTTCGTACACTTGAAGATCAAATTGAAAAAATACGTAACTGCGATTTATCAATCAGAAGCGTAGTAGATAACTTTGGTTTTCTTGCGTTACAATTGAGCAATAAATATTAATATAGTTATATAAAATATTAGGAAAATGGCCAGCAGCAGGAAAAGAGAGGTTCTACAAGGATCCGTTCTGGAGCTAGATAATGGAATATTGTACACGACAATAAAAGCAACACAATATGGTGCTAACATTATGGTTTTCACTGGCTACTTGGCTCTGTTGTGGCATCAGAAGATGAGGAATATGAGTCAACTAAGAGGATAAACATTTGGTTGGAAAAAAATTCCCGATGGCGATAAGGTTGAGGGTGTATAAAATGGTAGTTTAGGTGATCATCTTTTTTTTTCACTTTCAAAAGAAGCACCCAAACACTTTAATGTGAACAATCCTTTGGAGAATAATGAGATATTAAAAATCAAATTGCGTGCCCATGACTAATTTCATCTTGCAATAAATGAATAAAGAATTATTATTAGATTTTTCAGAATTTTTCTGATATACAGACGCTCAAGTAATTTTTAAGATTGTAGTTATTTAAAGTTAGTTTTTCTCACTTAAAATGGTATGCGAGACGCAGAGATGATTTTCTCGTAACAGCTGAGCATTCTATTTTTTTCACTTGAATGCGAGTTAGACTTTTTGGAATACAAATAAATGCGACTTAGTTCAGCTGTTGCCTATAAAGAAGTTTATTACAGACAGTAACAAATACGTTCTGTAATACTTTAACTCAGTTTGTTTTAAAATTTATTAATATCCATTCTCTTTATAATAATATGTATTTCTTTCTATCTAAAAATTAACGAAAATATGATTAAGAAGCAAGTGACTAGGTGTTGTTACTTTTAGATACTGAAAACTTTCAAGCTGCTTTCTCTTCCTTGGAAATTATTTTCTTACAGGTTTCGTCTGGTGTTTTCATGTTTTAAAGCATAATATTTTTTCTTTTCAAATTCAAAACATTATTCAAATATCTATAGAACCCTCTTGTTGAATAGCATTTCCGGCTAGAAAATGCACTTTTGAAATGGCATTTAATGCAGCTAGACTCTTTGTGCACACTCTAGTCACACGTGGATAAATAAAAATCAGTAACTGTGGGAAGTGAGCAGAATAAATAAAATAATAGTCATATACGGAAAGTAGACACGGAACAAAAGTTACGTGTCCATTGTCAACTGGTACAAAGTAATTTATTTCTATTCTAGAAAGTCGTGTTTCCGGTAAAGAGCGAATATGTCATTGAACTATATAATAGGCTTCCCAGTTTTGAAACACGGCGAACAAAATAAACAGCATTTACGCAATAGGCTGTTACATAAAAGAAGGAAATCAATAATTACTTAACCAATTTTTATTAAGGTATTGGAATTGAGGATATTAAAGGTTACATTTTATTTACTGCATCTGCCTCGCCTCATCTCCCCGTTATTTAAGTAGTTAAATAATAAATAAAGTTGACCAGCTACAACAAAATCTTTTTTTTTAAATAAACCCTACATTTTGGTTACATAAATATGTATCTTCATCAAATGGTATTTAAATGTAAAAATAATTAAACCAGGGTAGTTCAATTACTTTAGATTACCTTTTGGACTAAATACTTATATAATAATAACCAACAAAATGTTTAGGAAAAGAAGAATATTATTGTACACATTGTTTGATAATTGGTTGAAATGTTTATGGTATGAAGTTACTTTCATAGACGAAACCTTGGTCGAGAAGGTATAACTTAAAAACCTTTATAATACTGTGGAAATTCAGATAAGTATAAGTATATATTTTTTCATATTTATTAAGGATAAATTTCATAAAGTAAGAGTTGAAACAATTAATTTAAATAATATATATTATTCAGTAGCAACTGGCTATTTATAGACTGTTGTATTATTGAAAAAGCAGACGGCAAAAAAGAATCGAACAAGGCAAGTGATAATCGGGCCACTCAAATAACATTAGTTAGTTTTATCACCCGACTAATTTAAACAAATTAAACTTATTTGCGTTAGTGATGTCATGTCAAAGATTCTCTTTATCTAAATTTCATAAAAAATAAATTTCATAATAGTCCATTTTTCGTATAATTACGAAATATTAACTTTATTGTTAACCGGTAATTATTGATAATTAAGATAATTGCAGGAAAGGGGTTTTATGTTTTTTGTAAAGATTCGTCAAGATTGCGTAAGTTAATGAATGTACGTTGATAATGATTTTTTTTCTAAACTCAAGGTCAAATGAAATGATAAAATTACACTTTGTGGTTAAAATTGTTTAAATATTTTTTCAAGGAACTAATGCACTTCTATGTTTCTCTTTATCTTTATTATTACTAATTGAGATATTGGAACAAACGTATACATTTTATAATTATATTTCCCACTAATTTTCATTGTGTAAAAGGAACAAAACAAGAAAATGATTTTTGCAAAAGGGAAAGTGTAGATGTTGAAAATAGATATTTTCGGGTTATATCTTGTTCAAAAATTATATTAAATTTTGGCGTTTACTCCAAGCATTAGTAAATCAAGCAGACAACAACAACAAACAATTTTCTAATTTTCCTATTTGTAGACACTTAAATTATTATTGAATCTCTAGACTATTCCAATTATTTCTATTCTCGGAATCGTCGATACGATGAATTTAACTTAAAAATCAAATGATGTAATTATAATTCGTGATAGGCTATTTGTATTCATCTCTATCATTTATAGAAAGTATCGAATTATGATGGGGATATGAATTTGCACTGTTGCCGTCTTCATTGCGGCAATAATTCTTCCTAGAAATAATTATTGGTCATGTCATTATTTCCTAGCCATTATTATCTTAATATTTTAAAGAGACAATGACCAATTGCGTGATAAAATTTATGATTTTGCGACTCGGCCATTTTGAAATACTAGTCATGATAAAACTCTCTATTGACCACTTTAGGGTATTTAAAAACTAATGCAAGACATTAATTGTATTTATTAAGCAGTGAATGTTTCCTAACGCATTCCAATTTGCAGGTGGTTCGTGAATGGAGCTTTTTATGATGAGCAATAGTAGTATCTATTTAAAAAATAATGTTTAATATATTTTTCAAAACTGTAGGAACCCCTTAAATGGACTACTCTTTATATATTTTAGACAAATGTTAAAAAAATAACAATGTGTGTGGTATAGTGATGTTAATATCTTAGTAGTTTTCGATATGTTAAACTAATCTTAAATAAAAATTGATAGACAAGAGAAATTAGTGTTAAGCACCCATTGTTAGCTGACCCCAACGTGTGATTCTTCTTTTTACAAATGAAATTTTACTCAGGCTCGGCATATGGCAACGATGTATCTAATGTCGAAAGAGATAATAAATTTCAATGTTGGTACCGAGAAATCAGAGATAATGAATTCCATTTAAAAATCTCAAGACCGCTTGCTTCTACGATATACTCAGGGTCGTTTACATTAAAAGGTTTAAAGAGAAATTACACTGAATTGCACACATGCATGCCGTTTTCTAGTTATGTATGTCTCTTCTTCTCTTTGGTTCATTTGAATTCCATATTATGCTCATGTTGCGCTATTATCCGAAGAATGTTAATAGTTAGACACGGCTAACTGGGTATCGAGAAAATGGCGCCCAACGTCCAGCTAGTTCTTCATTAGTATTTCATTGTTGACTGAGTACATACCGCCGTATTTTAAAACAACTTTTTTTGAAATAGAACATTATTTAAATTGTAATCACCGACGATTGAGTTAACTGTATTTAGATTACCAGAACTTTAACGATATTATGTAAACTTATGGAAATGTATTCATTATGCCAAGTATACTTATGGTGGACTTCTTGTGCTACTTCTCCATTTAATTCATTGAATTTCCCTGTTGGCAATAAATACCACTAATCAATTGTCTTCAGTTTAGTAATTAGTTTCACAAAGCAGTGATTTAAGTATAAAAATGGAGATTATCACAAATCTTCTATAGTAAATCTGTAGCGTTGACTTAATGTACCGAAATGGCCAATGGATGGAAGGTGGTTTCAACAAGTACAGACGTTCGGAACCATAAACTTGGTGGAGGCCAAGGTCGGGAACCGGTTGTACTTCTTCCCACTAAGAACAAGGATGTTGTAACTGTATGTGAACATCTTTATTAATATTCTTAAATGGCGCTCAACGTGTTTTTTTAGTTTTTGGAATAAATTGGTGCAATGTTATTTATATCTCTGAAAGTAACTTTCGAATGTTATAATTTTATGGAGATTTTTATTTGCGTCCTCAGTGGAATTTTATATTTCTAGTGCTCCACAAATAAGCGGAAAGTTTTATCCGAAATGTATCTTTATCTTTGAAATAAATATTTATCTTCGAAAAAGAGTATTGTCTCATTTGCGATATCACAATTTTTCGGAAATAGTTGTTTAAATAGGGAATCACTAAGCAGAATGCAATGTTAAAATTTTTCCATATTTGGTTGTTATCTAATTGAATTTTAATGCGAAACTCACGTTTTGCTTTTGTAACTTTTCCGAGATTTATCTCGTGCAAGTTTCAGTTTCGCCCAGCAATTCAATTTGTTCGCTTTTATTGTAATACTTAGAAATTTGTCAATTTATAAGGTCACGTCTCACGAGTTATTGGGCATTACATGTGAAAAATGCACAACTTCAAATAAGTGTTATGAAAAAACGCACGTGTTTAAATATGCATGTCTCATAGTTTTTTAATTGGCAAATGCTTAATAGCTTGTATAGTTAGATAACACTGTAATGTTAATTTCGCAAAAAAATCGTCCTTATTGTTAATAAAATGTTCATATTTTAATTAGTTCCCTGAAAGTAATTCAGCACATGTTAACGAAGTAGCTATTTAGCATTTTTGTTTATTCCAAGAAAGTAGTTTGTTGATATTTTCAATTATTAGTCGAAAATATTTTTTTGTAGAAATACAACTCGTATCTAATGTGATATTTTCATGCTATAAATATTAATTTACACTAGAGTTTGCTCAATGTGTATTATATCTTATATATCAATAACTGATTGTTAATAAAAGGTTTTAACAAAAAACTACCTGTCAGTAACTGGGATTTCAACCAAGGCATTGTTTTTAATATTTGATACAATTAAAATAAAACTTCGGTATATGATGGGTTGAAAATGATACAGAAAGAACTATCAAATATGGAGTTATAATTTTAAACAATATAAATTGTTAGTTTATAATTTTCATTTCTTTTATCTTTCATTGTATTATAGTGTCAATAATTGATCATTTACCCCGGGAATAGTAGATTGTGTTAGGTTTGTCTCATTTAAACAATTATTCATTAGTATTTGTAGTAAGTAGTATGTACATATTGAATATGTAAACTTAGTTAGTAAGTAGCCAATAATTTATTCACCAAAATAAAACTCAAAATCAATACCACAAATCATTTTTTAAAAACTAGTTTCGACTATATAGCCGTCATCAGGTCTAGGGGAAAGTAATCTTATTTAACAGCTATATAATATTATTGAAAAATTGATAAAAGTCAAAATGAAAGTGGTAGAGGTACTAAATGACATGATGCAAAAGAAATAATTAAGAAATATAATGAAATAAATTGGAAACTGAACAATCTTAAAAACCAAAAACGAGAATTTAACATTATTTAGTACCACTAACAATTTTACTTTTATCAATATTTCATTATGTTATACATCTGTAAAATAAGGTCCTATATTCCTGATTATGATATAACTGCTAAGTTTATTAAAAAGCGATTTGTGGTATTGGTTTTGAGTTTTATTTTGGTGAATCCACTATACCACGTTAGAGAGTTATGGATAATCTTCTTCATATTAATAATTTATTATTATATTTTCATATTATTTAATAAAAAATTTACCGAATTTACACGTGCAGTTTCATGTAAATACAAATGTTTGATTTTCTCTTTTCGGGAGGCAATTTACATTATCCGGTCTTAAAGTAAAATAAAAATACAACGAATCTAGAACTTCGTTAAAAGTTGTAGAATACTGGGTGTGATACAGTAACTTTTACACGAGTTTAAAAAAGTAGGACATATTTAATAGTTATATATACTTTTAAATAGGAATATAACTAAATAGTTTATTGCACATTTTTTATACTTTATAAAAGTTAAATAGAAATTAAATATTAACAACAGTATTTGCGAAGGAGATTAAATAGCTACCACATTAAAATGTACATTTTATTGCTTCTATCAACAAATGCTAAAAAGTAAAAGTAAATTTAGATGTTTTAAAAGGAATGAAAAATATTTCTTTTTGGTTGTTACTTTTCCTTTCAAGCAAATTTTTATTATACCTGCAGTTCATTCATTTAATATTTCAATATTTAAAAGACTGAATGATAATTGCAGGAAACTCTCAATTAGATAAAATTATGAATGAATGCCTAGAAAATTAGGTCAATTTACAATTGAATTCATTCACGGCATGAAAAGTTTAATTAAACGTATTAACGAAATTTATCAATGAGTAACATCGAATTTTCTGAAACAAAACATATTATTACCTATTTAATGTTCAGAAGGCAGAAGCTGCTAGTATTGTATAAACTACACCACATTCTCCTAATATAATAAGAGCACTTAATCCCAAAAAATGCTTAAAAATATCACTAAAACACTCTACAACTAAAATACTACACTAGTCCGAAAGAAGTACCAATTGCACATGACTTTTACTTCAATTATTAATCGTAAATAAGAGAATTTTGAGGTTATCTCCTTTACTTATTGATCGCACAAGTGCAACTTTTAACAGCAGAATAACGAATGAGTGGAATGAGATCCGCCAAAGCCAGCTAGATTGTCTCTAGATGACGCTCCGAGAGAGAAAGAGAGGAGACGACAGAAAGCGCGAGCGCGTTAAAAAAGGATAGAAGGTATGGTAAATGTTCTGGGAATGATAGAACGTGTTTTCGTTTCACGTTAAGAAGGCAGCTCGGTGGGGGAACGGTTCTGTTGAGTAGTACCGGGAATCCTATATTCTCGGAAGGCATATGTATATATATATACACTATATATATATATATATATATATATATAACCCCGCGTTAGGCCCACTATGTTCTAGCAGTGTTTCTAAAAATGTGCTATCGAAGTTAAATATAGATTGTAATATCAACATGTAACTATAATCGATAGCGCGAGTCTAACTTAGTCGAAAATAATGAACGAAAGTATCTCAAACTCTAATCATAATAAACAGGAATGTTTAGGTGTTCCAGAATATACCTGACTAGAAAACAAATTAGGATGTTGTATAAAAAGATAAATTACACTTATCTGTTTTTATACAGTATTACAAAGCTTTTTGAGTTATATTTTCTCGACCAAGGTTTCACTTATCCAGCATCGTCAAGAGTGACATAAGATTGACAGATTTCTTCTGTAAATAACTTCATACTATAAACAGTTCAACCACATTATCAAGCAATATGTACAATAATATTCTTCTTTTCCTAAAAATATTTTGGTTATTATACAGAGTGGACCAACAGTCTGGAAACGGCCAATTATCTCGTAAAGTGCTAGTCAGAATTCTACAAAATTTGGGATAAGCTTATTTTGGGATACGGAGATTCCAGATTTGATATTTGCAATGTTCCTAGATTTGCCGTTTCTCTGATATTATTAGTCACTTTGGTTTTTTAAATACATCACATTGTATATACAGTCATTTTTGGAATCTTCTCTTCAATACGATTTCAACCATATGTAAAACTTATGATTTTATGTAGTCTAGTTGTCTCAATAAATTTTTTAATACAAACTATTTTCAACTACATTAAAACGTAACAATTGAAAGATTACAACATTTTTATAACAATGATTACTTAATCAAGTGTTCAAAATGTGCTCCATTTGTGAGTTGACAGTACCCTAATCGATGGTAGAATGCGTCTACCACATTTCTCCATGATTGTCTAGAAATCGGGATTCATCTATAATTCGTTGCCTTAGCTCTGCAAGATTTTTCAAGTATCCCCAATAAAAATATTCTTTAGGATTGAAATCAGGTGAACGTGGAGGCCATTCAATACTACCTCGTCTACCAATTCATCGTCCGGGAAATATCTCATTTAAACAACACCGCACATTTACACCAAAATGAGCTGGAGCTCCATCTTGCTGTAACCATATCTGATTAAAATTGGCCCCAAACAAGTTTTTCAGTGTAGGTACAATTTCATTTCTAAGTAACATTTCGTATGTATCTGACGTTAACTTTCCTTCGATAAAGAACAGCCCATTTAACTGAGTACTCACTAGACCTGACCATATATTAAATTTTTGTGGTCTTTGAGTATGGTGTTCATGCATCCAGTATGGATTTATGTCACTCCAGTACCTTAAATTATGTCGATTTACACTCTCACACCGTGTAAGGGTTGCTTCGTCTGAAAAACATATCTTGTAAACGAAGTTTCCGTCATTTTCAATTTTATCCATTAAATCAGTAAACTCTAATCTACGGTCGAAGTCATCTTCACTGAATTCTTGCAATAAATGAATTTTGTATGGTTGAAATTTATTCTTATGTAATACACGTAAGACTGAAGAATGACCTACATCATGTATTTGTGCAACCATGCGTGAGGATGTATGTGGATCTTCAACGAAACTCTACATTATATCTAAAGTTTTGTTGTCATTCATAACTGTTTTTGGACTACCTGATCGGTGGTATCTATCTTTTACTACTTCCAGAGTCTTCAAAGTGTTTTACAGTTTTTTGTACCATCGCCTTATGGATAGGAGATCGTTGAGCAAGTTGGTTACTTCACGATAAGATCTTTTTCTCTCGCCATACCCTCTCATCATTAGAATAGTAATTCGTTCTTTTTCATTAGCAACCATTTTAGACCTACTGTCAGTTTTATTTAATAATGTAAATGTTGAACATTTAGCCTTCTAGACTACATAAAATCATAAGTGTTACAAATGGTTGAACTCGTATTGAAGAGAAGATTCTAAAAATGACTGAATATACAGAGTGATGTATTTAAAAAACCAAAGTGATAATAATATCAGAGAAGCGGCAAATCTAGCAACATTGCAAATGTCAAATCTGGAATCTCCGTATCCCAAAATTGGTTTATCCCAAATTTTGTAGTATTCGGACAAACAATTTATGAGATAATTGACTGTTTCCAAACTTTTGGTCCACTCTGTATAGGTATTTATTCCAAAAGGTAATCTAAAATCTAATCTAAAAAGTTTTGTAATACTGCGGAAATTCAGGTAAGTATATGGATGAATTCCACAAAATAAGGGTTGAAGCAATTAATTTAAGAGTAATTTTATTCATTAAACAGTTTTAACCTCCGAATGCACTCTAATTCGGAGGGAAGTTCGAAAAGATTGAATACAAGTGTTGAATTCGGACACAATACAGAGCTTACAATAAAATAAAATAATTGACACTATAGTAAATTAATTGTTTCAAACCTTACTTTGTGGAATTTATCCATAAAAAATATAAAAGACAAATTATACTTATCTCGAATTGAATTTCCACAGTATCTCAAAGCTGTCTTTAAATATCTTCTCTAACCGTTTCGCTAAGTCGCATTTTTAAAGAGTGATATATTTCTGAAACAATCTACAAATGATGAATCACACAGAACAGAATCACATATTTTGGTGTTATTTCAAATAAAATATAAAAAATTATTATATCTCTTACATATTCTATGGAGTGGCGCAAAATGAACGTTATGGTTTAGATGCTTTATAACTTTTTTATTCTTAAGCAAATTAGAACAATATTTTTTTATCGCAGTACACCTATGAATTGAGAATATCATTGAACATTTAAACGTAAAAAATAACGTCTCGCAAGTGTCGGCCATTTTCTGCTTCGCAGTCATGCTCTTTGCAACACCTGTTGCATGACTTTTGGCAAAATTGTCAGGTGTTATGACACGGACTTCATTCTGAATATTGTTTTTCAGTTGGGCTTTGGTCTCTAGCTTATTAACCCTCTCTTTTAAATAGCCTCAACGAAAAAAGTCGACGGCTATCAAATCTGGCGAACGCGATGGCCAATTAAAATTGCTTCGAGCGAAATAATGCGTTCGCCGAAGATTTCCCTTAACAGAACCATTGTATTCCTTGCAATATGGGCTGTGGCTCCATTTTGTTGGAATCATATTTGAGGATGGTTTGCCACAACTGGCCTCAAAAAATTGTCCAACATGGAAACTCGAGCACCGGTTGCATTCTCTAAGAAATATGGTCCAATGATTTGGACGATACGACGCACCAAATAGTACACTTAAGTGGATGTAACTGTCGCTTATGAAGTGCTCTTGGATTCTCTCTAGCTCATAATCTGTTGATTTGTTTGTTAACAAACCCATTTAAGTGATAATGGGCTGCATCGCTCATTATCAAATTGTTAATGAAACCCGGATTTTTTCCTGCTTTTGTGTTGAGTTTTTGTTTTGTTTTCTGTTGGTATTTTGTCTGTTTCGTTTGGACGCGACATAAAAGATAAAATACACTTAACTTAAAATTTGATAATTTTAATTTAAAGATTAAAGAAATTGACAAACATTGCACATACTTACTTGATTTTGTAATATAGATGTTCTAACCAATCAAATATTCTTCATTATCTAAACATCTAAAAACATTTGGTATAATATTACATATTTTTTACATAAAGCGATCTAATAAAGACGAATTTCCCAGATTTATTTGTTCGTTTGATACTCTACACTGAAAAAATTATATCTCAAGTAACATCTTTTGGAATAAATATGGAAAGATAAATAATTTTACAATATATTTTTTATATATATATAGATAATAATTTTAGGTTTTACATTTCATAAAAATAAACCTACATTATTTCTTTAAAATATATTGTACGAGATATAATTTTTATAATCTTTAGGTTGTTTTGAAAGATCAGGTTAAAGGCCACCTTCTCTTCCTTTTATTAATCATTAATCAACCTATTTATTAGATTTCTCTTTTAAAATCATCCTTACTCATTGGTATTGATTCAATAATAATAATATCTTTCCATATTTACATTTGGAATATAAAACTGATCTTAAATACGCTTAAACTGATGGAATATACAAAACAAAGCAGGATGACTCTCTGTTGTTGCTATAGTGTTGCTACTTTCTCTTTATATCTTTCTTTTAGTGGTATGTGAAAGACAAAGATGTCATTATTATCTGCCAATAATTTACCAACAGTATTTTTCCTGCGAATCAAATAACATTAAATTTACTTTATTAATTACATTAGTGTGGTGAAAAAGAAAAAAATGTGAAAATATTACCTAACAATAGGGGCACTAACTCGAAAATTATATGAACATGGAGCAAATTAAGCAAAGTGTTCCAGTGTAATAAAAAACCTAATCGAATAAAATAAGAAATGGGGTTAAGGAAAAAAGTTGAGCAAATCATATCATAATTATTCAACCAGGTGGTTTAACCTTTGATTTCCTTAGCCCTATTATTTTTCTTACTAGGTTGTGTTTTTCATTCAATTTGAACAGTTTGATTAATTAGCTTCATGTTCAGCCAGTTTTTAGGGATCGAATGCTAAACGAAAGTTCAAGATTCGTACTTAAATGGTGTAGTTAGCCTTTACTATTAGAGTTAGGAAAAAAATATTTTTTACTGTAATTACTCTTGTAATATTTCTTAATTCATTATTTGCCTATATTCGTTTTCATTTAGTTTCTTTGATTATAATATTATCCTCTTTATTTGTATCTTAGGACTTCTTCTTTCTTTGTTAATGTAATGGCTTTTACAACATACATTATATTATAGTTGATATATTTAGTTTACTTAGAATATTATTTCAAAAATACATTGTAGACTTGTTTGTAGCTATTTTATCAGAAGAAATAAATACAACAAAAATAGAATAATTTTTATGTGGCAATTCTTTCATCCGGATGCTCCTCATTTTGGAGGTTTAGATAAAATTTGCTGCATTTCTTTGAATTTTTAAACATTGTTAAATAATAGTAATTAATAGAATTTATCATGTGTTTATTTATATTTTCTTCCCGTAATTACTTTTATTTTATCACTTAGCCTATATTAGTTATTATTTTTAGATATTATTTAAAAAATATATTGTAAGACTTATTGTTTGTACCTATTTTAAAAGAAGAAATAAATACAGCAAAAATACGAGTAGAATAACTTTATGTGGCAATTTTTTCATCTATGATGCTCCTGTTTTTGGAGGTTTAAATAAAATATGCTCCATTTCTTTGAATTTTATTAGTATTGTTATTATTATTATTATTAATTATTATTATTATTATTAATTATTATTATTATTATTATTATTATTATTATTATATAAATATATTAAAATAAATGTAAGATAATTCATTAAATCATGTAATGTTTTTTTCTAGCCTAGCTTTTATTTTTGTTATTGAAACAATTTTTAATACTAGAAGCTTGAAAAAATTGGCTCAATCTAGAAATATATAATTTGCATTTCTATTAAAACAGTGTCTTTATAACATTTTGAGGTTCACTGGTTTACGACGATCTAAATATGGTAAACATTTCGAATGTAACTGAACTTTCATTCGCGCGAACTCAGTTTCTCTTCAATACCTAGTAATATCACATAATGGCTACCTACCTCTGTATAATTTCGCCAATTTTCTTTATCCTTTGTCATTATGAGGATCGGACGTAGACTTAACCAATTTTGAAGAAATGATTACATTTCAGAAAGTGAAACTTTAAATAGTAGGACGAATAAAGATTCGACCGCAAGCCTGCCAACAAAAAAATAATGATCTTTTCTCAGTAATACAAAATGTAAGTTTTTCAGGGGGTTTAGCCCCGAGGTATTCACCTTAATTTTGAATGTGTAATCAATGTAATCATCATCGTTCCAAAGCAGGTGGTTTCTGGATTATTTTTCCTCATAAAAGAGTTTTTTCACCTTAACTAATGAGATAGTAGGTAGTAACGCTGACTATGATATTGTCATGAGTTTTGAGATTATTTTAGTCATTGATGTCTGACGTTTTTAGATAATCTTTGATAAGTTCTACTGAACGTCACAATGATGATCATCTGATCTTACACAGCTCCGTTAAACTTGATGTTTAATTTGGGATTTTGTAAACCGCAATTAATATAACGGTTGTTAGATTGAAAATGAGGGAAATAACTAGGTAGGAGGAAAAATATACCGTATTCGTTGCGGTTTTTAAATTATATAGGGTGAGTCATGCAGAATCGCACGCGAAGTTATCATTCATTCTTCATTTCCTCATGTCATTATATGCAATGTATTTCATCTCCGTCTATCCAATAATTTTTATTAAAATTTGCTACAACAGTTTACTTTTTATGAGTAATTAAGTAGAGTAATACTAAATTTTGTTTTGTGGCTACTTTAAAATCATTAGAATTTTATTTACTAAGATTAATAACAAACTTTATATTGATACAGAGAGCGCAAACTAATAGTTTCTCAGATTTTTCGGTTCAAGTTGAATACATTGTGAAATCGTGTCGTTTCAAATTTAAATTTAGACAGTAGAATTATTTGGGTTTTAAAATGAATCTGAGGATAGAGGAGACAAGAAAACATTTAAAAAAGAAATCAAAAGATGCTAAGAAATTATATACAAGTAAAAAATAAAAGAACTAGAGAGCAAAATAGCAGAAATACAAGAGAATTATAACAAAAATGAACTAAATCATTTTTATATCAAGGAATCAAAAACGAAAAGAGATGATATCAGTCACAATGCATATATTGTAAAAACAAAGAAGGAAACAAATAAAGATGGGACCAGTAGGTAAAAACTAAGAAGATTATGATGAGAGAGAAGATGAAGATATACACGAGATAGATAGAAGAGCCAATAAAACCCAGGTGAAAACCAAATTCACATAGAACTAGAAAAATTGAGAGAAGAAATAGCAGCGCTAGTAGTGCAATGTTAGGAAGAAGAGTAAATTCAACCGAGGTGCGAAAAAGCATTACTCCATCCAATTTATATACAGGGAAAGGGTAGTATTAAAATGATAGATGATTATAGGGTAATGACTGCAGCAATAAAAGCACCGTTGAAATTGGATACAGAGTAGCTATTAGCAGAATACTAATATGGTTTCAATAGTGACAGATCAACAGTGAACCAAATTTTCATTCTTAAAGAACTACAGGAAAAGCAATATAGATAAGAGCTAAATATGTGTATTTTTTTCAAGCAAGCCATTGATTCCATAGATCGGAACCAACTTTTTTAAGATCTGGAAGAGCTAGATAGATAATGAGAAATACATCCAGTTCTATAAATGAATCGTTATCTGTTCCTTGATAAAAACACTCTAGGTGGAGACAGGAGTAAGACAGTTTTATCCCTCATCTTCAATAGTATTCAATCTGGTTTTGGAAACAATTATAAGAAGAAGTAGTTAAACACATCGAGCGGGGTTACGATAAAAACGCTGACAATGCAATAGTAGTCACACGAAAATGAGATAAAATGAAAAAGGTAACAAAATGGCAGGTGGAGGAAGCACACTAGACAAAAACGAAATTTCTCAGAATGGGGCCTGGAGAAGGAAAAGCTGATGAAAATCTAAGACTCACTATAGGAAGAGAAACGTATCTATATCTTCGAAAAAGTACAGAATTTAACTACTTCGTGGCGGTTTTAACAGACCAACACGAAATTGAAGCGTAAATTCGGGTAAGGATGGTACAAGGTAATAAGAGTGATGGAATAAAAGTTAGAAACATGTTTAGAAGACCAGAATTACCAAATTTTGTCAAAGTCAAAAGAACAAGATGGCTAATCTGGAAACAGAATAACTAAGCAGATTTTAAATCTAGTAAAATGAAGAAAACAAGGGGGTGGAAAGCGACTTAAGGAAGCTGGGAATTCTAAGGTGGAGAGAAAAGGCAAAGACGGGAATGGAGAAAAATATCCAACAAAGCTCAGTGGAACGAGCGAATAAGGAAATCACTATTGTATAATGATTTCATTATTCATTAGTTCATTTATAAGTTCATTCCTCTGAGCTTTAAGATAAAAATTCGAATATCTATTGTCAATTTCAATTTGAAACACCCAAATTTTTTAAAGTTTCTTAACAAAAATTTAAAAAATGGTTATGACTTTTATTGACACGCTGGTATAAAATAAATTAGTAAAAATGTAAACATTTTTTTACAATTATACAGGGGAAGCTACGATTCCGCTTCCTTTATATACGCGAGTACCATTCTAAGTACCTACCTAGTAGGTACTCATTCGACTTTTTTAAACATTAAATTGAATATTTGTATAACCGGACCCGCGATAGGGATCTCCAATTGTGTTTTAAGTCTATATTTGGAACATTAACTAAGTTTATCAGTACCTAATTTTCGAATTTCTACGAATGTTGATATAACTACATAATTTGTGGTTCTGATACGTCTGAAGCAGAACCAGAATAAGTTCCGGTGCACTCCCCTGCTCTAATTTTTTAAAATGTCGAGTATTAGGTCCGTTGATGAAATCTGAATGTCTTTCCTGTAAGGTAAGATTCTAATAGCTTGGCAAACTCAAATGACAGGATGTTATTCTTGTCCCATAAAAAGAATATTTGTGAGAGAACATTTAAAAATAACAGGGGTCTAATTCTATGCCAACAGTATTTTCAGTTCCATGATATTGTGGAATATAAAACCTATTGACTGAAGGGGCGCTACCGAATTGCCCCACGAACCACTCACAAATGCGATATTTTCGAAATAGAGGATTATGTCGAGGATTAATTCATCAGGCAGAACTTAAGTCTTAATCTTGCCATACCGGCAAATTGATTTTGGAAAAATACCGGAATTTGAAAATCCAACTCATAATATTTGATGTAGACAAGAAGGAAAGTTGAATAATAAATAAAAGTGTTAATAATGAATATTGGATTTATTTTCAAAGAGCACGATTATTTCCTTGATTTATTTTAACTTTTGATAATAAATAGGGGAGATATGAGGATTTTAAAGTAATGTAAATATAAAAGATAATTAGGTAAATAGTGAAAAATACTTTGACAGTTATTATTTAACATTTCAGAAAGTGACAGAGAAGTATAGAACTAGTCTGTACCTGTTCATAGTTGTACAGGGTGGTCATTTTAAATATCTAATTATATGATTATCAATGTTTTTTTTACTATTTACTATATTATTTTTTTATATTTATAATAAAACAAGCATTAAAATAAAGAAATTTATTTTCCACGAAGAAATGAAAAAGTATACATACTTAATTTTTTAAGCTAAATAATTGTGACTATTTT
The DNA here is from genome assembly GCA_951812935.1 of Hermaeophaga mercurialis. Classification (NCBI taxonomy): domain Eukaryota; kingdom Metazoa; phylum Arthropoda; class Insecta; order Coleoptera; family Chrysomelidae; genus Hermaeophaga; species Hermaeophaga mercurialis. The sequence goes on along the minus strand of OX638359.1, from coordinate 41,368,415 downwards.
TTTAACAAAATCATACCTAGATATTTTATTTGCATCATATAGAGAAATTAATGTCTCTAAATATACCTTACGTTTTAAACTTTTATTTCTAAATTATTTACATCCTTATTGGCACTTTTCATTTTTCCATATTTCTAACAATGTATAACAGAATTTAATTAAATTTGGGTGTCACTCATAAAATTTACATATTTGTATATTTGGGACTAATTTTAAAATGTGAATCTTAAGATTGCCTACACTTTTTGTAAATACTTTTTTTTTCGTAACTTTAATAATAGCGGACTAGACGAGCTTTGCCTCACTAATGCGTCACCCCGTATATACATGTATAAAGTAAAAGAGGATTATTTTATTATATTTGCCCATGGGGCAATTCGTACTTTCCGTGGGGGAATTCGACGAGAAGATTAGAGATGTTCTTAGGACGTGGAGCAACTCGGCAGTCTTATTCATAGCACCATTCATTCTAGTAATACTTTAGTAATATCACATAAATATCTTTGGGATGTTCATAAATGTTCACCATGTTGAGGATATATAACGGATGATATTTAATGAATATCCATAAATTTCTGTAAATAGTCTAGATATTCAGCTGCTACGTCTAATAAATATCCATTTGATGTAAATATCAGGCTTTTGCTACATCCAAGAATAGCGGTGTATTTATTATTTTCTCTAAGGTTTTCTCGATTACTTAAGGAATGTTGGCTTTGAAAATCGAATTGTTCATCGCGGATTAGTTTCCTTCTTAGAAGTATAGGTTGAAATTGAGTTTTATGAAAAGCCTTTATTATTGGAATTAGTGAAATAGATCCATGACTGAAACCTATTGCTGGTTTACCTAGTTTTTGAAATCATTGTAATTTATGCTGCTTTCTAATTGTCGAGTGCATTAAACAAATATTTCGCATCACAAATCCTTTTCGCGAAAGTTACTTTAGGATTTTTTTTGTGAGAAGGAATATGTTTATTAGCAAATACTTTTTAAATGAAAATGAAAATATTGGCAATATTAATGAAATGCAAAATATGTTTTTCGTTTAATCAAAAAACTATAATATCATGAAAAAGCTTACCACAAAAGATAACATTGTATTCCATGAAAACAAACCTTAATTAAAAATAGATTTCTTCCAGGAAATTATAATTTACCACCAACTCGATAAATACCTACTTTTAGATAATTTCTTGTAATATCAATTGAGACACACGCACACCAATTTTATTTTTGAAAATACCAACTCTAAGACCGGGCTATTCAACATATCTAATCGTATGGAAATAATTAAAATTCTTAACAATCTCTGGGAGAAGGTATAATTAACGATGTTACTTTTTTTTTCAAAGCTGGGAGGACATCGTATATTATTTAGCGAGTTCAATCTCTAGTTGAGGTTTCCTAATTTAGATTGATTTATGTTCCATTATTAAAATATATAAAGGGGAAGTTTAATGAAACAACTCAAAATAGTTTTAAAAGAACGGTTAAGAAAAAAGTTTTACGGATTTTTATAACTGCTTTCCCTAAAGAAAAATGTAGTTTCTAGGACCATCCAAAAAGCAACTGCTTAACAAAGTTGTTTTTTTGTAATAGAAGACATTTTTATTGGAAAAATTAATTCTCGAAATTTTCAATAAAAATTGTATTTTATTCTACATGCTTATATTTAACATTTTTCGAGATATTTGGTTTTTCAATTGTTTTAAAAAGTTACTCGAAGTCTTCTCCATTTAACTTCTGACAGTAATGAATTCGCTGAACAAAAATTTATAATAAATTTAGAAGTGTATTGCAAGGATTATTGAAAATTGTATACTTTGATTTTAATTTTCAAAATTTTTATTCAAGTGAACTCAAATAGGGATATCTAGCAGGCATATTAGTTACATTATACGTCCAATTTACTTTGTTAAGGTGATTTTTTTAAGCATTAAAAACATAGAAACTTATATCTTCGACGTTCTTCTTTAGCTATTTCAGTTCAGGAAATATTCAAAATAAATTAAAGCTGGGACCGAGTTTATTCACTAGCTAACTGTAATTTTGATTCAGGTGAAATCTATATTTTTAATGTAGTTTACCAATTATTTCTTAATTCACATATAATATAAAAACAAGGAGTAGTGAACGGGCCCCGGAACGATTCCCTGAAGCACATCTGCATTTATTTCTTCGTCATCACTAGACTTAGGCATTCGTGCCAGATTTTATAAAAAGATTCAGCAAAAAATATTATCGAAAATTTGAATTAAAAATTAACTTTTTTTAGTGATATCACATGTTAAATACTTTTCGTGGTCGTCAAGTCTAAATTAAAAACGGTGTTAATAGGTCAGGAGTTACAGTCATTTGGAAACTATGAATAAAAGAGACAAGTTTTAATTAAATTAAAAATTCAGTATACATTCATTGTTTAAAATTTATTTTATTTTCAGGAATTTAGATAATACGATTCGAAGCAATGGTGAAAAAATTAACAATTCTCTGAAATGTGGTTTTACTGCAAAAAAAATGATTTAGTCGTAATTGGTATCAAGTCTGTCGTACCGAGAATTTTCATTCGGCAAATAAACGCCCAGGATTTTAATTGGTTATTTTTAAGATCAATGGGAACACACTCACTTCAAAATTTGATCGAGAACCAAAAATATTTGCCAAAGCTAAAAAACTCGAACAAATTAGTTTATATTAGGTATAACTACATCTTGTAACTTAGAATTCTTCAACAATCAGTATTGTGCTGACGCAACTCATTTAATAAATAATCACCTGGATTAACAGAATATTTTTTATAAAAAAATAAAAAACAAACTTGGGTAATTCAATCTGATGAAAATATACCTTCAATCGAAAATTATGATTAGAAAATATATTTTACATGTATAAATATAAAATAAGTATTTATAAAAAAAGCATAATAAAAGTGCCCTTTTTTTGTATTCAATTCTCTTAAAAAAATTGTTCCTAAAACTTGCGCAAAAGTACAACTTTCCATACTTTAGGAAAATAATTATTTTTTGATTTTTAAGTTAAATTTCAAAGGAAGTTATAATATTATTTAGGCTGTCGCAAGATATTTAAAATGCATTTTTAATGTTTTTGATTAAAAAATAAATAATTATAATTAATTGGAAAATATTGTGTGAAAAGATCGACACCATAATGTTATTTTTATTGGTTTTAAAAAAAGGCTAGTAAATAAAACCGTATATTTATTGGAAAACCGGCATGGAAAACATAAAATTAAATAGCGTCGTTTAAAGCAACGAGAAACATTAATTTTCCTCTAGAAAATTGATTTCTACGAACAAGATAAAAGGGAAATAAAACAAAAACCAAAAAGCAATTTCATTTTCCTCGAATCGGTAACAATTTAATTTCTATCATATTATGAAGTATTCTGGTAATAGTATCGTTTCGAAACAACTTGAAGGTAATAAAATAACCAGCTATTAAGTGATTTTTGTATGGATTTCTTTCTTGTTTACACATTTTACGACTTTCATATTTTGATTGGCTAAAGCTTTTGCTTTTGAGGCTTCTACTTTTCATTTTTATTTTTCGCAAGAAAAATATACTTAAAATGATGTGGCATTCGAGTTCCCTTTTCATAATACATTTTTAAAATGGCACCCTTATGTCATTTGTCCATCTATCTCCATTGCAATTTGAAATTGGTTATTGAGACCTCTTCAAAAATTTACTTCTCTTCCAACCAATCCAACTTAATTCTAATCTTTTCATCCATCATCTCGATAAAAAACTAGCTAGTATCTGCTGTCAACTTGCATAATACTTTACTGTAGCTTTAGTAGAAAGATTATTAATAACAAGTAGATAATATACGAGGATGGAAAACTGAAGTTCAAAGGGTCTAGTCTGGCGATTGGAGAACAGGGCGCAGATTATTAATTTTAGCTATCTCTATAATAGATTTGTGATACACAACTTTGTCTTGATGTATTAAAACTTTTTTTTAGATAATTCAGTCTTTTTCTGCTACATTTTTTTTGTAAAATAAAATAAAATAAAATTATTTACTTATTGTTTTGTCCATTATGTTAATCAAATTTAATAGAGAATAATATAATAATCTTGAATATATTGAAAATTTGTTCTCTGAAGAAATACAATCTAAATAAACACAATGAAACTTAAAATCGTTACGACAAAATTATTTATTTAATTCCAACAATTTGACAAATAGTTTCGACTTTAAAGTCATCATCATATTTGTTATTCAATAACTGAGAGTGAACTTATATATAATGGAATTTTAATTAATTAAATATTTACACTTTATGGTGCTTTTGAAAGAAATAAAGGAAAATTAATGTGGTAAATATAATAAAATTAAATATTGAACATTAGAATTGGAACTAACTAAACTGTTTTAACATTAAAATTAGGAAATTAAAATTTAATCATTACAAAATTAAATTTCGTCACTCAGTGAGTTTTGGTTCATTTTTAATTTTTAATTTTTAATTTACTCTCAATTGTTGATTACACACCTGATGATGACTGTGTAGTCGAAACTAGTCGCCGAATTGTTGGAATTAATTAATTTTGTGGTAACGATCTTGAGTTTCATTGTGTATATTCACTAATACCAGATTTGAGATTATAGATAGAAAATCTTTTCAATACAATATAACCTACGTTCGAAAAAAGGTTTTGATACAATCACCGATGAAGTATTGAAACATACTTATTTATTGAAGTCTTTAAACTAAAATATGTACCTGTGAGCTGAAAAGTAGCAGATGTCAACATGTTACCAAAGCCTGGAAAACTACCACATAAAGTCAAATCTTACAGATCGATTTAATTTTTATCAGTAATTTCTAAATTATTTGAAAAACGGTTGTTTAAGAGATTAAAATCAACAATTCAAAGAACCAACATTATTCACAATTATCAGTTCGGATTTAGAACAAAGGACTGGACAATAGATCAAGTTCATCGAACAAGAAATAGAATAAAGGAAGCCCAAGAAGAGAAAAAAATCTGCTCAGCTTTAATTCTTGATGTCGCACAAACCTTTGACAAGGTTTGACATGACGAACTAATCTACAAACTAAATAAAATGTTGTAAAGATTTTAAAACCTTATATATCATACAAGAAGAAGCCTATTAAGATATGGAGCAGGAGTACCACAAGGAAGTGTACTTGAACTTGTTCTATATGCAGTCTATACCAGTAATATTCCAAGAGTGCAGATGACAGAGGGTGACAAGCAGCAAGTGATACCATTTATGAGAGGACCAAAAAAAAAAAGGAAAATCAAACTGAATAAAACCAAATCAATACACATTAACATTACTAACCAAAAACTGAACAATCCTTCACCACTGATAATAAATGGATTAATAGGTCCTAATGAAAACAAAGCCAAATATTTTAGTATGAAACTAATACCAAGTTAAGAAGGAAATAACATGTTAAAAACAGAAAAGAAGAACTCCGTGGGATGCGCATAAGATAATCATATCAATATAATACAAACTTTCCAAAGCAAATGTCTACGTACAATGGTGAATTCTTTATGGTACGTGAGAAACATCAACATACACAGAGACCTCGACATTTTAATTGTTAAAGAAGAAATTAAAAGGTTTGCTAAGAAGCAACATTGATTTTAGTTCAACGAGAATGGAGAAGTCCGTCAGATGCTGGACAACCACCATCTATTTCGAAGATTGAACAGGAAAAAACCATTTGAACTCATGTAGTGCTGTGTATCAAGTAGAACATTGTGCCTCTGATAGTGCAGCTAGTTTAGTGGCTGCGTCATTGGACTAATTTAGTAATAAGTACCTAGTTGTAAGTTATTCATAAAAAAATTATTGGTTGGTCTATTAAACCAGTTTTAATTGTTGATACATTAAGTATGGATAATAAAAAAAACGTTTTTAAGGTAATCAATAAAAATAATGCCTTTTGCATGCCAAAATACCAACGTCATAGCCTTTCCGGCCGATGGAACCATTTTTGAGACTGGTTCGCTTTTCGTTGTCAAATCTGAGCAAAAAGACTTTCAGTTTGCGTTTAAATAACAACTGATTCTCTTCTGAAAGGTTTATATGAATGAGTTTTTGCTCAGATATGAGCAATCGCCGCACCCATTCTGCGCAGAGTTTTCACTGTTTAAAATTTCGGGCAAATGTGATGTGTTCACTCTTTCAAAATCGCCATAACCTCAGCTATCTTCAGTAACTCCAAAACAAGGTCTCTCAAAATAATTTTATGGACTTTCATGGCCATATTTTTTGTAGTAGCTGATTGAGTGCTGAGTGCTTCGCATCTTTAGTGCTTATAGTTCCACGTTTAAAATCTGTAACCCATGTTTTGACTACTGAAAGTGATACAACTAACTTGCCTAAGTTAGAATCCAACTCAGTTCTAAGTTCTGTGGAACTCACATCTGTAATGTGAAAATATTTTATGGCAGCTCGTACTTCGAATATCTTCATTATTCAAAAAACACAGAGAAACTATGACATATGATATTAAAGAAAACAATAAAGAAATGATCAAAATTACAGCTCACTGCAAGTCATGCCGAAAATAATTCATCCCATCTACTCGTATGTAATAGATTTAAATGTATTCTTAATTTTGTTAATAAAAGTTTTTTTTATTTTCCTTACGATCGAAGGAAAACAATATTTATAATATATGTATGCACAAAATTGAATTTAATTATTTGTCAAATATCACATGTTATTGGTGTAATTTAATAAACGGATAGTCCCGAAAAAAATATCCAGTATCAAGCTAAACCAGAAAATTTGAAGAATTTTCAGTTACAGCATATTTACAATATTATATGTAAAATGTATGACGTTTTCAGATCCATAAAGTATAAATATGAATAAAATGTGTAAGTATACAATTTAAAGTAAATGTTTTTAAAATTATCGAAACACATTTCTTGTTAGTAGATATAAAATTATGAATTTTGTAAAATACTTAGTTCAGAACATAATATTGGATGGTATCGCATAGTTTACGTTTTTATGTTGTATTTCATTGACATCATATTCTATGAAACAATAAACATTATGTATGAATGATGCAATGCTAAAAATTCGAAGCGGTGTCCTGTGGGAAATATAAATAATATAAAATTCATCTTTCCTTTAATAAATTTGTGGAATGTACGAAAATAATGATGAAATATCAGACTAAATTAAAATTTTACTTGAACTTATACACTGTGATGATAAAGTTTGGAACCAAGCTCTAGGTCAGGTCAATCTTATTTTTTTAAATTACAATATTTAAGTTGTAACGTCTTTGATTTTCTGTGGGGTGACGACGTAGCTATTTTTTTTCAATGGCAACCTCCAATTTTTTCTATGGTTTTTGATACAGAGATTTACCACTTGAATAATTAATATCTTCCATGACAGTTTTGTTGAGAAAAACTCATTTTTCCAGGAAAACATAAATTTTATTTTTGACGAAACCGCCGTATAAAAATCAGCAAGATGGGGCTTCTCCCCATTTTGGCATTCAGGTACGTGCATATTTGGACGCTACTTTTCAGGATCGATGAATAGGACTAAGAGGACCAGTGCTGTAGCCACCCCGTTCTCCGGATCTAACGCCCTTAGATTTTTTTGTGAGTCTATTTGAAATCAAGGGATCATTTCGATTGACCTGCATAGGAAAAAGCAAAAGTGTGTAGTTAAAACCATTTTTGAAGTAAATGCTTTTATTACAAACTTTATTGTTAAGGTACTTTCATTGAATTAAGTCCGGTACTGGCTTTCGAGCGTTACAAACACCTGGTGTGTGAATACTAGGTAAGCCAAATTCTTGGAATTTCACCGTTGGACCGTATATTTTTAAAAGGATATTCAGATTATTGAGCCATTCTTTTTTCGCTTTGGTTTATTTAATGTATCAAAGTTTTTGTTACGTATATTCTGCTTTCGCTTCAGTTCTTAGAATTACAATCTAGACATTCTTAGACGGATGCGATACGACAGGATTCTTGCTGTAAAAATTAATTTATGCTTAAGATTTTGTATCCTTTATCCTCCAACAAATTAGTTTACAAGAAATTTGATAGAGAAATAAGCACATCGATCTATTCTTTTATATAATAAATATATTGCTTTTAGTCTGATTAATCGTACAACTACCTAACTTATTTTTTAATTTTGTTTTCATTATTCTTACAAATATTATTGAATATTATCGTATTTTCTTTAGTATTCAGTATACATGAATTTACATAATATTATATATACAGCCATAAGTTTCTAAAGAGTGAAGAAAAAAAATCATAAAAACTACATTTTTAGATGGTTTAAAACTTTCATACACTGAGGAGTTTTTTTTAGGGGGTGATAACCCCAAAATTCTTAAATTGCAACCCCTCTCGAGTTTCACCTTATTTCAAAGGTAATGAAAAAGAAACACATCCCCAAAACCAAAACCCGGTATCTCAGTTATTTTAAGAGTTATACTACCAAATGAGAAAGAAACAAGTTTATTACGATTTTTATAATACATTTTCAAATTGTCGACCTTCCTCGATTTCGCAATGACACAAACGCTCATAAACAGAATTTTTAACTCTTTGGAGCATATTTCTAGTAATATTGGTGATTTCTTGAAGTATGCGATTTTTCAAATCATTTATTGTTTGCGGATCTGTTGCATACACTCTACTTTTCAGAAACCCCCAAAAGAAAAAATCGAAGTGGTGTAAGATCCGTAGATCGTGGTGGCCAATCGATTTCACCTCTTCTCCCAATCCAACGGTTTGGAAACGTGCGACTTAAGAAGTATCGGACTGCTCGGCTAAAATGTGGAGGAGCACCATCTTATTTAAACCACATATTGTCAATACCATTAGGGCATACGGCACGAACACTTGGAACAACTTGATTTTCCAACAGTTCTAGATATCTGTCTCCGTCCAAATTTCTATTAATAAAAAAGGACCAATTACTCTGTTACTATGGCCCCTTTAGTGATCTCCAAATTTTCAGATTTTTTCTTCACCCGTTAGAAATTTATAGCGTTCAAATTTCTTGGGCCAAAATATGGAAAAAGTTACAGATAGCAATGGAATTTTAATAGAAATTAAAAATTTTGAGAAAATGTCCCCTACATTACTTTTATTAAATCAACAAATTATTAATTATAAATAAAATAATTATTAAATTGTAACCAGAATTCAACAAATCTGGAAATATTAAATATATTTTTTTTCAACTCTTACTTTATGGAAATTATTCATAATAAATATGAAAAGACAAATAATACTTATCTTTCCATATTGACTAAAAATATGTACAGGAACTTATTTCATATTCAGCCTGAAGTAATTCCGCCTTAAATTTTCGTGCAATCTTAATGAATAACCTTGCAATCGAGAGAACAATTTATGTGTTCTACTTTTTGAATACATTCCTTTCTCTAATGATCTTATTTTTAACAGCTTTTTTAATTCGTGTAATATTCTCTTTCATCAAATCTGTGGATTTGTCTATTTCCTCCATAATTGTCTAGTCTCTCAATAAATACTTTTTCTTCTCTATTTAAATTTCTTGTTCCTACTAATTCTTTGAAGTGTTCTTTCCTTATATTCCATTTTATCAGCTGGCCTTATGTTTATGGTTTTCATGTTTTATTTTTCCGTCAACATTTACTCCAGATTTATATACACTTTAGAGTAATATGTAACTTAAAGAATAAAAATGAGGAATAAGACAAACAGAACCAAAACCGGCAGTACAAAATCTGGGCTTAAACAACAATATCAGCGAAAAATCTGTAAAAAGGATATTGAGAACAAAAAATGTCATCCTATAAAGTTAAATCACGAAATAAACAAAATCTGGTACCAACACAACATAATTATGCTATTAAGGTAATAATTAGACAGATTATTTCTATAAAGATGAGTGGGCAGAAGAAGACATATTGAATGGTAGGTACTGCCCTTACAATACTCTATGGAATTTTTTTGAAATATGTAGTTTATAAAGACTTGTTTCAATCTCTACCAGAATTAGAAAATAGTTTCCGACCTGTTGTTCAAGAAATAACGCCTGAAGTTATTCAAAACACTTTCATTTATAATTATTTAATTTTTAATACCATCGTCAAATGTAAACTTATGATATTAAACAAATATTCACCTATGTCTTTTATTGTAAAATAGTGAATTGGGGATTTTTAAATTAATGGATTCGTTAAACTCGGATCTACTCGTATATAAAAAAATGTAGATGTGGGATGATACTTTTAAAATAACAACTAATGTCATTACATCTTCTGAAATGCGGCAAATATCTAAAATTTTTAAACGTCATTAATTTATAATTAATTAATATAAATATTAATTAATACATATAATTCAATTTATTTAGTTTTCCTCCGAGTTTTTTACTATAAATAGTTGTTGATACAGGAATGAAAATTGAAGAAATTCTGATGAAATTAAAAACAGATAAAAGATATGCCAATTTAATGAGTTAATTTTGAAAAAAAATAATTTAGTATCTTATTATTATTACATGCTAGTAAATTATAAATTAAAGATAATTATTTGTAAATACAATGAAAATTTGATAAAGACTGAATGGTACCGATTGAACATTAAAATTAACCAAATAACGTTATAATAAATATAGAATTAAAAGATTTCATATGATGTCTCATGGAATAATGATAATTTACGTAATATTCTCATTTCGGAACCAATAATGTTTTAATGCCTAATTTAATTAGTAAAAAATTATTATCTGATTTGTTGCTGTTTTCAATTAGTATTTGTATCAAAATATCGTAAAATTATATAAAAATTGTGGCACACTGATCGAACATACTTGTCTAGTTTCATAATGTGTATTTTATTTAATGAGAAAATTGGGTTAATTTAGCTTTTAAAGGAAGGTCTAAAATTTCATAAATACCGGGTGCGGCGTTACGGTGAGGAAGTTCAATTACTCATTTGTCGTAAGAGATACGGAAAAATAATAGTATATAATATACGGGGCCACCCATATTGACACAGTGAACCAAACTTGTTTTTTTAATGGAACACCATGTATATTTTTGGTATCTTCTCAATTTTCTCGTTTCTGCAATATAAGGTTTTGGATTGTTATACCAGGTAAAAGATATAAGCACTTTTTTATTAATTTCCTAGCAACAGTAACACCCTGTAGCACTGTACAGATTTGACATAAAAAAATCTATTTATATTTAAACGATTTTTAATACAGTCTAATATTGTTAAAAATTATTAAAATAGAGGAATATTTAATTTTTGTATATAGGATTAGTCGAAATTTGGAATGATATTTTCTGGATTTTCTTAAATAGAACACCCAGTATTTTAGTTTTGTAATGAAATGTTATTTTATGGTACTTTATTATTTCTTAAGCATTCCCTATACTTAATTGCGTTAATTTTTGAGATATTCGTGATTCCTTCAGCCAAATATTAATTAAAACCTAAAATAGGATAAATATTTAATTAATATTAATTTTTAGAAAAAAAAATTACATAATAAGAAAAGTTAAATTAATTTCAACTCTTACTTTATAGAAATTATCCATAATAAATATGGAAAGATAAATAATACTTATCTTGAATTGAATTGAATATATTTGGTTGGTATTATTTAGTTCAAAAGGTGATCTAAGATAGTTGAACTTCCCAGATTTGTTTGTTCATTCAATCTGTATATTGGGGATATTTTAAGGGTTTCTTTATTTCATATTCCTCCAAAAAATCAAGATATTCTTTCTTGTCACTTATATGAAGTACCACTGTTGTTGAATATTGAAGATTACAGTTTACTCTATTGATATTTATATCTAAGAAGTTTATAGAAGTGATATCTTCAATTTCGAGAGTAAATTTTGTTTTTGGATGTAAATTGTTAATAAAATTAAAGAAAACATCCAATTGTCTATCAGTACCTGTAAAACCATCCAAAACATCATTAACATATCTATACCAAAACAACACATTTTTGGAGATATTTGAATCAAAAATTTGTTTGTTCTAAATTATCCATAAAAATATTCGGTGATTGGCTACCCATTGGTAATACTTCGTTTTGAATATAAAATTTATCATCAAAAACAAAGTAATTTTGATTGATACATAAATTAAAAAGGTTTATAATTTCATTGACTGAAATTTGATTAATGTGTTTTCTTTTTAAGAATTTAGCTATTAATGGTATACATTCACATGGAGGAATCATATTACTAACGTCAAATGAAACTAATTTTGTATTTTCATTTAATTTATATGTTTTTAGTTTATGTATCAAATCCAAAAAGTTTTTTACTGAGTATTTTGTTACGTAACCGTAATTAGTTAAAGTTTTATTAAGAAACTCTGCTAATTTTGTGTTTGGAATATTGATATAAGAAACTACAGGCCTAATTGGTTTTGTATCTCTATGTAATTTAGTTGTACCATATAATTTTGGTGGATGAGGATTTTTTTGAATGATATGTTTTTTATCATAGTTTTTAAAAAGGGATTTTGATTAATAAACTATAGGATTTTTAGTACAAATACCGTTGCACGTCAGGAGTGACGTACCTCTTTCGTCATAGTACTGCCAACTAATTAAAATTTCCCTAACTAAGATAAATCATACGAAACATCACGAAAATTCACGAGGACTCATGAACGTAGTCACAGTACTAAAAAACCGAAAAAGTAATCGTAATTATTTTGATAATTTTAGAATTATTTCAATTATATTGGCTTATATACGTCTTATTCTTTATAATATAAAGTTTATAAATCATTATTATATGTTTAGTACTCAAAAAACCATAATTTACATTAAATAATTTTGAAATTTTCTACGCCCATGAGACTCGTATTTATGATGAAGAAATGACATTGTAGCGATTGGCATGCCTTGATGCGACGTTGTCGAGTATTTAGATTGAAATATTTCAACGATTTCTGACGTCCGGCCGTCAACCAGTTGTGTGTTTTCACCACGTTTTCGGTAATTTTATAATATTGTCTTTATTTTTTTGCTTTCTAAGCAATATTATAATAAACATATTGGCAGAGACGGTAATAAAGAACAAGATTCTTTAAATATGTGGTCTGAAGCTCTTAGAACAATTACTCTTGAAGTATGGAAAAATTCTATTAAACATACAGAAAAAGAAATACAAAAATGGTATGAAAGAGAGAGAGTTTTTGATAGACTAGAAATTAATCCCATTATTATTAATCCTAACAGCGATGACAGTGATTCAAGTGATTCAGATTTGAATTAGGAGAAAGGATTTACCTTTTGTAGGAATTCGAATATTGTAGTTGAATTGTTTCTTATAAGAAAAATATATATTTTTTTAAACAAAACATTGTCTTATTTTAATAACAATAAATAGTTTGCTATCTTTTTTATATGTCTCTATTTTATTTATTTAATAAAAATATAGTACAAATAAACAACATAATATAACGATTTTTATAACAGATTATTGAAAATTAAAAGTAGATAATACAGCAAGAAGAAGAAGAATATCACAGTTGTAGATTGCTAATGAATCAACTGAGAAAAACATTTTTCAAATGTACTTTAAAACTGGCAGGATGAAGTGTCTTGAGTGTGAGGATCATATATTGTTCATATACGCTTCAATAAATTAATTTTTCATAATAATAAAGCTAAACAACATAACCTAACCTTACATTTTTGAAACTGCCTACATTCCTCGACAATTTAGACAAGCCGACAACACTGCAGGGTCGTGATCTCATAATTGATATATGACGTGCAACGGGATTTGTATTAAAATCCTGTAGTTCCCTAACCTTATCTGAAAACATTTGATTGAGTCTCTACTAGAATGTTTAAATTACTCGATTCAATAAACTCATTTACTTTAAATTTGTAATCATTTATATTTAAAATGGCGGTTGTACTACCTTTATCTGATTTTGTAACTGTTACTTATAATTTGATTTTTTATAGTTTTTAAAGTTAAAATATCACTATTATCTTATTTTTTAATTTTGACAGGTTTTAAATTTTTAATCAAATTGCAAATTTTTAATTTTTTTAATGGAAATTATTAATCTGGGATTTTAAAGCTGACTCGGAAATAGCATTTAAATAGACACCAAACTGATAATAAACTGAAATACTTTTTTTAATCACAGAAAATAGTACCGGGAAATTTTAATCCCCCCGAGATTATTCTATATTTGATTATTGTTTTATCTGTTTATATTTTATGTGTTTTATTTTATTTTATGTTATTTGAATTTACAATTTAATGCCCAATTTTTCATAAATCTGATTTTAATTTTGTATTTATATTTTGTCAAAAAAATCAATAAATTCAAAAATTTCAATATATTAAATCTATTTGAAACATATATGAGGATTATCGAAAGAAACTAATAACCAAACTACATAAAATAAATAATATTAGTTTCTAAAAAATAAATTTGTACTCTTTTCTTTTAGTAAAAAAGGTATAACAGTTATTTCATATTATATTAGGTAAGTAAGTCATGGGAATGAATATGTGCATGACGTTTAGAAATAGATTATAGTAATCTAACTGCCCGTATTTTATACATAGAATACCAGGAACTCGTATACAGAAATATTCTCTATCTAAATAAGTAGTATATTGATCAGTTTTACCAAGAACTAATCAAAATGAAACATTAGTGGTCGAATATATAACAGTGTTTTAATCACTATAATTCCACATACTGTACACCTTGATAAATAATATTATTAGTTTACAGTTATGTAGTTGAATTATAAAAATGTTCAACACAGTATGATATAGTATCCAAATCAGATAATAATAAATCAACAGGAATTCTAAACTCGATGGTTAACCATGCGTATTAAATACAACTTTTGTTATTAATCATTTTTTTAAATTATGTATTTACGTACACTGTCAAACTCATGATAGAATTTCTATAAGTATATCATTATAAAAATAAAAAACAAAAAAAAACAGTTGTCTTTGTGGTTATTTTTTGATATTTCAAGCCCTGATCAATAAAGTTGCTGAAACTGATTCTAGTTACCTTTTTTATACCTTTTCGGCTTAAAATATTATACCAGTACATATGAGGTGATAATTGCTTCAGCATAAATAGAAAGAGCCTAGAAACTCCCAAAAACTAGATGTTATTTTATATAGATTTAACCGAAAACATGTTGATACAAAAATGTTTCTTAACAGAACTAGAATCCTTTCAAGATCTTATCTCTGTGTCATTATTAAAAAAATGTTGGTAGATTTACTAAAATTCTTATGACGTATCGCCCATTGTGTGCGATATAATTTATCACGGCACCACGAATCACCCATGATAATTCTTCACTTTTTCTTTTTAGGAGAAGCAGCTTTTGGTGAACTAGTTCCAGTCTTCGGGGTTTTTTGGGTTTATGAGTTTTAGGTTTTTGTCGTACTGCTCTTATTGGATTTTTTGCTATAGCCTCCTTGGATTTGACTGCTTTTTTCGGCATCTGGAGCTTTCTTTGACTTTGTATTTTCTTTCAGCTTTTAGTTTATCTTCAGTGTTTTTAGAACATCTGCTTTTTCCGTTTTACTGGTGCTTTATTTAATCGAATCAGATGAAATCACAGAAGCTAATTTAAATAATCCTAAAGTACCTTCATCTATTCGTCTGTACTAACGATATCGAAGGAGCGACTATTTCCGTAACTATTTTTTAATGAAAAAATTAAAATATAATCATTACCATGTATTCGAACTATCAAAATTAAAGTAGATAAATCTAGAGCCCCTAATTGCTTGAAGTGAAGATCATCCTTGCCCTTCTAAATGTTTAATGATATTATTTACTATTTTGGATGAAGATAGATGAGAAGATCTGCTTACAGGATTTTTGGGTATCTTTTCATTTTAATGTGATGAAGTTTGAAGAAAACATGAGGCTGACTTTGCATCCGTATCTGCTGTAAATGTTTTGTTAAACCAAAGAAAAACTCGAAATTTTTACCACAAAATACTTAAATTTAAAACAGGACGACTAGTTTCGACTGTGCATAGACATCATCAGGTCTAAAAAACATATAGGTCATATAAATAAAAATTGTTTAAGCAAACACTCGTAAACTTCCCAAAAATTACAAAACAGCAAAAATTACATCATTCAGTATAATGTTAACATTTGAAGTTAAAAAGTAAAATTCAAAGAATACGAGTGAAAATTAATTAAACTATTGAAAACAAGTATGTGGTAAACTTAATAATCAATTAAATATTTAGTATTTAATAGTTAAATAAATATTTTTAAGATAAAAATGAAAGGAACAAAAGTGGGTCCACCTTTGACGTGCTCGTGTTAAACAACGCAATTAACAAATAATGTTGCAAAAGTAAAGTTAATGATCAGACCATAATCCTCGTAAGAGGAGGAGGAAATAAAAAGCCAACGACTCAAAATTAAAATTTTGTTGGGTAGGTAGAACGAGAAGAACCCCCACAATAGGGTAGAAAGCCAGTTCGGGTAGGTGGCCACGCAAGTCTGACAACCAATACTAAAGGCAGAGACCTGTGTGAGTATCGCCCATAACCATCTGCGAAGGTAAAATCGATCAGGGAAACGTATCCACCAAGTGGAAAAAGGCAGCCAGTCAGTTGCCCCCACGTCTGACATCAAATATTAATCGAAGAGACGTATATATAAGTAATTGTTTTGTGTTGTTGTTGATGTTATTAAATTAATAATTTATAAGCTAAACACTAGCTAATAGCTAATATACTTAGTTATCTCTGGATTGAACACTGATTTCTTAGAAGTCACTAAGATGCTAGGTATTTGGCTAAAACAAAATGTATTTCTCGTAAAAAAACCATTTGATTAATAAATTATACATATGTATATAATAATATTGAGTCAAGCTGAAAGTTTTTAAATTACATTGTTTTCCCATATGTCTTTAAAAGCCATCAGCTCTATTAGGAAGTCTTTTTGAATTAAGGTTAACGATATAAAATATATAAAATCATGTCTATAATAAGAATTTGTTTACCAGGAGGGTTTCCGGGCATTTTGTACTTATCTATGAAAAAATACTACCTACGATTGCGTTTGGCACTGCTTTAATTTATTGCTTTGTTGATTTCTTTTTCTTTTGTTATTTTTTCTTGGTTTTATTTTCTATTAATCTTTTAATTACACCTTTTTTGTTGCTCTGTTCATTTTTATCTTATAAGAACACTATACAGCTTTTTTGATGATTATTATTAATATTATAATTATTAATATTACTATTTAATAACAAACATACATTTTAAACTAATATGACAAAGTTTTAACATGATATTTTATGTTTAAAATGGTCTAAGTGTTACATTTATCCTATACCAAATGAGGAAAAAAGTGGCTAACATAAAATTATCTTCTTAAAGATCAGTTTTTCAATTGGCTGTTAGCCCTTAATTAACAGCTGCAAATGTCACTAGTGTCAAAATGATAAAATATAATGAGTTTCCATGAAAACCATCTTTTATTTCTGAGTACCAGAAGCAATTAGTCCACTTTTTGTGGAATTGTGTTGTAATTAATTTTTTAAGTTAAGTACTAATTTCCCTTAGACTCTACAAATAAAAGTAGATGGAAATCTTTCTAATAAAATTTGAATCTATAATCACGAAATAATTGTTTACTTTTATGTTATGATTGATTATATGATTATGAATTTTTAGATCTCTTCTAAAGTATTAAAAACGTAACCCACTTGCTTCTAACATATCAATTTCATATTATTCTTATGAAAAAATTGGTGTTTATTTTCAATATGACTTACTTTTTATGAATTTTTACAAATATATATATATATATATACAATAAGCTGCAGTACTCCTATTTAAAAAAAAAACGTTGTCTATTTGTAAAAATAAAAAAATATATATAGTATTGCTTATTGTACTTTTTACTTACACCCTAGTGTAGCTTCTTTGTACGATGTAGATAAGGCCCAGATGGTGAGTGGCTGGACTTCTGGTTCCTCAAAAATCCAGTATTTGCTGCCAATTTTGTATGATAACACACTTTGTAATTCCAAGAATAAGTGCTGGTTCAACATATTCTGCAACTAAGCCTTTTCGAGCAAGTTTATCACCTTTTTAGTTCCCAGGAATATCACAGTGCCTTGGATCCAAGAAAACCATACTATATTCAGTTCCTGAGTTCTTCTTGGCATGATGTTATCATGGTGTTTCTTGGAGCTACAATTCACGTAGTGCAAATGTATTTGACCGTATTTATGAACAGTTAAAACTTCACATTTGTTGTATTTTTCAATTAAAATGATAACGTACATTATTTGAATGTCCCTGTATCATAGTAGTTGTGTACCTACTCCAGTTAATTCTTTGGTCTTAGATTTGCGTTTGTTACAATTCTCTTCCCTATCAGTTTGTTCTACTTAAGATAATTTTCTAAAAATAAATATTAAGTACTTATACATCAAATATGTGATTATATGGGAAACTAAATAGCTGTTTTTAATTTTATTGTTATAATATATGTATTAATTGTCTCTTAGAAACGTGTTCTTGCAAAATAGTTAAATATAAAATTTGTGAAAAAACATAAAAAATAATTTGCGCATTAAACAAGTCAGTTTTTCATTATCGAGTCGTTGTTTAAAAATTAGTTCACAGAAACCATTTTACGAGTTAATCTAGCAAGACTGCTTATTATTCTATAAAAAGTTAATAATTTCTGGAAACCACACATAAATTAACAAAGTTAAACAAGCATTGAAAATATACAATACTTATCTTTGTTATAATCAGAATCATTAAATACAAGACAATTAAAAACATTTTTGCAAGAAAAAATTAATTGTAAAATTAATAAAGGTATTTACAAGGTTTATTTGATTTTAAAATCTACAAGGTGAGTCATTGCTATTTGGAGAAAGCGCAGATTATTTGGACCAAAGTATGAGTATTAAACCAAATATGCCTCAATAAAATGTTGTTCTGGTAAAAGATATGGGGTGTTAAAGTTGTTTTTTGTTAATAATTTCCTCGTAACTTTTTTGACGAAGTTTTTAGGAATATTGTAAAGAACACATGACATAAGCATCATTTTTATATAAAATTGTTATTATACTTGTTGATACGCCATTGAACAGCTAAGAGTCTTGTAAAGAGATTTTATTAAGAATATTTTGTGCACTGATGAAAAAGAAAGCAACGTTTATCAGACAAGGGTTTTTCAGTTAGAAAAAGAGTTAATACTAGAAAGTTTCATATCATGCTCTTAAAGAAAGACATTTTCAGCATGAATTTAAATGAAATATGGAAAGATAAATAATACTTATATTGAATTTCCACAGTCTTCCAAAGCGTTTTAATATGTATTAAAGTCTACCTAGGGTTTTAAAATTCTTCAAATCTAAATATTTTGCACTGTTTTATTTATTTAAGATCTACTAGACTACATAAATTCATAAGTGTTACATATGGTTGAATTCGTATTGAAGAGAAGATTCCAAAAATGACTTAATATACAGGATGATGTATTTAAAAAACCAAAGTGACTAATAATATCAGAGAAATCTGGAATCTCCTTATCTCAAATTTTATAGAATTTGGACTAGCAATTTACGAAATAATTGGCCGTTGCCAGACTCTTGGTCCACTCTGTATATTATATAAATATGGAAAAATAGTTTTAATTTTTTTACTGGTATATTTCGTACGAAAATCCGCTTCGTAGACTCAATGTAGGTTACCATAAATTAAACAGATATGAAGGAAAAACAATAACATTTTATAATACAATCGAATACAAAGAAAAACACACCATCTTCTCTATCTTTAAGTAGAATCGAAAATTAAACAGATCTTCCTGTACTAAGAAAACGCCAATTCCTCATTTTGTCTATTGTAATATTATTTGTTTTTGTCTAGTGCTAGTTTTAATTCTGATTTAATGATGTGGATAATTATGAAAAAATGTGCATGTATAATTAAGTTGCTAATTTGGAATAGACTTAAGCAATAGTAATTTTGTAACAAGAATAGTTTAGTGAAACACAACGGGTACAACAATAACAGGATCAAAATACATATTTCGCTTTTAAAGATTTGGAGAAAGCCATCGATAGAGGGCTCATGATGGAAGTGTGGGAAAATCTAAAACGAAAAAAAAAATTAAAAATATAGATTGGTTCGGGTTGCCGGAGTTTGAAAAAATTTTAACTCTAAGGGTTGGGAAATCAAATTCAGTATGTCTAATTCAGTTCCACGAAGAGTTAATACAGTAAAATGTGACTCTAATAAATCTTACAAAATGCGCAGATAAATGTTTTGGCAAGTCCATTTATCCATTTTTTTCCATTTTCTCAAGTTTTAATACAATTAGCAATATTTTGGTTTAACCAATAAAGATTTTTGTTATTGGTGTTTAGATCTTATTTCCTTGATATTTCAGAAGATAATGTTTTTTAGTCAAGAGTTTATGAATGTCTGCGTGCTCTTTGGAATTCCATGTTTTTTAGAGGTGACTTCCAACTATTGCGTTTCAGGAATATGATGAAGGTACGTGATTTAAGAAAAGTGTAAAGTGGAAAATTCCGTATTAAAGTTGCGCTATTGTCCATACTCTGAATAAGTAAAATTATAAATTAATTTTTTCAACTCTTACTTTATGGAAATTATTCATAATAAATATGGAAAGATAAGTAATATTTATCTTACCATATTTAAGTAAAAATATATTTTTAATAAATAAATAATAAATAACTACAAAGAAATTTTTTATAAAATTTTCCAGTTTAAAACTGATTTTGAACAGAATAGACAGCGTGGTCAAAAATTTTCGAGCAATACTTCTAGTGGTGATAGTTCACCTAAAATTAAACGTACCTTTTTATATACACTTTTTTCGAATAATAAATATCTTGAAAATGACTTAGAAAAACAGTTTCAAATTCTAGACATAGAAGCTTTACATAAAGATACTTAAGTTTTTGTCATTTTCAAGATATTAAAAAAAAAACATTTTTTCATACAATTTTAGAGGCTAGTGTCTCCCTAATTATTGAGCTTTCGAAAAAAGTGTATATATATAAAGGTACCTTTATTTTTAGGTGAACTTTCACCCCTAGAAGTATTGCTCGACTATTTTGGAGCACCCTTTGTAATAAAAGAATATTAAAAGAATATACAAAAACAAAACTAATTACGCCATAAATAGACATATGGTATCGATTACTAGTTTTTTCTCGAACAATTAATAATAATGAAATTAGTGAGAAACATTTTTCTGAAGATTTGAGTAGTATTACAATTTCTTCAAAGTATACCGTTCGCCATATTAAACAAAATTTTTGTAATAGCACATTCGGTTTTTCTCAAAATAGCTTTTAACAACCACTGTGAAGTAGATATTAGTATGTACTTGTTCTTTCAAAAATAGAAACAAATTTAAAAACATACTACGTTTTACTTTTTACTTAAAATCTGATACGTGCAGCCCATGCTACTTTTTTCGTTATTTTTATAGGTTCTTTGCTGTATTCAGCATAATTTTCCTTTCTTTACCCTTATAGAGATACATTTTCTTTCGTAATATCCCATTTCCTTTGAATATAGCAAGTAAAGGGAATTAATTCTAAACTGAATATTTTTTGAAGTAATAAATCTCTCCTATTGAATTTCTTTCCTTTTACTACATTAAAATTTATCTTCAAAATGATTTGTAAAAATATTTACATACCATCTTTCACAAACTTTTTTTACATTAAAATTGATAATAATATTAAATAAAAAATAAACAGGACTTTGGCACAAGCAAAATAATGGCCTTGGACGTGTACAAAATTAATTATTCAAAACAGAAAAATGTGGAGAAATTTCTATACGAATAAAATTGAATTTTAACTTTTCATTTTGAAGGTAAAATTAACAGGAAAAAGTCGAGAAAAATTTTATTTTGATGTAAAACTTAATCATCTCGTTATACTTTCAAAACAGAGGAGTTATTTTAAAACTTCATTTAGTTTTAGATTAAAATTAGTTTTTCCTATATCACCAAGAGTAGAACTTTCTGATTTAACGGCTTTCATGAAAAGTTCAAGAAATAAATGAATTCCCAGAATATAAGAATTAAACTTGACGACTTATTGCGAACTGACCTAGTAACTTAAATAACATGAGGCCGAGCTTCAATGCAAGCCCACATAATGCCAAGTAGGTGGACAAAACTTTTACATTATATTTTTTTATAAGTATTAAAATGTATCTAATGTATTTGGAACTATAACTGCACTAATATCCTTTAAATTACAAAGTACCTCAAACTGTAAGTTCAACTTAAGTACTACAAATAAGAAATAATATTTTGTTGACGTTGTTAAGTTATAGTTCTTGTTAAGTTCGTTATTTAATTTTTATTTTCCTCATTGTACAAATTTCAATGAATTTTAAATAGAAAAATTATCAACTAACAAAATTTCCTAATATTTCCAATTTACTCAAGAAATTACTATCTTTAAAAACAGTAGAGAAGTCTCTTATTGAATTATTGATTTATGGAACTTTTTAATTTTTAATTGTAGAATAAAACATTACGGAATTAAACGTCCTTGATTTATTTTTACTATTCCTAAGAGCTAAAATTTCTTCAACAAACCAGTAACCTTATCAAATGAAAATTGGGAAAATTGTTTTAATTCCATTAGAGAGTACATAAGGATGAGGAAAAATGTCGATTTAGTGTATAAAAATGTACTTTTGTAGTCTAGTCCGGAGAAGAAATATTGTTTTATTATTGCATTTTCGGGCAAATTACGATAGTCGGATAAATTCCGGAATTTAGCAACTCACTTGCCAAAATAAAAATGGGAATAACGCGAGAAAAGGTGGGTTCAATGGTTTCATATTATTTGCGTTGTGGTTTAACATAAGAACAATTTATGGAACTTTTAATGTATGCATTTGGTGATGAACAAAATATTACGGAGTATCGCTGGTGTCAAAAATAGAGACAGAGTCAAAAAAACAACGAGAGTCTATTACTCCTTGAAAAAGTCAATATTCAGCCACAAAATTGAAATAAAGACTTAAGGAAAATATCGGAAAAAACCAAATGGGATTGAATTGAAAACGAGGATATCAGAACCGAAACAAGAACCCATTCCGGCAAAAACAGAAAAGAAACAACTAAGTTCGTCCAGCCACGTTTGCAGAATGAATAAAGATAGAATAACAAGAAGAATATTAGAAACAGGAGATTCGAAAAGAAAACGATGGGGACGACCAAAAAAATGAATAGATCAACTAAAAGAAATAGTAGGAAAAAGGGAAAAGACATTAGATGAGAAGAAAGTAACAGCAAGAAATAGAAGGAACTAAAAGAATTGGATGTTAGAGGAACTGGAGACCATATCCGATGCCTGAAATGGCATAAGGAAAATATGAAGAAAAATGATGACAGTAAAGTGCTCAAATAAAATTTAAGGTACTGATATTTAGAAATAAAACATATTTTGTTCTATTTAGGTAGGCAGGTCCAGAATATTAAACTCTATTTTAACCATAAACCGAAATTGCTATTATTTAATAATTTTAATTTTATCCGTTTTATAACAGCTCATTATAGACGGAAGAATTTAAATCAGTTAAAAGTCTTTTCTTTTATTGGTTTGTCTCCCTCAAGGTGTTATTTTGCTTTGAACTATCAGAGTTGAGTGACATTTTTCAATAGGAACGTATTTATGAAGAGAACATGGAACAATCACATATTTACTTTGGTTTTAATTCTAAGAATATTAGATCTGGAAAAAATTTAGAAGAAATATGAATGTTCTAGTTTCACGGAATATAATAATCTACGTAAATTACGATGAATCTGAATCTGACGATAATAGTGATTTAAAATAACGTAAATAAAAATTATTATTTTCAATTAAAAACATACATTTTTACAGAGAATACAACTTTTATGTTAAAATGTTAAGGAAAGTAATATTAGTTCTGTACTGCAGTTCGAATTTTATTTCATTGTAAAAGAATTTTTTATATCAAACTGCTCCATTCATTTATTGTTGTGGGTTGGCCATTTGGTCGCCAGTTTTAAAATTAGGAAGGACTCTTTATCGCCGTGGTTATCAACATTGAAAGTAAAAGTGCAAGAGTTGAAGGGTGACTGGAGTGTTTAGGTTAAATTAGGTGGGGTTTGTCTTATTTAAAAATATAATTATTAGTAGTAAATAGGAGGTACATATTGAATAAATGTAAATTTAATTAATAGGTGTTAATAATTTGTTCTTACATCTTCATATTATTTAATAAAATAATTCAACTATACCGTAACATGTTACAATTTTATTTTCTCTCCTGTTATATTTGGCCCTTCTATTCTTGGGAGCGAAAATAGATATTCTTGTAACTTTCCTGGAACCCTTAATCCAGCGTTGGTGACACCAAGGGATCTAAACCTTTCGATTCGAAAAAGCATTAAATTCGAGTATAACTTACCGCAGCGACGTTATTATTTTTTTTATTTTATTTTTCTGTATATAGAAATATCATTTTGGGCCACTTGAACTTCCTCACGCAAACTTTCAAAGGAAGTTATTAACCTCACAAATACACGAACCATTTTGCAATTTGTGTCTATATTATATATAGCACCTCAGTTTAGCGATTATAAAAAACATTTTCGAATTACCGTGCCAATGACATTTAGACATGGCTTCACCGTTATAAAAGAACGTTAGAAAAATAGAATAGGAAGTACCTATAACCTATTAGCCCCACAATAATTTCCATGTAAAGAATAATAAACAAGAAGCAGAGTTCGTAAATCCTGGAAATGGCTCAGGTCTCGTCAAAAATATATAATAAAATAAATAATCTTCAATAGTTATTTATGAATGTGTGTAAAATGAGACTTTTTCAAGAATTGAAAACTTATATCTAGTCTCTTTTTCGACCTAGCTAGAGCATTTGTCAGTCTAGACATCAATTTCATAGAAAACAAATTGTATAATGTGTCTAAAATCGCTACACTACCGTTCTAGTATAACTATACGAGTTAAAGTATCTGAAGCTATTTCCTCGAAAAATATTAACATAGGTGTACCCCAAGGATCTGTTCTCGGTCCATTAATTTTCTGTTATACGTTAATGATTGGCCAAATTTTCTAGATGCATCATCCTTAATATTATTTACAGATGACATCTCTTTAGTGATCCAAGCACTGACCCCTGAGGAATTCACAGCAACATGTGAAGCCTTAGTGAAAATATTTTCAAGGTGGTGCAAATCAATTTATTTCAACTCTTCAGTATGTAATAACCCTATTTATTTAAATTGTGACAAGTTCTTACTAGAAGCAACAAACTGTATTACATTTCTACGAGTTGATTGAGATCCTCAGTTGGAATGGTCTAAACATATAAATATATTCAGCAAATCACAAAACAAGTCCTATAATTTACACAATATTTTTATGCTACATTAGATTGATTTTTGAAATAAATTTTGGCGACATTTATCAACATTTTACCTTAGCCTGTATTTATATATGTAAAATCCTGAAAATTATTGAAGAAAAATTTTACGTTTTGTATACTAATGCAGAATTTCGTAATAGCTCAATTCGTAGGGGCGACTTTTTGGGGATATCTACGCATAAAACAAAAAAAATACGAATTGTTTCTTCCGTATCAAAGGGTAGAATTATATGATAACTTCTTTGAAAATTATAATTACATAGATAAGAAATTATTTAAGGAATCTAGAAAAACTCTATTATTATTTACTGAGGAAGAATTACTCAATCATGACTTAAAAAATTAATAAAAAAACTTTTACTCAGGATGGACTGTATCATTTTAGTAGAATTTATATTATACGAGTATATTTGTTGTTCACTTATTCTTGACCTTGTTAAATATCTAAATTGACGAATAAATATTATTATTATTATATGTTCAGAGATTTAGTTAAATATCGCCCTGTATATAGAACTTATTTTTTTAAATATTGTATACAGTCATAAGGGTAGTACTTGTAGTGGTTGTTTTTAATTAGATAAGGTTTTAAAAGGGCTGGGGGCAACCCTACTTGCAGAGGGAGCCATATATTACGATCATATGTACAGGGATTTAGTTTTATATCGCTTTATTTACAATACTATATATTTATTTAATATCACTTTTACTTTTTTGTTAAAGTCATCAAAATTAATAAAAATTGGGGACTTCTTGGTTAGGAAATGAAAAATATTTCAAAATCAAGTTTGTGTTCTCGGATAATCGAGAAGTTAATAGTGCCTACCCCTGCGATTAAATGTGTTATTTGTTTAAAGGTGTAAGTTGATCTAATATTTTGTAAGAGTTGTTTTTATTCATAGATAAATAAATTGTTATTGTTTAAATAAGCCTCTATAATTTCTATTAACCAAATAACATTAAGATAATATTTATATTTGTTCATGTACTTATTATTCCAAAATATCCCAATACGTAACATTATTATTATTGTTTATTATTATTATTATTATTATTATTATTATTATTATTATTATTATTATTATTATTATTATTATTATTATTATTATTATTATTATTATTATTATTATTATTATTATTATTATTATTATTATTATTATTATTATTATTATTATTATTATTATTATTATTATTATTATTATTATTATTATTATTATTATTATTATTATTATTATTATTATTATTATTATTATTATTATTATTATTATTATTATTATTATTATTATTTTTATTATTATTATTATTATTATTATTATTATTATTATTATTATTATTATTATTATTATTATTATTATTATTATTATTATTATTATTATTATTATTATTATTATTATTATTATTATTATTATTATTATTATTATTATTATTATTATTATTATTATTATTATTATTATTATTATTATTTTATTATTATTATTATTATTATTATTATTATTATTATTATTATTATTATTATTATTATTATTATTATTATTATTATTATTATTATTATTATTATTATTATTATTATTATTATTATTATTATTATTATTATTATTATTATTATTATTATTATTATTATTATTATTATTATTATTATTATTATTATTATTATTATTATTATTATTATTATTATTATTATTATTAAGGAATATCTGGCCATCAAATAGAATCAAAGCAAAAATAATTTTTATAAGTTTCGAATGTGACTTGCTTTATGTTTTTGAATATTGGACAATAAACAATAAAATCAATAACTCTTTCAAATAAT
This sequence comes from Hermaeophaga mercurialis, assembly GCA_951812935.1. NCBI lineage: Eukaryota > Metazoa > Arthropoda > Insecta > Coleoptera > Chrysomelidae > Hermaeophaga > Hermaeophaga mercurialis. The sequence goes on along the minus strand of OX638359.1, from coordinate 41,341,090 downwards.
AAAGGGATTAGTGGGAAACAGGACAGAAAGGAAAGACGTTCTTGTTTGTTCAACAACGATACACAAAACAAACAGTCAGTGAATTTAACTGTGATTACCACTCTTTTGTAGCGTGTTGTTTTAAGGCTCAGTTTTCTTAAATGATTGACAGTAATTTGCCGCTGTTTGTTTTATGTAGGTATTCTGTATGTATTTTAACATGATTTTAGCAATGACGTTGTAGTCTGAAGAAAATCAAATTTATGGTCGAAACATTACTGAACAAATAAAAACGTCTTTCTTTGCTGTCATATTTTCCACTATACCCTTTAATATTGTGTAAATAAATAGGGAGTTGTCTATTTAAAAAATCTCATAATTTTAGTTTGAACTAAATCATCCTTTTTGCTATAATTTTATACAAACTTTAAAAACAGGAAAATTTACTTTATGGAAATCTAAAAAGTTTGCTTATGACCGCATGTGGATGTATTTTCGGTGTCAACATTTAGACTGTTGAAATAAGATATTTTATTTTAGTAGCTGTGTTATTAATTGTCTTCAAAAATATTCCATCCTTGGGTGTATTCGAGTTTTTTTATGTTAATTATTAGAGATCCCAGCTTTGTTTCCATTTTTTATCAATATCTCTTTGGTGTGGTTTTATTTCAGAGTTTGTATGTTCTTATTGATATAGTCCTTTTTTGTTTGTGTTGTTTCATTTATTTTTTCTGTTCCTGTTTTTTTAATTATTGCTGTAAATTTTTACACCTTCTAGTATATTTTGTCTTTCGTTATACCAATTACTTAATCTCTTTTTTTTCTATTTGACTGTATTCTGGTATATTTGTCGATATACTTATGCTGATAGAATTAATGTTTTTGTTATTGTGTTTCTTGTCCGTGTTTTCCTGTTATTGATTTGTATTCATTGCCTTTTTTCCCACTTTACTTTTGAAATCTAAAATGTATATTCGTTGTGCTTCTTTCATTTTTCTTTTTTCCTGTTCGTGTGGTCCATATACTTAGAAAAGCATTATAATATTTTCTGTCTTATTTCTTAACTTTACCAAGAGGATTTTTTAATTTGATCTGTCACATTATTGTTTGAAGAATGAAGAATATATTCTTCTTGCAATTCTCCACAAAGCAGAGTTTGAGAATTAATATAATATAATAATGTATCATCATCATCAACAATAAAAAGTGAAAATAATTGATATATTGAACGATTACCAAAAAGGTTCCTTTGCGGAAAAAAAACTTTTTTTTGTAAATAATTTGTCCAAATTTAAAAAACTACATATCGTTGTTTTGAGAATCCAACGAACTCAAAACGATGTGCGACTCGACCCCTATTCCCTATTTAAATTCTAGGATTGAAGTGACGATGTTGCGAGCAGCGTAAAAAAATATCCCCCTCGGAACAAAAATCGACCTGTCCGAGCGTTTTCCTTTTCCTACGATAATATTGTCCAAAACCCCCATGTCAAGTTTTCGTTGGGCCACCTTGTATATCACAAATGCATGATTCTGACAAAATGAAATTCTGTTATAACTGTGTGTTCCAAAAAAAACATCCCAATATTCTTAGTGTGACTAGGACATCTAAAAATAAATAAGTTTTCACCCATTTTCCCCATTTTTGAGATACAAAGGGTTACATTTTAAAATAAAAAATGAATATTGGTTGTAACTTCTACATCACTCTGTATTTTTTTATAAAATTTGTCAGTCAGTTTAATTAACTTAAGAGGCATTTTGTGGCAAAAAGCATTTTTAATTGGTGCAGCCAGTGACGTACTGCTGAATTGAAGAACCGCTTTCCCCCTCTAACTTGGACGCTACTGAATAAATCATAGTTTTAGATTTATTTTTACATTTCATAAAGTTTTCTGAGTAAATTATGTGCTCTTGTCATACTTCCAAAAAATGAGTATGAGTACTTCAAGAAATGGTGCCATCGAAATGAGGAATTTAATACATGAACATAATAATATATCATGTTTTTATGAACTATTTTTTTATTTATGAAATGTGTAATGTAAAAAACAAAAACTAATAATATTGAATACTCTTTATTTGCTATCTAAAAATAATGAATGCATACACCTTGTATATAACCATTAAAATAAATGAAACATTTAAGTGAATTATTAGCTTGCCAGTAAAACAAAACAGTTCAATAATAGCCAAGAGGGCTAATAGTGGACAAGCAAGTGTAGTTAATTGAATAGTGAGAGAAGGTTTACAATTTAAACTGTTAATAAATAAACAAATTATTCTATATTCTGTTATATACGATATTCGTTGTGGTAGTCTCAAAACATCAATATTTACAATAACAGAAATTAAACAGGAATTGTTAAATTGGAAATCAGTTTATGCATACTTATAACTGTTTTTTACTGAATAATATATTTAGAGGGTTCTTCTATAAAATATAGATACATTTTTATTTATTATAGAATCTATTAAATGGATTCTATGGCCTTTGGTTGCAATGTTAAACAAACTGTCTTGGTATGAAATTACTAATTTTTTGCAAAATTTGTTTTAATTTACTTTTGATGTGAAAGAAACAATTAAAACATTAGCAAAACATAGGCGGTGCGTTTCATTTTTAAAAAGTGTTGCACTTTAAATTATTTAAGACTTTTTTTGCAAAAACGGTGTAAATATCAAAAAAAAAAAATCGTGGATGATCATATGCCTGATTACCCCATGTAATAATAATCGACGTATTTCAGCATTTCCTTAAAATCTAAAAAATACTGCCAAATATCGGGGTGGACTGTTTTCTGTGGCCCACTCTGTATATTAAAAAAAGTACAAATGGTCATATACTCTTATCTTAAGATCAACAAAATTATATGAAACGTTTGAAATTTTTGTGTGAGCAGTAGAACACAGGGCCTAATCTTACAATAAACAATTACCAAGCATGGAAACAACAAAAATAAAAATCGGAACTATTTTTAAGGAAAATGTGCGGAAATGTTCATTGACTCGCTGTTATACTAAAATAAAATATAATTGAATTGTGTTTCTTGGAATCACTAATATCTACTTAGGGGTTGTTTTGTTGTAATAGTGAGAAAACTGCGTCAGAATTTTTTTGGGAATAAAGGGAGGTCGTCTAAAGCTAAAAATAAACAGAAACGATTCTTAAAATGGAATTACTGGGGAATAGAGCAAGTATTTAACGGCTTACTCAGAATTTTATTTTAATATCAACTCTGGAAATAAGTTCGATTGTTGTTTGTTCGAAATAATGATGAATGGAATATTGTTCATGCTATGAGTTCATTATTCATTATTTAGTTGGTATATTATAGATCGGTTGAAATGTGTAAAAAAAGAAACAGAAAACAATAAAATGGTCAGCATTCCTGGAATACAATCATTAACGGATAAATATTTTATTCGGTTTAAAAATACTTTGTTTTTCCTTTTTTTACATTACCTGTGATTCTAATCTACACATTTCCCTTAAATTTCTAAATCAAATAATCCAAAATAAGACAATACTAAACACGTATTGTAATTTTAGACTTTCAAATTTCTATGGTATCCAACTTCCTTTCTAAAACTGTTTCAGGCACTTCAGTGTTAAATGAATAAAAATTAAGCAATTCTTTTTTATTTTCTATTACTTTGCATCTAGTTTATCAAACGTTTTTTTTTATATTAATGAATAGTAGCTTAATATGTCTTATTGTTCTCTTAGCTTTATTGATATATGTTTTCAAATATTCTTGAAATTAAGTGTTCTGCTATTTTATTTCACAAGTTACTGCTAGCTATTTTGAGTTAGTTTCATTTGTTATTTTAGTTCAGCTTCTCACCCAATAACATTATTTTTAAGAGGTTTTCTCGTTTTTCCTTTTTTTTATTGTGTGCTATAATTCTTCTATGCTATTTTTTGTTAATATTATGGTCCTGGTCGGTGTTTTTTTTTTTTGGTTATTCTTCTCTATAGTATTTGGTTGAAGAATTACATCCACAATAGTTTACTATGTGTCTTTTTATTTTTAAGAATTTTTAGTGTATTTTTTGCTTTCATTTGTTTAATACCATGCTTTTGTTTTTTATTATAAACGATATTTTTTACAATTGTTGTATTTTATTTTTATGCTTTTCATAAACCTTTCAATTCTTTGTTGTCAGAAATTTCTTCTAAGTTTCTTTCTTTTCCTTCTATCTTTTGTATCCACTAAGATATTTCACTTTGTCCATCAATTCGAATTTTATATATTTTTTTATACCGTTTTTTGTGTCAATTTTGATGAGATATTTTTAATTTATTGCAGTATTGGAATAAAACTTTCTAATTCTCATCAGCATTGAACCGAACTCTAAATAATATTTGTTCTAAATTGCAAATTGTTTAAAATTTCATCATTATTAAGCAAACTTTGTAAATCAGAAATTAAAGTTCTTAGAGTGAAAATCATTAAAAATTCAAACTATAAGTGCATTTTTCTTGTGTCAACACCATTTTGTGAAATTTACGTGATAACGTCAAATTAAAAATCCGTAGCTTTATCGGTTATTGGATTTCACCTTGAAACTTTTTTAAACTTTTAATTGTTTTCGAGCTAAAAAACTTCAACAACCGGCAACAGGAAAAAGTCTATTGTATCATAAAAAAATTGTGAAAAACACTTATTTTTTCTTCGATACCATATTTTTACATTTTTAATCTTTCCCTACTGGGCTAATTTTTAAATTCACATTCAATATTTTTCGGTTTAAAGAAATTTGTCAACAGAATCGTTCAAAATTTTATAATTATTTAATCTCCTACTTAGGTAAATGCATTAATGATTCTTAAGAGAAGCTAAATAAATTAAAGAATTATCAACTATAAATAATATTCATGTCAAATGAAAGTACTTGAAAATTGAAATTACATACAAAGTTAAATGGTTATATTCTATATTCAATGGGTTACCGATAAGAGAACGTTTAAAATTATAAATATGGGATTTTCAAATATTCTCGGCGCTCTCCAAATTATTTTGGAATTGTGGCACGTCGTTAGAATTAATCTAGCAAGGAGAATGTAATAATGTAGAAATTTCAATTATATCTTATTTAAAATAAGAGATTTGTTATTTGAGTTTTAATATAGAAACTAATATTTTCATTAAACAGATCGTTTGAGAAAACTAATCAGTTCATATTGTTAGCTTTACTTTTCCAAGTAAATCTAATGTTCTATGGTCGAAAATCATTCCGAATTTCCTACATATAAATATATTCAATTAGAATAAATCAAACTCAAAATTTTTACCACCGTTGTATTTACAGACCTGAAGAGGGCTTCGGTTGGAACCGAAACTGTTGTCAAAAATAACCTTTTATGCCATTAAAATACTCTGTGGTAAAGATTTTGGGTTTGACTAATTTAAATCCTCAATACCACGTTTGAGATAATGGATAAACTCTATCAACTCATAAATATTTTCAAATTTATTAAACAAAAGTGATAATTTGATTTTTGTAAGAAACAATTGCATGTGGTTAAATTAAAATTTTATTGAAATAAGTATACTTTGCTAGTTCCCGAAAAATAATTTATTTATTAACTGAAATAAATACATTATTTATGAAGACAGATACCTACTGTTTATTATTCAGGGTGATCAACTTAAACTCCGAAGTTTGATATATCTTGAGAAATAGGAAAAAATGTTTTAAATAAACAAGCTTCACATTTTAAAATTATTTCGTAGTATACAAGGTGTCTCATAAGGTCACAGCATTACAAAGTTATGTTTTTTTAATGGAATCAACCTCTTGCCAAGCTAATTTCAACGATGTATCACACTTCATGTTTATTATGTTTAATAAAGAATCTCCAGCCACCTGAAAATCACATTTTTTTGAAATTAGATATCTGTAGCAGCCAAACCGTTAAAAATCAATAAAAACGGCTTACATGTCTCTTTCCTGACTTTTTAAGTTGGCATTAAAATATATTTGATACAGAGTGATCCAAAATTTGAAATCCCATCTGATTTTTAATCACTCTGTATCAAATATTTTTTATGCCATAGAATAGACCTTAAAACTTTAGGATATAGACATGTAAGCCGTTTTTATTGATTTCTTAACGGTTTGGCTGCTACAGATATTTACATTCAAAAAAATGTGATTTTCAGGTGGCTGTAGATCCTTTATTAAACATAATAAACATCCAGTATGGTACATCGTTGAAATTAGCTCGGCAAGAGGTTTATAAAAATGTGGTGTTCCATTAAATAAACATAATTTTGATATGCTGTGATCTTATGAGACACCCTGTATGTTACAAAATAATTTTAAAATGTGAAGCTTCTATCTGTAACTTTTATTAAAAACATTCTTTACTATTTCTCAAGATAACGGAGATATCAAACTTCGGAGTATAAGTTGATCTCCCTGTATTTATATATTCACCAAAAGGTTTTATAACACGCAATAAGGTCATTTTACAAACGTGAAATCAATATTTCATAAAATACCATTTGTCATAAAAATAACCGTTCGTTAGCCCTACGTCCCAGAATAAACTTCCCGGTAAAAGCTGCCTTACTAACAAACCGTCTGTTTTTAGGAATTGCAAGATTGAATGGCCCACCCTTCGGAAACAATATTGTGACGTAGTTCTATCCAGTGACAAAGTTACCCCAGAATTCTACGAATTTTATTACATTCATGAAAATCCTTATAGCCCCGGCCTTTCGGTACTTGTATTAACCAATACAAAAAGCCCTAAACGTAAAAATTTCAAATAAGTTTGATGGTTGTTGCTACTAAATTAAATCTATTGTCATTCATATAACTGTGTCTTATTTCTTTTGTACATAAATCAAAAGTCAGAAGAAGATGCTATGTTTGTTTTGTTCTACAATGGAACTGGACTATCAGCTGCAGCTACAGGATTTTAGCGCCCTCAGTGTTAGTATCGATTTATTCTAAACCGAGAAGTGTCTATTTTTAGAGCCAGACAAACTTCCCAAAAGCGGGTAATTGTTAGCTGTAGCTGGAATTGCTTTTCTGATGATTAATGGCCAATTGCTTTTTACCTTTTTTAGTTGTAAACTACTTCAACTAGAAATCCTTATATGCACTTAATTAGGGAGAAGCTCGTGGAATCATTCTGAAATTTTATTTAATTCTTTTTTACTACTTTTAATCTGGGGTGTTGATTTTAATGGATGCCATCAATGAGTTGAATTTGGATAATTAATACTAAAGTTAAGTTAAAGAGTAAGATTATTATTATTATTATAATACATTTTTTCAGAATTAATTTGTTACACAAAAATATTGGCTAAAATAAGTCGTTATTTTTAAAAAGTTTCGGCAGGATTATTTCTACATGCTTCTGTAATCCTTTGTTTAACGCCTCTAGTATCATATAAACTAGATTTTCCAAACACACCCCATAAGAAAATCTAACGGTGACAGGTCTGGCAAACGTACGGGCCATTTTAACTCGTTGTCCAGGATATATTTGGCACCGTTTTGCTATTTATTGCTTACTCCCCTAAATATTTGCTACAAAAAGGGATTATCATGCAAAACAATTTCATTAATTCTTTCATACAGTGTGTGCATCTTGTAAAAAATTGATGATTTATAGCACACAATTGAAATAAAAAATAACTACTAAACAATTTTGGCAACTTTTGTTTAAAACAAAACATGTCAATTTTTTTCATAAAACATGAATCTTTAAAATATTTTTAAAAAGCCATAATTCTAGATCTATCTATTTATTTTTAAAACATTTAATTGATTTAAATATCTACTCAACTTTATAATATACCCTAGTTAGTTTACCTTACAACCCTTGTAATTTTGTTATTAATCAAATACCAAAACGTGAAGGTAAAGAGATTCAAATGTCCTTTAAAACAAGGTATCATATTACCTTATATGATATTTGAAATGTACAAGTTCGTAGGCGTCCCGATGCCATCGTGATGACGTCGGAGTTAACTTTTGTGTCAAAATACAATTTTAGTTTGTCTTGGTCGAATTTCGTTAACTTACCCCTGTCAGAAAATTAAAGGGGGGGGTGACTTTATAAACGCATTATATAACAGTTTACGTAAAAAAAATAAGTATACTTATCTTCAATTATATTATAGATTTCAGATATTAAATCCTAATTATTTATTCCTTTACAATCGTAAATTATTTTTAATATAGCTGTAAATTTATTCAATAGTATCGGATTTTATTGGTGAAGTTTTCATAGGAAATATGAATTCATGGAACGGGATCTAAAAACAAACAGATTTTTCATCGCTTTATGCTTTGGAATTTTACGCTTTATTTATTGTTGGAATATCATATTTTTAGGAATTATAATTGTGTTTTACATTATAAGTTATTGTAAAGTAGAAGAATGCACGTTATAAATAACATTCACATAAACAGAATAGATTAAACCAACATTGTTACCTAAAAATAATTTACAAATTAAATACTTCACTGACATCATTATAATTAGTTATTAGCATTATCTTTAACTTTTCCTGGATTGTTTGTTTACTCCATAAGATACACTAAAACGATTTTAAAACATTTTCAAGGAAAAACATTACAAATATCTTGTTATGTACAATCTCTGATTTAATAGTAAAGTGAGTTCAAGGAAAAAAGCTGATTTAAAATGTATAAGATAGAATTTCAAAGGAATTGTAATGGAAGAATCTGTCGTTGAGAAGGCCATATCGGCAGCTTGGGAATTTCATAGTACACATGTTCCCTCTAATATCTTGAAGTGGGCATATCGGAGGTTGGAAGATCGTTCCACTCAATTTAACAGTAACGAACCGGTAATAATGACTGTATCTCTAGCACAGCTAAGTTCGAGAGAGTTGGGTTGTCGGAGGGGAATGATTATTGAGATCTCTCTCAAGAGAAAAAACCTAATGACTTGTTAGGTTACGAAATCGACATAATGAAAAGCCATACTTTTATTAACTATTTATTCAGGTGAGAAATATGAAAATTTAGCAATAAAATGTGACACAAACAAGTGAATTAAGTTAAATGAAATTATATTTTAAAATTGAATGATTATTAAACCTTGCTGGAGTTCATTAATAATCAGATTTATGTTATTATTATGTTTTTCTTCGTATACAAACTTACACTTTTTGTGTTCTTGCCATACAATTAATGTAAATGAAACTTTTACTTTTAAGTGCTCTGTGAGTCTTTTATTAAATGTTCAACATACATGATTTTAAAAATGGATAATTATGTGAAATGTTTAATCCAAGTGAAACCTACTGCTCTAATTTGAATTTGTCGTTTATTCCGAAAACAATTGTGAAAAAGTTTTTAAAAAAACGAAAATTGTGGGTTGTAGATTCAATCTTACATAAAATTTGTTAAAAAAATTGGAAACCTAAGACTAACGGCCGAATATAAGGACCTGGAATCGAAAATTTGTTAATGTTTTTTGGAATACATCTTCTCAATTCTAACGATGCTATCCAATTTTTTAATAATGAGTTGTACTATCTAATGCCAAATGATTCAAAAATGAAATAATTTCTAAATTTTTAAGGTTCTTTTACAGAGGTTCTGTGACATCATTTATCAAAAACATTAGATGTATGGCTACTATACTGGGCGTTTTTATGAGTACCTAGGATAAGAGTTATTCTACTCTATCAAGTATCCATAAGTCTCATTGTTCTTTTCCCTAACCATATAAATTTTGGTACGCTAGAGAGTTACAAACCAAATAGATTCTGTACTTTACAGCTTGTTGGAATGTGGTAATTTTTATCTTCTACTAATCATGTATTTTTTTAGTAAGCAACTTGAACCCCGTGTATGTTGGAAAATTATTAGCAGGACAGCAGCAATTAAAATCTTAGAGAAAACAACAAATTATTTGACGATTAAAATTATACTCCAGAGTTAATTAACACCGGACTTCTTTGTGTAATAAGAATTACATTTTCTTTCCTACAACATTACTACATCCTACTACATTATTGGAACATATTGTCTCTGATATCAATTTCGATTGATAAAGTGTTCGTTCTAATTATACCTACATTCATTAATGAATAAGGAAACCATTCATAACTTTGAAACTCATTTGGGTTTCGCGTCATTTTCTATTTTTGTTGGCTCCGACGTATATTAGAAACCCGTCAATGAATTGTCGACTTGAAATTTCGAACTAACTGTATATATATATACATAGATAATAGTGAAAACATTACAATCAGTCCATAAAAGGAAATATATTTACACATTTATTTATTTATACATTTAGGATGTAATAGAATAGAATACACTAGTTAATTGAAAATAATGACTAAGTGGTTTTTCGAAAAGCTTATACCAAAGTCCATATTTAAAAAAAATATTTTTTGTAAATACTATATCTTTAAAAAAAGTCACTTTTAGTAAAACAAGTAAATTAAAATTTGACGTTTATATTAACAATGCTTGTGATAATCACTTTTAACAATAGAATTAAAATAAAATGATGACTGTTTGTCTTTAAATCTGAAGAAAAATAAATAATGTTTATAGTTTTATATGGAACGTTACGTATATAATTTTTACTACAAAAACCGAGGCACGCCATAAAGCACGTTATTCAATTTTCTACGTCACAAACGTATAGCATTGTTTAATCGGCACATAAGTTGAGAAAATAGTAGAAAAATCTAAGGTTATTTTTTATTGTCATAGTTTAAATGACTCTTTACGACTACTATTTAGTTATTTTGGCATTTTCTAAGTAAACACCAGTATTCACACTAGGTTTTGTCAGAACAACATATTCTTGTACATTAAACAGGCACTTAAAATATAAAAGAGAGTAGTTCATGACAATAACGACAAAATCGATGTTCTAACCTAACTAAATGAATGGCAATATAAATTCTGATATGACAGTGGCAACATCGTAATCAGTTTGACAAACAGTTCAATTTCACTTTAATAATCACACAAATTATTCAATAAAGGAATTTTAATTGCCCGAAATGTATACTATGAGTACAAATTATTCAAAAAATATATAATTATGTCAAAGATTGTCGATTAATCTGCGTCACATTTTTAGATTTCGCCTTGTATATAGAATTATATTTACAAAGTAAACCATGAAACATTAACCTTTTTTATCAACTGAATTCTCTGTACTAAACACAATTCAAAAATCCTGCATGCCTGAGTTAATTGATTTTTCGAGAATCATGACTAGGAGGAACACGATTGTGAAGCACTTGTTAAAGCAGACATTTTATAAATTTTTGTTTATAGTAAGCGTAACAGATGAAATAAAAAAAATGTTAGCTTTTTAAGAACTACTTTTAATATGTTTATTTATAGTTGTCTCCTTTTATATTGTATACAATAACAAAATACTTGTATATGAGGATTGTTCGATATATTTATAACGGTTTTGTTTATGGAAAATATAAATGAAAAACTGTAGGTGCCAAATTGTAGAAATATAAAATTTAACTCATAAAATATAGCTAGAGAATCCTGACTCCAACTACTACAAATATTCGAAGCAATGAAAGAATGGAAAACAAACCCATCTTCATACATTTTCTCTTTAAAATCCATAAATTTTCAAATTTGGTTATACACAAACTCCTTGACATATAATTATTAAATTCATAATCCCAACCAACCAAACTTTTAATGAATGGTGTAGGTAAAATGGTGATGCTATTTTCACGGAAGTTAATCACTTATCAACTAGTATTGAAATAGTAATGATTATTTTAACCAAGACCTCCTCAGAGGCCGATTTTTTTGTAGTAATTTCTGCGATCCATGTGAAGGAAACAGGATCCAATTAAGTTCAGGTGGCTGCTGGACAAATCCAGACAATTTCTGAGACTATTTTTTTGGAATCTTTAGGCAGGCTTCAAAGGCACTTGTTTTTATTTGAAGAACCAGAATGTAAAAGGTGCGGCATCTAAGAACCATAACCTTTTTGGTGGTGAGCAGATGAAAGTTGAGGATCGACAGGCCTTACTTGAAACGATATATTCGTCTTCATAAAGGGAGTCAAGACGTTTCGAGGAGGGTTAGTTAGTGAGAGGGTAAGGAGAGGGGATAACTGAAGATAGCAAAAAGGGCATAAATAGACCACCCAAATACCACCACTACTAATTTTACTACTACTACTACTAATAATAATAATAAAAAATCGTCTTTATTGACAAATGTTACAAAATATTTGCAGTGAAAAATTAATATTAGCTCTATAGCTATTCTTAAACTCTTAATCCTTAAATTTACACAAAAGAAATAGGTATTGAGATATAACAATAATTTTCCTTTCAAATTTTACTAAAGACACTTAAAGAAACAGACATATTGGGTTTATATATATATTAAAAAGCTTAAATGCATTTTAGGTTGTTGCATAGTAAGTAAATAAGTATTTTCTTAAGTTTCAATTGAGTATAATATTTCTAAATATTATCTTGTTTAATAAATAAGAAGAATTTTGACTTTAAACAAGACGATATAGAAAAAGAAGCAAATTTAACTGAAAAATGCAAAAGAGTTTTAACCATTTCGACTCACTCCAATTTCATATGAATCTGCAACAGGCGTTTTGTACTCATTGTAAGGATAGAACCAATGCTTTAAAGAGTTTTTTCCTCTTTTGAAATTTAAAACACATTTGTTTACTTAGAACATTCTAACCCTCAATTAACCCCTCATTACTGTAATAAGCCACTTACGTGTCTTTAGAATCTGAGAGAGGTATCAATAGTTAAATATAAACTATTTGTTTTATCACCTATGTTTAAGCATGTATTTATTTAATTCAAGTCTTAAATTAATTTTGATATTAGACCATTGATTCCTATTTGCAAATAGAAACAAGGTAATTTTGTCAGAGTTTATTCTTAAGCTATGAAATTTTGAGAAATTTATAAGAATCTAACTAAGTAAGAATATTCTTTAAAAAAATATATCTTAAACTCGTTAACAATTCATTAAAATTTGTTAACCAACCAATAATGGTTATTAATTCTCTCTATATTAGATAGCAAAAATAAACAAAAAGTGTAACTATGCTAAATATAAATAACGTTTTTCATAATAACAATCATTCAGCTAAAAATAACTAAAAAACCGAACCGGAAATAGTCTCGTCCTATGACGCTGAAGCGAACGCAAAATCGCAGCCATTCATTTTTCAAAAATTCTGGAGTTTCTGCCAAAAAATCGATGACGTCTTTAATATGCGTCAATAAAACGGAAAATGATTTGTACCCAGGCAGTAATTACGTGGTATGCAACCGATTGCTAGACTAAAATTTAAAAATAAAATTAGGCTGAAAGGCAGGTATGTAGACCGACTGGACAGGATTACTAGACACAAACATATTTAGATTGGAATTGCAGATACTAATGATTCATTGAATTGAACATAAACAACTATTATTGCAATTAATTTGTCATTTGGAAATTTTTGTGTCAAATTTAAATAAACGTTGGGGAATTAGAGGAAAGGACAAATTAATTTCATTGAGAATTAAGTATATTTGAATAAAAAGCATAAAAATCCCAACAAACAATTGAGATCGCTACGTTAAATGATTACTCCGGTCGATAGCTCCCAAGGGATCGACAATTATGTAACAGGAATGCAACCATTTACCAAACACTAACCCCAGGTGTACACATTAGGGCCAACGTCGACTCTCCCTATGTGTGTACCGATGAAATAGCAGTTGGGACAGCCCTAGCTCTAACGTTGGCCCTTATCCGAAGCCAGTCGGTTTTCTCGCCAAAGATGAAAGGCATTGGTGGCTACGTTGGAGATTGCGGCCACACATTAGCATTCTATTCAATCGATGTTTTGCAACGAAGGGGTGAGGATCGCCAAGTAGTAATGGATGACATGTTAACGTTGACTCTAGACGTAGGCTTCAATGTGTGGACTTCAAGAAAAACAAGCCAACGTTCGAATTAATGTTGGTGCGAATATTCGTTCTAATGGCCTTAGCCCAACGAATAACGGTTTGATGACACGTTGTCAATTTTTTTTTTAAATTATTTGAGAGAGCTAATTTGTAGGATTACGAGTATATTTAGAGAAAAAAGCTTATTGAAAATTTTACTAATACTAATGCAATAAATAATGGAAGTTTTTAAAAACGATTGGTTGTTATAATTTCTTAGTTGTTAATCAAAAATATTAGTTATTCTAATAAATTCACCAAGTTCAAATGAATTCTAGAAAATTCGAAATTATGGACACAACTTTATATTTTTCCTTCATAAACCAGTATCCTCTTAAAAGATTATTAGAAACTAGAGAAGCGGACCCTGGTTTTGGTAATAAAGGAGCAACCAACATTTTAAATCTTTACACACATCGTAAAATAAATATTAGAATCCATAACAATCTACTTCATGTCTCAAAGACTATCGCAAAGATCTGTTTTAAGTCCTTTTCTTTTTAAGGTGTATACAGCAAAATTGCATCACATAGGGTTCAATATGCAGTTAACTTTATATTCTACACGATTAAAAAGTAATACAAAAAGTGCTTGCATGTTCTAGAGGACATTATGGAAGCCATTAAAGATACCTTAGGAAAGCTAGGATTTACTTTAACTCCTAGAAATGCGTTGTCGTTTTTTTCACGAGACACAGATTACAAACAACGATTGTTTTACCCGAACTTAGTACACCAGGGGTAAAGGTATATAAATATTTGGGTTTATATATGGATAGTAGGTTATTGAAGACTAAACATATAGAATATTTAAAAAGTAAATGTGAGAAAGGAATAAATGTTCTATAATGTATTTTTAGGTCAATGTTTAATGTTAATGTTATATAGAGTAGTTCTGGATTATAAGTCCACTGAAAAATGGCATTTATTCAAATCAAGAATCCGCGATGTTTTGTATCAATGCCCTAAAGATTGTTGGAAAGTGTAGTAACCTAAAAAAAATAGTGGTAGAAATTGTTTGGATGAGTAATAATTGCCGAGAATACATTTTTCTCTTTTACATCCCCTTTAATCAACCATTCTAAATATCTAGGTGAACTAAAATAAAAACTTATTTTTAGAACGTTTAAAAAATTATTGATTATCATCAGCATTGAACTTTATCTAGTTATTCAAATGTCGCGGTGTTGCTGGCTTTAGTTGCTTTTTGGAAAATAATATTTGGATATATGTAAAATCTAATATTTATTTTAAAAAAAATACATTTTTATTCTGCATACGTTTTTATATCTCATCCATAAATATGTGCATTATTTTTGCGGACACTGTATATTAGCCAGTTATATCACCTTTAGACTAATTTCAAAAATCATAAAAATAGACTATGCGTAAAATGACAGTACTTTTTCTAAGCTTTACATCACTAACCTTTTGTTAGTGTACAGAGATATCCCTGAAACGCAGTTAATACATACAGTCTGTAAATTTTATGCCGGAGGATATTTTTAGGCGTTGCTGCTTATTACTTAAATTTATTATTTTCGTAAAATTTTACGTATCACTAATTTATATATTTGTTATTGTTAAGTACGTAAGTAAATTATTCTCAGAAATGACTGAAAATAAACAATTATGTGAATTTTATTATTTATATCTTCTTATTAAATAAATAGGTAAATCCCTATATAGTTAGTTATGGTTCATAAATATTGGACAAGGATATCTTTTTCAAAACATCAGACAAACAGATTAATTAAAAAAATATATTATGATTTCTAGGTAATAATTTATAATAGGTTTCATTAAAATCTTATTTTAGCATAAAATTGATAAAACTAAGCAGGTAGTTTTCTAATAAACAAACATCTTAAATAAAATAAAGGTAAAAAATAATTGAAATTAGATCTCATTCAACGTTTCTTTTTACGTAGTAATTATCTATTCCTAGAAAATATATACATAATCCAAATAATTTAGCATTGAATAAATCATTTTCTCATTAATTACTACTAATAATTTAAATACTTTAGGGAAATTTTATTTCACAGTTTAAATTTTTCTCGTGTTCTGAAGGTGATGCTCGATTCACTATGAGCTTCACATTAACAGAGATGTACCTAGAAACAGTAACAAAGCCTACACAAGATACATTTATAACAAAAAACACTCAAGTTCATATTTAAATAAAAATGGTAGATTGGCCAGTGGCGTATTTCCCGTAGTTAGAAAATTAAAAAAAAATACAAAAATATGAAAAGAGTAACTGGGTGTCAAAATGAAAATGATAAAAATTAATTTTTGCTATTAATTTAAAACTACTGTTTTGTAGACTAACTACTATTAACCCTCTCAATATTTTTAAGTCTATCAAACTACGACATTAAATGATACTCGTATGTTTATGGATTTACATAATTTTTATTGGTACCAATTTTTTAATCTTATTTTAATAACTTAAACGATACCATATTTTATTTGGATTATAATTTATTTTAATAATATTAATTTTGAAAAACAGTACTTACTTATTTTAGTATTTGTCACAATTATTATTTCCTAGAAAATACGGTTAACATTGATTAGACCATTTTTCAATTAATTGACAATAATAATAATCCAAACGTTCTGAGAAATCCAATTTAGAATATTAATTATAAAATGTCCTTGTTGGCTTTTATTAAGAAAAGTAATACGGTAGCTGATTTTTTGAATATATCACCGTAGCCATAAATAATCAATTACGTATCTACCTACAATTATTAAACGTATTGATAAATAAATAATCAATCAACTCCATATTATCGTAAAGTAACTTTTTTTTTTTAGAAAAATAATTTAAATATATTTTTTTTATTGAAATAATTTGTGTTGTTTAGAAAAAATAGAAAATCCAGCTAATACTTCTGTGAAATATTGTTTATTTGCTCCATTTAATTTTTTTAGTAGTAGTAGCCTATTGTACCCGGAAAAAAATACAGGGTGTTTTTAAATTCATACGAAAAAATTCAGTAGGAGGTCCCTCTTTAAAAATTGTGAGAGTCTATCCTATAAAAAATGTTTCTAAGGCTTAAATATACCTAATCCTAAATTGGCAATCATAGGATTTTTTTCCGTATTACCATCTGTATTTGTAGCATGGGGAGGGTGGAAGCCCTAAAGCACTTAGACCACATTTGGCCCATTATGCATCCTCCTCTTGTCGAAGAATTCCTCTAGTTCTTCAACAAACCTTCTGATTTTATGTAGGTGATAACATCGTCATTGCTAGGTTTTTCCTCTCACTTCTGGTCACAATTTTTCTTTAAATGGCACAGTAGGTATAATATTAGATTTTTGGTTATATCTTTCAAAAACAAATTCAAGAAAATCACACTTGTCATGATTCTATTGTGCAATATTGATAATATGGGCCATTAAATGGACAGCTGTTTAATTTCAAATAATGGTACTAAAAAAATTATTTTATTAAAAAACATAACATGTATGCAATAAAATAATAATTAAGTTCTATCTAGCAATATATAAAAGTATTACAAGAGTTGGTTTTTCCACGTCCACTAAATGAATACTTACATGCACCTGCAAGTGAGTATTTACATGTTTCTGCATTCTGTTTGGTGTAAAGTTAAAATTACGCGTTAAATAATTTGCAAAATCCCCCTCTTAATATTTCATTGGAATATTTTACATTATAGAAATAATTGCATTTAATAAAGTTATATTTATATTTATAAGTTGTTTACAATTTTTGACAAAAATTAAAACGGCAATTACTAATACCTACTAGCATAGGATCAAACTGGTTTCTAGTTGAAATTTTTTCTCAGAGCTATTTAAAAACATTATGGATAAAAAAAAAGGAATACTACATAAATGTAGTTTACAGTTTACTCGTCAAATTACGGCAATACTCACGAGTAAAGTGTTATTTTCATCGCATTAAGAATTTAATTTTGAAAAATATCTACTGGTAATTCATTCCCCGAATTCAATATCATTCTGTAGAGTAAATTGGAAAGGAAATATACTGGTGGTACTTCCCTAACTATTATAATCCAATCAGTTATGGCATTCAACAAAGAGAAACGCAATATGTATGATGAATTCCAAGAAATTTTGATTAGATTAGTTTTCGGAATTATGAAGCTGTAATTATGATGGTTAAATATCATTAGGTAATGTATTTTAAAAAGCTTTGATGTATGATCTTATTTAGGAAAATTA
Source organism: Hermaeophaga mercurialis (assembly GCA_951812935.1). Classification (NCBI taxonomy): domain Eukaryota; kingdom Metazoa; phylum Arthropoda; class Insecta; order Coleoptera; family Chrysomelidae; genus Hermaeophaga; species Hermaeophaga mercurialis. The sequence continues at coordinate 41,322,906 of OX638359.1, read as the reverse complement.
TGTTTGATTATGAGGCAACATCATTTTTATTGGAGATGTTTTCGATCGATGCAAAAATAAATGTATTTTCTTAACAAATAAATAGAAGAGTTGTTGATTACAAACCTTATATACAGGGTGTCTCATACTTTAGGTAAATCACTCTGGTGGTAGAGTGTTCAAAGAGAAAGAATGTATTGTATTTTTAGAAAAGAATAAGGCTTGTCTATTATCAATAGTGCCGAGCGGAAGCAAAACGTAGTTCTTACAATATAGTTTTTAACGAAACAGGTTGGATTGATTAGTTAGTCGATAGCCATACTGTATTAATGAGGAAAGTTTGCACTTACCAGATTTGTAATCCTTTAAACCTGGAGATCCGATTCTGGGGGAAGCCCAGTATGTAGGTATACTTATAGATCACGCAAATCACAAAGAAATTAAATGAACTTTTCCTAATGTATTTATTGGGCGAGGAATAGGTCAAAATTGCAAATAAAAATTAAATGAAGATTAACCGGTGAATTTACAATTAATTAAATTAATGATTTGAATAATTATTTAGCCTCGCAGAGGTCTTTAATGAAACTTTTAACTCTATGGACTAATTTAGAAGAGTAAATTATAACTTACAGAATTTAACAATCCCAATGACACTTTGTTTTATTTTCTAAACTGAACTTTGATTTTTTAACAGATTTTTATGACTTTCGGTCTAATTAAGAGTATTTCAGTAAAATGCCTTTAAAAATGAAATTTAACATCTGTTAGTTAATTTTGAAATTCTTTGTATATCTTCCCCGAAATATTATTAACTTTCAGATTTAATTTTGCTTTTGCAGTGACAGCTCTGAACATACCATGTAACTTTTTTTTGACAAAATAAGGTTTTTGTTTTGTTTGGTGCTTTATATCAATCGTCAAATGAATATGAATAAACAAATAAATCTAAATGAGAATGGAGAAAATGAATTTTCAGTGACATGTTACATCTCAGATTTGCACTAAATTTTTCACGATTTCTTCTTAGGCATATTATTTAAAAAGAAAGTTTTTCGCGACTTACTTTAAAAAAGATCCAGAAAGCTATTCCAGAGGTCTTAGAATCCTTTCAACGGGAAATTAATGGAAAATACCCTGAATAGACACACAAAGCATCGAAATTATTTTAATGCTTGAATGATGAGACAAAAAATTGTTGTACGATGTTTAACAATAAGTATTAATTTTTCATTCCACTGTAAGTAAAATTGATAAAATTTCTCAGAATTTAGCGATGTTAAAATATATTTCCAAAAAGAAGTAAACCAAACATTCCCGTTGATAAGCAATCGGATATTTTAGAATCCCTGTTCTACTTAAAGATATGTAGCTTTAAATAATAATGTAAATATTTTCCAACTATGATTAAACTTAAACAATAATAAATGGATCCTTTTAAAGTAATTTTATTACAAGAACTCTTACAAGATAATATTGATCGAAGAGTAGATTTTTGCGAAACAATTATGAACCGAGACCATCATGATCCCATTATTAAAGATACAATTTTCTCCGATGAACATATCATTTTTATGGTCCCGTTAGTCGCCAAAGTAGTCGATACTAGGCAACTACAATTCTGACGAAATGGCAAAGCACCATATTTAATATCCAAAATGATTTATGGTTCCAGGTTCACCTTATTATGCAAAAAATTTTCGCCAATTAGCTGGATAGACTGAATGACCTGCCAGGTCTCCTGACAAGGAACCTCTTGATTACTTTTTATGAGATTACTTAAGTCTATTTTAATAAACCGATAATTTCTAAACGAATTCGATTTGAAGTTTGACAAATAATCCCGAAAGTTATAAAAAGAGTTCTAAATGAATTTGAATTAAAATTGTTCTAATGGACTATTTCAGAGGGGTAACATTTTGTTGTTTCAATAAGCATTCGATAAATTTTTTATTTTCCTATCAGTTAGCTCAAATAGTATCCAGTAATTTATGGCTATTAGAATCTTTGTATTTTTGTGGTTTAGAAAATATTAGGGACAAAAATATTTATTCCTTTGAAGATGTCCAGAATATTGCCGATGTTAATATGGAAGAAATTTGTTCTTTAATTAACACGTAACAGTGAAGAAAAAGAAGCAAGAGAATAAACGAAAAGCAAGAAAATGCTAATCGAGAATTATTTACTCATTTATTATTAGTCGAAATCTCTTCAATATATATCATACATTTAAATCTGTAGTATGTATCAACAAAACGTAGTAGTAAATCAACAAATTTGGGTCGACATATGTTTTTCATATTTAAATCAATCGAAATAGTCCGGATTAAAAAACGACTAAACATGATCGCTTGTAGTGAAAAAGCACATAGAATTAAAACTCGACGTGAAAAGAAAAAGCACATAGAATTAAAACTCGACGTGAAAATTTTGGCGAATTGGCTGCAAACCTACATAAAAATTCGTGTTACTCTATATCTATTACGGATATGCGATTTGGTTTAAACCCTGAGTTTGTTGCGAATATAAAAGTTTTAATCCAGCACTTCGAAATAAAAATCAACCTGTATCGGGTATTTTGCAAAAGTTACACCACGGTTGAAATAATTAATATATTCCATATGCCAACCTCCCGTTCACTTCTAACTATATGAATGTAGTTATTGCTTATAAATCTGTGCTAAATCCCCGTTAGTATTAACCCGAAAAGCCACTAGATTAAACTATATCTTCATTTGAACATTAAGATTAAATTCTCAGAAATGTTTTGTAATAATACTTAATTTAATAAGCAAATCATAGTACGGTACATGCGGTAAATCTTCAATATTTGTAATTGATTTTAAATTGTTTTCGACGATTTCAGTATAAAACTTAACACATTTCTCAAACTATCGTATTAGTAAACTATGTTTCATTGTTATAGTAGAGTACCTAAGAAGATTAACGCCGGTCATAGCCGTAACTGTAATAGAAAAGGATAATTATATTTTATTGTCACAAGTAATTGGTATTTTATTCAAATAAAATTAAAGTTTGTAGAAATTCAGTTATTTAGTTTTCGATAAACGGGGAAAAGAGGAGAGACTGAAAATGGAAGTAACTTGTATGTATTAACTAGTTAAAAAATTAAAACTAGACCATTTGTCATTCAATGAAGAGAGGGTTATATTGATTTTCTACAACTATTTTAAACAACATAATCCTTCAAATACTATTGATACTGTAGATAAAAAGCGATGGTACATGGAAAGAAGTTTTACAGGAGGAGAAATCAGGTGGAGTAACCCCACCAAAGCCAAAACTAGGCAGTCAAAACTTATTAAAAGTGGACGTGGATAAATTTAAAAAAAATGCAATTCGTTAGCTTGTTTACTCATTTTTTCTGAACAAGCAAATACCAACTTTAGAATAATTACATCAATTAAACTTTAAATATGAAAAAATGAGCAGACTCTCAATCCTAATTGATTCTGAATAAATTGTATTGTTGGAGACGATATGACCTTAGAATAATAAAACAAATTAGGATAGAAAATTAGAAAACTTTCTGTTTCGACGAAACATGGATTATCGTGTGGGAAACGTCTGATAAGACAAAAATAAAAACTCATCTCAAGAAGTGTTTTTACAAGGATTTACTACTAGTATTAAAAAACCTACATGTAAAAGTACCAGAATACGGTTTTCTTGAGGGTGGTTTACTTCTAGTTGAATCAAAAAAGACCGTTGATTAGCACGAAGAAATTAATACCGAAAGATTCGGTTATTGTAATGGACAATGTAAATTTACAACTCCAGATTACTTGAAACTGTACCAACCACCAAATGGAAGAAAGGTGAAATTGCAACAGGGTTAAGTTCTAAGAATATAGCTTTTGAAGGTACAATCCTGAAAGCAGAATTGTTAAGTAAAATTACAAAATGTGCCTATATTTTTGATACATTTATAAAATTGAAATTCTAATTCTTCACATACCACCCTACCACAGTGAGGTTAATCCAATAGAATTAATATAATCTTAAAGTTACATTGCTACAAATAAGACAACTTTTGAAATACCAGATGTTAAAAATTTAATCAACAAGCCAATATCTGAAGTAAATTGTGAGGCTTGGCAAAAATGTTGTATGAATAAGAGAGAAAACAATGTGGGAGCTGGATAACACAATTGATATATTTATAGAACCTGTTATATTTTGTATGAATTTTTATATTTTATTAAGTAAATTAGAAAATACTGTGTTGTTGAATTTCCCTTAATTTTTGAAACGCACGTTTATGGTTTATTGATTTTGGGACGGATTAACGCAACGCATTTCTTTGAATTTACTCTCTCCGAATGTTCAAAACAAGTATAACTCCAGACAAGCCCTTTTTTTGTAAACAATAATAAAAACTTGTAGAGTGTGTTTAGATAAAACCTAAAAATAATGGCTGTCTGAAATACTTGTTCGAATTACAGCTTCCATTACGTTTCTTCCTGGAATATATTTGTGGTAGGTACGTGAGTATCTGAAGACGTCAGTTATGAATTATAATGTACTTAAACCAATTTAATCGTATTGTTCTTAGAACAATCGACGGCTTTTAAGTGGGTAATATCGTTCTGATGAATACTTTGTTAGCGGTATTTTATTTCACCGCAAAAGTCTTTACATAAGTACCTATAACTCATATTCATATTTAAATATCTTAATTAGATATTCCACGTTCTTAATTTTAGTGTAAATAAGAATTTATTAAAAGAAGAGATTACTGCGAGTTGCAGTAGTATTACCTATACTAACTTAAAAATTCACCCCAGCACAACGAGAGGGGGGCGAATGGGGCAAATTTCCCTGGTCTCTACGGCTTTGGAAGGCTCTTTAAAATATAATTTTAATGAATTAAGCTATTTTTATTGTTTTAATACCATTAATTATAGGGGAATTAAGTTTCCAGCTATTGGAAATACTTCACAATTATACCTATAAGCGTTGATTTTCGTATAAAATTGTTTTAAATATGCCATACAATATATACCTACAGGGTGAATCTCACTTAAAAATTGTACCGTGCACTCTACTTGTTAAAATTTGTAATTTTTTAATATGAACTATGTTTATAAATCCCTAACTGTACTGCACTGGTAGGACATGTTATATGCACATTTTATGCCTTACTGAATAATAATAAAAACACCACTGCCACTCAATGGTTGATTGGTTAAAAAATAAGTAACCTACTCCATCCTGTTGCTATCATACATTTTTGTTGTTCTGTTTAATACGAACAAACCAGGAATAAAGAAATAGTTTTTGATTAAGTCAAGTGTTGTACTATTCTACTTAAATGAATTCATGCAGTTTTATTACTGTGTTTTTTAAATCACAGTAGATGAATTACATGGTGCCCTCTATGATATTATTTAGAACTTATTTATGAAGTTCAAATACGCAAATAATATGGACAATCCAGAATTGCTGTCAGCCTGAAGTGACGCCATTTTGCCATATGTGATTCAGTTTCATAAGATCAATCAAACAAGTTATGTGGGGATAGTCCTAATTTTGAACATTAATGGGTTACCAGTTAAGTGACTTTGCACATTCATCCTCGAAAGTCCAGGTAATAACTTAAATTCATTTTATTCTGCGGAGATGGCCAGTTGAACACTACATGTTTGCATCTATTTGAACTGCTCGATTCATGATCACTCTTACTATGGACTGTATTAATCATAAAATATTGTACCACGTGTTCATCTAAAATATTTCAGATGTACTGTTTATTTTGTTTTGAAATTTGACCTGACCAGCGTCCATATATCTGAATTGATGTGTCTTATATGTTATTAAAATAAAATATTAAATTAAAATAAAAAAATATCTCAAAATTAAAATACCTTCTCCGAAATCCATTTAGTATTACAACATTTCTCAACACGTTTAAAAATATTCGTGCTGTTAAGCATTACTTAAATTCACTTCCGCAAAAATTGTTATTTTTTGAAATAAGGTATGTTATTTATTTTTTGTTCAGAAAATAACAAATAATATCAGTTTATGGATACATACATATTGCCAGAGTATAAATTATTTAAATATAAACTTGCCTGTGATTTGTTTAAAAAAAATTATCATTCTATGATATAAAAGTTTCGAGCCTTGCATGACCCCGTTCAGGTGACAATCGTACTTCCAACTTTTATAGCTTGTAAAACATTGATTTTAAAAACCTATTCAACATTTGCAGATTTTGAGGCATGGAAGAACACTCTTAATAAGTACTTGTTATTAATTTAGTTTTGTTAATTTGCAAAATTCAATAAAGTAACTGTTAATTTGATTATTTATACTAACTTTAAAATAAATTAGGACGTCCTCTTCTTATTCGGGGTATTTCGCTCTAGCCTTTATTTCAAAATAACGTTCTATTTATTATCTCAAAATTAAAATACCTTCTCCGAAATCCATTTAGTATTACAACATTTCTCAACACGTTTAAAAATATTCGTGCTGTTAAGCATTACTTAAATTCACTTCCGCGAAAACTTAAAATTATTTTGGCAACAAACTGCAGCTGGATATTATTTCAATTCCAAGGAAATTACTTAACGGGCTTCAATTGATTTATTCGAGTCTTAGCGCTCGAAGTGAATAGACGTGCCCAGTGACCAGTGTGACGAAAGCGAACGAGAGTGCCCGAGAGAGCAGCGACAAGTGACGCCGGAGTCAGAAACGACCAAGCGCGGCCAGGCTACGGCCGCAGAGGCCACACCACTGCTACAGTTGATGACGGACAGAGCGAGAAAGCTCTTCGAAGAGTTGCAAAACCATCCAAACCAGGAACTAAGGGAACTAGTGGACTACACCAGAGAGGACTACAGGAGGCACGCAAGGCCCAGAAAACAAATAGATGAGGACGAAGAGGAACTGGACCAAGACCAGTAAGAAGCAATAAACCCAACTAAGAGGACCACACAAGAGGAACAAAAAAACACACACGACAAGAAGAGGATAAAACCAAGAGGAAGAAAAAGAGCGCGAGGCAGCAACATAGGAGGACCAAGGGAGAAAAGCGCTGGCCGCTACCCCAAGACACCGAAAGGTAGGACAGGTTGTATCACCCCACCCAGCCCTTGGGGTGATATCTCGAGGGAAGAATGTGGTCGAATGAATCAGAGTATGAATGTAAGAGGTCCTGTCTGGAGACAGGGGGTGGTGGAATGGGTTCCCCATCTTCCATATCAATAAACCCGATATGGAAGATAGGAGACCCGGGCTCAGATTGAATGTGTGTGTGTGTGGCTACGGCCGAAAATTCCGTGACCGCCCAGTGTTCAGTCCGACCGGCTGGAACTGGGCAACGGGGACCAGGCGAGTGCAGAGCTCAGTCTGCAACCAGATAGCGAGAGGGAAGGATAGAGAAGAAGGACAGGTGAGTTAAAATTAATATCTTATTTTCAGCAATTAACTTTTCAGAAATTAGTGTTGCAACAAAGGAGAAAGGACTCCATAGTGAAAGTGAAAATAATAATTATAAAAATAACAATAATTATAAAAAATGGGAAAACCCAACGAAGAATTAAAGGGAACCAAAATCCCTATACAAAACAAGGAGATAGCTAGAAGTTCCTCAAAATCTAGAGAGATGGCAGCTCTAAGAATTGAAAACGAAAAATTAAAGAGAGAAATCTCCGAATTAAAAGCCCTTAACGTGGAATTGTTAAGGAAACAAGAAGAACAAGCGGCGCAAATAGCGCAGAACCATCTTGAGCTGATGGAATACATGAGAGAAAATAACCAAACAAAGCAGCAAGATCCAAAGGAAGAAACAAGGAAACATAAGAAATCCAAAAAAGATGAAAAAGAAACTGACAATACAGCAGGTCCCGAGACAAGCGAAATTGAAGAAATGGAAACAGAAAACTTTAAAGACATAATGGCTGAACAAGCCAAAGAAAGAAGGAAAAAACCTAAAGAAACAACGGAAGAAGAATTCACGATAGTGGATAAAAACAGAAAACAAAAAGAACGCAAAGAGCGTAAAGAACAACAAGAAGAACAAAATCCCCCAGAGGAGAAAAAACAAAAGATGCCTTTACTGATAAAATCAGTAACTAAATGGGGAAGAATCCAAAAAGAGCTGGCATCCAGAAAAATTAAGCACGGCCCAGCCGTACTAAGCAGAAACGGGGATACCCTAAGGGTAATCCCAGAGACCAGTGAAGATTATAGAAGGATGTCCAAGTATTTTGAAGAATACAAAGGCATCGACAACGCGTTCAACTGGATAGCCTTCGAGGCTCCAGAAAACCGCCCATATAAGGCGGTCATCCGCGGAATACCCAGCGAGACCCCAATCAGCGAGGTCGAAGCTGAATTGAAGGAAGAAGGCTTTACGCCAATAAAAGTACAGAGGATGTCAAGATATGACAGAAAACCTCTGCCACTGGTCTTGGTAGATTACCCAAGAGAAAAAAAGGAGGAAATACTAGCCATGAGGCACCTCATGGGACTAGTAGTCACGGTAGAGGAACACCGTAAGAGACATGGACCGACACAGTGCTACCAGTGTCAAGGGTTTCACCATGCGCAGTCGAACTGCCATGTAAACCCCAAATGCGTTTGTTGCGGAGGACAACACCGCGCAGCAGAGTGCAAAAGACCCAAGGAAAACCCCGCAACATGTGCGAACTGTAAAGGAGAGCATCCAGCAAACTACACTGGATGCCCCAGATGGCCTAAGATGCCACCAAGACAAGCACCACAGAGCAACGGAGCAAATAGAGCTCAAGCCCATGACACGAGAAGAACCACATATGCGCAAGCAGCAAAGGCCCAACAGCCCCAGCAACAACAACAGCAACAACCAGCAGCTATCACACCAGCCATGATGCAAGCATTCATGGCTCAAATGCAGCAAATGATAGCATTCGTAAGTGCCATGCAATATCGCAATGAGTAATAAGCCCCAAAGACCCGGTCGCTTGAAGATACTATCTTGGAACCCCGGAGGGATACGCCAGTATGTAAACATACTGAGCGAACTGATTGAGCGTGAAGAGATAGACATCGTCGCCCTACAAGAAACGAAGATCTCGGCCAATCATCGACTGAAAGTACCAGGCTACGATGTCTACAGGACTGACCATACAGCCAACTCGGGAGGAACTGCAATCTTAGTCAGGAAAGAAATCGACAATTATCACTTACCAACACCGAATGGACTGATAACAATGGAGGCCACCAACATCATGGTCCGTACAGCATTCGGTAGCGTAAAGATCGCCACTGCCTACTTAAGACCACACGATCTCTTTCACGAAGAAGACTTAAATGCAGTTCTAGAAAATAACGAGGACCCAACAGTGCTGGTCGGAGATCTAAACGCAAAATCGCCACACTGGAACAGCAGATTATCCAACATAAGAGGCAGAGCACTCCTCAACTACGCCGAAAGGAAGGAAGACTGCTACGTCATAGGACCAGATGAGCCTACCCACTATCCTCCAGGCGACAGACGCCCAGACGTACTGGACATAGCAGTCATACAGAAGCCAAACTTCGCATACGAAGTAATCACCGTTCATGAGGGAGCCTCTTCCCACAATCCTATAGTATTAACTATAGGGGAAGGGGAAGAGGTGGACCGAACGAACGAGGTGACGAGAACAAATTGGCAATCCTTCAGGAGATTGGCAGGAGAAGAAATAGGACCTGTTCCAGTGATAGAAAACACCGAAGGACTAGAAGCCGCAGCGAACAAGTTCGAGGAAGCACTGAAGAGTGCTATCGAACGAAGTTCAAACACGAAGACGGCTAGGCGACCGGGAAGATTTAGAGACATAGACGAAGACCTCAAGTCTCTAATAAGGGCAAAAAACACCGCTAGGCGCAGGGCAAATAGATCGAGACGCCCTGAAGACAAAAGAGCAGCAAATCAACTAACTCAACAAGTCAAAGAAGAACTCCAGAAACAAAGAAGCGAAAACTGGAATAGATTCGTAGACGAACTAGACCCACAAGACCCGGGACTATGGAACCTACAGAAATGTCTGAGGCAAGAAAGAAGACCAGTGCCAACCCTGCACGGAGAAAACGGACTTGTCAGTACCCCTGAAGACGAGGCAGAAGCCTTCAGAAGATCCTTCGAAAGGCAGTGCAGAATGAACAACCATGAAGACGAAGACATCGACTTTGTTGAAGAAGTTGAGGAAGCTGTTCTGGAAATAAACGAAGAACCAGAAGAAATTATAGGAGTCATGGATACTACCACTCCTGAAGAAATCAAAGACATAATCAGATTCGTCAAAGCGAAAAAGGCACCAGGGCATGACCGAATCCCAAATAAAGCATTGAAGAACCTACCCTTGAAAGCGATAGTACACCTTACATCAATTATCAATGCGATGATACGCTTTCAACACTTCCCAAACAACTGGAAGAAAGCGGAGGTAGTCATGTTACCAAAACCAGGGAAAGACCCTAAATTCCCGCAGAATTACCGACCCATAAGCTTACTGCCTGCTATAAGCAAGATAGCTGAAAGGGTAATTCTCAGAAGACTTTGGCGGGAAACCAACGACCTGGGAACGCTGCCGGATGAACAGTTTGGATTCCGAGCACAGCACTCGACGGAGACCCAAGTCCTGAGATTGGTGGAGATTGCAACCGAAGGTTTCAATCAAAACCGATCGACGGGCGTGGTCTTCCTAGATGTGAGCAAGGCTTTCGACTCCGTCTGGCACGACGGTCTGATTTACAAAATGAAAGACATGGGATACTCGAGGCCGATGATTAAATTCCTAAAATCGTACCTCAGCCAAAGGACCTTCCGGATTAAGATGGGAGAAATCTTATCGGAATACGGAGACCTAGAAGCTGGAGTACCCCAGGGTGCAGTCTTGTCACCCCTACTATATGTGATCTACACCTCGGATACCCCGAAGACACCAAGGACTAACCTGAGCCTCTACGCGGACGACACCGCCATTGCAGCCAGAAGCCTAGAGCCCCAGTTGATAACTCGTTATCTTCAGGAAGCTCTGGACGACCTGGAGAAGTGGTGCGTCCAATGGAAAATAAAGATCAATGCAGAGAAAAGCCAAGCAGTGCTTTTTAAAAAACGACGACACGCTCCAGAAGAAAACCTGGAGATCATGGGGCACGACATAGTGTGGGGCACTTCAGCCAAATACCTTGGCGTGATCCTAGATCAACGGTTGACGTTTAAAAAGCACGTAGACGATGTGGTACAAAAAGCGAAACTAGCCAGGAGCAAGCTCAGCGGACTAATCGGAAGAAGAAGCAAGCTGCTAGTCCACACCAAATTACGCATAATAAACGCTGTAGTGTTGCCCATCTTGAAGTACGCCTCACTCGCGTGGGGCCATTCATGCAGGACAACAAGGCAGCGTATCCAAATAGAGCAGAACCTGGCCTTGAGGCAAGCAGTTGATGCACCGTGGTACGTAAGGAACGAGTGGATCTACCGGGACCTGCACCAAATCCCGGTACTCAACACCATGAGAGAAAGGGCCGTGCGCGCCTTTGAAGATCTCAGAGGACACCCATGCCAGCACCTAAGGGAGTTGATCAACTACCCTGCCGACAACCACGGACTGCATCCGCGACCCAAAAGACAGACGATGTTCTAATGGAGACAACCACTGATTACGACTAACACAGGGAGGCGGACGGCGAGTGTTACTGAACACAACCGGGCGCCGAAACACCAACGGAAAAGCCAAGGGTAAGACCTAGGTAAGACCGGTGGAAACACCCTACACAAAACAAAAAACCCGTTCCGGGGTGGCTGGGGGCCTGCCTAACAAGCGGGGACCCTGCCACCCCCGAACGGGAATCAAAAGCAAATAATCCGCTTAGGTAGGAGGCCAGGAAGCCGGAGAAATCCGGAAACCTGGCGGCCTCCGAAGCAAAACAATCTATTTCAGAAGACAGACTGCAGTTCCGACCTGCAGTCTCCCAGCACTGGCGACAAAATTAAATCAGACCAAGCAACAAGGGATCACGGCCGTGGATACGCGGGTGAGAACTTGCCAAGTCCCAAAAGACGACCGTGCGCTGGCATGACCGTGGACACGCGGGTGTCAGTGCACAAAAATCCCCCCCTAACTCGATTTCCAAAGAGTAGGGAGACAAACCCAGACCCAACTACAAACTCACCCAAAGACAGCTATCAGACGACCCAGAGAGCAAAATGCCTAGCATTACCTCTGGGAAACAAAGCAGGTTCTTCTTTGTTCCCAATTGGCCGTAGGGAACAAAGTCACAGAGGGAAGAATGACACTAGAATGCATGATAGAGAGTGAACTGTGAGGACCCGCCTGCCAAGGCTGGGGGTGGAGGGAACCTCTAGGATGGGTATAAGTATCGAATAGATGCCTATCCCGGGTGGTTCATGGGCCCTTAAGAGTGAGTGAGATTTTTATCGCTGAAGACGACCCAGAGAGCAAAATGCCTAGCATTACCTCTGGGAAACAAAGCAGGTTCTTCTTTGTTCCCAATTGGCCGTAGGGAACAAAGTCACAGAGGGAAGAATGACACTAGAATGCATGATAGAGAGTGAACTGTGAGGACCCGCCTGCCAAGGCTGGGGGTGGAGGGAACCTCTAGGATGGGTATAAGTATCGAATAGATGCCTATCCCGGGTGGTTCATGGGCCCTTAAGAGTGAGTGAGTGATTTTTATCGCATTTCGTGAGTGTCCATCGAGTGGTTAGCATCGTTGCTTGCTTATTTTTTCGATTTTGTTTTCAAGTGCTGTTAGTATAATTAGTTAGAAGAGAAATATGCCACCGAAAACTAGTGGAAAGGCGGCAAAAAAGGCCGGTAAAGCTCAGAAAAATATTTCAAAAGCCGATAAGAAAAAGAAGCGCAGGAGGAAGGAAAGTTATGCAATTTATATTTACAAAGTTTTGAAACAAGTTCATCCCGATACCGGTATCTCCAGTAAAGCGATGAGCATTATGAACAGTTTTGTTAACGACATCTTCGAACGTATCGCTGCGGAAGCTTCTCGACTCGCTCATTACAATAAACGATCTACTATTACTAGTAGGGAAATTCAAACCGCAGTTCGTTTATTGCTTCCAGGTGAATTAGCTAAACACGCTGTCAGCCAAGGTACTAAAGCAGTCACGAAATATACCAGTTCCAAATAATAATAATAATAATGATGATGATGGAGTATTAGTGCTACTACGATTTTTCCTTTTATCTAATAAAAACAAAGGGTTCTTTTCAGAACCACAAAAATCAATAAAATAATGAAAGAATTTTTTAATCTGGTATTTTTTTTTCGGTCACCTTCGTTAAGTGAAAATTAATATTATTTTAACAGTAATCGAGTACGCATATTCTTCGTATCGAAAAATTACTTTATTTCTTTGATTATTATATATAGAAGGGAACAAAACGTTTAGCTAGTCAGCAATTATAGTCAATCAAAATGGGATAAAAAATATTACAAATATCCATTTTTAAACCAAAGACGAGGGGGATATCACCATTTATTCCTTTTTAAAACAACAACAATTTTTATAACAGCAACAGACCGTAGAAATCCGATCAACAGATTCACTTATTCACTTTTTTTTATATATACATAACATCTATTCGCTACGGACATATCAACTCTGCTAGTATTATTATTATTATTATTATTATTATTATCATTAACAAATAAAAATAAGTTTTAATTATTCATTTAACGACATCAATTATAACAATAAAAACAATACTTTAAATTTACACATGGTTTGTACATTTTTTTTTTGCATAATCAAACTTTTTTTTTTCCCGAAAAACAAAGCAAGAATTCGGATTTAGCGATGCTACGAAAAAGACCTCGACAATTATCATACTGAACTCATCAAATAGACGTTCGTTCATTTATTTTTATTATTCAATATTCTCATCTTTCAAATAACCGCTTCCATAGAAATCAGCAAAAACAACTATTTAATTCAAACTTAAAAAAAAAAAAATTATGATACAACGACGACTAGTTTCGGCTAAAAAGCTATCTTCTTATTTTATTTATTTTACTATTTTAAATATCTAATTTTGGTTAATAAGATAAGTCAAAATTTTATTTTATTTTAATTTTACCAGTTCTATACCTGTTTGAATTGTGCAACATTGTTTTATTTGGAAACTAGTCGTCGTTGTATCATATTTTTTTAATTTTTAATTTTATTGGTACTTCTATAAAAACAATTTTATTTAATTTTTAATATTCAAATTTAAAAATATTACAAAAGCTGTACTAAAACATAGAAATAAAGAAATCTTAAATGATTATGAAAAAATGAACATATATAGAACCCTTATAGAAGGATTTCGAAAATAGAGAGTTCTGTCTTCAGTCCGACTGTTTTACATTGGGTACAAAACTACAAGAAAATAGTGTTCAGTTCAATCGGCAGGTCAGATGTAAGATATAATATACTTTTTTTATCATTGTTTAAAAAAACATCAACCAACCAATAAACCAACCAACCAACCAACCAATTTCTCCTTGCTTATATTAGACGTTGTTCTGTTATTTATATATTGCTTATGGATAAAATAATGTATTTAATTTTTTTTTTAGAAAGTACGTAGAAAAAGAAAGAAAATAGTAGGTAAAATATGCGGTTACACGTATGTGCGTGCGTGCGCATAGACGTTGACACGTACGACTTTAAAATGCCATACGATTATAAAAAAAAGTACGGAGAAAAGGGTTTGTTGATAAAAAAAGCCGTTTTCGCCTACGTATAATCGCATTTCGATACGATATACGAGCGAAAACGGCTCTTTCCGTTATGAATATGGGTATATTATTAAAAGCACGTATTATTTATATATATATATATATATATATATATAATACGTGTGCATTTAATATAACGCACATTCTTCTCTTTTTTTAATAGGGGTCTCGTCTAACCGACAAGACGAATCCCCAAGCTAAGGGCTGAGTCTCAATAGATCGCAGCGTGGAAACTGCTCTACCAGGTACAACACCCTGCCAGGTACGTAAGTCGTCTACAGACAATTCCGAGTTCCAACATCGAAAAGATTGTATTACCCATGATCGTCCGTCAAAAGATCAGGTCGGACATGGCAAGGATCGATCCCACCGCCGACCGTTGATCTCAACGGAAAAAAGGGCTCGTGCGACAACTGCAGCAAGCTACAATTGCCTAGTAAAGTCACATTGTTTTGAGCCTTTCGACTCTCGGAACTCCAAGAGATATCGTTGCCACCTTTGACTAGAAAGGATACGGCCTTAGAGGCGTTCAGGCATAATCCCACGGATGGTAGCTTCGCACCATTACCCGCTCGAGTAAGTGCGTCAACCAAATGTCCGAACCTGCGGTTCCTCTCGTACTGAGCAGGATTACTATCGCAACGACGAGTCATCAGTAGGGTAAAACTAACCTGTCTCACGACGGTCTAAACCCACCCAGCTCACGTTCCCTGTTAACGGGTGAACCAGTTGAGCGTGTGGCGACATCGCCACTTTTTTTCGGTCGAGTTGAATGGGTTAAAATCGGACAAATATATTGTTTAGAACGTGACAAATATCGTCGATTTTGGGTGGTTCTGCGCACCTCGCTACGCTCGGTACGCAGTCTCAGATAGTGAATTATTTTTTAAACTTGATTCGAAATAAGTTAAATTTATTTTATTTGAAAATTATATTTCGAAGAGAACCTTTCAAAAAAAATTTATCAAATATAGTTGGTTTAGGGTGGTTCTGCGCACCTCACTACGCTCGGTACGCAGTCTGAGATAGTGAATAATATTTAAAATGTCATCAATTTTATTTGAGTCTTATCGTTTTGTCGAAATTAAACATTTAAGATATATGTAATACAAATAATTGGTTTTGATTGTACCAAATGTTAATATAATATTATAAAAGTAATAAGTTAATAATATATTATAAAACTATTATAAAAGATATTTACAATTTTTAAAATTCATCTTCTTTTCCAACTTATGTATTCCATCATTATTAGTAATATGGCAATATTGAAATAAGAAAATTATATCACCATATATTTCAAAAATCACAATGAGTATAATAGTACTAATTGAAAATTAAATTTTAAAGCTATTTTAGTACAAATTGTACCAAAATCTATCCATAAGAGTCCCAAATTATTTTTTAACAATGTTGCCATATTAAAAATTTTCTTCTTATTCAAACCTCATATTTTAATCGTAATTATTAATACGTACAATATTATAATAATATCTTTTTTGTCTATTGTATTATTGTATTTCATATAAATAAACACGAAAAAATAAGATTAATAACATTTTTACGTTAACAAATAAACATATAAATCTAATTGGATGAGAAAGAATACATGACATTCATAATGAGAATATAGGCAACAACCTTACAGTTTTATTGAAATGAAACATCTGAGATATATGTAATATAAATTATTGGTGTTGATTGTACTAAATATTAATATAACATTTATATTTTACCGTTGTGGTTGCCAAACAATAATTAGTTGATTGAGCAAAAATACATGACATATATAATAAGAATATAGGCAACCAAACTTATAACTATAACCCAATAAAAAATATATATATTTAATATAAATAATTAGTGTTAATCGTACCAAATGGTAAAATGTAGTGTTTCCACGTATTTTTACCCCCGATATCCGAATGTAGCAATTGTTTTTTCATAAATGATATAATTTTCCGGAAAATTCAACTTTTCCGAAACTTTCCTCAATTTTCCCATGAAAGAATTTTTTTTTAATCAACGGACCATTTCTTTGAATTTGTGGATCTCGTAAAGCCCCGGATTCAAAATTTCAGGAAAATCAAAAAATAAAAAATTTTCCGACGAATTTCATTCAAGGGCACCCCCTTTCGAACGCGATTTTTTTTACGAAATCCAAATTTTAATCGTCCGCCATTTTGTTACTATTTAAGATATGGCCGGGTTTTTGGTAAGTTTCGATAGAGAATTGATTTGTCTTTAAAATAATGGTGGGTTCGTTGTTTCGATTTCAATGGCGTAGACGTGAGGATTTTTCAAGTGGGAGAAAGTAAAAAAATTTTTTTTTTCGAATTTAAAATTTAATATCTTGGCCGTATATTAAATCGAAGAAAGGAAATTTCGGTTTTTAAATAGCCTCATCTTTTGTCTTTTCGGTGGTTTTTGTTGAAAATCGATATCTCCAATAGTTTTTGAGTTATTAAATTTTAAAAGTAGACGTGTTTTCAAATTTTTCAAAATTTCCGGATTTTTGCTCGAAAATGGGTAAAATTTGAATAACGGTAAGAGCATTAAAAAATGCCGTTTTCCTACGTATTTCGACCTCCGGAATTCGAATTTTGCCACAGATCTCAAAATTTTTTAATAATTTCATTGTTTTTTTCCAAAAATATACCGAATTTTCAATAAATTTAAAAAAATAAGTAAAACTCTGCGAATTTTTCAAAAGGCGATTGGCAAAATCAATAAAATTAATGATTTAGAGAGGTATGGTATATATTAGTAGATATACTGGGCGGTTTCTATGTCTTTTTGGGCCAACGGGTATGACGTCACAGATTTATTCAAATGGCTCCCTAATTTTTGTTTATAAAATTGAAAAAGCCATATTTAGGGGTTAGGGTATTTAGGTCGGGCCGCATCTTTTGACTCCCCTTCCCCCACTCCAAATTTCAGTTTACTGGAAATACAAGAGTAAAAAAAATATCAAAATATATAGTTTTTAGGAGAGGGGGAGGGTGCTGCGTCAAAAGCGAGTGTTTTTGGGGTACTTCCCCCTCCCCTCCGATTTCACTTTTGGGTCATCCAAGAGTAAAAGTGACGACGAGATAAAAATAAATAAAAACGACAGAAAGTCTTAGAATTTGATGGAGAATAATCCCACGTTATTTTTGGAAATCAACCCCACCCTTTATGAATTCACAGTACCGTTAACGGGCAACGTGAGCTGGGTTTTTGAGGATGTTAGACTCGTGTCGGCGAAAATGTAATTACAGGTCTGTATTAAGGGTCAAAACGTAAGATATGTGACGTATAGGGTTTTTGACATTTCGGGTGTAGGGGGGAGGTGATATAGATGTGGCACACACGAAATTTTTTTCGATGTACCACATATGTGGGTATTGTGTGGTCGCATGAATGTATATTTTTGGTATACTTGGGAACTTCCCCCTCCCCCCCAGATTTTCTGGATACGCCGATATCCTATGGTATACAAAATTTTTGACCGGTGACCCCAAAATTTTACGTTGGTATATGACGGGGGGCTAAATATCATGATTAACGCGCATATTTAAATTTCTTCAAATTACAACCATAGGGGTGGGGGGATGAAAATTGTACATTTCCAAAATTTCAAATTGACGATTTTCGAAAAAAATTTTGGTGGGGAAAATTCTAGGGACCACCCCTTGCGATTGCATACCAAAATTTTCCCCCTCCCCTCTTTTGGAGGGTTCCCCAAGAATAACCTTAAATTGAGGTTGAGTAAAAAATTTACCAAGTCTAGCATTTCGGTGAGTGTCCTTATGCCTAAAAACACCATGTTCCCCCTCCACCTTCAATTTGAGGGTATACTTGGGGGTGCTTCCGACCCCATGGGGAGGAGCTAATATTACCGTTTTCGGCATTGGCCCTCAAAATGATGAGGATCGTATATAATAAAAATTCTTCAATTGCAATTTCGGGTTACTCTTGGTGACGTTTTTGGGTGGGGGG